>OV277708.1:7505000-8755000 GCA_922987775.1 Agonopterix subpropinquella | reverse complement strand
ATCTCCTTTCCAACAAAAAAAGAATCATTACAATCGGTTCATAAACGAAGAAGTTATCCGCGAACACACATTAAAAAAAAAAAAAAAAAATATACGGTCGAACTGAGAACCTACTCCTTTTTTTGAAGTCGGTTAACAAATGTTTAATGTCAACTTTAAAGGTAACTTTAAACTGAATGATTCAAATTAAAACAATACTAGGTGCCATACAAGAGTTCAATCACATCTGTCAACACAGAACCTATTTTTTCATGCTCTATCCTTTTCTGTCGCTCAGGAACCTCATTTGCTCGAGCGAGAAAAATAGCGTGAGTGCTATCTCGCGCGGCAGATTCGGCGATGCTGCTGTCTTTCTCACGCTAGCAAATTAAGTTCCTGAGCGACAGAAAAGTCGACGCGGCGAACGCACCGAACGCGTTCCCATACAAAACGTGTTTACCCTAAAAGGGTTCCGTACACAAAGGGTAATAAGGGGACCCTATTACTAAGCCTACGTTGTCCGTCCGTCCGTCCGTCCGTCTGTCCTACCTATTTAGGGCTGTAACTTTTGAACCGTAATAGCTAGATAGTTGAAATTTTCATACAAATAATAAAAATGTCATAAAGTTAAAAATTAAGGGGGGTTCTCAACAAGAAACTAGTTTGTATCAATGTTTTTTTCTTCACGCTCTATCGTAAAAACGGTAATTACATACAAACGTCAAACTTAGTGTGATTAATTGAGAAAACTCTACAGAATAACAACAAATACTAAAAACCGGCTAAGTGTGAGTCGGTCTCGCGCTAAAGATCCCGGACAAAAAAGTATTTTTTCTAGGTGTGGTACGGAACCCTCGCACTTGACCGGTTTTATTTATTTTTGTATGGACCCGCCGTCGTTCACCGCTGGTCAATGTGTCTCAACCCTAAATGCCCTCTCTGAACCATGTTCTCCTTTGATCGGAAACGAGTATAGTTTTATCGCAGGAGTCATGTCGCTATACGATCTTTTCGAAGTTTTGTGGTAAAATGATATACATAAAGCAAATCTTGTATCGGCGTCTTTTTATACATGTTTGTATTGCAGTCGCTATACAGGGTGAAATTGATATCATAAGCATCCTTTTAAACTAAGAGTATAACCATCAACCAGAACAACTTTTACTATATGGGAGAAAACCAATCGGAGCAAAAATAAAATCAGCTGTTCCATACTTAACTGCAATGCCTACTCGACTCAAATGTATGCAACAGCAGATTTTATTTTTGCTCCGATCGGCTTACTCCTATAGTAAAAGTTGTTCAGTTTGATGGGTAGACTAAGGACTGGACTAGTTTAAAAGGATGCTAATGATATCAATTTCACCCTGTAGATACATAACAGCTTTTCTTTGACGTAATTGATATTATAATTTCTTATTTACGCTAGTTCACCGTCACACATCGAGTATGACGTCAAACTAGCGTAGAACTGTAAACATAAACGTAAGACATTATTTCGTCATAATTATTTCTCTGAAATAAATAAGCACTCTACTTTCCCGTTCCGTCTCTACGTAAATATGTCATGCTTGAAGGAAGATCTATTCATATTAATTGGATTACCTGCACAAATTATTCACCTATTTACAAGTATAACCACACGGAAATTTCAATGTAAAACATGACATTAATTAATAAAAATCCATGTTCATTCAAAAGTAGACTTTATCGCAATGGAGTAAGGTGTTTACGATTGGAGGTAATTTTACCTGGTACTTGACTCTTCCAGCGTAGTGACGCACGACGAAAGCGGGCTCTCTTCTCTGCGGTTTCTCGTAGAATTGATTGTCTTCGTGTACAGAGTTGAATTTCTGTAGTAATGTCTCGTTTGTGGCCCAGGGGAAACTGTTTCAAGAGATACTGACTGTTAGTTCATAGTATTATAATTATTTGAGGGCTAGCAAGCTGTGCTGTGTCATTACTTGTGCTCGCCAATATGAAATATGCCTCCGAACTTATGGCTTTTTCTTTTCATTCTTATATGCAGTTTTCCGCACGATGTTTTCGCGCACCGATTGAGAGCGATCGGTATTACATATGTAACAAAAACCCATTGGTAAGTTGTGCATCGTGTGTCGTGTGGATACGAACCCTAAACTTCATGATTAAGTGTCAATACCTCTCCGCAATGCGTCACCAACCCTCATAAAGGGTGAGTTTCCACTGAAGCGGAGACGTGTAAAACCAACCAATAAGGGTTGAGGCACATGGACCGACGGCGAACGACCGCGGGCCCATATAAAAAACACGATTAGTATTAGTTGTTTAATTTGTGCCTTAGTCACGGTTATTTGCCGCAGGATCTCATGCAAACAGTAGTAGTACCGATTGTTAAGGACAAGACGGGGGATGTTTCTGACGTGTCCAATTACAGGCCTATTTCGCTGGCTACGGTCGTCGCCAAGGTCTTGGACAGTCTGCTTGATCAACAGCTGGCCGAGCATATTGAACTCCATGACGCTCAATTTGGGTTCAGACCCGACTTATCCACGGAGAGTGCCATATTGTGCCTCAAGCAGACTGTTCAATACTATACCAATAGAAAAACACCTGTCTTTGCCTGCTTTTTGGACCTGTCAAAGGCATTCGACCTAGTGTCATATGAAGTTCTATGGGACAAGCTACGTAGTGATACAACACTACCGTCAGAAGTTACGTCCTTGTTTCGGTACTGGTACTGTAATCAGAAAAATAGTGTCAGATGGGCGGGAGCCCAATCGAACGTGTACCGGTTGGAGTGCGGGGTGCGGCAGGGGGGGTTGAGCTCACCCCGCCTCTTCAACCTGTACATAAATCGTCTGATCGGTGAACTCAGCAGCACTCGTACCGGATGTCATATAGACGGCGTCTGCATGAACAACATTAGCTACGCAGATGATATGGTGCTGCTGAGTCCATCGATCGGGGCACTTAGGACGCTTGTAGCTGTCTGTGAGTCATATGCGGTGGCCCACGGGCTCAAGTACAATGTCAAGAAGAGTGAGCTGATGATGTTTAGGACTAACACTATCAACTACTCCAATGTACCTGGAGTCTCACTCAGTGGCACTCCCCTAGGATGGGTGACAAAGTTTAAGTACTTGGGCCATTGGGTCACTGATGATCTCAGGGATAACTGCGATATTGAGAGGGAGCGTAGGTCGCTGACTGTCCGTTGTAATATGCTGGCACGAAGGTTTGCACGATGTACGAAACAAGTAAAAATCACACTTTTTAAAGCATTTTGTCAGTCTTTCTACACGTGCAGCCTTTGGACCCGGTATACGCAGCGGGCATACAGCGACCTACGCGTACAGTATAATAACGCATTCAGGATACTGATGGGGCTGGCGCGGCATTGTAGTGCGTCGGGAATGTTTGCGGAGGCGCACACGGACGACTTCTATGCTATATTGAGA
Source organism: Agonopterix subpropinquella (assembly GCA_922987775.1). Classification (NCBI taxonomy): domain Eukaryota; kingdom Metazoa; phylum Arthropoda; class Insecta; order Lepidoptera; family Depressariidae; genus Agonopterix; species Agonopterix subpropinquella. Next base: position 8,751,581 of record OV277708.1, on the reverse strand, counting down.
AAACGGTGCGCCTCCATGTTGGGCAGGCTCCGAGCCAGCACCAACGGTCTCCTGAGTGTGTTTAAAGACCGGTGGGACTCCCCGCTGTTACATCACTGGGTGAAGCTCCATACCGGGTTTTTAAAATAAAATAAAATGTTTTGTTACTAACACTAGCTGTAAGATACTTGTATACTAACACTATATGGACATCTTGTCTGAAATAAATTATTTGATTTGATTTGATTTGATTTGATTAGAACGCGATCGGCGCCGTTCGCCGCGTCGACGTCGGAGGATGCGGACAGTGTCCCATACTAAGCGTGCTTTTTGTATGGACCCGCCGTTGTTCGCCGTCGGTCAATGTGTTTCAACCATAAAATAGCTTGATTCTGACGAGTGATTTTGCACAGCTCCGCTCTGCTTCAGTGGCAACGCACCCTAAGGCTGGTTTTAGTGCTACGCTCATTTTCGTACGCACCGACGGTACGAATCAATTCAACAGCGTGCAACTTATCAGTGGAGCACTAAACGCGACCATTGATTGCACTGAAACCAGCCAAACAATAAACGTGGATGTAAAGAAGTTTGGCGATAAGCCATGTAATTTGAGACCCAGACTTAGAGGTCCCATACATGAATGAAACTTAGTAATACGTGTAGAGTGAAAAAAAAACTAACAAAAATGTAAATTGGTTGTAATCTGTAGAAGTTGGGGGAAAGGTATTTCTCCTAATGATTCCTTTTGTATCAAGTGTATGAAACTCATAATCTTTCTTATTAGATAGTCCACTCAATCTTCTACGCATTCATTGTGTTTATTTTAATGAAAATTCACGATAACCGTACCATATTATGATAATGGAAGAAAACAAAATCACACACACTATCAATTCAACCAAGCTAAATACGTTCCGTAACGACCAAAAATATCTCAGTGATAATATTAGATGAAAATAGCTGTCGTGGTTGCGTTTTGCTACTGCTTTTAGGACGATTTGTCTATTTTACTAGTAATTTATACTTTTGAATCCGGACTTCTGGAGATGTGGAAGTTTTTTTTAAAAATGCCTTAATTTTTTCTGTTTATAATAATTATCACCGCCCGCCTGAATGGCTTTTAGTTTTCGTAAAAAATAGCTGAGTCCAAATCTGCCAATCTTCTTTACTTAGTACTCTATTAACTCACTTGCACTGATCATCCAGAACGCACAACAGCCCTCCCGGTTTCCCCTCTATGAGCTGCAAACATCCCGTGTTATCAGAGAAGCCGATGTCGGTCCACCGGATGCCCTCCCTCCTGTACTCTTCTTGTTCATACTTGAACACGTGCTGGTTGAAATAGTACTGGAGGTGCTCGTTCGCGTAGTTTATGCAGAGCTGCTCGAAGCTGTTGCTCGGACCAAAGTCCTCGAAGCCGAATATGTCAAGGACTCCTGGAAGATTGAACACAGAGATAAACCATGGATATCTATCTATACTAGATAGAGAGAGACTGAGTGATTGACTGACAGACAACGCACAGCCTAAACTGCTGAAGATAGAAACAGGAAATTTGTAATATACTGGATGATTTTTTTTACCATTCCGACACTTTCAGAGGTGGCTCAGCCCATCAAACTGAACAACTTTTACTATGGGAGCACACCTGAAATCGGAAAAAAAAATCTACTGTCTCATACATTTGAGTCGAGTAGGCATTGCAGTTTAGTATGGAAAAGCTGTTTTTTTTTTTTGCACTTTCAGATTTGATCCCATAATAAAAGTTGTTCAGTTTGATGGTCTGAACCACCCCTGAAAGTTTCGGAACGGTAATAAAAATCATCCAGTATAATCTATAGAGGATGTAGTGTAGGGGTGCGCTAAGAAAGATATTTTCGAAAATCGACCCCTAAAGTGGACGAAAAGTCGCGGGTCAAAAGCTCGTCATGTTAAAAGTGTACTTGATAAGATGCGAGTACAAAAATTTGGTAAAATAATTAGAAATTCTGATGAAAATAAACACAAAATTCAACTGTATGTAATGATGAGTATTTAATGTTGTTTTTTGAACGAGAAATAGGGTAAACTATAGTATTGTTGGCACCCCACTAGTCATTGGCACTTTGCATTTTGAACAATATTAGACCACGAGATGAATTGGTTGTTAACATTTTCTTTTAAACAATGTTGGAATTTTGTTTCACTACCTTGCTATCAATTTCTGGCACTGCCAATCATTATACACAGGTATAGTGCCAATCACTGTAGTGAGTGCCAATCGTTGGAATTGAAGGCATAGTCATATGAATAAATTGTAATAGTAAACTATAGTAGAAGCGAAACTCTCGCGACAGACGCGTTCAAGGTCACGTCAATGTCATGTTGGTTCAACCAACAGTCATTCAGGGCTTGCGTCTCTGGCAAAAGTTAATCTGACAAACGATTAACTGGGTTGGTGATGTGCTAGGGGTACAAGAGGTGCCATTAGGTTCCACTAGGAGTCCATTAGGAGTCATTTAGGGGTCCATTAGGATTCAATTAGGGGACTATTAGGGGACTATTACCAATTAGGGGTCCACTAGGAGTAAATTAGGGGTCAATTATGGGTCCATCAGGGGTTCACTGCGGGTCCGTTAGGGGCCAATTAGGGGACCATTAAGGGTCCAATAAGAGTCAATTAGGGATCCACTAGGTGTCAATTATAGTACCATTTGGGGTCCAATGGGTGTCCACTAGCAGTCAATTAGGGGTCAACTAGGGGTTTACTAGGAGTCAATTAGGGGTAAGTACATTAAGGGGCCATCAGGGGTCCACTAGGAGTCAATTAAGGGTCAACTAGGGGTTCATTAGTGGTCTACTAGGGGTCAATTGGGGGTCCACTAGGGGTACATTAGGGGACCATCAGGGGTTCACTAGGATTCGATTAGGGGTCCACTAGGAGTCAATAAGGGGTCCATTAGGGGTACATTAGGTGTAAGTTAGTGGCAGATTGGAAGCAGGCTGTGGCAAGTTTGGGGCAAGATAGGGGCAAGTTTGGGCAGGCTGGGGGCAATTTGGAGCTAGTTGTTGGGAGTTTGGGCAGCTTCAGGACAAGTTGGTGGCAGGTTGCGAGCAAGTTTGGGGAATCCTGGGGTTAAGTTGGGAGAATCTTGTGGCAATTTGGAGCACATTGTGGATCGTTGGGGCAGCTAGGGCCAAGTTGGTGCAGGTCGGGCAGTTTGGCTCCAAGTTGGGACAATTACGGGCAAAGTGGGGCCAATTTGGGCCCAAGTTGGGGCAGTTTGCAGTCCAGTTGGGACAGATTGGGGCAATTTGGTGACACGTCGGGGGCAGTTTGAGGCAGGTTGGAGTCAGTTTGGGGCAATTTTAGTATAATACATTACTAAATACACATTAAAGAGAAAACGTACACAAAACTGTACATCAAAATGCTAAGGAGAAAGCTGTAAAACAAAATTTAAACGAAAGCTATGAAAGAGAGGATGACTTACCGTTATACAGAATGAAATTGATATCATTAGAATCCTTTTAAACTAAGAGTCTACCCATCAAACTGAACAACTTTCACTATGGGAGCAAACCGATCGGAGGAAAAAAAATCTGCTGTTTCATACTAAACTGCAATGCCTACTCGATTCAAATGTATGTATGCAACAGCTGATTATTTTTTTACTGCTATCGGTTTGCTCTCATAGTAAAAGTTGTTCAGTTTGGGTAGACACTTAGTTTAAAAGGATGCTAATGATATCAATTTCACCCTGTATATTTTTAAAACACCTACATCTACCTACCTACAATAATAATTTTGTTGATTTGTACATGTCCATTAGTAGAAAGATTAAGAATAACTGTTTATAAAATATTATTGAGGTTTAGTGCCAATCACTGATACATAGTGCCAATGTTTGTACCTGGGGTGCCAATGACTATACTTTCGGGTATAATTTTTTTAATCCGTAAATTTATGATTAAAACTTTGATAATGTATACTAGAATACTCTTTTATTTAAAAGCCTATGTCCCAATCGATAATTCAAAAATGGTTACATATGTCAAAAGATAAAATTGAATTTGTTATAAGTAAGCCAAGTCTGGCTTAGCCTTAAGGTGCCAATCATTATATAGTTTACCCTACTAATCCAAATGAGCGCGTAATTTCAATTGATGCGTATTTTTTGAAGACGTTTTTGAGGCCCTGACATAGATGTGTCCCTGGACATTTTTATTAAAGAATGAATAGTTGCCGTGTGTAACCTGCTTAGAATGGACCACCCCATTTCTTCCCGTGGATGTCGTACTAGGAGACTAAGGGATAAGGGTTTCTTGTGCAGTACGTGGGGAGAGGCTAGCCTCTTCTCACCACTTGACACGTCATTCCATTATGAAACCGTCAATATGATAAAAGTGAGCCTTGCTACAACTGCACGCCTAAATTTTTTTTGGTAGTTGCAGCAAAGCTTCTGACCACCCCGAAAGGGATTATAGTCGTGAGTTTATGTCTTTATGTGGATATTTAATTTTTTTTTAAAGTCCTAGCTAATAATAGCAAGACGTTACGTCATAGTCGCTGGCAATGATAAAGAAAACAAAGTTTGTTTATGTAAAATTCACGTGCGGTGCGTTGGAAATCCTGAATCATTTGCCCGCATATTAAATAAACTAGCAGACTCGTAAATAGATTCACTCAAATACCCAAATATAATATCTCAGAAATGTATGAATTATTTTTGGCTTCGGCAGATAAGTAAAATTGGCGCAATATAATATACAGCACTACTGTAGCCTTAAGCAATTTTCTGATAGAAAATTTCATAAGGTTACTCTGATCTGACTCATGAGACTTATCATAGTCTAATGAATATGACTATGGAACATCTTACATCGTACCCTGCCTGATATTTGTGCGCGAATAGAGCTTAAATAAATGCTCAAAATAAACAAAATATCCTGTAAAACTGCTTTTCTATAAAGATTAGCAGTGGCCGTAGACGGAATTGACTAGGAATCCATAATATAGACGCTGTCAGTAGTGCTAGACGTGTAGCCAAATCCTGCCCCTCTAATATTATTTCTCTAATTACGCGCGACTGGTTGCGTGGTTCCATACTACTTATCACGGCAACCGCGGGGTTAGCTCTCCCAAAGACGCTGGAAGAGGTTCATTTGTATGCAGCGAACATTGATTTACCAACTACATGGACGTCGGGTCCGAGCTCAAAAGTGTCCGAACCAAAAGAGTAACAATTACACGCCAATCTTCGTTTGATCGACCAACTCTGCGCACGTCTATATTGCCGTGCCGTTGTTGTAAAAACTACGCAAGCAAGATGAAAAAAAGAATTTCAACAGTTTCATTGTTTTCAGTTTGTTTAAATTACGTATGTTAGTCTGGGACACTTTTTTCGAGAATTTTGTATGAGACCCGTCGTCCATTAGTTTGCTAGTCAGTGGCAGAGAAGACGCGTCGCGCGAAAAACAGAAACCATACTAGAGGAGCTGGGCTTGAAAAATACAGAACAACATGCCAAAAACACGACAGAAGAGCACATGAACTAACCTATACTATGTCCCTGGTGCTCCCTGAGGGTGTCCTTTTTGGAGAGCAGCGCGTGGTTCACCTGCATCACGATCCAGTCGAACAAGGCGCCGTATAGGCACTTAGCCATCGCGTCGCGGGTCGCTATCGCTTCTGGCAATCTGCAATCGAAAGAGTTCGAGTGTTAGTATTTGAATGAGTCGAGTAGATAAACGTAATATTAATGTTAGAGTATTTACTTTGTAGAATCTATACTAATTCCTACTTCTTCCTTTCTAATCGACACTAACAGCAAAGGATCACTACAAATCTTTAATAATAGTCATAAACGGATCCATGGCAAATGGCAGGAATGTGATAGGGCTGTGGTTAATACTCCTCCATCTCATTGATAGTTTTACATTTCCTTAATTTACGTTTAATCGTGACTTAATGGCAACCATTAAAATACTGGTCATAAATAACGTAGCAAATTCTTACATTTAGTGGCTCTTAGCAAGATTAAATGTGCATAGTAAAGTAAAACATCTAGATCGTTTCTGACGAAATCCAGTCGTCAGTATCATGATATAGTTATCCAGATGTTTTGTCTTATTAAATAAACGCCAAAGATTTTCCTTACACAGGGGGTTAGGGTAAACAGTTGCATTACTTTAAGGGGTGATTGTACCCATGATACTAAACAACTTACCCCAAGGAAATAAGAAAATTTGCAAAAAAAAACAATTATAGACTAAATGCAATCAGCTAAGCTGATCGAACGTTTGTATGGAAAGTCGATCTTTTTTTGCGAATTTCCCTTATGTTCCTTTGTGAAAGTTGTCCAGTATCATGAGTACAATCACCTATTAAAGTAATACAACTGTTTAACCGAATACCCTAGCCTGTAGATAAAACAGTGGGTCCAACAAAATGTTACAAACCTGTAGTTGATAACGAGGGTCTCGCCCGAGGCCCTGGCGCGCTTGGAAGTGAGGGCGGCGAGCAGGGTCTCCTGCTTGACCCTCAGCAGCGATGATATCAGCGACACCACCTCCGGGTTCTTCACCCCGACGGCTTCGTCGTGGTGGTAAGACTTCCTTTGCGGTTGGAACTCCACGTTTCCTGCAAAAGTGTGGCGTTGCTAATTAAAATACAAAAAAAAAAAACTTCCGTTCGGAGTTTTGCTACAACTACCAATAGTTTAAGTGTGCATTGTAGTAAGGCTCAACTTTCTTTGCTTTCAGGATGGAATATAGTGGTTATATACAGGGTCCTTTTAATATGCTGACTCTTTTTTAAGGCATAGATAAATTAAAGTAGGCAAGATTGCTCACGTCAAACAAAGAACAAAGCTCTCGTAAAACTTATTATTGTCGCCGGTACCTCGTAGTTCGACTTATTATATTAGATGGCGTTACTATACTAGCTGAAGTCGCGCCTATAAGTGGAATACCTAGTACCATCTATCGAAAAATTTGATGAAACTCAACTTCGATGCAGGTGTGCGTAGACCTAAGATGACATAGGAGTGTGTGTGTCTTTTAGCTTCTTGAATTGAAAGAAAGATTACATTCGCAATTTTATAAAGTAGGTAGGTAAGGTAGGTAAAAGGTACCTTATGAGTACACCTTGGCTTAGTGGTTAAAGTGTCTGCTTGATAATTCTTAATACAGCAGGGGTTTGTTTTTATGAATCACCACGACTTACCATGTTTTATCTACATACAAAAATTTACTCTGCTGCTGTTTACCGTTGAGGGTACTCCTCAACGGTAAACAGCATTGGCTTGATATTTTTCTGTTCACGTTCAGTTTTGATAGCAAAACAAATATTTAATCAGGATCTGGTGCAGAAGCAAGGAATGACTCCGTACGAGGGTACTCCTCAACGGTAAACAGCATTGACTCGCAATTTTCTTGTACACGTTCAATTTTGATAGCAAAACACATATTGAACCAGGATCTGATGCTGAGGCCAGTAATGTCTACGTACGAGGGTACTCCTCAACGGTAAACAGCATTGGCTTGCACTTTTTTTTTCACGTTCAATTTTGATAGCAAAACACATATTGAACCAGGATCTGGCGCTGAAGCCAGTAATGTCTCCGTACGAGGGTACTCCTCAACGGTAAACAGCATTGGCTTGCACTTTTTTTGTTCACGTTCAGTTTTGATAGCAAAACACATATTGAACCAGGATCTGGTGCTGAAGCCAGGGATGTCTCCGTACGAGGGTACTCCTCAACGGTAAACAGCATTGGCTTGATTTTTATCTCTTTCTGTTTAGTTTTGAAAGCAAAACACATATTTAACCAGGATCTGGTACTGAAGCCAGGAATGTCTCCGTACGAGGGCACTCCACAACGGTAAACAGCATTGGCTTGATTTTTTTTTGTTCGCGTTCAGTTTTGATAGCAAAACACATATTCAACCAGGATCTGGTGCTGAAGCCAGGGATGTCTTCGTACGAGGGTACTCCTCAACGGTAAACAGCATTGGCTTGATTTTTTTTTGTTCGCGTTCAGTTTTGATAGCAAAACACATATTCAACCAGGATCTGGTACTGAAGCCAGGGATGTCTTCGTACGAGGGTACTCCTCAACGGTAAACAGCATTGGCTTGATTTTTATCTCTTCCTGTTTAGTTTTGAAAGCAAAACACATATTTAACCAGGATCTGGTGCTGAAGCCAGGAATGTCTCCGTACGAGGGTACTCCTCAACGGTGAACAGGATTGTCTTGAAATTTTTTTGTTCACGTTCAGTTTTGATAACAAAACACATATTGAACCAGGATCTGGTGCTGAAGCCAGGTATGTCTCCGTACGAGGGTACTCCTCAACGGTAAACAGCATTGGCTTGCACTTTTTTTGTTCACGTTCAGTTTTGATAGCAAAACACATATTGAACCAGGATCTGGTGCTAAAGCCAGGGATGTCTTCGTACGAAGGTACTCCTCAACGGTAAACAGCATTGGCTTGATTTTTATCTCTTCTTGTTTAGTTATGAAAGCAAAACACATATTTAACCAGGATCTGGTGCTGAAGCCAGGAATGTCTCCGTACGAGGGTACTCCTCAACGGTGAACAGGATTGTCTTGAAATTTTTTTGTTCTCGTTCAGTTTTGATAACAAAACACATATTGAACCAGGATTTGGTGCTGAAGCCAGTAATGTCTCCGTACGAGGGTACTCCTCAACGGTAAACAGCATTGGCTTGCACTTTTTTTGTTCACGTTCAGTTTTGATAGCAAAACACATATTGAACCAGGATCTGGTGCTGAAGCCAGGGATGTCTTCGTACGAGGGTACTCCTTAACGGTAAACAGCATTGGCTTGATTTTTTTTTGTTCGCGTTCAGTTTTCATAGCAAAACACATATTCAACCAGGATCTGGTACTGAAGCCAGGGATGTCTTCGTACGAGGGTACTCCTCAACGGTAAACAGCATTGGCTTGATTTTTATTTCTTCCTGTTTAGTTTTGAAAGCAAAACACATATTTAACCAGGATCTGGTGCTGAAGCCAGGAATGTCTCCGTACGAGGGTACTCCTCTACAGTGAACAGGATCGTCTTGAAATTTTTTGTTCACGTTCAGTTTTGATAACAAAACACATATTGAACCAGGATCTGATGCTGAAGCCAGTAATGTCTCCGTACGAGGGTACTCCTCAACGGTAAACAGCATTGGCTTGCACTTTTTTTGTTCACGTTCAGTTTTGATAGCAAAACACATATTAAACCAGGATTTGGTGCTGAAGCCAGGGATGTCTTCGTACGAGGGTACTCCTCAACGGTAAACAGCATTGGCTTGATTTTTATCTCTTCCTGTTTAGTTTTGAAAGCAAAACACATATATTTAACCAGGATCTGGTACTGAAGTCAGGAATGTCTCCGTACGAGGGTACTCCTCAACGGTAAACAGCATTGGCTTGATTTTTTTTGTTCGCGTTTAGTTTTGATAGCAAAACACATATTCAACCAGGATCTGGTGCTGAAGCCAGGGATGTCTTCGTACGAGGGTACTCCTCAACGGTGAACAGGATTGCCTTGAAATTTTTTGTTCACGTTCAGTTTTGATAGCAAAACAGATATTTAACCAGGATCTGATGCTGAAGCCAGAGATGTCTTCATACGAGGGTACTCCTCAACGGTAAACAGCGTTGGATTGATTTGTACTTATCTTCTTCCTGTTTAGTTTTGAAAGCAAAACATATATTTAACCAGGATCTGGTACTGAAGCCAGGTATGTCTCCATACGAGGGTACTCCTCAACGGTAAACAGCATTGGCTTGAAATGTTTTTGTTCACGTTCAGTTTTGATAGCAAAACACATATTGAGCCAGGATCTGGTGCTGAAACCAGGAATGGTCCGTACGGAGGCACTCCTCAACTGTAAACGGTATATGCAAGTCAATGCTGTTTACCGTTGAGGAGTGCCCTTGTACGAAGACATTCCTGGCTTCGGCATCAGATCCTGGTTAAATTTGTATTTTGCTATCAAAACTGAACGCGAATAAACAAAATTCAAGCCAACGCTGTTTACCGTTGAGGAGTACCCTCGTACGAAGCCATCTCTGGCTTCAGCATCAGATCCTGGTTAAATATGTGTTTTGCTATCAAAACTTAACGCGAACAAACAAAATTCAAGCCAACGCTGTTTACCGTTGAGGAGTACCCTCGTACGAAGACATCTCTGGCTTCGGCATCAGATCCTGGTTAAATATGTGTTTTGCTATCAAAACTGAACGCGAACAAACAAAATTCAAGCCAACGCTGTTTACCGTTGAGGAGTACCCTCGTACGAAGACATCTGTGGCTTCAGCATCAGATCCTGGTTAAATATGTGTTTTGCTATTCAAACTGAACGCGAACAAACAAAATTCAAGCCAATGCTATTTACCGTTGAGGAGTACCCTCGTACGAAGACATCTCTGGCTTCGACATCAGATCCTGGTTCAATATGTGTTTTGCTATCAAAACTGAACGCGAACAAACAAAATTCAAGCCAACGCTGTTTACCGTTGAGGAGTACCCTCGTACGAAGACATCTCTGGCTTCGGCATCAGATCCTGGTTAAATATGTGTTTTGCTATCAAAACTGAACGCGAACAAACAAAATTCAAGCCAACGCTGTTTACCGTTGAGGAGTACCCTCGTACGAAGACATCTGTGGCTTCAGCATCAGATCCTGGTTAAATATGTGTTTTGCTATTAAAACTGAACGCCAACAAACAAAATTCAAGCCAATGCTATTTACCGTTGAGGAGTACCCTCGTACGAAGACATCTCTAGCTTCGGCATCAGATCCTGGTTAAATATGTGTTTTGCTATTAAAACTGAACGCGAACAAACAAAATTCAAGCCAATGCTATTTACCGTTGAGGAGTACCCTCGTACGAAGACATCTCTGGCTTCGGCATCAGATCCTGGTTAAATATGTGTTTTGCTATTAAAACTGAACGCGAACAAACAAAATTCAAGCCAACGCTGTTTACCGTTGAGGAGTACCCTCGTACGAAGACATCTGTGGCTTCAGCATCAGATCCTGGTTAAATATGTGTTTTGCTATTAAAACTGAACGCGAACAAACAAAATTCAAGCCAATGCTATTTACCGTTGAGGAGTACCCTCGTACGAAGACATCTCTGGCTTCGGCATCAGATCCTGGTTAAATATGTGTTTTGCTATTAAAACTGAACGCGAACAAACAAAATTCAAGCCAATGCTATTTACCGTTGAGGAGTACCCTCGTACGGAGACATTCTTGGCTTCAGCACCAGTTCCCGATTAAATAATGTATTTTTCTTTCAAAACAGAACAAGAATAAAAAAAAATCAAGCCCACGCTCTTTACCGTTGAGGAGTACCATCGTACGGAGACATTCCTGTCTTCAGCACCAGATCCTGGTTAAATATGTTTTGCTATCAAAACTGAACGTGTAGGGAACAGGGCGGGTGGGGCGTTAGTCCACCACGCGTTAAAATATTTTATTCATTGATATTTTTTAAATGTGTGAGTATATACGCAAGCTTAACAATTTCAAAATTAGTTTTTTTTTCAATAGCCTGGAGTATGATTTTTGAATCTCATTCGGTGAGTTCAGCAGTTGAAAATGTCAAAATTACTATGGAGATAGTAGGTATGAGAAGTATCTTTCTACTGCTGATTTGACTTTCAAAAATCGCACTCCTGGAGTATGATTTTTTAATGTCAAATCAGCAGTAGAAAGATGCACGTCTCCATAGTAATTTTGACATTTTCAACTGCTGAACTCAGCAAATGAGATTCAAAAATCGCACTCCTAGCAATCTTGTTTAGTATGAATTTAGAAATGTGCGCCATCTACCGGAATTCTCTATAACTGCATGCTACTCCCGCTTAGTATTATATCGTGTTGTAGATCAATGAAAAAAATGTAAAAAAACCTGCTTATGAAATTGCTATTTTCAATGTGATGTTATGAAAATAATATATTTTGTTGCTCAAAATAAATAAATATGATGAACCAGAACAGTAAAATGCGATATTTCGTCGATTTCAGACAAATTTTACTTCTAGCGGACCAAGTAATGCCATCTAGTGACATTTTAAAAATTATTGTGAGTTATACAAGGAAATAGCATTCTATGCTTTTCCATCTTCTTTGTTTAAGGGGATGATCAGACCATGAAACTGGACAACTTTGGAACCATAATCGAAATCGCGAAAAAAAATCTCCTGTCCCCATACAAAAAGTGTCAGCATATTAAGAAGGACCCTATATGAATAGGCTATGGCCTCCAAAAACACTGCATAAGAAACCGTATCCCTCGTCATCATCTAGTACAACACTCATGGGAAGAAATTGGATCGTCTCTAGAACGATCAGAGTTGGCCCTGTAAAATAGTAGCTTATCTATGGTGAGCCCATTTGAGCCGAAACCCAGACCCGGTAACAGAAATTTTGTGGCCTGTTACACTGATTCCAATGTGGCCCTCCAGCCCCTGTAGTATGTTTTTTCTGTACTAGCGTGCGACGCACCCTCGCTGCATACCAAGTTACCTCTTCGCACGACTTTTAGAGAGCAAACGTCGCGCTTGCCGCAACAAGTAATATGGAAAAAAAAACCGAGTTGCGCGTAAGTAGAGAAATCACACTACATGGGGCTGTCCCTATTTTTTCAATTATTGTAGAGAATACTTATTACATGGGGCACTATCGTCTAGGATCCCTTGTCGACAGGTTTGTTGAAACCATACGGCACATGATAACTAACCCCTTATCAAGCTGTGGCCACCACACTACAATCAACAATTAACTTGATTGATAATGTATAATGCTAGTTAATTATGTTATGATCGATTGTGGTTGATGAAACATATAAAGACTGATAAGGGTCAGCAAAGGAGACAAGTTTGTGATCATTCGTTTTCAACACCATCAGCACTTAGTTACACACTATGAGGGTTGATATAATTATGTTAGGTTTCTTTTAAGGCAATAAGGCACGCTCGCTGTTAAGCCCAATATTGATATTGAGATATAATACTTCCAGCCCATCACCAGCTTTGTTTGTCTGCCTAAAAGCTACGGAATTTGAATAAGGAAACCACAAAATAATATATTTGTTTGTCTCATATTAAAAGTCAATGGCTACTCGATCTATTTGAATAATATTTTAGACACATCTGGCGCTTGAAAGAAAGGATAAAGAAATTATATATTTCAGTCATCAGTAAAATAACACCAAATCTAAACAAATGTATATTACGAATTTGGGATAAAATTGGTGCAATAGTTCAAAGACCTCTTTAGTCTTTCCTCAATGTCATTGTTACTTTCAAAACATAAATATTTTGAAGATATTAAAAGTCAATGGCTACTCGATCTATTTGAATAATATTTTAGACACATCTGGCGCTTGAAAGAAAGGATAAAGAAATTATATATTTCAGTCATCAGTAAAATAACACCAAATCTAAACAAATGTATATTACGAATTTGGGATAAAATTGGTGCAATAGTTCAAAGACCTCTTTAGTCTTTCCTCAATGTCATTGTTACTTTCAAAACATAAATATTTTGAAGATATTAAAAGTCAATGGCTACTCGATCTATTTGAATAATATTTTAGACACATCTGGCGCTTGAAAGAAAGGATAAAGAAATTATATATTTCATTCATCAGTAAAATAACACCAAATCTAAACAAATGTATATTACGAATTTGGGATAAAATTGGTGCAATAGTTCAAAGACCTCTTTAGTCTTTCCTCAATGTCATTGTTACTTTCAAAACATAAATATTTTGAAGATATTAAAAGTCAATGGCTACTCGATCTATTTGAATAATATTTTAGACACATCTGGCGCTTGAAAGAAAGAAATATTATATTTCAAACATCAGTAAAATAACACCAAATCTAAACAAATGTATATTACGAATTTGGGATAAAATTGGTGCAATAGTTCAAAGACCTCTTTAGTCTTTCCTCAATGTCATTGTTACTTTCAAAACATAAATATTTTGAAGATATTAAAAGTCAATGGCTACTCGATCTATTTGAATAATATTTTAGACACATCTGGCGCTTGAAAGAAAGAAATATTATATTTCAAACATCAGTAAAATAACACCAAATCTAAACAAATGTATATTACGAATTTGGGATAAAATTGGTGCAATAGTTCAAAGACCTCTTCAGTCTTTCCTCAATGTCATTGTTACTTTCAAAACATAAATATTTTGAAGATCAAGATATTTGCAGTGTCACATAAGAGAAAAACACAATGCGAGTCTACTGATTAAGGCAATGGTAGTTATCGTATTTATGCTCCTACAGTATTGAGGTCAATAAACTGATTAATTTTTTACTACATTTGTTTATCAATGTGTGTGTCAACTAAATATTTGTTTTTATCTGTTAATTTATCAATCCTAATCCTAATACAGTCTATTAATAATTGTTTAGTTTCAAGTATTTATAGTACAAGATGTTTATTGATTATTTATAATACAGTTCACATAGGAAGGTGTGTGAAACAAGCAATTTTCGCACTTACAACAGTAACATAAGAGTTCTGTCAGAACACTTCCTATGTGGAATAGAGTATAGTTAAAGAATACATGCTTACCTAACAAAAGCACAGCAGAAAGAACTGCAAACAGTCTCCGCTGCTTGTCCATAGTGAAGCCGACCATTTCCATAGATTGTTTCAACCTCGAGAACTCGTACTGTTCGTCCACGCCGGGCACCACACTACACCCCGTCCTCGACAGATAGTTGTACTTGTCAACACTGAGCAGGTGCAACTGCTCTTTCTCCTGCTCCGATGCACCGGCCAACAAATAATAAAACACATGATAGTTCCTCTCATTACGACCCTGACTACATATTCTAGATTTTTCCAGAAGATATTTTTGGACGACCGCACCGTGAACCATGCCATTTTCCTTATAATTCACTTGTATAAACTTGCCGAAACGACTCGAGTTGTTATTGTGTGCAGTTTTAGCATTACCAAATGCTTCGAGCACTGGTCCTGCACTCAGTATAGTTTGTTCTACGCCGCTGCCGTGTGATCCCTTCTGACTGAGCGCTGTCAGATGATGGAGGAGGAAGTTTGTGCTTTCAGTCTTCCCTGAGCCACTTTCACCGCTGATCACGATGCACTGATTCGTTCTCTCCCGCAGCATACAATGATACGCGGCATCTGCTACTGCGAATATGTGTGGAGGAAGACTTGATCCTATCCTCTTGTTCTGATACAGTTTCACATACTTTGGATTGTAGATGGGGTAGAATTTGAATGGGTTGAGAGCTATTAATATCGAGCCGACGTATGTGTAGATGTAGCCGGCGGCGAACCTCGCTCGCAGGTTGTCTAGCAGCGTCTGCTCGTTCAGTTCCGGCAGCTGGCATAGATCTGGATATTCCCGGTCCTTCGGCTGGTACAGGAACCGTTGGAAGTAGTCTTTGATCAGCTGCGGATCCACTGAGAAGTTCTCCATCCATGGCTCATCTGGTATTTTCTCGCGCAAGTAGAACCTGGAAACATACAATTAATTTAGTAAAATACAAAAAAGTGTTTCAGTAAACTAGAAACGTTAAATAACATTACTTCTGTGTCATATTATGATAAAGTATAAATATTTATGAATAAGTAGGAGTGGGTTTCTGTCATGTTGTAGGGAGCAATGTTTCAGTTTGATTGGCAGGATGGATTGCTGTTATCACGCCGCGCCGCGACGCCGCACCGCACCGCAGGAAGGATGACTCACGCGCTCCATTAGTTAGGACATTATCCCCAATCACTGCTACATCTACAGCCCTTTACACAAACTACTTCATAAACTTACATGTCGATCTATAACCATTACAGTTCTATTATAATTACTTCAATTAAAACTGTAAGCTATTTGCAAATGATAATATTATTATTTAAATTAAATTCCTTCACCATTATTAAGTTAACATTATGTTCATACGCAAGTGCAATAAGGATATAACTGTCGACAAATTACAATGCGCGTAATAATAAAAGGCAAATGGATTAATGAATCATAACAAAACGTTAACAGATCATTCTCGGATATTTCATACAAATAAGTAGTATCCGGTGACAGGACAGTGAAACAGACATACAAATAGTTGGTATACAAGTGTGTGATCAAGGTTAGGCGAGTATCTTGTAATACGTAATTGTAGGACCGAGATAATTACACGACTGGACTGGATTTAGCATTGTTGAGCGACGCGAGTTGGCTGTAGGTGTCGGCGGAAAAATATTCAAGATAAACAATGGGTTATCATTATCAAGCAATATATTATAATTGCTTTTTAATCGACATCATTAAGTAAACAAGTTCGACAATAAAATACACCTAATTTATGTGAAATTTTGATTTAAATAAAAGTATAATAAACAATTACCTGTAATATTGTCCAGAGTTGTTGTTGGGCCATAGCAGCATGACGGCGACGGGGGACTCGTTGGGCCCCAGCCGCCTTTCCTTGCACTCGCCGCTGACCATGTCTCCCACCACCTATATTGTATTACATATTCTTAGTTAATAAAAACACACAGGGGCAAAAAAGACTCACAAGCATAGCATAATAAGAATATCAACCTCCCATCTAGAAGGGTTCAAATTCTGTCCAGCTGAACGGGGCGTAAGGTTTCGGGCTAGCCAGCAAGAAATAAATAGCAAAAATAATATGTTTGCAACAATATGTATCTGTGTAATGTACTGTGAAAATGTTTACAAATACAACTATGAACTGTCTATCTTTTTAAGAGTTAAATAGTAGTAAGGCTCAGTACTAGCATTTCAAATTTGATTTAAGTAGAGCATTAAAGAAATAAAATATGCCATCATCAAAACTGTACACATAATATAGAACCTTTTTAGGGTTCCGTACCCAAAGGGTAAAAACGGGACCCTATTACTAAGCCTACGTTGTCCGTCCGTCCGTCCGTCCGTCCGTCTGTCCGTCCGTCTGTCCGTCCGTCCGTCTGTCCTACCTATTTAGGGCTGTAACTTTTGAACTGTAATAGCTAGATAGTTGAAATTTTTTTTCGGATTTGTAAAAAAATAATAAAAATGTCAAAAAGTTAAAAATTAAGGGGGGTTCTCAACAAGAAACTAGTTTTTATCAACGTTTTTTCTTCACGCTCTATCGTAAAAACGGTAATACATACAAGCGTCAAACTTAGTGTGATTATAGAGCATACTCTACAGAATAACAACAAATCCAAAAAACCGGCCTAGTGTGAGTCGGTCTCGCGCTAAAGGTCCTGGACAAAAAAAGTTTTTTTTTCATAATGTTGTTAACACGTTCCGGGGCAGTGAATGAGACACAATATAACTTTTATTGTAATCACGGCTATGGGCGGTCACTGTCCCGGAACGTGTTAATAATGTTGTGTTTTGTAGGGGTGTGGTACGGAACCCTCGGTGCGCGAGTAGCCCGACTCGCACTTGACCGCTTTTATTTGCAGATTGTTTACTGTTTATTTCCTACCGAAATTTTTTATTTACATCGTAAAATATACTAATCACAAGCATGTGCTGAATTGGTTTACTACAATCGTTCACAAAGTAAAAACAAACAACATCACAGATCAATGAAAGAATATGTTAAGAATGTTTACAGAGGAGTAAATATGACTGGTCATTTGGTCACAGGATCAGGTGTCTAGGAAATCACAATGATCTTTACAATTTACTCCTTGAGGAAGTGATGAGTCACATAATGAGTTAGAAAAAATCAAGCAATGACAAACATCAAGATGCAGATCTATGACTAATGTCAAGGTATCAGTATCAAGCTTCGTATCAAGGCAGTGAAATATAAGTATACCTACTGCAGCCTTTATTTTATTGCAATTTTACAATAATGTTTAAAACAATGATTACTATATTTTCTAATGTTATGAATTTAAATGAAAGAGAATGGTAAGTTTGTTTATTTGTTTGTTGTAAACAAAAGATACATTTAAAAGGATCCTGGACTGCAAGATGTGATTCTTCAAGAATCCTTCATAAAAAATATATAAAAAGTATAGTGTATACTTTTTTGACAGTCTTTAATAAATAAATAAACAATTCGAACTATTAGTTCTGGATTGTGATATAGTAAATATTTAAACCCTATTCATGATCATTGGCCTATAAAATTATCTCCCACTGCATCCCGAATAGGCATCCTCTCAGGAATATATAAGAAAGAGGGAAAAGATTGACATTCCAATGATAAAAACAAATCTACAAAATACATAATGCGAGCTATTTTGAACTGTAAAAGGTCCACTGAATCACTGTAGGCCAAAAAACGCAATGTTACCGGCAATGTATAAGTTCGCCCCATTGTTGATGGGGTCGCGCCAGATAGAAAAGAAACGTTGGTCTGCCTACAGTATGGACTGAGCCAAGCCAACCCTTGTTAAAGACAAAATTTGATCAAGCTTTAACATGTTGTTTATAACCCAATGCATTAAGCCACATTTACACGATTACTATTTTGCTACTACTACTTACTATTTTGCCGGTAATGCGCCGCCAGCGCTAGCACGAAAAAAAGTACCGTATCAACACTTTCAACGCCAATTTAATTGGTGCGGAATGTGTTAATTTGGTGCTTATTTTCTAGGACTCGTGGCGGGATTTTGGTGCCGCAAAATTCCATTATTACAATTTTTATCGTGTGATGTTGAACTTGAAGTCTGATAAACTAACCTAGTAAGTAAGCAATACTAACAATGAAATTTAATTTGTGACATCGCTTGCTATGGAATTTATGTTCTGAAATAAATGATTTGATTTGATTTGATGATTTGAAAATTGTCATCGTGTAAATCTGCCTTTACAATTAATTGGTGTTTTTCTGTTTCAGATTTTCAAATAAACCATATTTATGTTGTTATTAAATCAATGTGATTGGTGCAGCACCTATAAGTGGGTACAGCATGTTTAGCATGATTTCTCTTCTTGTGCGCGACTCGGCTTTATTTCATACTACAATGTCGTGGCAAGTGCGGCTTTCGCTCTCCGAAAAGCGCGGGAACAGGTTATTTTGTATGCAGCGAAGGCGCGTCGCGCGCGTGTAGAGGAATCATACTAGACATGCAGCATGTCTAGTACGTATTTCTCTACACGCGCGCGACGCGCCTTTGCTCCATAGAAAATTACCTGTTTCCGCACTTTTCGAAGAGCAAAAACCGCGCTTGCCGTGACTTGTAGTATGGAAAAAAGCCGAGTCGCGCGCAAGTAGAGAAATCATGCTAGAGGGTCTGGTTGATTGATTGTATCCAGATATTCTCAAAGTACCTAGGTCCAATAAAAAAAAAAAGTTTTTCACTCAGAAACTTACCTCTGCCATTTCATATGGCCCGCCGGATCCATCGCTTAAGTTGAGTTTGTCTGCAATGCAGCACACTATCTCTTCGGAGCTGGTCTGCTTGGAGGCTTCCACGGACAGGGCCTCATACTGCGCAGACAGTGCGCCCACAAACACCTACAAAGTTATTAAGTGGCTGTGATATTGATCACTTGAAATCTTAAAACTGAGCAGTCCTAGGATTGAATCCAGATTCAGTCAAATGTTATGTTTACTATAGTTTTCATAATAAGAAGCCCTGTGTCTTACATTTGGGATCATAACAGTATCTTAAATGTATGTGCCTTGATCTCGATTCATCAATTATTATACCGGTAGATTTTTTTAATCATCATGAAACTTTCAGGGGTGGTTCAGACAACTGACAACTTTTTTACTTTAAATAGTTCAGATAACATATATTTTTTTTAAAGTTAAATATGGGTTTGCTCTTGACCTCAATCCAGTCCTCAGGATGAAGATGGGGTCTAAGATGTAGCGAGCTTACCCAGACAATGCCTACACACACACGACGACGTGATGATTCACTCGTACTTTAAAGGAATTCGGGTTAAAACTCATTAATTAAACCTCCGGCGTCGAGTTCCCATTCCCATTCTATCCCATATGACAGGCATTCATTTCAGATGGCCAAGAAATGACTTGCCTATTTGTTATGAAGAATAAATATAAATCATAGTTTCCAAGACGGTTTAGCTGCTCAGATAAGCCCAGTTAGTTTATCACTAACTGCATGGGTAGCATGCCACCGTGATACAGCGCTATCACACCTTCACTCTCTTTCTATTTGTGTGCGAAAGAACAAGATAAAAGATGTGATATAGCCCAATCACGTGTAGCATGGCTTCTGGTATATTAACATGTCATTCCAACGCATATGTGAATTTTACAGACTCTTAAATTGTGCCCAGGTCAAATATTTATCACATCCTATCCTGTGGGAGCTAGTAAGCGAGCAATAATTAAACCCAATGGGATATTTTGTGTTGATCCTGAGATATTTATGTTCCACATACTTACATCCATACAGTATAGGGGCACACCGTGCACAAATTGACAGTGAGCACATAGTGAAGATCTCAAATAAGAGGGGGTAATGAACAGGGTTCGAAAGGATTATTATCTTGATATAAATCCTACTCCTACTAATATTATAAACGCGAAAGTTTGTAAGTATGGATGGATGGATGTTTGTTCCGCTTTACGCAAAAACTGCTGAACAGATTTTGATGAAATTTGGCACACAGATAGACCATGGCCTGGATTAACACATAGGGTACTTTTTATCCGGGTAACGCAGACGAAGTCGCGGGCAACGGTTAGTATCCTATAATATTATAAACGCGAATGTTTGTTTGGATGTTTGTTACTCTTTCACGCTAAAATGGCTAAACCAATTTCGATGAAACTTGGCATATAGATAGTTCTTTTCCCAGAATAACACATAGGCTACATATTACATGTCCACATAGACAGAGTCACGGGTAAAAGCTTGTATGTTGATAATTGTAAAATATGTTGGTAAACAAAAAGCTTGCGTTAGCAATATCATGCCATGTGTATTCGAATTAAAGATTGAAAAAGTCGGGCGGCGAGCGGGATTCGAGCCCACGACCTGCCTCTCCGGGGCATGCTCCTCTCTAATAGAGCTATCGGCGCCCCGCAGGCCACGAAGAAATTTTCAATCTATATTATCGTCTTTAAGGGACGGCTTCATGTGTATTCGATTACGAATTGCGAAAAAAGAAGCCCGCAAACACGAATAAAATTTTTTCATTGTTTTTAATAGTTTTTCTCAATCATTTGGTATTTATTGTTATACAAAACGAAAATGCCGAAGACTTGGTGCTGGTTGGTTTGAATATGACTTGATAAAAGTGCATTAAAGCAAAAACAACAATTTTAGAAGTTTTAGTTAGAAATTTCACTCCGAATTAAGAATTAGCTTGGATAATTATCTGATAATTATCAAAGAAAATAATTATGTTGATAATTTCGAACTCTGGTATAAGCCATGCAGATAAAGAAACAATATGTAAATGGCGGCCAGTACCTAAAGTAGCATCTTTTTAGTATGTGTGCGAGTATAGACAGAGCGACGATGTGAGCGAGATAGCATGGTGTTGTTCGCCATTCACAGATTATTTCTTTATCCACACGGGATATAATGAATGTGTTAAATGAGCTAATCTCTTGAAATAGGTACCTCCATCAATTATCAAGTAGCTACTAATAATTGATTCTGAATTCACACATGCCTACTAGAACTTTTACTATTGGTTACAATACTGACCTGCACAATGTATCTGTGATTCTCAGCATGTGCCATACTGCGGCATTGTCCTTCTCACCCTTTATATCTTGACTTATCTTCGTTTGATTTGGCCTCTCTCCACTATCATTACATTCTTCACCATATAAAGAGGCATTTTCACTAACCAATCATTACTTTCAGTTTCTGACCAACTTGTATGGCTGAAACTTTCCAATTTGGCTGATACAACAGTATCGTATTAGTTCAAAGCATGTGCATTCGGAGCATTATACACCTGACTCCCTCAGATGGACAGGCATTGATGTCTAAGAGGTCAATGTGGACAGGTTGTATTCAACCATGACAAGTTCGTAAAATGCAACTATACACTTAGATAACGAACACTCACTGTGGCTACTGGATCATTCCTCAATATTACTTGTTTCCGAATGTAAATACAAGCTTTCCAGCTAAGCACAAAGAAGAGAAATCTCGGATTTGGGTCACATGTTGATTGATTAGAAGTCACCAAGCTTGGAAAAATCTCGGATGTTTGTAATAGGGTTTGTTTATTGCTCAAAGAATTTTCTTGATATGCTCACTACGTTGACTACTTGAAAATAACTAGTAAACAAACTTGTTTCACTTTTGAAATAACACATAAATTATACAAAACTGCAGCGAAATCGGTGTCTCCAACAACCTGTTATTTGTCAAACACAACTCTTGCCTGCGCACCACGTAACTGCACCAGTAATAATTTTAGAATCACACAAACTATAAAAAAAATTACTGCTTCTTCTACACTTCTATTGATCTTGTAACTTATTTCAATTTATAATTTCATCAGAGAAATCTAATCTATCGAACCACCATTTTTATTTGTGTGTGAGTTGGTCGTGTATCCATCCTATAATGATACATAATTAACTTGCACTATGTTTTGAGCAAAATCAAAGCATGCTTCGGACATTTTCATTCTGTAGGGTAGTCAGGTCCATAGACACGTTGAACACTCCAGAGACAAGGCTAATTTAAAAAGAAAATATTTTAATTTATGCTAATGCCGTGTAGGGGCCATTTCATAACGTGTAAAATTCACTCAGAGGAGTCTATCTGTCTCACTCTAGCATACATTATTTCTTCGTATGCTTTTCTCTTTCGTATTGGCACTTCAAGTGATTTATACACGCTATGTAACGGACGCCTGCCACGCACTTTGCGATTTGGCTAACTGGCGAATTAGCCTTGAGAAATGCCATGCTGCGATAAATTGTAGGTCTGCATAAAGCACCATTTAGACGGGCAACTGATCGCAGACTTTTGGCTAATGCCAAATAGCCTATCAACCGAATTTCACGTGTAAATAACACAATCTCAAACCTGAAGAGCGATTTTTGAAAATCATACGAGTGAATTGGCAGTAGAAAGATGCATAATCTCCATAGTAATTTTGACATTTTCTACTGCCAAGTCGCTCGTATGATTTTCAAAAATCGCACTTCCGGTCTCAGCCAATGAGGGATTTTCCAGAGAAAAAAAAAGCTAGTTCACAATTTCTCGATAGATGGCGTTGAACAGAGAGGGGTCGATTAGGTATGTATGAGCAAATATATTTATGAATATTATTAATAAAAAGACGCAGTACAAAGCCTTTGATATTATTGTCGGTTTATTATTAACAATGTCAGTGTTATTGTCTGTCAACAACGAATCAAGTATCGGACGTGGCTGTCTGGGCTTTATATTAATTTTGAATATACGAACAATAAAAGCGAAACAATAACAAACTACAAAAACCTAAAGCCGGGTCCGCTGCGCCATGTTTTCGTGTTTGCTAACTTTCCCCTCCCCCGCAGGCGAACGCGGGTGATGCTATCCGATGCAAATGGATAACATCACCCGCGTTCGCCTGCGGGGGAGGGGAAAGTTAGAAAACGATGTTAGCAAACACGAAAACATGGCGCAGCGGACCCGGCTTAACAGAAACTGAGACTGTCAACAAAAATAAACCGGGAAACTTGTAATCGCTGCTTCATCAATAGTTCGCACACCAACCCGCGATTGCGACATTTAACACATCCATCTGTCAAATCTTTTATCTTGTTCATTCGCGCGAAAGTAGAAAGAGAGCGGAAGCGTGACAGCGATATATCACGCTATCGTGGGTTGGCATACTAGCCCCGCAGATAATTAATAATTTTTTTTTTTATGTGTGATAGGTAAGCATTTGACCCCAATCTCACCTGATGTTGAGTGATGATGAGGCCGAAGATGTAAATATAAACCAACAACAATAAGAAAGGGTTTGTTTGTACACACAGCGATACATCAAGTTACGCGCGACGTTATACGTTATTCACCCTGCGCGCGGTCAGCTTATATTGGTCATACCTAATCGACCCCTCTTGTCAACGACATCTATCGAGAAATTTGGAACAAACTTTTTTGTTTTTTTTTGCTTTTGGAAAATCCCTCATAAGGAGCCGTGCTCTTCCCCTCCATCCACCTTTTGTATTTGGCCCTAAGTGTGATTTTTGAAAATCATACGAGCGACTTGGCAGTAGAAAATTTCAAAATTACTATGGAGATTATGCATCTTTCTACTGCCAATTCGTTCGTATGATTTTCAAAAATCGCACTTCTGGATAGAATGGCAGTTGCCCATTTAAAGGGCACTTAAGCCTGCATTAGACCTGCAATTTATTATGCAGCTTATAGACCTGCAATTTATCGCAGACTTTTTCACATGACCAAATCGCCAGGGCTGCGTTCAGAACGTTTGGGTGCGGTTGTTTTTTCAACTCGCTCTATAGTAAAACGTCTTTCACCGAGGCTCTGAACGGCGTTTAGTGCGAAAAGTTGCGCTTGGGGTGCACTCTGGGTGCACCAGGTTGCACATAGTGTGTAGGTTCTGCACTGGTAGCATGCCAACCCGCGATAGCCGTGATACGGCTTTATCACGTCTTTTATCTCGTTCGTTCGCGCGCAAAAGAACGAGATAAAAGATGTGATAAAGCCGTATCACGGCTATCGTGGGTTGGCATGCTACCAGTCAAAGAGTAATATAAGTATATTAGACTACCAGTGCTGAAAGCAGCTCATTACCTATATAGAGCAAATCGCACGATGTCGAGAGGTCTCAGCCAAGCTTAAACTAATTAGCCAAGTCCTCCCTCCACCACCTTTGTGATAGCTTTGATCGTAAGCCATGTAATGGTCCGTCTACACCCACCTTCTTGCCTGCGCAGCGCAGTTAAAATCGCACGGTTTTACTTCAACCTTCATGCTACGAATTAAGAACTTGACGAATCAAAACAAAACCGGGCGTTTAAAAGCCGCTTGACGAATTGGAACTATCATCAGACTAAATCGCGTAATACGAAGACGGAACACGGAGCGCCGCTCACACGGTACAAACTTACAAGTAAGGACGAGACGAGCGACACTTTGCGGTCGCAGAGGGTCGCGCGACCCGCGGCGACCCGGCGACCGTAAAGTCTAAGAGCGCGACCTACGGCGACCCCAAAGTGTCGCTCGTCTGTAAGAGCTCTAAGCCTTCGCGCCATCACGCTCAAACCTCCGTATTCTGGGAGCCACCCTTCCACTCCAGTACACCCAAACCTATGATTCTTGGTTTTTAGTGATGGTCTGATCATCCTCTTAAGGCTATTCTACCGTTGGCGCGCTCCATACAAACGTAGTATGGTGATATTTTCAATACTATCCAATTAAAGTCAATGAAATTTTTCAAGAACAATCTAGTAACTAATTTCTATGTCGGTATGAAGTCAGATTTTCGATAAAATTTATAGTTTTAAAGTTACAGTGCCACAAATATTTCCATACAAATCTTAAATTAATCCTAGCATTGAAAATGTATATTTTAACGAAAATCTGACTTCATACCGACATAGAGATTAGTTACTTGATTGTTTTTGAAAAATTTCATTGACTTTAATTAGATAGTATTGAAAATATCACCATACTACGTTTGTATGGAGCGCGCCAACGGTAGAATAGCCTGAATATGAAATCATTTTCTTTTTATCTTTAACTTTCATGAGGGTCACCATACTAATTTCATAGGTTTTAAAATGCTGTTACTTTCTTGGCCCTGTAGTTCTCAAAGGTATGACAAAAGTATATAAGTGCACTTGTTTTTTAGGAAAGGGTTTTTGTGTAACTTTATATGGACCAATGGCGTAAAATTTTAAATGTTTAATTCTAGATTTCCATAAAAGGTCTAAAAATAAATATACTTAGTTGGTCTGTTTTAACTTTTCTTTAATTTATATATGTAGGACTAGGGTACCTAAACATACGACTACACACCTTACTTATTTCCCGAGGGGGTAAGTATTTCACATTGGTATTATGCCGGCTTCTTCATTCATTCATTCTTCATTCATTCTCGCCGAGAACGGGCGAGACAGGCCGAGAACGAGTGTGGATGCCCTTCATTGTTCTCGTGGCGTCGTAAGCCATAGTAATTTTCCTTGAAAGTTCTCGCCGAGAACTCTCGGCGAGAGTGTAGTGCGGGGTTTACAATTTTTTCCAGTTCCTGTACCTACTAAATCTCTATGGCTTTATCTACATACTTGAGACAGAAATTGGTTTATGATGCATTAATTATCATTCCAACACAGTAATTAGGTACTTAAAAGTAATCATAATTCTTAGCATTAACAATAAAACATTCGAACTTAGTACTTACCTATACCTAGTATTAAATGGTAACTTAGCTTAGATATACCAAACAAAGAAAGATACTGCATCCAATTGGATGCCGAATGGTATATTCCGAGAGTTTTAAAAATACCTACTCTGCCTAATCTTTCCCTTTTTGGTTTATCTAAGTAACTGCAGTAATGGATTGGAGTACATATTCAATACAAAACAGATAAATAACGATAGGTGATCGCGCCCGCGCGTTCTTTTGTCCTTAGATTAAAAATGCACTTAATTTTAATTAAGAAGTTAGTATATAAGTGTCTATCTATAATTGTGTAGAATAATTTTAATAGACATGTCACACACTTCACGTATGTTTCTTAATTTATGGCACTGGTTTAAAACTGAAGGATTTCTCAGATCATCACGCGTTATTCAAGAGTTCCCAGAGCATTCTCTTGAATCCTGTCAGTAAAACAGTAAGTATACAACGTGTTAATGAATTAACGCAAAACTAGAAAGTAGTTTGTTTAGAATCGAGAGCAGAGTCGAATTATCATGATTTCAACATAGGTAATTTTTTTCAAAATATTAAATAATTTGTTTGCAAAATTTAAAAATTTCTGAACCCGATGTCAACCCACCGCACAGGCACACCCACCCTACATACTACCAAAACAAGATTATAAAAATGTATCCATAAGTACGTTAGCGCTTTCTTTCAGTGCTGAAATGATAACAAATCATTTTTGCCTCAAAACCTAAAATGAAAATAACTTTAAATTTTAAGTATCAAAATAATGAAATTATTGTTTCAATCTAATTATTTTGTTATAAATCAGTTGGGGTGTATGAGGTTTTGCGCTAATTTATTAACACGTTGTATAGGTTCTTTATTAGACCATATATTAAGGAAATGCTTTTTCTTGTCTGCGAAATCCTGGAGTTGCACATCAATCAAAATATTCTTGTTGTTTTGGTACCTATTCAACCAACAAAGATTTTCTCATTTGATTTCTTACACTTAGTTTGTACAGTTTGGGGCACAGCCCATTAAATATTTGGCAGGTAATTTTTGATGAAAAAAAAAAAATATTTGATGATAATACCTATTTGTTGTTCTTCCACAAACTATTCGAAGGGAAAAACGTCTTTATACAAATCACAGGAGACGTCTCGTTCTATGGGAATTGGTTGAAGCAGTACGTTTAGCAGCAGTGGCGGCGGCGATTGCAGCACGCCTGGCGTGCACCCGGCCGTGCTTGGCGAGGTGGTCGGAGCGCGCGAACCGCTTGGTGCACTCCGTGCAGCCGTACGGCTTGTCGCCCGAGTGGCTGCGCCGGTGCCGCGCCAGCTCGTCCGACCGCGCGAACCTCCACGCGCAGTCTCCCCACGTGCAGCGGTACGGCTTCTCACCACTATGCCGCCGCAAGTGCGCGCGCACGTGTGACGCCTTCGCGTACAACTTGCCGCAGTTCTCCACCGGACATCTAAACGCACCAAGTTCAGGACAGAACGACGGCTCTCCCCACGATCGCACTTTCGACTCCGGCTTCGTCTCTTCGACTCGCGTTTTCCATTGGGGCCTCGCGTAATGAGTGTTCTGAACGCACATCAAATCCAATTGCGTGTCGAGGACTGTCAAAGTTCCCAAAGCATCGTCGCAGCTATCAGCAGAGTCTGTGCCCGATTGAGGAGTTTCATTCGAGCGGTCATTGCTCAAAGCTTCCAGCAAATACTCGTCAATGCTCCTGTCCAGAGCTGCGAAGTCGAACGTAACGGGAGAGCACTCGGCGAAACTAAAGTCATTCTTACTATTGTCACTTAAGTCACTAACGAAAGCATCACAATTGAGGTCTACATCACTGAGCCAATCACTGTTTTCCGATTCCAAGGGCGAAGGCAGTTCGAAGTTAACGATGCTCTCTGCCGGAGAATATTCGTAGAGGAACTGGTCACTGAGGAGGACGTCCTCTAGGACGGGCCCGGTTTCTTCTCGATACATCTTGCACCTATAAATTAAACAAAATATATGTTGTCAGTCAATTAATCACATCTCATTCACAAACAAGTTTAAATTAAATTAAATAAATACTCACAAGTTAGCGCCAGTGTATTCAGCAATAAACGATAGCAGCCAGCGATAGTTGTTCAGTGCGAATGTTTATCGGGATGAGCAGCGGACTTGCGCCTGCGACGATCGGGCATGGAGTGCCGGTGTCGGTGTCTGCGCCGGACACTGCCATGCCACGGACGCTGATAACGGCCGATCGCCGATTATCGGGTCCGCACCACATGCCCGCAGACCCGCATTACGCACCACCATTGAAAGCTTATCCACTCTGAATGCGATATCATAAGAGCTTTGTTATATTTCATTCATACTAAATACTTTTGCCGTTAGGTCACGTCACGTCGGCCAAACTTTATACACTTTTGTTAAATGTCGTCATGAACTGACTGTATCATCCTACTTAACGCAGCACCTAAGTAAGGTACAATAACGTGAAAAGACACGCTCCTGGCAGCGCATACAGAAAAGCTACTTCAATTCGTCCCCACAGGCTAAGACGAACTGAGTTAGCATTTCTAAACGGTAAAGATGCGTAAATGCTACTTCAATTCATCTCAGAGGGTGACGTACTGCATTAGGATTTCAAAGTTAATATGTGGTAGAAGTTCCAAAAACCCTCATCCTATTCATCAGTAGGATTGCTAGTACTATTTTTAGAAAAACTTAACTCCTCTTGCAGTACGTCACCCTCTGAGACGTATTGAAGCGGCATTTACACGTCTTTACTATTTAGAAATGCTAACCCAGCTCGTCTTAGCCTGTGTGGGGATATATTAAAATTTAAAGTAGCTTTTCCAAAGACTCCACCCGGCACAAGAGCCTTCCTTAAACTACAATCGAAATATTTCTGGCCTGTGATGTGACCGACCGACCGACCGTCCGACCGACTGACCCAATCGGTGTATGTGACAATGTCCAAGATGTTTGTTATTAAATATAATGTAGGTACCTATCCTATGTTATCTTCTCATCACGGGTCAATAAGAAAACCAGACCTTTGGGAGGCGTGTTGAAACCCCAGCCCGTGACTATCCCTATTATACCTACGTTTTGCCCGCGACTTCGTCAGAATCGGCTCCCGTCATCTATAAGAACCTACCAGTTTTGAATAATATGGCAGAGATTTTTTAAACCATATCATTATGGTTCAAAAAACCATACATTACGGGAACAAAGTCATCAATCATCACAAATATTTGAACCATACGCACCCATAGGATTTGGAGATTATATTACAAAGAGAAAGGGTTAGTGAGTTTGTATAATTATCTCTATGTTTAATCGTTTGCAAAATAACCTTGTTCCCCGGGGGCTGGGGTTAATCAACGAGTTCAAAATAAAAATGTTATTTAAGTATATTTTTTAGGTAGGTATGATGTTCTCATAGATTTAGTTATTTCAATAAATTTAATTATATTTGATCGAAGATTGATTCCTTATAATTTTCATAACAAAAAAATCAATGTACAAAACTTTCCTTTATTCATAATCGTCATCACCTATGCTATTATTGCTAGCTGAATAAAAAACCGGCCAAGTGCGACTAGGCCTCGCGCACGGAGGGTTCCGTTCCACCATACAATATTACCTTTGTGTTTTCTATTCTCCGGGATTCTTCCCTTCCATCAGCAATGATCCCCCGACACACTATTTGTTGTTCCACCTTTGACAAATCATCACATCAAAGGCGCTTATATGTAGGTATTTTACCGTTTTTACGATAGAGCAATGGCAATAACGTTGAAAAAAAATGGGAACACAAAATGTTTTTTAAATTATATGTTAGCAAATCCGTCATATTAACGCATATTCTGTAAAAAATCCAACACTAGCTTTTATCTATGGCAACATGTCAAGCTACGCAAAACCAAAATAAGCTGACCGCGCGTAGGTAGAGTAATGGATAACGTCGCACGGCCAGCTTATCTTTGCTTTGTTTTGCGTAGTATGTACAGTCAAGAGCACGTCAAGCTTGACACTTTGGACTTTGTACCGTTCTTATTTAGTGCGCCATAAGCGTTACAATCGAACTGCAAGTGTAAAGCTTGATGTGCTCTTGACTGTACTTAGTTCACAAGATTTCATAGGTAGGCCAGACCGGACGGAAGAACGGACAGCGTAGGCTTATGAATTATGAATAGGGTCCCGTTGGTACCCTTTGGGTACGGAACCCGAATGAAACAAAGTATTTGTTTTTGTTGCAATCTTTCAATAAAAATAATACAAAGCGCAGTAGATAAATAAAATAGATAAATCAAAGGAAATTATCAATTAACAGTGTGGTTGTGTGTTTGTTGGGTGTAATAATGAATAATACATAGATCATTCACTTTGTTTCTGTCTTATCTCTTGGTTGACCTGTCAAGTTCTTTTACCTATGCTAAATGCTAAGTTATATTGTACATAAAGTGCTAATAGTGAGCATTGCATGCTACATCACTACATAGTCACAGTATAAGAAAGAGTAACAGGGTGAAATTGATATCATTGGCATCCTTTCAAACTAAGAGTCTACCCATCAAACTGAACAACTTTTACTATGGGGGCAAACCGGTGTCGGAGCAAAAAAATAATCAGCTGTTGCATACATTTGAGTCGAGTAGGCATTGCAGTTTAGTATGACAGCAGATTTTTTAGTTCTTTGCTCCGATCGGTTTGCTCCCATAGTAAAAGTTGTCCAGTTTGATGGGTAGACTCTTAGTTTAAAAGGATGCTAATGATATCAATTTCATCCTGTATACCTATATCTACACTATTATTATAAAGAGGAAAGATTTGTACCTATTTTTGTATGTTTGTATGTTTGTAATGAATAGGCTCAAAAAGTACTGGGCCGATTTAAAAAATTCTTTCACCATTAGAAAGCTGCATTAACCCTGAGTAATATAGGCTATATTTATTGCTAGAAAAGATTAGACGTCCACCCGTGCGAAGCCGGGACGGGCCGCTAGTATAGTATAAGTATAAAACAAAGTCGTCTTCCTGTCTGTCTGTCCCTATTGTATGCTTAGATCTTTAAAACTACGCAACGGATTTTGATGCGTTTTTTTTAATATATAGAGTGATTCGAGAGGAAGGTTTATGTGTAATATAATACATGCATAGTATCAGCATTGCACCCGTGCGAAGCCGGGGCGGGTCGCTAGTGCTTCATAAGATTGTTGTAGCTATGCTTCTGGACCACGCAGCCCGATAAGGGATTCATCATCACCATGATCATCCTATAAACGTCCCACTGCAGGGCGCAGGCCTACCCTCAGGGAGGGTGTATGGGCATTAGTCCACCACGCGTGCCCATGCGGATTGGTAGACTTTACATAAACATCAGAATTTCATCTTCAGTGTATGCAGGATTCCTCACGATGTTTTCCTTCACCGTTTGAGAGCAGTCTGTATTACGTACATTAGTTAGAAAAACTCATTGGTACATGGCATGTTGTCCGTGCGGATTCGAACCCGGACCCCCATAATTGGGTGTCCATTCCTCTCCGCAACGCGCCATCGACGCTCTAATAAGGGAATAAATAAGGTACTTAATGAATCTAATTTATACAGGGTCTTTCTGGGGTCCTTATGCTGAAGGTGTCTAAGGGGATGATCGGACCATCATATACAGAACAACTTTTTCTATGGGACACTAGGTCGAATATGAAAATTGTAAGTATTCTATCTTTCAAACAACTTATATCTACCAAAGAAAATTATACTTACGCCCAATTTTTGTAATCCCAAGTGCTTTCGAAATGTCTACGATTAAGGTACCTATATTTTGTTTGTCCTTAATTATGTATTTGTATAACCAAAAATGTAAAAGTTTGAGGTAGGTAAGGTACACGTCAACCCCGCACTACACTCTCGCCGAGAACTTTCAAGGACAATTACTATGGCTTACGACGCCACGAGAACAATGAAGGGCACCCAAACTCTCGTTCTCGGCCTGTCTCGTCCGTTCTCGGCGAGAATGAAGAGCCGGCATTAGAACAATGGGTTCTAAGATTGATAATTTTGTAAACAAATAAATAGGTTTTGCTTTTGAAAGCATTGGCGTCTGTTTGATAATTCCCGACTTTCACGCATGACTCATGAATATTTTATGACAAACATTGATATCTGTAATTTCCGAGTTAAACAAAAAAAATAAAAAAAAACAAGTGCACGCAGTACAAGGTCGAGCGGAAATTACTGCGATGCTGATAAACTCCTCAGAATGGCACAAACCATCGTCAACCGTCACCGGGACTGACATATTACAAGATCCCGCTGCAACTTTTCTATACCCACTATGTTCAGTGGCGTAGCTACGTACGGGCTAGACGGTGCAGTGCCCCGGGGCCCCCAAGCTCAGGGGGCCCCTGGCCCACAAACTTCGAACCGGCCTCGCGACAATGTCTTACATTCAGAACAACCAACCCTTTCTTCTATACCTAAATGATTAAACAATGACCGAACTTTCACCAAACACAATCAATGACTGTGGCCGAGCCTGTTGACCATCAGTAGATAATAATATGCCCTTTTTTGCTCGCTCGGCGCACCCCCCGTACCGTTCCTTTCGGTGATCCAGTGTTTTTAACTGAGATTCCGTTCAGACCTTTTCAGTCTGTTTATTTATCTAAGTTTTTATTAAAATAGTAATGGTGTTGTGTTGTATTCTGTATTGATAAGCTACTTTGCTGTCTGTTGAATAGTTATACATACAGGGTGTCCCAGAACTGGTGATCCAAAATGGACGAGGGGTAATTATAGTGGAGATGATTTTCAATATTTTTTTATCCCATACACCGTTTTTGTAATACAGGGTCACTTTTCTGTAGTAATTATTTTTTCCTAGCTACGCCGATGGCAGACTGAGTAGTTAGTCGAGCTAAAAAAAAATTCGAGCTCGCTTCGCTCGCTCCATAATTTTATCACATATATTGTATAAGGGACAGGGGTGACAAATTCAGTCTCTGCGAGCTGCATAAACCTACGCTTCACCACTTGGAGGCCCCCCCTTGAAAATTAGCCCTAGTTACTGCCACTGATTTCACACTTGATATAAAACCTAACGAGCTCAAATAGGGCCCCCATTGCTTTTTTGCCCCAGGGTCTTTGGTTACCTAGCTACGCCACTGACTATGTTATTCGTTTAAATAACGTTCACTGGAACGATAATAGGACTTTGATTTTAATTCTAGTTTTTAAAATAGTTACAGGGTGGTCTAGACCAGCTGGATATAGATTTTTTTTTAAATACATTGTGCTGACTTGGGGACCCGCTAGGAAAAATCGATTTCCACCAGATTACAAGAAAAGATCTTGAGGAACATTACTTTTTTTTTTACGTCTATCTTTGCAGTTTTGTATGCCATGTGTTTACTTTATTAACTGTACTCTTTCAAAAAAAAGAAAACCAGTCCATTAGAAACGTAGATTTTAAGTGCACAAATTTTTAAATAAAACTGAATAAAAAGAGTTTTTGACTTTTTTCCTTGGTCCTGACTGGTACGCCCCAAGTCAGCAATCTAAAAGAAATGTGTACCTATCCATCTGGTCTGAACCACCCAGTATAATTATATTCTCTTTTTTTAGTGCCATGTATCGTCTAATGAGAAATAAACAATTCTTTAACCCCATAAGGCAATGATACATATTCCAGTGGAAATGACAAAGTTTAATGGTCCTAAAAAAATTGTGTACCTAAACATAATCATATGCTCACGACAACATTCTCTCGAACCATCGTCTCCTGCCTGGCAGGCATAGTTATTCGCCACTAGACCACAACGACACGCGACACGTCGTACATCACTACTGAATTGAAAACCTAAACCTATGAGTGTTGAAAACTTGTAACGGGATCTTAGTCTACGAATACGCGGGGTGATGTTACAATCTGAGTACGCATCCTTCCTGAAATCCTACGCTAAAATCCGTCAGTGTTGACGTCATTTAATTTCTAAATAACTGATTGTTTTTTACAGTCATTAGCACAGCATTAAATAAAAGTACATTAGGTCAAATCTTGTATAAATGAATTTTTCTGTTGTTCAAGATAAGATGTGTCTGGGTCGTAGCCGATGGCGATCTATTGTCTCTGCCTACCCCAATGGGACACAGGCGTGAGTATATAGGGTCCTTCTTAATATGCTGACACTTTTTTAAGGGGATGATCAGACCGTCAAACTGAACAACTTCCTCTATGGGACCAACATCAAAATCGCGAAAAAAAAATCATCACTTCCATACAAAACTGAAAACCTACTCGGAGCCAAACGTATGGGACAACTGTTTTTTTTTTCGCGATTTCGATGTTGATTCCATAGAGAAAGTTGTTCAGTTTAATAGTCTGGTCATCGCCTTAAAAAAGTGTCAGCATATTAAGAAGGACCCTGTATGTATGTATGTATGTATAAGATAATATAAGATAAGATTGAGATAGGATGGAAGAAGATACTAGATTGGAATCCGTTTATTTATGTAGAGTATCAAAATAATACGTTGAAATTAACCGCAAATAGCTTTGTATTATAATTGTTTTATATTTGTACAAACACGCATCAAATCACGACCGTATTCTATTTCGGGGTGGTCAGAAGCTACCAACAACCTTTTGAGGTATGACGGTATGGTATGTTACGTTCGGAAAGCCTTTCGCCCACTTTGTACGACACCCACGAGGGCACGGTAAGAAATGGGCTAGATATTACAATCTCATCTGGAACCACATTGCTAATGACGATGTGATAGATTTGGAGGCTCGATAGCTCAGTTGATAGAGAAGCTGATGGTTACATCACGGGTTCTAAACGGGTCCCGCCGCCTCCAAATTTGTACGATGAATACGAATATAATGTACCCTCAGGTAGTATGGACATTAGTCCACCACGCGTGCCCAATGCGGATTGGTAGACTTCACATACACATCAGAATTTCTTCTTCAGTGTATGCAGATTTCCTCACGATGTTTTTCTTCACCGTTTGAGAGCGGTCGATATTACGTACGTAAGTTAGAAAAACTCATTAGTACATGTCATGTTGTCTGTGCTGATTCGAACCCGGACCCCCATAATTGGGTGTCCATGCCTCTCCGCAACACGCCACCGACGAACGCTCTCGCGTTTAAAAAGTACCTAAACTAATTAAGAGGTACCTAAGGGATCGTTCAACAATTACGTGATCATTTTTGGCCGTTTTTTTAACCTCCCCCCCTATGTGATCACAGCGTAATCTTTTGTTTTGAACCCCCCCCCCCCCCTCGCCTTGATTACGTAATCTTCGTCCGTGCTTAAAATTTTTGCTGTTTATTAGCACTGACACCTATGTCATGTTTCTATGGGTCTTAAATGACCTAAATTTGGGAAGAGGGTGTGTCATTTTGTCAAAATGCATAAGGTAAGAACTATAAAGTTAATAAACTTCAAAATTGGACGTAAATATTTAAATATAATTTATTTTCGGAAACGAAGCGCAGATGACGTAATCATGGATTCTTCCCTCCCCCCCCCAAATAATCCGATGTATATAGAAGCACCAGACTACCCCCCCCCCCCCCCCCCCGCCTTCCGGTAATCACGTAATTGTTGAATGATCCCTAAGAATAGTTTTAATTTGAAACAAACATGGAAATACCTACCCAATGAATTGCAAATGCATCGCGGAATACTTGGAACTAAATTCCACATTTCCACAACGTCACACACAGTATTGCGATGCGTCTGCGCAGGTCGCTACGCTATCGGACGCGGCGCGGCGGCGGCGCTTGGCGGTGGCTGGTACTGCCAACATCTGGTCGTCACTCATGTTACATAGTTGGATACCTAGGCAGTGATACCCAACTTGATTATAAAGTCAACTTTATCATAAGCGTGTAAAGAGTAAAATTGTAACTAAATGGCCCCGATTCGAACTGTGCCACGATTTAACTTAACTAAATTTATTCCTGTCACTTTCTAAAATAAGATTAAGAAAAGAGACAGAAAACCAACAGCTGACTTTAGTGCTGTCAAAGTGACGTTACACGCCCAAAAACGCTTTAAATAAGATGGCGTACATTATGATGGCATCTTATTTTGGGCGTGTAACATCACTTTGACAGCACTTAAATTGGATTAGTTATGCTAGGTCATGGCTAGGCAGATGTCTTGCTATCATAATGATTTGAAATTGGCGATAAAGTCGCATAGTGCTACTTGGCCCTACAAAACTACCCCCATAGGTAAACGCTAGCTCGGGACATATTATACTGGTTTTTAGAAGCTATCTTCTCGTTATTTGAAAGACATACAAATAATTGAAAAGTGTAGCAATATTCTTCAACATCTCGGCTTTATTTGCTTTAGATCATATTTCTTATTTTTCTATAAAATACATATGAAACCTGTGTTCAAAGGAAAGCCTAAAATTATTGGAAAAAATCTGTAGTACTTATGTGCATCTACTTTTTAAGTTGAAGTCACATTTACTTGAGACACACACCTTTGTGTAGACAATATTAAGATCTAAAATTGCTATAAAAAATTTAAGACCAATATTTAATAAGTTAATTTTATTAGATAATTGTTAAATTTGGGCCGAATTCTTATGATTTTAGAATGTGATTTCCTTGGATTAGAAGGCTCCACTGTGACATAATGAAGGACAAGCTAGTCAAATATAGGTATACCTACTAAAATGACGTAGTTTAGTAGAGGTGAGGTGGCTCTGAAAGAGTCAAGGTCGTTCGGTCAGGGAAACCCCTTAAAATAAGACTTCAGAATAGTGTGTAAGTAAGTAAGTAGGTAGGGTAGATCACAACAAACCACTGATTACATGTTGTGTTGTTGTTATGTTACAAAATATGATATCTTTACCTGTTCGTACAATAATATTTTGTAAGATTAATAATTTCTGAAAATATGCCATGTTTGGGTAACGTTATCGTACCCATAAAGATATTATACCTTACGGAATAGAGTAAGTGACATGAGTTGTCAAATGTAACCGTTTTTGGACGTTTTTTGGAGTCCTTGGCAGGGTAAAAATTCGATTTCTGTGTATAATTCTCAATCTAACGTGAGATTGTGAATAATTTAATGAAACAGTGTTAGTATATTTCAAAAATTATCTACGATTTCACTTTAGGTTCACGATTATTCACAGAAACCGAATTTTTACCAGGACTCCAAATCCCCAAAAACGGTTCTATTGCCTCGCGTCACGTATCTCTTTCTATTATACAGGCATGCCGCTAGGTACATCTCGCTCTCTCAGCTGTCACTGTCTCTCTTACGTAGTATAATACCTTTATGATCGTACCCGAATCGAAGTATCACAAGAGTGTTTTTTTTCGTCGTAAATAAAATTAGTTTTCGCCGTAATTAATAAAATAAAAATAAATATTTAATATTTTGTGTTTCGTTGTATTTTTTTGTTAACTAAGGATAATATTTTAATTTACATGTTATACCTAATTCCAGACAAATATTGACCGGGATTGCGATTTTTGAAACTCATTCTTTGAACTCAGCAGTTGAAAATGTTAATATTACTATGGAGAGGTGCATCTTTCTACTGCTGATTAGACATAAAAAAATCGTATGATTTTCCTGGAGTATTCCAGGAGAGCGATTTTTGAATCTCATTCGCTGAATTCAGCAGTTGAAAATGTCAAAATTAGTATGGAGATCATATGGAGATACGCATCTTTTCTACTGCTGATTTGACTTTCAAAAATCGCACTCAAGTAGGCCTCGCATGCCACCCCCGAGAAAACGATAAAAATCGAGATGTGCCTCCATCTTTATTATTTTACGTATGCCAGAAAGAGCGCACATGCCGTTTTTCTCGTTTAAACGCTTTGTCGTGGATGACATGCTAGCCGTGCTGCTGGAGTAGGATTTTTGAAAGTCAAATCAGCAGTAGAAAGATGCGTATCTCTATACGTATAATCGTATATTACATTTCGCCATTCCTTTTTCGATACATTATCTTATCTCCATTATATTTGTAACTCTATCCCACAGCTCTATTCAACTGCTCTATCCCTATTAACTGTACTAAATTGTTACCTGCGTAAGCGTATTTAAAATTAAATGTAATAGATCTTTGTGCGGCCAAATACGAGTTTCAAAAAACGACTTTGGAAACAAATTAATTCGCGTATCCCGTGTTCTTAGCGTCTGAGGCGAGTTGCGGAGAACTTGGATGGAACTCACTCATGTGGGTCCAGGTTCGAATCGGTACGGGCGACAATTGCCATATGCATGTAGGTAATGAGTTCTTCTGTCTTATATACGTACTGGCCCTGTACCTGGACTTTCGTTGTTCGATATATCGTCACTGTTTCGGTAACTGCCTCCGTGGTCTAATGGTTAAGAGCATTGGCTCTCGATACGGAGGTCGTGGGTTCGATTCCCACGGGGGACACCTAGTGATATGTCACTTTGTGCGTTTTTCCCCAGTTGGTTAGGACATTGCAGGCTGAATCACCTGATTGTCTGAAAAGGAAAGTGATTCCGTGCTTCGGATGGCACGTTAAGCCGTTGGTCCCGGCTGCTATCTCTAGTGGTAGTAGTCGTTACATAAAAACCACGTCAGAGGCCGAAAGGCGTTCTGAAAAAACTCTGACACCAGGGCTCTGCCCACACGATAAGAAGAAGAACTGTTTCGGTCCGCATTTCATTTTAATAGTGTTGACATTGGAACGAAAATATTCACTCAATTGCGAAGTTCGGATGTGCTGGTAGAGGCCCTGACTACTCTCAAACGGCGCGAAGGAAAAATCGTGAAGATACCTGCATACGCTGAAGAAATAAAACATATATGCATAATTATATTGTGAAGGCTACCAATCCGTAATGGACAAGCGTTGTGGACTAACGCCTATATACACCCTTGAGGAGTGCCATGCAGTGGGACGTTTATAGGCTGATAGGTAACAATGATATTATGTTATACCTACCAAAAAGAAGCAGAAGTGCGATTTTTGAAAATCATACGAGCGACTTGGCAGTAAAAAATGTCAAAATTACTATGGACATTATGCATCTTTCTACTGCCAAGTCGCTCGTATGATTTTCAAAAATAGCTCTTGTAGATATGTTACTAGCGCGGGCAAAGTGAAGACTAGAAAACGACCCAATGGGGGACTTCCTTCAATAGTCCGCGTCAAGCAATGCTAAGAGCGAGACGGCTGTAGCGCGGCACAATTTTACGCGCTATTTTCTGTGAAGGTAACATAAATAAAATATCTTG
Source organism: Agonopterix subpropinquella (assembly GCA_922987775.1). NCBI lineage: Eukaryota > Metazoa > Arthropoda > Insecta > Lepidoptera > Depressariidae > Agonopterix > Agonopterix subpropinquella. The sequence goes on along the minus strand of OV277708.1, from coordinate 8,712,006 downwards.
TGTAGAATATCATTGGCTGATGATATTGATGATTATAAATATTGATCCATGTTTTTAGTGAGATATATTTCAAGTTCATAGTTACGTTTAAAAGCGGAATTCCGTTTGGACGCTGTGCTGGCTCACTGCACGGTCACTATGTCACCACGTTGTTTCTCTGCGATAACAGCCGGTGGCTGGCACCGCCGGCGTCTGCCACACCGCGCCGACGCCGATCCGATTACGTTACAATACTTGTTTAATTGTTTTCCTAACTGCTAACGCTGGTTTTTTATAATAAAGGATTGTTAGGATTTTATAAATAGTCAGCATTTTATTGAAGCATTAGCGCAGAGAGCGTCGGTGGCGCGTTGCTGAGAGGTATGGGCAGTAAGTTCATAGAGTCTGGGTTCGAATCCGCACGGAAGACAAGCCAATAAGCTATTCAGGGTGTAACAAAATACCCTAGTAATACTTAATCCATTTTAGTCGAGTCAGTAGGTACTGCAGTTTTGTATGGGACAACAAATTTTTACCACACAAAAAATTTCCATTAAATATTATTAAATAAATACTGGGCGAAATACACGTATTGATTGATGCAAAACATGATAAAATTGTCATTATGTTTGTCTAATATTGTCATTAGATGTGTTTGTTTTTTGTATGGTGGAATAATCCCAAATTCCAAATTGATAATGTTTGCTCTCAAATTTCAGAGTTGGACGCAAAAACACAACAGATAAGAATGAGTTATTTGTAATACGACAATCATTTTGGTGTTGTAGGTACCTACTGTAATAAAACCCAAGTCTTTAAAATTTCTGACGGATTTGAGCATGCCAGTAAATAGGGAGTCATATGCAGTTTCGAAAACTGTCGTAGCGAAGCACGCTGGTGCGAAAAACTTTTTAATACGTTCGAAACATTGTAAGTACGTTCGAATCTACGTTCACGACTATACATGGTGTAATTGACAGCACTCTGAAATGGTGAACTTAGACCATCAAACTGAACAACTTTCACTATCGAGCCTACCTCAAGAAACGCGAAAAAAAATCAGCTGTCCCATACATTTGAGTCAGGTAAGTACGGCAGCTTTGTATGGGTGAATTTATGTGTTTTGTGAAAGTTGTTCAGTTTGATGGTCTGAGTTCACCGTTTCAGTTTGCGGAAGGCTTTACCCCTACCCCGGGTTCGTATTTATTCAAAATTTTCCATTATTCTGAACATCCAAATTTCACTGACCATTTGCATTGCCTTTTTTTAATGGACCCATGCCTTTCTCCCATAGGGGTAGGCAGAGACGATCTACTGTAGGCTGTCCTGAAATCTTGAAATGGGTAAATTCCCGTCGGTTCGATGTTTTCCTACACCGAAAAGTTTCTAAATATTCATGAGGGCAACTTAATCTGGACTACAGATGATTGAATTAGTAACTAGATTATAGATTTTTAGAGACACTAGATTTTGTATTGAGGATTAAGAGTTCAAGGGTTCTATATAGGTATATGATTGGCCCATTGACCAGAGTTACAATACTATAAAAGCTGTGTGTGTCAGTCATTATATTTTTAAACAATCCACCCATGACAAGCGCAAACAAGTCTTGTCATACAAAAATTTCTAATGATATTATGAAATTATGAGTCTGTATGAAAGCGTCCCTTTATTTGATTCGTCCCTTTATTATCAAATAAAAAATTCGTCTATGACCAGGAGTGCGATTTTTGAATCTCATTCGCTGAGTTCAGCAGTTGAAAATGTCAAAATTACTGTGTAGATATACATCTTTCTATTGCTGATTTGACTTTCAAAAATCATACTTCAAGAGTGTGACTTTTGAAAGTCAAATCAGCAGTAGAAAGATGCGTATCTCCATAGTAATTTTGACATTTTCAACTGCTGAACTCAGCGAATGAGATTCAAAAATCGCACTCCAGGAGTGTGATTTTTGAAACTCATTCTTTGAAGTCTGCAGTTGAAAATGTCAATATTACTATGGCTTTCTACTGCTGATTTGAAAAATCATACTCCAGGAGTGCGAGTTTTGAAAGTCAAATCAGCAGAGAAAGATGCGTATCTCCATACATTTTCAACGGATGAGATTAAAAAATCGCACTAAAATAATACATGCAAAAAGATTTTATTAAGCACGTCCTAGGATCAAAAAAGTTTTTAATAATGTCGGATTGTACTTTTAATAGGCAGCTTTTGTAGTAAAAAATTTACAGTGTCGCCATTTGCTTCAATTAAAAAGAAAAAATCATTTTCTTCTTATTTGATTTTATGGCCATTTTAATATTTTTTTCAGTGCGCGTGGCCGGTAGGATAAAAAAAAATTTAGAACAAAGAGTTTCTATTATACATATAGAGATTAGGAACATTATTGAAGGGAACATTAAATCCTTTTTTTTTTAAACTAAAACTTGAACCACATCTTGATGTCTTGATGGAATTGGTATTTATTGGTTGGCTTCGCTTGAACTGGTAAATAATTGGGTTCCTGTACTTTTGGAAATCTAGATTTAGAATTCAAAATAATTTACGAGTAAATAAATTACAATAATGACAAAGATAAAGTAGTGTAGGTACCTAGGTTGTAGGTTTTTTAGATAGTGAAAACTGTGACACTGAGAAATTCATAAAAGCTTTTGGTTCCCTACAGTTTAGTGTTTCGTTTGTTTCTGATCTCGGTGAAAAAAAATCACAACTTTTTTTTCACTCTTTCCAAAGCCAATGCTGGCAGATAGTGATATCAGGATATCAGTATGCAACACAACATGCTCTGAGAAAATTCTTTTCTCTCTAGTTCCATGTGATCTTTCAATGGAACTAATGAAACTAATATTTCTCACTAAGTAGTTAATATCGTAAATTTTCGAGCAAACGTAAGTACACGATTGCACGGATAAGGCTATAAATTCTTTACACACTTTTAAAACTGAAGTCGCAAGCTTTCCGCACTTACAAAAATGTATCTCGAAAAATGTTACCAGATATAAGCCGTATAAGCCCTATATTTTATGACGGTATTGGCTATGTGCACGACACTAGCGCCACACTAGCGCGGCGTACTGCCAGAACTTTTTCGGACAGCCGTGAATTATCTGCACTACTATTATGTAAAAGTCTGTGTTTGTTCGAGGATTCTGCCAAAACTACTGGACCGATTTTGATAAAACTTTTTGTATTTAAAAGCATATTATTAGTCATAAAAACTGGCGTATATTTTATCCAGGTACGATGACGGGAGCGGATGCGGACGAAGCCACGGACAACATCAAATTTATATCGGACTTTCTATACAAACTTATACCTCACTTTTAACACCTTTGGGGGTTGAAATGCGACAAACCATTTTTAATTGAGCATCTACATGCCAATATAAACTTCCATGCCAAATTTTAAGTTTGTAGTCTTGACAGTTTTGGAGATTTTATTAAGTTAGTGTGTGGATTTGCATAGATTCAAGCATATTTTTCACAGCTTGTCCGTAAAAAGTACAAATTTCTGCCACCCCGGGCGCTGCGATCGATTTGACAGCTTCCATTACCCACTTCGCACATAGCCACTTATTAGTTTCCATTGAATGTCACCATAAACGGATTCTACTTTTCCACGGCGAACCATCAAGCTATACAAAACCAAAATAAGCTGACGGCGCGTAGGTAGAGTGTATAACGTCGCGCGGCCAACTTATGTTGGTTTTGTAGAGCTTGATCTGTCGCGCCGTGTGTACATGGGAGTATTGGGTTGAATAAAAACAATTCAAGTATAATTTGCGCATATCTTTTCTTTAATACGAGCATTTTACAACAATATTGAAACGAAATCGTCATTTTGAGATCTGCTGCCAACATACACTACGGGCGCTCAACAAATAAACATAAAATCGCGCACACTAATCTATATAAACAAGTCGCATAAGTACATACAGGCATCCCGATATCTATACATACACTAAAGCTATATCACCACTTGCCACTCTAGAGGGTCTACTCTGAGATTTCAATAATATCGATGAACATTATATTGCCGATATTATTGACACCGTGTCGGAGTAGAGGGGTATATTCGCGGAACTTTTGTTCACTACACGGTCACTTGATCGAGTTTGTTCGCTTGTTGCACTGTCCGAGCGCACTTGCACCAGTCTAGTAGATCACTTCGTATACCGTGGCCTTCTTGTCACCGGACCCTGTCACTATATATTTGTCGTCCGATGAGATGTCACAGCTTAGCACCGATGATGATTCCTTTGACTGTAAAGAAAAAGGAACTTTTAGAATTATGTTTTGCAAAAGAAATTTTTTGTCACGTCAATGAGGCGGACAATGGTTTGGCATTGTATGGGTTTTGAGGAAAAATAACCGAAACTCTGTCCAGTATGAAGGGGAGTGAGCCCATCGCTACTTATAATGGACAGTGGCTACAATACATGGCTTTTAAGAATGCAGGTTTCCTCACGATATATTCCTTAACTGAAAAGCCAGTGGTATTAAATCGTGCATAAATTCCAAAAACTCAATGGTGCGAGTCGGCAAGGAGAGAGATTCCTCGATGAATAATGATCGAATGATGCATGATAATAGTAATTTCGAAATTTTCTACTGCTAATTTCAGTGTGACTAAAAAATCGCACTCCTGGTTGGGGATAGGAACCATCGGTTCCTGAACGGCAGGCAAGGTTACTCTCCAATAGACCATCACGGCACAGGTATAACGAATAATATCTAGTACAGTATACAGTACGAACCCTCCCTGCCCCCCACCAATTTTAACCTCACCCCCACTGTAAGGACGCATGGCAGAAAATAGTTGGCATTGGTGTATTCCTGTCTCGCACTCAGTATTGCACATGCTTGCTAAAGAAGTGACAGCAAAGTGTCCAAGGTATGACCACGGCTTCTTTGATATTGCTTCGTTTACAGTCGTACACAGCTAAACGCATTAAATTACCTGGAATATACTAGCGCCGTAAGGAGTACGCCACGCGTTGAGCAGGTTGTCCTTGCCGGTGGAGACGAACCACTTGCCGCAGGAGGCAAAGCGCAGCGACAGCACGCACGACTCGTGTAAATGCAGCTGGTACTTGTCCGGCTTGACGGCGTGCAGCACTTCCACGTTGCTGTTCTCCATTCCTACTGCTAGCCATTCGCCTGGAAAAAGGTTTTTGGTTATATTGGAGCTTAACCCTTGAACTCATGGACGCGATATTATCGAATCACCCATTGATTATCAATTGTTATCTTAAATCCGGGCTGCAAGCGGTTAGCGGGTAGCGTAAAGTATTTTTCTGTCGACTTGGTTTGACTTGCTAATCGTGGTAAAGAGATTTGCCCATCAATATAAAATTAGGGTGCGTCTGACGTATTGGGGTACAGAACATCACTCAGGGAGGCCGTCTTCGTGCGTGCAAGTTATAATTAGCCCATGTAAATAAACCAAACTTCAAAGCTCGATTAACGAGCATCGGAGTTTAGTTTATTAATACTGACTTTCTTGATTAGGCTTTCCATTTTCGAAAAGTCTCTGGAAATCCGAATCGTGACTGAAAACCAACCAACTTTAGACTCAAGAATGAAAGATAATAAATATAGTAAATAATATAGTAAATAATTGCTTTGTTTACCTGTAGGACAGTATCCCAATGAGAATATCTGAGAACTGAAGTCGTGTTGTTGTAACTGTCTGCCTTCTCTTAGGTCCCATGATCTAAAAATAAAAAGTGTTATCGTTAATTTTGAAGCAGACCTTAATTGGTTAACTGCCTCCGTGGTCTAATGGTTAAGAGCTTTGGCTCTCGACACGGAGGTCGTGGGTTCGATTCCCACGGGGGACACCTAGTGATATGTCACTTTGTGCGTTTTTCCCCAGTTGGTTAGGACATTGTAGGCTGAATCACCTGATTGTCTGAAAAGAAAAATGATTCCGTGCTTCGGATGGCACGTTAAGCCGTTGGTCCCGGCTACTATCTCTAGTGGTAGTAGTCGTTACATAAAAACCACGTCAGAGGCCGTAAGGCGGTCTGAAAAAACTCTGACACCAGGGCTCTGCCCACACGATAAGAAGAAGAATTGGTTAATGATTTTAAGGTTGAGAGTCTAGCCCATATCCCAACATGAGGACCCAGTAAGAGCTCTTTCGCGCTGCATCCGAGAAATCACGGAGAAATATACGGAATTCACATCCAAGACATAATAACGTACATGACTGTCAATCCATACCTTTTTCGATGATCCATGTTTTCCCGGATTCGGATCAGACGCAGTGTAAAGCGTTCAAAAGATTGGTAGAGACAAGTTCATGTATCACCAAATAAAAGTCTCGATGGAGCTTAGTCTATTGCATATCATTGATTAGAAATGCATTTTAAATGTTTCGGGCGGCAGAAAGATATACCAAAGTCACGCTCAAATATCTTTAGAGTTATCCCATTCTATTTTTGCAAAGGAAAGGGAAGACTACACTTTGAACAGATCTTTGCAGATGTCAGCCTACTGTAAGATTTTTTTTGGTCAATATCATGTCTATATTAGACTTTTGAGTAACGTAGATCCTTACCTAACAGTATTGTCAAGGCCGCCCGTCCACAATTTGGTGCCGTCAGCCGATATATCGATGCAGGACGCGCCGTCCGTGTGACCCTGGAACTGCCGCACGAGGGTCTGATTGTGCAGGTCCCATACCGCTATGTTCCCGTCTGAACAACAGCTGAAGCACACCTGCAATAAGAAAGATTTGGAGTTGAATTGAAGTGTCAGAAGTTTAATTTGTGGTAGCTTCAGAGAAACCTTACCCCTCTATCTTAATCTTACATATCTTCATCTTTTTGTGGTTCCATCTCCTACCAGAGGTTGGCTATCATTAGGGCTATTCGGACCCTGGAGGGCCCTGAACAGTAAGGTGGTGTTCATTGCGAACCATTCACACAGGTTCTTAAGACAGGAAGTACTTCTTTTACCAAGCATTTGTTTTCCTAAAATTTTTCTTCTCAAAATCGAATCTAGTGCAGGGCCGACGAAAAACGTCGTAATTGACGCCAGCCTTGGTCCAAGCCAGGACAGCCATAATTCTAAATATACCATGTTAAGAATAACCACATTTCACTGGCAGTCTTAAGACTGTCCAGTGTGATGGGTAGTGAGTTCGCCACCATTTATGGACAGTGGACACAAAACACGCTTCGATATTGAAGCATGTAGATTTCCATACGATATTTTCCTTCACAGAAAAGCCAGTAGTGTTGTAAATTGTATCGTTCTTCTGTCGAGTCAATGGCATGCCATTGAGCTTGACTTGCCATTGTAGTGGAGAAGCCAATCAGCGTTAAAGTCCTGACCTGACCTGATCAAACTGTATAGTTACCTTGGAGTCAGGGCTAATGGCGAGCGCGTAGCATGCTGGTGCCGATGAGGTCAGCTCGGCCTTGATCCTCGGTGTCGGGGACGCCAGGTCCCATATCGAGAGGTTCGAGGCTTCCCCGCCCACGATCAGCGTCCGACCGTCAGGCAGTAGCTTCACTGACCTTATGTAGTTATCTCTTTGCTGGAATTAAAGGTTTCTATGTTAGTTTTATTGTGAAGGGCTCGTAAATGGTATTAGATCGTTTTGTCGAAAGTTGGAGAATTCCATATTTTGTGTCATGAAGTAATAGGATTGTAAGGATTATTATTGCATAGCAGCAGAGGACTTTAATTAGCATTTATTGATCAATTAGTATAGTGACTGACTGCTTAATGGAAGCATTTGTTTGCAGTCTGGCATGCATATGCTCACGACTATATTCCAGTGTTTGCAGTGTGGGTTTGATAGAGTTCTTCTTCTATATATACTTTTCGACAGTGATGAGATACTTTGTAATCGTTGTTTGATCTTTAACTCGACTTAGTTCATGAGCATCTTTACCTAAACTTTATAAATAGAAAACTATAAAAAATTCACACCGGACAGTTACCCACTCACCAAACAGTCCAACTGGCTAACTGGCGCTTTACTCGGCTGGCTTATATCCCACACCTTCACGCATCCCTTTCCTCCCGTGTACACGTATTTAGTTGGCGAGGAGACAGTCACCGCGCACACGACTTCACCGTGTGCGAGCGCCGACACCTGCCTCGCATGTCGCGGTATGCCGGGACCCATTAGCGCGTCAGGGGGAAAAGGGACGGGCTGCATTTGCCCTTCGGCTGATACGTGGAATGAGTATGCTCTGGAAATAAAAGGTTTTGTTGGTTAGTGTTTCGGAGAAATGAAGATAATTTGAGGTTTTGACAGCTTGTTGTGAAGATTCTACTTTGTGTTAAACATCTGCTGTCAGATTGAGAGAGTATAAGAAAAAGTAGTATTGTATAATGTAAAGATTTCCAATATTTCGTCGTGAATTTGGATGAAAACTTCAGCTTTACGAGTTTGAAGCCGTTGAAGAACAGAAAATCGCCTTACTAAAGTATCATTCTACATAGTGTAATAGAAACGAATCGACAAATATTCAGGTTGTTCAGACCAATAAACTGAACAATTTTTCCCATAGGACCGGAAAGCATAAAAAGACCTGCTGTTCTACACTAAACTACAACACCTCCTCGATTCAAAGTATGAACAGCTGATTTTCTTTGTGCAATTTCAAGTTTGCTTGCTCCCATAGTAAAAGTTATTCGATTTGATGGTCTGAACTACACCTAAAAATATTTCGACCCCTTAGTTGTCTGAGAACGGAACTGTGTAGAAACAAAGAACACTTACGGTTTGCCACCAGGGATCGGCGCAAGAGCTGCAGGTCCGATCGGGGGGCGTAGGGGCTCGTACGCCAACGCTGCTCTCGCCGAGTACCCGGCTAGGCCATAAGCTTCATGTGCCCCATTGCCCAGGTACGGGTACTGTAGCGCGGGGGGCTTCACTGCAGCTTTAAGGGGGGCCCCAGCAGGCCCCGCGCCGCTCGCTCCAGAAGTGGGGGTCACAGGTTTTGAGATAGGGGTACTCGGCTTTTCGTCTAACTTTTTTGCTGACGGTGTTGATGCATTGCTTGATGTTCCCGATCTGGAATTTAAGGCAAAATTTGAAGATAAGTTATAGGGCTAATAGTAATAACAGTCTAATATCTAAATCGAAGTACCCGTGACATGGGATTTTATTAGAGTTTAATTACATTTGCAAGAAAAAGGGAAATATCCGAGGAATTTCGCATTAATAACGCGTTAATGCCATAAATATTCTTCATCAAGGCACCTTACTTAAAATTCGTAAACTTTTTCAACTTTGCTTATCGACAGGAAAACCATTACGCGTAAGCCGAAGATAATGGAGCATTAAAATTCAAGAACCTAGTCCGTATTAATAAGTTTGGTTACCCAAACAATTATCGGCGTAGATTATATCTGATACCCAGCAAGCGTGATTAATCTCAATGTAAAATTAACTAATGCCTGACTGTCCGTATTCAGTAATTGATTCAGGGTACAGATTAGCTTACCGCTTCATGTACACTGACCTTCTGAGCACCTAACATGTAGTACAAACTGGCCACTATGGCTTCTTTTAAAAGGATCGAGCGATTATCTTGGATTTACTCACGACACGAGGCTTAGTCGATAGAAACGCCGAGAGGTGAGAATAAGGCTTCGATAATAACGTTTACGTAATGAGGTTACAGTTAATTAGACACGAAATAAGTTAGAATTTTCGTGTAAACGTTTTATTGGGTAATCTAATTTGGTTCGCTCGTTATAATTAACCGGGTTTTATTGCACTGGCTTGGCTTGGCCAATGATATTAAATGTTTATTCACATTTCATATACAACTACTAAAGTTAGATTTTTTAAATTGTTTTGATGGATTATTCACGATCTTTAAAATGTCCTTCTTTCTTTAAAACGATCAAGAAGCAAATAAAGAAAATTATTATGAATGAAGTTTTCATAAATCGATGATTGTGGCTGTAGCAGTATTCTGCTTTTTTTTAGCTTTCTTAACTGAAATTATAAGATCGAAAAATCCTTTGTTAGTGCACCCCTTTGCATCCTCAAAAATCTGTTGGAGCCTTAAAGGATTGCTTCAGAGTTCAGACCATCAACCTGAACTAATTTCTCTACGGGACCAATATCGAAATCGCGAAAAAAATATCAGCTGTCCCATAGTGCCAGGTTACACGGTCAGTATTTCATCAGTCTGGTCCATCATTCTGAATGACGCCAGAATAACGCCAGAATGATGCCAGAATGATGAGTGGGTTACACGATCAGTTTCCCATCAGTATTTCATCATTCTGGTCCATCAGTCTGGTCAAACGTTGAATGACGCCAGAATGATGGAAGACTGCAGGGTTGCCAGACGTACGAGGTACTGAAATCCCGGGATTTATTTCTCTTTTAAATTAAAAAAGATTAACTTTTAAATTAAATAATTTTGAAAAGTTGATTTTTGCTATGCATGCGTTTACTATGCATCCTGTGATGACACCAGAATGATACGACCATCAGTTTACCATCAGTATACCATCATTCACAACGGAATGACAGTCTGGATGGATGGTTTACCATCATTCCATCAGTCCATCACTCTCCCATCATTCTGGCATCATTCTCCCGTCATTCAGACCAGACTGATGGACCAGACTGATGAAATACTGAACGTGTAACCTGGCACATACATTTCGGTCGAGTTATGTTTGCAGATTTGTATGGAACAGGTGACTTTTTTTTCGCGATTTCAATGTTGGCTCCTTAATTAAAGTTGTTCAGTTTGATGGGCTGAAGCAACCCTTTTAGGCTCCAACAGGGGTTTTTTTACATCCTGCATATTCAAAATTTTCATGTTTCTATCTTCAGTCGTTTAGATTGTGCGTTGGTCACGGAACTGTTTTATAATTATAGATTTATACCTGGGGCTATGTGGTGGGTGCTCCTTCTTCGGCTGGAGTTTGTCCAGGCCGTTCTCCCTGGGCGAGGGGGCTCCGTTGTGTGGCGACGTGGGCTCCTCGCTCGCATCGTCCACCACCAGCTCCTGCAATGTGTTCGTTATTTGCGTTAGGTTAATGAGTTAATTACCTGTTTTCATTTATTTATTCTATAGCTGTAGTCCACGACTTCATATGTATTGACTTTAAAAAGTGTTTTACGTGTTTCTCCAGAACATATCCTATCGTGTGTCAAGTTTCATACAAAGCTGTTCAGCCGTGATTAAGTCATAAACTTAATATATGTAGGATAAAATAGTTAGATTCTTTACAGTGTTAACTGGTTTTTACACCTAAAATCAGAAGTGAGATTTGATAAGCATAGCATAGCATATGCTCACGACTATATTCCCCGAGGGGGTAGTCAGAGAAATTCTGATACCGCACGATTGACACATGATTAGATGAGCACCTATAAAAATTTGTCAAACAAGGTAGGACAAAAAAAGAGAGTCAAGACTATACAACGTGTTAATAAATTAGCGCAAAACCTCATACACCCCAACTGATTTATAACAAAATAATTAGATTGAAACAATAATTTCATTGTTTTGATAGTTAAAATTTAAAGTTATTCGCATTTTAAGTTTTGAGGTTAAAATGATTTGTTATCATTTCAGCAATGAATGAAAGCGCTAACGTACTCATGGATACATTTTAAGAATCTTGTTTTGGTAGTAAGTAGGGTGAGTGGGCCCGTGCGGTGGGTTGACATCAGGTTCAGAAAATTTTTTTTTTTTGTAAAAAGTTAATTAATATTTTGAAAAAAATTACCTATGTTGAAACCATGATAATTCGATTCTGCTCTCGATTCTAAACAAACTACTTTCTAGTTTTGCGTTAATTCATTAACACGTTGTAGATAGGAAGAAATCCATATAAAGCTAGTTTATCGGTCTCGTTGATATCTTTTGTACTGAACTATTGACATAAAAAACCAATGCTCTCGTTTATGTCTTTTGTATGTTGTGCCAAGTTATCTCGTTTTTATCTTTACTTGATGTAACTTTCAATTCAACTTACATGTCCCATGTCTTTCTCTTCTTTCTTTAGTTTCTTGTGGTCAGGCTCTGCTGGACTCCGCGTCCTATACTTTTCCCTCTCACCGGGTGATATCGAATTTCTCTGCAACAAGAAAAAAAGATTCATCAACAAAAACACAACAGCAGTATAAATACAGACGGCATTGAGTGTTGTTAGCTTAACAAATACGAGCAGGTAAACATAATCAAAACGTTTACTGGCGAGCTTACGTATAGCAATCAATCGATCATTGTTCGCAAATAAATCGGAGCGCAGCGAGGCGAACGCTACAGTCAATATCAATATCAAAACACGCTGAGGCAGAACAAACTGACCGCATGATTAGCTCCGGGAGTGGTCATCGCCCCCACAGGGGGGCCAAGTGGGCAGAGGGGGCGCCCGCAACATTTGGATGAGCGGGCAAATACGGACTAATGAAATAATCATATACGTGACGAACCGCCGCGCTCACTGATTCCGCTCGTGTTGACATTACCATACAATGTATATTCGCATATCCTAACTAAACTGGTACGTATCGAATGCTCGGATTATCAATATTCGGTTGAGTGCTCGTGGCGCGTTGTGTGTTAGACAGATGCTATTTCAAGTGAACGCAACCGTGTGTGGCCAGTCGGACGAAAAGGCTCACGGTATGGATTCAATAAGAGATTGAGAAAGATAAAACTTCTCATGTTGACTAGCTATATATTCTATCAGCGGGCACGTTCGTTTTCATCAGGAGACTTAAGGAACATAAATTGCTTATGTTGTAACAGGGCCTGAATGAGAAACAGCTCGCACTTAATCCTCCATCCTCGGGGAGCGTAGTGGCTCGCTCGCGCCTGGAGGGGTCTAACGGGGCCTAATTTTACGAGGCACTAACTTAGAGGCGAGTGGCAAGCGACTGTTAATTTGCTCGCCGCGCCGCCGACCTGTCGCCGCCCGCTGTGACTTACTGCCCACCCCGGCCGACGCCGAGCCGAGACAATAACGCTTTATGTCCGAATCACATCTATTATCACCGCTCGAGATACGGTTAACATCACGATTCAGTTAACTTTTAATGATCCGCTATAAGTGTGGTTCTATTTTCACGCACAGTCTGATTTTTACGAGGGAGAAATAAGATAATAAAATTGGGACGAACGAAGTCTCTAAGATAAACTAGACGACTCGGCTTATTGCGGCGTTGTTATTGGATATTTGATAGGCGAGATGTAACCAATAAAGTTTTATTATTGGCACAAGTCGCGTGGAACGTAAAGCGGTGTCCACATCCACGCGCCACACAGCGCGATAGTGTATGTCAGCGGGGGGGTAGGACGTGTGTTCGAGGCCTTTATTTTACGATCACCCGATCTCGCTTGGTATCGAATTTCAAGTGGTGCTATTTCGAGGACCCACAGCGCGCTGTAATGCGACATGTCCGATTCGATTGGATGGATTTTATGTTAGCAATTGAAGTTCGGTCAGCGCCTGCCAGGGGTTTCACCGTAATATGACCGTGCACTGTGGTTAATTGTTAATTTAATAGATTATTGAGGTTCAATCCGCTCATCTGCCAATAGTATTTAATAATATCATTACCTACCATTTATTCCATTGGATTTATTACTTTTGTGCTTGCCTACTTTGGTACGATGATCAAAAGGAAACATGAAATGGACAACAAGTAAAAGGCGCTTCTTTATATGTTAGCTCATGTCCTTATTAAAAGTAAGAGGATCAAAAAGCTTACCGAAGTTCTCAAACAAAAATGTTCTTATTGAGTAGTCATTCGCAACCTTTTCTATTTTCAACGGAAAAGCGAACAGAGCTAATCTTTACTTTATCCCATTACGTGGGTCGACCTCAAGAAAAAGGCAATTGAGTCGGGGACGAGGGTCGCCGGGGGCTGCGGGCGGGGTCCGGGGGGCGCCAGTCGCTAAACAAGTACGAGCCGCTACAAGCTCCAACAACACGACTTATCGGCTACTGTTCGCCTCGCGGAGGTCGCACACATGTGCCGGGAGACAGGGGGCGCGGGCGCGGGGGGAGACTGTGACGTAACATATAAAGTGGCAACACACAGGCGCGCTGTTAACGCCGCCCGGGCTTATTGTCTGCGGTCACGCGACGAGCCGTTTAGCCGCGCGCGCCGCACCGCCCGGTTAACCGGAAGGGGGGCGGTTAACCGGACGCTCGGGGGCGGAAGCGGGGGAAATAGATAAATAGACCGCCCGGCGCTCGGAAATGTACGGATTGAGTTCAGACTATATTTCAGCCATAATAGTTTTGAAAAGTTACGTGATTTACACGCGACGTTTTCTGTTTTTATCGGGACTACCAGCTTTATACGGCCCCGTTTTATGATACTGTCATCGAAAAGTTTTATTACATACCATTTACTTTTAAGTCCCATTATGTTGTCAATTTACAACTTTGTATAGTCGGTCGTCATCGCTTCATGGAGCGATAAAACAGGTTCCACGTGAAAGGAGCTCATTCATACTCATACTTAAGGCCTCACGCGTTATTAAACCGGTCGCTACCTGAACGTTCGTAAATACAAAAACGATAATCACTCGGAAACGAGAATCCGCGCTCGTCGGAAACATGGCCCACAAAAATGTTACAAAAAATTAATCGCCTGCGAGCGCGTAAACCGCGGGGCGCTGGGCGACTTTAAAATTAACTTTACCGGTTCATTCGTATACATAAATAATGGTGGAATTTCTGAATACACATTAAACTCCTATAAAGAATACATTAGCATAAATTTATGGTAGCGAGTCGGCGTTTCGAGCGCGTTTTTACGTGACTCGTAAAGTTTATAGTCGCGAGTGGAGGATTGCGTTTACTGCGCGCGCTATCGTTTTATGGCCGACCCCAAATAACCGAATTGGCTGGTGCTCGTTGTCGAGCTGACGTGCTTGGGCCCTCCTCCCGCCGCGCCTGCGCCGCCTCCTCGCCAATCTGTTCGGAGTGAGTACAGACTCGCCGAGTGCCGAGTGCCGAGTGCCGAGCGACCATTACGCCGCCACTCCGCGCCACGAGCGCTCTTCGCGGCAACTCCGCCGTACGCCCGCACAAATGCACCGCTTGGAAACTTGCCCAATGCAATTGATGTTCATTACTGCACTGTTTGTTACCTGCAGCCAGCCGAGCGTTAGCGCTCATAACGCTGAAACTTCATTTCCCCGCTACTCTGCTAAGATGTCTGTATCTCATGCCAAATTGTAAAAGCTTTTGTTGTGCAAACACTACAAAAGCTTTGACCGTGGGAGTTAAGTAGGCATAGAACCGCCCGTGAATAGTGAAGAACATCAAATTAACGCTAAGTTGTGCAGATGTATCACAAAGTAAATTCCGGGGAAACCGTCGATAAGCAATCTCTCCCCACCCCTTGCTCCATTACAGGAGTAATTAGCACAATTAACAGAAGCAGGCGAAAGGAGGCGGCAGGAGCGAGTGAACGAGGAGGGGTGCGATCGCTTTCACGCACGCAAACAAATGTCACGTGGCACGGCGCCTTAATTAAAACGATAATTGAGTTGACTTGCGAAACTCATCCGCCATTTCGACATTCCGAGAGAAATTTCACGAAACTCCCCTCGAAACTACGAAGCCCTTAAGTGTCGACGACTTTAATTTTGTGTTAGCGTCTACTTTGCGGTCTCGCGGCAAATTTTAATACTGTGTACGGCTTCTCTGTGTAAATTACTTAAATAAATTACTTCGAATCGAGTTTCGTCACAGCGAGCGTTGAAAAGTAACTTGTTTGGAAAATTGGCATTGAAGAAATTTAGCGTTCATACCTACCGACTTCGTGAAGAGGAAATATGAACCATGAATGTCAAAACCCGAGGGTCTACCTTAATCTTAAATACAAGGGGAGGCATATTGCAGTTATGTGGACCCCATAACAAATACCTCTAACATAATTATGATAATAGAGTCTATCGTCATATCGCAGCTGTGACTCATGTTGACAAAAGGCGCCTTTAATTGTGATCCCTCCGTCTAAATCAAAGGGAACCGGGAGGGTCGTGCGTCGGAGATGCCAACGTCGGCAATAATGCGCGTCGGCACTCCCGCCGCGGCTTAATGCCGGCGATAAACAATTCGTTCCTCCTTCATCGATTCGATTCGACGATATAATAGCTCAAAAAATTCATTTGGAAAGGTCACTGCCCGACCTTTTAGAACAATTTTAAAATATACGACCATTATAAATAATTTAAGCACCGCTCTACCTCCCGTGTTACACCGCCCATTTAATAAACTTGAAAGACATACTTAATAATAAAGCCAAATAAGAGTCGCAAAGCGTTGATCGTAATAATATTTCAATTTTTATGCGGCTCACGTGGCCCGAGGGAGAAGCGAGTCGATAGCGCTTGAGAAATACGAATAAATTACTTATTCAAGAGGTTTTTTATGCAGAAAATTCCAGAGATGTAAAAGCTGCTTTCTTTGTATGATCTCCGAGGTGTCTTCGGAGTTGCGGGTACAGTCAGGCCAGTCGTTCAGCTTGCAGGCCTGTTTTCAGGCAGTTAGGTTGTAAGTCGTCAACTAGTCGGTCGCTCCGTGGTCGTCAAGGCGACAAGGGACGCGTGCGGAGGGGACGCAGCCGGCGCTCGCTTATTTAAATGAGAGCTCCCTCGCCACCCGTCAATAAAACATTAAACACGTAACAAGTTTATGCGCAGCGACAACCCTAGCGGATTCCGCCACTTCGTTAATCCGGGGCGGGGGCAGCCCTAAATTAGGGTCGAGACAAGCCGTAATCCCCCGCTCGGCGCGACGGGGGATTTATATTGTTATTGCTCCGCGTCCGGAATTATACGAGGGTTGAGGGACTAATGAAAGGGGAAATTTAATTCCTAATGATTCTCGTCTTAGCCCGTAACGAGGAAACTCGAAAAAGGGCTGCGACCCGAGTACTTTTTATGATTAATCGCTTAAACGAACCGAAGATTATTCGATTCGTTTTGTTTGTTCTGTACTCAGATTTGTTTTTTATCGGTGAGACGAAAATGATGTTGACGTGATGAAAGTTAACCATCAAATTGGATTACAAATTTATTCATGAAACATTTTCGATGCTCGTACACGGCGGCGGGCAGGCGAAGCATATGTAAATGTGTGATAAGCACGAAGGGAGCGACGTGCGGTGCATGGAGTCGTTGGAGGGTACACTACATGGTCGTCCATGATGTGACCCGTAGAGGTGCGTTGCATTCTATGCCGTATCATCATTTCTTAGAGTGCACGGTGACGACAAGCTAGGAAGGGAGCGGTGTCGAACACGAACAAGTCGTGTCGGCACACGGCAACACGCCGCACGCCCGCCGCATTGTTAAACACCGGCCGACAACCGCAGAGCACTGCACCACGCTTGCATACAACGACTTTACTGTTCTACGAACCAATATCGCCTGCGAAGCCGGCTACAGAGAAAACCACAAACATGTACGTAATGTTGTAGTTGTTTAAAAAGAAGAGATGTCGTCGCTTCGTCGTTTTATGATTCCGTTGAATAAATGTTTTTTCTAGCTGTGATTTTAGAGCTGCATACTATCGTCTAAATGCCACGTTTCTTTCAAAGACTGCAGTAGAGAAAAAGTGTTGTTGAACTAAACTTTTTGCAAGCAACCCTTAAAAATTCAGGGTTAAATTAAGCAGTCATAGCTGCACGTGAACTGCAGCACAGAGCACAGAAACGAGTTCCCTTCCGCTCATTACGGCGTCGACTAATTGAGATAAATTATGAAGACGCGCCGGGCCGCGAGCTAGCGCCTCGCGCCACCTACCTGCTAATTACATGCAGCCATTTCAATTATCCAGACGTAGCGTGTTTTTGCTGAGGCGATGTTCGTTTGTTTTTAGTTACAGAGTAGACCAAGCGGGAACGCCGCGCCAGTAATAACGCACGCGTTGATGTCTTATTTACATGCTAAAGCATTGTCGTATAAAAGAATTCAACGCGCTGCATATTTTTGCAAGTATTAGTGTCTGTGCATTATACTTTTTTATAGATTTAAGAAAGCTCATCTTCAAATTAATTATTATTAAAAAAAATGTGTTATTGTAAATAGTTCAAGAATTCGTGTAAACTGCTTTCACGCTTTCAGTACACTGTTTAAGAAAAAATTAAAAGCTTTTACACGATTTTTTATTCAAATTAGATTAAATAGGTAAAAATCGGACTAGGTCATAGACTAGGTGCAGGTAAAGTAATTAAAAGCAGTTATTTTATTGACAGAGCAAACGTTTATGTTACACCCTGTATAAATAGGACACTTATGCGAATTCAAGATTTTCTACTCCCCTTTCTACTTCCCTGCTTTAAATTACCAATATTTTAGTACTTTCTGCAGAGCGGAATCGCCCGCATGCCATAAATTGCATACTTATGCGCCAAATCAAAATAAATAGTATTCAGGGTAATCTTTAGTATGAACATAACGTGTACTTTTTGCTGCCGGCAATGCGCCGCATGTGGGGCGACCACGACCACACACGTCGAGCGAATGGTGGGCGATAGTCGTCGACCACAACAGAGGCGTGTGGCGACCACAACGTAGACGCTGCAAGCTGCGGTTTGCGACAACCGCGCTCGCTGTTTATGACATGCACTTTTTTTCGACTACTAAACTAAAAATGAGGTTGGATTTTTTATAACGTTCTCCGAATATACCTGTTGAGAGAGAAGGCAGTAGGATATTATAACACCCCCTTTTTTGAGTTGGGGGTTAAAATACGTATATACGGTCAGTTCAGTACGTGTTCCTATACTCAATTAGAGATGCACATTATTATAGCTTTGCTCTTGTTAAAAATCGCCACATTATTATTTATTGCTGTCCCTATTGACGTAATTTTGTTCAATGCCTGTGTGTTAGGCCAAGAAGGTCAAATTGTATGTCTCCAATTCCATATCGTTATTTCATACGTGGTTACGCTGATATGCGAATATCCTAGGTCTGTGAGTAAGCCAAAAGTATAATTTGGGATAACTTCTTCAGTTGATCTATGTTCCGTGTCTTGTGTTGACATAACCAAAAATGCATTCATAACTTTATCAATGACGAGATTTTCATAATGAAAACTCTACCCGAGCGTGATTCAAGAGCTGCAATACTGGGTTCCGTTTTGTTTATGCATCTATAAAATATTGCTGTTTCGATACGAATCGGCGAATGCAACGTATTGAATATTTCATTTGGAATATTGAATCGGTGTGCGGGGGATTGTTACGTATACGTGCCGTAGTTACTATTGGGTTCGTCGCATTCGAGTTGCATCTGCGATCTCTCGACCTCTCCTGCTCCACCAAGTGCGAAACAATGAAGTCAAGCGTGATTGTTCGTGAAAAGCTTGATGAACAAAGACTAAATTCTTTGTACTAGTTTATTGTGCAAGCTTTATGAAGTCAATGGGGGATTTTCTGAAAGAAAATTAAAGTAGGGTATATCAGAGGAACTAAAAGTCTGAACCGATATTATAACGTAACTGACATTATTATTAAGAAACGAGCGTGGTCTTGCCAAGACAAACCAAAATGGTTTAATGGCATGAATTAGTTGTAAGAAAAGTGTAATTTTTGTTATAAAATAAATAAATAAAAAAAATAAAAAATCCTAAATAATAAAAATTAAAAAAAAAAAGTACTTATTTCAATATTACTTGATACATCTAAAATGTTGTTGATGATGATCAGAGATGGATGTGCAACTTGACTGGTTAATAAAATACAAATAAAATAGTTTTCATTTCGAATAAGAAGGAAACGTGAAAAGATACTTCGTGAACGGATGACTCAGACTCGGAGACAAGCGTGATTTTTTTTCACTGTTTAGTTTAGTTATATCTATGCTGTTTAGCCTAAACAGGAAGCCGGAAATAGGTATTATTGTCTATCTTTGGATATCATGTCAACGCCATCTCTAGAGGACTATTTGACTTTAAAATTAGCTTTCAGAAAATGGCCCATTGAATAATTGACAATGAACATGAAGCATGTATAGTTCTGTTTTATATACTTTACAAAGTTACAATATATTACCTACTCATAAATCACTAACATGTATCTATTTTTCAGTCGTTTGATATGTAAGAAAGGATTGCAATTTAAATATAGGAATCTCTCACGTAGCAGGAGTGCAGCGACAGGCAGGTATTGTTATGAGAGAGCGGATGCGATGCGGGCGGGGGCGGGGGCGGGGGAGGCAGGGGTGTGCGATTCGATCAAGCTTGCATAAATCGATGCGATACGCTGGGATCGGAACAAAGCCGCAAGCCCGACCCGAGACGAGCAATACCCCTACCTAACCTCCTCTATAAGTACGGTATTTGACCGTCAGCACCCAAGTATTTTATGAAGAATTCCGCAATTTCTACCTTTGTGCGACACAAAGGTGTTCCGTGGGTGGATATTGAATGTTTATTATTATGTAACGAGGCTTTAGAGTGGCTGACCTTTATCAATGAGATGATCAAATGCACGGATGTTTGTGAGCATATCATATTATAGACTTCTAGCTTTTCCCCGCGGCTTCGCTCGCATTTAAGCGATTTAAAAAGTATCCTATGTTACTTCTAATACCTCCAAGAATATGCGTACAAAGTTTCATGACGATCGGTTTTTTATTTTTTTTATTTTTTATTTACTGTAGTTAAGTAGTTTTCGCGTGAAAGCCTAACAAACTTACATTCACATTTAAAATATTAGGGATATTAAATAATAACTCAACATAATCTGACGACTTTTTAAGGAGATGATCAAACCATCAAACTGATCTTATAGAATAACCCTTAATGATCTTATAAGGCCCCAGATCTACCTGACCTGACATGGAGCGTTTGATTTTTGAAACAGCTTCTGATTAGTTGATCAGCGAGCGATTTTGATGTTTGTCCCATAGAAAACTATAGGAGAAACACAAAAAATCGCACAAGAAATCAGATGTTCCATACAAAACTGCAATCCGACTCGACTCGATTATTTTTTTGCTCCGATCGGTTTGCTCCCATAGTGAAAGTTGTTCAGTTTGATGGGTAGACTCTTAGTTTAAAGCAGGACTTCCCAACCAGTGGGGCGCGCCCCCCTTGGGGGGCGTAGTGATATCGTAGGGGGGGCACAATCCGTTTACATTTTGAAAATAAAAATCCAGGTAATGACGTAAATTCCACTCATTAATTCATTTTATTAATTTACTCATTCATTCGTTACTAATTCACCCATTCGTTTGCTATTACTGACATGTTCAGGCTCAGCAGGTCTCAGATAGCACCTTTCCAGCCGCTTGTCCTTAACATTTCGACGGTGGGGGGGCATGCAAATATTACTTATTATACCAGGGGAGGCGTGACGCAAAAAAGGTTGGGAAACCCTGGTTTAAAGGGATGCTAATGATATCAATTTCACCCTGTAGACAGCAGATTTTTTTTCGCGATTTTGATATTGGTCCGTAGAGAAAGTTTTTAAGTATGATAATGTGATGGTCTAATCATTCCATTAAAAAACCATCAGCATTTTAAAAAGGATCCTGTACCTATATTTACGAAACGAGTCTCAAACTCAATCTCAAAATCATTTATGCAACATAGGAGACTCGCCCACTTATTAAACGTCAAATATTTTTTTGAAGCTACCACCTGAATATGAGTTCAAAACTGATATTAAACTGTTATTTATCGCATCGCAGTTCATATTCAGCAGTGTTGATTAATCCAGTGCCTGCGCTTATAAATTCAACAGACATAAATCCCCGAACACACAACACGACAGATAATCCATCTGGATGCAACACGTAAGCTATAAACCTATGTTATTCCACATCAAGACGGGCGTATAAGAAGATTAACGGCAACATAGGATGTTCTCAGCATTTGCAATATTAGCTATTCTAAAGTAGATAGGTCCTATGCAGAGCAGGATAAGCTATTGATCGGATTAGTTTCAGTTACTTGACGATACAAGTTTGACTTAGGAGTCGTAGGTCTTGTTACTGGAGTGCGATTTTTGAACATCACACGTTCAAATCAGCAGTAGAAAGATGCATAATCTCCATAGTAATTTTGACATTTTCTACTGCTGTGTTCAAAAATCGCACTCCTGCGCGGGCGCGTGTCGGTTGCCTACTCTCCGGCCTGCCACGAAACTCAACCTTTTTGTGGTAGCTAAAGCGTGTTTTTGTGCAAATACAATCCTTGAGATCACCCAATTATCCATTACTAAACAATGGCAAGCACATTTGCTATTTATACTGGAGATTGGCATTATCATCGAAGCCATTGGAAGCCAAGATTGAGCTTAGAATTAGAATGAGATGTTTAATAGCTACTTGTTTGTTTATCACGTTTTCAAAACATTACGTTTCGTTTTAAAATTTCATAATATTACGAGTCACGTTGATATTTCCAGGAAGTTTTAATTTTCCGGGTAAAAGAAGCCAATACAAGTAGGTACGAAGTTTCAAAGCGCCCGATGCGTGATGAAAAATGTTTTCATAACATTTTTGCGTCTCGTTTTATTTACGAGGAAAACATATTTTACAAAAAACGGATATACATTTTTGTTTTTATGTAAATATTTGTGGATTTTATGGTGAGTAATTAAATCCAAGATCGGGTAAAAGAATTGTCGTATTGCTCGCTTACCTATTTAATTATTTATACTCTTTATGACATTTATTAATATAAATGGTTTATGATCTTTATTTCTCATTAAGAATATACATATCCACTTACATGACATTAATTATAGATACCAGGAGTGCGATTTGTGAATCTCATTGGCTGAGTTCAGCAGTTGAAAATGTCAAAATTACTGTGGAGATATGAATCTTTCTACTTCTGATTTGACTTTCAAAAATCATACTTCAGGAGTGCTATTTTTGAAAGTCAAATCAGCCTTAGAAAGATGCGTATCTCCATAGTAATCTTGACATTTTCAACTGCTGAACTCACCGAATGAGATTCAAAAATCGCACTCCTGGAGTGCGATTTTTGAAACTCATTCGTTGAACTCAGCAGTTGAAAATGGCAATATTACTATGGAGGGAGACGTGCATCTTTCTACTGCTGATTTGACATTAAAAAATCATACTTCAGGAGTGCTATTTTTGAAAGTCAAATCAGCAGTAGAAAGATGCGTATCTCCATACATTTTCAACTGCTGAGTTCAACATATGAGATTCAAAAATAGCACTCCAGGTACTTGAATGAGGTACATAATTATTATGATTTTATTTATTTGGTTCTTCATATTTAATATCCATTCGCTAAATATAGGTAAGTGGCGACTTACGAGCATAATATTGATGGCTTTTAAGCATAAGCATATGCTCACGACTATATTCCCCGAGGGGGTAGTCAGAAATATTCTGAAACATCAGAACATCTACCTTTCACTAGTAGGCTAGGGTAGTTTGATAGCCTTTATGTACCATAATGTCTTTATTTCTGTGATTTTCCAATTTCCTATCCAAGTGCTACTACTTATTATAATTATATTAAACAATGACTCGCTCCATGTCATGTCAGATAGATCTGTGGCCCCCGGGTTATTCTATAAGATCGATATCAATTTGCGGATGCCTATTCCTGGTATCAGATGCTTTTGTTCGTAAAGTTTAGTAGATACCTTCTCCTAGAATAGAAGATATTTGAATGAGAATTGACAGAGATATATTGTAGGCCATATTGGAAACGAAATTTATTGCCTGTTTGCTTCTTTTGATTAATGTTAGTTCATGTGCACACATACAAATTATAGTATAGTATAGTATACTATGATTTCGTGTGTGTAGTATTTTTGACGTGGTTACTGATTAATCTATAGAATCTATACAGGGTGTTAGGGTAAACAGTTGCACTACTTGAAGGGGTGACTGTATGTACCCATGATACTCAACAACTTTCCTTAAGAAACATATAGGAAATTCACAAAAAAAATATTGGACTTCCCATACTAAATGCAATCATCTGATCGAACGTTTGTATGAAAAGTGATTTTTTTTTGCGAATTTCCTATGGGTTTCTTTGGGAGAGTTGTTCAGTATTATGGGTATGCAACTTTTTACATTAACACCCTGTAGATATAACAGTTCATAAATTATATTCAACAAAGAAACCAGACTGTATAAGGTAGCATAAAGAAATAAAGTGGTAAAAGCCGTAAACGAGTTTGTAAGTTTCAATAAACGAGATACCTACAAGTTACTTTGTATCAAATCTCAAGAGAAAAGTAAAACAGCACAGACGCGGGTGCCGTGCAATCTGTTTCACTTTAGGGCGTCTTAATAATTACAAGTGGCCATTCCTTCCAATTAAGAAAAGTCTCGGGCGATAAATTGCGAGGGCTGTCGCGGCACTCCGGACTCCAGCGAACGAACGCTGTTATACCGCGCGTAAACAAGAAGCTAGGGTTACCGCTCGCCGCTAACTACACCACTACAACACGCCACTATAACAATTTCGTTTAATGGTTTAATAAACCGTCCAGTCCAGACAATTACAAGTATTTTCGTATTTATACCCGCTGTTCGACACTGCCTTAATTAAAGGAGTGTACCTGAAACACGCAACGAACTAAGGCATATCGGAGAATTCGGAGAACAAACGAAAATTTATTCTGACCGGAGTTTTTTCGGCATCTATTAAATAAAGAAGTCGAGGAGAATGCTAAACAAGGTAGAGCGGCCCTCGCCCTACGAGTTTTCCACTTGAAGTGGTGTGCGGATGTGGGGGAGAGCAGGGGCGAGGGGCGCGGGGAGGGTCACGGGGGGTGCTATTCAGAGTGGCTTAGATAAGGTAAGGAGGATGAAGAGGCGAGATGCGCGGCGTAATGAACCGGCTCCGAGCAGTTTTTGTGTGGTTCGGCCGCCCAAATTGAATATTAGGCGCGATTTGAGAGCGAATGAACGGGCGGTAGAAATAAATCCGCGGTTATTATGTTACCCGAATGAGATTGTGGAAGGGCCCTGTCAGTTTTAGAGCCGCTGCTCAATTTCCCGTTGGTGTAAATTGGTAGTCGTAACCCCCGGTTATTTTGTGAGAATTTAAGCAGCTTTCTCGAAAGTTATCTGCATAAAATATAGAAGCAATTTTCGTCCTTACAATTCTCAAGAGACACGCTGTACAACCCTTATTTAACTGACAGAACCAACAATGACGGCAATAGTAGGTAATACCATAGAGTAAATAATACTCTTTTCTAACTTTATCAAATAAACAGAATATTGGAAAATCAAACAGAGCTGTTTGCAAATAAACATGGAGCATGTGTTGCAACAGTGTAGCATTTACGAGCTCCGTGATTCGCAGTAAAAACATTCGCTGGACAGACTGGCTAAGCACGAACCGAGTGTAACATGACGCCTCCCTGCTGGCAGCCCTGTTGCCGCAGCCAAGATGCGCTCGGTTTATGTAAACTTTATTACAGCGTGCAGTTCTGCTAAACCTCCTCCCGCCGTTCCTAGAGTTCCTAGCACCCCCCGCTTCAAATTGTAAGGCGCGTCCGTGCATTACTCAGCTCGCCGCGTGTTTGCACAGATCGACGGCTCCGTGAGCGGACTGCCAACAGCCACCGCACGGTATCGGGGTCACACTGCACGGCAAACTCTTCACGTGCCGCCCCCAACTTATACTCGCTTACCTAGCAAACTTTATAACAAAGTTGTCAAAGTATTCTCTGTGATGTGAAATGGATCTCGTTATGGTTTGGCAATCTTTACCGTTGAATTACGTGTTATAAACTCTGCAAAAGAACTACACTGGAGATGAGTCTTAAACTAAGTTTATTACACGTTCAAATAACATGTTTTCCGACAACAACGTCTTATTTGATGTGTTGGAGTTAACTACAAAATTTACATAAAGCAACATATGGTGGAGTTTCCTAATAACCGAGCTTAAGTAATTCTATGTTAGTTCAATTTGGGTAAAGTGGTTTTAGCCGTTTCCACTCATATTAAATTCAACAGCTAAATATAAACAAAGGGGAAGCCGCCAGATTTGCTTACACAATAAAATAAAGATGTCATCGCTACAACGATAGTAAGACGAAATTGAAATAAATTGGATTGCCATTGCCATCCTGAGAATCCGTGCAACCGTGAGTCAGAAGTGGGTTAGTGCAACAAAGACAATGTTATAAAGTAGCGGGGGCACGGTATCGATTCGCATGCATTTCGCTTGCAGCGTTCGTTGGCGGCGGTGCCGGCACATCTGTGCGGTGGCTGCGTTCAGCCGAGCACAACAAGGGGGCTGGGGGCTGGGGGCTGGAGGCCACCCACCACCTCCACGGTAGCACGATAGCCGACATTCGCAACACCTCGCGAACGCACTCGGTCGCGAGCTCACTTCAATGTAGGGTTGTCGCTAACATC
The DNA here is from genome assembly GCA_922987775.1 of Agonopterix subpropinquella. NCBI lineage: Eukaryota > Metazoa > Arthropoda > Insecta > Lepidoptera > Depressariidae > Agonopterix > Agonopterix subpropinquella. Next base: position 8,685,665 of record OV277708.1, on the reverse strand, counting down.
CCGTAGGGAGCGATGACGGAAGAGAGCTATTGCCACAATCATTTGGCGGCGCGGCAGTTCGATTCCTGGCCTGTACCACTAAGTTCTTCGGAATTTATATACGGTTATTTTTCTTCATTTACTAGGTCGGCGGTGAAGGAAAACATCGTGAGGAAACCTGCATTCCCGAGAATGAAAAGAAAAAACCATTAGTTCGGAGGTATGCGTAAAATGCGAGCTTGGGGCGATGGTCTCAGTGTTACATAACGACCCTTGCTCGCAATAGCCCAACCACAAATCAACAACCCATTTTATTGCATCATTATTTTTAAATTACTGTTTTGATGCTGAAAATATTCTGCAGCATCTTTTTATTTCAATGAGGGCATTGTTATAATAAATGAATCATTTTTTTTACTAGATATAAAAGATTATTTAGGTTCATTAGGGTTTTCGCCATTAATAGTACTGGGACTTGTTAAGTTTAGAACGAAAAAGAAAACGACTATTTATCCAAAGTGTAACTTTTAATAACAAACAAGTTTTTACAAATGAAGAATACTTTAAAGTTTGCGAAGGAATAAAAACGTGAATATCTATTAAAGTCCTCCAAAACTAACAGTATCAAATTTCACACATGACACTACCCCGTCTCATGTTCAACCCTACCGGAGGGTGCCACTTGCACCACCCACTTGTTTCAGTCAGGCCGTGTTATGAAATCAACGTGTTCGAGCGAAACACTCCAACGTTCGCATTCCCAAATGGAAAAGGCAGTACCTACATACTGTTACCGACTGCCTGCGAATTTTTCAAACAGAAATTTTTGTCGTTGAAATTTTAACAGCACAAGCGGCGGCGAGCGAAATTGGAAAAAGTTATGGTGTACAACTTACATGTCTTTCCTCTGCCGAACTGATACCTGTAAATAAATTAAGTAAATTAATTTAACTGCACTGTTCTTACTAATACATAATAAACATAGGTATAGTAGGTACTTGAGTTTACAAAAAAAAAATCTTATTATTTTTATATTATTTTTTAATAAATAATTTTTATGCTTTTGCATACACCACTACAATGTGTAAAATAAGAATTTGTGATAACTTCAAATAAAAAAGAAGAATCATTTATGTATCGTTCGAGCTGTTTGATATGAAACAGCTCTAACAATAAATGATTCTTATTCTCTTAAACGTCATTTGTTACTTTACTATTAGCTTTTATTTAAAACTTAAGATATACATCGCCCTACCTTTCATAAGTTTTACAAAATCATTTAAAAGTCTAAAAATATCATAACGCCAACCTCATTAAATCCCGGCTCATACTTATCAAATCTAATCTATTATACTTCAACGTAGATAGGTACGATCCGGGGTCGAGTGGGTCCGGATCCGGGGTCCGGGGTCCGGGTGTAAAGTGGCCGATGAATATTGCAACGGCTGTCGGCGCCACGTCACGCGTCCCCCGCGGTTACATCCCCGCCTTCTAAATGTCCCGAAATTTACGATATTGCTCACCGAATAGCATTAGAACTAATTTAATATTGAAATATGGTTGATTTTAGTAATGACGGACGTTTGGGGATGATAATAATTTGTATGGTATGGTGGTAGTGCTTTAGACATAATGGACTTTAGGATATAACTAACTGCACCCCTACATACCGGCAGAAAACCCCCCTACCCTAGTCTGGCAGAAATCTCTGCCTTTATCCATAAAACCGTCTTATTTTTATCTAATTTGTGTTTCTTCCTATTATGTTTTTGAGTGTAATAAAGCTGATTTATAAAAATCTATTCCTTATTTCAAACATCTGCAGGTTGCCTAAAAAACGCCTTTGACAAAAAATATGGTTGTTTACTAGGGTGTTTTTGTATATAATAGAACATAAAAAGCTATGAAAAGACGATCAACATTTTCATCAATGTATTTGATGTTGGGTAGTTAGTATACATTTAAAAAACGTCTATTTAAACGGTTTATTAACTTTAGTTTTATTTAACTTTAGTTTAATCACGCCCGTTAACAAGAACTCATCATGGATTACAGACTAACATTACCTTAATCCCTCATGTAATTAAACTCCCAGTAGGTAAGATAAAATAATAGACTGGTTTCCCAGTAAGTGTAAATTGCCTATCGTCGAGTCTACTCAGGTATCACATGTTCGTGGAATTGGGAGCACTTTGCCAGTCCCGATACCGACCGAGGGTTGCTAGTTGAGTTACGATTCCAATTTGGATATATCTTACTAAGTCCCGGTTTTAAGAGAAATATCTCGATGAATAGCAAAACAGAAATGTGTTGAGAATCTAGGCAACTAGGAACTAGATTTGATAGGCAACATTTGTTTTTAATATAGAAGAAGTTAACAAAGTTAGAAGCTTGGAAAAAGAGCTCTGTCAGTCAGGTTGTAACGAACATCTATAATTTATTATTCAATCAATCAATCAAATATTCTTTATTTGACACGATAACATAAACAGTAAAATACAGAGAAAAAAGTACAAGAGGCACAAAATAAGGCAATCATCATCATTATCATAAATAATAAATAAATAAAAACATATTTATTCATCAGAAAAAAAAGATACAAGGATTAACTATTGATCATCAAAATTTCCTGAATGAACAGGTGGGGCCTCAGCACAAATGCTGTTTTTTGGTCTCCCCCTTTTGTATGCAAAATTTAGTCAGCATTTGCGCCCTAATTTAGGACACATTATTATCTGAGCACAGATATTGTCGTTACTCAATTTTCGGAACGTAATATAATATGTCATGTCAGGAATTAGGAAAGTTTTTTGACAGCCCTATCAACTTGTCGAATTATCTCCCGTCTGGGGCACGAGGCATGACTGATCATTGATCAACCTACAGCTCATACAATAATCAACGTAGCTCTATACGATATTGGAAATCAATAAGTCAATCTTTAGTACGTATGTTATTTTTGGGTTTGTATAGGATTGGTGCTATTGATATCTAATCGTAGACGTCGTACCTAGGTAGGATGTGTTCATTAGATTCAGTTGGTTGTATCTTAATATTTCGTCTTTTGTTTTCTTTCATTAGTAGAAAAAATAAGTCCTCAGAAAATAACTCTTAAACTTTTGAAGTTGATACCTAATAACTTTTTGTTTGTTTTCAGATCTTTTCGTGTTCTTATTATGTAGTAATGTAGTTTATGTTTATTTAGTATGGGCAAACGCTTTGCTTCAACAGACCTAGAAGTAGTGGCGAACCCGGTGTCGATTCTATCATAATCTATCTCTGTTTCAACGACGGTAGAATTGTTCAATCAACGCAAAGATAACCAAGTTTAATAGCCTACATTTACAGCTAAATAGAACGTTTGTTTGGAACCGATGCAGACATCAAAGGCATTACGCCTCGCTAGATTCGCCTCAAGTTTGTAAGCAATTGCCAGCGCAATCCTATTACTATGCACATCCAGTACATATGTACTACATAGCCGACAGACGCCGCATTAGCACCGCATGCATTGCTACAATTAATTTAAATGCAATAGCTCCAATTATTGGCGAGCTATTCAGCTGCATTATCCACATGCGCGCTCGGACACTGCATCGCATAATAAAAACATAATCTATTTATTTACTACCTAATAACGTTTTCGGTAGACTACTAAAGTTATGCTTGGAGCTAGACCATTATTTATTTTAATCCACGTATGTATTATTCAGCATTAAAGCGCGGAGGCGGTCCGCGACCGCACACACTCAAGTCACCCGCAAAATTACGTTACTAATTGACTAAAACACGCGACGCTCACACCAGCAAGGAATAATTAATTGAGCCGGCAAGGTGAGGAGGGAGGGGGGCGAGGCCCATCTGCGCGGTAACTCTTACATCAGTACACCGATAATGGCACAAATTAGCCGGGGAAGTGGCAGGCGGGGGCAGGCAGGGTCGAGGGCGGAAAGGGGGGCGCTAAGCCGGAACATCCCCGAGCGCAGATTACCGCTTGCTTTTGTAATTAACCGGAGCGACGGGCGGCTTCCAAATCCATTTCTGTGTTACATTTTCATTTGTGGCGCTCGTCCCCGCCGCGCCTGGATTACGAGCCACCTTTAGGGTTGCTTCCTGGATCGGACTTCAGGTGAGAGATGTCAAAGGCAAGAACTCACAGTTTCAGAATGTTTGTGTTGCACAAGAAATAATAAAGTCCATTTAAAAACTATGATAATTTTCTGTAAAAGACATGTAGAAGAGAACAAAACAGATGTCTCTCTTATTAATGTCAGATACATCATCAATATTTTATTGAAATTAGTTGATGTTGTAGGTATACCTGCTTATTTACAGTCTAACATTTTTGTGATTTTACTGATCCAGAATAACTTGACACCTAAAATATTCTGACCGGATAACATAGGTATCGGAAAAAAACCGGACGTATAGCAACCCTAGCTATGATTCAAAAGCGCTCCGTTGTTTCTATGAATAATACTCAGCTAATGGCGCCGTATTATAAGCCTTCTATTTTTATGATTGATGTTGGGGAAACTTGGAAAATATTTTTCTGCAATCCGTCTCGTGACTTTTGTAGATAGATAAGTATATTACATTCAAACACACGGATAGGTAGACAAGACACCGATTCAAAGAAGTGACTTATTCATACTCTCAAAGCAATATCGGGAGAGCCGTAGCCGTCAGCGATCCGAAAACACGCAAACAGTGAGTTCAAAAAGCCTCTCGAAGCTGGTAAATATTGAAACAGAATTGGGATCGGAGACGTCTGCCACGACGGGGGCGGCGAGGGTGCGGGGCGGGCGGGAGGAGAGGGGAGGGGAACAGGGGGGCACTAATAGTCTCCAGTGGCACCCGCCAAACGAGACGAGCACACAAACACACGCTCTCAAATATTCATCTCATATACCGAGCCAATATGTCTTCACTTGATTCGGTCTCCACAAACATACACTTCACGAAGCACGATTTATCTTACGATTTCTTTTAAACAACACCTATAATACCAAAGTATAAAAGCTTACACAACGAACAAAGAAACATTGAGAGCATTGTTAGCACCCACGCTCGACAAACCAACTTGTCACGACACGGGACTCGAACCCGGAACCATTCACTTAACAAGCAGCTCAACCTACGCTCATTTAAGACATCTAAATATTTGTACAAAACACTTACCATTTCCTTTATCGTCTGGTCGATGTAGATCTGGTGGTTTGGCTAACACTGATAGGGGATGATGGGGCACCCCGAGACCGAGGAGCCCCGCCGGCGGCAGGGCACCTTGCCCCAGTAGGGGCAGTGGAGGTGCCCCATGGGCGGGCAGGTGCGCGGCGTGCATTTGTTGCAGCAACCGCGGTAAATCTGGCCTTTGTTGCTGTAACAACGAAAAATTACATTGAAAAAAACTACAGGCATATTCAAATAAATAGCAAAGGTTTTGACAAATAGAAAAACAATTGAAAGCAAAGGCAGTTTAAAAACAAAACGGAAATTTTAAACCTGCCATTTTCAAGTCCTTAATATGTCTAAGTTAATAGGCATGGCCTGTAACTTAATCAAGTTATTTAAAACCAAAGCTAAATAAAGCAAACCACTTTTTAGTTTCAAGTGTCGACAGTCAAAGTGAATTGATGTGTCACCGCAGAGCGTGCATTTTTAAAACGAAGCTGAGCCAAATTAAAAAGTCCTCCATGGGCCCCCTCGCGCCGCGATATTTTAAATTTTAAATGAGAGTTTCGCCGGCGGCGGCGACTGAGCGAAATTGATTACTCCTTCTCCATTATTCCCCTTTTTCCACTTTTCCCGCATCCCGTTCGTATCTCGTCTCGCTTAACGTTATTATTATACGTGGCACGCTCGCCAGTCTGTTCCTATTCCTGTCAGAGCTCCCGCTGCCGCTGCCTCTTATGCCTCGAACCGTAAAGCCAAGCTTTTTCCGCTCGGACGGGCGCGCTCTTTTTTTAGCGGCCGAAAATTAATTGGATTTTCGCCGAGGGTGGAACATATTTTTTATTGGCCGCTCACGGCTCTGATTTATTGTGTGTCAAAAGGTGGCGAGCGCCACTTAGTTGGAGTGCTTTTTTTACAAAGGGGGAATTTTTTAATTCGTATTATGTAGATGTAGTTTTCTATTAGACGTTAATACTTTATCTGGCTATGACTACTGCTTTTGTAACAAATTAAAATGGTACAGTTGTGATTGAATTAACGTTTTCCATCTCATCTTGCATCAGAGGCATCTGTTTACAGTAATAATGGGAATGACTCGTTTGAAACTACTGCAATAAAGCAAACAAGCTGCAGTGTGTAACGACTCAAGCATTCGACGCAGCCAGCCAGCCCTGGGGGTATTGCATATGGCAGCTCCCACCCGGTGCCGTGCGGAGTGAGAGAATACTCCAACCAGACTATTAAAGATGAGACCTAATTACTCAGCGAGACGAATGGATGCCTGTGTCGCTTGTATTGAAATTGTGCTGTGTCACTGTCGTGTCGGTTCGAGATATTATCTTTGTAAATATTTATTATGTAACTTTATAACATGATAGCATTTTCAAACTTTATTATGAAATACCTATAAAACATTAATATGTATTTGAAAAGATCCAAGTCGAAATATTATGATGAAATGTCACGTAGGTAAAGTAAAGAGTACAGTTAAGAACTAATCTACATCCATGTTAGCTAGCAAGCAATACTATCTCTCCGTCTCCACCATCCAGACTCCGGAGGAATCTAAATTATACAAAGCCGTGTCTAGGGTCGGTGCGGCGGAGCGACGGTGTGACGTGATCCCACAACATCGCTATCGAGAACTTTCACACCCTCGCCTCATCCCCACGAGCCACCCCACGCCTGTTGTCATGAATGACAATAACGCGCCGTTGATATGATACCTCGCCGCGATATTTTTTTCCTCGCATATTTAGACGTGATTAAATAGCGATAGAGCCCTCTCGAGATTAAAACTCGGCCCCCTAACGACTTTCCCATCCGTTTGCTTATCTCTCTGCGAACTTTGGTGTTTATATTATCAGCCAAATTAAAGTTGGACGGAGTTTCTGAGACAAGGGCGCTTCGGGATTATTCTTCGATGTTAAGTTGCCGTTGCGAATGTTTACGTTTGACGTTTGTTTTCTGTGGTTTTAACTAAGGTTTAATTTGTACTAAACAAATTTCATATCCTTCAGGATTACTAAGACATGGAATCCTTTCCATTATTATAGTGGATATATTACTAAACAAATCTTACGCGAGTTGCAACGACATTTTAAGTAAAGTAAAGACGTATTTTCTACAAAATAAACCGGCACGGAATATTGTTTCCTCCCTCATCGTTTCCGCAAACAAACGATGCGACGTGCAATTTATTATCAAGACGAGGGGTTGTTGTTTTATTAAGAAATGTCTATAGTAAAATATTCAAGATTCCTAGCGAACTAGGAGCCTGTTTACGTCGAGATTGGTTACAAGGCTCTTTTAACCTGTTTTTGAAAAAAATAAAATTTGAAAAAGTATTCTCCTTAAAAGGGGAGCTCAAATTATTTGTCTATTACAACATGACGGTGTGTGTGAGTGTTGGAATCCGAGTGAGCAGACGCGCGCTGTCTCCAAAAGCTTTTGTCACGAGAAAAATGGTTCGCCGCGTTTTTTCACGCCACATTAAGCTCTGTCTATACGCGCACGGATTACTCGATTTATAAATGGATAGCGCTCGCCGACAGAACAGATTTTTACGCATAAAAATCCCCTTCGCTTTAACGAGTGATATTTTTTTACGATAAACATTTTTGTTTAATGCATGTTCGGTAACGGAATAAATATTTGCTTGTTTACTTCCCCAAATACATAAAAGGATGTGATGTAGACTAAATATACGTTACAGAAACATGTATTATTATTTATTATAGACTTGTAAAATATCGTGAGAAATACGGACGACAGTTCAAACAGGATTTGACGGAAACTATTAAAATTAAAATCCACTCAGGCATACCTAGCGATTTGAATATTGTTAAACTTGCATTAAAATAAACGACTTAATGACAAGCGAAACGTATTTAACTAATGAAAAAGAGGTTTAATGAATTGATTTTTAATTTGTTGAACAATTACAAGAGTTAAGTAGCAAATAAGTGATCGTAATACGTAGCAGCATTAACCTAAAATGAGTAAGGTAAGGCTTTAATGGGAGCTATCGAGACGGGAGAGGAAAGTTTCCACTAACACAGTTAAATAATTAAGCGCAGTTAGTTCGCGGTTAGAGGCGCATTAAGGTGCTATTATGTAGTGATTGCTGAGAGTTGTCTGCCGCCGGCAGATTAAGATATTGCATAAGGTATTATGGGTGCGATATTGACTGGTAAGGGCATTTGATTGTTCAAGTATGGGGCTTACAGTTATCGAATCGAAACCGCGATAAGCAATGATTCTAGATGATTTATTATATGGTTCTAGTAAGGAATGCACGCACCCTAATGCACTGTGCAATAGGGTTAACAATGTTAACATGCCACGCATGACAAAGCGATAAAACGATAAAAACGCTAAACGCTTTTTATTGTTATCTCGGGGGTGACATGCTACGCCTACAGGAACAACACCAATGCAACGTTTACATTCAATTGTAAGTAACCATTGACTAATAAATTATAGAATCTTCTAATAGACAGGTACAATAAAATTTCAAGAAGGAATTTTCAAAGGAATCACCTAACAGTTTTACTCCTGTGGAACTCCATTCATAAATAATTCGTAACAAGAATCAGGAAGTCTATTAAACGACATTATAATAAAACTAGATCCGACTCTATGATAATAAACACCGACAGTAAACTTCTGTAGTAGTAAACTTAATAGTTTTCCCGTAACAACATCAGAATACATAATAATTTAGTACTTATCATTGATAACTGTTTACATCGCCTATTGACGTTCGTATGTTTGTGAACTAGGTACTTAGCATTACTAAATAAAATCGGTCAAGTGCGAGTCGGGCTACTCGCGCACCGAGGGTTCCGTACCACACCACCACACAACATATAATTTTTTTTTTCTCCGATATCTTTAGCACGAGACCGACTCACACTTGGCCGGTTTTTATTATTTGCTATTATACTGTAGAGTTTGCTCTATAATTACACCAAGTTTGATAATTGTTGTAGGTATTGCCGTTTTTACGATAGAGCGAGAAGAAAAAACGTTGATAAAAACTAGTTTTCTGTATAATTTTTAACTTTTTTGAGCACAAAGTAGGTACTAATAATCACAACTTTTTGATATTTCATTATTTGTAACGATAACGATGGGCTTATGAATAGGGTCCCGTTGTCACCCTTTGGGTACGGAACCCTAAAAAGTAAAAAAAGTAGAAGGTTCTCAATAATTTTTTCTTTTTATTTATATTATTTCAGTGGTCTGCGCGTACGAAGTCGCGGGCTATGGTAACTTGTTTCTTTTCATTTTTGAATGACTGAACAGATCAGAATGAAATTGAAAATATCGTTTGTCTCACGCGATAAGGATATAAGTTAGCTTCGAAAAAATAGGGAACTAAGTATTATTAACTAAAAACCTTCTTACGATTTTCAGTAAGATAAAATAAAAATATCTTCGCTTTCGGTTTCTTTTATAAACTCTCTTGAACTATCGATGCGTTCGGTAGTTCAAGTGAGTACCGGGTTGAGTCGTTAGTTGCTAAAGGGTATAAAAAATCAACAGAGGTAGGTTATAGAAGCATGTATTGTATGTGTGGTTGTGATCACGCACCATTAGGCCGGCGAAGCCTTCAGGCACGCGACGCCAACACGTGTTACACTTTCTATACGTAATTGCTTCTAATTACATGTTGTACAGACAATAATGTGTGTTGTAGTACAATCAATACACGAACGAGAACATTAATGGAAATGTAATCAAATGTCAATTTGTATTCTTTTTTTACTTTGTTAACACGTGTTAACAGAGTCGATGTTCTTCCCCAAAGAATATTATAAATATGAATATGATTAGTAGAAACAAAAATAGCAAAAAGGAATGAAAAACTCGCGGGCCGGATGACTCGTAAAACTGATTACATAATTTCATTGGAAGCGACGACAGAATGGGCCCTAACTCACTTCCTCGCGTTGAAAAACAAGATACGCCTAAGCGACAGGGGAGAAGTTAATGCGGCCTGGAGACACACAAGAAACGCCGAGGGCATGCAATGCAATATTTATCACCCGCCCGCGAACGTGCCTGGGAAAAAATGACAAATTCATGTTTCTCCCTTCCCCCGCCTTTACCTCCGCACCCCGATTTATTCCAGCCGTAATTTTTATCAGAGGGCGCGAAGCAAACTAGATAGAAATGTTTTCACGAGTCGCTTGTTTATAAAGCCATCGACAAAACGGGGAAACAGATACGCTCTATTTAAACAGCAAGCTCGTGTTTGTTCATCTATCTCTCCAGATAATGTTGCATAAACTAGGCACACATAATACACTTGTTTATTACAAATACTTATGTCAATGAGACGGCTTTTCAATTACGAGCGACGGATTGTTTAATAAACATTTAGGAGATCGAGATTGGTATATCGGATTCGTTGCGCGTATCTGTGACACGAGTCGGCACGTCGCCGTATCGATCTGTTACGTGAATATTGTTTCAATGTGAACATTTATGTCATGTATAGGTGAGTATGAGAGGGAGTTGGTATCTGGAAGCTATTACCTCGGAGGTCGGGGGCCACGGAGACGGAGCCACCCCGCGGGCGGCGACGCGGAATAAAATCAGAACGAGAAATGATGTACCCGTCGATAACGGCTCGAGTCGAGGTCCCGCTGTCGACTTTTCCCCGCTTACTGCCGTCGGGAAATTTACGCACATTGCTTGTACACAATAGCAAACAGTTTTACTGCGTTATCGCTCCACTTTCTGTTGATGGCTTGGGATGCTACCGCATACCTACATAAGTAATTTATAAATCTTTTCTATCGTATTTCTTCTCATTACAATATAGCTATTACTGTTCACAAAAATTATTTTTACTCGTTTACAATACAAATATAGAATAATTAACAAGGCTTTTTAGAAACAATGGTACCAACACTGAAATCTGATAGCTTAAGTGCCAGACGATAAACAAAAACTAGAAACGGAATAACACGACTAACAACACTTACGAAAACAAGACGTTTAAATATCGAGACGGGAAGAGCACTCCAAATGGGTAAGTGATTTTAATAGGCAGGCAAACAGTCCCCAATTTAAGGACTATTCCCTCTTCACAAATCGGCGCGCAGCGGAATCGTCGCAAATCAGACGGAGGCAGGCGGGCGGGCCACCACTCTCAAGGGAGAGCCCCTTTGATCCCTAGCTGACCCGAAAATAAAAAAGGTTCGTAATAAAAAAAGGACCGACATACGGAAGGTGGCGCCGCTTTTTTATTTAAATTAGAGTGTTTTATATAAGGGAGAGCGATATTGCGTTTTGCCGGTGTCTCGAAGGCTGTTCGGTAATCTATACATGTAGGTAAATCCTTACCGGGGGCGATGAACCCTCGCCAGATACTTTGGGGTCTCAAGGTATTTTATTTTATCCACTGGGTTTACTGTTCGTAGACGTGGAATAAAAGGGCTCTTACCGTGTTGGATAATGACTCGAAGGCGGCGAAGTATGCCTCACACAAACGAAATTGAAATGCGATAAAACATACATTACTATGCCAACTCCGCTATTAGAATTAACGTCTTGAATGCCAGTCCGACATTTAATAATTATGGGAACGGTTATTAACAAGATCAACGTGCTCGAACGTGAGTAAATAATTCATGAGATTGTTGATTCATAGCCAAAGGCTAAACCACCATTAAGGTGCTAAAATAATATAATTATCGAACCCAATATTTTTGCCAACTATTCCGTCAGTAAATTAAACTAATAAAAATATTTTAAAAACGTCAAATAGTTTTTCAGCTGCGTTAAAATTAGAACCGATTTGCAGAGTAGATTTCATGCGTTTAATCAGATTATTTGAAAAGTTAATTTCTCGTAATAAGATAACATTTCAAACGTTTGAATATTCAACGTTAAGCTCCGATGAAAACGCGACCTTATAAAAGGCTAATAAGATTGGGATTTGTCAAATAATGTTATTTTCGTTCGGAGCGGGTTGTGTGATAGAGTTGGCTGGCCGCCAACGTTCACGATCCAGGAGAGTCTATCGGCCACAGGCGAACGAGCGACGAGTGAGCTCCTCCACTTTATTTTCGCCCTCATTATCTTTAAAGTGATTTATTTTGGTCGCGGCAGACCTATTCACAATTTGAAACGGCAAACGTTAACACATCGCGAGAATAGGTCGCTCTAACGACTTGGCACCCGACCGCGAATGCCGGCTATTGCAGTAATAGGCGGCAATGAAGTCCTCACGACTAGTCCGAGCTAAAAAATACAATTAGAGTGTTGTGGAATTAGTTAGAATCTGTTAGAGCCTACAATTCGAGGACGGTTCCTAATTCGCAGAGTGCGGTTAGTGCGGTATATGTAAATTGAAGTAAATGCTAATAGGTCGGTCATTAGTATTAGTTGGCTGGTTTAGTTACCTCAGTATGTCATGCTTCATGCCTCGCCCACACATGTGACAAATAGCTGCTTCTATAGTGTATAAAACATGTTAATTCATAACACTATCGAATAACACGTCATGTTTTAATTATTAATAGCAGTGATGAGTTATGTTTATGTTTCGTTTAGTTTCCCGTCCATTTCTATTTAAGATTTATCTGTCAGTTGTATGCTTTGCAGCACTTTACTGCGTGACCTTAAGAACATCATGTAAGCAAAAGTAAAAGAGAATACTCACAAAACAAATGTTCTATTGCAAATAAAACGTATCTTGTTTGTAGTAATTTTATCAATATCTCAGAGTTGGCTCTCAGCCAAGCTCGTCTTGCGCGGCTTAGATCGTTTAATTAACGGCCGTGCAACTTTCGACCTGTTGAAAGCACCGCTTTTAGAATCAACTCACTTTACACTCTTGTTTAACAACTACTCGGTATCTAACGTTTATATAGATATCTATTAATATAATACGTAATCTACGTACTCAGAGCGGTAGCGTTTTGATCGCATTATAAATGTATTTACACATTTACAAACAGTAACCAGGTAGGTACATTGCTGTTCAAAGTTCTTTGCACTGTATTTTAAAACGCCATTGCATTGTTAACTAAAAAGAACATTTGAATAGGCAAATGAAAGTGTTAAAAGAACAAATAGTTTGCCAGTCGTTTGATTTGTTCTGCTATTTTACGGTAGCTTTATGTTACTCAAGATATAGTTTTATCCATATTCATTGCGACCTTCTTTCGTCTGTATACACAGGTATACACTCAAGCGAGTAGCTGAGCAATGACAGTATACTTGTAGGTAGCGTACAATCTGTTTGGACAGATGCCACCGGAACGGCAGCATTGCTATGCCACATTTACATTAACTGTTGTACAAACAAGACACGTGTTAAATCGGCTAGCGTGAAATGTTACGCCGAAGATATTTAATTTGTTCGAAATAGAACGTTATATAAAGTTCAGTGGCGAAGCGATGGTATCGTAAACTCGAATGGAGCATTCTATAAATTGCTGTATAGCTGTAGAGCTCACGCCAAATGTTTCTTGTATGTTTTAACGACTGTCGATGATGGTTTAGATTGGAATTCTCACTGGTATTTCTTTTATAATGTTAGTTCTTTTACGGAACTATTTTTGATATTTTTTTACTATTTTTGATTGAAAATTTTGTGAGCTGCGGGGCTATTACACCTCATGCTAAATACATTAATGTATTGCATTAGGGTATAAAAACTTATACAGAGTGTAACAAAAGACCCGAGTAATATATAATAGGTGGTTTAGGTCTAAACTTTAGATTAGATCATCAAACTGAACCACTTGCACTATGAAGACAACGTCCGAGAAAATAATGAAAATCTGCTGTCCCATACATTTGAGTCGAATAGGTTAGGTACTGCAGTTTTGTATGAAACAGTAGATTCTTTAAATTTTTCTTGATGTTGACTCCACAGTGAAAGTTGTTCAGTTTGATGGTCTAACTAAAGTTTACACCATCAAACTCTAACTAAACTAAACCATACTGTATTTCTGTTTGTTATTTTGTTAGAAACGTGAGACTGTAACGACCTAAACTCAAATACATGAGGTTTATGCATTTAATAAGGTTAAAACAATGATAAAGATCATAATAAAAAGGGGCGATCGATGGTGGAATATCATAAAAATTATTACTTACGTACATAAAATGTATAATTTTTATTTCAAATAGCCTCATGATTCTAAATAGCCCCGTTTTACGATGTCTATAATGAATTAGCTAGTGTGAACCCTTTAACACCAAGCAGTAGTTAGAGAAGCATAAGCATATAATTAGTGTACTTACGCCTATAATAGAATTGAGTTCAGTCATTGTGACCTGTTTCGCCCTCTCGACTGCCGAGGCCACCTGCTGCTGATGCTCCTGGGAGAGGAACGGCAGTATCTGCGCTATTATTGCATTTAATCTTTTTGCTATTTCCGTCTGAAACACACAAAAGAATCTCATTAGTCATATAATAATCATATTATGATATTTTCATGTAGAAGGAAAGATTGTAAGATCAGAAAGTTGTGAATGATAAATAAAATGAAATGATAGATTTTTCAATAGGTCGTTTGGCAAATTTTATAACAACAAAGTTGCTACCGGGTTTACGATGTATTAACATTCTAGCCAATAATATTATAATAAGTCAAATTAATAGTATGATATCGTAAAAAAAACATACGTTTTATGACACAGACAGATTAGGTACTAACTCAGAAATTAATTAATGTTAATTGTGATTGATTATTTAGCTATTTGCAATTTAATTATAGGTATCTATAAAGTTTAACAAAATTAGCTGAAACTATTTACTGGGAATTATCAGGAGTGCGATTTTTGAAGATCATACGTTCATATCAGGAATAGGAAGTGTCAAAATAACTATGGAGATTTTGACATTGTCTACTGCTGATATCGAGATGTGATTTTCAGAAATCGCTCTCCAGCCCATCAAACTGAACATCTTTCTCTATCCCATAAAGAATAGCATCGAAATCACGAAAAGAAATCCACTTTCCCATTCCTGTTGGCAGTTTCTATTGATCAATAGATTAATTTTTTCGCGGTTTCGACATTGGCCCCATAGAGAAAGTTGTTTAGTTTGATGGTCATTCCCCTAAGATAGTTTCAGTGAATTTTCTTGGACCTTACATAAATGATTAATAGGTTTTCTTTCTGATTTTACTATCTTTCCATGACAAACACTTATAAGGTTATAATTAAAATTTTAGGCAGTTTACAGTATGATTTATGCGAGGCCGATTATCTGCGCGTGGACAAGCGGAATCTTCGCGTTCAGACTGTGCAGTCATTTATGTAGCATGTCATTATCATTATTCATACATAATTACATAGGTATCATCCGTAGCGGACTATAAACCACTATAAGCGTTAATAGCAAATATTGAGGTTAATTGCTCTATGAATAAAATAATGAAGTGATAAAATACTAAAGGTCATCTAGAAAAATTATGTCGTCACGAAATAACATCGATAATAATGTTAATAAAACACGACAGTTAATTAATGGGAAATTTATTCAACGATCCATTTCTTTGAATAAAATCAACATTAATATTCAATAAAGCTGGGTAATTAATGCAATCGATGACCTATGTGTGCGTCGGTGTTAAGGTGTATTCAGATCAGGCTTATTTAAATTCACGTTGAACCTGTCACCGTAAGTCAAACTTATTCAGTCAAGATTAACGTACATTTGAAGATTGAGTATGATATTCTTCAAACTACATACATACAGGGTCCTTCTTAATATGCTGACACTTTTTTAAGGGGATGACCAGACCATCAAACTGAACAACATTATCTATGGGACCAACAACGAAATCGCGAAGAAAAATTAGCTGTCATTTGGCTCGAGTGGGTTTGTAGTTTTGTATGAGGAGCAGATTTTTTTTCGCGATTTCGATGTTGGTGCAATAGAGAAAGTTGTTCAGTTTGATGGTCTGATCATCCCCTTACAAAAGTGTCAGTATATTAAGAAGGACCCTGTATATTCACGACTGTAATAATGCCTTTCGGGCAGGGAGGTCAAATACTGCTGCAAATTACATACTAACTTTTATCTATGCATGCCGTTTTAGCAGGACTACACATATACCTATATCATATTGAAGGTTTTAGGAGGTAACCTTTCCTCAACGAAAACATTGCATATTCCTTAGTGTAGTTTTAGTATTATGTCCCTTATTTGTATGCCGAAAGGCTAAACACGAAGGACCTTGTAAAACCTGACATCTACGGTAATGTATATTCATGTTTCACAAATAAATGATTCTTATTCTTAGTTGCCTCCAAAATCCAATGTCCACGGGTAGAAATGGTATGGTTAATTCACGGCGTTGCATAAAATTATATCATAAATATTAAATAGGAACATAAATGTAGGACAGCACTAAAGAAAGAACAACGTGGGCTGTTATACAGGATGTAAGAGTAGACAGTTTCATTAATTTAACGGGTGATTATACTCATGATACTGAACAACTTTCCCCAAGGAACCTAAAGGAAATTATAAAAATTAATGCAATCAGCTGAACGAACGTTTGTATTAAAATTGTGTTTAGGTTCCTTGGGGAAAGTTGTTTAGTATCATGAGTTCAATCACCCTTTGATATCAACCACCGTATAATGAAATTGTCTACTCTACTAGTATACAGGGTGTAACAAAATACCCTAGTAATACTTAAGGGGGTGCTTCAAACCATCAATCTGAACAATTTTCACTATGGAGCCAACGTCGTGAAAAACTAAAAATATCTGCCGTCGAAAAAAATTTGAGTCGAGACGGTACTGCAGTTTTGTATGAAAGGGCGATTTATTTTTCTCGATTTCGATGTTGGCTCCATATTGTTGTTCAGTTTGATGATCTAAAGCACCCCCTTAAGTATTACTAGGGTGTTTTGTTACACCCTGTATAAAATAACTGCATAAATTAGCTTCAGTGGGATAGTAGGTACCCACGTGTGAACACACCTTAACATGCAAATAGAGTAGCGAAAATGTTTGCACATTCCAATTCAATTATAATTGTATCGGATAAGCTGTCCGACGAGCAACAAATAAAATTAACCCGATAAACAATACGCAGGCGGTCAAACGAAATGATAAATCGCGGTGTTACGGACCCGCCGTGTTTATTGCCCGAGCTCGTATTTTCCGTTTTAATGCACATTAATTTTATTCACAGATTCGCAGTGAATCGGGGACGAATTAACATAATGAGCCTTCTGAATATTAAACTTATTTATACTGTAAATATAAAGTCATTTTGACATTCATTCGGCTTTATCGTTCCTGTTTTATGTTGCGTGTTGTTTTACGAGTTTAAAGTTGAGTTAGGTAACGCATTTTATAGTTTACGATCGTTTTATATGTTGGTTATTGTTGTAAATATGTATATGTATTTTCTTATATACCTCAAGACTAACTCACTTTGTTTTTCAGGGATTTATTGGACTATTAAACTGAATATAATTTTCTTTGGCAGAAGCATTGAAAATGGTAGATATTTTAAACTAAAAAGTCAAATGAATTGATAACAGATTTTTAAATAGTTATCGTTTTTTCGATAGTCGTCATCGACATCGTAATTAAAGTACTACCGATTATTTATCGCGTTTGAAGTTTTTATTTTTATACAGGGTGTAATCTTAAATAGTTGTTATAGCAAATAGTTTAAAGAATTTCTGAACAAAATTTACGATATACTGAGTTACGATATACTCTAAAGCTGTTCAGTTTGATGATTTGATCATCCTCTTAAAAAGTGTCAGCTTATTAAGAAGGACCCCGTCTAATACTTATGTAGTTTTATTACAATTTACTTAGTTCTTAAAGGTCGTCATTGCAACTTTGTAATGTACCACTGACAATCAAATGTAAATGTAACGCATTAATGTATAAGGAATGTAGAATGGTAAAGGAAACCGACATGTAACAATAGCAAATAAAATAAATTAACTATAAAGAGACAGACGACTGATCTATTTAATTCTCGTGCCTTCGTAACTCCGTATTGAAATACTCTAGTGGAATCTATCGAATAAGTCTCATATTCAGAACTGCTATCACCATGAATTTAAGAATGAAAATGGCTCGATTCACGGGACATTGTATGTTGAAAATACAAAACCAGTAATTGCAAATTTCCTGCATACTAATAGAGCGAGTCGAAAGGTCATTAGCGAATTCATAACGTAGATTGCATGTGTTTATTTTACAAGTAAATATTGTTGGGCGTATTTCCTATTCGAACTGTAATCAATAATCATTGGTTTGTGATTATTTTGAGATTGTTATGTTACTGGTGAAATGTTCAAACAAAACATTACAGCAAAATCAATTAGGATCAGGTACTAATAAGTTGTTAATTCCATGAAATGACTGTATATGAATTGAAAGGGAAGTTTAGAACCCAAACTGTTCAATAGAAGTAGGTAAAATTTTGCAGGTGTTTTATTTTGAACTTCTGAACACAGCCATAACTATATTTTTGTACTTACTAAAATTAGAATTTAATTGTAAATTATTATTTACTATAGCTGTTGCCCGCGCCTTTGTCTTTGCTGACTACAAAAAAGTATTCTGTGTTAATCTAGGACATATTCTATCTGTATGCCAAATCCGTTCAGCCGTTCATGTGTGATTGAGTTATTGAATTGCATACACATAGACATAAACTTACGACCGTAATCGTGACGGTTCGTGATGGTCAGAAACATTGCTACAACTAGGTATACCAACTATCAGTTTAAGAATGTATTTTGCTCAGAGAAATAAAAGAGAAGAAAAAAGAAAAGAAGAATACAAGTGAATAAACTATCAATTAGATTACCAAATTAAACCCCAGGTATGACAGAGATAACGCTACGTTAATTTCAATCTTAAGGCTACTCCTCCCATCTGCAAGGCTCTCTTTCTTACAAGCAAACTTTTGCAATTAGCCATCCCGCTTCAATTGCGCGGCTCCGGTCAGAATTTTCCGTTTTCTTTGAAAACCTGTATGATTTTTTATGAATTTTCAAAAAATAAGAAAACCACATCATTTAATATTGTATTGTGAAGAATATTGTAAATTTTCATATTCTTCTGATCAACAATGTAAGAGTAAAACGGTTACAATTGGAAAAAAAGAGGTGACTTTGGAGTCGTTTTTCTTCAGCTTTATTAATTAAAATAGATTTCGAGAAAAACCACATCACTTCTCATATCCTGTAGATTGTTCAGTTTTATTTTCTGCTTAAAAAGTGCCATAGTTAATGTATAAAATGGTTACAAAGTTACTCAAAACCGGGCGGACGCCCCTTAATCTTAATTTTCAAGGCTGTATCCCACGGAATCAATCATCACGGAACAATCATACCGATATAAAACACACGTATAGTTACAGCTAGTTATAGAACGAAGCGATAGAATGTAAATACATTTATATTTGGTTGTAAACCGACACGGGGTAGTGACGCGAACAAGCCACGCCGCAGCCGCCCGACGCGCCCGAATTACCGCAAATTACATTTTCATTCGCCGCCTAGCCTGTGAGCTGTGCATTGTGGAATGGAAGGTGCTTGTTGCGAAATTTACCCCAAAAATGTAGAATATTTTTATTCATGGTCCTTATTTTTTACCTTGTTTATGCCAAACCTAACTGCCAACGTTGTGGTTAATATCTAGTAAGATTGAGGTACGAAAAATGTACAAAGAATCCAAGACGAATCTTTGATGATTAAATAACTTAATTGCTCAGTTATTAAAGTAGAGAGTATAATTAACGGTTTATTGTTACGTATATTTACATAAAATTGAGTGAAAACGGCAACATTAAAATATATGGACTGTTAAGTTTGCAAATTTAAATTTGTGACGAAATTTGCGGAAATTATCGCTCATAATTAAACGGTGCATCCACACTGAGGCATTTTTAATTGTATATAATTTTGCACTTCCATTAATTGCTTTATTAACACGCTCTGAGAGTATAACAGCGTTGTTTTTCGAATAAACACGCTCGTGTTTTATGTCTATTTAACATAACCACTTTCTATAAAACATCAGCAGAGATTACTCTGACGTCACAGAAACAAACCACACTGTATCTGTAACTACAGCTATATCTACATAACAGGCATGTACAGCTACGAGCGGTGGAAATAAAAAGCGGGCGTACAAAAGGGCCGCAAAATACGTACTTTTGCGAGCTCTCCACAAAAGATATAGTACGGTTTGTCATTAAGGAGTTCATCCCCGCGCGAGAAATAAAAGAGGAACGTCGGGTTTCGGGGTGAGCGGGCGGGTGTGGGGGCCGGGGGAGGCGGGGGTGCACTAATGGCTCCGACACTCATCCGCTAATGCCGCGGGTGACTCCTCTTTTTGCACGATTTTCACGTGGTTTAGTCGCTGAAGCTTTTAATCTGGAGCTGCATCTTTCCTGACGATCCATTTGGTACTTGTATCTCTTACGTAACGAGTGCCAAACTCCTTATTTAATTGTCTATATGGCATTTGATTCCACCTTCGTAGAGTTCGTAGCCTCTTCGTAGACACTTCGTAGCCGATTCGTAGGCATCGTGAAACCGAAATTATTTTTATGCCCGTTTGCACTAAACTCAGCTTAGGTGAATCTTTGCAAAGTCACTCCTTAAGCTATGTATCATTTACTAGTTTTTGGTATCACGCGTGTTTAGGAGTCTTGGTAGGGGTGTCTTATATGTATAACGCGATGGTTAAGATGCGCTTTTAGAAAGTGTTTCTATTTACAAAGGCAGACTGAACAGTAGCGTTTGCCAAACAGTTAAAGTGAGATGAATACGCTAAACACAGGTTGTACATAAAGAGCAGGGTGTAAGCTGACTTATTTTTCTGGTATGAATAAAATGTTCGCGTAAGGCACATCCCTTAATTTTACTTTCATGTCTGAAGCGCCCTGTTCGATAGGTAGGTACTGTTGTGATGTGCACACGGCACCTAGCTTGGCTGCGAGAGGTATTGAAGACGAAACACACTTGATATCTTGTAGACGAGTATATTTTCTTTTAGATAAAATTACAATAATACAATGCGTCCGTCTCTCGTTATTACCCGGGATAGAATAAAATCCTATCGCTTTGCTTATTTTACTATTTAACGGCTATGTGTTCCTAATTCAATCTAGCACAGTGGCCAGTGTTAAACCCCGTGATATACCATCTAAAACGTACCATCTCTACATCATCCCAGCGCGCATCCATCATAGCAGCCAGATGGGCAAAATAAAACGAATTAATCCAGATTATTTGGATTTTATTGGACTTTGTATCTTTTGCACTCGCTTTGCTCTCGATCGTCTTCTGAATGGAAAATAATCGAACAACGAGCCTAGGGATGCGCGTTTCAAATTCGAATCCAAAACCAGCCAGTAGTAGCATAACCTAAGGCATAACCGACCTCCATGCTACAGTACCTAACGCATAAAATTGTACATCCTGTATAAAAGTACCGAAATCATTTGTGGATGCATGTTATACAGTTCTAGACGCAGTGTCTGCACGTTCTTTTAGTCACGAGAACATCAGCCAGTGCGGTGTGTATTGTATACCGAGCCGAGTGCCGAGTGCCGAGTGCCGAGGGCCTGCGACCTAAATGCGGGTCGCGGTCGCAGTCGTGGTCGCACGCCGCAATTTATTGTCTCTCTCGCAAAACGCTCACGCTCGCGGTCGCGGACAAAGTGACTGATTCAGCGGGGGCGAAACTAATTGCATTTTTGAAGTTAAACTTCTTTTGGCGCGTTAGGAGAAACAGACCAGGAGTGCGATTTTTGAAATTCACACGTTCAAATCAGCTGTAGAAAATTTCAAAAGTGAGTTATCATTAAAACCGCTAACTGCCAGTCCCCTTTTTTTTCCATCCAGTTTGGCTGGTGACGCTGCATCGCCTGGGACGCACTTTGGTAGGATAGGCTTGCCCAGCACCTATACTACCCTCTCGACCTTGCTGGCTGAAGGTCAAAATTAAAATTACTATGGATATTAATATCCTGGGTCCTGGGTTCGAATTCTTCGAATCCCGGTTCGGTCATGGATGATAGGTAGGTATTATAATGTTTGTACCGTCATTCTATGGTTTCCATTACAAAAAGCCTATTAGGTTAACGTTTGGGATCATTACATCGTATTGTAGTACCTATGTGCCTGTGAGCGTTATTTTATACGATCATAATTTTGAACGTGTGACTTTCAAAAATCGCACTCCTGTGTGATTTTCAGCATGTGATACAAGTTGCACGCGCCGATGTAACACACAATGAAGCTAGTTTTTTTATTAACGCCAAAGACGTGAAGAAGCCTTACGTGCGTACACTCATTTTTTGTATACTTTTCCACGGAAAATAAATATTTAATTACTCATTTCAATAATTGTGAGCAACAGGCTAAAGGCAAAAACAGAGCTATTCGACAAAGTTTAATAGCCTCTATAATAGCGAGCGTTACGAGTACCATTAACGACGACGACATTCAATTTCACTTTTACGACTCCTCCTTAAATAAACCAACCCGAAGAGAGTATTAATCCATAACTTAAACACGTTTCACTGCGACCTCTCCGAACCACTTCCCCCAATGAACTTTTACCGCGATTGTTTTGCGAAATGATGCCGACCGTCGGACGCAGCCGCATTTCCACTGCGGTTACAGCCTTCATTAATGGCTCCCAACTCTTATTAACAATTATTTATTCATTCCACGTTTTGCTTATCTTACAAGTACGAAGTTTCCACTTTATTAAACAAAACAGTCGCCGATCGAAGGCCCCGCTATTGTATTGAAAGCCGCGTCGCTCTTATGGCGTGGCAATAAATTATTCCACCGGCGAAATGGCAGTCGAGTCGATAAATGGGCTATTATTGCAGCAGACAGAGGCCAACATTATCATCGATTCGTATCGCATTCGCGAAGCAATAATTGTTTAAACATAGCCTGCCGTGGAACATTAGTGGCTGGCACATCGATAATTCAAACTACTTTACTGTCCCCATTGCTTATTGCCTTTCTCATTACCATTACCTTATCCGATATGTAATTCAAATGTAGCGGGGAACATGTTTCGTGTCAATAAAGCATAGGTGTAACATAGAGTTGGAAAATAAAATATTTAACGTACACTCCAATTATCTACGCAGTTGAGTGAAGTGCTACCTGCGAACGACAATATAATTGCCTTTACTTAAAATAATTGCTACTCCACCGTCGATACTTATAATAAACAGAATGGACGGGAAGGTGCGTCATTAATATTCATTATAAACAAATGGGTATAATTACTCGGTAAGAACAAGTAGATTGGAGAGTCGTCGAGTGGATGTGTAGTGCGGGACACGTCGTTATCTCGACATCGAGCTCGAGTCGAGAGTCGAGAGTCGAGAGTCGAGTGTCGACTATCGATCCACGGAGCCGCCTCGCCAGTCGAGTCGCATCATCATCAGTTTGTAATTGCACGCTCAAGAGGCATCAGACAACCGGCAGCCTATCAATCTAGGAATCGTAGCCACGGGCGACACTAAATAAACATCGCAGACTTTCCATTACATCATTATCTAACTTAAACTTCGGACCTGAGTGTAGTTGTTTAGAAATGTAACAGCTTATCACAGTTGTAATAATATTTAACTACGTTACACGATTAACATATCTCATTAATATTTATCTAACGATAAACACGTGGAAGTCTTCATTCATAACAAGGTACTAGAGTATCGATCGGCCGTTCTAATTTGTTTATAATTATTATAACCGAGTCTCAACTAAAGCACTCAATATTGGATTGGATCAAGGGTATTAGCCCGTAAGTTTTGAATGAGTTTACGACATAGGTACGGTATACTGAAGTTGTAAATTGGCTTAACGCAATGGGATCACGTCCGGGCGGCTCTGATTGACAGATTAGCGTCGACATATCGGGTCCTGCCCCGACCCTGGCTGGAGTAGGGATTGTTGACTCGCATGTTTCTCGACAAACAAAGAGCCGGCTTCCTAGCTACCCCTGTTTGTTTAGGTCCACGCCAAACGTTTATTGCCCTTTGTGTATCTTACCTCTCGCTAAAGCGTCAAGCCTTTTTGACTTGGCACTTTTTACGAGAGCGCTTATACGCGTGTAAATTAAAATTAAGCCAAAAACAACGTCAGGTGCGTGGGTATGAAAAGGGTTAACAGACAAGGGTTTTAAAAATCACAACCCAGTGAAGTTTAAATTTAAAGTTAGAAATTCAACGTTTTGTTAAAGCTCCAGTGGAGCTACAAACAATGGGTACTTTAAACATGAAAATGAATGGTTTAGTCGTCTGCCAACCCTACACAAACAAACTCCATTATTTGCCCAAGTAATTGTACGTACACCACTAACATAACCTAAAAGCAATAAACAAACAAATGAATAGCTGCATCATAGTTCATTCGCAAAGAGAAACCACGACTTACGTGAACACAATAAAGAACACAAACAAGTTTCTCGGCGGGCACGAATTGACCAATTTGTAGACAGTGGATAGTTTCACAAGCGGTTTCTATGGATGAATCAATCATCGATGCTAGCTTTTTGCCTACATTAACGTGCGACTTGTAATGACTTTGCATTTCCGTGATCGCTGATCGAGGGGGACTGTCCACAGAACACTCAACTTTTTTAGCTATCGTTAAACAACCACATGTAGAGTTTATTGCAAACATAATCTGTTTTATCTACACGGAAAACGATGAATAAATTGATACCGTATGTTAAATTAGTTATGATTGAGAAATTTGCGTATTTTGCGGTTATCGTCGATTACGAACGGCCATGAAAACGTGCAGCTATTATTTTCAGTTTCGCAATAACGTAAATTATTGCCACGCCTCGTATCAGGTCGCTTTTGGGGATTATAAACGTTAAAATTAATATGTGATAACGTAAATGTAATAATATTATTCGTAATGTAATCAGATATAATCATAGAATGATTTTTCCGTCCCACTGTCTAGTTCCAGTAAAAAATGACAGAATGTTTTATCGCGGATTTCAGTATAAAATTGATTGGGTAGATTACGGTAAATCCTGAGTAGTTTCAAAGATAAAACGGATTATGTTTATGTGATCGGTAAAACAGTCGATAAAGGTATTAGATAGAGGTCATGTGATAGGTTCTTATCGGCGACTGTAGTGTTAAAAGCTATCAAAATGTATGTAAATAAAGTACTTGTTACTGAAATAATATTAGCAGCCGTTTGTAGTACTTAAACAGATCTAGACAACGAGGATAGTTGGTTCATATTAAGATACTTGCGCATCTAAAGTCTTTTAGGTTACGATAGATTACTTTCTAAATTTGATACAAGTGTTATCCAGTGACATAATACGTACAGGCTTAAAATGTTAATCTGTAGTAACATAGGTATGAATCGTATGAAATGCTCGTACCGAGCATGATTTAGGTAAGATTTACCTAATCCTAACTTTTATTAGATGTCATCATTATCATAATCAATACGACCCACTGTAGGACACAGACCTGCCCTCATGAAGGGTGTTTAGGCATTAGTTCACCACGCGAGCCCAATATGGATTGGTATACTTAATATACGAATCAATATAATTATGTAAATCAGTTTATTTGATTTGTTCCATTTTCAACCCTCAATCAATCGTAGTTAAATGTACCTATTGTAATATTTTTAGCGATGGCGTGCAGGCACACTTTTTTATCTCGAAAGTGAAACGAATTACGGGTAAAGACGTAAACTAAAGCTGATTAAAATTACAGTCCATAATCCTACTAGAAAGTTTGTAAGTATGGATGGATGGATGGATGGGATGTTTGTTCCGCTTTCACGCAAAAACTGATGAACAGATTTTGATGAAATTTGGCATACATATAGACCATAGCCTGGATTAACACATAGGGTACTTTTTATCCGGGTAACGCAGACGAAGTCGCGGGCAACAGCTATATTCTAATAATATACAATCAAAATACAAGTTATTTTAACTCTTTGCTTACAAATAGAACAAACAAATGAAACAAAAATGTTTGCTTACAAACAGAATACACGAAAATTTCAGTTTCCTACCTATATGTGACGATAACGTATACCTCTAGATCGCCAGCAGTAACGTTAGAACGAACTGCACTGTAGCGTATAGCCAGCAGTATACGAACTCCACCGTAACGTCCAGCCGAGTCGGAGATAGAAGCAGCTTATTTGTACAGAACGTTTGCGTTGCTCTGTTTACCAGCTCGTCGCCGTTCCTACTGAACAACACGAATCATCTAACTACAAGTGTACAGAGAACATTTATCTGCGAAAAGTACTGTAGTTTTGATGCTGTATGTGATGTAGAAAAATTTGCAAAGCCTTAAAATTACAATCTTTCTAGTAAAATTAATTTGTAATCGTCTGGAAAACTGTCAATCGAATCTAGCTGTTTTGTACTATAGTTTCAGTAATAATATAATTTTACTAGCCACAACTTACAATCATAATAATCCTAGTAAGATTACCAATAGTAGCTGAGCGAGTGTGTTGAAGGGGCAATTTGATTGGCTGTACCTACTTACGTAAGGACCGGAATGATAAGTTAGAAATTTATTATTGATACATACTCGTACAGGGTGTAATATTTACATTATACTATTTACACAAGAATGGTATATACAACTATTAAATAAATCAATAGTCAATACCTAACCTAATCTAAACACAATTTACAATAAACGGTACTTTAATGATAATGATAATTTATTTTCAAAATAATAATTAAATAAAATTAAATCCCTAATATTGTAAATATCTTTAATTAAAAGCGTTTTAAAGTTTGTTTAGTGTACAGGGATTCCGTTTGCAACCTTTCGTATTGACTTTGTATTTACAAACAGTCGTGGGTCATCATTGATTTGTGTTGATCAGGCTTTTCATTGCTTTTTTTTATGGGATAAAGGCTAGGCTATTCCCAAATGGCACATGTAGCATTATAAAAGACCACTTTTGGTGTCGGAACTTATTGAATTAAATTAATACTTAATAGGGTTCAACCGAGAACTTAGAGCTGCTCATTACGGTAAAATATGATAATTGCTGTATAACGGTGTAGAATTATACCACTGACATGCTAGCATCTTAAAAGACTCTTTTATCATATTTTACTGCCACTAAAATGCAGCCAACAGTTTTAAAGTGGTGTACACGTAGAGTGATCTAACGCTTAAAGTTCTATATCGGTTCACCTCAACTCTGTTATTAGCCTCTTTTTCAAAGCTGCTTAA
Source organism: Agonopterix subpropinquella (assembly GCA_922987775.1). NCBI lineage: Eukaryota > Metazoa > Arthropoda > Insecta > Lepidoptera > Depressariidae > Agonopterix > Agonopterix subpropinquella. Next base: position 8,658,250 of record OV277708.1, on the reverse strand, counting down.
ATGTCATTATCATCTACTTATTAACGCTAAAACGCAAATTATTATCAAAGTTAGCGATGTCACAGCTGGATCCTTGGATGGGATAAAGTTTTTGACCATTCCGATTTCCAAATGCGTTTGTATATCACAGAACTTCAATTATTGTATTGACGTCGACCTTGTTCTCAAAGCAACGCTTGCTATTTAATTATTTTATAACGCAAGGCAATCTAAACAGCTTCCTAAACTCAATTAACAATTTAATATTTCGTAGAAAAGGCTGAAGAGAAAAATGTTTAATCAAATCGTTTGTGAGCTTTTAAACCAAAAGAGTCAGTGTGTTAGACAATAAAAAATTGTATTAGGTACGTAGAAAATAATTTGATAGTTTTTTCTGGACTTTGATCTTTTGGTATAATTACTACACTGATGGACTTTGACAGTGAATGTCAAACAATGGACACGACTGTCAATCAATCAATAATAATTATTTTCTCAAACATGCTTGGAAATGTGAGCATTATTTTGACAACCTTCTTCGAGATAAATCGAAATTGCTGTACTGGCCAAATACATGCGCGCAGCGGCCGGCAATGTTTGTATGAAAATCCATATCTGTCGTGTTTAGCGGCCAAGTAAATTACATACTAAACTCATATCTGTCGTGTAATTTAAAAATGGAACGATCTTTTTCTCCGAAACATGGCGACCAAGGAGGTAACTCATCAAAGGTTTTATTTAAATTACGAACTGGCTTGCAAATAGAAAGCTGTTTATTAAAAAACAAACAAATTGTTGTTCGTTGTTCGTCATTGATTTTGAAAAGAGTTTTAATTTGCGCGAATTATTTGAGAAAAGTACTATACAAGCCTTGGCCACAACTAGGCATTGATGGACTTACGTATGTGTTCCTCGGCTTCGCCTCGGCCCACATTTACACGTTCGTCCATCAATGCCTCTGTTGCTGGCCGCTGCAGTAATGTACTATACTTGTTTACTTATTAAATTATTATACAGAAAATAACAGATGGTAAAAATTCATAACTGCATAAGATCCGCACTCAACTTTACCATTGTTTAAATGGTAAACTTAACAAATGAGGACAAATACGTACTATAGCTACCCAGTTCTACTTGAACAACATTCATTATATGCCGTCATTTGTACAAATAAAAGTGACAAGAAAATAAATTACATAAAAACGCTACGTATAATTACGTACCTATTGTTTAAGCTGCGTCGAAGAGTAAATAATGTGTCATAATTATTATTGTCAGTTCATTTGAACTGCATTACGCAAGCAAATAGCTGATAATTTATTTAATGCACAGTAAAGTTTCACAATTATTTTCATTGAGTTAATACTGTAATATTCTAATTTCAGTAATATTTATTTGCTTGAAATAATATGGTATATTTGTTAGTTAGTTTTATGTCCTCAATATTTCTATTTATTTTTAATATTTTTATTTGTTTTATTACTAAATTTACTCCCCACTTTTATTTGTTTGATTAATAAATTATTTAACTCAATATGGTATATTTATGATCTTACGAAGTACAAAAAAATATTGTTTAACATATTTCACCATAAAATTGGCATGCAAACACTAAAAATTTTACAGAATCTGCAATACAATATCCAAATTATTATAAAATTCATTATTGTGTTAACGAAACTTCAAATACAATTGAATAACTAAACATGAGGTCCATTTTCATTCCAAGTTTCAATTGATGTCATCCAAGTGTCCAGGTAAACGATTTTTTAAATAAAACATAGTGTTAGATACTCTTTTCCACAAGGGTGTTACACCCTGTATAAGACTAGTTACACATCGACCGGTGGGTCGTGACGAAGTTGCAGCGCCAACGCAACAGAATAGACGGAGCCGACGAGGGCTGAAGTTAGCGAGTTTACCCAGCCTGTTTGTTCAGGTTGTTTGCGCGGCCGATGCTTACTGTGGCCTGTGGGGTGTAGGACTATAGTTGTAGGTGTAGGACCATACGAGGCCGAATATTTCATTTGTTACACGGATTAGTAGGAAGTTGTAGCATTCATTAATTTTTATTGTTGTTTTGAACGTATAAATAATGGGTACCTACTAAAGGCCGGTGCGAATCAGCACGGACGACATGCCATGTACCAATGAGTTTTTCTAAATTTAGTACGTAATACCGAATGCTCTTAAACGGTCAAATGAAACATTGTGAGGAAATCTGCATATGCTGAAGAAGAAATTCTAGAAAAAATTATGTCTAGTAATCTGCATTGGGCACGCATGGTGGACTGACGCCCATACATCCTCCCTGAGGGTAAGCCTGTGCCCTGTGCAGTGGGACGTATATAGGCAGATGATGATACTAAAGGCCGGACAAAGTGGCACAAAAAAAATTTTGGTCCTTACTTTTAAGTACACATACAAAATAGAATACTTACATTCTTCTTATCCCTCTTTAATTAACTCCAAAAAAACATGAACAAAAACTTTTCAGTTTATAAATTTTATTTAACAAATTCTACAAAACATTGCAGTATTTCAGTGTAAGCGAGGGAGTGCGGCCGCGCTGGTTCGGTCGGGCAACCGCGACCGCAGCGGGCGCGGCACACCGCAGCCGCAGACCCGGGGCACCCGCGCCCGTGCGCCCGGACCCACCCACCCCACACCAGTGTGCACCCGCCTTAATGCTAAGCCGTACTTGTCTTTACGCGTGATATGTGTGACTTTGTCAAGGGTCGGCTTTAATTAAAAAATATTGGTGAGCTTGTGAAGCTTTTTGTAGGGTTGCCGTTTTGTTTTGATGCAGTTTTTTTTAGTAAAATAACGATAATTTCAAAAAATAATTTTAGAAAATCTGATGAATTGAAAATGCATCTACAGCTTTGAATTCTATACAAACAATAATTTGAAAAGAAAAAAGCTAAAGTATCAAAATATATTCCCCTTTAAATACAGGGTGTTAAAGTTACCTGTTGCATTACTTTAAGAGGTGATTGTACTCATGATACTTAACAACTTTCCCTAAGAAACCTAGAGGATTCTAAAAAAAACAACGGGTTGCACTCCGGGAGTGCCGGCAGAAGTTAAAATTAAGAGATCTTGCGTCTTACGAATGTCACGTGATCTTACGTCATCGTCTTACCAATTTTGTCTTACGATTTTTCGATCAGGGTGACGTCACGGTCCTGATGCGAGTTAAAAATTGTTTACCCATTCCAAAAAGTGCACAACGCCGCTAAAGAAGTTTTCAGCTGATCGAAAAATCGAAATTTCTTTTTACGAATTTCCCTCATGTTCCCTTGGGAAAGTTGTTCAATATCATGAGTACAATCACCCATTATAGTGATGCAACTGTCTACCCTATTATTGATTATTTGTGGTTGGGCTATTGCAAGCAAGGGTCGTTGTAACACGGAGACCAGCGCTGGTCCTTCTGTGTTCGCCCCAAGCTCACCCATATTTACGCATACCTCCGAACTTATGGTATTTTCTTTTCATTCTCGGGAATGCAGGTTTCCTCACGATGTTTCACCGTCGAGCTAGTAAATGATAAATACAACCGTACATAAATTCTGAAGAACTTAGTGGCACAGGCCAAGAATCGAACCGCGGCCTCAGGATTGAGGCGCTACCTCTCTTCCGTATAGGCTATCATCGCTCCATTGCATCGCTCCTGTCTACCCTAACACCCTGTATATTACTTTAAACAAACAGAACTTGTAATTATTTTCTGCTAAGTCTACTAGTATTTTCTACTTAATTATATTCTATTCTATTAAAACGATTAGGTCGAACAACATTACATAGCATGTCCAATAGTAACATATAAACTATATCGGTTAGCGTTCGCGTTGAATTAGCCATTAGTGGGAGAGTGCCATGCTAGCGTGCCGCGTGTGACGTGCCGCGATATATTGCATCGTGTTTGTTGAAATAACGACTCTGGCGCCACACGCAATCTGCTTGTTACAAATACTAAAACTACAGGACGTTTTTAGGGCTCTAATTTGAATGACAGGTTTGTTATTTGTTTTACAAATATATGCTTGGTTATGCTTCTTTAATTATATGTGTTCTGGAATAGTGTCGACATGTCATATCTACATCTACACTAATATTATAAAGAGGAAAGATTTGTACCTATTTTTGTATGTTTGTATGTTTGTAATGAATAGGCTCAAAAAGTACTGGGCCGATTTAAAACATTCTTTCACCATTAGAAAGCTGCATTCACCCTGAGTAACATAGGCTATATTTATTGCTAGAAAAGATTAGACGTCCACCCGTGCGAAGCCGGGACGGGCCGCTAGTTCATTATATTTTGCAAATGGATAATTCATAATTAATGCAGGGTGCTAGGGTAAACAGTTGCATTACTTTAAGGGGTGATTTTACCCATGATACTATACTACTTTCCCTAAGAAGAAACCTATAGGAAATTCGGAACAAATAAAATTGTATTTTCCATAATAAATGCAATCAGCTGGAGTGCGATTTTTGAATCTCATTCGCTGATTTCAGCAGTTGAAAATGTCAAAATTACTTTGGAGATATGCATTTTTCTGCTGCTGATTTGACTTTCAAAAATCATACTTGAGGAGTGCGATTTTTGAAAGTCAAATCAGCAGTAGAAAGATGCGTATCTCCATAGTAATTTTGACATTTACAACTGCTGAACTCAGCGAATGAGATTCAAAAATCGCACTCCTGATCGAACGTTTGTATGAAGAGATAACATTTTTTTGGGGAATTTCCCTTATTTTCCTTTGGGAAAGTTGGGCAGTATCTGGAGTAGAATCACCCATTAGAGTAATGCAACTTTCATATTATACTGTGTATAGGTGTCAAAAGATGTAAGTATTTTGAAGAGAATTGTGAGACGTATGTATGTACTTACTCTTTGTCTTCAATAAACAAATCATACCCTATAAATAAGATTGTAAATTTAACATTACGTAGCTATCATGTTGAACTCGTATGATGATAGGTTAATAAATAGACCGGTCAGGCTTCACTTCTTCACTAAGATGTTTATCTAGATATCTTTGCACTTAACTTAGCATGTTTCTCTTGTTTTTGCTCATACTAAACATTTTATAGTTTTTCTTACTCTATACAGTGTAATAATTCAACACATTTTAGGTAAAGTAGACTGGGTGCAAGTGGCCTATGAACCAATAGAGATGGGAGTGTGGTATATTTGTTAGGAGACCTTTCCACATTACTCACAGAAAGGCGCATCAAAATCGGCTCCGAGGATTTTGAGAAAATCGTGTTTCAAGTTACTATCAGATTTTAGTTACCCTCAGTGTATTTTTTGTAAGGAGACTGCATTCACTCGACCACGGAGATCGAAGGTTTATTAGTTAAATAGAATATACAGGATTTACAATGGACGATTCTAATTTGCTAAATAAATAAAGCTAATACATTTCTTTTAAAACATAATTTAGTTTTTCTCATGTTATTATATTATTATTAACAAATTTATACGTTCTGTTAAATTTTAGTTTTAATTTAATAATGCAAGTTATTTTAGTTTTAATTGAAGTATATTTAACAATTTGAATTCGGTAGCCTGCTCAAATTTGTATATCAGTATTCGGTACCGGTAAGTTTCCGTTACCGATAACAATCTGCAGGAAACACGTGGCGGCGGAATGTCAAAAGAAATGGATACCAAGAAACCGATTATTTTGCTTTATTTTTGCAAGTTATGTGTAATTAATTCTTTACTTACAAAGTTTTTTTCTTTTTGTCATTGATATTTAATATCTTTTAGGTTCACATAGAAATGTGAACCTAAAAGATATTAAATATCACTAAATATAAAAAATCTATAGATATTAAATATCTTGCACAGAAGTACATCCTTTTGCACTAGGGACTCGCCTTGCGGTAGCATTTCCCCTCTGCCGCGGTATAAGAAAAATTGATCTTGTGCATTTACACCCAATTTTATTCCTTATCACTAAACGAGACAGCCTATAATAGCGAAACAATAATTTTGAACTTATAACGTTTGGGGTTCACACGAGACTACTTTTCATGATTTTTAACATTCAAAATTAGAATCTAATCTTATGAGGAATAAAATCCAAAGTTGCGGATTTCATGTTACCTCGCCCCCCGCAAAAAGTGGCAGAAATGTTTTTTAGTAAAATGACACGCGTAACTCGTACCTATATAAATTGTCTAAGTTTTGCACATTCTTTTACTTAGATTTGTGCAATCAATCCAATATTAGCATCTAAATAAGACGACAAATTTTTAGTGGTGGTTCACACCATCAAACTAAACAAATTTTTCTATGGAAGAAAACCTGAACTCAAAAAAAAAAACTAAACGGCGGCAATGACTACTAGACTCATTTTTTTTTCAATTTTGGATATGCTCCCATAGTTAAAGTAGTTCAGGAGTGCGATTTTTGAATCTCATTCGCTGAGTTCAGCAGTTGAAAATGTCAAAATTACGGTGGAGATATGCATCTTTCTACTGCTGATATAGCATAAGCATATGCTCACGAATATATTCCCCGAGGGGGTAGTCAGAGATATTCTGAAACCTCAGAACATCCACGTTTCACTAGTAGTGCCGAAAATCTGTCCAGTGTGACGGGGAGTGAGCCCGACTACAGATTTGACTTTCAAAAATCATACTTCAGGAGTGCGATTTTCGAAAGTCAAATCAGCAGTAGAAAGATGCGTATCTCCATAGTAATTTTGACATTATGAACTGCTGAACTCAGCGAATGAGATTCAAAAATCGCACTCCAGTTTCATTAATGGTCTACTAAACTAAACCACCCCTGAAAATATGTCGATTCATTTCAATTACACCCTGTAGATATGCCAATCTTTATTTGCTTTGTCAATCAAGTGATTACCTAGATTAGACATCGGTATTAGCAATTATTTTAACAATTAAAAAATGAAACCAGTCACGCACAATAACACCGATCTAAGTAACTAATAAGTGAGCCATACAATTAGTTATGCTAAGTGCACTGTTTGATAGCACATCCAGTGCCATTCGAACGAGCATCAATAGTTAATATCTAACCATTAATGCAGACTGCGTGCCCTGTTTATAATGCTACATGTCATCATACGCAGTTATTATCCTATAATACTACTTAAGAGGGCTATCACAGTCCAGTGGCGCCCTCATCACATTAAAAAAGATTTCTCAATAAAGAAAGCCTAAATTAAAAAAGTGCTCAACACGAACACTACTAAAGCCTTCAAGCCATTGTTATACAATACTTTTATAGGTTCTAAACATTCCACTTTTAGACAATTTCGAATAAAAACAAAAGCGACGGTTTTTTTTTCTTTTTTCAAAATTTGTATGTTTTTGTATGTCCTTTAAAAAACCTATAAAAGTATTCTATGAAAATAGCTTGAAGGCTTTTGTAGTGTTCGTGTTGAGCACTTTTTTAATTTAGGCTTTCTTTATTGAGAAATCTTTTTTAATGTGATGAGGGCGCCACTGGACTGTGATAGCCCTCTTAATAAATATTCATTACTCGCTGTATATAAGGTCTAACAAAATTAACTTAAAAGGGGACAACTTTCTCTATGGGACCAATATCGAAAGGGCGAAAAAATTACTGGCCCGCGAACATAACTTGACTCAAATGTATGGGACAGCAGTTTTTTTCGCGATTTCGATATTGGTCCCATAGAGAAAGTTGTTAAGTTTCATGGTCTGATCATCCCCTTAAAATGGTTTCAGCTAAGTTTTTGAGACTGTGTATAAACGTAGGAATATTATTGTCTAATTAGACTGCCTTAAAAATAAGAATAATATGGAAAATAGTTGATTTTCGATAGTAAATATTTTCAGCAGTTTGTTTAATTATTAATACTCACTACACTTAGCGATTTTATTGAAAGTTTTTGGTTTGTAAAGAAATTAAAATGTATGTACCCACACAGCACAGAATATCTACTAGATATCTATTAGATATTTTGTAGACACTTAGATATTTTGTAGATATCTATTAGACATCTTGTGGACATTTGTGCTGTTGGGGTATAGGTAGATTTTAATTTAAACCCTAAAATAGACCTACTACCAGTAGTAGGTCTATTTTAGGGTGTAAATTAAAAATGTGTTAATTATAGTAACGTTTATTGAATAGGGCCCAGGCCCAACAAAAAGAAAAACAAAACAGTTCTAATTTACAATTACAATTCCGGGTACATTGCTGATAATGTTAGTGACACATTACCTACTACATGATTAGCGTCAATATTAACCAGCAATCTACCCTGAATTGTAATTGTAAATTACAACTGTAACGTTTGTTGAATAGGGCCCTGGTATAAATGATATCGTACTAGTACCTACTCGAAATATATTTAAATTAATTGGTAATAATTCGTATACGAATAGGAGTTATTTAAATCTTTCTTTTTTAACCTGTCTTGTACCACTGCTGGGCAAACGTCTCCCCTAAATCTTCCTTTTAATTAACTTTTAATACTCTTGGTAGTAAAGTAATATAAATTCCAATCTCGACCCTCTGAATTTATCAAATCCGCGACCCTCCCCCGCGTCGGTGTTGTGGAGTGAACTATTATTTTATAAAAGTGTCATACTTGGCTGATTCTTTATGGAACGTCACATGCAATGAACTCAGATTTACGCTTACAGCATATCTACTAAATGTAGGCGAGTGTTTAAGAATTATTTGAATCTAGTTTTATGAACAGGAAATTAATTAACAAAAACTGCAATTACGTAAACTATAGGCTGTTTTAAATGTATTAAATACTTAAGGTGCTTCAGATCATTAAACTGAACAACTTTCATTATGGTATTGGGCCAACTTAGAACTTGCAAAAATAATCAATTTGCTGTTTTATAGATTCGAGTTGAGTTATCTATCATTTACGTTTTTTATGGAATAGCTGTAGCCCTACCATGAGTTCACACTGTAGTATACTACAGTAAAACTACTGTAGTAAACTACAGTGTTTGTATTGAATTTCGTACACGCGCGTTTCGTAACGCTACTAGTGGTTATGTTGAGAACTAATTCTGTCATACAAAATTGGCGCGCAACTGTAGTAAAGGACAGTGAAAACTCATGGTAGGCCTACAGATATCTTTTTCGCGATTTCAATGTTGGTCAAGGTGCAAGTTGTCCAGTTTGATAGACTGAAGCACTTAAGTTTACGCCCTGTTTAATTTCAAATAAGAAACCGTTAAATAAAAGTACAAAAATTAAGTTTATATTCCTTAAACGATTTAAAACCGTATTTAATGTTTGCAAATACATTCGAGATCATAATCCCGATACTCAAAACTTTAATTTCGTATTAAAATCCTCCAAACAAAACAATCAAAGCTCTCTCTTTAATTTGTAATACGTATTGTAGCAACTGTCAGATAGGGAGGTATTCAGTCGTCAATAGCTAGGGTTGCCACCCTCGTGTTAGCAAGTACAACCCCTAACCCTTCGTTGTTTGCGTTGTTTCACTATTTGTATAGACTGTTCGCCGCATACAACTGTTACCGTTTTCATGATATGGGAGAGAGATTTAATGATACAACCCATTTCAGGGTTGTTAGTTAAGTGTACAGGGTGTTTAAACTATTGGAAAACTTTTTGACTGTAGTCTACACTACAGACATAAGTAGATTCTTGATCGTTTTTGTGATTAACGTTTATTTTCTCAGAACTATTTTTAATTTTAATCGATTATCTATTACAGACATCGTCTATTATACGAACTAAACAAATTGTAAACTTTGTGTTGATGTACACATTCAAGATATTAGCAAAGATATGAATCGGGAGCTGGTTTAGGATACGTATTTTTTTTTTAAATGTTCTTTTGCGCACGCAATGGGACGCATAACTTAAAAACTACTGAACCGATTTGAATGGGATTGTCACCAAAAATATAACAAACTAACTAAACTAACATTTAGGCTTTATTTCATCGCAATCGGTTTATTAAATCAAAAGCCATGTGTGTATATGAAGTCAGTGGTCTTCGCGTACGAAGTCGCGGCCGCCGTTAGTATAGTTACTACCTAAAATAAAAACGTCACGAGTACAGTTTGAATGAAACAATGGTTATTGTAAAAGACACCATGTATAAGTAATTTCAAACATTTGTCTTAGTATGCAGAGTAAAAAAAAGTAGCTTATTAAAATTCTCGAGCTCGCCGAGCTGCAGTTTTACGGACTATTACGGTGAATGGAATACGAGTGAGTCATAGGCGTGGAGTTTACGACTCGAATAGAAATCGTCTGTTTTAAATGAGGAGTCAAGGAGCGAACAAGGTTTACATTATTCATGAGGGCCGTTTCACGCCCGACCACACGGCCGCGGCTACACGACTACCCGAGTACCCGAGTACCCAGGCGCCCGGGTACCCGCTAGCATCAACGCAAACTGTTTCGAAATCAATATCCGTGTCTCAATCAGTACAATTAAGGCCTGTACGGGGCCGCATTCAGTAATTAGTTTCGCACCGCTTGCGAGGGGCGATAAATAAACGAGCTGAATAACGTGCAGGGAGCTTTGGAAAATACTACCCTGTGCCCTATACAGCCTGACACAAAAACAAGATATTCCGGTCGCACGATGCATCCCTAATAAAATTCTTTTACTTTGATATAAGCGACAAAAATCGAATGATAGACAAGTAATAAAATTGTATGATGTATCACTAAATGAGTAAGTACGTACGAGATAGCGAGATTAATGTAATATCAGGGAGATAGCGATGCCAGCGCATATTATTATGTTTCATTGCGCGGTATAATCTAGCAATAAACCTGTGTTTATTAGTCACGAGTGTTCGCAACACATTATAAGGGAAACGTCGACGCGCACGAACACAGATTCTGTAAATTATTCGCCTATTATTAATAAAACGTTGCAGAGCACGCTGTACTGTTGAATTTAATAAAGCCACGTCAGTGAATACGCCCTATTTTTTCACGTGGCGCACATCGCGTCCCCTACCATTATAGGGGCCGTATTTGAAAACACAATTAGACTTAATACAGAGGTGATTGTTGGCGAGGGTCGACGCGAGGGGTTACTGCAAATCCTTTAATTTGGCTCCCCGATCAAATAATAAAGCAGAGGGGCAGCGAGCGAGCGATATCGCGTTTAGTGGTTTTATTGCAAGCGCCATCTGCCGTGTGACGCACCCCGTAGATGGAGAGATAATTTCCCTTTAAAGGCGGGGGGCGACGGAGCGTTCATTGTGAGTTGTTGCGTTCGTTTAGACAATTCACAATGCTGTGTGTTTCGTAGATGTATCAGATAGTGCGGCCATTATGCGGGACCCTTAACGGAACGGCTGTGAGCAACTCCAAGTGTTCACATCACTCAACGCTTGTAATTTGATAAGGCACGCAGCCGCGCTACACTGCACACATCACCATGTATATCATACAGAATACAGACCCCATTGTCTAACATTTAATAAATTAAACATGTTACAAAAATATAACTACCTAACTCCGATTTAATTGTTACCTTTGATCAAATTATAGCTTAGGTAAGTAATTATCAGCGTGAAAGCGATTATTCATTAGATTAAGATAAGATATTACAATCTAAATTACATGTAGTAAATAACAATGTAATTAAGATAAAATTGATCTGTTGGAGTTAACATCAATCTATCTATAATTACTGTGAGGCGAACGATAATAACGATAAGAGGGTGTATTTAATAAAAAATATGAACAGATAACCTAATCCTTATAGTAGGTAAGGAAAAGTATCATTAACCTTAAAACCACATACTCTACCCATCAACACAACTTTTACTATAGGAGCAAACCCATCAGCGCAAAAAAAAATATCTTCTATTCCATATAACCTGCAGCACCTACTCGACTTTATATGACACAGCAGATTTTGTTGTTTGTTTGTTCCCATAGTAAAAGTTGTTCAGTTTGATGTGTAGAGTATGTAGTTTAAAGGTTAATGATTTCTTTACACCCTGTAGACACAGCTAGTGTTTTATAAAGCTCGGTAGAAAACAAACAGGGTTAGAGACATTGCACAAATCCCCGGCTCGTTTCATTATAAATAGTAGGTAAGCGGATCGGGCACGTGCAATGTTTTTATCAATGAGAGTCGGCGCCGGCGGCGGTGTGGACGCACCCTAATGCAGGGGTAAACAATCCTCCGCCCAACGTATGAATAATTTGAGAGCGTCAAGGGTGAGGGCGACTACGTAGTCGCATCGAAATAACCCCTAAATTATTAAATTATACGGACATGCACCGTCGGTATATGTCCAAATGGAAGATGGTTTATACAAGGTGTTATAAAAGTAAAAATTAAGATTTCAAACTTTTAAGGTGCTTGTTTAGAGTTTAGTTAGACCATCAAACTGAGCAACTTTCACTATGGAACCAACATCGAAATCGCGAAAAAAAAAACAGCTGTCCCATACATTTCGAGTAGATTTGTAGTTTAGTCTGGAACATAATTTTTTTTTCGCGATTTTGATATTGGTCCATCTCAGTGAAAGTTGTTCAGTTTGATGTTCTAACTAAACCACCCCTAAAATGTTTATTTTTATTTTTATAACATTTTGTAATAGACAGACGACTTTGTGGCGGGCGACGACGGGCTCACACCCCGTCACACTGGACAGTGTTTCGGTACTAGTGAAACGTGGATTTTCTGAGGTTTCAGAATATCTCTGACTACCCCCTCGGGGAATATAGTCGTGAGCATTATGCTTATGCTTGTATTAGTTTTTAGTTTTAAGATATTGCCGCGCCCTTCCAGGGTTTATGTGTGTACTGTACCATATTTTAAGATCTTATGTAACCACATAACGCAATAAATGATATGATTATGATTATGATTATGATTAGACAGACCAAGGCCTGTTTTATTTTAAATTAGATTACTAAAACATCTATTGAATCTACTGATACATTAAATATTTGACTTATTTTGATAGAGCTGACAGTTTAGAAACAAGTTTTGTCATCATATTATCTGTAACATTATCATTCGATTTAAAGATTCCTTCTTCAAGCTTATCTATAGCTATAAAAGTAAGCGCGTACATAACACAGTCATGACTTAAAAGTACCTACGTGCTTGTATCAATACCAATTTCAGTAACTCCACAACCCCCTACGACACGAAAATATCGCAACATGTTTCCAAAGTATATTGAGTTTGTCCACGTCATCATTGATATTTCATAACAAGCGAGGAAGCGGGCCTGTAGGGGTGGCTTTGTGCAGCGGAGCGCTACGCCCGCAGGGGTGCCAACTCGCCTCGTAAACCTCGACAAAGTATTTTATCGACAACCCGTCGAGCGCGCCGAGAGCTCGCAACCCTATTGTCTCACACTCGACACTTGTGACACTTCATGAAATCACTCCACCGTTATGAATTTATTGCTCTTCACCCATTCACTTCAACCGTTTTATTATTTTATCTACACGTTATCTGTTGCTTCATTAGTTCATTACTATGTTACAAAGGAGTCTATATTTTTAGGTCCACCAAACAGTAACGTTTATTGATTAATCGGACGATAGATTAGGTAAAAATGCAACCGGAATTATGAAATCAATAAAAAAAATGCACCGTTTTGACTTTTTTGCTAAGATTATTTTTTCCTGTTAAAACGACACATGTAATAAAGCAATGCGTGTACTATCAGTTTAAAATAACAATGTGCATGACCTCGCCTGCAAATGTGACGTCACTCAATCGCACGAACTTCACTCGAGTCATTCAAATGATTATTTCCTTTACATAGAGTCTATATTCCTTTACAACCGAGTGAAGTTATCGAACGGCCCTTCAAGGTCATGCACATTGTTATTTTAATCTGATAGTATCTAGGAACGTTATAGATGTTCATACGAAAATAAAAATCCAACATATTTTACCAAGACAAGACGTGCGCCAACTGCGATTACGTGGCACTCCGTTTAGATGAAGTATAGCTAACATTACCACTATAATCTAGAGATTATGAGAAACAAATCGACAAGAGTTCCATAACTATAAGCCAACTATACGCTAACACTTTTTTTGGAAGCCTATTTCCCATACTAAGAGGAAGGATCTTCTACCTACTAGTACGTTCTCCATAAACATATTTCATGTAGTCATCACGCGATTCAACACACGGAAACTTTTGCAATAATCGACAGCGTGAAAGTCAGCTCAGGCGTGAATAATAGCTTCGTACAGAACAATAAGTCTCCGTGTCGATCCAACCACACAAAGACGAAACAATCAATTCAAGGCGTAAGTAGGTGCAATTCGGCACGGTCTGACTACGGTCTAGCCCCGCGACTAACAAAAGAAAATCTAAGCAATTAGTCGTCGTCAGAAAGAGCGGAAAACGCGCGTTAGTCGCGGTCACGCCGTAACGCTGCGCGGTCACGACGCACTCTACTCAAGCGATATAAACATTATAAACTCAACCTTATCATCAAGCAAACACTGTTTTTCTCTAAAACTTTGAAACACTGAGACATATCAATCGTGACCTTCAAACGTCACCAGTTCAATGGAACTTGACAAAAAAGTTACCAAGCTCGAATTTTATTTCAATCTCACTTTATTGAGTATTTAACCCGAAACGACCGACCGTCACGCAACTACGGAGAAAAACAAGCATGATGCTGGACAAAAACACAAAAACATTACTTGTTATTCTATTACGCTCGCATGCAATGGTATAAAAGCTTAACAAAGTCGGAGGGGTATTCTGGTTCTCGCTCGACTGAGCGTGTTAAGTGCTAATGTAATAATCCATTACAATGAAGCGCGGCAGTGTACGCTAAATAGCGCATTCAAGCATTGAGCAGGAGCAGGGCCGCCATCTGTCCGCCGACTGCCGCGCTGCAAACAATGCGACCCTTCGTAATCACCCTCTTTCCCAGTTCACCAGACCCTAAACAAATATTACATACGGCAAGAACTTCATAACAAGCGAATTCTTACAAAATTAAAAAATTCTAAAATAACCACTTCGCAAGAAACGAAACGGAGCTAAGAAATTAATAAATGATCAAAGAAAATACCCACCTGTTTCGTGTTAAAAGCCCACGTGAGAATATTAATGTGTGAAACGAATGAGTGTTTCTTATTAGAGCTTGGTGCGTTGTAAATTGATTTTGGTTCCGTTTTGAGGACGTGTTAAAGTACGGCTATTATTAAAAACGGGGTTCGAGCGTAGCAGGCTAGCAAGCGTAAAATCAACAGATTACTACGGAACCCCTGTGGATTCAGATCCCCTCGGCCCCCGGGCGCAGAACCCCTGGCGCATGAAATATCTATTCGTTGCGATAGCTATTGTTGCCCTGCGGTTAGGGTTGTCGCCTAAGGATATATTGTAATAAGAATGTATTGCTTTTGTGCTTTGTAATCCATATATTTTTCGTAAGTCCTAGTACAGTCGATCTTTTTAATAACAAATAGATTCAAGAACAAGTTCGTAGTATTATGCGTATTTTCTTGACAAAAACATCGGTTGACTGAACTCTGTTTTGAATCAATGTAGCAAGAAAATATAATATTATGTAGATAGATATCAATTGCTTATTTTTTTTTGATTCGGTATTTTTCGTAAGTCCTAGTACAGTCGATCTTTTTAATAACAAATAGATTCAAGAACAAGTTCGTAGTATTGCATATTTTCTTGACAAAAACATCGGTTGACTGAACTCGGTTTTGAATCAATGTAGCAAGAAAATATAATATTATGTAGATGTCAATTGCTTATTTTTTTATGATTCGGTATTATAATATTATTACTAAGTCATAAATTGACAGCCCTGAAGACACTTTTCGTGAATTCTACTAAGCGTCTCTAACTCCTAGATATATCGTCTCCACTTTGGTCTCGCACATTAGGGGAGCTCTCTGCTCGCTCCCCCTCCAATATTTCCTCATAACGCATTGAAATAAACGCCATCACAACATTACTACAACCGCTGCGACTTTGATTGTTAGACAAATTATTATTTTTCGAAGGGGAACGATGTTCGAGTTTAGCGAAACGAAAAACAAATGTAATTTCGTGGAAATTAAAAAAAAGTGAAATGTCAACAAAGTGGCCAGGCCGTGTCGGCCACCCCCAACCCCCCCTTGGACACGGTGCCCGTTACCCCCCAGCCCCCACAGTACCCCGGGGCGCTGTCAAACAACGTTTATCCAGTAAACAGGCGCAATACAATAACACATTTTTTTTACTTTTACAACATTTCTCCGCGCGCCACTTCGTCAGACCGCCAATAAAATGTTACAATTTGTCCAGTTCATAATTTACGATGTCATGGAATGTGAAAACATTTTCAGTTATAAATCTAACATAAGTAAATAATAAGAATGGTACATACCTGCTTGTGCATTTCCACATTGAGGCCGTAAGACATTTCATAGTACTGAAACATAAACGACACGGATTAGAGAGTATCGCAAAAACAATGTGCGAGAATGTTGAACGTTCAAAGTGTGTCACACAAATATTTTGGCACAGATTAGCTTCCTCAAATTATATGAGTGAAGCGACTAAACATCCGCAGTAGCTCAGTTTGGACCGTCGCCAGAAGTGTTTCCGACACATAAAAATGCTTGCGAAAATTTCCTCTTGAGCGTATTAAAATAAATTGCGAGCGATTTGGCAACACTTAATCGTGATTCATATCTGAGCGAAACGAGCGAGCGAGGATTAGAGCATGCCAAAATATCTATTCATTTCACTGAAATCCACCTCTGCGTTAACGCGATCATAACAAACAACACGTGTTTTTAGAGTTATTACACACACTGTTCAAAGTGCCCAACTTGATAAACAAAACAGATGTTGTAGATAGTTACAGTAAATGAATGTAAACAATTTCATTCGTGTCTATGATTATGCGATATAACGAGGGGGTGAACAGAATTGACTGTTGGATCCTATAGAAAATAATCGTTGACATGCGGGCCTGACAATAAGAACATATTTATTGATTTAGACCCGAACAAATGCTGCATTTGATAAGCATCTCTGTTCGACCGATAAATTACTTGTTTCCTTCAGATGTATCAATTGATAAAACAGTAGCTACGCTATTTAGGTACTGATATGTATGACGTTATTAGATAATGTTTAAAAATAAGTGTGTACTTATTTATTCATGTAAGAAGTTATACTTCTTTGGCGTGTATAAAAAAAACTCTCATTAAAATAAATTTTTTTGTCTCCTAAAACGCGCCAAAAGAAGTATAACTTCAAATAATATACAAAGTAAGTAAGTAGGTAAATTTTACTTTCTAAAAGGTAAATGTCATGCATTAAATCATTTAAATCTCATTCGTAACAAACTAATTATCGTAGAAGAATAAACCGTCTGTTTTTGTTAAATAGAGCTGCTTACTTTTTCAAAGCGTTAATTTATGTGAGTGAAAACGAGACAAAAAGAATCTTAATACAAATGTAAACAAAAGAGAGAGAGCGCCACTTACCATAACATAATGCCTTTGTATTTCAATTTTTTCACTAGCCAGCTTTTCGCATTCTAATTTTAAACTGAAACAAAAAAAATCATTTGTTTATTAATTGATTACTTACCTGTGCATCGGTTAAAGTTGATCGAACTTTAAATGGATCATCAAAAATGTTAACATAGTTACAATTAGTTAGTTAAAATTTTAAATGCCTAAGTAGTTATCAACGAATGCTGTGTACTTGAGAAATCATAACACACTTACGTTCTATTTAAAGAGCACTTGTAACAAATAAGATAAGGGTTTTATAACAAACGACTTATTTTATAGTTCTTATCGTTTGTAGTAGGTCAGACTTGTTATGCTTACATTTTTATCGTCGCTTGACAGCTCTGTTCAGTTTCACTTCTAGATTGTTACATTAATCGATGGCCAGACGTAAACGATGTGTTAGCGATAAGGAGCTTAACATACATTTTATTCTAAGTACCTAAACCTAAGTAGTAGTCTGCCTTTTATACTTTTTAGGGTTCCGTATCCAAAGAGTGGGACCCTACCTAAAGAGTGCCTGAGATATTACTAAGCCTACGCTGTCCGTTTGTCCGTCCGTATTATCTTTTCAACCGTCATTCATAGCTAGACGGTTAGAATTTTCACAGAATATGCATTATTATGGCGTAGTTTCTAACAAATAATAGAAAAACATCCCCATACAAGAAACGTGTTTTTTTCAACGTTGTTCGTTTTAGAAGGCGTCAAACTTGGTGTGATTATATTCTAAATTCAAACAAAAAATATTTAAATCTGGCCACGTGTGTATCGGGCTGGCGCTAAGGCTTCCGGAGAAAGCACAATGTTTTCAGTAATATTGTATGGTAGTACGGAACCCGTGCGCTAGTCTGACTCGCACTTGCCTGGTTTTTATTATAAGCTTCTTAAAAAAGTTTTATCAGAAAAAAGCAGCCAGTTAAACTTTCTTTCAAAGTAACAAAAGAGGGTTATCAAAAGGCCCGGACAAAGGGACTAAAATAGTGTTCTCGAAAGGGACAGGTAGGTAGGGAGTTGGGGCTGAGTCCTCTACTCTGATACTTTTATACTTCGTGACAGCAGCAATCCCGGATGATCTCCCTTCATCTGGTTTATTTTACAACACTGATTTACAATGATACTCGTGTATTTCTACATTTTGTTTATCTTTAGTTTCCATGTACTTTAGTTTATCGTTACTATAGGTATGATTATAAATAGACATTTTACGATTGTGACAGATAATGTCGAGTAAAGTATAGTTTGACATGAGTTATTGATCATCCTAGATTAAGGCGTTAGTCAGACGGGAAAGATATCTAAACTATTATAAAACTGTAACAGAAATGTGTCTCTACATTGAAGATATTTACAAAAAAAAAATACGACATGGTTTTTACCTGTCCCTGATTCCAAATCACAAATTTTTTGATTTTTTGTCTGTCCGTCTGTTTGTTTATTTGTTTGTTTGGGTGTTTGTTTGTTCGAGTATCACGCAAAAACTACTGAACCGATTTTGATGAAACTTTTTTTGTTTGATAGCTTATTATCTGACTTAAAATCTGGTATATAATTTATGCGGACGAAGTCGCGGGTAAAAGCTCGTAATCACTATTATTTCAATGGCGACATTGGTCGATTAATAGTAACCCGTAGGTATACATAGATAATAATTAGGTATACTGACTTGTGATATTGCGCCTGAAGGAAGTTGAATTCTTCTTTAATCCTGTCACAAGACTCTCCCACGGTGAACTTGATGGGCTGACCGGGCTGCGGCGGACCCTGCAACAACAGGACAAATAATTAACACAAATAATTACACTAATATTGACATTGCATTAAGTCTTCATTAGTAAGAAGTTGCTCTCTGAACTGTGTTGTACCATGAAACCATATAGTATAAGAGATAAGTGTACTTTTTGCAACCATCAGCAGCAAGGCTGATTCGGTGTTTATGGGGTGTAGAGCATCTCTGTGATGGGGATGGATCAGGTCTGCCTGCATAACTCCAGTCGGTTTTGGGATAAACTGATGATTAAAGGTCTGTAAAAATTAATGATCAACTGCACGGCTGATCGTATGATATTGTTGTAGTATGCACTGTAGCTATGAGAACAGTACAAAAACTGTCAAGTTCTGTCAGTCGGTTTAGGAGATACAGCCAGTCAAATTTCCGACCTTTGAACGGCTGTATCTCCTAAACCGACTGATGAACCATGTCAGTTTTTGTACTGTTCACATAGCTACAGTGCATACTACAACAATAACATACGATCAGCCTTGCAGCTGATCGTAAATTTTTTACAGACCTTTAATCATCAGTAACTCCTAAACCGACTGGAGATATGCAGGCAGACCTGGTCCATCCCCATCACAGAGAAGCTCTACACCCCATAAACACTGAATCAGCCTTTCTGCTGATGGTTGCAAAAAGTACACTTATCTCTCGGAATAATAAGGAAGACAAGCAAACCTAAAGATAAACCACGTTTAGCATCAATTTGACACGCAATACCTCAAATATTAAACGCATACAACTCATCAATCTCAGTCTCCACACAAAAACATTCCTATCACGAAACAAAAATTACACGCATCCCAAATTACCATAATACAAATTATCCTTTAATGACCATAATTCGGTGTGAGCCTCGATTAATGAAAAAAAAAACAAGCAGGAACGCTCGCCTCTTAACACAAAAATAAAGTAACGTGAACACGCGAGCACGTAATAATAAAGTAAAAAATAAATAAAAAAACTTACTCCATAATAAGAAGCACGAAAATAAAAATAAAGCGAGGGACACAACAACACACGGTCGCCGGGAGGCCGGCGGCAAAAAATAAATAACCGCGCTCGGAGCCGGCGCGAGGAACAAACGGACTTTAAAAATAATAAAAGGAGCGTAAATAAAAGCGTAAAAGGAACTGGCGCGGCGTGTAGACGTTGTAAATGGAGCTGCGGACAATCGGGCTCGGGAAAAATGTGGCCGGGAATTTAGTGAATGTAACCACCGGAGAGATAGCCTTGCGGTCGCGCGCCTCGACACCGCACCGCTGCGCTGTCTCATGCTGTAATAGGTGATCTCACTTAATAACGTAATAACATCACGGATAACCGCAGTTAAGTTCTTAAATTGCATGTTGCCTACGCATTTGGTAAGATTTACCTACTATCAACACATAAAGTTTCTTTATAATTATCTTGAAATGCCTAATTGATAAATCCAACGATTTAGTCGGAGAACTAAACAGTTTAATTAAAAGTCAATGTCTAAAGCTTATTGCTGGTGTTAAAAACAAAACAACACAACAGCACTTTCTGTGCGAAGATGTAGTAATTACTTATCCATGTTCACATCGTCGGATCACTCGATCGGATAATAAAACTAAATTGAAAGTGGCATGTTATGTGCGCTAAGAAGGCAAGAGCAAAACGATGCAGTCGTCGGTAGCGGGCGCTGCATGTGGCATGCACGCCGCACGGTGCGCGCCGCGCCGCGGTGCGATGCGACGACGTGACAATGACAATGTGCACCAAGCTTAAGGGCTTTTTTATCACGGTCTAAACTTTTGGTATTTAGAACTTTAATGTGCTTTTTGTTAGAAACGCCTTGGAATAACTGAAATGGCTGTAGTTTAATTACAAATTTCAAATGATTAGGCGCTATTAAATGTTTGTTTTATGTCATTTATGTATTTAATCTAATATTTTTATATAAATCCAAACTACGAGACTGGTGCAATATACAACGTGTAATTTATTAAGCGCAAAACCTTATACACCCTAACTGATTTATAGCAAAATAATTAGATTGAAACAATAATTTCATCTTTTGATATAAAGAATTTAAAGTTAATTTAATTTATTCGAATTTTAAGTTATGAGGCAAAAATGATTTTTTATCATTTCAGCAATGAATGAAAGCGCTAACGTACACATGGATACTACATTTAAAGAATCTTGTTTTCAGATAGTTTCATTAAAATTGGTCCAGTAGTTTTTGCGTGATGCTCGAACAAACAAACAGGCCAGGGTTTTGTATAGCTTGATGTGTCGCCGTGTGTACATATATAATTCACATTAATTAGTATAAAGAACCTGATAAATCGATAATATTTTATCATAAATTACTAAGGTATTATGACGATGACGTCTTTCCATGATTCTATCTTATAAACCGGAACCGGACCTAGCGTTATCTAAGTCTTAATAAATACATAATAAGTTATTTACAACTATATAACTGTTTGTTTTCGTTATCAGCTGTATCTGACCTCTAATGAGGCCCCGGTATTTTCGCTTTCGGGCCTCGCTCGGACACGTTTTATAGGTAAAGTGTTTTACGACGGAGATTAAATCACCATATAAAATAACATTACGACTGGATTAAATTAAATGTGCGGCTTGTAATAAAATGGTATAACATGCCAATCGATGGTTTGATAGACTTTACTTTTTACGAGATATGTTTTATTACACGAGTTTTATTTATCTTTTATTTTAAGTATTGCTCAATTGTAGCTTGATATGTATTGATAAGAAAATTAGTATTAGTAATGATGATTTTAGATATGAATTATTTATTTTATGATACAAGTTATAATTAATTGTGATAATTAATTAGCAAAGTTGCCAAAACTGTTGTGAAATATTAAAATAATTGTTCTAATGACTAATTAATAATTATAAATCGATTATAAAATAATTAATCAGATATTAAAAGATAATAATTACTGATATTATTTCCCACGAACAACAAAACCTGAATCACCCTAAATACTTTAAACTAATAGCCCCAAGTTCGATCATCCAAACTTCAAATCGATCACAAAAGGAATGAAAATAATCCCCGGCAATAATAGACTGAGTAAACGTTCCCCTCCAAGAAAAAAAAGATTCCCATAAATTATCGCCGAAAAGGTCAAATTAGAATACAATGAACAGTTTTTGAGTGGCAGTATTGTATAGAGAGAGCGGATGAAAGGCCCGCATCCAACAGCGACCGACACAAAAACAAAACTAAACAGAATGCCTTTAAACGGATATAAAAAGAAATACGTTCTTATTTCAAATTATTGAATACGTCTGTCTGCCCACGTCTACCTGAACGATTTGCTCTTTTTATTCGAATTTGGAAATGAATGAATGAATTCTGCACAATCTTGAATTAGAACCATAGACAATACCTTTGCCAGCTTCCTGATTAGAACTCATTCCTATCCTTGAGATCGAAACATTTTGAGAATTATTAAGGATAGGAAAAGTGGATCGATGTCAACTATTTATTAGTAATATTAGAGGCCAGCCGTCTCCTCAGCAAACACGAGTTCAGCGGCTCGGTAAACATCTAAACACCATTCGCACTTACAAATCAAACAAGCATACACAAATATTTGAACACCGAGATTGCCTCTATAACGAAACGCCCTAACATAGAAACCGTACCAAGCTATTTTCTACTCTATTGTCTTTGAACTAAAGCTTACAGAGGAGTGAATATACATTCTTCTGTACCATGAAAGTAAAAAAAATTCTAGTAAACTAATATGGTAGCGCAGGGATCAGAAAGCTGATTTTATTTTCTTAGAAACACAGCACCGTTCGTCGCCTGAAGTAGGTAGGGTCATGCATTTGACATCGGCAGTTCTACGAAAAGGGGCAAAGATGTATGTTAATTTAATATTTTTTGTTTGCCGTGTCCTAGTCTAAGAGAAAGGAGACATTCTCCACGCTTTGTTAGGTACAAGACAGTTATTAGCAACGTTGTTAGCTTGTTAGGTAAGTGACCCCACTGTGTGGCATTATCAACGCTATAGAGTTACGTTATTATGTCTAATTACAGTGCTATCCTCTAAAGTCCCATAACTAGACTGTAATACCTACATCGTATGTAAGAAAATCGCTCAATTTACAGGATTTGGAATGTGGAAGGAGTTTTCCTTCAGTATCAAGACGTGTACGTGACGTGTCCTTCAGTGTACGTAGACTACGTTCTCAAGCGTTGATGGCATCTTGATTATGACGAAGCATTGTGTGCATACTCCAAATGCCGTGTTTGTGCAACTGATAGCGTTATCGCTTCGAATGTTGGGAATTATTTTGGGCACACATTTACTCAAGGCACTCCAGTTATCAACAAGATAATCCCTTTGACGAGATACATTTCCGTTGATGTGTTTCGGAATGAAGAATTTTTGCGGGGCCTATAAAATGAATACACAAGTATTAATGTCTTAGATTTCTAGATAAGGAGATAATGGTAGAGTAGATAGTAAAATAAAGCAAAGAAATATTAAATACGATTGCGTGCTTATGTAGAGAAGTGGAATATGTGAGACGCCATCTCATTTGTTCCTAGCGGTAATTCCGTCACTCAAATATTGACCGAGTAGAACACGACACGGATTTTGAGCAAACAGTCAAATAGGCATTTACATTAGCACCCGCCTACCCCCCCCCCCCGTACCCCGCGACACTCCAACACTCATAAAACTGAAGTGAAGTTGTCATAAAAATATATATTTCCACACAATGGAAAGTACGGCTTTATACTAGATCCCAAAACCTTTTTAGTGTAATCAAAACAAAGTCTCAGATGTCTTCATTAATACAAAAAGCCCACTTAATCCCCATAAGGCGAACATTAACAGTTGAGGCTAATAAGCATCAATCAAAAGACATGCGTCGACTTCCTGTACTTAGCGGACCGACCGATTCATTAAGACCCCTTTAAAAGCTATCGCACTTGACGTTTGTAGAGAGAGATTGAAGGTAGGGGAGGCCTTTTCACATTGGCCGTAAATGTCAACAATAAACTTATAAAGTGGTGTACACACGAGCGCGTGGGAATGCGCAGACAGTAATCGTGCCATTGTGTACCGCGCTCATTACCGAGTGAATTTTTTCGCTTAACCGAGATCGCGTGATGGATGACAGAGTATGAAAAGGTGACAAAATACCTTTAATGGCTCCCTTCACTTGTTTTTCTAATAATCGTTTTTAAATTTAATTACCTACTTGTCAATTTAGACACATTAGCGCAAAACCAGTTTGGCGTTTAAAAATGTTATCGCCTTTTAATTTGATACTTGAGTAGAGTAATAGGTAAAGAGAATTAAGTTTATTGACAAATGCAATTAGTCGACTGCATACTTTAATTTTAAATTGCGTTCGACCAATTAAAGTTGCGTTAAGCAATGTCGAGTTAATTAATAAGTTAATTTAACCAATTACACAAATGGACTAGAAGTTTGTTTCAATACTTGAGAGCACTTAGATTAAATAAGTATGAGTCAGTTAAATTGATTTTTAAACTATGGTTAATTTTCTCCGTCGGGAATCGTGGCAGCAGATGCTGCGGTTTGCGGTTACTTCGCAGCGAGTGAATAATTTCAATCTTATTTTAATGTGGTAAAGTTTAATTTGCTTATTTTCTCTTCGGATTGTGGTTGTGGGAACACATGGTATTTTTAACAGCAGTAATTTAAAGAGGTTTGGTGATTACTTGTGTTATGAAAAGGTACCTCTTCGTTCTTTGCGACATTATCTTTAATCTTTAAACCATTATGTTAATATTAAGATAAACTGTATGAAAATTGGGACGAAAAATTATTTTTTAAGTCATGTTATGTTACAGTACTACAATAAAAATAAGAGTAGAAAAAGGTGATAGTAGGAACTAAATTACTTTAGTACAAATTGTAGCTCGGTCTTGCCAAGTTATGTGTGATTTTGACGTTCTTACAAAGAAAGTAGCGCCCTCAATTTTCGTCTATAAAAAAATAAGTACTCTGTTAATGTTAGAATATTGATACAGTAGTCAAATCAAAAGGTATCTATCGAGCACGATAAGGTACTTTTTCATGATATTAAAATTTATACAATAAATCTAAAGTGTGAAACTGAAATGTCAAGTAAGAATGGGACATTCAGATTCGGAATATGGTAAAATCGTTGGACAATTTCACGGGTAATTGAGTGTGTCAGACAATCGGAGAGGGCCCCGGGGCCGCTGCCCCACGGGGGGCCGCTCCCCCTTGTTTGTCCCCGTCCCTTTCAATATTATTCTCAGCATTTATTTCCACGACTGGCATGGTTCTTACAATTGTTCTGTATTTTTGCCTGCTAGTGATTTATTTGATAATGTTTTCGGTTAAACGTTATTGTTATTTGATGCCACAAAAAAAGTTTTGTAACGACTACGCCGTAGTCTTTTGCTTCGTAGCCGTAGGTTTTGGAAATAAATCGTAGCATAGAAAAGACATCAACTTGTCGTAGACAATCGTAGCGCAGAAACAAATAAATAATTATTTAGATAAATCTTGAAACAAGTTAAACAAGCTTTTCAAATGATATTTGAAGGTATCCAGAAACTGCACTTTAAAGTTTAGTCACGGGAAACATTTCAATTTGTAGTCAAACTTGTGGAACGAGACCGCCCCGCGCCGCGCCGTTGCTTACAAAGTAAGGAGACAGAGAGCGGAGCGGAGTTCCAGCAGATTATCATAGTGATTGATGTGATGTCGTGTATCTCACCGGATGCCTTGCTGCCGCTACTGCAGCGGCGGCAGCAGCGGCGTTCATCGCGCCCGCGCTCGGATACATCCCGTCAAACACACACGCTCATAGTATCCTGAACACTCTGTATAAACACCACACACGACACTCCACAGAAACAAAACACCAACACGGTCAGTCACACGCGGTCACTGGTTCAAGCACGCGATACGTCCACCTGGCGCGGTTGCTGCAAGCGAACTGACGCCGCACGCGGGGGGAGGCACGGTCCCCCTCGCCTCACACCCGACAGCCCGCACCCGACCCCTACATGCCGCTGCCATACATATTTTCTCCACTCAAATTTTTCGTCGACTATCTTCATGTTTGAGGAATACTTAGGACGAATCGGAGATATAATATAATAATAATAATAATAATAAACCCGCGGGGGCAGCTTGTGGCGAGCTGACGGTGAGTGGCGACACCGCGGACCCCTATCCAGGGGGACCATACAGACATGCGCTCACACACACACACACACACCCGCACACACACCCCCACACCCACACACACAGTAACACACCCCCCTACCTCTGGCTTGCCTTAATTGGCCGTCCAGAGTGGAATCGCAAGAGCAGAACCTATGCTCCAGGTTGGAAGTGTATTGCACGTAATGGCGTAATAACGGGGAAACCCGCTCACGGGGGTAAACCCCGCGATGGTGAAACCGGAGCCGCACCTCTCGACAACCTTCAGCCGCTCAATGAGATGTTGCCCCATTGTCGCACTTTGTGCGTGCGGCCATTTTATGGGGCCCACTCGACGAGTCGGCGAGTCACCGCCTGCCCTATTTACAATTTTGAGACTAGTTGTCATGGCAGGCGTCCGTTAGTCTCCTCCCATAGCCCAGTATCCATCCATCCAACTTTCACCTCCATAGCCCAAGACCTTATTTTTCCATCGCGGCCATAGCGCCGTACTCCAATAGTCTTTACACTAATGGCGGGGACCATCCCCGTGGGTATCATGTTGTACGCTCGGAGATGGTATCCGCCATTTGTGTATCCCTTACATTTAGATTAACTTGTCTTTTGAACGGGCCTCTACATGTTGGCTTCGGCCCCATGCACGCCTTCCAAAGGTCCGGGACTTAATTGCCCGTGATTACGGAACGTAAGACATACAATAATAATAATAATAAGAAATTTATTCATTCATTATATACGCTCTAATAGATACGTATTATTTGGAGATTTGGTAAGGGGTGCTGTTTGAGACGCACCCCTTTCCGATCCTACTGTTAGCGATGCTTGGATTAGGTAATATCTTATTTTTGCAAATGAGATTGTAAGAGAGAGGTTACACGGTCAGTATTTCATCAGTCTGGTCATGTAGGTATATTTGATTTTAAGGGAAACTGACTCGAGATTGACCCGACTAACATGGTGCTTCAGTATATCAGTTTCCCTTCAAATCAAATAAACATGACCAGACTGATGGACCAGAATGACGAAATATTGAACGTGTAACCTCTTATGCATAGTTCTGTGCGGTCCTTTATGTTACCAGGCCTTAAGTTTTCCAAAATGATACCTACCTATACAAATAGGTACCTATTTAAGTACCTATATACAAAATTACATAAGCATATGCTCACGACTGTATTCCCCGAGAAGGTAGTCAGAGATATTCTGAAAACTCACAAACATCCTATCCTCACTAGTAGTTTACTCAACTACAAAGTTAAATCGTTAAATAGTTAACTAAATTAAATCTAAAAAGAAAATCGTTTTATAATTCTATAAAAATTTAAACAAATTATTTTTTACGTGTATATAACTTGTGCTCATTTATAATCCTTTGAGTTGATCAGAATAATTTTATTTTCAGATTCATCGTGTCTCTCTTCCTGTATTTTTAGGAAAAGTTTTCTAAAAG
This sequence comes from Agonopterix subpropinquella, assembly GCA_922987775.1. NCBI lineage: Eukaryota > Metazoa > Arthropoda > Insecta > Lepidoptera > Depressariidae > Agonopterix > Agonopterix subpropinquella. The sequence goes on along the minus strand of OV277708.1, from coordinate 8,630,329 downwards.
TTCAGTAAATTTTCATCAAAACTTCGTTATTGTATAAAACGAAGATAAGGAACGAGAGACAATTAGGGCCCTTTGATTTATTAAAATTCGTCCATCAGCCAGCTGAGACATATTATTTGCTCACTGGCAATACCAACATTAACAAACAAAGGTCACCAGCCACAGCTACTTGGTTACAAATCGACACCAGATCGGTAATTGATAGTTTTAACATTATGATGTCCATTAAAGTACGAGCCGTGTTCGCGGGCTATCAAACGAGGCTAAATTACTTCTCACTCGATACCCAACAGTTGTGGTACTATACTGCACACAACGAGAGCTGGTAGGTAATCTAAACTATTATAAAATTGTAACAGAAGTGTGTCTGTACTAGGACTCTGTACATTGAAGATATTTACAAGGAAAAGATTACGATATGGTATTTAGGTGTCCCTGATTCCAAATCACCAATTTTTGGATTTTTTGTCTGTCTGTTTGTGTGTTTGTTTGTTTGTTTGAACGAGCATCACGCTAAAACTACTGAACCGATTTTGATAAAACTTTTTTTATTTGATAGCTTATGATCTGACTTAAAATCTGGTAGGTATATAATCTGGTAGGCGGACGAAGTCGCGGGTTAACTCTAAGTCTAGACTCTAGTACAATATAAAACCTTTCTTGTGATTGTTGAAAGTAGGTAATATAATTTTACTATCGTTGATTACTTCTTCCATTTTTATGTTAACACTTGTATACCTAGGTAGGTAAGGAAATATAAGTAAATATGGAATAGAACAGAGTAGATAAATAAGTAAGCTTTGTCTTGTCATACTACTAATTATATCTATAATAGTGTATCGTGTAATTACCGCTTTGCGAGACCAGGAGTGCGATTTTTGAATCTCATTCGCTGAGTTCAGCAGTTGAAAATGTCAAAATTACTATGGAGATATTGTGCATCTTTGTACTGCTGATTTGACTTTCAAAAATCATACTTCAGGAGTGCGATTTTCGAAAGTCAAATCAGCAGTAGAAAGATGCGTATCTCCATAGTAATTTCGACATTTTCAACTGCAGAACTCAGCGAATGAGCTTCAAAAATCGCACTCCAGGCCCTGTACCCGGACTTTCAATATGCGATATATCGCCACTGTTTCGGTCCGCACTACATTGGAATAGAGTTGAAATTGGAACGAAAATGTTCACGCAATTGCGAAGTTCGAATGTGCGGGTAAAGGCCCTATGATTTGCTTATTTTTATTTTGTACGGACTATACATCGAGTTCGAATGTAATTGCAACAGTTCCTGTTACAATAGCGTATAATTACTTTTACTTGCACTTTTTAATATAATATTAAATGTAGGTTAGTTTTTTGCTGATAATGTTAATCTACAAAGCAGTTACGAAGCAGTCTATGTTATTATAGGTACTCCGTATATACGTTATTGGCGGTAGGTAATAGAAAAACCAAACATTCATTAAACTCTGGACCATAATTAGAAACTTGACTACAAATTATTTTACGCTTGCAGTAGGTGCATATTTTATGGTTTCAGGATGAAATGACACAATTATAGTAACATTTCAAGTGATATTGGTAGGTACCGATTCAGACTGTGCCACGACTTAACTTAACTTAAAAAAAAACATTATGATGGCATCTTATTTTGGGCGTGTAACGTCATTTTGACAGCACTAAAATCAGTTGTTGGTTTTCTGTCTCTTTTCTTAATCTTATTTTAGAAAGTGACAGGAATAAATTTAGTTAAGTTAAGTCGTGGCACAGTCCAAATCGGTACCATAATGTGGCTAGGTAGGTACCCACAAAAACAATTTGGCTAGTCAAGTTGTAAGACTGGTAAAACATCAAACATTTCTCTTACACTCAGTTGCAGAAACGCTCATTAAAGTTAATCCTCCATTAAATCTCTAGCTGTCACTTTTTGTCTTGTTGACATACCTAATAAAAGCTAGCAAGAGATTAACTTTGATCTCTTTATTCTAAAGCATAGAGGGAGCCATACACTGAAAAAAAAATTGTTTACTTCAACCAAGATCTTGTTTATGATAATCATACAATTCATACATCATGAATCCATATGAGCCTGTCACCATCATGACTTCTCTGACTAAGAGAACTTTGTTAAACGAATTCGGCTTGCTGTAACAACTACCATCTTTTGTTTTTAGTAAACAATAATAACGTCATTTTAATTATTTTGGTGCTAATTAGAGAAAATACTTCTTAGTTGGCTCGCATTTTTTCAGTGTACCATTGCAAGAATGTCCACTTTTTTTTACGTTTGTGTTTGAGTGTGTGGTGTCAAGTAGTATGGACAAAAGAGACAAACTAGACCAAAGGAGATCGCTCTTAGCTCCCACGTATGATACCCACCGGGTGAAATACTGGGATTTTAGAACACTACAATGTAAAATAGAGAAAATAGACCATAAATAGTCCTGTGAACAAATCCCACTGGCCCTATGTATCTACTGGCATTGTTTTAGGTAATCGATGCACATCTGTCACTATCTCCCACCTACGTTGTTTGTTTCAGATTTTTGTACGGATAAATGTACGAACTAAATGTTTATTTTTGTTAGTTTTTCACGAAATACAAAGGGGCAATTGGGCACGAAATATAAGGGGGTCATTGTTTTCGTCCTATTATGTTTGATACGCAAACTAAACTATTTTAATTGTGTTGTGATATGAATAACAGTATCTTAATATTTTAAAAATGAACTTCTAGCTAATCTAGAATTAAACATTTTAACGGGTTCTTACCGCGTTTTGGTATGTACCCGTAGAACCCGTTAAAATGTTTAATTCTAGATTAAATAATTACCACGTAACTCTGAAAAACTTCTAGCTAATTACTCGTTAACCATTCTTTATCAAGTATGTTTCTTTTCAGATCGATTTCCACCAATACCTATATTTTTTTTTATCGTGTTTTTTATTGTAGGTATTTGGCGTGAATAAATTTAGTTTGTTATTTTCCAAAAAGGGCGTTCACAAAGGAATAGCGATGGTATAAGTGGCACAGGTGCAAGCACGTCAAGGCCAATAAATAAAATAAATAATATACATATTACTATTCACATATTTTTTTCAAAACTTGTCAAGAATTTTCTTTAAATTATCATGTTAGTAGTTTAGTACCTATCTGTCTTAATTTTCAAATAAATAATAAAATGGTGTAGTTAGGTATTAAATAATTTTATTATTTATACGAATAGTTTCATGTTGTCGTACTTAAAATATTTTTGTTAAACTTTCATGATGTAATGTTGTAGATATGTTTATTCAAGAATTGTACTTTTCCACAGAAAAGGGAGGCGGTAAATGGGAAGGTTTTCACACTTTATAGTCTTAAGAACTTCTTTTAGATTATAATATTTTCACATAAAATTCTGATAAATATCAAGCACTGTCTGGACAACTTCAAAAACCTTATATTTTCAAGTGCCTCAGTTTCTCTCAACAAAAGATTCTTATTATCAACATTTTTGTTCCTTGCTCTCAATAATATGTGTAGGTAATAAAAGTATGTTGGTAAATGGAACCTAGATGACGTATTATACAAAATTCTAGAGGTACTTATAGATATAGTAATTTTATATGAAAACAAGTTTCACAGTCACATGTACACACTCACAAACGCACACTCATATTGATAGCTAATATTCCACATTTAGCTAAAAATAAAAAGTTAAACTCTGTTTTTAGTTTTTGTATTAATTTGTTGTCATTTACTTAAGTTTATATTTTAGAATATTTTATTGTAACTAGTTTTGTGGTTGAGAACAAATAAAATCGATTGTTAGTGTTCTAGTCGCCAAACCAAACGTCATCAAAAGATTTTATTATTTCTTATGTCCTACGAGAAGTACAACTGTACGCACTGTAGTGTACGGTACTAAATTCTGATTCCAGACAAAAGCTCAGCATACAATAGTATAAAGTACATTCTGCATTAGGTACCTTACCTACAGTAAAACCCCACAACACAGGGCGTTGTGTTTGTTATCATAAAACAGTCAATGAAGCGTGGTAGCCGAAACAAGCCACCCTTTATGTAAACATGCGCCAGCGACGTGTGTGGCGCCCGTTCTGATAAAAACTTACTTAAATTATAATCTATCTTTATATCGATGTTATGTTTTACAAGCTTTTTGTTCTCTATTGAATATTGCACCTCAATTATAGCAAATAGAATGTAATTTTTTGTGTGTTGATTCTCAATATTTCAATACACCCTAACCTAGCTATTATAGTTTAATGAAGATTTAATAGTTTATGACATGAACTTATACTTTAAATAAAATTTTAGAAACAGATTTAAACTTACTTTATTTACTAAATAAATATACAGGGGGTCTTATACTCGTATATAGGTTTAAAAAAACAAGGAAAAAAGTAAATAAAAACCCTATAAGATAAGCAAAACACCTCGTTTAAGGCCTCACCTTGGGGCACCATACCCAGGAGGCTGGCAGCATTTCCCCCTCTGCTGATATTAAATTATGAATGAATACGCACGCAATACACTGGTCACAGTTCTGTGCTCTGTTTTTATGTGTAATAAAATAAAGAACAATTGATTGATTGAAAATAGTTTAATAAATAGTCACAAATATTCAACAAATATCCATTAGTTAGGTTGATAAAAATCTGAGAATAGGCACGCAAAGTCTAGGAATGAAGATTATAATTTTACTTACTTAAGAATTATAAGTTTACACAACCAATACCTTCTGTCTCAGTTTTTTGCTGATTTTAATTATGGTACGATATTTTGTACATTCTTATTTATTTTATTTTATATTTTAATAGGCATACAAAGAGATAATTAGACACAAAAACACAATGTTGCAGATCAAAATATACAGGGTCCTTCTTAATATGCTGACACTTTTTTAAGGCGATGACCAGACTATGAAACTGAACAACTTTCTCTATGGAATCAACATCGAAATCGCGAAAAAAAAAACAGTTGTCCCATACGTTTGGCTCCGAGTAGGTTTGCAGTTTTGTATGGAAGTGAAGATTTTTTTTTCGCGATTTCGATGTTAGTCCCATAGAGGAAGTTGTTCAGTTTGACGGTCTGATCATCCCCTTAAAAAAGTGTCAGCATATTAAGAAGGACCCTATATATCGCAATGAATTTTACACCCTGTAGGTATAGGTAATATTTTAAGCGTGCACAAGCTTAAAATATTATATTTATACATTACAAGATAACTTTAACAAATTTTGTATCTATAATAATACAATTTTTTATACTTTATAAGAAAAGTAGGTAAGTGACCCTCCAATAATAGTATAATCTTTTAAGTAAATCTATTGAGGGTTGCATCAATATAAATGCTATGTCTAGGTACTGTTTACTTTATTGTATACTTACCAAGGAATAATACTAAAGAATCATATTTCAAAAGTTCAAAAACCACATACCTATATTTACATAATAATATCCGATTTAGGAACGTCTTATAAAATTGAATAAATATTAGAAAAGGGTAAAGTTAACAAATAGTCGAAGGAAGGTAATACATATTTCTAAAAGGAAACGGCTTGACAACTGTTATCAGAGTTATGTCAAGCCAACAGACTGGCGCCTGCGCAGTCTTATCGCGCTTACATTTGGGTAATTTAGTAGTCTGATGAAACGTATTATAGGTATATACAGGCGGTAAGGAAAAGTATCATTAACATTTAAACCACATATCTATCCATCAAACTGATCAACTTTTACTATGGGTGCAAACCTGTCAGAATCCCATCCCATAGTAACCGTTGTACAGTTTAATGGTTAGATTATGTGGTTTCAAGGTTAATGATACTTTCCTTACATCCTGTATACTGGGTGAAATTCAATCCTTTTAAACTAAGAGTCTTCCTATCAAACTGAACAACTTTTATTATGGGAGCAAACTGATCGGAGCCCAAAAAAAGCACTTATTCCATCCATACTAAACTGCAATGCCTGGCTCGACTCAAATGTATGCAACAGATTTCGTTTTGCTCCGATCGGTTTGCTCCTTGATCGTTTGCTCCCATAGTAAAAGTTGTCCAGTTTTATAGGTAGACTCTTAGTTTAAAGGATGCTTGCGAATAATATAAATTTCCCTGTATATACGTATGTAATAAAATAACTAACCACATAGCCAATTAACTAATTGAACCAAATAGCTGCGACGCATAACCATATTCGTTAAATACAACTTATTATTGAATTAAATAGTTATACCTATTTTGTTAACAAGCACGATGCCATCCAATTTTTTCACCACTGCTTGGTGTTTTGGAACTTAATGTATTTCCACTTGTTTGTTTCCTCCTACAGTTTGAACGACGAACGACTACCTACTGTGACCGCATACCGTAACAGCTAGACGATGTAACAGGGATGTCAAACAAAACCTGTGATCAACTGGAAACTAGCTTTTAAAGTTTTTTGTTTCTATACAGAGTGTAACAAAACACCCTAGTAATACTTAAGGGGGTGCTTCAGACCATCAAACTGAACAACTTTCACTATGAAGCCAACATCGAGAAAAAATAAAAAAATCTGCTGTCTCATACAAAACTGCAGTACCGACTCGACTAAAATGTATGGAATAGCTGATTTTTTCTCGATGTTGCCCCCATAGTGAAAGTTGTTCAGTTTGATGGTCTGAAGCACTCCCTTAAGTATTACTAGGGTGTTTTGTTACACCCTGTAGTAGGCATACAAAAAAATATACTTGTGGTTCGTAGCTTGTGGTACAATCCCCCTAGTTATACTTAAAGGGGTACTTTAGACCATCAAACTGAACAGCTTTTACTATGGAGCCAAATTCAAAATCTCGAAAAAAAAAATCTGCTGTTTCATTCAAAACTGTAGTGCCGACTCGACACAAATGTCCCATACATTTGCCGGCTGATTTTTTTTCGAGATTTCGAAGTTGGCTCCATGGTCCACCCCCTTAAGTATTAATACCCTAGTAGTAGGTAACAATTTTGTTACAGCCTGACGCTGTATAGTGTTTAGTGCTCCACGTGAAATGTCATCTAAACTATTATAAAACTGTAACCGAAGTGTGTCTGTACATTGAAGATATTTACAAAAAAAATTTACGACATGGTTTTTACCTGTCCCTGATTCCAAATCACCAATTTTTAGATTTTTTGTCTGTCTGTTTGTTTGTTTGTTCGTTTGTTTGTTTGTTTGTTTGGGTGTTTGTTTGTTCGAGTATCACGCAAAAACTACTGAACCGATTTTGATGAAACTTTTTTTGTTTGATAGCTTATAATCTGACTTAAAATCTGGTATATAATTTATGCGGACGAAGTCGCGGGTAAAAGCTCGTACATACATAAATCTACAAATAACATTACACAATTGTAATTTTTCTATATTTTATCGCCTTAAATAAATGCTTTAAACACTTAAGTCTATTTAGACCTGAACCTGACCCTGGTATCAAAGCAATAAAAAACATAAACTGCTTAGAAATATCAGCCATTACATTAGTGGCATACTCTTAGCACTCGCAAGTTGCAATATACTCTAGTTCATATAATTTACTCTAACTAAATAAGCAAGCACTTAGAACATTTTATAAATGACCTGGACTATCTCAAGGCTCTCCAGTTTGTAAACTATTTCTTGTTATGTACAGGATGTTTCAGAACTTATGTCATTTTGAACAACTACGTGTTGTAGGGTGCCCTAGAATAGAAGCAGGCATGAGAGAAGTAGGTCATACAACGACTTGGGCTGATGGCACTGCGAAAAGTGTCTTCCTTAATATACTGAAGATTCATTTCACAAACTCTTTATGGAATAACATAAATGAAACATTCACCTTTCTCAAATAAACATTCACCTTTCGCTCTATCAAGGGTCTGCTGGAAGAAATCTCTTCAGAGATCTTATGTTCAGCCTTTGTACTTGTCTACTACCTATACCGTATTCATCTGTATTGCATTTTTCTTTTCTCTCTATCTTTTAACTTAATATTTATTATTTCGAATAGACGAAACTGCAGTTAAAAAATGCTTAATAAACATTTTATCTTTTTTTTGTATCGAATTGCATTATTTGAAGTGGCGTCCGCCCGGTTTTGAGTAACCATTTTATACATTAACTATGGCACTTTTTAAGCAGAAAACTAAACTGAACAATCTACAGGATATGAGAAGTGATGCGGTTTTTCTCGAAATCTATTTTAATTAATAAAACTGAAGAAAAACGACTCCAAAGTCATCTCTTTTTTTCCAGTTGTAACCGTTTTACTCTTATATTGTTGATCAGAAGAATATGAAAATTTACAATATTCTTCACAATACAATATAAAATAATGTGGTTTTCTTATTTTTCGAAAATTCATATAAAATCATAGAGGTTTTCAAAGAAAACGGAAAATTCTGACCGGAGCCGCGCAATTGAAGCGGGATGGCTAATTGCAAAATATTACTTGTAAGAAAGAGAGCCTTACAGATGGGAGGAGTAGCCTTAACACTTCCGGTAGCTTTTTAAAACTGTATAATTTAATACAATTTAAGCGACGCGAGACGTACTCTACTCTGAGCTACATCGGTCGATTTATGTATCGACATAAATTGTTATATTTTCCTTTAAAAACATATAATTTAAATAAACAATGTTTTACCAGTTTTAGCGCTCATGTGTTTTTTATTATGTAGTTAATGAACGCGGAAACATCCTGTACAGTGTAAGGCATAATGTAAACTTCACCGTACACCTCCAGTGTATCTAACAGAGATGTTAAGTTAGCTCGTACTAAGCTACTTAGTTAGTTAGAGTAAGACCTTAGCCATTTAGCCTTATTTGTTAAAACTGTTATGTATCTTTATTTATACTATTATTTTACTAATAGGTACTAGGTATTTATTTTTATAGTTAGTATCGAGATAAAACTTAAAAGCAGAGGTTTGCTATTTTGAATCTTGAATATGAAGGAATGGAGATAATAATGGGAAAGCTATAGTAAGTTATAACTTACATTACAGGATCCCACTGTAGTGTAGGGCAAAGGGCTCCTTTCATGAAAAAAAGTGGTGGTAAAATAATGTTGTTCATTAATAATAAAGAAAAAAAATCTTACAAATATTGATTTTGACATTTTACTAATTGTTGCATACAAAATTATAACCGATAATAAATGATGAATTGGTGATAAATAGGACAAGATAACACTAATTAATGTGGCATGGCATTATGAAGTCAATAAAAATATTTTTTTTCTGAATTAATTCAAGTTTTATAGTTCAAGTCATATGAATAATGAATAAAACACGAATAACTATATAAAAATATCTAAATGAATAATTTATTATGTTATTAATCCATTGAAAAGTCATTTTGAAATATACGAAAGTTCAAAAGCTTTCAGTTAGGTTGTTAGGGAAAGCACATAATTATTATGCGTTAATTTTTCATTCTATGCCCTAGAAAAATTGGGGGGGGGGGGCATCAATCTACAACATTCTACAACAGAATAAAAATAATAATACCATTATAACACCTTATTAGAACTTCTGACACCTTGATCGAACTAAATAATATTTACGACCAAATTAATATCACAAGCCTTACAAAAATAATATTACTACTTACTTACAGCACCAATTTACACTTGGAAAAAACTGACGTATATATAAAGCCGTTAATTAAACCATTGTATCGTCTGTTTTAGCTCGTTATGGCACATTATCGTTGGCATTTACGTTGTAGAAAAAAAAACGTTATGGTTAAAACATTTTCAAGAAAAAAAAAACAGCTTTTGCGCTGTTCGGTAACGCATCAGTGTTACAATTCAGTGCGTTTTGTTTGTAGAGTCAGAAGGAAAAGTTTGTAGAGTTTAATCGTAAGAATTTAAAAGACGATTTGTGTTGGAAATTTAAATAAACGTTGGTTCGTTTGGGTCCACAATTACATTTTTAAGTAGATAATAAATCTTAATTATTTTTTCTGTCTGTATTTTACTTAAATGCGTTATGATTATGAACAAAACAGACTGAGGAGATGTTTTTCTGTCACAATGAGATAACAATTATATTTCTTATGAGTATTGTAGTGCATAAACGGCTGAACATATTTGGATGTAATTTGGCACAACGATAGAATATAAGTACAGTCGCCATCAGATATATCGTAGCATACAAGGTGTCCAAATATTTCTGAGCAGTGCTAATTTTCATTAAATTATTTACAGTAAATGTTACCAATTATATCTAAACGTGTATTTTGTCATAAATATGTGAATAGCCAATTTTCAATAATTTCTTTACAATGTTATTTAAAATTAACATGTAAAACAACGGAGTAAGGTTTTTATCCGAAACTGTTCAGATGTTTATGGCCACCATGACTGCGTCGATATATTTGATGTTCTCGGCGTTCCTATTTTTTTAATTGTCTATGAGTAAAGAAATTATTGAAAATTAGAACTGCTTAGAAATATTTGACCACCTTGTTTGCTACAATACAGGGTGTAACAAAACACCCTAGTAATACTTAAGGGGGTGCTTCAGACCATCAATCTGAACAACTTTCACTATGGAGCCAATGTCGAGAAAAAATAAAAAAAATCCGCCATCCCATACATTTGAGTCCAAACGGTACTGAGTTTTTGTATGAAAGAGCGGATTTTTTTTTTCTCGACGTTGGCTCCATAGTGAAAGTTGTTCAGATTGATGGTCGGAAGCACCCCCTTAAGTAGTACTAGGGTGTTTTGTTACACCCTGTATATCTGCTGGTGACTGTACATAATTATTCTAAGTTTCAGTAAATTTACTGAATAAAGTTGGGGGTAAAAGCTAGTGAATTATACAAAATGTTACATTAAGGTATATGAGAAAACAATGCAACGTTTATTTTGTCAAGAAAATGACGTACTATCCCTTATAGTGTGAAGCAATCTTAATTGTTTTTCAAAATACCTCAGAATATTATCTAGCTAGAACATATTAACATTTATTACTATCTGTAATACCAGATTAATTATTCAGCACACTACTTTCGTTATCTTGTATTTTTGTCCCCTCGAGGGATTGCGACAAAAAAACCAACTTGTTTGGTTTCAGTTCGTCTCATTTTTGTTTTGTCTCGTTTTTAATTCTTATTTTTGAATCGCGCAGCCGTTTTGCTCGAGCCCACATGTCGCATTTAGTTCGTTCTACACACGATGTCCCGCGTGTCAAGGCAGTTTCATACTTATCCACGTAGCTTTATGATTTTTCCACGTCCCTTCTCGTAACACCAAGAGAATGGTATTCGATTTCTTGACAATGGATGCGGTAACATTTTATGTCCTTTACCTGCCAACCTACATTTTGAACCTGTGTTAAAAATATTTAAAAGCCATTATGTGGCATTTTTACGGGATCTCATTTAGTTTCAAGACTTTCAAGTGATATTTTGTGTATAGGGGACGTGCAATAAAATTAAAATTACTTATAGGTAAGTAATATTAATGTTAAGTTTGTTTTATACTTTAACGTAGTAGCCTGAAGTCTTAAGAGTAGGTAAGTAAGTATTAATCAATATAAAACATTAATCTTCGCCTGTTAGCAAAATGTAAAAACTTAGTCAACAATTTTTATAATGCAATTCGTCTTATATACTTACTGACAATTATTTAAAAATTATTACCAATACCTACATATAAATAGGACATTTAGTTTATTTCCAAGATGAAATCAGTTTTATCTGATTAATCGTCATCAACGCCCAGTAGGTAGGTCTCACGCGCGATCCTTGCGCGATAACGAATAAATAACAATCAGGCGGTATCGCGGCGACATCGATGCAACAACGCAAGGCAACTACCACTCTCGCATCGCACCCCACCTTCATTTTCCCCTACCTGAAATTCCAAATTTTTACGATCCCACCGCGCCGCGCCGATGTAGATCGTTTATAGTTAGACGATCGAGAGATAAGCGCTAATTAATTAGGTAAGTTTCTCGACTCGCTATTTCGTGTCCATTTAATTTACAACGTTGATGATGGTAATAAACACCTTATCTAGATAAACTTTGTCAATACTTGAGATTTCACATTTATTTATGCGGTCGGTGTTAATGATAGCTCGGCTCAATTACCAGGACATCATGAGCAGCGAGAGATTAATTGGCAAGTCAGCGGTCAGGGAAACAAGCGTCGATGACCGCGGGTTATCTCTCCTCTCAGCCGCCCCCCGGCTGGAGCAGTCGCCACACGCGGTGTCGATCGTCCGAACAACAGCAAACAGTGCACAAACAAAACGCACTGCATAATAAAGCGGCGCGAACAATTAGTTGTATAACCGGCCTTTGTGTCGCGTAAAAAGCTACTATTTGAAAAGGCACCTCTCCGCTTCCCAGAAGGCTCGGATTCGACTCGTTTATTCATACGGACCCTAAGGTTTTTGCTAGAGAATTAATATTTAATGGCTGCAGTTGGTATTGCATGCGATCTGGCTATAGATAAATGTGTGTATTGACTTTTGTATAGGTGTGAATTATGAATACTGTTATTAATGTATCCTTTTTACTGGCTTTAATTCGCCATTTCGCTTTATTAATTTCTTTCGTGCTCTTAATGTGTACAAAGGGAATTTGAAACAAGTTTTATTTTACTTCATTTCGTTTAATTTAAAGGTAATAAAAAAATTCTAGGGACGCAAATTAAAAAGTTCATTTGGATGAATGTTGAAATATGAATCAGAATATGCATTGAGGGTGCGAAAAAGATTCTTTGCGTATATTGAGGGGTGCGAATTAAGGTTTTACTGCGAGGGTCGCAAATTAAGGTTACGTAATGAGGGACGCAAAAGGCGTTTCGTAACTTTAAGATGTAGTTGGTGAACATTTGAATTAATGTTTTGTTTTGTTAAGTACTTACCTAATTCTTTGTAAGATCAGCTGTCACTTTACTAAGACAAATATTATCAAGAAGTAGCTAATACTTATCCAGTATACGCATATTTCTAGGAACTATCTCACTATCAAAATAACCACTCAAAAATTCGAGTGATAGCTCATCGACAATAAACAAAACGGTCTATTGCGCAATGAACGCCCGAGTGTCCGTGTGTTGGTGGCATCATCATCATAACTTCACTGCCAACAATGAGCGTAAATATCGCACTTACGAGCCTATTCATTGATTGACACATCATTGTATTTGTATTCTCTGCACCATCGAAATCTTCGTAACAGCATGATTTAACAGCTCCCGTTACATTGCTGGCATTAGAAAGCGGTAATTTAATTTGATAGCGACGAATCGTCGATGTAATGGGATTAGATTGTAAAACTAAACACGGTTAAGGAGTTGGCTGCGTATGATTTCGTTACTCATTAAGAGATCATTATCAAGTCGACCGATGTAAGCGTTACCTGTATAGAAATCATAGTACAGTTAGCTATCTCATTTTACTGTCAGTCTAAAGCTCTCATTTATGACAGATTTCCATAAATTAAGTGGGGAAATCTAAGTTCAGTCATAAAATATTATCTATATTATGAAGAACAGAAAGTCGTAGTTTATTTTATTGACTTAATAGAGACCGCCCACATAAGCATATTAATTGGATGAAATAAAATTTAACATCAGGTTTGTTCGACACGTTTAGAGTCTTTAATTAAACATAAGATATTCGAGGAGGAATGCCTTTTTAATTATAGTGGGATCTACATCTACATCTTCTGTGTGACACAAATTATACTGAATCTCTACAACAATGGGTTTATGAAAGGAAAAAGCAGTTTTATAGAATTAAAAAAGCTTTTTGTTTACAGTCGACCCTGCATACGGAATTTTTATATGAGGACACAAAATCCGGTACTAGTCTTCACGCCACAAGATAATCTCGCTCAGTTATTTTTTCAGAGAACGAGGTAGGTATGTGTTGAATGGCGAGTTCTCCTGCTACCGGCTGGACAAGCATGCCTTATCGGATGGAGGTCGCCACAAACGCTCTGCGCATACCTACCTCTATCTGTCTGCCTGACGTGTTTCTTTTTCTTTTTTTTGCTGTCGGATGTCAGGCCCTGTTCTTTTTTTGGGTCTCTCTTGTAGGTGGGTTATTTTTTTAGACGAGTCATTTACGAAAATTATAATCTGTGATCTATAGTTAGAAATATGTGCATTGTGTGATGAAATGAAATGAATGTTTGACTGGTAATGCTAATGGTGTATTATCTGTGTTAGCTAGGGTAGGTTAGGTTAGGTAGGTACCTAAGAAGCGAGGAGCAGGAAGCGCGCGACCTGCGACCCGCGGCTTGCCATTAGCGCCGCGCATTCAATAATAATGAACGAGCCGCACAGAAATATCCCCTGTTTACACCCACTCGCTCGCTCGCTACGAACTCCGCCGCCGCCGCCGCCGCGCCGCACCGAACCGACCGCATTTTATTTTTTCGCTGTCGCACATTTCGCCGTCATAGCTATTTCCACTCGAGGCATTATACGCTCATGCATGTGTGCGTCAGTCCACGTGGACTGCTTCGACGTCGGCGAGCAGAACTCGTCGAATACGAGTATCCGATTGGTCTAAACGCCGAGATCGCTTATTAAGGGCGGAGTTACACGCGTTTTCGAGCATTCATTGGAGGAAGCGGTGTGCCAAAAGAGTCTCATTGGTCGAGGCGATTTTTATAAGCGAGTCGGTCCACGTGGACTCGTTTATCTATTCAGACGCCGGCGGCGCGGTCGCGGGGGGAGGCCGGGGGGTATACGGGCAATCAGTAAAGGCGGGAGGAATACGGCCATATTTATAAGAGCTGCGGGGATGCAATCACGAAGCGGCGCGGGGGTCGGCGGGTGGTCGGGGGGGAGGCGGCGGCCATTTTGAGGGCAGCTCTTTTTATTCGTTTTTCGCGCGGGGTGCGTCGTCGGCGACGGGAGCGCGCCGTGCGCTAATTGCGGGGGTAATGAGGGCGCTCTCGACTCGCTCACTCTATTAAACTCTCTCGCTATCGACTGCCTTATTGATTTGTCCTTAATCGAGGCACGGTAGAGTGGTGAACTGATGAGGTAAGGCTCGGTGTAATGTAAACAAAGCGCTTCAGGGCGCAGGCGGACGCGTAGTGCGGAAACGGCCGCACAAATTGAATTAGAATGATTACGAGCTGCGATGCGACACAGCCACCACTGACCTACTCGTGCTCACTTGCCGTTCGACGCCCGACTCTCTACACGCTCCACGCCCCCCGATGTCCAATAGACTACCATCTCAACGGATACCTACACTTTAATCTATTTAAGTTGGTACTTATTTAGGAATTTATCCAGTATAACATGGTTTATGTTGTGCTATATTGATGTGGACTTTTAAGATAAGTGGTTTCTTTATATGTTAAGTACCTAAAGTATCAAGAAGAATAAATTCCTATGTTCTTGAATTCCATTCGCAGGATTATGTAGTTATAGGAATTTAAAAACAATATTGGACAAGGCATATGGACTTATATAAACTTTAGGCTTTCATTTAATATTTTAATCGATAGTGTTATGATTATGAGCGATCGAAAAACTTTAATAACCCCTATAGCTATAGGTACTATTCTATTATTCAAATAATACCTAGCTGACTGCCCGAAAACAAGGACACATTCCGTTTTAATTTTATTGTGGAGCAAACACCTTTCTTTTTAATAAGCTTCATAATTGTAGGTAATAATTACGATTTTACGCAGGGCGCAATATTTTCTAAATTCGTCTCTGTAGTCGTTGTAAAGAAATATTATTTTGTTTACGAAAAATAAATTGTACTTACTTGTCCCAAGCTTGTCTCATAATATTACCTATGTAGGTACTTCGTTCTACAAGGTACCTATAGGTTATTTTGTACATAGGATCTTTCTTAATATGCTGACACTTTTTTTAAGACCGTCAAACTGAACAACTTTCTCTATGGCACCAACATCGAAATCGCGAAAAAAAATCAACTCGTTCGTACAAAACTGCAAACCTACTCGAGTCAAATGTATGGGACAGCTGAGTTTCTTTCTCGATTTTGATGTTGGTCCCATAGAGAAAGTTGTTCAGGTCTGATCATCCCCTTAAAAAGTGTCAGCATATTAAGTAATATAATGTAAGCAAAACCAGGGATATGTATGTAAAACATGTAATACATAAACAATGTGTGACGAATTTGGATATTATAGGTAAACCGCCATAATAAATGGGTAGGTGTGTTTGTTTAAAGCAGACTTGTTCAACAGTGGTTTGCCAGCCTTACATTGTTATAACGTGACTACTTCAATACCAGTCTGCCTCCGTTTATTTACTAGTTTAGTTATTCCTAAATACAGTGTTTTATACTTTAAAATGCCTACATAATCTTCCCAACATCGCAAAATTGCTTCCGTAAAAAAAAAATTACATTAAAAAATCCCTAATGAAATAAACAAATAACCCAGAACAAAAATACCATAAGTAATTTTCTTTTAACAAATACTAAACGTCTACTTACAAAACAAAAATACCTACTTACATAACAACATACATACTTACATACATAAACTCACGAACATAATCCCTTTCGGGGTGGTCAAAATTATTGCTACAACGTGTGTTAGCAAGGTCAGATTTTAGTTTATTGAAGGTTTTATGGAATGACGTTCAATCACAAAAAACAAAAGATTTGAAAAAATCGTAAATAAAAGTGGAAGCGTCTCTTTCTTACAAGCAAACTTTTGCAATTAGGCATCCCGCTTCAATTGAAAGCAAGATCGCAAAAAACGTAGATATTTTTTTTTTTTATCAATATCTTTTCTCTTTGGTGTTTGGGGAAAATCAATCGGGTAGAATCACTGTTATAATTAACTACCTTTCAAATGATGGTATATTCAGAAGAAATGGTGTATAGTTATTCTTGTAAAACTGGTTATGGTTATAAATCTGAAATTGAACTTACTTTAGTCCTCTTTTCTATCGAGAAAATTTAATAGAATCGTGTTTTCAATGGTTATATTCACTGCAGAAAGAACGTATCTACACTGTTATTTGAACTATATTTATTGAATGTAATATTTTGGTTATCAAAAATCGGTTCGATAACAGACAAAATAGTTTCAACCCCCCCCCTCCCCCTCCCCCCCCCCCCCCCCCCTTAATACTAATTACCTACTTTTAATTTGTATTACCCGTTGACGTCGTTTACTAAAGAACTTAATCTTAGTATAAAAGACGTGAGCATGCGCCTACGCATAATTCGGTTTTTTTGCCATCACATCAAGGTTATTTAATTTTTTGCCATATTTGACTAAAATAACGTGTCAATTAGTTTATATTTATACCTTTATTTCTAGGAATAAATTGTAAATATCATAACCATAGCTATTGAAAATAAAGAAGACATCTAGGTACACTTTTCAAACGAGCTAAAAAATCATTGAGAGCAATTTGTAAGTATAAATCACAGAAAAATTACGCGTATGGTATAAATTATATAAACAAACATTTGTTTTTTTAAAGGCCATGGCGATTTCGATTCTTAATATTTTCTTAATAATTTTGTAGAGTAGGTAACTAGGTACCTACTTATCTTCATGATATTGCTTGTATATTAAGTTTTTTAATTTAAAAAATACGGTGTCATTGAATTCTTTTAATTTTTATTTTACCATCATTTGTTTCATTTTATTTCTCGAACTGCCTTGTTCGGAGTGTTCCAAGCGAAGTAGTCGAGTTAACCACTTGACTGTGACTAATACTATCCACAGGCGTAACAATAATAACAGTTACGCTCTCATCTGTGTCAATTGTGAGCAGTTGTCACCTCTACCATGCTTCTACTCTACCTTATTGTCTATTCTATACATACTCCTGCTATTGTCTAAGTTCTGTAATATGTTAAGATATGTCCCGCGTTCTGAAGAAAGTGATAATGATTGTTATAACAGTTTGTGTCAATTAAGAGCAGTTGTCACCTCTACCATGCCTGTACTCTACCTTATTGTCTATTCTATACCTACTCTTGCTATTGTCTAAGTTCTGTAATATGTTAAGATATGTCCCGCGTTCTGAAGAAAGTGATAATGATTGTTATAACAGTCTGTGTCAATTGTGAGCAGTTGTCACCTCTAGCATGCCTCTACTCTACCTTATTGTATATTCTATACCTACTCCTGTTATTGTCTAAGTTTTGGAATATGTTGAGATATGTCCCGCGTTCTGAAGAAAGTGATAATGATTGTTATAACAGTCTGTGTCAATTGTGAACAGTTGTCACCTCTACCATGCCTCTACTCTACCTTATTGTCTATTCGATATACTCTTGCTATTGTCTAAGTTCTGTAATATGTTAAGATATGTCCCGCGTTCTCAAGAAAGTGATACCTAATGATTGTTATCAGTTTGCTCGCGTTTATTTCAATTTTGCACAATGTTACCTTTACCACATTGATCATAGCTACCTTTTATACATACCTCTCCCAAAAACTCAAAAAGGTAAAAGTACCCATCAACATGAACAACTTTTACTATGGGATAATGAGACCAACTATGAGAACTAAAAAAAACAGCTGCTTATTTCAATTAAATACCTAACGCGGAAAATGTACGGAACAGTACATTTTTTTGGGTTCTCTTGGTTGGTCCCATAATCCCATTCCATTCATCCTGAAACTTAATTGCTAAATGTGAAAATTGCTACAAATATGTCCATCCACTATAGGTAAATATGTTGAAAGGTATTACGGGCGTGAAATATGTATGCATATTTGTATGTATGTTATATAGGTACCTATGTCCCGAAAATTTCCAGCTTTTTGAAAGCAACAAAATAAAACTTCCCAGATAGACATGTCCAGTGATTTGTAGTAAAACATGACGCGTTAGCTTTTAAAATATGTTCTACAAATATTCCTGTCCCGTAAATAAATGTCCCGCTTTTTAAACATTACTTGCGAAATGTGACTGAACTTAGCAATTTGTGAAGAAAACTTCTCACATGGATTTCGTCGACCAATTCGTTACTTTGTCGTTGACTTTTAACAAAGTTTTACAAACTAAAACTAAAAGATTTGTATTCGAGGCTGCTAAAGGTGATTGTCGTATCTCATGCATGAATAGCCCATAACATAAATTTGCTGTTGGTTGCAGGCATATACACTACTTAATTTATTAACATTGTAACATGCCATACATGCCATATATGTGTAAAGTTTTTAATTCATAATTGTCTACGTCACCTATGTTTATAAAGACATTCTATCATTTTTATTTACCTCATCGCCCAGCCAACACTACCTAATGGACAGAAATATGAAATTTGGGATTACATACCGATATCGCGACTATATTTCCCTAGGCCTAGGGAACAGTCATGCAGAGATAATTACGCAAAATTGTTCATACACTCTTAGATTATGCACATTGTCACCACCTAATTTATTCTTGTGGGTGTTGTATGAGGTGACTTAGGGATATATAGTTTCTAATGCCGTGGTTTTGTGAACGTCACTATACCTTTTATGAATTTATTACTACTATTTTCAAATTTTTATCTAACTTTCTATCCTCTTTTCATCTAGTAAAGGAGAATATAACACTCAGTTTCATTAATGTGTAGATTATTTATTGTGGATAACATATCCCGTTTTAAGACGTAGGTAATCGATTATCGTGGTACTTCTGGACGTGTTTGGATGCGAAGATATGAGTGTCATTAGATGGTAGAAGGAATTTTAAATGAAATTCACGTCATTACGCTACGAACTTTAAATTAGGACAGAATTTACAATACAAAAAGGTAGAACCCGAATGGGATGGATGTCTGGACCTGCAAACGGTTGATACAGACCGAACGACAACCCAGAACAGGCCCTGTACCCGGACTTTCGATGTTCGATATATCGCCACTTGTTTCGGTCCGCACTTCATTGTAATAGAGTTGACATTGGAACGAAAATGTTCACGCAATTGCGAAGTTCGAATGTGCGGAATGTAGAGGCCCTGAGCTCTCTGTCGACTTTTGATAGGGAAAGTCGACCCCAAAGAATGGGATAAGGCCGGACAAAAGAGAAAACAAAAGTAACCTATTCTATATTACGATCATACAAATAATATAATTAAACAACGAAGAAACAGTCATAATATTAGTACCTACTTAGAAGAGTTGTAAGTTGGAATTTGAATGCTCGCTTTGGGAGAGAAAGACCAAAGAAAAGATTGATTGAAGATTGTGTTGTGTTGTGACTAATTTTGAGAAAAAAGAGTGAGCACTGAAATGACGGGTAGAAGAGATGAATGAACGTAGAGTATAGAAATATTGTACCGATCGTAAATTAACTACTTGCCTATACAAAAGATTTCCAAGATTGTTAATTTAACAAACTAAACCTGATAGACAGATTTCAACTACAGCGCTTAGAAGAGATTTATAATTATAATGTTAAACAAATTAAATTTTCATTCATTTAAAAGTCAGGCAAAAAAATCTAACTGTACAAGCTGGCACTCTGTAGATAAAGCTATTTAATAACATGTAATTGCGATGGCAAGTACCTATATCTAAATTCTAAACAGAGTATAGCTCACAAATATTATATTCCTTCTAACAGACAAAGTGAGATCTTTAATTACATATTCGCAGTATTAGTAACACACATCTTCAATTCACAAACTCGTACCTAGCTCATACAATCGTTGCCTAATTTGAACAGAATGTGAACAAACATAATAGGCCGGCAACAGTCAAGTATAACAGTGTATTGAATAGCTGAACTATTGTCTGGATAAGTCCCATGAAATAAACGATTTTGATATTAATCACGTTGATATAAGAATTGTGACCGGGGGCATGTTTCTCGAAACGGAGAAGATATGGGTTTATAGTAGGTTCAACATTGGGAGTCTCCTGAAGGAATTCTTATGTCAAGGTTCTAAATACGAAAATCGTTTGTTCCATGGGGCTGCTCGTGGGGTGTAGGGTAGAGAGTGTGCGTACACAATGGTACGAGACGCGGCGAGCGACCGATATGAAATTTCATTAACGAGGGTCGGCTCCTCCACAAGACTTCGCAGTAAATAGGTGAGCAGTAGACGCACTTGTTTTCAATGAGCTGCATGATCGATCACACAAACAAAGAATTAGCAAAAGAACGCAAAACCAGAAAAACAATGGTAAGAATTTATTACAAGCAAAGACATATTATATTACTAATATATAAATCTATGATCACAAGAGTGCGATTTTTGAAACTCATTCGTTGAACTCAGCAGTTTTAAATGTCAAAATTATTATGGAGATATGCATCTTTCTACTGCTGATTTGACTTTCAAAAATCGCACTCCTGGAGTATGATTTTTTTATGTCATACCAGCAGTAGAAAGATGGACGTCTTCATAGTAATATTCACATTTTCAGGAGTGCGATTTTTGAATCTCATTCGCTGAGTTCAACAGTTGAAAATGTAAAAATTACTATGGAGACAGACACGCATCTTTCTACTGCTGATTAGACTTTGAAAAATGGCATTCCTGAAGTATGAATATTGAAAGTAAAAAGTATTTAAGTATTTGTAGTCAAATCAGCAGTAGAAAGATGCGTATCTCCATACATTTTCAACTGCTGAGTTCAACGTATGAGATTCAAAAGTCGCACTCCTGATCAACAAGTGACTTTCAAAATAAACGATGTAAGTAATACGTTTTATACAGGGTGAAATTGATATCCTTTTAAACTAAGAGTCTACCCATCAAACTGAACAACTTTTACTATAGGAGCAGACTTACCTACATATTTTTATTTTTTATGTCGTTTTGTATAAAACATTTTTTTTTCAAACTTTTTCATTATACATACCTACCTGAAGTTAGTAAAAAAAGGTTTGAGATTTTCATGCATTTTGTAACATGTCGTTCTATCCTGTAGCTGGTATGTAACTGCTCTCCATTTACCTATTAAAGAGGTACATGATTCCAATATCTAACTTGCTAACGTGTAAAATTTTTTATAGCTTACGTTTAAGTAGGTATCTAGAATGAAACAATTTTGTTCCGAATACAACTAAATTATAATGATTATAGCAAGGTCAGGTGCAGGAAATTGGTATCAATATTTCCGGTGGTTCATGTTTCATAGCGCATGTAGTTCAATCATGAAATATAATTAGCATATAAAATTACTCAAGATCAACAGAAATACGACTAAATTCACCTTCCATGTATAACTTGGCAGTTGATTATAATTTTAAATAATAACGTGCTTCGTTCAAAGATAAAAGATATCTTTGTCAGAAATTCAACTTAGTTTACCCACTGCAAACTATTTACTGTGATCCCTGGCAAACAGCGCGCGTGAACCCACGAATAATTCACACGCGAGCCCTACAAATAACGTTCTCGCCCGCCGCCCCCTCCCCCCGGCGCCCCTCCGGCCGCAAACTGAGTTATTTATCGCCCCCTCCCTTCTAGGGGACAGGAAATACCCGCACGTATTTTTACTGCCGGCTGAAGACTGCGAAAACCTAGCGACATCTCTAGGCGGGTAGAGCCTTCCTTTTTACATCCTATACGAGTGATGTGTCTATTCTTTTGTTGTGAAAGTTTCATGTTGCCTTGATTATGGCGATGAGATTTATGATTTTATTATGTCTGAGGATAATTTGGTACCTAACTATAGGCGGTCCTTCTTAATATGCTGACACTTTTTTAAAGGGATGATCAGACCGTCAAACTGAACAACTTCCTCTATGGGACCAAAATCGAAATCGCGAAAAAAAAATCATCACTTCCATACAAAACTGCAAACCTACTCGGAGCCAAACGTATGGGACAACTGTTTTTTTTTTTCGCGATTTCGATGTTGATTCCATAGAGAAAGTTGTTCAGTTTCATAGTCTGGTCATCGCCGAAGGACCCTGTATACAGGATGTAAGGAAAAGTATCATTAACTTTTAAACCA
The DNA here is from genome assembly GCA_922987775.1 of Agonopterix subpropinquella. NCBI lineage: Eukaryota > Metazoa > Arthropoda > Insecta > Lepidoptera > Depressariidae > Agonopterix > Agonopterix subpropinquella. Next base: position 8,607,428 of record OV277708.1, on the reverse strand, counting down.
CATACTCTACCCATCAAACTGAACAACTTTTACTATAGGAGCAAACCGGCCAGAATAAAAAAAAATCAGCTGTCCCATATTAAACTGCAATGCCTACCTAATCGATTCAAACAACTACAACTGATTTTTTTTCATCTGACAGTTTTGCTCCCATAGTAAAAGTTGTTCAGTTTGATAGGTAGAGTATGTGGTTTAAAGGCTAATGATACTTTTCCTTACACCCTGTATACAGGGTGTACAATAAAATGGGACAGCTACTCAAAGGGGTGCTTCAGACCATCAAACTGAACAACTTTCTCTATGGGACCAATATCGAAATCGCGAAAAAAAAATCCGCTCTCCCATACAAAACTGCAAACATAACTCGACTGAAATGTATGGGACAGCAGATTTTTTTTTCGCGATTTCGACATTGGTCCCATAGAGAAAGTTGTTCAGTTTGATGGTCTGAAGCACCCCTTTAAGTAGCTGTCCCATTTTATTGTACACCCTGTAGTTAAAACTTTCTAACGCTACCATTATTGGACTTTAAATTAGAACCGAGCATGAGTTGAGGTGATGGAAATTGAAAGCCTGCCAAAAATGAATGAAATCAATGTAGAGTTGTAGAGTCAATCAATTTGAAATGTAGGCTAACTTAGGATCTTATGACAATTATCTGTATTAACGTCAATAAGCTTTTGTGACATATACAAGCAACTGCTATACAAACAAATAGTTTCCTGTGATAAGCTCCAAACTGCCCGTCAATTTTGCTGACTATACCCATTTAAGATTGACATGTTTTTCTTCTTTGTAGTAGGTACCTATATAGTCTATTTAAGGAAATGTTTTATATCCTGTGTAATGTTAGTTATGTACAGGGTGTAACAAAACACCCTAGTAATAGTAATACTTAAGGGAGAGCTTCAGACCACCAAACTGAACAACTTTCACTATGGAGCCAACATCGAAATCGCGAAAAAAAATCCGCTCTTTCATACAAAACTGCAGCACCGTCTCGACTCAAATGTATGGGACGGCAGATTTTTATTATTTTTTCTCGACGTTGGCTCCATAGTGAAAGTTGTTCAGATTGATGGTCTGAAGCACCCCCTTAAGTATTACTAGGGTGTTTTGTTACACCCTGTATAGGTAAGTACTTTAGGTAGTACGTTAATAATAATGAGGTCATCTGTTTTTAGCATGCTTAGATATTTCATACGAGGAAGGAAATCAGCACTATATGTTATAAGTACTTATAAGTCGATAAGTGACACAATACAGCTTAATGTTTTTGTACGTAGTAATAGTTTTATCACGTATTTGCGGTTTGTACGGGTTATTTGTGAGTCAATTAGTGGCTTGCGTTCGTTCTATGCGCCGCGGTGCGGTGCGTGGCGTGGTGTGGTCACAGGAAACACGCCGAGGATTTTTATGATTAACTAGGTAGGTACAGTCGACTGCAGATATACTTACAATACATTTCTCACTAGATATCCATACCACGATTGTACTTATACCTTAATTTGTACGTTGGCAATTGGCATTACACAAGTGTTGGTGAGCTGAAACTTCACTTGTGTAATGGTAAACAAAGTAGGTATATGCATAGCTTATGCATATCCTTAGCTTGAAGTATAACAAACAAGTTAAAAATAAATTGTACTAAATCGATGACTAGTAGGTGTAATAAAAAGCGCCATTGCTTGAAATATTTCAAGTGATAAAGAGCTTAGTCCGAGGGGAGATTAAAAGTTTTAAAACTGCAATCCGTCCGCTAAAATATATCGTGTGGTTATCGAAACGGAATCGGTAAAAAATTAAAAACAAAATCAGTGCGGCGTCCCCCCACCACCGGGCAGGGTCTGGCGGCTCACCCCCTTTTTTTGCGGGTAGGTAACGTGCTCGGTGACACCTCGCGCGGGTCAAGTGCGCCCCGCCGGGGAGGGGCCGCTAATTCCGAGCGCGTGACCGCACCGCACCCCCGCTCCCTCCGTCCCAAGCCGTTTTCCCGCCGGATTTGCGTTCATACAGTAAAATAAAAAGGGCGATTTGGCGCCCTCCATCGACGCCGGCCGATTAGCAGCGTCCGGGGAAATTAAAAGTATTTTATTCCAGCATTTATTCCCTTTTTGTTTGCGCTGAATAATGTGAGCGTGGCATGTGGCGTGTTTGTGTATAACACTCCTAACACACGCTCGCTGCGATGAATGACGGATGAGTGAGATGATATGGATAGGCATGCCGCTATCATGTGCGTATGTTTCTATTCAGGGATTAGTAGGTAGGTACAACATTCCGCAACATGAGTTACCTACGTGTCGTAACTATTAATTAATCTGAGACATGAGTGCAGCGAAAATATCGCTTCCGTTTACAAAGTCATTAATTCAAACGACTGGATCGATACCTGACTTGATTAATATGCTCTGTTCTTACCTTAACCAATCAAGTCAAGATATAAATCTTTCCAACAAAAACATTTCCACCCAAATCAAAACATTGGCAAGCTTCAAAACAAATCCTTATTTTGCAGCTTTTTTCACGTCTCGGTAGGGGCTGCGCAAATACAAATAACTCTTCCATAAATCAAATATTAGCTGTATTAAACAAGCAAGGGGCGTCCCGTCCGCTGTGTCCGCACCCTGAAACTTCCGTAGGTAACTCGAGCTATACGGAGGTCATTAGAAAACGGCTCCAATTTCAAAAGCATCTCGGTAGCCATTAGCCGTACGCGTTTAGAATTCCAGGCAAAAAACACCACGCAAATTAGCGCTACATAGGTAATGTAGTTTGACGAAAGGCGAAATATTGCATAATTTCAACATAAAGTAACCCTTTATTGTCAGTGAATTCACAGGTTATGATAAGAACAAACGCTCGCCAACCCGCCTGAACCTTAAAGTAGAGCAGTTAACAATAACATGCCCTTTAGCATGCGTCACTTTGAAGGTAGGTTCATACTTAACGTAGTCGGAGGGGAGAACTTCTAATATTTCCGGGTCCTGCTTTTGACAAAAGATCCCCTTTTTCATTGAATCAAGAATAAGTATAATCACAAAAGGACTTTTAAGGAGTCGATTTGTTTCTAGGAAGGTCCTCGTTTAATGCCATGATTCGGTCTTCGTTAAATATTTTTTACATCGCCAAGACTAAATTGTTTTTATAAAACGAATACCTAAGCATAAACCTTTTAAGCCTACTGAGCCGGATATTAAATTTCTTTCTTTCGGAGGATAGTAGGAGGGGAGGTAAGTGAGAGGGAGAATAGCAACTTAAATTATAGGGTTCAATGTATTTTGGTTATGGTGACGACTAGCAAACTTAATGCAGTTGTAACCAATTATTTATGAGAGGCATAACTTGTTCGTTTTAACCCCTTCGGTGCCGCAGGATACGTAATGCCGACGTGACCTGTATATTAAATCCTTTGTTCAGTTCAGTTGGTCAAAAGCGCACAAATAAAAATGCGGCATATTGCAACAGCAGAATATTGCGAATGTTGAGTGCAACGGCTGCACGCTGCATGCACCTCTCCGAGTGCTATGAAAACGTCGTGCCTCAGCACAACAGTTGACTCGGAACAGACATGCACACACACACGGACTACTACAATAAAGCCGGGAGAGCCGGGGGCGGCGGGTGGGCGAGGGGGGGCGCTCGCTGTGACGATGCAGTTTGCACCGCGGCCTCCTCCAACCTTCACCAACTTGCGCCCGTGTTCTTGGGAATCGTTTTAAATTCAAGAACCGCAGAACACTCCTCGAACGACTATACACCCTGCCCGCTAGCAATAAGAACCAAACTCAAGCCATCACCATTCCATAAGCCATTTTGAAAATGAAACATGTTGTCGCCACAGCGCAAGATTTAAAACTCTCTAACCACGACGGAGAGTTGAGAATCGCATGCATAATGCAAAAATGGCAGCTGTCCTTGGTGTGAGTGCGGAGGTGAGAAATACATTAGCGGTACCGTTTTCTATTGGTCGTTGCTCCTGTGTTGATATTAAGCAGTCCACGTGGACTGCTCCGAGGTTGTTTGTCTCGTTTTTTTCAGTGGGTGGTTCGCTATCCGTCCCGTTCTAATCTACAACGAAACGTGGAATGTCATGTCCGGAGTTGTTCAGAAAGTCGTGAGCGTGCATCGTGCTTCCAACTTCGGCCTCGTTCTGAAAGGACACATGTCACTTATCATTTACCCATGAAATGAGACCTACTCGAACTGCTTATGGTTTATTTTTGTTCAGTTAATTGTCTGGTTTATATGTGGAGGTGAATATGGGATATTGATAAGCATTTTTAAGTCAATTAAGGTTGTAAGCTAAAAGCGGTTGTTGCTACATTTAAATTATCGGTCGGCATTCAAATAACGCCATTTTTTTCGTGTCGGCACGATTTTATTTATAGTTATAGTTATTAATGTTATAGTGGGTAGGCATAATAAAGGCAGTGTGGGCGATGCGATATGGCGCATATCGAATACCTTTAGGGTACCTACTTATTCATTCTCTTTAGTCACGGTTTTATATCAGTAGCACAAGCTTTAGATCTAGTAGGTATAGGTACGTATCTACAGAAAGAAAGGTCGGCTATATTCTGGTAACAGACGTCATTCTATTCTGGAGTGCGATTTTTGAATCTCATTCGCTGAGTTCAGCAGTTGAAAATGTCAAAATTAGTATGGAGATACGCATCTTTCTACTGCTGATTACTCGATTAGACTTTCAAAAATTGCACTCTTTTTTGAAAGTCAAATCAGCAGTAGAAAGATGCGTAACTCCATAGTAATATTGACATTTTCAACTGCTGAACTCAGCGAATGAGATTCAAAAATCGCACTCCAGGCCTGGTGCTCCTCAATGTGACCGTGATTAGGTATCTATCCAATTACTTATTCAGCAATGGCATTAGGTAGTAACTTATATTACATATAGGTAGGTACCCTACCTACATAATACCTAGGTACTTACTTACCTAATCTTGAAACGATTGTGCCTATGTCTTAAGTATTAGTTATTCTATGCCTATGCCTGTTATGCGTTGTAACCATAGGTTGTGTTGTTAACACACGTCGGCTTATCGCAAGAAGTCATTAACTACTAAGTATTTTGTAAAACCCGAAAAAACTAATAATTAATTTTGTCATATTGTTTTTGTCTGGAGGGTTATAAAGGCGTAATTTGAAGTAGGTACTATCCGTAATAATAGTACCTACTCGTCGCGGTGAACTCTGTAGTATGGTAAACTGCATTTAGTGACTTTTTGACGTTAATGACTTCTTGCGTATAAGCTAAGCCGACGAATGGTTTTAGTTTAGTAGCGTCGTGAGTAGGTAGGTATATATTTTATTTCTAAAACCCCGTCATAAACTCATACCACGTGTGGCGTAAAGCTGTGCTGGTGTCGCGTCCGCGAACGTGTTAAAAAAATAATTTGAAGTATAAGACCGTCATTCTCCTCGTCAGAGTAGGTACTTAGGCTAGGTTACCTAGATACGCCCATGGTTAGTTATATTATAATTATAAATCAACATTAAAAAAAATTGAAAACCGCTTGCTTCTTATATGAAAAAAAAAACAATGCATTTGAGAAGAACTCAAAAAAAATTGCCTGCTACTTGCAAAAAAATAAGATCATTAACATCATAGTAGTGACATCTATAGAGTTAGGCGTCACGATGAACTAAAAGAAACTTAATCCTGCCATCTATTGTACGTTTTTCTCACCTCAAACCCGACTATAAAGGAAGATCTTGTTTTAAATAATCAACAGATGGCGTTATAAGAAGCATGTTCGTTTCACACTTAAATTAAAATTAACTAAGAAACAAAACTTGAATTTGGAAATTACTCGGTGTGTGAATACGAAAGAGAAAAAGCATACGAAGACATGTATGCTAGAGGGAGATAGTTAGACTACTTGTGTGATTTTAAATCAGGATCAGAAAAATAAAAAACCTGCTTTGGAGGCGCTACGATCAATTTATAACTGTCGTGGCGCTTCTGCTGGACAGTGAGCTTAAAAGAAAACGAGTTCTTCAATCGATTCCTTTTATTCCCTGCAAATTATCTTTTACCAAAAAACCTTCACAAGCATAGATTTATATATTACTAGCGTAAGGATAGGCCCGTCAGAATATTTTACAAAAACCTTCTTCATAGAAACAAAAATTTGCGCCATCTGTCATAACTCGTATACGAACTATATCGCGTCATATATTTGTAGTGCTCTAAATTGACATTTTTCCTTGCATTTTAGAGCCAACGAACTGGGGACAATAGTCAAGCTCATAGGCCATGTCCTTACGCTAGTAATATATATGTCTTTGTTCACAAGTGACAACCAAAAAAACAAAAATGTCAATAAAAAACACATATCAAAAAGCTACGGCGGCCAGTGTCGGCGACAATAACCTTTAATGAACATTTTAAATGTACGTAAAGCTCCAATGATTATCCGCAACACCATATTATATATCAGCAACGGTGTTTTATTTTTATGATCAGGCTTTACACGTTTTTATGATCTTGAGTGTGAGTGTGACGCAAAACGAACATACCATTTGTGCTGGTGGTTACGTCACCACAGGATAAGCAAGTCGCCTTGGATTTTAGTACCTACATCGCATTATTAATTAGCCATATTACAAATAGATGGAGCCACGTTGTAAAAAAATTGTGCAGTCGATGGAAATTGAACCGTAAATAATCAGAAGTGCTATTTTTGAATCGTGAGATTCAAAATAATGTTCGAATGATGTACTCTCCAAAGTAATTTTGACATTTTCTACTGGAGTGCGATTTTTGAAAGCCACGCGTTCAAATCAGCAGTAGAAAATGTATATCTCAGACTAACAGCTCTGGAGTGCGATTTTTGAACATCATACGAGCGACTCGGCAGTAGAAAATGTCAAAATTACTATGGAGATTATGCATCTTTCTACTGCCGATTCGCTTGTATGATGTTCAAAAATCGCACTCCTGTCTCTCTTATCTGTCGTTTAACTGTATAGTCCAGTCATTTTACGGAGTTTTGTTAGGCGGGGTAGGGAGTAATTATTAATTGGACTTTTAAATTGTAACTGGCACCATTTAGTGACAAAAATACTATCCTAAAACAAATTAAATAAATTTGCTACGCAACATAGAAATCAAAATTGTGTGTCCCAGAAGGCTTTTAAATTAATAATATTAATACCAATTCACACATTTTAATTAGATTTAACAATATACATTATTTTTGATCAATAAAATAGGCATTAAAATTTTAAAAATGAGGTATTTATTAGAAAATACGAATGTATTTTTCAAAACCTTCTAAGTAGGCAAAAATATTCATACCATGTTTGAAGTATGTATGATGGTAAAGCCTAAAATATGTGCAAAAAAAATTTATCATCAGGTTTTTTAAAACGAGATAATATCTATATTTTAAAATTGGAACTGTTGCTGACGTAATTTTTTTTTATTTTGGTACATTCCTAAGCTCAAATTGGCTCTTCAGCAGGCTCTTCAATATTATAGCGAAAAAAAAATGCAATTAGTAATTAGTCCCGGCTCAAACCGTAAAATGACTGGGCTATGTAAGAAATCACAAGATATACATGTTTTTGTACAGTTTGTTATTGCCACTAGGTATTTAAAGTTGGTATAATATGATCGCTAGATGGCAGAATCGGTCGTGAAAAATTTACGTTTTACTTCATTTGTACGAGGATAACACAGAATGCAGTCTGTCAAAGTCTGGCATTGTCAACAAGAGTCCGTTGCACAACGTGTAAAAATCACTCCCGAATCTATATCACTCTAGCATACATATCTTCGAATGCTTTTTCTCTTTCGTTTTGACACCCCGAGTGATTTTCGCATGTTATGAAACGGACTCCAATTTCCAAAGATTCCAAACCGATCGTAAAATGCAGATTTTATATTCAAAATAAATTAAATGCTTCACGTGCGATGTTCAAGTGAGAATGGGGTTTTTGGCGGGATTTGAACAGATACGTTTGGAGTCCTCATATTTCATCGAATTTTTATTGTTTATAGTGAGTTTTGGTTCGTAAAATCGGTGTTGTTTTGCGTAACAAAGTGTCGTGCAAGTGAACAATATACATTTCAGTGAAATATGATGGTGTGGGTCGTGAACAGGAAAAGTGTTCCGTTCTTTTGTAGCGCGGCAAGCGGTCGGTTCACCTCTTTCCTGTGGACTTCTCTGCGTTTCCTGCGTTTCTCGATTGCCTCCAAAAACTCCAAAGAAGCGTTGAAACGTTGAACACCAACGTTTTAATTGCTATAAATGAGAGTATTTATTCAAGACATCGGTTGTATGCGATATTATAATCGCTTTACCTTGAATTGAACCAAAAAAAAAAATCAAGTGAGAATTTATGATATAAGTAAATTAAAACTCTACCAAAACTTATCTTTTTAAAGGAGTTACAGCGTTTTTATTAAAGTAATATTTTATTTTAAGTAACCGCGTAACTCTCAAACGACAGAATTAAAACTTTCTTTTACTACTTTTATCTGCATAACATCGATGTTTTCTTTTCTGTTCTTTCAGTGAAGTAAGTGAGGATGGCTCCACGCATTATAATCTTATTTAGCGGTAAAAGGAAATCTGGAAAGGATTTCATTACAGATCACTTAAAGAAAATGTAAGTGTTTATAGTAAGTAAACATTAGGCCTATTATAAAACTTATTCTTATACTTGAATGCATTGCTTCAATGTGAAAGTTTCTTATAATTGAATGGCGATGTTTGGATGTTTACGGCTAAATAGACTGCTAAATAGAATAGTTTAGGCTAAGGGCTCTTACTGGAGTCATGTTGCAGGAACTGACCCGAGCACTTGTCTCGCGTGGTTTCGCGCGTCGCGTTTTTGCCTGCCACGAGGCTCCGCAATCCTCAATCTCTTGTTCTTGTCCAAAAACAATCAATGAGATTGGGATAGATTCTCCCTTAAACTACTTGACACTGGCGGAAATGCAGTGCTAACGCACAAGCAAGAGTCCATTAGTTATAAATAAAAAAAAGGGCTCTTACAGACGAGCGACACTTTGCTGTCGCGATAGGTCACAGAGCGTCGCGCTCATACATTTGGCGATTGCGTGATCCTCTGCGACATGTGAAGCTGGCAATAAAATGCAAGCTAATTGCCTGGCATTCACATGTTCGTGTGAAAATGTGAATTTTACTTTATTATCAAATGCTTTTTTACCCGCTTGTGCCAGAAGGTGGGTTATTTAATGAGAAGATAAAAATTATATATTTTTCTTATCGGCCTATAAATCAGTGATCCTATAATGTTGCGAATATTTGTGTGATGAATATTAATATTTGTTCGATTCATGTTTTTTTTCGTTTCGACCCATTCAATCTATACGTTGCGTGCACCCTGTTTAATATACAATGCATGAACTTTTACGCCCTGGAGTGCGATTTTTGAATCTCATTCGGTGAGTTCAGTAGTTGAAAATGTAAAAATTACTATGGAGATACGCATCTTTCTACTGCTGATTTGACTTTCAAAAATCGCACTTTTTAATGTCAAATCAGCAGTAGAAAGATGCACGTCTCCATAGTAATATCAATATTTTCAACTGCTGAGTTCAAAGAATGAGATTCAAAAATCGTACTCCTCCACAAAAACCCATGAATCGAATACAAATTATTAATATTCATCACATAAATATTCGCAACATTATCCTGAATTGCACTACCTATTCCGATCACTGATTATAATAGATCTGTAGAATACATATTACATATTGTGTATTGAATAATAAATATTAGTACCTATTGTGTTTTGAATAATTTCTGTCCATAGACTGTTAGGTTAGTTAGTAAGTACCTAAGTAAAAAAAATATTGTTTTAATAATTTGCAGCTTATCAGATCGTAGTGAAGTAATAAAAATATCTCAACCGATAAAGAGTCATTGGGCCAAGGAGAAGAATTTGAATTTGAATGAATTGCTCAGCGACGGTGAGTACAAGGAGCAGTACAGATTGGACATGATAAAATGGAGTGACGAGATGCGAGAACAAGATTACGGGTGCTTCTGCAGAGTTGCTTGTCAAAATGGTAATTCTTTTATATTGTTGAATGCTATACCGGGGAGGTGGTATTCGGTGTTGCACTTTTAGAAGTCAGGTAACGCACTCACCGTAATAGGCTACTTGAAAACTAGTCAATTCAGCTACTCTTTATCGGACGTCAATACGTGCGCTTTGTATGAACATTTGTACTAAATAAAGAGTTGTGACGTCATCAACATTTTATTACTTTTTAATCTTGTTATTAAAAATAGTATTCAAGCTAAAAACTCAATGAAAATTGGAGTTTACCGTTATTTTCTTACCTTTTTTTAATGAGAAGATAAAAATAAAATATATTGTATGTAGTCAAGTACCTCTTTAATCATTCATTTTTCTAGATAAATTATTCTGATATGAACAAATTAATTTTAAAATGAGGGTATATATACAAATTTACAATCTTAATAGAACGCGTAAGTATAATATATACAAATTTACAGGGAGCCGCCGCACAGTCGAATGCATCTTCCATCTATCTTACGATAGCTACTAGCACTACTTTACTCTCGTTATACGTTATCCCTCTTTTTAATCTCATTTCTTATATTTGCATATACTTTTTAAATTACAATCGAATACTGTTAGATTTAGTTTAGTTAATAGTATATTTAGATTAATAATATTATGTCTATGTTAACATACTTATGTTGTTGTGCAAATAAATACTATTTTACAATTATTTTATAGTACAGTACCATAGTGTAAATAAAATAAGTGATGAAGCTCAGCGGTCGCAACGGATCTATGCCCGCGCGGCGTGCGGGGTACGGCGGGGGACGCGCGTACCCTAACTCAATTCGCTGTTAGGGTACACGCGCAGGCAGCGTGGGCCGGGGCGCACTCCTCCCGGCCCCCGCACGCCCCGCACGATTGGGCTGCCGCGACCGCTGAGCTTCACCACTATTAGTTCTTTACACTATAGTAAGCTATTTTTAATCAAACCAGGGACCAGGGTCTTCGTTTGCTAAATTTCATGACACCATAAATTACTACTTGTACTTATACAGGGTCAAACTTAATATGCTTACAGTTTTATCAGGGGCTGATCAGACCAACTAACTGAACTAATTTTTCTAAGGGACCAACATCGAAATCGCGGAAGATTTTTTCGCGTCTTCGACCTTGGTCCCATAAACAAAGTTGTTCAGTTTGATGGTCTGATCATCCTCTTAAAACCGTCAGCTTATTAAAAAGGACCCTACATGAGTAGTCTTTTTTTTTATTTTTTTTTCCTAAACCAGTTGTATGGGGTCAGTGACATTTTGTATGGGGTATAAAATGACTTGTAATAATGTTTGAAATAACAATTAATTTTCTTTTTAAATTCCGTACAAAAAATTCATTACCTCATTAATTGTTTTGCAACTTCAATACAATAACTAACTACATTGTAGCATAGACATCAAATAGAAATCTGATCAAGCATTTTATAAAATTCCAGCCACCGACAAACCGATTTGGATAGTGAGTGACATCAGACGTAAAACAGATATTCGCTGGTTCAAAGAGACATATCCTGGCCTCTGTCGCACCGTACGTATCACTGCAGACGAAGACACAAGAATAAAGAGAGGATTCCAGTTCAAATCCGGAGTAGATGACGTGACCTCGGAGTGTGACCTGGATGATTTCACTGAGTGGGACTTGGTGATAGACAATAGTGATGGAAAACAGCAGTTAGAAGAACAATTGGATAGTATTTTAGGTTTGCTGTCACATTTATGATTCTAGTTTAATGATATTTAACACAAGATATGTTACCTCCATAGAAAATGGCGCGTAAAATTGTGCAGCGCCACAGCCGTAATGCACGGAGTATTGTTTGACGCGGAAATACATCCTAAATAGGACTTTTTCGAGTCTTCAATTTGCGCGCTAGTACCTAACATATCTGCTTCGGTTTGGTCTATACAGGGTGTTAGGGTAAACAGTTGCATTACTTTAAGGGATGATTGTACCCATGATACTGAACAAGTTTCTAGAAACTCGTAAAAAAAAATTTGGACTTCCCATATTAAATGCAATCAGCTGATCGAACTTTTATATGAAAAGTAGATTTTTTTTTTTTGCGAATTTCCTTTATGTTTCTTAGGGAAAGTTGTTCAGTATCATGGGTATAATCACCCCTTAAAGTAATGCAACTGTTTACCCTAACACCCTGTATATAATATCATTGCTCTACTAGAGCAAGTTTTGGTGGAGGATTTTAGAAATATGAGTAGTTTAATTATCTTTGAGGCACATTTTTATACATAAACTCACGACCGTATTCCCTGTCGGTGTCGTCAAAAACATCGCTACAACTACCAACTTTCTGTTTAAGAATGTAGCTGTAGCAATGATGAATGATCACATTTAGCAATTTAAGTTTCAGTATTGGCTATGTGCACGACACTAGCGCCACACTAGCGCGGCGTAGCGCATGAACTATGTCGGCCAGCCGTGAATTATCTACACTATTATAGTACTGTAAAGACTGTGTTTGTTCGAGGATTCTGCCAAAACTACTGGACCGATTTTGATAAAACTTTTTATATTTTAAAGTCTTAAAAACTAGCTTATATTTTATTCCGGTACGATGACGGGAGCGGATGCGGACGAAGCCCCGGACAAAACCCAATTTGTATGGGAATTCCCATACAAACTTTTACCTCAGTTTTAACACCTTTGGGGGGTTAAAATGCGACAAGCCTTTTTTAAGTGAGCATCTAGATGCCAATAGAAACTTCCATGCCAAATTTTAAGTTAGTAGACAGTTTTGGAGATTTCGTGTTAAGTTAGTGTGCGGATTTGCATAGATTCAAGCAAATCTGATACAGCTTCGCCGTCAGTAGTTCAAATTTCTGCCACAGTGTGCGCTGCGATCGACTTGACAGTTCCCAACACCCACTTCGCACATAGCCAATAAAATGACGTGTCAAGTGGTGAGAGGCTAGCTTTAAAATTACGCGATAATTTAAAATATATCGTAAGTATTTTGGGTAAATCTCAAACGAAGAGCTATGGAGACGGACAGGTTAGCAGCGTATAGAGAAAGTGATCCTTATAGTACAGATGCTAATTAACTAAATGAATATTCCCGTAGGACTCAGTAGTTTTATACCGACATGTGGTATCGTTGCATTCAGTAAAGTTTCCTGACTGCTGAGTAGGAAAAATGACGATGTCACTTTCTCAATTGGTGTAGTGGGGAGTTATGACGTCATCAATTTTTTGTATGGGATGAAATAATTTCTTTTTCTGAAACCTGTCGTGTTGGGTATCAAATGAAAGGGCTTCATGAGCCGGTTCTAAAAATATACTACACCATTACCTTGCAGCTACTGGTTTTCAAAAAAAGGATTCTCAAAACATACCAAGTTAAGAAGGACCCTATATGTTATCATAATACTTTAGATTCAGTAGATAATTTGTGTTATTCGTATGTACAAAGCGGGGAACTTCACCCGGCGAAGGGTCCTTGAGTCGCTGAATTGTGCTCAACTGAATCAACACCCACAGGGTCCGATTCAGCTAGCCGTAAGCCGACACACACATAATCTGTTATCTTCAGATTTTTTATTTTATCTAAGTCGTTGACTGATAAGTGATAAGCTTTAAATAAATAATGTAATGGTAATTTAAATCGTTAAATATAATATTTATTCTATGTATCATAACCTACTTAGTTTTATTTTCTACATTTCTGTTTTATATGTGAATAAATACAATTCCCTTATTCAGGACAAGTAAATTTTAAAACTATTATTATTTTTCAGATAGACTTGGTAATTATAAAAACGTTATCGTCAGCCAGCATTTATTCACATTTTAGTAATACACACGTCCAGTAAAGCAAAGCCATACATATTAGTCATGTACGTAGGTACACGCATATTACGACGGGTTGCAGCGCAAAAATCTGCACTTATCGCTTCTATACAATTTATATTAAGGTGGTTTCAGTCCATACAAACGTTTGACGCACAATACGCGTAGACGGAATTAATAAAAGTAATATTTTATATATGGCAAAATAGTTTAGAAAATCTAGATCTCGCGTATCAAATAACATTTGCAATTAATAATAAAATTACGAAGATATAAAGCATAAAATTATGAAGATATGAAATTTTTCATACAAAATTTTCAAAGCTTTATATCTTCGTAATTTTATTATAAATTGCAAATGTTATTTGATACGCAACATCTAGATTTTATAACCTATTTTTCCATATATACAAAGTTACCTATATTAATACCGTAAGCGTATTACGTATACTACGCCGGCTGCGGTTGAGCGGTCGTAGTTTGCCATTCCAAGTGGAACTTTTTACGTCTGCAGTCATCATCATCTTCCTAGCTGCTGTCCCGCTGGGTAGCGAGATCTGCTTTCCTAGTCTGTTTCTTCCACTTCGCTCTATCCTGAACATCGTCGATGGAGAGCTCGCAGCTGTCCATCTCCTTCTTTACAACAACATCAGACCATCGGAGCTTTGGCCTGCCTACCCCACGTTGACCTTGTAGGGTGAAGTCCATTGCTTTGTTGCCTATATAATCAGGTGGTCTTCTTTTTACATGATTTTTACGTCTGCAGTATTACGTGAAACTAAAAATCTGTCAATGCGTTGCGATTGCGACCCGGCCCGCTCTAGTCTGCGAAGTACTCGTTTTCCGCTGCGATGCGGCCCGCTACGCCCCTATGCGGCCCGTATAATATGCGATTACCCTAGACTGTAGAGGCCCTAGTACTAGAGGGCAAGGCTGTGTCGCTCATTTTGTCTGCAAAAAGAGACAGAAAGTCAACATTGTGTTGCGATGCCATACTAGACCATCTGGAAGACAAATAGTCATACGACTTGCTATAAACCCGTTTTTCTGTCTATTCGCGCGTCAGTTTGGGTAAAACTTGGCTCTGTTACTGCCCCAATTTAGAAAAGTAGGTTATTCATAAACAAGTACCTATCTGTATTATTATTTGAGTGTTCTCCTTTTTCGGAATTAAATTAGGTAGTGCCTTTTGAGTCGATCTGTCTGGTATGGTGATGGTTCCTAAGGGAACCGGATCAAATCTACCATGCATTAATTGCATCATCATTCCTGTACAAGTCCATTCCTGGACATATGCACAGTATAAGAAAGAGTATCTATATAGGTCTCTTCGAATTTGCGCCACCTGGTTCGGTGTGGTCACAGGTTCGGTCCTGTGCATGCATCCAGTCCCTTCCAATCATCTTCCACAATAATTATCGTCAACCTTACTACTTGACCTTACCTAGTAGACTTCTGCGTGAGCCTTGTATTTCTGACAGCAGTTTTCTTATTCCTCACAGGTTCAGATTCACCTTTCGAGCTCGTTGATGGAGTGAATTTTTTTAAATTCTACACATACTAAATCATGAAATGAAAATTGAAATATACTTTTATTTACACCAAACACAGATACAGCATAGGAATAAAAAACGATCATTCACGAATCATTTTATACGTATGTTTGAAAATGTATAAAAAAACATAATATCGTGTCATTTTCGTGTACAAATCTACGGCCGTAGCCGTAGCACGGGTGATAACTTGATAAGGCTAGGCTGGATAAATATCACGCCTTTTATCTCGTTCGTTCGCGCGCGAATAGAAAGAGAGCGAAGACGCGATAGCGCTGTATCATGCCATACTATACTATGGCGGCAGAACGTGTAAAATTAATATAGTAGCACGGCTAGCATGCTACCCTCGACAAAGCGTTACGCGTTAAACGAGAAAACGTCATGCGCGCTCATTCTGCACTGGTAGCATGCTAACCCGCGATAGCCGTGATACATCTTTTATCTCGTTCTTTTGCGCGCGAATGAACGAGATAAAAGACGTGATAAAGCCGTATCACGGCTATCGCGGGTGTGCATGCTACCAGTGCTGGAATACGTAAAATAATAAAGATGGAGGCACATCTCGATTTTTGTTGTTTTCTCGGGGGTGGCAGGCGAGGCCTACAGGTGACAGCACTGTTGTGAAACCGTTGGTTCCAAAAAATGTCGCTAGATGGCGCCATACGTTACATATTGTAGTGCAGAGGTGGTAGAAGCAAGGTAGAAGTATCTAGTAATAGATACTATTTCTTATACTGTGGTAGAAGCTTGTTGGGGCGACTAGAAAATTCTGGTAGCAGCATAACATCTTGACCGCAATCCTTGTTTCTGTCACCTCACAGGCTCACCCAGCAGACACCGATGTGACGAGATGACTCATCATCATCAGCGATGAGGATCTTACAGGCTATCCCTGTTAGAGCTGTTGTCGTATAAGTATTATATTTTGAAATTAATTAACTGAAATCTTAGGTTACCTATGACAAATTGTCGTTCTTGGAGAAAAATGTAAACACTAAATGTCTTTGAAATTGTTTGTTTGTTGTTTATTTAGTTAGATACCTAATCGATACATTGACCTACATTCTTTACACATTCTTGCCATTTTATGGTAGCTTGTTGATGTTTCTGCTGTAGAAGTCTACTCCGTCCTTATATCAAAATGTTGGTCGGCCGCAATCGGCAGCAGCGGTTTAGAATCTGCCACTTGCCACAATAAGACATGAAAAAAATCTATGCGTTTTTTATTTCCGCTATGGCATTAGCTTCAATAACAAATAATAGGTAAAATAGCCCCTGGGTAACCTATGCACCATGCACATAGCCTATGGCGTGGAGACGGACTCTGGTTAGGTACATTATATCCAGAAAATAAGTATTATTAGTAGAAGTGTATTTATCTTAGCAGTTTTGATGAAGTATAAAACTTTTGTAAATCGTCTTATTATTTTGGATGCTGGCAAAAGTCCAATACTTGAAGAAGAAATCAGTTACATCCACATCCATTAAGAATATTTATGAATTTTATCGTTCTCTGTACACAACATCTTTTATTTAAGTCCAACCAATACCAGCTCGACTGTAGATCGCCATCAAGTCTGTAAACGGGTCATGCAGGGATGACCTTCAGCGCCGTACTAAATGCTAACTTGATTGCCCTTTTTAGGGTTCCGAACCCCATCAATAAAGTAACGCTGCTCGGCCATTTGTTTTATAGTCCTGCTATTAATCTTTATAATAAAACACGTCTTAACGCAACTTTGAATTATTTGAATGATATGAGCTAAAAAAATGTTAGAGTATTAAAAGACGAATGTCCAGAGTTTTCTGGAGCTTAGGGTGAAAGCTCGCTCACCCGCGCTGTCTCACGAACCAAGTCCTAATACAAACACGATTTGTTCGATATGGTTACTCGTTTAATTAAGTTGGTTCCCGGTTTTGAGTAACGATAATAACGTCCTGAATTGTCGAATGTCGCCGGTGTAATGTCAATTGCGGGTAGTAGTATGCGTGAGGGCGGGCGTTGCGGCTCGGCAGCCGCCATCTTGGACCATCGGGTAAGGGCGGCACTTAGAAATAAACGGATGCGCCTTCACAGCCGCCCGGGTGAAACCCGCAACTAGAGCAAAAGGCAATAACTACGGCGAGCGCCAAGATATCTAGTACGGATGGGATGCTACGATATTGCCGGTCGTGGGAACTAGCGCTGACTCGGCCGCCACGTCGTCGCCGGTCGGGCGGGCGATGCCTCGTCCTTTGTTTTCTAGCTGCACGGCGCGGCACCGGCACAGTGGCACGGCACGGCGGCGGCGGGGTATCGACAGGGGTGCGCGCGCACCCCCCCGTTCGATCGCGGGCGGTCGGCGGCGCGTTGCATAACGTCGTGGCGGCACTCCGCGCGCGACCCCGCTCCGAGCGCCCGCCGCGCGCGCACACCGCGCTCACACGCGCACAGTCGCGCCCTTTACGTAACGCGCGACCACCGCGCGCGACCTCGCGACTGCTCCCCCGAAAGGATAAGGTTTGGAGTGTTCAGTGTGCTTCTGGCTTGGTTTTATTTTGCGAGGAGACAGCTCGGATCGACGATCGGCCGGTAGGTGTAGCCGCAGTGCGCGCGCTCTTTGTCCGGGCGCGTGGTGGTCGCGGCGGCCGGCGGTGGTGGTCGCGTGCTGAATAATTGACGCGGAGGCTGGCGGCCGCTATCGACCCCCTCGCGTGACGGCGGCGATTAGCCGCCGCAAGGACGCCGCCGCCGCGCTAGCTGCGGCACTGGCCCGCGCCGCTGCCGCTCCGCCGCCGCCACCGCGCGCTACCACTATTGTGCTCTATGTTCTATCCTATCGATTCTCCTATTTTCATTCTTAGTTGTTGTTATTCAAAATGACAGGACACCCACGATTTTCTGTATTGGAGCTGTCATTACTACAGCAACTGATTGTGCGCACTTTAACCGTCCTTGAGCGTAATATCCTGAAGGAAAGTGAGGCGACTGTGCCCCGAAATGTCATTAAGCGCGTAAAGTGCGCATAATGGAGCGGCTCGAGCTCTCCCACGTTACGACATCATCAACAGAAACGTGAATGGTTCAAGTGCGTGCCGTCGTCGGTACTAACTACGACGGTCCCTATGCTTTTAGATTCATGTGAATCGGCCCGCAATTTCCAGAAACTAATGGCGTGTTATTCCTGGGAACGGTTGATTCATCTTTTGCACAAGGTTTTGGCAAGAGGGACGAAACTTTATAATCATAAGCTGTTGGATTTAATCTATGTAATCCGAGTAATCTTAACCTACGTTACATAACTATTTTAAAGTAAATAAGTAGGTGGTAGGTTTATTTGCGTCGTTATAGAAACTATTTAGGTTTAAATTTATTGTTGGCTAAGAAGCATGTGAAGTTTAATTACTTTCTCAACTACATAAAGGTCAAATAAAATGTTCATTCAGCAAATTTTGAATTTTTGTAAAAAAACGATAGACTGGGTTTGTCTGTTACGTAAACCGAGACTATTTTGCGGTTCATTCACGTCTACTACTCAATAGATCATTATGAAACAGTTCTATCGATCTTGAGACACGTAAAGTTAATGGGAGCCGACTTTTGCAAGTGTGATGACAAAGTTTGGGTAGATACAGCAATGCGGTGCTACGGTGCTACGGCGCTATGGGGCTACGCACTTTTGCTACGCGGGATCACAGCGCTACGAAAAGATCTCTCCGTAATCTCAATACTTGAGTTATGTAATGCCAGTGTTTTCTGGATACTATTTCACGAAGGATCGGCAACTAGGTAGGTATCTAAACTATTATAAAACTGTAACAGACGTGTGTCTGTACATTGAAGATATTTACAAAAAAAAGATTACGATACGTATGATTTTAGATGTCCCTGATTAAAAATCACAAATTTTTGGATTTTTTGTCTGTCTGATTGTTTGTTTCTTTGTTTATTTGTTTGTTTGTTTATTTGTTTCTTTGTTTGGGTGTTTGTTTGTTCGAGTATCACGCAATTCACGCAAAAACTACTGAACCGATTTTGATGAAACTTTTTTTGTTTGATAGCTTATCATCTGACTTAAAATCTGGTATATAATTTATGCGAATAGAAGAATAGAAGTAAAGCTATAATATCGGTTCAGTAGTTTTTGCGTGATGCTCGAACAAACAAAGCACAAAAATTATTTTTCTAAATTTACTGTTTTATAATAGTACGAGCTTTTACCCGCGACTTCGTCCGCATAAATTATATACCAGATTTTAAGTCAGATGATAAGCTATCAAACAAAAAAAAGTTTCATCAAAATCGGTTCAGTAGGTAGTTTTTGCGTGATACTCGAACAAACAAACACCCAAACAAACGAACAGACAGACAAAAAATCCAAAAATTTGTGATTTGGAATCAGGGACAGGTAAAAACCATGTCGTAATTTTTTTTTGTACATATCTTCAATGTACAGACACATTTCTGTTACAGTTTTATAATAGTTTAGATATATAGATATAGATTTCCGTTTCAAATAGTTTTACTTCTTAAATAATTCAAAACGAGGACATACAAACAGGGTATTGTTTTTATAGCATTCGTTTTTAAAAGGGTCGAAAGGTCTATCTACATTCATGACAAGACATACCTAGATACAGAGCACATTTTTAAGGGAATAATCATATTAACATTGAAACCGCAAAAAAAATCTCAGCTGTCCCATAGATGTTTGGGTAGTAAGTTTGCAGTTTTATATGGAACAGCAGATTTTTTCCCGTGATTTCCTATGGGACTAATAATCGCTGCAACCCCCATCGGACCCGTAGAGAACCTGTTTGATGGTCTGATCATTTCCGTTAGCCATACGTTCCTTCAGCATAAATCGTTCTAGTCTAAAACTGGCCATCTTTTCTCTTTTATTGATAACGAACTTTTACCCGCGACTTCGTCCGCATAAATAATATACCAGATTTTAAGTCAGATGATAAGCTATCAAACAAAAAAAGTTTCATCAAAATCGGTTCAGTAGTTTTTGCGTGATGCTCGAACAAACAAACACCCAAACCAACAAACAGACAGACAAAAAATCCAAAAATTCGTGATTTGGAATCAGGGACAGGTAAATAAGTTGTAACCATGTCGTAATTTTTTTTTGTAAATGTCTTCAATGTACAGACACATTTCTTTTACAGTTTTATAATAGTTTAGATTGTCTATATCTAGGGTCCTTCTTAATTATATTGACACTTTTCTAAGGGGATGTTCAGACCCTCAAACTGAACAACTTTCCCTATGGCACCAACATCAAAATCGCGAAATAAGAATCAGCTGTCCCATACAAATCTGCAAACCTACTGGATCCAAATGTATGGGACAGCTGATATTTTTTTCGCAATTTCAATATTGATCCCATAGAGAAAGTTGTTCAGTTTGATAATCTAATCAGCATAGCATAAGCATAAGCATATGCTCACGACTATATTCCCCGAGAGGGCAGTCAGAGATATTCTGAAACTTCAGAACATCCACGTTTCACTAGTAGTACCGATGGTCTAATCATCCTCTTAAAAAGTGTCAGCCTTTAGAAGGACCCGGTATAAGGACTCAATATAATAAAACCGGTCAAGTGCGAGTCGGGCTACTCGCGCACCGAGGGTTCCGTGCCACACCACCACAGAACACAACATTGTTAACTTAGAAAAAAAATCTTCTTTTGTCCGGGACCTGTAGCGCAAGATCGACTCACACTTGGCCGGTTTTTTGTATTTGTTGTTATTTTGTAGAGTTTGCTCTCTAATCACACTAAGTTTGACGCTTGTATGTATTACCGTTTTTACGATAGAGCGTGAAGAAAAAACGTTGATAAACACTAGTTTCTTGTTGAGAACCCCCCTTAATTTTTAACCTTTTGACTGTTTTATTATTTGTTAACAAATCCGCCGTAATAACGCATAATCTGAGAAAATTTCAACTATCTAGTTAGCTATTACGGTTCAAAAGTTACAGCCCTAAATAGGTAGGACAGACGGACGGACGGACGGACAACGTAGGCTTAGTAATAGGGTCCCGTTTTCACCCTTTGGAACTAGAAGAAAAAGGATGTTTTGTAAAAATTGATAGACCACTTGAAAGTGTGGCGATGACGGTAAGTTTAAACAAGTAGCGTATTGCTTTGACTTGGAGCAAGTATAACGTTTTAGATTGACCCAATTTCCCGTGACTCATGATCTTGATCATCATCAAAACTTTTACTTTCTTGAAAGTAAAACTTTTTGCATCGAACTAGGTGTGCTATCGAAACGTAGGCTTAGTAATAGGGTCTCGTTTTCACCCTTTGGGTACGGAACCCTAAAAATTAATATTTTTCGTACCTACCAACTTTTACTTTGCGATCTACCTCTCTATTTTTTCAAGGTGAACCTTTAAGGAATTTCCTTTATCTTAGAACTTCGGTATCGGATGCCTAGTTAATCGGTTTTTTATTTATTAATGACTATTGCGACGGCTCGATCTTTGCCCTTCGCCTTTTAATCGGCTCTTCTTAATGATTTACCTATTTAAAGAAAAGGACGGAGGAAATGTGGTTCAATTTATTAATAGGGTACCGAGCCTATTGTTTCATTCATTTCATTGATTCATTCAATAACAATAATACATTGTGTCTGAACATCACATACCTACATTAAAACAAAATATCATCATCATCATCATCATCTCAGCCGACGGACGTCCACTGCTGGACATAGGCCTCTCCCAAGGATCGCCATAACGACCGGTCCTGCGCTGCCCTCATCCATCGTTTTCCCGCCGCCTTCACCAGGTCGTCGGTCCACCGTGTGGAGGGCCTACCCACGCTGCGCTTTCCGGTACGTGGTCGCCACTCGAGAACTTTTCGGCCCCATCGGCCATCGGTTCTGCGAGCAATGTGCCCCGCCCACTGCCACTTTAGTTTAGCAATTCTTTAGGCTATGTCAGCTACTCTGGTTCTTCTGCGGATCTCTTCATTTCTGAAAAAACAAAATATACCTAGATTAAAATTACAATTTATAGAATTATTATGAATTAAATAGAATTACCGAAGTAAAAAATATTTAATTACAATAATCGCACATAGTAGTAACAATAATGAAAATAAATCTATTTAATTTGAAGTCATTTATCAATATGCATGTCACCTCGCATAATCACTACATAGTAAAAAACAAAGTCGTTTCCCGCTGTCTGTCCCTATGTATGCTTAAATCTTTAAAACTACGCAACAGATTTTGATGCAGTTTTTTTAATAGATAGAGTGATTTAAGAGGAAGGTTTATATGTATATAATACATGCATTGCTCCCGTGCGAAGCCGGGCGGGTCGCTAGTATAAAATATAACCAAACTAAACCACTATAACCATAACCTATAACTATATAATCTAAACTATTATAAAACTGTAACAGAAAATTAAATGTATCTGTAGGTACATTGAAGATATTTACAAAAAAAAAATTATGACATGGTTTTTACCTGTCCCTGATTCCAAATCACCAATTTTTTTATTTTTTTTTGGCTGTTTGTTTGTTTGTTCGTTTGTTTGTTTGGGTGTTTGTTTGTTCGAGTATCACGCAAAAACTACAGAACCGATTTTGATGAAACTTTTTTTGTTTGATAGCTTATCATCTGACTTAAAATCAGGTATATAATTTATGCGGACGAAGTCGCGGGTAAAAGCTCGTTATTTATAAAATTGATTATGGACAATATCTAAACTATTATAAAACTGTAACAGAAGTGTGTCTGTACATTGAAGATATTTACAAAAAAAATATTACGACATGGTTTTTACCTGTCCCTAATTCCAAATCACTAATTTTTGGATTTTTTGTCTGTCTGTTTGTTTGTTTGTTTGTTTGGGTGTTTGTTTGTTCGAGTATCACGCAAAAACTACTGAACCGATTTTGATGAAACTTTTTTGTTTGATAGCTTATCAACTGACTTAAAATCTGGTATATAATTTATGCGGACGAAGTCGCGGGTAAAAGCTCGTAATAAAATAATTTTACATGTCTCACATCGTTATAATTATAGAACTTACGAGCTTTTACCCGCGACTTCGTCCGCATAAATTATATACCAGATTTTAAGTCAGATGATAAGCTATCAAACAAAAAAGTTTCATCAAAATCGGTTCAATAGTTTTAGCATGATACTCGAACAAACAAACACCCAAACAAACAAACAAACAAATAAACAAACAAACAAACAAACAGACAGACAAAAAGTCCAAAAATTTGTGATTTGGAATCAGGGAAGCCTAAAAACCATATCGTAATCTTTTTTTGTAAATATCTGCAATGTACAGACACACATCTGTTACAGTTTTATAATAGTTTAGATTGTAACACAGAATCATAATAACTATCACAACACAAATCATCACGGTAAAACCGCCAAAAGTGGCCACTTTTGTTAATTTGCCGATTTTTCAATTGTCAGAAAATTCTTATGAATTAATTACCTGCCTATTTAGTTGAAACAAATATAGCTATGCCACCTTCCTGTTAACCATACACCAGCGACCCAAGAAAATTGATCTCGTTTTTTATTTAATTAAATATTTTAATTCAGTTTGGAAAAAAATAGGCACCAAAGAGACATTATTGGGATTATTTGGATTTCTGAATAAAAACTTTTTAATGATTCTAAAACATTTTGTTGCTATAACTGGCAAGATGTCTTGGAAAAAAAATATCTATAGCCATAAAAACTAAAAAGAAAGAAATCTGTTTTCTTTTTAATTGAAGTACTTGGCTTAACGTCATTTTTTTCTGACAGATAGCTGCCAGTTCTGTATTTCTTCGATGTAATGAAAACTCTTTGGTAGTATGAAAAATATGTAGACGAGAAATACAAACTTTTTGGTTTCACAAAAACTTCTCTTGAATCCCAATCAAATCCCAATCGTACTATTCGTAACATAAAAAATTGCATAAAAATAATGCTAAAAAATAATATCTTCTTCTTCTTTCTTATTTCTTGATGTTTCAGTGGTGGTTTCAGTTTGAGGTCTACGATTTTTGAAAAACACCTTATAATTTGTTTAATGAAATCGATATAAGTATTTTATTCATAGAAATATATTTCATCTGGTGATTGAAAAATCGTCCCTAATAGACTGTTCTGTTATTATAATTTATAGTTAGTAAATATAGATCCTGGGCAATCAAACTTTGCTCGGCGTCTTTCGAGTTATTCTAAATAGGTTTCATCCCTAAGAAAATCCGTTTTCACACAAAAAAATTATCTTTTATTTAACGAACTAAACAACTTTCGAGACAACTTTTAATTAAATTAAATTTTTAAAAAAAATTTGTCCCGTACAGTTGAGTAGCCTGTTAGGCCAGTCATTTTACGGAGTTTTGTTAGGCGGGGTAGGGAGTAATTATTAATTGGACTTTTAAACTGTAACCGGCACCATTTAGTGACAAAAATACTATACTAAACCAAATTAAAAAAAAATTGCTACGCAACATAGAAATCAAAATTGTGTGTCCGAGAAGGCTTTTAAATTAATAATTTTAATACCAATGCACTCATTTGAAATAGATTTAACAATATACATTATTTTTAATCAATAAAATAGGCATTAAAATTTAAAAAATTAGGTATTTATTAGAAAATACGAATGTATTTTTCAAAACCTTCTAAGTAGACACAAATATTTACACCATGTTTGAAGCATGTATGATGGTAAAGCCATAAATATGTGCAAAAAAAATTTATCATCAGGTTTTTTTAGAACGAGATAATATCTATATTTTAAAATTGGAGCTGTTGCTGACGTAATTTTTTTTTTAATTTTGGTTCATTTTTAAGCTCAAATTGGCTCTTCAATATTATAGCGGAAAAAAATTCAATTAGTAATTAGTCCCGGCTCAAACCGTAAAATGACTGGGCTATGTAGAGTAGCGATTTCTAAGTTTTAAAAGTCGGTCAAAATGATGGTCTAAATAAACAATCCCTTTTAATATTACTAGCAACCTATGGAATGTTGATGACATCTTGCCAAACAAATAGTCTTTTAGCTGTCTTTTAGTATGCAAAAGTCATGCTATTGCTGTTTCATGTGCGGCCACGTTATGGTTACATCTAATGATAAAAAGCTTTTCCTGGATTTTCTGCTTCTATGTAGACTCTTGTCTTATATGATTCTAGAGAATATAACCGTTGAATAAGAAAAATTTTTTTTTTAATAATAACCACAGCTAACTTCACCTACTTTTTATTGGTTTCGCCCTTAGATTAAAAACTTTTCGCTTACGCTGAAAGATGGAGCCAAGAAATGAGAGAGCGGGATAGCCAGTTATAAAAACTTATGTAAACAAAAAAGACAGAAATATTATTTTTTGTTTCGGTCACCGTGGCCTGTTTTTTGGTTGGCAAGATGTCAAACCACTGTCAAACCTGGTCAAACCTATGGAATGTTGATGACATCTTGCCAAACAAATCGTCTTTTAGCCTACTGTAATACCTATGTTTGTGCTTTTAGCTGTCTTTTAGTATGCAAAAGTCATGCTATTGCTGTTTCATGTGCGGCCACGTTATGGTTACATCTAATGATAAAAAGCTTTTCCCGCAGAGATTTAAATCTCTGTTTTCCTGGAACTTCTGCTTCCATGTAGACTCTTGTCTTATATTCTCTAGATTCTAGAGAATATAACTGTTGAATAATCATAAAAAAAAAATTATAATAATAACCACAGCTAACTTCACCTCCTTTTTGGTTTCGCCATATTCATAACCACAAAGACGATTCAACGTCAACCTTCCACAACAAATAATAACTTCAAATTAACGCCCTACTAAACTGACCTAATTGTGTTTTAATAACAACTCGTTTTTACATTAAAAAAAACCACATAATTTGAACGTTTCGGGCGAAACAGTTGACGTGCGTGATTATGTCATGGCAGGCATTTCATTTAGCCGAGGGCACGCGATGCAAACTTGCTAATATAGGTAGGGTTACAAGAATAAAGGATTTATCCGGAAAGGAGTCAATTTATTTTAAACCCACAAACGGTAACGTTTATTTAATGGTATTACACTCTAAATACATAATTTAATTTATTATAGTAATCGGACGAAAGATTAGGTAAAAATGCAAACGGAATTATGAAATCAATATTCAATAGGTATTTAAAAAAGCACCGTTTTGACTTTTTTTGCTAAGATTCTTTTTTCCTGTTAAAATCGGCACATGTAAAGCAATGCGTGTATAGGAACGTCTTAGATGTCCATACGAAAATGAAAATAGAAAACCAACACATTTTACTAAGACCAGATGTGCGCCAACTGCGATTACGCGACACTCCGTTTAGATGAGGTATAGCTAGTATTACCACTATAATCTAGAGATCGACATAAGTTTCATAACCACAGGGTGAAATTGATATCATTAGCATCCTTTTAAACTAAGAGTCTACCCATCAAACTGAACAACTTTCACTATGGGAGCAAACCGATCGGAGCAAAAAAAATCTGCTGTTGCATACATTTGTGTCACGTAGGCATTGCAGTTTAGTATGGAACAGCAGATTTTTTTGTTGCTCCGATCGGTTTGCTCCCATAGTGAAAGTTGTTCAGTTTGATGGGTAGACTGTTAGTTTAAAAGGATGCTAATGATATCAATTTCACCCTGTATACGCCAACAATACGCTAACATTTTTTGTTAGCCTATTTCCCACACTAAGAGGAAGGATCTTTTTTTAAACCTTAATCGTGAATAGGATTTGTCTTCTAATGTTCTTGCTTACAGTTATCCTACGCCAATACGCCATGCAAGACATACATTTACTTACGTAATAAATAGGTGTACATTTTTTTCAAAATGTTGGGTCTATTCGTCGGGGCGGGTGTGGTAGATTGTATGCACGAGACGCACGGAAATTAAGCTAGTACAGCTTGGCACAAAAGTCTCGAAAAAATGAGGGCGCCTATGTCTTTGGAACAACGTCAAGATCACGCATAACCTCGCGCAAAACGTACTACAATAGATAGTCCCACCTGTCTCCACGTCAAAACGTATACTGATAAACAATCTACACAATAAATAAATCACGGTAACTTAAGAGGGCTATCACAGTCCAGTGGCGCCCTCATCACATTAAAAAAGATTTCTCAATAGAGAAAGCCTAAATTAAAAAAGTGCTCAACACGAACACTACTAAAGCCTTCAAGCCATTGTTATACAATACTTTTATAGGTTCTAAACATTCCACTTTTAGACAATTTCGAATAAAAACAAAAGTGGCCGTGTTTTTTCTTTTTTCAAAATTTGTATGTGTTATGTGTAGACCTTTAAAAAACCTATAAAAGTATTCTATGAAAATAGCTTGAAAGCTTTTGTAGTGTTCGTGTTGAGCACTTTTTTAATTTAGGCTTTCTTTATTGAGAAATCTTTTTTAATGTGATGAGGGCGCCACTGGACTGTCATAGCCCTCTTAAGATAACATTTAGAAAATATACAACACAAATGTAAAACTTACAAAAATGAATTACATAACTCAGGAAATTTAACTTTTTATATTTATATTTGGCAGCCCTACTCGAGGTCTATTGAAATATTGTCAGTTATCATTCATTCATTATCAGTAATGTTGAGTAAAACGAGACTCAATTGCGGCTGAATGTGTAGTTTAAACTCAATTATGTGTATCAATTACGTAGGAATGCATCGTTCTATGGAAACGTTCATTATAACCGTTTATAATTTACATTTTTCCTAATCACTTAGTTTCTCGTAACATTTATCTTTTATAAACCTAGTCAAGTGAAGTTTGGTATTTATTTATACAGGATGAAAATGATATCATTAGCATCCTTTTAAACTAAGAGTCTAACCATCAAACTGAACAACTTTCACTAAGGGAGCAAACCGATCGGAGCAACAAAAAAATCTGCTGTTCCATACTAAACTGCAATGCCTACCTACGCGACACATGTATGCAACAGCTGTTTTTTTTTGCTCCGATTGGTTTGCTCCCATAGTAAAAGTTGTTCAGTTTGATGGGTAGACTCTAGATATCATTTTCACCCTGTATAAATAAAAACTAGTGCAGAATTTAAGATTTTATCCCAATCACAAATAATAATAAAATGGATGAATGGATGGATACTTTATTTTAAGTTACCTATTGTTAGTGGATTGTTATATGAAATATCGACCATTTCTTTTCCGAAAGTAAACTTAGATAGCAACCGCAGATCGCATATGCTCGATTCGTCTATGGGTTGAATAAAGATTTACATAATTAGATAAAGATAGATAGAAATTTCATCAAAACCCAATTAAATTATTTTGTGTGTTTAACACGCATCACATAGCCTACCTAACTCCTACACTCTTGTTGCTCGGTAGGTATATAAACATAAGACTGCCTCTCGAGAGAAACACAGGCAATGGCCTAAAATAAACCTCCGCGATCAAAGTGTCGCGAGACTTACATTCCTCGCTTCTTTTATTAGATAAGATAAAATTGGAAAATCATTGGAGCTACAAGCAAAATATTGTCGTGTGTTTCTCGTCAAATACAAGGTGTAAAATTAAATGCGTCACATAATGAACTTACTTGGTGATACTTCAGACTTTCAAACTGAACAACAACGACATCACAACTGTCGTTAGCCATTGACTTTTTCTATGGAACAGTTTTTTTTTTAAGATTTCGTTTTTTTTTCATGATTTCGGTTTTGGCTCCATTATGAAAGTTGTTCAGCTTTCATAATGGAGCCAAAACCGAAATCATGAAAAAAAAAAACGAAATCAGAAAAAAAAAACTGTTCCATAGAAAAAGTCAATGGCTAACGACAGTTGTGATGTCGATGTTGGCTCAGGAGAGCAATTTTTCAATCTCATTCGCTGAGTTCAGCAGTTGAAAATGTCAAAATTACTATGGAGATACGCATCTTTCTACTGCTGATTTGACTTTCAAAAATCGCACTCCTGAAGTATGATTTTTTTAAAGTCAAATCAGCAGTACAAAGATGCATATCTCCACAGTAATTTTGATGTTTTCAACTGCTGACCTCAGCGAAAAATCGCTCTCCTGGAGTGCGATTTTTGAACCTCATTAGCTGAGTTCAGCAGTTGAAAATGTCAAAATTAGTATGGAGATATGCATCTTTCTACTGCTGATTTGACTTTCAAAAATCATGCATCCGGAGTGCGATTTTTGGAACTCAAGTGGAGCGTATCTCCATAGTAATTTTGACATTCTCAACTGCTGAACTCAGCTAATGAGATTCAAAAATCGCACTCCTGAGCCAACATCGAAATCACAACTATCGTTAGCCATTGACTTTTTCTACACTGTATAAGTTTAAAGTCAACGAAATTGATTAGGTACACTATCAAAAGGAGTCAACGAATTATCTTCGAAACTCTTTCAATTCTTTCAACAAAGGGTCACTGTACCCTTTACTGGCATGTGCAGTGAATTTACTCGAGTGACAGTCGAATGGAAATGTAGGAATGCAACTTTATGTAAACTTTACTCGATGAAACTGCACTCCAACCCACGCTAGTTCTTGTTTGCTCGAATGACAGTTTTATTACTATTCATTTTACGGTTTCATGCAGACTAAGTTAACTTTTATTACGGTTTGATTTTTATATTTTAAACCGCGTGCAAAACGAAGCATTTCATTTCACAAAGATGATTCCTTGGCAATATAAGTCATTTCCAAACTAAACTAAACTATGTTTCCAAATAAATACTGGTTGTCTTCTTTGCTTCCCTCTGACCATTAAAACAATAGCTTTGCTGGATAAAAAACTTAATTATTTAAAAATAATAAAAAGGTGGTTTACAATCGATCTCATGAATGCAATGTAATAGGAGATTGGACGGTCCGGGACAATTAGTCAAAATAGCAACTTTTATTCTAACGTGCGCGATGTATGAAAAATTGTACTAAATACCCACAAGTGACGTCATCGAAATTTCGTTCATGTTATTAAAAATAGTATGCTAGCTTAAAAATAGCTAAAAATGTGAGTATAGCGTTATTTAGTTGTTGGCTAGGACAGAATAACAGCGGTAGCCGGTATTCCCGTCTGCCATGCTGAGTCCTTGGCCTTTTTGTCATCATATGCAATTTTTCTTTTCTTTTCACTGTATGTTCATGTTGTAATGCTTATGAGACAAATAAACGATTTTTAATTTTAATTTAATTTTCAAATGTTTTTTTTTTACTA
Source organism: Agonopterix subpropinquella (assembly GCA_922987775.1). NCBI lineage: Eukaryota > Metazoa > Arthropoda > Insecta > Lepidoptera > Depressariidae > Agonopterix > Agonopterix subpropinquella. The sequence goes on along the minus strand of OV277708.1, from coordinate 8,576,777 downwards.
AGAAGATAAAACTAAAATATATTTTATGCAGTCCGCTCCCCTATTTAAAAACTACTATCGTAACTTAATCCTTTTACGTTAGTAGTAGGTTGATAATTTACAATAGGGGATCGGATAATTAGTAAAATTAGCAACTTTTAATCGAACGTCAAAACGCTTGCAATGTATGAAAAATTCTAAGAATAAGAACCTATGAAAAATTGTACTAAATACCCACAAGTGACGTCATCAACATTTCATTACTTTTTATAGTTCATCATGTTATTTGAAATAGTATACTAGCTACAAAAAACTAAAAATGTGAGTATAGCGTTATTTTCAAATGTTTTTTTTTACTAAGAAGATAAAACATATGTTTTATTATTTGTTGAGTTGGTGATTGCACACGTCCACTTGCAGTAGAATTACTCGGAGCTCGGAGCGCAGCTCTTAAATAAGTTGATGACACTCTGTTGTCCGTTAATTGACCTAGAATTTTCCACACAAACCGTCAATTGACGCATTCATTACCTCTCTATAGGTAGGTAGTACAAGTGTACTGCCCGCTATAAGATAGGTACGCTACTATTTTACTTGTAGATTTAACGATATTGGAAACTAAGTTCACTCAAACATTTCTTGAGAATATCATCATCATCATCATCAGCCTATACATGTCTCGCTGCAGGGCACGGCCTACCCTAGTCCACCACGCATGCCCAATGTGAATTGGCGGACTTCACATACGCATCAGAATTTCTTCTTCAGCGTATGCAGGTTTCCTCACTATGTTTTCCTTTATTCACCGTGTGAGAGCAGTTTTACGTGCATAAGTTAGAAAAACTCATTCGTGGGAATATACAACAAGAAAAGTCACATTTACGCATTATTTTATTAGTGAATTTTATGCAGGGTGTATACAGGGTTTTACAAAAGTAAAAATAAACATTTCAATCTTATATGGGGGTTGTTGAGACCATCAAACTGAACAACTTTCACTATGGGATCAACATCAAATCGCGAAAAAAAAATGTTTCCCATACTTTAGCTCGAGTAGATCTGTAGTTTAGTATGGAACATCGCAAACGCATCGCATCTTGGCGATTACGGCAAATCTCACCATTTTGGGGGATGGGGGCCTATGTCCACTGTCCAGCAGTGAACGTCTATCGGCTGATATGATGATGATGATGATGATGGAACATCAGTTTTTTTTTCGCGATTCCGATATTGGTCCCATAGTGAAAGTTGTCCAGTTTGATGGTCTTAACCACCTCCTAAAATGTTTATTAGTATTTTAGTAACACCTTGGATACTTAACTAAATGCGTAAACAACATGCTTTTGGGGATACTAAAACTCCGCTGTTCCATACATTTTGATCGAGCTATATTGACATTCTCTATGGAACTGTTAATTTTTTTCACAATATCGATGTTGATCCCATAGTTCAGTTTGAAGGTCTGATCATCCCCTGAAAAAACAGCCTAGGTATTACGAAAGACTCAGTATAACTAGTCGTTTTGGTCCACTTTTAAAACGAACTCCTAATCCAAAAACATCAACATAACACGGTGTAATCATTCATTTCAGTATCCTTGAACCGTCGAATGCATTACGGTAGTCACATCTAGCCTCGAACATGAAAAAGCCTTCCAATTTCTTAGAGAGCGGCCGTCATTTTCTGTAACGAGGAACGTATGTAAATGCAAGTAGGCTGCGGGTGCGAGTGCGATGCGAGTGCCGAGGTCGCAAAATATTTTGTGCTGCCTCATTCAATGTTCTTTCATACTTACGGAGAACCGATGTTATGGGGATTGATTGTCATTTGTAATTTGATTGTTTTTGAGTTGATTAGGTGATGGGTGTGGTTTAAAAAAGAGATAATTTCGCCAGCTATTGGAAAAAGCCTCCAAAAAATGTTAGCGTATAGTTGGCGTATAGTTATTGGACCTCATGACAACTTGTTACTCATAATCTCTCAAGTATAGTGGTAATATTAGCTATACCTCATTTAAACGGAGTGTCGCGTAATCGCAGTTGACGCACATCTTGTCTTGGTGAAATATGTTGGTTTTTTACTTTTATTTTCGTATGAACATTCCTATAAGTACACGCATTGCTTTACATGTGCCGTTTTAACAGGGAAAAAGAATCTTAGCAAAAAAGTCAAAACGGCGCATTTTTTATGTTGATTTCATAATTCCGATTGCATTTTTACCTAATCTTTCGTCCGATTACTGTAATAAATTAAATTATGTTTTTAGAATGTAATGCCATCAATAAACGTTAACGTTTGTGGGCCTAAAATTAATTGACTCCTTTATAAATCGATTGCTTATTCGTTAGTTTCATAGACGAAGAATTTTTTCATCGATCGATCGCCTATTCGTTAGTATGATTATACGGGTTTTTCATAGGTGTGTTACTAGGTATATGTAAAGAATTTAAGATCCATTTGACATTCTTAAATGAATTATTTCTGTTTCGATATATCTACTTGCGTAGCAAATAAAATAAAATATAAATAAAAATAAAATATAAATGTAAATAGTAGCTTATCTATGGTCTTGGGCATTGTGTTTGTGAAACATCAGCTTCGTGTTTACCTAAGTGTTTACCCGATGAAATTTCATAGCGATTGTTTGTAGGATTGAAGCGTGAAAGTGGAACAAACAAACCCACTTTCATTACTCACCCTACAGTCTTCCTCTTATCTTTATCAGTGCAAGTTAGTCCTTTCCTTGAGGCATTTGTCCTTCAATGAAATTATTTACTAATAGTTACTACAGCTATTTCTAAAGTGGGGGAAAAGTAAGTAATTAGATTCTCGGAACGAGAACAATTGCCAGGACGTTCGAAATGAACCGAGCATGCACGTAACGTGACCATTCTTGCCAAAGTTTCTTATCCTTATAATCTCAGTATCTTTTATTTATTAATCACTAGCGACCCGCCCCGGCTTCGCACGGGTGCAATGCTGATATAAACCTTCCTCTTGAATCACTCTATCTATAAAAAAAAACGCATCAAAATCCGTTGCGCAGTTTTAAAGATCTAAGCATACATATTACATAGGGACAGACAGCGGGAAGCGACTTTTTTTTATACTTTGTAGTGATCTGGGTTCCATACAATTATAATGATTTATCTACACTAATATTATAAAGAGGAAAGATTTGTACCTATTTTTGTATGTTTGTAATGAATAGGCTCAAAAAGTACTGGGCCGATTTAAAAAATTCTTTCACCATTAGAAAGCTGCATTCACCCTGAGTAACATAGGCTATATTTATTGCTAGAAAAGATTAGACGTCCACCCGTGCGAAGCCGGGACGGGCCGCTAGTTGAGTATATATTTAGAGTTTTATTTTTGACTGTACACATTGTAGGCAATCTACATATCCAAATCAAGCATGATCATAAAAGTAGGCATGCCGCGACTAAATGTCTTAAGTAAATATTAGTTGTCTTTATACGAAAATAGGCATGGTGCGATCTCAAGTATGAAATTTTAATAATGTAGTCTTTGCGCTACAGGTTCTATGAAAATATTGAATAAATAGGCTAAGTAATGGCTAAGTGCGATAGTACGCATCCCGCTATGAAATCGTTCCGTGGCCTTAAAAGTTTAGGAACGTAAAAACTGAAAATCAATTCTACATAGGTAATTGAAAACCGAAAAAAACATTTGGCAACGTCGATTTTCGTCAACTTTCGTTATTATTCTCTACTTTTCATATAAACTATGTTAACAATAATATTATCCTGATCCTTTGACCGTTTTTGCGGTATACCATTCCAGAATTTTTGCATTTATTCAACCTTATATGTATAAAGAAATAAATTCTTACTTCATTGTAACAAATCAAGTAGGTACCTATAAACATCTCGCCGAAGAGTGCCAGAGCAGCCTGTTTCTCTCGCCTATTTAAAATTCCTCCAGTCAGTCCTCTGTCCTCCCCCCCCCTCTCAGTCCCTACCTCCCTCCCCTCCGAGATACTGTCGAAAGGATGAAATGAGAAAGCTATATCTACCTGTGTTTTAGCTAACATTTCTAGATCAGGTTGAAGGAAAATATTTTATATGTTCGAAAAAATTTGTCTCTCTTTCCCAAAAACAGTGACGTTCATAATTACAATACAACAAATAAAAATAAATTAGTATTCCCACATTTTCGACTCAGTAAAGTCAACACATCTTTCATGGGGCACTGTATACGCTTTTATAATAAGATACCAGAGGATATTCTAAACTTACCAGACAAAAAGTTTAAGTCTCATGTTAAACAAGTCCTCTGTAAAAAAGGTTACTATAAACTCGATGATTATTTGAATGACCAAAATGTCTGGTCTTGACAATTTTACACTATGTAATGCAATATTGTATTTTAATTGTACTTTGTACATTTTGTTTTGTTTAAAAGATGTGTGTTGCAGAGTTTCTGGCCGCATCTTCTCTCAACGGAACACCTTCCGACGCGGTGGTAGAGTCAAAAAATGACGTCAAAAAGCTATCTATATGATATTATTTTGAATAAAAAATTTTGAATTTTGAATTTTGAATATCATATTTTGCGTTCATGTAATGAAAGCTGTGTAATTTTTTAAAGTGTTTTTAGTAATTTCGTGATTTCATAATATTTACTTGTATTTAATTTTTAGTGTACAGTAAAAAATAACGACCGACGACGTTACGGCGATCCTTAGGGGAGGCCTATGTCCAGCAACGGACGTCCATCGGCTGAGATGATGATGAGTAAAAAATAACTGGTTGAAGATAAATCATTTAATGGCAAAAACTCTAAAGCGAAGTCCAGCGATTTCCAGCAACTTCGAGCTAACTCGAGCTTGAATATTGAACAATCAGTGTAGTTATTGCGATAAAACAAGCAACTGTGTCGATGGCGAGCAAACTGTTATAATCAAAAATATAATGAAATATACACAGAATATAAATATAAAAACTCATTCTATATTAGATAACACAAAAATTTACTGTAGGTACCCCTAAGAGTCTAAGAGGTACACCTAATGCTATGTATATTCTGATTTCTGACTGTTCTAAGCAAACCGTTTGTCCCATTGTTTTGAATTTGTCCATTAACGTTTTTATCTCTTTCGGGTAATTCAATTACCGAAACTGAAATCTATTTCAATCTTCAGTACATATTTTTGAGTTTTAGCACTGCTATTGAAATGTAGTAATGTATAGTAATGTAGGTAGGTATACTTATTATGAAAAGGTTTTTTTTAGAATATCTATGACCACTCTTGGGGAATACAGGGTGTAAGGAAAAGTATCATTAATCTTTAAACCACATAATCTACCCATCAAAATGAGCAACTTTTACTATGGGAGCAAACCGATCAGAGCATAAAATAAATCTGCTGTCCCATACCTATACCATTTATGCTTCGATCGTTTTGCTCCCATTGTAAAGTTGTTCAGTTTAATGGGTAGAGTAAGTGGTATAAAGATAATGATAATGATACTTTTCCTTACATCCTGTGTATAGTCGTGAACATACAACAATTTTTTTTTAATTCTCTGTAAGTAAGCAGATTAATTTTATCTATACTAATATTATAAATGAGATATTTATAAAATTTATTAATAGGAAGATATAAAACAATAATTACAAATAAAGTGACTTAAGACTAAACTAATCTAGGATGTGGTGCAGGTTCGGTCCTTGTGGGAGGGTACCCAAAACGCTGGCCGCATTTCCTCGCTGAATGGCTATGCTGATCCGTTGAGCGAGGAAAGTGCCAGCCCTTGGGTCCCCTGTCGAGTCTTTCAGGCGCTTTGATAGGTCTTTAAAAAGCGCCTGTGCATTAGGTCCCCACGGCCCGAGAGTCTCGACATATTATAAAGAGGACAGATTTGTATTTTTGTGTGTGTATGTTTGTAATTAATAAATTCAAGAACTACTGTGCCGATTCCAAAAATTCTTTCACCATTAGAAAGCTACATTCACCCTGAGTAACATAGGCTATATTTATTGCTAGAAAAGATTAGATGTCCAGGTCCACCCGTGCGAAGCCGGGACGGGCCGCTAGTGTTTAAAATTTTTGTTAAAAAGTTTCATGTTTGTCTAAATTTAGGATTCTGAACAATTTAAGCTCTTTAGCTTCACTAAAAGCCGACGTCAATTCGATAGACAATTGACTCAAAGAGGTGGTCGACCTAACGTTTGAGTCAGAATTCAGTCAGTTTAGAAACACTTCCAATATTTTGTTTCTGCTTCGCTGGCTGCTTACAAAACACTACAATTTTATCTTGGGTAAGATTAAGACATCTCAGGCGGGATTTCCATTTTTATTAGTTCGTGTATTCAATGAAAAAAAAAATCACTATAGAGCCAACATAAAAAAAAAAAACTGTTGTTTGAAACAAAACTGCAGAAGGTACTTTAATATTATATCGGACAGATGTTTAAAATTACTTTATCGTCTTTTTATTGAATGTTGTTCAGATTGATGGTCTAAAACTCTAAACCCTTTGAAATACCTACTCGGTTATTGTGTTACACTTAGGTGAAGGGCGTTCACAAAGGACCAGTGTTGGTCTAAGTGGCACAGGCTTAGTAAGCCTGTCAGTCAAGGCTCGATATCCTGAAATAATAATACATCTTGTAAGGTTTTAATTTTGAACTATAACTATGAAATATCTATATAACATTCATAACCGTGCAGTCAGAAAAAATATTCCCATCAAACTCTTACCTAGAGAAACCCTCTTACTCTCTCTCTCTTACCCGTCAGAGAAAAACCATAAAAGATTTTATGCATATAAATGATAAATGTACTTGCACGGGGCGGTGTCGTTACGGTAGACAGAGCTGCCTAATTTTGCCGGGTTATATAGAAATACGCATAGGCCCGCAGTGGCGGTCCGGACGGCCGGGAACCTTGAGACCCTCCCCCTACCCCGCTCCCTGCTACCTCACACCATCTCGCTCGAACATCCATTCTTTCTAGTTTCTTTATCAGCTTGCCAGAGCAACTAATTTCGTATTGTAAGTTTTTACATATAGCCTGAGGTAGCAGCGCTGATACCTTCATTAGTTGCCTTTGTTTTCGATATCATTGCGGATTTTGTATTTAAGCTCTAAAGTTTACTTTCACTTTCACGAATAGTGTCTTTAACAAATTAAGAATTGTTCTACTCATAAAGATATTATACCTCACGGAATAGAGTAAGTGACATGAGTTGTCAAATGAAACCGTTTTTGGACGTTTTTTGGAGTCCTCGGCAGGGTAAAAATTCGATTTCTGTGTATTAATTCTCAATCTAACGTGAAATGGTGAATAATTTAATGAAACAGTGTTAGTATATTTTACAAAATTATCTACGATTTCACTTTAGGTTCACGATTATTGACAGAAACTGAATTTTTACCACGACTCCAAATCCCCAAAAACGGTTCTATTGCCTCGCGTCACGTATCTCTTTCTATTATACAGGCATGCCGCTAGGTACATCTCGCTCTCTCAGCTGTCACCGTCTCTCTTACGTAGTATAATACCTTTATGGTTCTACTTGACATGTGAACCTAGACAAAAGAAAATCTAGCAGTACTTAATGTACTCATATTTACTTGAGTACATTGTACTGCTAGATTTTCTTTTGTCTAGGTTCACATGTCGAAACTTAAACCCGCATTCTTTCTTTTCGCCATAAATCGTCTACTCTAATTTGTGGATTAAGTAGGTGTGCCTTATAAGATAAGTTAAATATTATTTACTTCTGCTTTTCTTACAAAATTTTCTTTTCTTTTCTTTTTTATTCTTTCTTTGTTACTTATTTTTATGAATATCTGCTTTTATGTCCCGGTGTTAGAAGGTATTCTTATATTTAGTCAAACAAATCGGTCATATTTTAAACTCGAAAAACCAAAAATTTTTTTAAGGTCGCTCGTAGCGAATTCCAAAACAAATCTTTGCGAAAAACATACAACAGTCAATTGTTTTGTTTCTTTTATACTATTTTGATCATTTATAATTCGTTCTCGAGTTTTCAACCTATTAAACATTTGACTATTTAACTTTCGGTATTATGTAGGTACACATGGCGACACATCAAGCTATACAAAACCAAAATAAGTTGGCCGCGCATAGGTTGAGTAACGTATAACGTCACGCGGCCAGCTTAAGTTGGTTTTGTATAGCTTGATGTGTCGCCGGGTGTACTAATCCCACTCTTACTAGTATTCCTACTCAGTTACTTATAAGCTTTACTTGTGACAGGTTCACCACAATAATCCAGGGTTCGAGATCGATCCGACGACCTTTACGTAACGTTCTGATTCAGACCACCGACTATTGTCTGACTATCGTGCAAAACTGAGAGTAATTTCAGCTTCCCACGCTCTATTGTGGGTATCTTGAATTAATTCTATAATTAGTTTCTCCAAGCAATTACAGTAGGTTTGGAGAATTTTACGTCTAAGCTGAAGCTTTGTACAAGTTTTCGTGAAAAATACTTTTAATAAATTGAGTTTGTACCTACCACAGATTATTCAATAGTTACTTTCTGTAATAGATACAGCCTACGAATGTAAATCAAGCTCAAAAAGTGACCCCAAAAAAAGTACACAGTGTTCGAAATTTGTTCCTTAAAAACTACACCTTGCCGCCAAAACTCATACAAAATGTCATTTTTCAAAGGGTGCCAAAAATTAAGTTGCTTTTGTTTAGAGTTATTCTTCCATAGTTAGTTATTCTTATTCGTAGGATACAGCACTCTCTCGATTTCGCGCTTTTTTCAAATTTCGAAGCGCAGAAGCTTCCTAAAGCTTCAGGACGACGAACTAAAATGCGCCTTATGTTAATACGCGACAGCCTGTGGGTAACGGTACACTGTTTATACAACGAATATTAAGGACTTAAGAGTAAAAACAAGCACGTTAAAGATTTGGTGCCAGATAGACTCGTTAGATGGCGCTATGTAAACCTGCCCTTAGGTATATTATATGCCGCTTCAAAATTCTCCTACAGCCAGGTTAACCACTAACTTGCGTAGCGTACGACATAGTGCAATCACATATGTAGATACAATACATAAAATAACAAAAATATTTGTATAGTGATTGCCTGAAAAAATAAGATTGACAAACGATATATCATCCCTGATCGGCTTTGATCTATTATCTCTCATCGAAGTTTGATTATCTGTTTAAACCTGACCGAAACTCATCAGGTTAGTGGAACATTAGTGGGATCACATCACACACGATGACGCATGACGGAGCGGCAGATGTCAGTCCGTCATTTGTGAAGCAAAACCGCACGTAGAAGCACACACGGTGCGTCAATCCGTCACCATGTGTGCTTCTCTTTGCTTCAGAAATGACGGACTGACGTCTGCCGCTCCGTCAATGCGTCATCGTGTGTGATCCCATTTATATTTCAATTAATTATACTTTATGTCAAGTATTATATGAACAATTACTCTACTTGGCAACCGCACGCATATAACATACAAAAACGGCAATAAACAATTTGACCTACAGTACGTTAAAACTTGAGCAAAATGTGACAATTGCGAAGTCCCCCATTTCACGTACATCTGAGATACTACTGTTGGGTCTTCCGTCGTGTGATATAATATCTGGGACATGAGTGACCCAAATACAAAATGACGAGGGTTTTAGGGAATGTTTGGCGATACAGGCATATATTAGTTTAATCTATCATAATCAGTGAGTGGATGTGAGCCTTGGTGCAAATTAACGACGCTATTTAGTTCGCTACTAAGTACTAGTAAAAGCCGTCGTGTTTATGTAACAGGTAACTATTGCATTAATTTCTTTTGATGTAAATTAATATCAAAGGTCGGTGTGATGCGATAGATAATAAAAATGTTGTAATAGTAAAATACGTTTAATTCAAACTGGTGCCCCGCTGCCGTGGTGGTCCATTGGCGAGTAACCTTGCCCGCTGTGCAGGAGGCGATGGTTCGATCCCCGTCCAGGCCGACTCGTACAAATGAATTTTTCGGAATTTATGTACGATTTGTAACACCACTGGCTTTTCGGTGAAGGAAATCATCGTGAAGAAACCTGCATGCTTCAATTTCGAGGCATGTTTTGTACCCACTGTCCATTATACGTGGCGACGGGCTCACTCCCCGTCACACTGGACAGAGTTTCGATACTATTAGTGAAACGTGGATATTCTGAGGTTTTAGAATATCTCTGACTACCCCCCTCGGGGAAAATAGTCGTGAGCATAAATTAATTACTTGATTTGAGTATTTTGCAGATTTTCCAATAATACTTATACCTTTAAATATTACTAAGGTGTTTTGTTACACCCTGTATTTGCTCTTGTAATTATGCGGTTAGCCGTCAGAATGGTCCTCGGCCACTTATTCCAAGTCAGTCAAGGCCAATCACAAGTTACCTCGCCCCAGAAGGCTCCAGCTACGGAATATGACAGGCTGACGGACTGACAAGTCACGTAAGCGTAATACGCTAGCTTGTGACTGCGCCATACAAATTAAATCTCGCACGAACTTCATTCAAGCTATTAAATTTCGAAGGATCCAATTAAGTCTTTTATGCCCAGTCTGGTGGTAGTTATGCTTTCATTGAATGTTAGTAATAAGATTCACTCCTTTTCAATCTTGAGGAGTTTACTTTCGGAAAATGTCTTCATTAAATACAGTCCAGTCAAGTCTGAGCCCGTGTTGTTTCTTCAGTCAGTAAATAAGATATAGGTATCAGGTAGATAAGATATTGTGTAAATTAAATTATATTGTGTTCTTGACTGAAGAAATATTCCATTGACGGAAACCAGGCCTCCTCTCCTCCGCAGAGAGCGGGTATTACTCAAACCATATGTGTTTTGACATTGGAAATGACTTTTCGTTCACTCCAGTAGGTACTTATAGGCTCCGATTTCACGAAAAAGTGCGATCCCCTTATATCTCTGAGAGTTGTGAAGATATGATATTCCAAAAAAGCTCAAAAGACGCGTATTCACGAGAGCAGCTGTAAGGTGCAAAAAGAATTATTCGAGAAAGTCAGAAACGAAAAAGTTATGGCCGAAATTGTGAAAAAAAATCCGAATTTTTTATTTTGGCGCTTGATATTTTAGAAATGAACAATGATATCAAAAATGTGAGCAAAATTCCTCTGGATAATTTAGTCAGCTATAATTTGAGACTAAAACGACGATCGGGTTAAGAGTTTGCCCTGTAGCCTAACCTTTTTGAGACAATATTTTTTCGAATTCCGTAGATTCACTTCCAATGTGCTCGATAGTCGTGTGAGGCACGAAATCTGTGATTTTTTTATTTTATTTAAATAGATAGAGTACAATGACGTAACCATGTAATAAAACCATGGATAAGCGAGAAGCGTAATAAATATCTAGCAATCTCCAGTTATTCAATTAGGGAGTTTATTGCCTGACTGAAAGGAATGTGTGGATCAAGTTCACTGAGAACGAAAATACCAGGGAACTGGGAAGGTGTCTTTAATTAGAATCCGACCAGTAAGAAAATAATACCTACGATCGAGATATTCGATATAAGACATTGACGTAGAATACTATGGACGCCGGGTCTAGTACAAAATTCTCGAAAAAAAAGTGGCCGAGACTAAACTACACAAACCCTAAGTACGTAAACTAACTAAAAACATTGATAATGCAGAAATTCTTTTTCATCCCACTCCCCCATCGCGGCACGGCGCGCGCCGCACGTAGTCGGCCGATCAAACGAAGACTGTCGGGTAATTAGTTTTTTTTACGTTTTGTTGCTCTTTTGGTTCGGATACTTTTAAGCGCGGACCCTACGTCCAGTAGTTGGTAAGTCAATGATATAAGATGATAAAACCGTTAGCGTGCGACAAACGAAATTTATTTTAGATATTATATTAACCAATTAATGTCAATGTAATTTCTTAAACATAGTCTACAAACGAATTTCTGTGCCTGTGGTTTGTCAGATTTTCGTTAAAATATATAGTTTCAAGGTAGCAGTGGCTCAAAGATTTCCATACAAATCTTAATCGTAGCATTGAAAATTTTCGTCATGACAGCCTTCGCCATATTCGTGCTTAAAAATTTCTTTGACTTTAATTGGTTAGAATTGAAAATAGGATCTAACTTCGTTTGTATGCAGCACGGTCGAGCGCTATACAAACAATCAAAGAATGCCAAAGCCAATGAACATTGCTACAGCGCATGCGTAGAGCGCTACGGTGCTACGAGAGATTCGTAGCATGAGGTAGCGTGAAGCTACGAGCGTAGGCTTTGTTTAGCATAAAATGTCGAATTGTAAGTACTTATTTTGAATAAGGTTGCTTACAATTAAAGTAATATCACAGAGTACTATAATTAATATCTTGGTTACATAATACACATTGGTGTTTGCAATCATACAATATTTTGTGATCGTGACCTCGGGTAGTGTATATTTTCTTTGACCTCGGTACGGTTACCCAAGATGTTTTCAAATTGAAATATATGTCCCAATTTGCATGCTTCATTACTTTAAAAAGTGTTTTTCATTTATTTATTTACTTAAAAAGATAGAGATTCGATCAAAAATAGTATCAACAGTTTTTTTTATTTATTTCTCTTATCAAATTATTATAACATTTTAGAATACTGGCCAGCATCGCTAAACCTATTAGGTTTGTCTCGATACTAGGTACTTCACGACATCTGAATTACACATTGATATATGTTGTTGTTGTTGTTGTTGTTGTTGTCCTAAGGTACCCCGATGGTACAGAGGGCCCTCGTGAGACGCCGCCACCTCTCCCTGTCCTGCGCCTGGTGTTCTATTTCGCACCAACTCAACCCGGCTGCTCGTAGCTCAGCGTCGACGGTGCGCCGCCACGTGTGTGCTGGTCGCCCTGGTCGTCTGCTTCCACCAGGCTCCCACGTGAAGGCGACTCTGGCGGAGTTGTCCTCTTCTCTCCGAAGCGTATGCCCGATCCACTTCCACTTGCGTTGAGCAATTTCTTGCTTAATGGGGGTTTGTTGGCATCGGGCCCACAGCTCTTCGTTGCTGATTGTGTTCGGCCAGTAAATGCGCAGGGTGGATCTCAGGCTTTTGTTGACGAAGACTTGTACTTTGCTCGTCAGTCCCTTTGTTTCCTTCCACGTCTCGCAGCCGAACAGCAAGACAGACTTCACTATGGATTCGAAGAGAGAGATCTTGATACGTCGAGTGAGGATTTTTGAGTCCCATACCGGTTTTAACTGGGCGAATGCAGCTTTGGCCTTTTTGATTCTGATCTCAACGTCGTCATCGGATCCACCGTTGTTGGTGACTGTGCTGCCCAGGTACGTAAACTTGGCTACAGATTCTAAAGCAGTACCCTGGAGACTGACTGGACGCCTATCGTTTGACTGTATTCGCATTTCGACTGTCTTTTTGGTGTTGATTCGTAGACCCTTACCTTGAGCTTCTCTTTGCAAAGAGTTCAGCTTCTCCTCAAGTTCGGGTAAGGATTGTGAACATAACACAATGTCATCTGCGTAGTCAAGATCCTCTAGGCTTTTATTGTCGCTCCATGGGATTGATTGATTGATTGGACATTGATATATGCTTACTTATAATACTTATTCTTCTTATCGTGTGGGCAGAGCCCTAGAGTCAGAGTTTTTTCAGACCGCCTTACGGCCTCTGACGTGGTTTTTATGTAACGACTTCTACCACCAGAGATAGTAGCCGGGACCAACGGCTTAACGTGCCATTCGAAGCACGGTATCATTTTTCCTCATTTTTCACTTATTATAGGTTCATGGTTTTAATTAATTTTCTATCGATATCGTTCGTTCCGGGACATGACTCAGAAGTCCAGCCAGGGAACAATCCCTAATGCCATGGGACCACGGGTAGTTAAAATATTACCCGGTGGGTTGACCCATTACCGGATCAACGAGTAACGACCGAATTATACATACAATTTTTTTTAAAGATAACTATTATGTTTACATGTGCTATTAAAAAGTTTTCACATTACGTGATTCAGTAGTACTTCCCTTATTTATGAATAGTGCCCCAAGAAACCTAAGTAATGAAGACGTCTACACTTACACCCTGTAGAAGAACATAGATTAGTTGGGACATCTACTCGAACAAATGCAGTAAGTGTAACAAAATCGTAAACTATAAAGGCAAGAGGCATGGCCGCGTGATGTCATGGGGTCCGTTAATAATACATGAGCAGTAACATCGGGCAACAGCACGCGAGGTTAAGTGTCGGCCCGACGGGGCTTCGTTTATTACCTCCAAGTCACTACACGTGTCTTTAGATCTGTGGGGAAACATACAATGGCGTCGATGCATCGTCATCATCAGCCTATCATCATGTCTGGACAGTTCCATACATTTTAGATTTAGTATAGTCTTGGCGCAAACAGATGTCGCTACCGGCCTGAACGAGAGATAAATCTTAATTAAACGTATTAGATCACTATTATTTGAATTTGTTCCACGGATATAAATTATATAGTTTTGGCGATCAGAAGTGAAATTTATTAAAAAAAAGATAATTTACAGAAACCCAAACAATCGTTTATTTATAAAAATAATTTGTTAACTCAAACAAAACGAATTTACTGAAATTACTTAATTAACACTTGAAACAAAACACTAATCACTCTCAATCACACGTTATCACAAAAAGAAAGTTTAATGAAAAGATATTCGAACCAACGGGCCGCGTAGAACACGATGTTGTCACCTCGAGCGCTGTCCGACAAATGAATGTCAAACCGAGCCATGCGCCGCTTTTATAGGCAAGCGAGGGTGGCATAGTAGGGTAGTGCTAACACGGCCTCTCCTGACCAGAGTCGTCCTCGACGATATTTCGTGGTCGTTAATCCAATTCGGGCATGTCTCTTGGTCTCTCGACAACCGGTGCAGAGGACGGTCCAGCTTCTGCGTCATCAGCGTCGTTCACTCGTGCTTCAGAGGGTAGTCCAGCCTCTGTATCATCAGTATCATCGTCTGAAAACACACTCACATTTTTCAAAATGTCAAACCACTAAAGCAAAAACAACTAATTAAATTTAAGAGATCTCAAAAATAAAGTAAATGCAAAATTGAATGGGCCCATTTTTCTTTTCTTGGTTGACCTGCTTGGCAGTGGACTCTTGATACTGCGTGACATCTGTGAAAAGACCAGGCAGAAGGCGTCCCAACTGCCTGTTTAGTTATCAACAGTTACATAGACAGAAGCATCCCTGAATCGCTTGTCTATGGGAGATGGAGGCATCCCTGAATCGCACATCTCGATTCCAGACTATTTAGTCAAATAGCCTAGAATTAGGTGAGACAGAGGCATCCCTGAATCGCTTGTCTTTACCTCCAAGGAAGCATCCCTGAATCGCTTCTCCCCAGTATGACATTTACAGAATAGACGGAGGCCTGAATCGCGCCTTTCTGGATCCCTTTGTCATATCCATGCTAAGAGCCGTGCAATGATTCGGCTTGTCATGTGAGTTAAATGAAGTATCGTGAAAAGATCAAGGAGTGGACTGTGTCGTAAAGTTAAGTCAGTAAGTAACAGTTTATTGTAAAGGAAGCTGTGGGAACATGACAATACAAATCACAACACCGCATCTCAAACAAACGTGGCCTTAACTTACACTCAAAGAAAGCAGCACACGTATCCGGACACCACTCTCCGCGCCAAGGAACCATATACTCGGCTGCCGCTTGAGTTGTCTTTCCATAAGACCCACTCATGAGTTTTAACTCATATCGATCACTCGGCAGAGCTTTAATAACTCGGTATGGCCCTCGCATCCCTGGGTCCAATTTACCTGTGGACTGGGAGTATTTTATGACAAAGACCAGGTCATCCACATTAAACTTGCGAGGTGGACGTCGCTGTCGGTTGACAGTGGCATCCTGTTGCGTCTGATTCTTCTTTAGTAGGTCGTTGGCTCTGGCCCTGCACAACTCCCGCCACGCTTCACGGTTATGTTGTGAGCTTTCGACTGCAACGTCACGAATCAATGTTCGTAGGATAGGAGTGACAGCATCGACTCCCACGAGAAGGTTAAGAGCAGAGTGCTGAGTTGTTCTTTGCTTTGTCATATTCAAAACAAGCTGTAACCTCCACAATTGTTCTGACCAAGATGCACCCTTATGGTTTGACTCAATTCGGATCATATTGAGTACAGTTCTGATATACCTTTCAGCTTGCCCGTTCGCATGATGCATTTCAGGCGTAATAAGATGAATATCACATCCCAGCTCATTAATAAATCGAGTAAATTCCGTGGACTCAAACATTCTACCGCGATCAGTTATAAGCAAGCTAGGAACGCCAAATAAGGAAATCGCGTTGGTGAATGTGCGTTTGAGTTCATTTGCATCTTGTCTATATATTGGGTAAAGCAAGCAAAATTTAGAAAAGGAATCTACCATAAGGAGCACAAATTTGTAACCATTTGATTCCGGTAAAGGACCTAACGCGTCCAGATGTAAAGTGTGGAAAGGCGTACAAGCTTTCTCCCACGAAGTTATAGGCTGATGGGGAGCCCTGGGTACTCTTTTCTTTGTAATGCACACAAGGCAATGGCCTATGTACTTGACCACAAACTGACGAAGGCCGGGGAACCAAAAATGCTTAAGGATTAAATCCAAAGTTTTATCAGCACCTATGTGCTCGTGCTCATCATGGAAGATTCTCAGTAGGCTAAGTCGGTGGCCTTTCGGAATATAGCACAGCAATCTTGGTTCCTCACCCCTCGGCTCATACCGATAGTATAACATGTCGTTTTGGTGTACATACCGACGGGTATCCAGTTCCCCATCACGCAATTTTTGCAATAAACCTTGCGTTTCGTCATCCGCAGACTGAGCTATTTGAGCCCAGTTACGTGGTCTAGTGATTTGATGCACTCGAGCGGGTGGGTTTCGGCTCAAATAATCGGCGTGTGACATCATTGCACCCTTGCGATACTCAATATCGAATAAAAAATCCTGAAGATAGATCCACCACCGAGCTACGCGTGGAAGCAGATCCTTTTTCTTTTCTGTCGACTTGAGAGCATTGCAGTCAGTGACTAATTTGAACTTGAGACCTACCAGATAGTGGCGGAAATGCTGCAACGCTCTCACGACGGCCAACGTTTCCAATTCGTATGAATGGTACCTGCTTTCCGCGCCCTTGGTGGTTTTACTAAAATAGCCGACCACATACTTATTTCCATCAGCTCGAGTTTGCATCAACACAGCACCATAACCAATGCTACTCGCGTCTGTATGTAGCTCCGTAGGGAGCATGGGATCGAAAACCGAGAGAATGGGTTCAGTAGTGAGGTGAGCGATAAGCTCCTGCCTGACTTGTTCCTGCTCCGGTCCCCAACTAAACTTAATATCCTTTTTTGTTAGGCGGGATATGCAGCAAGTTCTTGTTGCGTAATTTTGTATATATCGCCTGAAATATCCGGCCAATCCTAAGAACTGCCTAACTTGTTTGACGTTGCTTGGGACCGGGGCATTAACTAAGGCCTCGACTTTGCGAGGGCTCGGCCTCACCTGACCCTGACTCACCACACGTCCCAAATACTCCACTTCGGTAGCAAGAAAGGAACATTTGCGCAAGTTAATAGAAAATCCTGCATCTGTCAATGTTTTTAAAACCTTTCGCAACAATGATATGCCCTCCTGAACCGAATTACTCATAATCAGAACGTCGTCTACATATACCAGGACATTACCAGCTTCAATGTGACTCCGCAGTGTGTCGTTAATGATGCGCTGATAGACTATAGGAGAGTTAGTGAGACCATAGGGCATTCGAAGGTATTCGTAATGGCCTTCAGGTGTTATAAAGGCTGTCTTATGGATAGAGGCTTCATCGACTGGGATCTGATGAAACCCCGTAGCCATATCAAGGCTTGAGAAATATTTAAAATTGCCCAACCGGTCAATATGGTCGTCTATCAACGGTAGGGGATACCGATCCCTGACAGTCAACCGGTTAAGAGCGCGAAAGTCGACACACATACGGTCGCCACCATCTTTTTTCTTAACCAGTATGATAGGGCTCGCATATTCAGAATTGGACTCCCTAATTATGCCCTTATCCGAGAGGTCGCGTATTATCTCTCTGACTTTGAGTTTCTCTTGATGTGAGAGTTTGTAGGGCCTATATGCGACTGGAGTATTGTCGGTTACGTTTATGTGCATCTTTCCAGTAGTCACCGTGGTGGAAGCAGTACCAGAAATCAAATAACCCCTGAACTGCTCGATAACCTCCAAGAGAGATGCACGCTCTGAGCCTATAAGGGATGTATTTATTGCAGACTGATGATCGTCAGCCATGACGGTGTTCACAAGCGAAACCTTTTCACTAGAATGCGTCAAATATTGTTTATCCTTTGTTCGAACATAAGTGACACCATCACGGTTAAGGATATCAGTGCCTATTATGACCGGAAAACTCATACAAGGTCCCGGAACTACAACCAAGTCAGCCTCGATCGAAATTCCGTCAAACTCGATAGTGAGCGTGACATAGGAATCGGCTTCTATTGCGCCGTCACTTATTCCCTTCAACGTGCATCGCATGGGCTTTTTGTCATAAGAAAAGTGTTTCAAAATATCGGATGAAATCAATGAAATATTCAAAGCTCCACTATCGATCAGCACGTCGATAGGAATTCCTTGAATAACGGCGGTGACAATATCGCTACTTTTAGGCTTATGAACAGAAGGTTCAGTGCAAAGATTTACATTACGCTTGTTGCGAAGCTGAGATTTCTCTTTTGCAAAACAAGTATCTTCGGTGTGACCAGGCTTCTTACAAAACTGGCATGTAACCCTTACCAGAGCCTTACTCAGATCTGCATCTACATCAGGACCCGACTTAGGCTTGCCTTGGTCAGGTTTAGGCTTTTTAGGGCAGTCAAAACTTTTATGACCGCTTTGATTACAGACAAAACATTTATTTTTATTGCGTTGATGAGGCAACGGTGCACGATTTTTATGGGGGTAAGCACTGGGTTGCGATTTGGTTCGCGAAGGTTTGCTATAGATAGACAAGAAGGACACTAGGTCTTCACTACTCAAATTCGCATTTGCCGCTGCGGCTCGAATTTGTGGATCAGTTATACCTCTGATGACGATTGAAACCATCAACTCAGTACTCAGCCCCTTTACTATACGTAAACGCAACAATGTCCTTCGTGCATACTCCGCGTAAGTGTTGTATTTATCGGAGGTTGTGGTCATGGTCTCATATAAAATATTGGCATAGTCAAATTTACGCGGACAGAATGGTTTGAATTCGCGAACAAAATTTGACCAAGTCCTATCGTTTGTGACCCATTCGTTTAGCCAGGTACGAGCATC
This sequence comes from Agonopterix subpropinquella, assembly GCA_922987775.1. Lineage (NCBI taxonomy): Eukaryota > Metazoa > Arthropoda > Insecta > Lepidoptera > Depressariidae > Agonopterix > Agonopterix subpropinquella. The sequence goes on along the minus strand of OV277708.1, from coordinate 8,557,458 downwards.
ACCCCGAAGGCAGTTAGAAACACGTGAAAGACACTCGGCATCCAGCCAATTATTTGCTAGCTTAGCACGGTCTACCTCTTCGCACCATACGTCGATATTGTGTATGGCAGGGTCAAAATTAGACACAAAGTAATGTTGGCTTTGTAGCGGATTTAATGATTTAATAGCGTCAGCCAGTAAACGCGCCGACTCCGTCGTTTCAATCTCGCGATTATGTTGCGGCGGGGTGCCAGGATCGGTTGGCGTGTTGTCTATCGTATTTTCCAAAATACGTCCACTTGACAATTCCTGGTCACCACTATTCATTAGCTCGTTATTACGATTTATAGCAGACCTTGTCGTTTTAGGAGTAGGGTTTGATACTACGGTGTCGACGTGATTACGAGACGTGTCGGTTGCTTGCACAGACTCGTCACTGTGTACGCGTACATTTTCACTTAGCACAGCAAGGGTTTTATTGCTTTCGAGTGCAGTTAATCGTGTCAAAATGGAATTCATAACGTGGGTCAATGAAATATTTTCTTTACGAGGTGAAACCATAACCAATGAATCATGCGACTGATCACGAGATCTGTGACTATAGTCACGTCGTCGCGATCTACTACGGGACCTACGTGACGAAGAACCTTCTTGACGAGGCAGTACTGGGGTACGCATTCTATAACGCGACTCACGGGATCGTCGCAATGATCTACTTCTTGACCTACGCAGTCCAAGACCCTCAGGTCGAGAAACAACAGGCGTACGACCTCGGTGTCGTGACTCACTGCGCAATCTACTACGCGACCTATCCGCGTTATCGTGTCTACGCGCCCTGCTGCGTGAATTTCTCTGTCTATTAGGCATTATCAACACGTTCGAAAACACGTGACAGCAACGATTTACACGTGGGTTGAATTAGTGTTTTGTTTCTTTCCAAGAATGGCAAAACGTTAATTTTAGGATGCTGCGGGCTTAGATTTTATTATCCCACTTCTGATTTTGGCGATCAGAAGTGAAATTTATTAAAAAAAAGATAATTTACAGAAACCCAAACAATCGTTTATTTATAAAAATAATTTGTTAACTCAAACAAAACGAATTTACTGAAATTACTTAATTAACACTTGAAACAAAACACTAATCACTCTCAATCACACGTTATCACAAAAAGAAAGTTTAATGAAAAGATATTCGAACCAACGGGCCGCGTAGAACACGATGTTGTCACCTCGAGCGCTGTCCGACAAATGAATGTCAAACCGAGCCATGCGCCGCTTTTATAGGCAAGCGAGGGTGGCATAGTAGGGTAGTGCTAACAATAGATTAATTTTATTTTTTTTATAACAAATGTATTTAACACGTATTTTAACATAATTAACACGTTCCGGGACAGTGACCGCCCATAGCCGTGATTACAATAAAAGTTCTATTGTGTCTCATTCACTGCCCCGGAATGTGTTAAACATTGCTGTAGTACCGTTACTCACCACCGGTGCTGTAATTGCGCGAATTTTCATATAAAAAGGTGGCAGCTGTCTTAATATGGGCATTGACCCTCTGTTGTGTATAATTTATTTACTCTATGCTATCATCGTCCACTGTTGAACAGTATAAGAAAGAGTATCTAGTACTACATAACATAGGCCTCTCCCAAGGCGCCCATAAAACTCTATCTTCAGCCTTCCTCATCCATTCAATCCCCTCTACCTTTTTTAGGTAGTTGGTCCAGCGGGCCGCAAGGCTTTCCACATTACGCCTGCCAGTTCATAGTCTTCACTCTAGAACTCTGACACCCCATATCGGTTGTCAGTTCTTCGGCAGATATGACCGGCTCATTGCAACTTCAGTGTTCTAATTTTAGAGCTATGACGCGGTTGACATATCAACCACTTTAGTTCTCTGATGTATCACCTCATTCTTGATGTGATCTCTCAGATATATGGGGTCTGTTAAGACATGGTCACACCCCAGCACTCCATAGAATGGACTCACGATGTTTTTTTTTCGATTTCGATTTCGATTCCCCCATAAAGTGCCCCAGAAAGTGCGAGGAGACTGTAAAATGTATGAAACAACAGCGTTGTTTTTCGTAATTTCATAGTTGGCCCCATAGTTGTTCAGTTTGATGGTCTGAAGCACCCTGTTCCAGTTTCAAGAGTTAAGCTTTATTGGAATATTTAACCCAGTTAAAACATTTTCGACGAAACAAGACTCGGTATTAGCAGATGTTGATATTAACTTTAAAGTTAAGTGCTAATTAATTTGAGGCCGGTTAAGTTTCAATTTCAATTAATTAATAAGCTTCAAATTGACCCAGTTATTTTAATAATCCAAGATCATTATACGCCTTTTTCACACTCCGTTGCTGGGCAAGGGAGTAAGGATAATATATTAGTCTACGCACCCAATAATGATTAGCTCTATTATATTGAAGTAAAATGATAAAATTGCAAACATTCAGATCTGTTTGATTCGACCATTTAATGTGACGATTCCATTCAAAACTTGTTGTTTACCGCGACTTCGTCTGCTTGGAATTTGTTATACTTCGTCGGGATAACGTTTTAGACTTGATCCCGTTCCAGTCAAGTTACAACTTACCTAAGTCGATAATATGATATCATATCAATATAATTGATGGTTAAGCAAACTTACCAATTGTGAAGTTTGACCATAAATATATGAGTCGTTACATCCGAAGAGATGACTGATGATTGAATTTTCTTTGTGCGATGCCCAGTACGATGAAGTACTACCTTTGTAAATATAAATCTCGAGGATGTAACGATGAAGTATAATTAGGTATAGAAATCAATAAAATTCCTAAAAGTTCCTATTGAAGAGCAAGCACCGATGCACTTAGGAACTTCTATACAATAATGATGTTAAAATTGTAAACTTGGCGTGGACATCCATTGAAGATATTTAAAAAAAAAAAGAATCAGTAGGTACCTTGAAATTGAATCTAAAATAAAATAACATACATTTTCAAACCTAATTTATTTCTTCAAGGCAAACCTTATATTTTATATTATAATGTAAACTGAAAAAGAAAAATTTACCGGTTCGCTAAAACTGTTGAAACGCCGCGAAAAGAAAAATACTTCTGTTATCTTTAAATTATTTAATGATTTTTGTTCATTTTTAAACGGCCAGAAGTTTAAAAAGGTAGGCTTAGGTATTTTTTACCAAAGAGCTTTTAAACCGATGTTTAATTTTTTTTTGAGAGTAAAATACCTCAGCTAACCTTACAGCTTATCTAGGCATAATTACAAAGTGCATTCCATGCATTTGCCCCTTTGCGGCGACATGGGTTGTTGCGCCGAGCCGATGCGGTTGGCACCGTTTAAAACTGGGTCACTCCGATGTAGGCAGCGCCAGGTGCACGGACATGAAACATTGTGATGCGAATAGACACGGGGACTCTCGTGTAAGATGATTTTGTCGTCATATACGAGTAAATCAGGAAGCTGAAATAGATATTGATGGAGTAAATTTTAAAATCTGGCTCTTCACGGCATATAATATATACCAATATTTGAAAATAACCTTAAAGGGTATAATAAAATAATGAAAAGTATGTATTTTATTCTTTAATTTTTTTTTTTCTTATAGTCCGAGATCCGACCGTAAAATTATGCACCTATTTCATAGGCGAACGAAATGTGATTCTGGTGTATGTTTACACAGGGGTTAATTCAACGCCACCAAGTTGCCTAGAAAAATCTTCAGATTGAGTGGTGGCAACCCTAGTTTTTCTAGACTTTAGATCAGTCTCCTTCCGATGGCACCTCATTTACTTCCTTAACAGACAGGTGGAAAAAGTTATACCAAAAATCATAATGGAAAAGGTACTTGCGGCAAGATTTTTCTAGGCAACTTGGTGGTGTTGAATTAACCCCTGTGTAAACATACACTAGAATCACATTTCGTTTGCCTATGAAATAGGTGCATAATTTTACGTTCGGATCTCGGTCTAATGGCGACCTAAATATATTTATTTGTTGATTTATAAATTAGTTATTTGATAATAGGGAAAGGGAGTAAGGGTCGTGATTTTATGTATGTAAGGTGTATTTTTAATGAAAAGTTCAGAATAGAGTTTAATATCTACGATGAAGCCAGCAGCCAACCAACGATCGATAATCTCGGAATAGCTTTCATGAAGCCCTGAAAAGTTGTATGAAAGTCCTTTCGCTTGCCGATGCCACTCTAACTTCGAAGGATAATACGATATTCTAAGTTACCTACAGTAAGTTCACTGATATTGAGAAAGCAATATAATGTTTTGGAGGGTTTTCGATTATTATTGTGTTGGTTAAGTGTTTTGATGTTTCAGGTTTATATCTGTCAAAGATTTTTGTACTGTTTGGATCAGAGTTTTAATGTAATCAACAGAAATTTTCGTTTATAAGGCCGGGATGGCCAAATCTTGCCTTGTATTTCTTTTGTGTAAATTGTAGAGACAATTGTGACCTATAAATCAAGCTTTAGACGAAGTGTAAACTTTTCCTATTATAACTTTCTTGCTTTGATCATTATTATTTCTTTTTTCTTAGCCTATTTCATCCCACTGCTGGGCAAAGGTCTCCCCCTTTATCCTCCATGCATCCCTGTTCTGAGCCAGTTCCATCCACTCTTTGTCGAGTGTGTCCAGGTAGTCTCTCCACCTCTTTCGGGGTCGACCCTGACGGCGACGTCCATTCTCCGGGATCCAAGGTGTTAAGACTTTGGTCCATCTTTCCTTCATTCCATCCTTTATCATTATTATACAAAACATAAATATATTCTTTATTTTCACATCACATAACATACAAGTCTCACATTTAATGAGGGTCGGAGTTAGAATTCCGGAGGGATTACATGGAGTTATTCTATCTTAATATGTATTCTGATTCGTATGCTACCAATACGTTTTGAGATGCTTGGTGGACTAACACCCGTATATCCTCCTGGAGGGTTATGCCTGTGCCTAGGATGATGAGTAAAACATACAAAGGCAGTCTAAGGGCAGGTATAAATTCAGCAATAAGTACTATCATAATGTAGGTATGATTATTCATACCTGTACCTTTAGGGTAGGCATAGACAATAAACCGCCACCTTGTATAATTCTGACATACCCCTCTTGCCTTGCCTCTAATACTTGAAATTAATTTCAATGATAATGTAATTTATTAAGTATCTAATTTCAAAAGTATTACAAACCTTCAAACTCAAATGCTGAGACGTAGCCACAAAATTCTTAATTTATATTTCACAAAACATTAAGAAGATTTTACCTTCCTGGGATGTTTGTAAAATAATAAAATTCCACGTTTTTTCCGGCTGTATTATTACGTTTCGACGCTGTTCCGACCGTAATGTACCTAAGGGTTGATCCCTTATGCTTTTAATGTGATTTATTTATTTATGCCGTATCATTTGCTCAGTCTGTATTATTTGTCAGAAATGGGCAAGGTGTGTAGTAACAAAATTTAAAAATATATTTAATGTTTCTGTGGATTCCATAGTTTTAGCTTGATAAACCATAAATAAAAACTTTTTTTGTAAACTGTAGTTTCTACCCGCGGCGCCAGCGTAAGGTTCATTTTGATTTCGTAATAAATAGACCTACAACTCCATACTACCTAATTCAGCTACCTGTCACTGATATTTATTCGATCGATTACAACTATAAACGTATTTGGATTCATCATAATAATTATCATTCGTATTTGCAATAACATATAAGAATAATTATACCAATTTTTTTTTTATATTTTTGCTATAGATACAAATCTGAAACCACAGCGATAAAAATACGTTATTCAAAAATTTTTTTTTATTTACTGTTCCTCACTTTCTTTCTATATTACGTGAATCCAATTTCAGGTACAATTCAATAATTCGCACTCAAAAACACTCTTCTCTGTAAACAAGTGGCAAACAAGTTAAGGGTCAAAAGCAGTTATCTTGTACCTTATTTGATGCTCGCATTGACCGGGTCGTAGTCGACGGAATCGATCGCACGACCTGCCGTGCCGCCTTGCCTAGAGTCAGTACGGTAAGCTGGTGTAGACCAAGTAGGTATTATTTCGGGATAGAAAATATCACAGTTTTTGAATTGAACTACAGCGGCTTTCGAACCGAGGCAACATTTGTTCTTTAGTGTAGCGACACACCTGCTGAAATTACGCTGCCTAATTTACGCGTCTACTAGAAAAAATGACGCGAACTGCATGACCTCGCTCGCAAATGTGACGTCCCTCAATCAAACGAACTTCACTCGAGTCATTCAAATGATTGTTTCCTTCACGTAGAGAACATTCCCTTGTCAACCCAGTGAAGTTATCCAACGGCCCTTCAAGGTCATGTACATTGTTATTTTAAACTGATAGTACTGGTGTGTAGTCGGTGTAAGGAAAAGCATTGCACACGTAATTTTATACGTTTTCGCGTGTTTTTTGACCCGCGAAAATTTTGAAATCTAGCGCTTTTTTCACAATTTTAGCGCCCAATCGATTTTTTGAGGTGGCAGCCCTGACTTGCTTGTCCTACAGAGAAACAGCTTCATAGACGCTCGCGAAGGTGCCGGTGCGGTGGTAGCGATGCGAGCGGCAGCATCGCTGCGCATGTATGAAGCTATTTCTCTTTGGATATCTACTCGGTGGTATCGTACCATAGTCAGTGCCAGCGGTTGACCGGGTCGCAACTAGTGAAATCGATTGTCTGACCTGTCACGTCACGATGCTTAGAACCATTATCATTAGTTCGTTTTGTTTCATTTCTGTTCAGTCATTAGTAATACAGGGTGTAAGGAAAAGTATCATTAACCTTTAAATCACATACTCTACCCATCAAACTGAACAACTTTTACTATGGGGCGCAAATCTGTCAGAACACAAAAAACAGTAGATGTCCGTGTCCATACTAAACTGCAATACCTACTCGACTCAAATGTATGCGTGATCACCACTTTACATTTCATTACATCTTGTGGAACTCTAAATTTAAGCCTTTTTTGCTACTGCATGCAAGACAGCTGGCCAGTTCTAGCAATGTGTTTCTGACCACCCCCGAAATGGATTATGGTAGATTATAATATTATGTTTATTCTTAGTGAATTTACTTCTATTCCAGAAACACATCCTATACGTAGGCACCTACGTCGCAACAATAACGTATGCAGCAGCGGTCTGGTATCGGCGAGCATCGTTGCATGTGGTTCGGAGCTCATTGCAACGCACTCAAAGGAACTCATTGACTCTGTTGACGAAAGCTTACAGGTCCAACAGCACGGCAGCGTTGCCCGTTTTAGCGGGAGTCCTGCCGGCCGATCTGGAGGTGATACGCGCTGGGAGGTGCGAGGAGTCAAGGCAAGTACTACCGAAGCCCGAGTATAGAAAGAGGAAAAAACTGATAGGCGCGGACGTTGTTGCTCTTTGGCAGGAGCGTTGGGACACGGTGGATAAGGGGAGGGATCTGTATAAGTTCTTTCCCGACATAGCTCGTCGCCTGAAGATGGACTACCTGGAGCCAGATTATGAAACGTCGCAAATGTTAACCGGTCACGGTTGTTTTCGGAAGCGTCTCAACTACCTTGGACTCAATGAAGACGGAAGCTGTCACTGCGGAGCCGGTGTAGCTGAAGACCGGGACCACGCACTGTGGGAGTGTGAGCTGTACGAAGAGGAGCGGAACACCATGCTGGACGGCCTCACAAGAACCGAAATAGGCCCCGTCTACTTTAGCGACCTTGTGGCATCAGAGGAAAACTTCGGACACCTTCGGAGGTTTGCACACAAATGGCACAAAACCAGGAAGGAACTAGAATAAAGAAAAGGACAGCTGCGGTCTGCGATGAAGTCGGCGTAACAGTGGAGTTCACGCCCCAGAAAGGGGAGAAGTGATTCATGGGACAGAAGGACAGAGATAGAACTTGTAGGGAGTCAAGTAAGTGCGCGCGTGAAATGGATGCCTAGAGCAAGTAACGTGCGCACCTCCCGCGATTCGGCTCGTATAACCGGGAGGTTGAAAGAGTCATGAGGAGGTGGAGGGTTCTGTATTCCAGAAACAGTCAAATATAAACCAAATTAATTATAATATCAAGCGTCTTATTAGAACAAGATTAAAACGACCTTAGTCAGCCTTAGTGTTTTAATTAGGTGTCAACGAAACCTAAACATTGTTATAACTTAGTTATAATGACTGGCTTCAAGTTGAAAATATTCATTATAATCTACCTACCCAAAGTAATAAGTATCATAAAACCATGTTTATATACGAGTACTATATAAAATTATATTATAACATGTAAATACCTCTTTCGTATTCGTAAGTTTTCCAATCCAATTCATCTTTGAATAAAAAGAATTCTTTTAAACAAGATAAGTTTCCAAGTTTAGATTACAGGAATCTAATTCATAAATAAATATTCCTTTAACTAAGTACTCGTTTGCCGTTTGGTTCCTGGCTTGGATCGTATTCCACCTGATTCCTCCCCCCTTTTCGTGGGAGCTCGACGAGGCTACTAAGGGATAAGGGTTTTCGCAGTGTTTTTTTAGTGAAATGATAGCCTATCCCATCACAACTTGATTCACATTTTTTTTCTGAATCTTTAACTATAAAACTCAATTAGAAGAGAAAACTACGAAATAAATTCTTCCAACATTCAACTCATCATTCTATCCTTGTCCGTCTAAAGATAACTACAGGGTGTTAGGGTAAACAGGCGCATTACTTTAAGTGGTGATTGTACCCAAGATACTGAACAAAGCCAAACAAACCTGTAAAGAAAATTCAAACAAAAGTTCGAACAGCTGATTGCATTTAGTATGGGATCCAAAATTAGTTTTTACGAATTTCCTATAGGTTTCTTAGGGAAAGTTGCTCATTATCATGGGTACGGTCGCCATCAGATATAACGTAGCATACAAGGTGTCCAAACATTTCTGAGCAGTGCTAATTTTCATTAAATTCTTTACAGTAAATATTACCAATTATATCTAAACGTGTATTTTGTCATAAATATCTGAACAGCGAATTTTCAATAATTTCTGCGGGAATTTCATTCGCAATCCGCCCCTGTCGACTGCATCCGTCCCCGTTGACCGGACAGGCACGATCACGACACGATCACCTCACGAGCCCGTCGGACGCATGCGCCGGCTGACATGCGCCGGCCGTCATGCGCCGGGGAGTTTGCATCGAGACGCAAAGTCAACCGCTGTCGAAAAGCTAGTGTCAAGTTGCATTCAGTATTTCTGTTCAAATAAATATCGAAATTACTGCAGAGTTATCCTTCGGCCACACCGATAGGTTCCCCACATAACTGGTGACCTACGCCTAAGAATACGCATCACGAAATATTATTCATTCGAAAATGGACAACCAGACGCCAGGGCCGCACTCGGAACAAGCAAATGCAGCACCATCGCCAGGGCCGTACTCATCCCCAGGGGCCCTCTGCCGAGTCAGTGTCAAGGTACCGGAATTCTGGTCCGACCGCCCCGACGTGTGGTTTGCCCAACTGGAGGCCCAATTCGCTCTGGCCAGGATAACAGACGACTGCACCAAGTTCTATCATGTAATTTCGCAACTAGGGAACCAACATACAGCAGAAGTTCTAGATGTCATAACGACGCCGCCGGAGACGGACAAATACGTCAAGCTAAAGCGCGAGCTAATTAAGCGCCTCTCCGCGTCTCAGGAAAAAAAGGTCAAACAACTGCTCGTCCACGAAGAATTAGGTGACAGGAAGCCATCTCAGTTCCTACGACACCTCCGCAGCTTGGCCGGTCCGACAGTCCCGGAAGAATTTGTACGTACGATATGGTCGAGCCGCTTGCCTCACAACATACAGACTATAGTGGCTTCGCAAACCGATTCGCCATTAGAGAAAACTGCAGAGCTCGCCGACAAAATCTATGAACTAGCCCCGTCCACTCCTATTGTGGCCAGCACCAGCGGAGCTGCACCACCCTACGTGCAAGAGATGTCCAAACAGATCGCTGAGTTATCGCGCCAAGTAGCACTACTGTCGAGCAGAGGACGACCCCGTAGCCGTTCCAACTCACGGAAAGGGCGCCAGCAAAGGGATAGGTCAAAATCTGGCACCCGCCCTTGCTGGTACCACCGCAAGTTTGGAGAGAAGGCCGCCAAATGCACCCAGCCTTGCAGCTACAAGCTGGAAAACCCTCAGGGCGATCGCCAATAGCGGCCCACGATTGCCCTAACTCCAATGGCCGCCTCTTCGTGACTGACTGGAAGACAAAAACCCAATTTCTAGTAGACACCGGTTCGGACCTCTGTGTGTTCCCACGCTCAGCCATCAAGGGAGCACGAGCATCATCGGGCTACAACCTCTTCGCAGCCCACGGAACCGTTATATCCACTTACGGGTTCACTCACCTTTCTCTGGACTTCGGCCTGCGGCGAGACTTCTCCTGGAGATTTGTGGTCGCGGATGTCACAAAAGCGATCATAGGCGTCGACTTCCTCTCCTATTTCAACTTACTAGTAGACTGTCGGCGTCACCGGTTGATTGATGGCATCACTTCACTCGTTGCCACTGCTTCTCCTGTCAAACCCACCGAATCAATCTCTTCTGTCAAGACGAACGGCCAACACACCTCTCGCTTCCACTCGATCCTGACGGAATTTCCGAATATCACCAGGCCAGCAGGAGCACCCGTGGCATGCAACCATAGTACAGTGCATTATATCAAAACTTCACCTGGTCCTCCGGTCACGTGCCGCCCACGACGCTTACCTCCCGACAAACTCCAGATCGCCAAACGAGAATTCGAGGCAATGTTGAAGATCGGTACTGCGCGTCCCTCCGACAGCCCTTGGTCGTCACCACTACACCTAGTTCCCAAAAAGGACAATGGGTGGCGTCCCTGTGGAGATTATCGCACACTAAATTCGAGAACAGTCCCCGACAGATATCCGATTAAACATATCCATGACTTCAACCTCAGTCTCTCCGGGTGTACCATCTTCTCCAAGATAGACCTTGTCAAGGCGTATAACCAGATTCCAGTGTACGCCCCGGACATACCTAAGACAGCAATATCTACACCCTTTGGATTGTACGAATTTCCAATGATGACGTTCGGCCTCAGGAACGCCGCACAAACATTTCAAAGATTTGTCGATGAAGTCACACGTGGTCTCGACTTCTGCTACGGTTACCTGGATGACATTCTGATCTTTTCACCCAATCCAGTGGATCACGAGAGCCACCTCCGACAACTCTTCAGCAGACTCGACCACTACGGCGTCCTTTTGAACACTTCTAAATGTGTACTAGGAGTCGAGGAAATAACCTTTCTAGGATATCACGTTTCGGCCGACGGTATTAAACCGCTAGAGGAGAAAGTAGAAGCCATCAAGAGCTTCCCAGAACCCAAGACAATTAAAGAACTAAGAAGATTCTTGGGAATGATCAACTTCTACCATCGGTTCATCCCTCGATTAGCGGAGATTCAAGCCCCGCTCAATTCACTTTTGCGTGGTCCTGTCAAAAGTTCTCAAAAGATCCAGATGACGGACGAACTCACGCGATCATTCGAAGACTGCAAATCTGGACTCTGCGAAGCAGCCATGTTAGCCCATCCCGACTGCAACGCCAAAATTGCCCTTGTAACGGACGCCTCTAGTACAGCTATTGGGGGAGTCCTACACCAGCTCAAGAACAATTCGTGGCAACCCTTGGCATTCTTTTCGAGGAAACTAACACCAGCCCAAATAAAATACAGTCCATACGACCGAGAACTTCTGGCCATCTATAAATCCATACAATATTTTCGTCACATGCTCGAGGCCAGAATATTCACGATCTATACCGACCATCGCCCACTTATTCACGCTTTCGAGACCAGAAGAGATAAGTGTTCTCCACGTCAGTTTCGATACTTGGATTATATAGCCCAGTTTTCTACGGATGTTCAACATATAACTGGAAAGGACAACGTAGTTGCTGACACGCTATCCAGAATAGAAGAGGTCGTCACTCCAATCGATTATGAAAAACTCGGCAAGGCACAGAAGAACTGCCCAGAACTGACCAGGCTCTTGAATGGAGAAACGTCGTTAAACCTAAAGAAGGTCGACTTACCCGGCACAGACGTCCAGCTGTACTGCGACGTTAGTGGACCCTCACCAAGACCCTTCGTAGTTGATTCAATGAGGAAACAAGTCTTCGATGCCATACACTCGCTCAGCCATCCAGGAGCTAACGCTACTGCCAAGCTCGTTGCACAGCGTTTTGCATGGCCCGGCATGAGAAAAGACTGCAGAGATTGGTGCAAAAGCTGCATACCTTGCCAGCGCTCCAAAACTACTCGCCACGTCAATGCACCGCTTGGCACCTTTCTCCTACCGTCCGCAAGATTTCAGCAAGTCCATATCGATTTGGTCGGACCTCTCCCCAGCTCAAACGGTTACAGATACATCCTTACAGCCATCGATCGTTTCACGCGCTGGCCTGAGGCTATTCCCTTGACCGAGATTACCGCTGAAGCTACAGCAAAAGCGTTGTTAGGAGGCTGGATATCGCGTTTCGGCTGCCCAACCAGCATCACAACTGACAGAGGCAGACAATTTGAGTCCAGCCTGTTCAAAGCGCTGACAAACCTAACGGGCTCACAGCATAAGATGACAACAGCATACCACCCGGCCTGCAACGGTATAATAGAACGCTTTCATCGCCAGCTCAAATCCGCCATCATGTGTCACGCGGATCAGCACTGGACGGAATCGCTTCCATTAGTCATGCTCGGAATACGCAGCGCATGGAAGCAGGACTTGCAAGCGTCCTCAGCCGAACTGGTTTATGGCGAACCGTTACGCTTACCAAACGAGTTCCTCCAATCAGTTAAAACGCCGTTACTGGACATGACAGATTACTCTTCACGCCTACGCCAATTCGCAGCAAAGATCAGACCTGTACCAACCTCGCACCATACGCCGAAAGCTGTGTTCGTGTTCAAGGACCTGGCGACAACAGAATATGTTTTCCTGCGAGATGACACAATAAGAAAGTCCCTCCAACCAGCTTACACGGGCCCCTACAAAGTCCTGAAAAGAGGAGATAAAAATTTCAAATTGTTAATCAAGAACCAGGCTAAAACAGTCACCATAGACAGGCTAAAACCTGCTTACCTCCTCTCAAACGAAGCTCCATCAGCGCCAGGACAACCTCCGGAAACCGTTAAAAAATCTACTGTGACCAAATCAGGGCGTCATGTAAGATTTCCGGACCACTTTCGCCCGTAGTAACGGTCTCGGCGGGGGAGTGATGCGGGAATTTCATTCGCAATCCGCCCCTGTCGACTGCATCCGTCCCCGTTGACCGGACAGGCACGATCACGACACGATCACCTCACGAGCCCGTCGGACGCATGCGCCGGCTGACATGCGCCGGCCGTCATGCGCCAGGGAGTTTGCATCGAGACGCAAAGTCAACCGCTGTCGAAAAGCTAGTGTCAAGTTGCATTCAGTATTTCTGTTCAAATAAATATCGAAATTACTGCAGAGTTATCCTTCGGCCACACCGATAGGTTCCCCACATTTCTTTACAATTTTATTTAAAATTAAAATGTAAAACAACGGAGTAAGGTTTTTCTCCGAAACTGTTCAGATGTTTATGACCACCCTGACTGCGTCGATATATTTGATGTTCTATATAGGCGTTCCTATATTTTTGATTGATGATGTGTAAAGAAATTATTGAAAATTAGAACTGCTTAGAAACCTTGTTTGCTACGATATATCTGCTGGTGACACCGCCCTGTTTACCCCGCCCTGTTTAATGCAACTGTTTACCCTAACACCCTGTATAGTAAAGTTTCTAATCCCCTCTAAACTGCATTCGATCATGAAATTATGCACGAATACTTGACACTTGTCTACAATAATACTCGAGATACTGATAATATAATTCTTTGTTTCTGGCTAGTCCTATGCTTTACTGTTCGAATCAAACATGCGCTTTAATCATAGATATAGTATAAAAGTAGATAAATATTATAAAGCAAGACATAAAAATGCTACTTGACATCTATTCATACTTAACACAACGGCCCATTAGAATAAGCGAGACGTCAATTGTACAACAGATACCGTCTTGAAACATTTTGTCACCAGACCTCCAGCTGGAGGACTAATAAGCTATTTCCATGCGTTAAGAACGACTTTTGCTTGAATTTGCTTAAAAAGTAGTGTCATTTGTGTATTTGATATTGCCGGTCTTTAGTTAATACGTCAATGGCTTTAATAATATTTGTTCAACATACATGCAGACATAGAAGGGTCATTGTCATATAAGGGGTGCAGAGAAAGCAATTTGAAAAAGTGTGAATTTTTACCACTTTTTCTTTATTAACCGAAGTAAAATAGTGAATATAACCTAAATAAAATAAAAATAGAGGTCGTTTCTTGTCCGTTAGCAAATAATTAACAAAAAATGTTTTTTTCTGACCACTGAAAAGGTGCAGTTGACCACCAAAAAGACCTGAATTGCGTTTTATTAATAAAACAAAGCAAAATTTAAGTCCAATTAATCACTTTTTAAATTTATTTGCCGTGATGTTTTTATTATATTTCGGCAGATATGGGGAATTGTTAATAATTTCTACCATAAAAATATAATAAAATATGGACCACCAAAAAGACATCTTTTCGGTTGTCGTTCTTCTTTTGACTATTTGAGTATCTTCTGTGCTTTCAGTTTCTTTTTCTTGTTCGTTTCCATCTGCTTTATTAATCCTTCTCTTCTATTATTATGTTTACTTAATTTTGATTTGAACTCCATCAATAATAATAGTCTTCTAAATCCCATGAGAAACTCTTAAATTTTCTCTCGAAACAGATGAATTAGGAGAAGATAGTGTATATCATCCATCATTATCGTTTTTGCCTTTATACGTTTCACTGCAGGGTATAGTGCCTATCCTCAAGAAGGGTGTATGGGATTGTTCGACAGTTCTATTCACCGTGCGTGTCCAATATGGATTGGTCGACTTTAATCAGAATTTCATCTCCAGCAAATTCAATGCAACCTGCATTTCACGATTCTGGACTTCACCGGTTGAGATATGTGTGTGAACCAATAGAAGGAGCCAGAAAAGATGGTGGATTTCCTTTAACCTATGCATTTTGACCTTTTAGTATCTCTTGTCACTGCTTCTTCTTCATTTCTCTATATTTCAGTTGTTTATCAGGCTTTCTCCCATGAATAAGGATGCCAGCGAGTGAGGTGAGACCATACACCACCTAAGCGGCCCCAGTTCATATTAGTGGAGAAAAGTTAGAATGAACTTGATCCTGACGTTGATTTGTTGATCGGTAGTTACAAATTTAAATGACCACCAAAAAGATGACCACCGAACGGAAATTTTACATTCAAATTCAGATATCTTGAAAGTTTAGTGGTCTGGCTGTCCAAATATGATGTTTTTGTAAATAAAACACTAGTATATACTGCGCTATAGCCAACATTTAATTTATTCAATAATAATTACAAATTTAACGGTGTAACCGGAAAGACGCAATGAGATTTGACACAAAAGTATTTTTGGGTAAACAGAAAAGATTTTGCTCTTCTGTGGTGAAATGTCGATTAGGGATGCATCATTGGGCATTCATAAGTTTCCCTAGAAAGGAACTATTTGTTTTTGGGCACGTTTAGACATAAAAATGTTGCAAAGTTTCGATAGAAATATGAACCACCGAAAAGACACGCTACTCGTGTAACATGTGACAATCGTTGTTAAATAAAAAACTGTGCCACTTTTAGAAGTCATACCAATAGAACATGATTTTTGAGGATTGAGAGAACTAATTAAGCTGAACAGGGCACAAGTTTAGTGCAGTTTTCATTTATTTTTTTCATTGTGAACTCGCATACATCCGTTTTGAACAGACCACCGAAACGGACATTTGAGTATAAAAAACAGCAAAAACGTAATTTATCAAATTAATTCCTAATAAAGATTTGCATGGGTATAAAGTAGAATATAGTTATTGATTCTTTTTGTAAAAAGAAATAAAATTAAAGCATTATTTAGGAATTTATGTGAATTGAACAATTTTTTGGCACTATATGACAATGACCCAGAAACACTATTTGTATATCTTGCACAACATAACCTTCGAATTCGGTCCAAATAGTAAGGCCCGCAAATCAAGCCATTTTGAATATGAACGCGTTGAAATGTCGGCTTGACGAGGGTCGCACTACATAATTTACGTATTAAATATACCTAGTTTATTTTGAAACATTAAATCATTAATATTTTGGAGATTTCATCTTTAAAAAATACATGGTTTTTCTTTCAAAAAAAAAAAAAAAAAAAAGCTACATCTTCAGCTTTTTCTTTGCTACATTTTAATGTAGCAAAGAAAAACTATTTTTCCGCGATCTAAATAATAAAATACTCACTTTTATAAACATCACTTTCGGAACTTCTATTTTTAAACTAAGCTTTTATTAGTACTACACATTGACTTACAAACTAACAGACGTCGGGTCTAATACAAAATTCTCGAAAAACGTGTCCTAGACTAACTTAGATAAACTTAGCGTACAGTCAGCAGCTAATAAGTTATATACACTTTAGTACTACGACGTAGAACAACTTATTGCTGCTGACTGTACGTGTTAGTAAATCTAAACTAAAAACATTGAAATAGCAGTTCATTTTGCTTGCATAGTTTTTAAAAATTCTTACAGCACCTGGCACGGCAAGACGTCCGCGTATATAGTCGGTGAATCAAATAAAGACTGGCGCTTAATTATTAATCTTTAATACGAATTGTTACTCTTTTGGGTCGGACACTTTTAAGCGCGGACCCGACGTCCAGTGGTTGGTAAGTCAATGGTACCTACTAAAGATCTTAAAATCCAATAAGTACTACCACTCATTTTGAAATATTTGTGATATCGTATTGATGTCTAGTATTAACATAACTATCTAAATAAATAAATAAATCATTTTTATTTCAGGTAAAAACACCCATATAGTACACTTTTAATATACAAGTACATATATTAAATTAAGATTAAAAATTAAAATTAGGATTATTATTATTATGTCAAACAACAACATAGGAGCTATGTCATTACATTACATTACATTACATTACATTTACTTTTTTTTTTTTTTTATCCACTGAGCAGAACCTTTTATAGAGTCATCGTCATATAGTGCTTCGATACCGAGTAAATGGTGCCAAACACTTCCTTTACAATCAGATTTGTACTATTCGTGAGTCTCGTATGAAACGAGGTCTTATGTCTCCTCATAACGGCAAAGAAGTCGTCAACCCTGCTCTCAGCAAACATGCCAGACGCACTACACCGCCAGGGCAGGTTGAGCATGGCCCGGAACGCGTTATTGTACTGTACACGAAGAGAGCTGTACGCTCTCTTCGTGTACCCGTGCCATAGTTGGCTGGTGTAGAACGCCTGACAGTAGGCCTTAAACAGGGTCACTTTGACTTGCCGGGAGCAGTGGCTGAATCTTCTAGCCAGCATGTTACTTCTACGAGCGATACCTCTCCTCTGTCTCTCCAAGTCATTATCGTCCTTTAAATTATCTGATATTATATGCCCCAGGTATTTGAATTCATTCACAATTTTTAGAGTAGTACCACACAGAATTATAGGCAAAACAACTTCTGGGCCTTTACCACATCTGAAAACCATAACTTCCGTCTTACTTACGTTGTATGTCAGGTAGTGTTCATTCGAATAATTTTCACAAACTTTAATAAGCTTTCTAAGACCGTTGACTGAGGGGCTGAGGAGCACCATATCGTCGGCATAGCTTAAGTTATTGAGGCATTCATCACCTATATGACAACCGGTTCTGGCACTACTCAGCTCCTCAATCAGCTCGTTAATATACAAGTTGAACAGAACCGGTGAAGTCAGTCCACCCTGTCTGACACCACATGTCAGTTTGTAATTTTCAGATAATGCTTCACCCCACTTTTTATATGAAACATGCTTGCGTAAGTATGTTCTTAGCTAATAGTATTCAACGGGCCGTCGACCTAGATTTTAGTTTATTCCAGCCAGATTTTAGGAGCATTCGTCAGTTTATTCACGTAGGACTTACAAGCATGTACTGTAGTAAATCATATTAGAAGAGAGAATGTGAAAGGAAATTGTGACTGCTATCGTCTCGAATGCGTACGATGATTTGAGCAGGAATACTTTCGACCGGTAATTGGTAGGCCAGTGCTCCAGCAGTACACGATTTCTATGATCGGACTTCATTTAAAAACTCACGACCGTATCCTATTCGGGGTGATCAGAAACCATAGTAAACCATGTACAGTCAAGAGCACGTCAAGCTTGACGCTTTGGACTTTGTACCGTTCTTATTTAGTGCGCCACAAGCGTTACAATCGAACTGAAAGTGTAAAGTTTGATGTGCTCTTGACTATACCATAGTCGTTACAGGAAATCTGGGACCGCGTTGTGGAACGTATAAAGGGGTATATTAACAAAACACCCTTGTAATAATACTTAAGGGGGTACTTGAGATCAAATTTATCAACAATAGCCTTCAGAATGGTGTTGGTGCTCCCCCGCGTCCTGCTCAGCAGAGAGGCCGTCTTCTTCCGCATGATCGCGTGGAAGCCATCAGTTCACATTTCAATTCGCATTAAACCAAACAACTTTCATTATGGAGCCAATGTCGAAATCGTGAAAAAAACTGCTGTTTTATACAAAACTGCATTACAAACTCAACTCAAATGTATGGGACAGCAGATTGATTTTTTTCCCGCTATTTCGATGTTGCCTCCATTGTGAAAGATGTTCCGTATTATAAGGTGTTTTGTTAGATCCTGTATTAGTTCCTTGGGGAATGTTGTTCAGTATCTTGAGTACAATCACACTTTAACATTCTTCACTTACCCACTTTTTCTTCACCCTGTGTAGGCTAATGATAACAAAGTAATACCTACAAAAAAGAATGATTAAATAGTAGTGTCACGCGACTCTTAAGGGGCGTCCGCCTGGTTTTGAGTAACTTTGTAACCATTTTGGCACTTTTTAAGCAAAAAACAAAACTGAACAATCTACAGGATGTGAGAAGTGATGTGGTTTTTCTCGAAATCTATTTTAATTAATAAAACTGAAGAAAAACGAATCCAAAGTCACCCCTTTTTTTCCAGTTGTAACCGTTTAACGATCACATTATTGTTGATCAGATGAATATGAAAATTTACAATATTCTTCACAATACAATACGGAATGATGTGGTTTTCTTAATTTAATACAGGTTTAAAAAAAACGGTAAATTATGACTGGAGCCACGCAATTGAAGCTGGATGGCTAATTGCAAAAGTTTGCTTGTAAGAAAGAGAGCCTTGCACTAGGGACGAGTGGCCTAATTTTAGTACGCTATTGTCAGAGCTCGCGTGGTGAACTAACGCCCAAACACCTTCCCTGAGGGTAGGCCTGTGCCCTGCAGTGGGACGTACAATAAATAATCTAAGAATGTTTTCATTCTGTTCCCATGGGCATCGTCATAGCAAGGCGGAAATGAAGAAAAGTGATCGCAACTTATACTGTTGGGAAGTTTCATTAGAGACAAAACGTGGGGAGACTCTTAATCAGTTTTGGTTACATCACAGAGTACTATAAATAATTACTACTGTAAGTTAATTGTAATAATTATGCTCTTACTATTTTTATGCATCAATATCCTACAATCCTAAAATTTATCCTACAATGAGGTTTCAGAGATTTGAAATTATATTTTTAGGTTTTTTCTTCTGCTTATTTTAGGATAAAGACTTGTGTTTTTGAATGAACATTTGCGTTAATGGATATGCATAGGTGTTGATTTTAGCCGTCAAAAGAAAAAAAATCACACAAAAAGCATTTGTTTCATACAAAACATTTTGGGACAGCGGATTTTTTTTCGACGTTGTCTCCATAGTGAATGGTCAAAACTACCGCTTTAAATATTACTAGGTTGTATTTTTACACCTTGTATATACCTACAGATTACCTACTTACATGCACAATCAATAAGCCTTATTGTCGTGTGCTGTGCATACACGTAGAAAATTCCAAGCGATTCACTTTCTTACGAGACAATCGGCTTAGTACGCTTAGTAAGAGCATTGTATGCGTGGCGTAACATAACACCAGCCGTCCGTATAACTTGATTTGTTTACGAGTTACAGACTAACTCGTGACCCGACACTATAATCCCTTAGTCTATGTTCATCAGCACAGTTCAGTGTAGTTCTGCTATACGATTCCGATATGGTGTTTTATGCCAGTTTTTCTGTAAAAATCTTTATTCGAAAAGCTTTGTCGCAAGGATACTCATTTTATGCAGTTCTTGGTGATTCTGTACAGAAAATACCATGCCACCATCCAGCATCCTGTTGAACTTCTTAATTTTTTTTATCAATATTAGGGTCCTTATTAATATGCTGACTGTTTTTAAGAAGATGATCTAACTAAACAACTAAGGGATTAAAGTCGAAATTGCGAATTTACTATTATTAAACTGTAAATTTAAAAAATATTTTTTTTGCTTTGTGTGTTTGTACGAGCATCACGCGAAAACAACGGAACCGATTTTGATGAAACTTTTTTTGTTTGATAGCTTATGATCTGATTTAAAATCTGGTATATAATTTGTGCGGACGAAGTCGCGGGTTAAGTACCATATAAAACTGCAATACTACTTGACCCAGATGTATGGGAAATATGTTTTACTAGTTTGGTTGTTGTTCGCAAAATTAGAAGCTTTTACTTCGAAATATTATGTGTAACAATGAATGATGTAGAGCTATTTATCCAAAATACTCATGTAACAACTTGTTTTTTTGAGTAAATGCAATGACCACAACTAACTAACAAACTGACTGACTGACTGTTTGATAACTAAAAAATCTCCTGGATATATCTGGATATTTTCAATTTTGACCTACTTATTCTGTACTCCATGTGTTGACACTTTAGCATTACTAACTGCAGTTACGGCGTTTTTTTGGCAGTTAACTATAATATTAAATACAAAAATGCTCCCATTTTTTCATTTCAACAAACTAAAATATACAGTCGAATTCAGTACCTACTTCCTCCTTTTTTAAGTCGGTTAAAAATATTACTAACTGGTGGTGGTTACTTTACTAGGCATTTACTAGCAAAGTTGTTGACCTCAAAAAGAATACAAAAGTCGTAAAAAAGTACTTACGACGAGTGCGAGTTGATGATATTTAGTAAGTTTTTGCAATCTTTCATCAAATTGACACATAGAATCCATACTTACTCTAGACTTAGATACATTCTCTAGTTTTGTCGAAAGTAAGTCCTTCAGACAATCAATTATCGAAACTTTGACCTCATGCACGAAAATGTCAAAGTTGAGTTGAGTTGATATTGAGTTTACCGGACGGTAAAGTGTGACCCCTCAGCACAGTATAAGAACGTCAACTACATAAAGCAATTATGACCCCCTCTCTGTGGTATGTACCGGAGGAGGCAGACAATAAGCAGGAGTGTAATTCTCCAAGCGTCACTTTGCGTCTAAAACATCGATGAGCTCACAACTGTAACATCCGTCTTGCATCCTTAAGATCGTCGATGTTTTTATATAATTTTGAAAAACTGATAAAAATTCAAAAAATGGTCTCAATGCATTCCATTACGTATCCTAAACGCCCCAAATTCATATCTTTGCAAATGTCTTCAATGTACATCCACGCCAAGTTTAGAATTTTATTATAGATTCTTTGAATACTGAATCTAATTACAAGCCTCTACGCAAAGTACTTTTTCTCAATATATTTTGCCATTGCCTTTAATTAAATCAAAATAGCATAGATAGGTGACTGGCCTATAGCAGTGCATGGACCGCATAAATTGAGCCCCCTTCGCCTAATTTACTTACAGCGGCATTACGTGATTTAGGTACTTTTTTATTTTAGGGGGAATAAAGGTACCACAATGCCTTCGTGTGAGTACTCGTTGTACAAAACATTCAAAAATAAAAATCAAAGCATATGGCATTACTTTTCACTAAAAGCAGGTCCATTTTTCTAGAACGTAATGCAAGAACATCACCTACCTTCCGCGTTTTAAATATAATCAAAGGCCACTGCATAACAAATACTGAACACTCTCGGTGTATTTGTCCACTCATGGCAAATACAACCAATCAATATCAAATGGTACCCAAATTGCTACGCCGTAGCCCGTAGCCGCGTAGGCGTAACCGTAGACCGCTAGTCGATCTCTATACAAAGCGACTGTTTAGTGGCTGAATTATTTGTGTCAGTCGTTTGTCTAAATATAGAATTTACCTACTTATAGCAATCAATTCTTTTGAAATGTTGTGTTTCTGTGTATGCAATCGACCTACAGACAAGCCTGCGTCACTCAAATAGCAGGGAAATTTTAAGGCTATTTTGCTTCACAGAAACAGAGATTTGAAACACTTCCTCTCACTTATTCTTAGACCAGCTTTAGTAACGTCCAAGATATATGTCGGATATCAGAATCAAATCAAATCAGAATTGTCCAGAAATCTATACAGGATGTTACCTTGCATATTGCCATATCTTGAGGACTGATTGTACCCACATGATACTGAACAACTTTCCCTAAGATACCTAAAGAAAATTCGCATTAAATGTTTTGTACTTTCCATACTAAATTCAATCAACTGATCGAACGTTTGTATGAAAAGTCGAAAAAAAAAATTAATTCCCTATAAGTTTAATTGGGAAAGTTGTTCAGTATCATGGGTACAATAAGCCCTCAAGGTATGGCAACTATGGAAGGTAACACCCTGTATAGGAATCGGAAAATCTTGTCGTCCTTATTTGAAATGAGGTATAAGTTGCTTCGTAATAGATGCATTCCTTAGAAAAACGGTTAATTTTCAAGCATTAATTACCTACTGCGAGACGGTACCCGCAAAAATGTACCCAGTGAAGCTTGCCACAGCGTTGTTGTTACTTCGTACTGCGCGCGACGTGTGCGACGTCGCCGTCCGGAACGAGTGGCAGAAATCAAGCAAGCGTACTCACGATGCTCACTCGGCCGTCGTATACGTCGGGTGCTTTACGAAGTAAGTAATACAAAGCTATGGCCAGCTACACTAGGTCGAATGGCATGAACTAGTAAGTAAGTAAAGTGTAAGTTACACAATCTATCTACAGGGTGAAATTGATATCCTTTTAAACTAAGCGTCTATCCATCAAACTGAACAACTTTTACTATGGGAGCAAACCAATCGGAGCAACAAAACATCTGCTCTTCCATACATTTGATCGAGTAGGCGTTGCTGTTTAGTATGGAACAGCTGACTTTTTTTTTCTCCGAACGGTTTGCTCCCTTAGTAAAAGTTGTTCAGTTTGATGGGTAGACTCTTAGTTTAAAAGGACGTTAATGATATCAATTTCACCCTGTATAAGTATAAAACTGTAAATTAAAAAAAAGAAGTGAACCGATTTTGATGAAACTTTGTTTTATGACTTAAAATCTGGTATATAATTTGTGCGGACGAAGGTAAACTCTATAAATAAATATATTGCGCATAAATGTCAACAAGAACTTGTGGATTTAAGTGAGTTAGTTGCCCTATTTCGGGGTCAGTATATTTGGGGCGTGGGCACTCTATTAACGAGGTGCTTGATTGCTTTTTTAAATAACCTTAATTCTAAACTTACATACTCGTATCGTTCACTCGCGTCATATTTTAAGGAGATGAATTTGCTGAAATTCCATCTCAGTAGATGACTGTGTACAAAAAAGTCCTATTTAAATATTTCGATTCAACAGTTTTAGACAGAGCCTTGATAAATCAATTGTTCAGGGGGTGAATTTTCAGGGCGTCAAACTGAATAACTTTCTCTATTGCAACAACATCGAAAGCGCGAAAAAAAAAACAGCTGTCCCATACAAAACTGCAAACCTATTCGAGCCAAATGTATGGGACAGATGATTTTTTTCGCGATTTCGATGTCCCATAGAGAAAGTTGTTCAGTTTTAAGGTCTGATCATCCCCTTAGAAAAGTGGTAGCGTATTATGAATTATACTTGTCAGATTTCCGATAAAATTATATTAGGGTGTGTCCACATCTGACGAACGCGCCGCGAATGCTTGCGAGCTGCTCGCGAGCGGCTCGCGAACGGCGCGCGATCTGCGCATTAGCGACACAAAAGGAAAAAATGCACCCGCGCAGCTCGCGCGCTGTTCGCGAGCGGCGCGCGAGCTGCGCATTCGCCAGATGTGGATGTGGTTAGAGTCACAAAGTCTTCCATACAATTCTTAAATTAATCCTAGCATTAAAACATTAAATTTTAACGAAAATCTGACAAATGTAAAGTACCTACAGATATTGGTTTCTAGATCGTATCAAAAATGTTCATTGACTTTAATTGGTATTGAAAATATAGCCTATTATAATCCTTTAATTGATATTGAAAATATATACTTCGTTTGTATGAAGCGCGCAGCAAAAACTAACCTCTTAATATTCCAGCAAAGAAATGTAAATTGTAAAGTTAGATTACCATACGCTAATCGCCAGCCACTCCCGACCACTCCAATCAACCGTAGTACCGATGTAACGTTATCTGTTGCCATTTTGTTTACTTCACGTACTCTAGCGAGCAGCGGGTAAACAAACGCGGATGAGCTATTGATAAATTAAATAAACAACCTGATGCAACGAATGTTGATAGAGGATTGATTTTTAATTTCAGGGATTTTCTCTTATCTGTGGTAGCCGAGTGTTGTTTGCTCCATTGTATAACCCATTCAATCCATAATCGTAGTTTGTACATTTATACAACGTGTTAATAAATTAGCGCAAAACCTCATACACCCCAACTGATTTATAACAAAATAATTAGATTGAAACAATAATTTTAGTATTTTGATAATTAAAATTTAAAGTTATTCGCACTTTAAGTTTTGAGGCAAAAAAGATTTGCTATCATTTCAGCTATCAATGAAAGTGCTACCGAACTCATGGATACATTTTAAGAATCTTATTTTGGTAGTAAGTAGGGTGAGTGTACCCGTGCAATCAGTTGACATCGGGTTCAGTAAATTTTAAATTTTACGAACAAATTATTTAATATTTTGAAAAAAATTACCTATGTTGAAAACATGATAATTCGATTCTCCTCTCGATTCTATACAAACTACTTTCTAGTTTTGCGTTAATTCATTAACACGTTGTATATCGCACGCTACAATAACCGACACGAGAATCTATTTAATTCTAACTGAAGCCAATTTGAATTCAGGGTATAAAATCGATTTTCTAACTCACGTGCAAATCTAGTGTAACTTCAACGTTTTGAATTATTTTAAACCTGTTTTAAACCCATTTGCATTTTGTGAAAAACTTTGAATTCCTGACGAATAGAAGTTCTGCCCAAATTGTCATACAAAAATTGACCAATTCTATGGCCATAGTGGTGAATAGTTGCCAATCAACGTAAGACTGGCTTTATGTGTGATTGAATATTACTAGGTCTACAAAATTAATAGGCCGTTGTAAATCTGCAATACAATACAATAAGTAAAATATACAAAGCAAATTATTTTGACGTAACGAATGCAACTATACAACTAAATAATGTATATTCTATTTCAAAGGTCAACGAACATGTAGAGAAATAGAGAACGAAATTAATGTTGTAACAGATTGTTATTTTACATAGTTATCTATTTCAGGTGAACGAATGTTAAATTAACATGACCTTAAGCTAACATTGGAACAAATATCGGCATAAATTAAGATAACTAATTAGGGTTGGAGTTATTTATGCCACCATTCAATATGACTGTCATTAATATAAATGGCTGAATAACAAGAAATGAGGAACACAAAAGGACCTTAAAATTGTTTACTGCTTACATACAAATCGAAAATTTTCCTTCATAAAACATAACCCTCCTTCTGGCGCAGTCGAGTAAAAAGGAAAACATCGAAAGGAAACTAACGACACAGTGTAAGACAGTAAAACATCTTCATACAAAATGGTACCAAACGCGTAGCCCCGTGTCTGGCGCACGAGAGTGGCACGCGGAGATATTGCCAGTGTGTGCGTGCTACGACGCGTACGTGGCGAGCACACATACAAGCCGCGTTTGGTACCGTTGTATGAAGATGTTTGATGTTTGTTACGAGCCCCGAATTCATGGCGTGTATGTTTCCATTACCTATACCCCATCAATAGTGACGACGACGAAGGCACGGCATCAATACATGCCATACTAAACAGAGTTTGGGTTTGGGTAAAATTTCTCTGCGAGACCACGCTCAGGGAGTATACCTAATCGTAAGAATTTGCTTAACTTACTTTCACAGAACTTGAAAAAAGACTAGTGATACGAAAAATTTTACAAAATGAAGGGAAGGGTAGATTGTGAATCCGTTGGCAAAAGCTAGTTTAGTATGAATCATTGCCACACAGTAGCGTAGCGAGGAGGGGGCAGGGGGGGCAAATGCCCCAGGCGGCACTTTAGTAGGGGCGGCAAATTCGAGAAAAATATAGATTGATTGAGCTCTGTCTATAACCAATTCGTAAAGGAGTGAAAAGTCGAGCTCGCTTCGCCCGCTCTAAGTTTCTGTTTTAATTGCCGTGCCTAAACGTAATCCTAAAGAGTTTCGACTACAGCTAAGATGCGGTGCTAAAAATTTTGAGTTTGCTTCGCCTGATCCATAGCTTTTATTTCGGTTACCTTGCACATGTTTTGTACGTAAAAAGCTCTGGCACTAATCGATTCGTGCTGAGGAGAAAAGTTGAGATCGCTTCGCTCCCTCTAAGTTTCTATTTTTGCATGGATAAACCATAAGATGTCTGATCAAAACCCGAATCGATGTGCAAAAAAATTTCGAGCTCGCTCCGTTTTTTTTTGTGTAGGTAGGATAAGGGGCGGCAAAATTGGCCCTCCCCCGGGTGGCAGAAACCCACGCTACGCCACTGTTGCCACAGAAAACAGCCATGTCACGTTACCTATTAATTCTCTTCATGAAGAACAACTTGCTAATGGACGGGTGATTCTGTCTTATTTCACCTCTCTGACTCACACAACTACGCGTGTTCCGAACAGTCTGACAGAGGACAAACATTTGTGTGTGGTAAACATTCAGCACTTTTAATCGATAACAAACGCATCGCTCATGTTATTGTTTGTGAATTGTCGTCATTTTCTCCTAATGATGTTGTTGGAAATCGGGACTTGTCACTGTTTTACTTTACAATTTTCATAAAACTTACAGACAGAATGTGTACAGGCGTGTCTAACGTCAAACAACGTTCACTCTGGGACCAATATAATGTAAATTGTAATGTAATACAGTACCCTAATCAAAGGCAAATAAAGATTACTCACCTACTTGAAATCGCGAGATATTTTTTCCGCGTTTTTAATGTTGTTCCCCTATTGAAAGTTGTTCAATTTAATGGTCTGAAACCACCACTTAATTTTGAAATGCATAAAATGTTGTCACCTGTATATTTTAAGGATTACTTATACAAAAAAATTTAGGAAATTGTTTTGTCAGTATACCCTTCGCGTTTTACAACTATACTTGGGATAATATTTTACGTAACCGACGCGACGTGGAAAGCAAGTGACGGCTTGAGATCAATAACAATGTTGAAAGTCGAGGAAAGTCGTTGAAAACGCGCAGAATGTCTCGAGAAACACTCCGTTCCGTTTGATACCCAGTCCTACTCTTTTACTCGTAAATAACGCATGTACAGGGTGTTAGGGTAAACCGTTACATTAAAGGTGATTTTAGGTACTCATGATACTGAACCACTTTCCCAAAGGATAAAAGGGAAATTCGAAAAAAGAAACTTTTCATACACACCGATCAACCGATTGCTTAGAGTCATAGAAAGACGAATTTTTTTTTGCAGATTTTCTATACAAGGTGTAAGTTACAGCCTAGCAAATACTGAAATGGTGACTGAATCAGTCCGACCATCAACCTGAACAACTTTCACTATGGAGCCTACCTCAGGAAACGCGAAAAAAATCTGCTGTCCCAGTGTCTATAGTGAAAGTTGTTCAATTTGATGGTCTGAGTTCACCGTTTCAGTATTTGCTAGGCTGTCACTTAAACCCAGTATAGGTTTCGTAGGGAAAGATGTTCAGTATCATGGGTCATCAGTGTCATCGCCACTTACAGTAAAGCAACTCTATTTACCCTAACACCCTGTTAAGTATGCTATGGTTCTGTAACTGCGTAAAATATTTATGATATCATTATATTAAATGCAGATCACGATATAAAACATATTATATGCACTCGATGTAATCAAAAAATTTGTCATCCTTCGAATAATTTCTCAATTTATTCCTATCACGCCCTACCTTGAGGATCTAAAAGAACATATGTAAAGTACATGTCACGAGAATGAATGGGGGATGGAATTTTCCTTCATTAAACGGTCTGAGTGCGAATTGGACTCGCTTTACGAGTGTTCCGCATCATTTTTATATTTCAAAGTATGGTAAAGTTCAGGTAATTTTAACCCTGACAGCCCCACGGCCATTTTTTCTAATATTTTATGCTGTGTCTCTTTTATTTGAATTAGACTCCTACGGTCTTGGTTGTATGAGTTGATTTGAGAGCAACAAGACTAATCCAGCACTGGTAGCATGCCAACCCGCGATAGCCGTGATACGGCTTTATCACGTCTTTTATCTCGTTCTTTTGCGCGCGAACGAACGAGATAAAAGACGTGATAAAGCCGTATCACGGCTATCGCGGGTTGGCATGCTACCAGTGCAGGTACAAATAAACGTGGTATAAAATGTTATAGTAGTAGAGCTATTTCCCGCGATAATTGTGCGCTTCGGGTTAAAAGCATCAAATTTCTACCATGGATAGGGTGTTCCTCGGTGATCATTTTCAGATGTGGAGGGAAGTCTGATTCGTCCCCTGTGCGCGGGGGGAGGGGGGTGAAGTACGTATCTGGGTCATTGTTTTCATTATTCTTTTACGGATCAGTTAATGCTACTAGGGCTTGTGTGGTATCGTTTTCGAGTAAAACAGATACGAGGAATTCATTTTTACTGCATAATAGGCATATTTCCATACAATAAAATAATGTTTTACACGAAAAAGTAAAAACCATTGCCTTGATTTTTTTTTTAAAACATCTATATCTTTGGAAATCTTGATAAATATAAGTAAACAAAATTAAGCAAATAAAGGTTATTTAGTCTAGTTTATAAAAACATATACTTGTTGGACACTTATCATACAACAACTACAAGAAAAAAATTCATTTACGCGTCGAGGTAAAGCAGCATAATTCGTTTACTGCGGATTACGAGTGATGGTTTGGAGGTAAACATAATATGTAACTTTATAATTTCGATAGCAAACGATTATTTGTTGGAAATTAAATAGAAAAATAAATTAGGCATAGTCTTAATTGGATATAATAAGAAGCGGCAACAATTTTAAAGGGATATAATTCGGAGCGCGCTCCATACAAACGAAGTCTGGTTATATTTCTAATATTATCCAAGTAAAATCAATGAAATTTTACAGAAAAAGTCTACAAACTAATATCTATGCTCGCTCTTGAAATACATACATACATAAATTCACGACCATAATCCCTTACGGGGTGGAAACTTTGCTACAACGACCAACAACAATGTTAAGCGTGCAGTGCGTTGTAGCAAGGCTCACTTTGACCATATTGAACATTTCACGTTGAAGGTTTCACGATGAAATGACGTGTCAGGTGATGACAGGGGGCTAATCTCTCGCCCACAAAACACTGCCAAAAACTTTATCACTTAGTCGCCTCGTGCGACACCCACGTGAAGAAATTGGGTAGTCCATCCTAAGCCGGCAGTTTCACAGACAGTCAAAGCTAATGCGGTCATACATCAACAATACAAATCTTTCTATTAGGAATTGAGTCCTCACTTATTTCGTTTGAGTTCTTCAAAGGCCCTATTTACTTCAGGCTTAGTGTAAAGATTTCCAAGTGTCCAAATCCG
Source organism: Agonopterix subpropinquella (assembly GCA_922987775.1). NCBI lineage: Eukaryota > Metazoa > Arthropoda > Insecta > Lepidoptera > Depressariidae > Agonopterix > Agonopterix subpropinquella. The sequence continues at coordinate 8,527,450 of OV277708.1, read as the reverse complement.
TTCTTTTCCCCTTGCCTGAAAAGAACCACATACCGTATCACACCGGTTAAACCGATACTTAGTTTTGCAGGCCAGTGTATTGGCCGATACCTGCACTGTGTCAAATTCATTGACACCACCAATTCGTGAATACCCTCCCTTGTTATTTATCGAAGCTTGAACCAAAACCGAAAGCAAATCCATAACTCAGAGAGAGCTAATTTACTGAAAAACCCCACCACTAGTAGGTTACTCGTACGATACATCAGTGTCTACGGTTGCATATGATATGATCACTCTTCTACGTCCTTTTGGCATTGAATCTTCCAAGTGTAAAAAGTTACTAGTGTCAGCCTCCTCGGGCGAACATGGGGCCAATTGACTCAAATCTGAGGCAGCGGCAGAACAAAGAATTTTACTCCCATTCGTTGCGTCGATTTCTTTTTCTGTTGCCTCTACACTGGAAGAACTGATTGTTGTGACAAGAATGAGAATAATTCGGTTCTATTTTCATATACTCGAAGAAATAAAATTTCTCTCTTTCTTTCTTATACACTTTTTTTGGGCATTGCATCCGTAGGAGGTACAAGGAAAAGTGTGGCATCTATCTGCTCTCTCATGGCAATTTTGACGCGACAAATCGGAATAAAGTTGTTTGTTCTGCCTCTGCCTCAGATTTGTGTCATTTTGCCTCATGATATGATCACCCGAGCGAGGAGGCTGACACTCGTATATTCTTACATTTTTATAGATGTTGCGTGAAAAGGGGATTAGAATAATGATTCGCACCTCAGTCAAAAAGCCACTTGCTGGCTTTGCGTGGCTTTTTTCAGTAAATTAGCTCTCTCTAAGTTGCTTTTGGTTATAGTTAAAGCTTCCGCTAAATAGTTAGGTATTCATTTCATTTCTTTAGGGATGGACTGGACGAAAGATACAGTCGAATCGCACTCAATTTAGAGTAGACTACTCTTCCCGAGGCAGAAACTATATCTGCAGTGCTAATAATGTCGTGCTGCTTTACAAAAGATGTTGGTAGGTACTGGACGGTGCATTTACACCGCAGCTGCACTCCAAATTCTCAGCGCTATGATTTTAAGCCGGCAATAATTGCCGATTTTCCTATATTCTTAACAATTATTAAATGTTTTTTTTTGAGGAGCCTAAGCTCCTTGCGCGCTCCGAATTATATCCTCCTAAGAGGATAGATATAGGAGAGGGAGCGCGCTCCATAAAAACGAAGTCTGGTTATATATTCAATACTAAACAATTAAAGTTAACGAAATTTTTCAAAAACAATTTTTTATTTATATTATTAATTTATTATCAACTAATCTCTATGCTTGTATTGTGCCCGATTTTCTTTCAATGCTAGGGTTAATTTAAGATTTGTATGGAAATCTTTGAGGCACTGTAAGTTCGAAACTATACATTTTTACGAAAATCTGAGACAATACGAGCATATATATTAGTCTGTAGACTGTTTCTGTAAAATTTCATTGAATTTAATTGGATAATATTGGAAATATAACCAGACATCGTTTGTATGGAGCGCGCTCCGAATTATATCCTTTTAAAATTGTTGCCGCTTCTTATTATATCCATTAAAACTATGCTTAATTTATTTTTCTATTTAATTTTCAACAAATAATCGTTTGCTATCGAAATTATAAAGTTACATATTATGTTTACCTCCAAACCATCACTTGTAATCCGCAGTAAACGAATTATGCTGCTTTACCTCGACGCGTAAATGAATTTTTTTCTTGTAGTTGTTGTATGATAAGTGTCCAACAAGTATATGTTTTTATAAACTAGACTAAATAACCTTTATTTGCTTAATTTTGTTTACTTATATTTATCAAGATTTCCAAAGATATAGATGTTTTAAAAAAAAATCAAGGCAATGGTTTTTACTTTTTCGTGTAAAACATTATTTTATTGTATGGAAATATGCCTATTATGCAGTAAAAATGAATTCCTCGTATCTGTTTTACTCGAAAACGATACCACACAAGCCCTAGTAGCATTAACTGATCCGTAAAAGAATAATGAAAACAATGACCCAGATACGTACTTCACCCCCCTCCCCCCGCGCACAGGGGACGAATCAGACTTCCCTCCACATCTGAAAATGATCACCGAGGAACACCCTATCCATGGTAGAAATTTGATGCTTTTAACCCGAAGCGCACAATTATAGCCAAAATGTATGAAGAGAATCCTCTACTATAGGTACCAAGAATAAACCACGCGGACGAAGTCGCGGGCAAAAGCAATGTTTCCCTACATTTCATCTCAATCACGTTTGACGAAACTCACGTTTTTCTAGTCTGGATACAGAACACTAAAAATCTTGAGGCTTTGTATCTAAAATTATACCACAACGATATCTTTTATCCTGAAAAAGCTATTATAGGGGTTGTTCACCCGCACTTAGGTTATTGTAAGAGACCAATATCGATTGTCTTATGTTTTAAACAAGAAACGAAAGGTTGAGGAACTCTGTAAAGTAGATAATAGTTCCATCCCTAGAGGACCGTGTAATTTCTCAATGTTTTCATCGTTGTTTATAGTTACTGTAATAATATGTTTCATTCATCGTTGAGCCACTTACTCGTACAATTTGTTTTATAAAAAAATTGCGCAGTCCATTTAACCATAGGCTTTTTAGTTGGCAGTTATAGAAATTAGTATAGTTAGTACAGCCTGTACTGTACAGGTATGATAAAGCCTGGGCCACACAGAGTGCGGCTGCGGGCCGGCTGCGGACCCGCTGCGGGACGGCAGTAGTTGTAAACTATGTAATTAATAATTATTAATTATATGCCAGGTGTCACACTAGATGCAGTCCAGCGCAGCTGCGGAACAGCTGCGGAACGGTAGCCGCCCGCAGTGTGACACCTCGCATATAATTACTCTGTGTGGCCCAACCTTAAAGTGCTTCTCTTACAACACTGCTTAAATAATCTGTAACAGATGATAAGGCATAATGATGATGATGATGATGATAGAAGTTAATTCGTTTAGACTCATTAATGACTTGACTTGCCAGTTTAGTTTGTCAGTTGATAAATACACTTATATATGGGCACAATAAGTATAAGCACATGCTTAAGACTATATTCGCAAAGGGATGATATCAGAGGATATCCTAAGTATAGAATATAATTATTAGTTAGCAAAACAAAAATTTTATGTATAGTTATGTACATGTATAAAATGGATACATTAAGACTATAGACTAAGCAGGAAGACAAAAATGCCATATGACATGATGATGATAGACTCTATTCTATAGAGCACCAAGGTTTTCTTTTTGTAATTTGTTAGTTGAATTCTCGACTTTCTGCTGAGTTGTATGAGACATTGTAATATGTTAATAGAAGGTTCTTTCACATATTGTTTCAAATAAGGTATCAGAATAATAACTAAAGCAACTCATTTGGCACATGACGCATGTTTCCCGTCGCACGAAGTCAACAAAGAGTACGAAATCACTTTCGCTTCGTGAGTTTGTTTGTTTCTTTTACTGCTACAACCATACTGCCAACCACTTTTGAAATTGGTTTGTTGTTAAAACAATGGTTTGTTTTAAAATTATTTATTTTCATTCAATACTCATTGTGTCTATCACGCAATGAGTTACATAATCTTTCTTGCAATTCATTAAGTGAATACTTTTATTACGAAAAATATTAATATCGAGCATTGGTTAGTTAATTTTCATTGAGTTTGGTAAGTATCATAATTGATTTATAATTGCAAGACATTTATAACTTTTTGAATTATCTATAATTACGTTTAATAATTTAAAGAACCAATATGATTAGTGGCTTATTATCATCCTCTATTTTATCAAAGACGAGGTTTTGACCCGCGACTTCGTCCGCGTGGATTACCCCTTTAGGGGTCGATTTTAGTGCACACCTACATCCTCTTCAGCAGGTATGTCAAACTCAAAGTCATTGATGGGCCAAAAGTATTTATAATGATAGTATATTCAGTGGGCCGCAAAGAACTCAGAGAAATAAAACTCATAGTAATAGTAGACAATAACTTCCCAGGTCTTTAACTACATTGTTTTTTTAGCTAAGGGGGTAGGTAATTTTATTTGCAAAAATCAAAGCGCATCTAAGTCAAACAGGGCAGTAGCTTAAGGTAGGGTATGGAAAGAATTAGGCAGGACGGAAGGAAAATGCTACATTTATTGGGACTTTGAATTCAAAATAAAAAATTATGCTGGCCACAAAAAGATACAATAACAAAATTGACAAACACGACATCGCCTCATAATCAAGCAAAGTAGAAAACAATCTTAAGTAAATACTTCAATCAACTGAAATCAATCTAGTAAACATTCTACCACGTATCTTCCCTGCCTCAATAAAACCAGCGGCATGGTATGATGGCACCTATGACGTACTGAAAATCAAATAAAGTCCTTCTGATTCATTTCAATGTGACTTTAAAACATATAGAATAACAGACAACATCCGTAAGACGTGACAATAAAGTATAGTTTAGCATGTTATAAGTGCCATCATACCGTAAGGCGGTATCCACAACTCGCGAGAGTCAAGCGAGCGGGCGCCGGGCGCGGCACCACCACTGTATCGATCTATGCGGCACCGAGTTTGTTCACCTTATACCTATATACTATATACCTTTCATTCAATTAATGTTGTCCGTTTATGTTGTTTTAATGCAGGTTGAAGTTTAAACCTTTTGTCTTTTAAATTGTCTTCATTATGGATGAGATGAGGTATTCCACATTTTAATTGGATAGATATTCACGATAATATTTCCCCCCTAGGGATAGGGTCAGATATATTCTAAATTTGGCATATTCAAATTAAATTTGTCTGCTGAATAAATATTTTTTTAATTTTTTCTCCACAAGAAACATTTTTTTTTATCTAACAGTGCCCAAACTTTGACCAGTGAGCATGTAGCCCAGGCACGTCAAAAATGCGGCCCGTAGTATGTAACGTTTTTTACAAGGGTCCTGAAAATCTTGACCTTGTAATAAAGTAGGTACCGTCCTGTTCTACGATAGATGCAGTGAATTTTATTTTTCTTTATGTTCTTTGCGGCCCACTGATTCTACTATTGTTATGCATTTGGCGCACCGCGCACCAGTGATTTTGAGTTTGACATGCCTGCTGTAGCCACTAATAATGGACAGTGGATACAATATGGGTAGGGTATGTCTCGAAATTAAAGCACGTCGGTACCCTCTCAGAGCAGCTCTTAGTAGTTTATTAACAAAACAACATACCTTCACGATCATAATTTTTTTTTCTAATAAAACCATCGTAAAGTGTATGTTAAGATTATCGATGAATCCTATAATGGTTTCGGCGCGTCCCTTGCATTTAGGCATTCGTTATACCTAGAGAAATCATAATTACAGCGATTTCGATATTAGTCCCATAGAAAAAGTTGTAAAGTTTGATGGCACTTTGATGGTCTGATTATCCTATTAAAAAACCGTGTGTATATTTAAATGTCACGTGTTTGAAACACGACTTTAAAATATAAAAAATGCCTTAATGAAATTCAAGAACAATGATCATGATCAGTTAGATGACTTTATACCGGCACCAATCACATAACTTTCCTTTGTTATTTAAAATAGACTTTACTGTCGAGAATTCAGAGACTAAACTGAACTGAGATTAAACAATAAACAAAGGCCGCTAATCTACAAACGATTCGCGAGGCCAACGAACGCCAGTGCAAATAATTAAGAGAGGTTGTTGTTCCTAAAATGTACCCACCATTACAAACATTGCCTTGCGATCATTGTAATTTTCCTAAAAGCATTGGGGACTTTATTTATACGTGCAATTATTCTTACGAACGTTGTTGGAAGGAAACCATCACTATCAAGTATTTACTCGTGTCTTTGTTCGTACTTATGTAATTTCCTGTGAAATTACAAGTCAATTAAGACGGCACCTAAGATGCTTTCTGTGTAAACTGTAGTAGGAAAGGAGGAATATGTTCTGAGAATCTAAGACATTGAAAGTTCACGTTATGTTTATTACAAGGTGTAACAAAACACCCTAGTAATATTTAAAGGGGTGGTTTTGTTCGTTTACTATGAGGACTAAGTCGAAACAATGCTGTCTTATACATTTGAGTCGAGTAGTACTGCAGTTTTGTATGGGACAGCAAAGTTGTTCAGTATGACGGCCTAAACCCTTTCAATATTATTGTTCTTGTATAGAGTCGATAGAAAATCTTTTAAACGTTATAGGTAGCGTCCGTAAGCTTCGTTCTCGTGCAGTCAAGACCGGTTTCAATTGTGTTTTGTTACATCCTGAATAAAAATGTTTAATACAAACATTATCAAATCATTGCCCAGTCAGTTACATTCACCCTCCGGCCCCTTTAGGCATTTTCTCCCTCGCAGTATTTAATTTTCATTCAGTTTTTCCTTTACTAAACATGTCTTCATTTAAACGCTTCAAAGTCGAGTTAAACTATGAAAAAGGGTACAAAAGGTCGTTTCGCAAGAGCCAGGCAATAGCAGGCTACTTGAATTACATTACAAGCAGGGCTAGATGGTTATTACATTGTCATCGTACTGGAGGTAATCCAGTTTGCGGGGGCATCTAATTCCAGTTATGCAAACAATTTTGATGGCGATAGTTGTTCTATAATGTTCAATTTATGAAAACTATAATTTGGAGTAGCTTCTGATTGAGTCAGATGATATCTGTATTACTAATTTGCAAAAAATTTTGGGTGGTTTAAGGATATCTACGTAATAGAATGTATTAAGATCGTGGTGGTAAATTATAAGCGTGAGATTTTGTATCAGTGTGTAATGTGTATGCATGTGTAAGTATGTTTGTTTGTTTACGCATCACGAAAAACCTACTGAATTTGAAGATTTGAATGACATTTTCAATAGGTGCATTTAGGCTGAGTCGATTAGTTTTCAAAATTACGACATCTACAAAGTCGCGAGTTCTACGAGTTAAAACTAAAGATAACTAACAAAATAAGCTCTATGCGTTTCTCAAAACATCAAACATTACATAACTGAACTGAAGAAACCATGACTGAACCGGGATTCGAACCCAGGATCCTGGTTTGGCGTGGTAACCATACATCAGCCGGGTCGTCACGTTATGTTTTTGTTTACTTATGTTCATTCCGTTGTCATCGTATGTGGGTGTTTGATTATTTTTCCTTACTCTATTGTTCCCTCCGATCAATACACATAGAACGTACCTTAATCTGGCATGGATCTGGCTCCCAATCAGTTCTGTTTGTAAAGGCTTACTGTATTGGAAATCAAACAAGATATCAAAGCAACACGTGAATACATTGTCAAGATTCGTAAGTGTACACGAATTACTTTTTAATAGGTTAATTTGCTTCTGGCCGCATATTTTATATTTTGAGACCTTAGTTTGAGACAAAAGAACCAAAAAATGAAACGCAGTTCTCCAAAAGACAAATTATCAGAGGTCCTTTAATTTCGCATATAATATAAATGTATAAATCCTACTGTTGGTAACTGTGGTGACAGTAAAACATTTTTTTTTAATAAATTGATTGATAGAGGAAATCTTATGAGTAATATTTCTTTAGTCTTATTTTTTCAAAAAGAACACTTACACGTGTCGCAAACTATGTAAATTTTAATGTACATACATAAATATTTAGATTTCCAAGTTTATTTTGCTTCCAAGATAACTTTGGGTAATTCTTGGAAGAGACATATTTTGTTATCCCATAGCAAATTTTCTTTTCCAAAATACACCGAATATAGGAATTATGCTTCGAATTTTTTGACACATTTAAAAAGTAGGTATCTAAAGTCCGGTGAATTTCGGAACAGAAAATTGGCCAGGAGATTTTGAACTCAGACCATCAAACTGAACAACTTTCACTATGGAGCCTACCTATAGGTTTATTGTATGGCTGTATTCTAAACATTCCGCTCACAACCATATTCCCTGAGAGTCAAAGCTGTTCTAATTCCAAATTCAAGTCACACATACATTACATTCACTAACGGAAAGTTCTGAAAAACACCCTATTTTCACTCTATTGACAAATAGCACAGATTTTGAAACATCTTTCTCTATCCATTGAGCTGTCTATCTACCAAGATCTAGATACTAGGCTCTTATAGATAGCGTCGCTTTGTCGCAGATTTCATATTCCAGTGCCTAAGGCGAGAAATACCAGACTTGTAGACGCCATGACACCGGCTGAATGGAGAGCAGCCATAATGAAAGGCACTCTCGCTTTAAACCGACGAGCTATTTCAATAAAAATATATGCATCTTGGAAGTTGCTAGTTTCACATAAAGTTCTTTTTGTGCAATTTGAATTGGAGTGCATTACGTTTCTAGTTATGGGTATATTAACCTTTTTGTTAGTTTGGATAGCGCGGGACTTTATTACTGCAGTATCTTCTTTTAGTATCGACGATTCGAAATTACCATGTTAGGTACGATTTCATACCGCGTTGGTTCTTTACAACCCTTTACAATGTTGTAAACTTTAGTTTTAATAGTGACCGAATTGTTAAATGAGTTACGATAAAATTTTTAAAACTCTCTGCCTGAGACGTAACAAACAATTGGGGAGCTGACTGCATCAAATATATTTTAATTTTATCTTCTCAGTAAAAGATACGTTTCAAAATAATGCTAAACTTACATTTTTAGTAATTATGTAGCTTGAATACTATTTTTAATAAAAGAATAAACTATAAAAAGTATCGAAACGATGACAAAAACAATGACGTCACTATTCATGATTTAGTACCTACAACTTTTCATACAAAGATCGTGTTTTGACGTTTGATAAAGAGTTGCTGATTTGGCTAGTTGGAAACTCGCGGATTCTACCACAGCACATTGACTTACTTACCAATGAGTCAATAAGCGAATATAAGTTTTTTAAAAGATTGTATTATGAACCCAGATTAGTATTTTCCTAATTACCTTCATTCCCATTAATTAAGTAAGTTGCAGATTCTGCTTAAACTCCTGTTTACAATGTTATTTTCATGAATGAAATTAAATAACCCGAAAAAAATATATAAAACTGGATATAAAGGCGAATTTCGGTGGAGTTACTACAACACCACCGAAATTCGCCTTTATATCCAGTTTTATATTTTTTTTTCGGGTTATTTAATTTCATTCATGAAAATAACATTGTAAACAAGAGTTTAAGCAGAATCTGCAACTTACCGTCTGATGCAGGCAGACTGTGTGGCGATGGCTATGGCGGCCGGATTTCCGGAAAACGCCACTGCGGTAGTGCCGACCCGCGAGCTGCGGACCGCGGCCCGCGGCCCACGTGCCTGCGACCCACATGCGCTCTCTGTTGCACTCCCCTGCCCTGTTGTGTTATGTTGCTAGCCGATTCCACCTAAACAACTTTTGTTTTGTGCTATTTTACTACATATATGACATAAGTAATTCTGTTGTTTGGGATTGGTAATATCAATTTTGAGAATATAAGTTTTATCCGTGTTGTACACGATATGTATTTTTAAAATGTGAAATTAATCAATTTATACTTTATTGCACACCAAAACAAAACATACATTTCAATAAAGATAAAGAAAATGAAATGTGGCGGCTCTAAGTATGTGGTAGCTTAATTGGGTTTAAAGCATGCTCTGCATAGGTAGGTCGCGGATTCGAGTCCCATCGACATCAGTTTTGCAGTTAATATCGGGGATAAAAAATGTTCCCTGTATATACAGGGACAAAAAAATAACATTACAAAACTGCAGCACCGACTCGACTAAACTGTATGGAACGGCAGACTTTTTTTATTTTTTCTCGATGTTGGCTCCATAGTGAAAGTTGGTCAGTTTGATGGTCTGAAGCACCCCCTTAAGTATTACTAGGGAGTTTTGTTACACTCTGTAGATCTGCTGTAGTCTAAAAACTTTTTTTTCATTGATTCCTAGTCCTACCTCCTTAAAATTACATGATACCTACTTAGAATAATATTTTGTTGAAAATCCAACAAAGCCTTCTAAAATTCTCAAACTGTATCCGATTGCAATAAAACATGTTTAGACCCAGACGACGCGCGTAAACCGAAAGTCGTAAATAAATGTAACCAGGGGCAAATGTAGCTCAGTTTTTCAGAATAGCTTTCTGGCAAGGTCGTGTTGAACGTCGCGAGCATTATAGTTCCTTAAGTCTTAAGTAATAGAGTTTACAGTCGAGTATCGACGCAGACTGCGTCAAGGCTGTTCCCAGGCTTGAGTGACCTTAGTCCTTCCAGCTCTGAATGGAAAGTAGACGGTCTTATATTTTAATAGTTGACCTAGTTAATATTGGAGCTAGGTTGCACATCTATATCGGTATTACTCTCTATGAAAATAGGTATTCAGGAAAATGGTCGAATAACGTTTTATTTAGGTCGAAATTCTTTCGTTTGATTATTCAGAGCATGAATTAAGCCTGGATTTCTTATCGCTTTTTACATGATGGAACGAAATTGGGGTACCAAGCTGAAAGGGTGATTTATTGCGATTTGCATGTTGATCCTGTAGTAAAAAGTTACTCAGTTCTCTTCTTTCACTACATGATCGTCATCGTGTTGTCATCTCACCATGCTTAAATACTACACAGGGTGTAACAAAACACCCTAGTAACACTTAGGTAAGGGGGACAGAGACAGACAATCTAACTGAACAACTTTCACTATGGCGCAAATTTCGAAATCGTGAAAAATATCTGCTGTTTCAAACAAAACTGCAGTACCGACAAACTCGACTCAAATGTATGGGACAGCGGATTTTTTTTCGCGATTTCGTTGTTGACTCCAGTGAAAGTTGTAAGTACAGTTTGATGGTCTGACGCACCCCTTTAAATACTTTAAATACAAAACACTTACCCTATTCCCTATTCCCTATATTTACACCTAGTATAGGGTGTAGGGTATACGGGTGATGGTACCCATTATACTGAACAATTTTCCCTAAGAAACATAAATTCGCAAAAACAAATTTGGCCTTTCCATACTAACTGCAATCAGCTGATCGAACGTTTGTATGAAAAGTCGAAATAGTTTTTTATTAATTTCCTCTTGGTTTCTTAGGGAAAGTTGTTCAGTATCATGGGTACAATCACCCCTTAAAGTGATGCAACTGTTTACACCTTAGACAATTCAATAGGGACGATCGTCCCAAAAAGTGGCAGAAATGTTCTTAGTACAACATTTCTGCCACTTTTTGCGGAGGGCGAGGTAACATGAAATCCGCAACTTTGGATTTTATTCCCCATAAGTTTAGATTCTAATTTTGAATGTTAAAAATCATGAAAAGTTGTCTCGTGTGAACCCCAGACGTTCTAAGTTCAAAATTATTGTTTCGCTATTATAGGCTGTCTAGTTTAGTGATAAGTTATAAAATTGAATGTTGAATGTACAGGATCATTGATCTTATACCGTGGCAGAGGGGAAATGCTACCGCAAGGCCGGTCCTTATATAAGTAGTCTAAGGTTTACACTAACATCCTGTATATTCACGACTATGCAGCGGTACCTAGTCAGATAATGGTACTATATTTAAAATTCACTAGAAGTGCCAAAACTCTGTCTAGTATGACAGACAGAAAGAGTTGAACAGTGAAAGTGGCCTTAAGTTTCATGTTTGCTTTCTATGATTTTTTTTAGTTTAAAATTATTCATTATACGGCATTTTCTCAAGGATACGGATTAGCATTACGTAAAGTGTGACAAGGACCTTTTTTTTTCTGAAACGTGCTTCCGTTCGTTCCTGTCCCAGTTCCAAGACCGTTACCATTAAATATTGTTCTATTATCACTACGATGTCGGTTACTGCAAATTGCGCCATTATGCTCTGATTGGGTTCGTAGATATTTTTATTATTTATCCTACTTTAAAATTGTAGATAAAATAGTAATAATAATAATAAATAATTTTAAGCCCGTATTTAAAGATAGATAAAAGGTAAGGGCAGTGATTTTGCGAAGAAAGGCTTGCCACCTATTATCACTTACAACGTGTTAATAAATTAGCGCAAAACCTCATACACCCCAACTGATTTATAACAAAATAATTAGATTGAAACAATAATTTCATTATTTTGATAGTTAAAATTTAAAGTTAATCGCATTTTAAGTATTGAGGCAAAAATGATTTGTATTCAGCACTGTTATTGACATCGGGTTCAGAAATTTTTAAATTTTGCAAACAAATTATTTAATATTTTGAAAAAAAAAATCCTATGTCGAAACCGTGATAATTGGATTCTGCTCTCGATTCTAAACAAACTACTTTCTAGTTTTGCGTTAATTCATTAACACGTTTTGTATATAGATTCTAGAAGCATTCAATGGACTAATAAAACCATTGGTATTTGTAGCAGTTTGATTGACTACCCCAAAATAGATTGTGGCCTTGAGTTTATGTATGTCAAGATAGATAAATATTCTGAATACTTATGGCAATCGTAATGTAATTTATCTTGACGTCTATCTAAGAATTTGGGGCAAACGAGATAATTTATGGCTTACTAACAAGTAGCCGTGCCAATAAAATAAAACATTGGCATGTATACTATTACCTATTCTGTGAAATTGAGTGACATATGGGCTGAAAACAAGACTATATTGGTTTTGATCATTCTTTATAAAGTGTTTATTGGATCAAAATATAGCTCTATTCCATTCTTAGTTTGAAAAATATTTTTGCTCTTAGGAGCGCGTCTTAAATATTGGCCATAAATTGTCATGATATGACCTATGTCAATTTATCTAAACGATTATAAAACTGAAACAGCTTAGAAGTGTGCAAATTGAAGATATTTACAAAAAAAAAGTTTACGTTATGGCGCTTACGTAATTTGGTGTTTATGTGTCCCTAACTCCGAATCACTGATTTTAAAATTTTTCTCTTTGTTTGTTTGTTCGAGCATCATGCAAAAACTACTAAACCGAATTGGACGACATTTTTGTGTTTAAAAGCTTAAAATTAGACTTAAAAACTGGCATATATTTTGTCCCGCTACGATAACTGGAGCTGGTGCGGACGAAGTCGCGGGCAAAAGTTCTTAGCTTAACAATCCTTAAAAACCGCTTCAACGTCCATAAGCCACATCAACAGATATTTTATTATATTTTATTCATTTTAGGAAAACTTACGGATTAATTACGACATAGGGTATCAACATTTTTATAAAACAACATTGCCAACTAAAAGTTAATATAGCAGCTTATACCATTTAAATTCAATAAGTGTTCCACCAACGTTTCCGTGTCAAGGGTACAGTCACCCCCAAGCAAACAATAGATGAGACTAATTCCGTACAAAAGACAAAGTGTTGTTAATTACAGAGGTCCAGTTCAGTTTACGGCCAAACTCGCCGGGTCGAGAGTTTGCGGCCAGTTCGAGGAATCTGTTATTTACATCGCTTCATTACGGTCATAGTTTAGCAGTCGTGCCAACGCGTAAAATAAATCATTCTCACTAGTTCCATTGTGCTAAAGTTCTAGAATGAAACTCTTGATACATTTTTTTTTGGGTTGGTATTGCAAGAAATAATGAGATTTTTTCCCACTATTTCGATAATGGAGCTGTAGAACGAAACGATTGATAATTGGTACTATAAGAATTGGTAACATTTATTTTTCTATTTCGTCACTTTATAGTTACTACTTTTTTATTATTACCTATTATATTGTCTGTGAATTTAACCAATAGAAAATCCCACAGAGCGACATGGCTTCAGGCTAAGCTCTTCAATAAAGATTTAAAAAAAAATTTAGTCGGAGACCACATCGAGCAGGTTTGCACTGCAGTTTAGTATGGAACAGCCGATTTATTTTTTCGCGATTCCCATAGAGAAAGTTCCTCAGTTTGATTGTCTGATCATCCTCTTAAGAACCGTCTACACATTAAGAGCCTACCGAGCCTATTGTGCTGCCCCCAATCGTATTTTTTTTATTTCTGAACAATTAAACAACATTTATAAAATACAAGAATGTAGTCCTGATTGCCTTTCAATTTATCGAAATATTACGGATTATTATGTTTTATGCTTGTAGCTATTATCGTTAAAACCCACTTTTGGCGGTTTTAAAGATAATAACTACGAATGTTATAAAAACAAATCCGCAGTGACCCGATAAATTGAAAATCAGCAATGACTACAATGTGACATTCTTGTTTTTTGGAAATATTGTTTAATTGTTAAGAAATTAAAAAAATACGATTGGGGGCAGCACAATAGGCTCGGTGCAGCCTTAAGTTGGAGCCTGCATAATAAATAATAGTAAGTATACATAGTTACTTAAAGGTAATAATGCATATGAGAGAGAAGGTTAACAAATCAAATTATAAAAATTCTAATAATTGTTGCTTCTTGTTACTAACTGCAATTGTGTTTGCATGTCCGTACAGCAGAAGTACCTACACAATTATCACGCGAACCAGGCCAAGGTTATTTGTAGTTTTTTATTTAAATTCATAATTCATTTTACAAGAGCGAGTTTACCTGGACATTTTTGTCGTTAGTACTATGAATGTAAATTAGGTATATTTTGTTTATACTCCATTCCAAACAGCAATGAAATTTTAAGGATATTTTTACGTCCGAGATAAATGTCGGATACACATTACACATCAACAAAAAAACTTTATTTGCATTTTAAAGTACAATATAGGTACTTACTATATCTTTCGGATAAATAAGTAATATTTGAAATATCTTCTAATCCTTATTTGGAATGAAACGTAGGTTAAGTATAGTTATTACGGAACGCATGTTAAGTACTTACTTGTTGTTAGACAATTTTGAATGTGTCAAAATGTGGTCCCGACCAAATTATAGCCGTCTCGAGTCGTACAATAGTAATGTCCCATTAAACCCAGTAAAATTAGATAAATCACAAGAAATAATTTCCGGAGTTTTGGAACTTTTTTTAAACGTTCCTTTGGTACGTAATATTGAAGAAAAAAAAAAGTCCTGGTGAGGGGGGGCTGAGCTCGAGGAAGGGGGGGGGGCTCTAAAGGTGACTTTTTTCAGTTTTTCGCTTATTTCTCGAAATCTGAAAGTCATATCGAAATATTTTGTATGGACAAATTAAACCTGACAAAATTTCCTACAAAACAAGTCGTATGCATTTTTGTCATAGGACTTAACCTTTGAGGGTTACAGGGCCGAGAAAGTAACAACATTTCAAAAATTATGAAATTTGTATGGCGACCCTCATCATCATTCTCTTGCCCATTTCCCATTATTTGGGGTCGGCGTATGGCGACCCTCATGAAAGTTGAAAATAAAAACAAAATGATTTCATATTCTTAATCAGCAGCCCCGAAAACCCCCAGATACAAATTTTCAGTCAGTTCAGGGAACCCTTAAAAGCTGGATTGGCGTTTGAAATTTCCATGGCAGCCATCTTGGATATCGCAATTTTGGATTTTTTGGTGAAATTTTGTCAGGTTTAATTTGTCCATACATAACATTTCGATACGTTTTGCAGATTTCGAGAAATACGCGAAAAACTGAAAAAAGTCACCTTTAGAGCCCCCCCCCCCCTTCATCGAGCTCACACCCCCCCCCCCCCCCCCCCCGTCACCAGGACTATTTTTTTTCATCAATATTACGTACCAAAGGAACGTTTAAAAAAAGTTTCAAAACTCCGGAAATTACTTCTCCTGAATAGTATATTTCAGCTTAATTTTACTGGGTTACATTTTGTGAAGGTCTTTTAGTCCAGGATTCACAGTTGACTCTTTTCAACTTTCTTGACTTTTTCGTCTTTCTTATTTATTTTTTTTAAATTTCCTTATTCCACTTTAATTTCCCCCAGAGCTTGGCTTGATATACGAGTACCTACCATCTCACTTCAGACTCGACTTGCTACGGGTGCTCAAAATGAAGTTACGACTTTAAGAGGATAGGCTGAAACGAAAATTCACGACTTATTGAAATTTTTTTTATAACTATGTTTTTGTGTACAGTAAAGAATCTATGAAAATTTGGAGAATAAGTCACTTTTCCGACCGTATAACGTATTTGTCCAATGACCCATCCATACACCCCGCCTACACCTACGTCCACTGGAGTCGTACTCCAACAAGAGACAACTGCAGCTCGGACCGATTTTATCTACATAAAATCGACGGAATCAGCATTTCATATTCCTCCTCCAAAACTAAACCGATATTAATAATTCTTTCTTAATTCGTCTGTATGTTTTGCTTTTCTTGTTTATATACGTCAAATTTGTTTGCTAGATGTCTGAAAATGGGCTGTAAAATTAGTCAATTTCGAAGATCCCTAGTTCTTTACAGTATTTTTTTATTAATATGCAAAAAACAAAACATAGAGACATAGCAGAGGTAAACAACATAGACTGTATATGGTAAAAACATTTTTGCTCTAGTGTTAGGGAGGAAACAAGGAAATACGTTTGTATGGAAAAAACGGTACCCGTCTATCCTTTTAAAGTATAGAGCCATACCCAACTAATGTAAATTCATGATAGTATTCATGTAACTTCGATCGCTTTCGTGAGTCTCGTCTCTGCATACTGGCGACGAAACGTCCTTCAATTTACGATGTAGGTACCTAATTTGTCAGTAGGAACTCGTTAGTGCGGATAATGGCTTTAGATAGAGCAACACATTCCTCCTTTGTTCCGATGTTCAAACGGATTACGTAAAAGCTTTGATAGTCAAAATACACTTTGATCTTCGTTTTTTCTATGTAGCTCAAAGTTAAATTGTTACAGAGTCGTTAGATATATTAACACAGCATTGACGTTTCTAGGCCCTATTCTGAAAAACAACTAAAATTTAATTTCTTGTTTGACTACCGGATCGTCGAAACTTCTTTAATAATCTATTTTCTAGTGGCGATTTAAAACTGAATATATTTGAAATATTATCGATTTTAAACATGTTACAGCCATGTTGTGCTATTTCGAATTAAATTAAAGATTGAAAAATTAAGTCTCGGGCGGGACTTGAACCCGCACCCTTCCAAACCGGGGAAGTGCGTTATCCAATTTCGCTACCGAGTCCACTAGCCAGAGAACGAAATTTTCAATCTGTTGCGTCTTGAGGGGACGTTTGCGCCATCTACTGGAAGTTAGTACTAACTAGCCCATAACGCACTTCCCCGGTTTGGAAGGGTGCGGGTTCAAGTCCCGCCCGAGACTTAATTTTTCAATCTTTAATATGAATATATTTTTACCAACATTTTAGTACCTACCTAGTCTACCTACCTATCTACCTACCTACCTAGTCTACCTACCTACCTAATATACGAGATGTAAGACGACCGCTCCCAAAAACTCAAAGGGGTGCTAAATATGTAGGGGCCCGCGCTGTAGTCTTGATGCTGAGATGTAAACCACACATCCACAATAAAGTTTATTAATAGTAAAATGTTACAAAGTTAGATGTTGAATGCTCATCTGTGTTTACTCTAAGTTTACACTAAAGTTATATATGTCGCTAACGCTAATCTAAACTATTATAAAACTGTAACAGAAGTGTGTCTGTACATTGAAGATATTTACAAAAAAAAGATTACGATATGGTTTTTAGATGTCCCTGATTCCAAATCACCAATTTTTGGATTTTTTGTCTGTCTGTTTGTTTGTTTGTTCGTTTGTTTGTTTGGGTGTTTGTTTGTTCGAGTATCACGCAAAAACCACTGAACCGATTTTGATGAAACTTTTTTTGTTTGATAGCTTATCATCTGACTTAAAATCTGGTATATAATTTATGCGGACGAAGTCGAGGGTAAAAGCTCGTTTATGTATAATTACGAATCTATATCGCTAGGCGCGGAAACTAGGTTGCAACGCGGGCAAAATATTGTTCGGTTCTACGGTAACAAAATATGAACCCATAGTAAGTCGTTCATATTGATGGATACTTTCACCCCTTTGGATTTTCAGGTCACCTCACACCCTGTTCAGTAACTAGCTTTTGTCCGTGACATCGTCTGCATTGACTTTAAAAATGAATTGTGCCACGTTTTTTCGTGATTGGGTCACCTCCAAACATCGTCCCAAACTTTCGCATTTATAATATTAGTAGGATTAAACTCTGTGTCTATTGTCCTAGGTGCTGAAGTGCTAAGGCAGATGTTGCGCGCGCGCCGACGGCAGAGAAAAGAGCGCGCGCGGCCTGCGGGCGACGCGGCCACCACCCCGCGCGCCCTCTAGACACACACCTAGACACGCACTATATAAGGTACGCGTGTAAAATAGCGCGCGCGGCCTGCGGGCGACGTGGCCACCACCCCGCGCGCCCTCTAGACTCACACCTAGTCACACACTATATAAGGTACGTGTGTAAAAGAGCGCGCGTGGCCTGCGTGCGACGCGGTGACCACCCCGCGCGCCTTCTAAACACACACACCTAGATACGCACTATATAAGGTACGTGTATAAAAGAGCGCGCGCGGCCTGCGTGCGACGCGGCAACCACCCCGCGCGCCCTCTAGACACACACCTAGACACGCACTATATAAGATACGCGTGTTAAAGCTTTGGGCGCATATACAGAACACAATGCAATACGGAACACGAACATTTTTTAAGCTTTTCGTAATGATTAATTCATCAGAGTCATAATAAAATAGACATTTTCATTTCTCTTCAAGAAAACGCAGTCGCGAAAACGGTCACGCGCTGAAAGGCCAATGTCAGATAATTTCACAATAGTCATCTGCATCATACATAACAGTATTTCAAACGATCATAAAAATTTTTACATCAGTTTTAATAAAAATTTAGGAGTTCGATAATATCGATATCTATCTCAGATGTCGATAACCTTTATTAGCATTTCATATCTATGACATTAATCCGTGAGCCAAAGATAACGCCCGCCGTCTGATCATAACTAAGACGGTATTAAATAATCTGTGACGGTATGTAGATATTTAAGTTTACTACGGTTCTGATTCGTTGCAGCAGGCTTTCCAAACTTCGGAAGTTTAATCTTCTCAAATATAAACATCCTAATGTTTTCAAAATCATTTTACAATTTTTCTACGTACATTTTCCAAAAGAAATATTTAGTACGCGTAGACCTGAAGCACTTTATGATTGTGATGTTCTTCGATCAGATAGATGAAACGTGTATTCTTAAAAGTCTAGATCTCAGAATTAACATTTCCCGAGCGTTGCCTGATACACACAGCATTTGAGGGGCCCCTTGAGAAATCTACCCACATTCTATGGCCTCGCATCAAACGTGAGCCGACCGATACGTTCACCGAGGTACAGTCCGCTACACATAGGGTATTTACATCTAGTAAACATGGTTAGTATAAGAAAGAGTATCTCTTACTTATACTGCACCATCACAAATGTCAGAATTGCATCGGATTGTATTTCTTGTTAGATTATAGAGATAGTACTTAGACTGAGTTAATAATATACAGGGTTCAACTATGCTGACAGGTTTTTAAGAGGATGATCAGACAACCTTAAGAACTTAATACCAACTGCTCTCAAACGGTGAAGGAAAACATTGAGGAAACCTGCATACGCTGAAGAAGAAATTTCGATACGTATATGTGATGTCTTCCAAACCACATTTTGCACGCGTGGTGGGTTAGTCCACCACGCGCCCATACATACCCTCCCTGAAGGTAGGCCTGTGCACTGCAGTGGGACGTATATAGGCTGTGATGATGATGATGATCAGACTATCAAACTGGACAACTTCGTATATGAGACCAACATCAAAATCCCGAATAAAAAAAATCATCCGTCTCATATATTTTGATCGACTAGATTTACAGTTTTATATGGAACTGCTATTTCTACCGTGGTCCCATAGGAAAAGTTGTTTAGTATGATGGTCTGAACATCCCCTTAAAATACTTTCTGCAATTTTTTATATTTGCATATCAACCTGTTCTAAATAACTGTACCTACTTAGATTTGACAAAAAGCGAATTTGACGAAACAAGGACTTGAGAAATGTAGTATTTGACGAAAGAAGAATTTGACGAATGTCGTGGCTACCATTTAAATAACTAGCCTTGCATAGCATAAAAAGTGGCCTCAGCGCCGTCTCAGCCAAGAAAGCGACGCACTACAGTACCTTTTCTCGAAGAGATTCGGCCTATTTTTGAGCGCTACTTGTGTCTAGTAAATGTTGAGTGGGTTTTAAGATTATCATACGCCTGCCTACGTCGGAGTTCCCGAGCGCTTACAACCCGAATTCCTTTAGAAAACGAGTGAATAGACTTCTTCTGGGTAAGCTCGCTACATTGTCGACCCCATCCTCGTCCTGAGGACTGGAGTCAAGAGCAACCCACTCGTAGGTGATAAAAAAAAAACTTTCTCCATGAGACCAGGGACCATAGTCGAAAACGCGACAAAAAATCTGCTGATCTATACAAAACTGCAAACCTACTTGACCCGAAGGTATGATACAAAAATCTCAAGTTCACTGTTGGTGTCATAGTGGAAGTTGAGTCGGTTTCATTATACTGAACCCTCTACGGTTTCATCTTGTTTAAAATCCGCAGATGTGAAGTCTTTATTTTAGCATTAGCACAGAGTATGTACTATAATTACTACAATATTAGTATAACTACGTAATATAAGATATATTTGATTTGAGTAACTCAGTTGCAAATATTTACAGACCAAACTGTACTTACTGCTTGAGAGAATTGGATTCTCTAGACTTTACATCTACAGTCACTTTAACCTACTTTCCTTTTGTTTTCACAAAGAACTCGAAAATACCTACAAGTCAATTGTAAACATTTTCTATGCTAACAATGTACAATATTTATATTTAATCATTGTCTGACTGAAATAATCAAACTGGTAATTTTAAATATGAGTTCAATATTAAAATGTTTTTTACATCTGGCAAACCACAGACACAGATATTAGTTTCTAGATCGTGTTTATAAAATTTAATTGGTTAATATTGAAAATAGGATCAAGCTTTGTTTTTTTAAGATAAAGCAAGCTGGTAGCCATTATAGAAGCTACAGGAGGGTCTCGTATCGTGTTCAATTTTGTTAAAAGAAAAGAATTTAAACACTGAAATGAATTACGTATTCATAGAAATGAAGAATTTGTTTTTCCATGTGATCCGCATCTGAAACAAGTTAAGTGACCGTTTTTCAGCGTTCTCTAAAATTAAGGTCAACAAGTCGCTACGGTGCTACGAGTCTACGCATGTCGTAGTATGTGCTACGCCGCGTAGTCATGTCATTTTCTAGCGTCCCGTTCGTATACGTTGGAACCACAGACATAAACTCTGTTCGAACAAATGAACGTTTGCGAGGTTTATTTAGCGCGACAGCCGTAGCCAGATATTGGATAAAATATGCGTCACATTTTTAAGCTTCACCAAAAACATTACAATAACAGAACCAGTAAGGTACAAATCAGGCGGTTAATCTCACCCTTTCTTTTAAATAGGATAATTAAATTCTTATAGTAATTTGATGTTCAGCATGATCAATTCAAGAGATCAATTCATCGATAAATTGATTAAATTTTGAGTGCGGGTTCAAGTCCCGCCCGAGACTTAATTTTTTAATCTTTAATCTGATTTGATGAGCAATTCAGTTTTGATAAAATGGATATCAGACTTAGGGCCTGTTTCACCACTTCTGAATAAGTTCTTGATAGCTTATCTAACAGATTATTTGACATATCTTTCATATAAAATATGTCAAACGGTCTGTCAGATAAGCTATTAAGAAGTTATCCAGAAGTTGTGGAACAGGCCTGTAGTAAATATTTTCTTGCTAAGCACGTGGTTTTGCTCATCGACTATACTTCTTTTACCTAGCCGGTACTGCAATGCGTCACCCGCCACGGTTACCTACACCCCTCGCGCATTCCATGATGCTAAACAAACGAATATTCCTAAAACAGTGTTGTTTGTTTCCGATTAAGTATATCGTTTACAAGATCGGATCGGTAACGTATTATGACTCGACTAGGCAATTTTTCTGTAAGTATTTTTTTGTTTCTGTGATCATCATAGGTAAATAAAACTTTCTGAAGTGTGTCGACCCTATACAGGGTATTGGTGAGGGTCCTCGAGCTAGATGTGACCTCTGGCGAGAAAAGAGTACGCTACCTGACCCGTTTGTCCCCCCTTCGGAAAGCCTTCCCCCAGGACATGAACTACCCAGGCCGATTTGGAGGTCTTTAAATAGGCTCCGAACTCAAGTCGGCCGGAGTAAGGAGAACCTGTCCAAATGGGGGTTTATCGATGGATCAGACCTAAGGTGTGAATGTGGTGTTGCCCCTCAGACTATGGCCCACCTCATATCTTGCCCTTCCTGCCCGCAAACTTGCACGCGAATGGAGCTTATGGACGCTGCCGGTAGTGCTATCCGTGTGGCAAAATACTGGGCTGGAAAAATATAAAACGACATGCCATCGACTCGATAGAAGAAGAAGATAGGTAAATTAAAATTGGCCAAATCGGCCATTGTCTGAAATTAATTAAATAAATGTTAAGATGCAGAATTTCGAACAGCACGGCTAGCATGCCACCCACGACAAAGCGTTTAAACGAGAAAAACGTCATGCGCGCTCTTTCTGACATAAGTAAAATAATAAAGATGGAGGCACATCTCGATTTTTATCGTTTTCTCGGGAGTGGCATGCGAGCCCTACTGCCAAAAAACACCATGTCGATTCGATATCGATTGAATCGGGTACCTAGTTAAGTTACACAATAAGGCCCCAGCTTAGCATTCATACAAAAAAAAACAAAAACGCTTTATTTCTTTGTAATTTTAGTTTCATGCCAGGTTTATAGGTACGGGGTTTTTCTTTCTGCTGACGGTTTTTAAAGGGAATGATCAAACCATCATACTGAACAACTTTCTGACCTCTAGATCGACATCAAAACAAACAGTTCCATACGTAATACGTATACGTTCCGTTTCTTATGTCTATATTGTCATTTTCTATGGAACAATATTTTTTTTCGAGATTTCTATACAACGTGTTAATAAATTAACGCAAAACTAGAAAGTTGTTTTTTTAGAATCGAGAGCAGAATCTAATTATCATGGTTTCAACATAGGTAATTTTTTCAAAATATTAATTAATTTGTTTTTAAAATTTACTGAACCCGATGTCAACCCACCGCACGGGCACACTCACCCTACTTACTATCAAAACAAGATTATTAAAATGTATCCATGAGTACGTTAGCGCTTTCATTCATTGCTGAAATGATAACAAATCATTTTTGCCTCAAAACTTAAACTTTAAATTTTGAGTATCATTAAAAATAATGAAATTTTTGTTTCAATCTAATTATATTGTTATAAATCAGTTGGGGTGTATGAGGTTTTGCGCTAATTCATTAACGCGTTGTATATTAGTCTCATAATATACAAGGTGTAACAAAACACCAAGGTTCTTCAGTCCATCAAACTGAACAACGTTCACTATGGAATCAACTTCCAAAGCGTGAAAAAAACAGCTGTCCCAATACATTTGAGTCGAGTCGGTATTACAGTTTAGTATGAAACAGCCTTGAAACAACTGTTATTTTTTTCGCTATTTCTAAGTTGGCTCCATAGTGAAAGTTGTTCAGTTTGATGGTCTGGAGCACCCCCTTAAGTATTACTAGGGTGTTTCGTTACACCTTGCATAAAACTTTTCAAGTTTGATAGACTGAAGCATACCCTTAGGGTGGTTTCAGTCCATACAAACGTTTGACGCACAATACGCGTAGACGGAATTAATAAAAATAATATTTTATACAAGGAAAAATAGTTTAGAAAATCTAAATGTCGCGTATCAAATAACATTTGCAATTTATAATATAATTACGAAGATATAAAGCTTTGAAAATATTGTATGAAAAATGTCAAAGCTTTATATCTTCGTAATTATATTATAAATTGCAAATGTTATTTGATACGCGACATCTAAATTTTAAACTATTTTTCCATATATGCAAAGTTACTTATATTAATACCATCTACGCGTATTGCACGTCAAAGTTTTGTATAAAATTGACCATCCTATATTTTATAGGTACCTTAAATGTAGACATTTATGGTAGTAATTATAGTACTCTGTGGTAGACATGTTTAATATCTGTATATCAAATACATTAATTTATATTCACAACACGCTTCGTTCAAAAAGTTTACGATACAACAAATGACAACGATGATGATATCTACAAATTGTATTAAATTGTTTTAAAATGAAGTTTTATGATTTGCAGGTCGGACATGAAAAATCTTGCCCATTTGCTGGCTGTCCCTATCAGCGATCACGTGGTAGCTTACATCTCTCTGGTAGCCGCGGCCACACTGATCTCGTGGACGACAGGTCTGTACCAAACACTTATTTATTTATCTACACTATTATAAAACTGTTACAAAGTATTCCATTTTTAACGGGCTCTTACCGCATTTTCGTCTATTTGAGTTCCCGATATTTCAGCAGTGTTACAACTGCCCTGAAAACACGGTAAGAGTCCGATAAAAATATTTAACTTTAGATTAAATAATAATCGCTTACCTAACTCTCAAAAACTGTTTAACAAAGTGAATATACTAAAAAAAAAAAATTTTTAATATTTCAAAAAAAAAAGGTTACGATCATAGATTATATATTATTATATGTCTTTGGTTACGATATTTTGTTTATAATCTCCTGACTCCAAAATTCATAATCAACGATTTTTGAATCTTTTTTCTGTCTGTTTGTTTGTTCGAGCATCACGCAAAACTACTGGACCGATTTTGATAAAACTTTTTGATATAAAAGCTTAAAATTAAATTTTAACACATGATGATGACGGTAAAGGGTGGTGCGGACAAAATCGCGACCGGTATAAAACATTACAGCGTATACACGGTGACCGACACATCAAGCTACGCAAAACAAACATAAGCTGGCCGCGCGATGTTATAACATTACTATATGTATGATGTGTCGCCGTGTGTACACGTTTCAACCTGGGAGTGTTACAGGGTAATCGTCATTGTAAATCTAATGGCACAGTTTATTTAAGGTGAACGCACACCTAGCCACACCGCACACAGAATTTGACAGATGCGGCAGCAGCGTTTTGTCATTGCGGTGCGGCTAGGTGTGCGTTCACCCTTAATAGTTGCCAATGGACACTATCGTAATCTGGGGATTAAGGGGGATTACTTAATATGCTGAGAAAAATTTTAAAAATCTGCTTTGGTGGGGCTACCAATTAATGTTGCACGTAAACGAAATTAGTTCTATGATTTTTCCGCAACCTCGCAATACGTTTTTCAACACTATTTCTTTTTATTTTCACTTGCTATAATCGTAGGATATACGGCGAGTTGTTGACCACTCATAATTATGCTCCTTCCTCTTATGTTATTTATTCTATGGTCCCAAGGCACTAATCACAAGCCGCACCGTTGTAATACTTCGGTACACGTGTGGCAGTGTGCGGATGATCGAGGGTAGGTTATTATTTCGATCCCACGACCTTAGTGTATACTGTGAGATAATTATGTTTCGGGCCGTACCTATAGCACAATATTCAAATAATAAAGGTGTTCCTCTATAATACACACGGCGACAGATCAGTCTACCCATAAATGAACTCTATGTCCATGAACATTGAGTTCAACTATAGGTTAGGCTAGGGTACTGGTAGGTTGATCTGTCGCCGTGTGTGCATGTTTGTTATGGTGTTTGTTTTATCAGATAAAGTAGGTACTAGAGACAAGTGATAATTGACAATTTGATAAATTGTTTAGTCATTCTTATTTTGAGTGTTACCTTCATTTATACTCTTCTTTTAGCCCCTAGGATTCAGGCATCTACTATAGATTAGGAGCTAGGGTTTTCAATGTTCTGTTCTTACTGAGATATAATAAAACAAATTTTAATTTTTTAATTTAATTTAATACATTAATGTTTTTTACAATTTTCTTCGATTCAGCGATACGTCTCTTTCTATCATTTTAAGCTTTAAACATGCCACAAAAAGTTGCCACCCTTGTAGTGCGCCACGTGCATGTCTTACGTATAACATTATTTGATCATATTCTTAGTATTTTAATCCCTAAAAAATTTTAATGTCCAATTTAGATGAAGTTCAAATGCTTTGTCAATTTCTAAAAGTAAAATAGACTCGCAAATGCGCTTTTATTTAGTTACGGAAAGGAGACCTTAAGGCTCCTCCTCCCATCTGCAAGGCTCTCTTTCTTACAAGCAAACTTTTGCAATTAGCCATCCCGCTTCAATTGCGCGGCTCCGGTCAGAATTTTGCGTTTTCTTTGAAAACCTGTATGATTTTTTATGAATTTTCAAAAAATATGAAAACCACATCATTTTATATTGTATTGCGAAGAATATTGTAAATTTTCATATTCTTCTGATCAACAATGTAAGAGTAAAACGGTTACAACTGGAAAAAAAGAGGTGACTTTGGAGTCGTTTTTCTCCAGTTTTATTAATTAAAATAGATTTCGAGAAAAACCACATCACTTCTCATATCCTGTAGATTGTTCAGTTTTGTTTTCTGCTTAAAAAGTTCCATAGTTAATGTATAAAATGGTTACAAAGTTACTCAAAACCGGACGGACGCCCCTTAAGTACGCCGTAATAGTTAGCCTACTTTGAGATCAACCAACTCTTTCCCCTTTAAAAGGCATGAAAATTAATGTAACATTTAACGCTGGCACTTAGTCCTTCCAGAAGGCTGCCTGAAGGGTGCTGAAGGTATTCGAGCATAATATCTAAAGAGAACTCTATATTAGAACTGCTTAAGTATAGGTACTTTTTCTATTTCGAGATAGTTAAGTGTCTAAAAGATATAGTACCTTATACCTAACTATTTTAAGAAAAATATTTGTTAAGTAGGTATAACATTATCATTATCATTTATAAAAAAAAAGTTTGGGAAAATTCTGGTAGCGAAACGTAAAGTGCTTCGCAAACAAACCAGTAGGTGAAATATGCCCGATCGAAGAATATCGGCGTTTCCCTAAGGAACATTGGTCGAAAAAAGAGATTTTTTTGGACCTTCCATACCAAAGTCCGGATCGGCCTATGGATTTCCTATGTCTAAAGAATTTTCTCGTTTTTAGAACCATGTTCCTCAGGAAAAGTTGTTTAGTTTCATTATCAACGAACCCTTATTTTTCGAATAATTAAAAAACAGGGAGGGGATGTCACCTGATAAGATTTTTATCATTCTGGGAAAGGGACATTCTCAAAACAATGTCTCGCCTTTTTGGATTCGGAAACAAAAGAAAAAATATAACTATAATGCATCTGCTGATCTGACCTGACTATTGGATCTATAAAATTAGTTCCAATGAGCAAATATTTGAACTAGGACCATCTGGATCATTTTTCAGAAAGATTAAGTGTTATCTAGGAATATTATCGCATGAACGAACTAAGGAATAGTTTGAAAAGTCGTTTCCAAATATCAATATTAGAGGCACAGATTACTGATTATGTAGCAAGCTCAAGAAGCGACAGTGAAATTTTCACATAGTTCCAACAGGTCCGTTTTGGCGCTGCTGTTGTCAAGCTAATTTGTATAGAACTTGTGGTTATACAGTGATTCTCGAATTCAAAAATAGGGATATTTGACCAAGGAACCAACTAATCTACTATATTATTATGTCATACAACGAAGAAGAATTAGAGCTTCTCAAGGATTCTCAACTCAAGCGAAAATACCAGAAAAAACACATTGATATAAGTTTCTGACGCAACAACACGGCATGACGTTACTGCTGGTGTAAGTTCAACATGGCGTCCTATGATAGCGTTTCATGAGGGGAAATGTGACTTGACTGCAGTGCCAAAACGGACCGATCGGAACTATTGGCAGGTTTAGACGACGACAATTTTGCGGTGCGAAATCTGCGGCGCCTCAAAAAAAGCACCGTATAAACACTTTTCGCACGACTATTTCACGGCATGCGAACGTTCGCAAGGAAAGAGCACGCATCTATTTTTCGGTGCTAGTGACCTCCGCCCGCGTCCCTCGCAACGCAACCCCCTCGCCAATCTTTCGACTCGTGTAAACGCGTCGTGCTAATCGTTAGCACGGTTTTCTCTAGAAAATCCATTCGCATGCGAACAAATTGGCGCTGGAAATAAGCACCGCCGTGTAAACTAAAGCGTGCCGTGCTTTTTTTTCGTGCTAAAAAATTGGCGCCGCGAAATTGTCATCGTCTAAACCTAGCTGTCATAGGATAGGCCTGATTAGAGGTACAAAACACTAACGGGCACTTTGTCCGGCGCAGAAGGGCGCTCGGCCCGTAGGTGGTCGGCGGGTCAACGCGGGCGCGGGGTGTACGCCCGCGCGCTTTTCCCCCACCACACCCACCCACCCATTCACTGTTAGCAGGTAAGCCCTGGTGTTTCCCGATTTGATACTTTCTAACCCACTCGCACTTGCAGGTTTTGTTATTAGTGCGAGAGAGCAGGCATAAGCTAATTTCGTTTATAATAATGTAAGGTTTGTATCACATTGATTATAACTGCATTTGCACTAAACATTTCGCAGTTATTTTAGCCAAACCAACTCACTAATTCGCTTTTAGCAGGCCAGCTACGGGCTTTCCCGTTTTCGTACATTCTATCTCACTCGCACTTGTAAATTTTATGCTAAAAAGGCATTTCTTAGAAATCGTAAAATTTTTTTTAAGTCGTTCGTCCGTCGTTTTATTCGTTATTAAACGAATAAAATCAACATACATCTCTAGTTGTCATGTAAACTCTGATTCCTAAATAATTCGGTTCCACTCGGAAGCTATGTTTTGGGTTTTATGTGGGTGCGAAAGAAACAAAAGAACTAATATTTGACATTTCTTTTCTTATTATTATTAAACATGCTATGCTATGAATTATAATATCTAATATTATACCTTAGTATTATACCTACTACATACAATATACATAAAAGCAATGAATAAATGACATAAGTATAATAAAGATAGAAAATGTCATTACCTACTATTATATACTATATTATCTGTGCTAATATCAATCAATTATACTTTATTTTACACCAAAAACATAGTATAACTATTATGATAATAAGTATCTAACCACGATCAAATTGTTTTAGACTTTTAGAGGATGGATTTTAGTGTTTAGGTGGAAAGGGATGGAAAGCTGTTGCTATGTCAATTATTGCAATTATTTGATTGCAAGTTAAATCATGCATCATAGTTTAATTAACCTTACGAAAGTCTAATCAAACATCATAAATAAAACAGAATGGAAACAGCCAACGAATATCGGTGGAAGAAAAGCGAAAAACAAAATAAAGTTGGTAGCCTTGGCCTACTTCTCCCTGCGTAGAGTTAGTTATACAAACATTTGCGCAACATAGCTTTAATGTGACGCCAAACATACTGTTATAGTCAATGACATTATTGTTACAAATATAGTGAATTATTCTTATTTTATTTTATCTGTATGACTTTATCTATGCAGGGGGTTAGGGTATTAAGCGGTGGTCGTACTACACATGATACTGAACAACTTACCCTGAGAAAACTATAGGAAAATTCGAAAAAAATTATTTCAACTTTTCATACTAATGCTCGATCAGCTGATTGCATTTAGTATGGAAAGTAAAAAAAATTTTTTTTTCCTTTTCTTAGGGAACTCGGTTAATCAGTTGCATGGCTACAATCACCCCTTAAAGGAACGCAATTGTTTACTCTAACACCCTGTATAACTAAAGACTAGACTGTCGACTATATCTAATAAATCGACAGACTTGGGTAATCGAAACTTGTATATTACCTACCCTACCTACTGGTTAAAATTAAACAAATAATTATCTCAACAAAAACAGTCATAGTTTTAAGAACTTGACATTAAAATTATAGTAAAAAACAAAATCCGCTCCCAGTTAGGACTGTTAAATTGTCACTACAGAATAGCGTCACAAATTATCACTACAGAATCGAGAAGAAACGTATCGTTATTGTAAAGTTATAACTATTTAGTTACTCGTAGGCTGGGAGTGCTAGTTTTGAACCTTGATAATATTCAAAATCAATGACCGAGTGAATGCACAAACTTTATAGTATAAGCATTGCGTATAAGTCATTTTGTGCTGATTTCAACAAAGAATGTCTTTGGATTTCAACATGACTTTCAAAAATCGCACTCTTGCACTGCACTGCTTAAAATAACATACATGCCAGTAATTACTCTAAAAAAAAGGCATTGCCCACGTGACACAGTGTATTCGTTTCGGGTCGTTTCGCAGCTGGCGAATGTGTATGATTAAAGAACAAATACGAATCGTATGATAGCTGAAATTATACACAGGATAGGAGGAATACCGGGCTTCTCAATGAAATGGAAATTATCCTTTTCTGCAGTGGGATTTCTTATAAAATTCAAATTCAAATTCACCAGTTTTGTATTGGAAACGGGATTGGGCAATATCTTTTCTCTAATTGTTGAATTAGTATGAAAATAATTTTTTTTTTTTCATTAGAATCTTTGAAAGCTCCAAAAGAAAATAATTATTATCTATTATAACGTTGTATTAAAACTCGTATACAATTCGTAGTCAGAGTTAATAATAATTGTTTTATCCCTAAATACCTAGTTATAGGTAGGTAGGTAATCTCATCTATCCATTCATGACGATATATTTTTTTGTTATTGACAATATTGAATAGGTATATCGGAGAACAGTTTTTAATATCAATACGCACAGTTTATATTAATTGCTACAGAAGTTATTGGAAACTAATAAGCGAAGAGCCATCCCATTTTAACCATTATTGTATTGTAACAGAGATTATTTTGTCGGTACAGTAGGCAGTTCACTCGGAGGGAGTTCGATAGACAATGTCCGAGGACTTGGACTCGATCAGCGAGGAAGAACGCAGCTTGTTCCAGCCCTTCACACGAGAGTCATTGGCCGCTATCGAAGCCCGCATAGCTGAGGAGCATGCCAAACAAAAGGAACTCGAGAAAAAACGAGCGGAAGGCGAGGTGAGTTCGCGGTACTTATGTTCAGGGTTGCCTATTTTTTGTCACGTGTGTTTTTGGATTTTCAAGCAATGAAGGTGCTTTCTTTCGATTGGAGATCTCTTTTATTTAAATTCTGGTCTTTACAGTTTTTTTGTATAACTGATAGAAAGCACTTCAATTGCTAAAGAGTTAAATGGTACAGATTTATTGATGATAGTTTGTATTATAGGTGCAAATACTTGCAAGTTTCTCAAAAGTTTTTTTTGTCGACACATTGATTGGTGGAGTTTGTTCAACACAACATAATACTAATCACTTTTAGATTACTTACAATTTGTGGCACCCTTAATTTAAACAGGAGAAAGGATTAACTTCAAGTTAAGCAAGTTAACTGATCTGACGGATAATTTTTAAATTATTCCAGGCCGATTTGGGGCGGACGAAAAAGAAAAAAGAAGTAAGATTATTTGCTTGCCCCTTTTACCTTTTTACGGCTCGTTTTTATTAGAGAAATGTTTTAACAGCAAGTTATCGCTTGTATCGAAATTTACTTAATGTTCAGCAAATGTTGCGAACGAACAGAGATTGGCGCCACTATTGTCTAAATGCGATAACTTGTCTTTGTATTGATTTATGCATATTGACCGCAATCTTGAACACATCGCTTTGTCGGCAAAGTATTTGTAAACGAATGTCTCACAAGTTTAGCTGTTTCAGTCACATATTTCAGTGCAACAGCTAATCTTACCGTAGATCAGATGAAGGCTTCTCATATTTATTTGCCATCAAACAGGGTTAATGTTTATAAAGTCTTCACCATCAATTTAAAGGCAAAAACTCAGTATCATTCCATAAAATAAATACAACAAATGTTTAATAAATCCTCTAGTTCTAGCAGTGTCGGTAAACCTGATGTCCTCATTTAGATAACAAAGCCTTTAGAGAACCTTAAACCTAGTGCCATAGAGTTAAATTGAGTCTAGTATTTATAGCCTAGTCAACCTTTACCTTACTCCAAATTAATTGTAAAATAATTAACGTCACCCTTTTGAAATAACAATTATATTAAATAATATAATTATTTTAAAGATTACGATAAAAATACATAGAAACAAAAGTTACATTAAAGGCTGCAAACTTTTCGGTGTCTCCTCATAAAATTATTTTCTCAAATAAGTCTTCTGTAAGCAAGAAACTTTACATTATTTACACGAAGAATAAAATCCTTTTAAGTTAGATATTATTAATTTAATAGTGCGTACAACAGTTTCATAACAGATGCGTTCACTGTAACAGATACATTTTACGTTGCGCATATTTACCTACATTTCAGTTAAAATCAAATGCTCTTAGAAAGGGTTGTACATTGAGGCTTAATTTGCGGGAAAGGGTAGAGTATTCCGGTACAGTTGGCAGCCTTAGCACCATGAAAACTTTAACCATGGTAACATCAGCACATAACATTCACCATTATCAAGCATTGCACAGGACTGGCTCATGTTCGCCGCATACTCATCGATTCAGTCATTTAAGCCTAGCATGGTGACATCACCTAGCTAGACGTTTAGTGCATAAAAGAAATTAGTTGACTATGCAAGATCTAAAACTTTTGTTCGTTTATGATCCGTGGTTACGTAATATTTGTCTGGGCTTACGCTAGTCATGACAACCTCCTATTCTGGGACCGATTTCGAATTCAAATCCATGAGTTTTATTACCTTTTGCCCTTCTGAACATTTACGGGTTAGCATCAAATGTTAAATGAATAACAGGAATGCGGTGGAAACGTAACAGCTTGCAAAAAGTTAAAATAAGTTTAAGATATCAACGTTTCGTACCTAAATGAAAGTGTTATTAACGGTTCTAGATTCCACCGTATTCCTCATATCGTTTGGATTGTAGTCGAACTACGATGACCAGATTGTTGCTTATAATACAACCCATAATAAAACACTTTAAAGCTCACATCAAAACGTTGCAAACACAGGGTGTTAACAAATTAATGCAAAACCTGAAAACCATTTGTACAGAATCGATCGATAGCTGAACAACATTATGATAAGTAACTTTTTAAATTCTGAGCTTTTGTTTGTATGAAACAAACTGGATAACCAACATGGTCGATTAATTATAAGTAAAAGAGATCGAATCGAGAGTAAAATTTTTTGATTTACTAATTTCCTAATTTCTAAAAGTTGCGTATTAAATGTTCAGTAATCTATTCTGGAGAAATAGTTTTCATGTTTTGTGTTCATTTGTTAACCACAGTGACAAAATAGTATTCTATTCTATCGAATAAAGTATGGTGAAATATTCGGAATGGTAACACAATAGTGGGGGGACTCAATCGCTTCTAGATCCGCCAGATATACGCATCAGATAGACACACGAGCACTACACTTTATCGAATTAGCTTCAACGCCTTCACAGACATGCTGACTCTTATTACTTTGTAATAATACCTATTTTACATCGAATAGTGTTATTACAATAGTATCATAAAAATCGTATCTATAAGTTAGCATAATCCGAACGAGTAATTCAACTATGATGAACTAATTGCATCGGCAGGTATTTTTGATCCAATTCGTCATTCAAGCAAAAGATCGCAATTTCGAAACTGAAGGGTACATAATTGAAAGGGTTCCATAGCACAACAGCTTAGTTTATACCTCAAACGCTAACGTATATTGCACCAAAGCCCTGGCCTGGCACACATTGACAATTGAAACAAAAGGGCACAAATCAAGACATTAAGACACAAGTCAATATATTATTCTGGCTCAAGTCAAATATATTCGGACACAAGTCAATATATTCAGACACAAGTCCATATATTCGGACAGACGGAACTTGTAGATTCTACATGTTCCATCTGTCCCAAGATATGGACTACCCGAGCGCGCTTGGTGGCGATTATAGGCGTAACCCTTCACCCTTCAGTATCGAATCATTCGACCTACTCGATACAACCCGGCAACTCTGAAGAGACTTGCTAAAGGACCTCATATATCATCTGCTCACTCTTGAATGAGTCGGCGATAGTTGAATCAGAATAGGCAGAATATTTCAACGCCCATAATTTGTAGCATGAATAGTACGCGTGTGTACACATGTTCTTCCCCTTGAGAAAAAACATATTTCAGACCTTATGTAAGTATAAGACAAAAGATCAGTTGATGCAAGAAAATTGTTTTCTATTCTGATTTGACTATGGTGCTGTGGTGGGTGAGGTGAGAGAGTAATAGAGGCACAAATGAGGCGGATTCGCAAAGGTAGTCGCTCACTTTATAGGCCAAGACAAAAACCACTGGTTGCCTTCAAACATAAAATACCGACAACTAACTTTTCCACCGTGCACTAGACGCATCCTCCAAACTTTTAGCGCAACCACTGTTCTTGTAATTGGACTATCAGTGTGCGACCACCGTTAAGGCCATGTCCAGAAGGGGCAAATTAACAGCAATTTTCAACCCAACTTTCGCCTTGCTCGTAGATGCGATGGATTGACAACTAACCTGCGCGTGCACGCGAGAAGCCAAAATTAGCACCTTCTGGACAAGGTATTAAATTTCCAGATAGTACGTACTTCACGTATGGAGTACTTCTAATATACGCTGTCTTTATCCTTACCAAATATTTTCGCCTTGTTTATAAGAAAAGGTATAATTTTTTTAATGGGTCCAGCGAGCTTTGTGACTGCGTTATAATATTGTATACTTCCTCTTATAATCAAGACGAAAATATTCAGTGAGGACATTTTGAGGATAATGACAGCATTCAAACGAAGAGGAGAATCACCCAATTGTATGAAGGTGCATTACGATGACGTTCGAGGCCATTGTCCTGAAGAGGCGAATTCACCGCGAACAGTCACGTAAAGCTAATTTTTTTAACTCACGCGTTGCTCGCAGATCCGATGTATTGACACCTTATCTACGCGCGTAGTGTATGCGTCAACGCAAGAAGACTTGCGACAAAATTAGCGCCTTCCGGACAAGGTATTAAATTGTCAGTACGTCAGAGCACTTCTAATAAACGTACCTATATGTAGGTGCGTTACGATGACGAGGACGAGGACGAAGGCCCTCAGCCGGACGCGACCCTGGAGCAGGGCCTGCCACTGCCGGTGCGGATGCAGGGCTCCTTTCCCCCGGAGCTCGCCTCCACACCTCTCGAAGACATCGACCCTTACTATCACAGCCAGACAGTAAGTTACTCTATTATTAGATAATCAGATTTATTAAATATGACATATGACGATGATAATGAATTTGATTTATGTCAGATTAATAGCGTAGACATTTTTGATATTTTCCCTTATTATAGAGGGTGTAACAAAACACCCTAGTAATACTTAAGGAGGTGCTTCAGACCATCAAACTGAACAACTTTCACTATGGAGCCAACTTCGACATCGCGAAATAAAAATTAAGTGTTTCATACAAAACTGCAGACCGGCTCGACTTAAATGTATGGGACAGCTGATATTTTTATTTTTACTCGGTGTTGGCTCCATAGTGAAAGTTGTTCAGTTTGATGGTCTGGAGCACCCCCTTAAGTATTACTAGGGTGTTTTGTTACACCCTGTAAAGGCGTTAGTTATTGTACGTTATGTTTGGTAGACGTCTTATCATTTATGAATAACAAACAAAGATCAATTAAATTCGAATAATATGAAAATGTACAGTTTAAATAAAGAAAAATTCTTCTGTTTACCATTTTTAACCGACTTCAAAAAAGGAGGAGGTTTCTCAATTCGACCGTATATATATTTTTTTTTTTTTTTATGTGTGTTCGCGGATAACTTCGTCGTTTATGAACCGATTTTGATGATTATTTTTTTGTTGGAAAGGAGATATCCCAAGTGAGATCCCATGATAAGGAAACCAGGATCTGATGATGGATCCCAGAGATATCGAGGGGAACCTTCGAAAATCGTAGTGCCGACTAGTGCGTTTGTTAATTTAAAGCACTACTATTAAATCGAACTAATGAATTTGCCACTGAAAATTGTGAAATAAACAAAATTTTAACAAAAAAATTAAAACCGCCTTCAAAAAACTAAAAAGTAAAAAAATAATATTGCAGCCGATGACTTTCCCGTTCGCATCATAAGAACATTAATTTGTTTTATAGAAGTCGGTGTCAAGCCAAGCCAAAAAATGCAAGCCCTGTCGCGAATCGTACCGGCTTGACAGCGACTTCAATAAAACAAATTAATGTTCTTATGATGCGAACGGGAAAGTCATCGGCTGCAATATTATTTTTTAACTTTTTAGTTTTTTGAAGGCGGTTTTAATTTTTTTGTTAAAATTTTTTATATGTCCTTGTTCCAGACCTTCGTAGTCATAAGCAGGGGTAGAGATATCTTCAGGTTTTCGGCGACGGACGCACTGTGGATGCTGAACCCTTTCAACCCCATTAGAAGAGTCGCCATATACATCCTAGTGCATCCTTTGTTCTCATTTTTTATTATTACAACTATTTTAGTAAACTGCATTCTTATGATAATGCCTTCATCGCCTACCGTCGAAAGTACTGAGTAAGTATACATTTATCTACACTTTTTATATACCTACCATAGTTTCGTAAAAAAGTTATAAAGTTTTGAAATACTCTATCGAATAACCGAGAACTTTAGATTATTTAGTAGAATGCACGCTAGTTTCAAAATTGTATTGGCTGGGTGCGCAGCATAAGTACAAAACATCTTCTACAAATAGAATGGGCAAACAATTCAACTATAAGTATGCCATAAGTTGTATATTACCTAATTTACCTATATATTGTTGTAAATATCCATTGAAACCGTGGAAACTTTACAACTATTCATTAATAAAATTATTACATGACGTTGTTATTATTTATATAACAAAAAAGGAGTAAAATTTTCTTACAAATCACTTTTCAACCATACGCGATATTAAAGAAAAATATTTATAAAAAATTGCACAAATCTACAACTAAACTAACTACAATTTAGAATTTTATGTCATGGGTAATAAAAACACTAGTAAAATAATCAATATTCGCGCCCCCGGCCAATTGTATCCGAATTACTATCGGTAATATAGATAACAGGAATAACAGTTTTCTTCTTTTAGAGTTTTGAAACATAGAAAAATATTGTATTTTAATGTTACCGTTATTTATAGAAGTTCTATTTCATTTTAGTAAAGAAATATGAGAATATTGAATTTACACTTTAGAAGTAAAATCTTTGAGTATATTTCTCCTAGCTGGCTGATAGATGTTTACTGAAATATACAGAAAAAACATTATTTATCAACAAGACAAACATCAAATAAAATTTCATTTACGATGTCCTATTTTTACAAAACCGTTTGCTGAATTTGCGAGCAACTATGTTTTTTCAATCTCTTCGAGATAGTTTATTTAGGTACTTATTACATGAAACTGTACATACATCACCCGTTTTCATGTTCCTGTCTATATTTTATTTGCATATCAATTCATGATCATCATTTGTTCACCTTTCTACAAGTTCAAATACAGAACTTTTTAATTCTATTACTACGAACTTATTGATATTAGAGTTTATTTATTTGTTGTATAGAGAAGTATATCGAATGGCGTTCAGTGGATGAATGAATTTTTACAGAGTTATCTTTACCGGAATCTACACATTTGAATCGGCGGTGAAAGTAATGGCCAGAGGTTTCATTCTACAGCCATTCACATACCTTAGAGATGCATGGAATTGGCTTGACTTCGTAGTAATAGCTTTAGCGTGAGTAGTAGACTTTATATTTATGTAGACCAATTGATTATGTAGATTTCTTATCGTTAATGTTTAATAGTTTTTTTCTAGACGCGTATTTTTTTAGATTTTGATGACAAGAAATACAATTTATTACGGGAAAAAATTGCTGGATTAATCAAACCATGACACCATTATGAGAAATGATTTAGTAAAATCTAAATTCTTAGTAAGTAGTAACTAGTTTAGACATACTAATATAGTTGTTGTGGTTGTGGGTGTCTGTTTGCAGCTATGTGACGATGGGCATAGACCTCGGAAACTTGGCAGCTCTCAGAACCTTCAGGGTACTGCGAGCTTTGAAGACTGTCGCCATTATACCGGGTAAATTAGTTACTCATATAGTTTGTAGATTTACTTAGTATTATTTTTAATGTCTTAGTAATAGTAAGGGTATAATTCTGTAGATATTAAAAAGTTTATAGATGGTACATATATAGCGAGAGGATTAGAACTGTAAAAAATAGTATTTATAGGTAATTATGTCGTAAGTATAATCGTGTACAAATATTGCATAAAATAAGAACTTTATACTATGGAATGAAGAATTAAAAGACTTCAAATAAATAAATATTTAAAACTAAAGTTCAGTTCAGACCTTAGAGTCGCTTATGTATATTACAAAGCTTATAATGAAGGTATTTCTGTATTATTTGGGTATTAGCTCTGCATGTCCTCTCATATAAAAAGTCATAGACATATTGGATGAATACTCATATGTCAAACACATAAAGTTTTACAAAATAAAAGAATCATTCAGCTCAAGTTACTTTTACAAAGCTATGGTATTACAATATCCCTTCAGTATTTAGGGTACCTAACCTATATTCTTCTTTTTCTGCCGATATGTACAAAACAATCCAATTCGTAGGCTAAATTAATAATACAATTGCACTCTCAAACAACACATAATTCATCCAGGTTTGAAGACCATCGTCGGAGCTGTGATAGAATCCGTGAAGAATCTGAGAGATGTGATCATCCTGACGATGTTTTCTCTCTCCGTGTTCGCGCTCATGGGCCTCCAGATCTACATGGGAGTGCTGACACAGAAATGCGTCAAGGTCTTCCCAGAAGACGGCTCCTGGGGCAACTTGACTGATGAAAACTGGGAGAGATTCTGTCAGAATGAAAGTAAGATGTCGTTCCATTTTTGTATTATAAGTTGTAAGTAATGTTGCAAATTATCTCTTAAATCTTAGTAATTTTATTTACAACTCGGATATTGAAACTAATGTCTTAAGGATTTAAAAACAAAAACAACAATTTAATTTCAGCAAACTGGTATGGAGAAACCGAAAATTATCCACTATGTGGGAATTCATCAGGAGCAGGGTAAGTCTCCTGGAAACTAAGTTATATAACAGCTGTATTGATATGTTCTTAGGTAAAGTCGGCGTACCTACACTAAATGTGCAATATCGCTCGAGCTTTTTCCAGATTCCTTGCGTTTTGAGCCTTATTTTTAGCTATTCCAACGTCCACATGAGGAATTTGAAAACCACCAACTCAATAATAATATAATATCTCCAAGTAGGTCCTGTCGTTTGCAACTTACATAAGGGCATGACGATAACTTCAGTAAATATATATCCATTACTAATTTCAATATCTCCCAGGACCTGTGAACCCGGCTACATTTGCCTGCAAGGGTATGGACCGAACCCAAACTACGGTTACACAAGCTTCGACACCTTCGGCTGGGCCTTCCTCTCCGCCTTCAGACTTATGACTCAGGACTACTGGGAGAATCTCTACCAATTGGTAAGTTTATTACCAAAGTAAAAAACAAAATTCAGTCAAAAAAAAATAGTGTCCATTAAGACGGATCAAACGTAAAAATCTTGTAGAGTCGGTGGGGCGTTGCGGAGAGGTATGGAGACTCAATCTTGGGTGTCCGGGTTCGATTCCGCACAGACGACGCAAGCCATGTACATTGTACAACCAATGAATTTACCTAACTTATGGGAGTCTTTCAAACCGCATTAGGCACACGTCGTAGACTGATTCCCCTAAGGCTGAATAAATGAGATGAAAAATTGAAATACCTCCCTGAGAGTAGACATGTGCCCTGCAATGAGACGTGAAGCTGATGATGATGACGAATCTAGAATCTTTTTAGAGAAATACGTGATCCAAATGTGGTCACATAAGAATTCAAAAAATTTAAAGAAATTATGAAACATAACATTGCGTGACTAATATTAATAGGACTGAAATGACGTCACATATTATTATTTCCTCGTTCTTGAAAACTATATTAACCCACGCAATGCAAGTGTTACGCAATATAATAGCTTATATTCGTTAATATCGTCAATGTTACTTCAATAAACAGCAAATAGTTTACTAGCCTACATGCCACTCGCGACAATACAACTAACTATAGTAAAACGAATTCCGTAGCATATGTTGCGTCGTAGGTATATATCACGTATATATTATATCTATGATCCGCAAACATAAAGAATGCTATACTAACTCCATTCCAAATACTGTCATTTTAAGGCTATTATGAATTACAGAAACAGAAATCTGACGCACATACTCTCACTTATTGTTAGAACAGCTTTAGTAACGTATTATCTTCCAGATAAATAAATTATATTTGCCAATCAGCAAGTTGAATAGGAATCCGAAAATCGTTACGTCCTTATGTGGATTGAAGTATAAGTGTAGACACCGTACCTACATAGTTAGCGGTACACCGTAACCGTCCTAGATAGACAATGTCTTAATTTCTTATACCTATTTCAGAACCTTATGCCTTTTCATAGTTAAAGTTGTTCACGATGCGGTGAAAATATGCCTGAAAGTTTCTAAACGGTAAAAAAATCACCAAGTATAAAGTTAACTACTATAGGTATATTATGAACTCCCCTATAACACTACACCTAATAAACAAACTTCATCTGCAGGTGTTAAGATCGGCAGGGTCATGGCACGTGCTGTTCTTCGTGGTGATCATCTTCCTGGGCTCGTTCTATCTCGTCAACTTGATCTTGGCTATTGTCGCCATGTCCTACGACGAGTTGCAGAAGAAAGCCGAAGAGGAGGAGCAGGCTGAGGAAGAAGCACTCAGGGTATGCAGTTATGTCTATTGATGATCAGAAAAATTTCACTTTATGATCTTTTAGTAGAGTATTTCTTAATACATATAATCCATATACATATGTATTTATATAAAAATGAATCCCTATTTCCCTTGGTGAAGCCATCACTCGAGAACGGCTGGACCGATTTGGCTAATTTTGGTTTTGAAATGTTTGTGGAAGACCAGGGATATGGTAAAAAAAATAGCCAAGACCAAGTCGGGTAAAAAAGGGGCTTTGCAATGCATGCCGGGCACAGCTAGTTCTAAATAATATGCTGATGGTATTCTCAGACAAAACAACAAACGAAAAAATAAATTTTGTTCCATAAAAAACTGCAAACATATTCCAAACTGTATGGACAGCCGATATTTTTTCGCCATTTCGAATTTGATGTTAATCCCATGATCATCTGATCATCCCCTTAAAAACCTTAAGACCCTGAATATGGTCGAGATACCCACTAAATGGGTATACTACCCGAATCAACTTACCTGAATACTGTTGTTAAAAGCGAAAATTTTGAACCGTAGGAAGCGGAACAAAAAGCAGCAGCGAGAGCGGACAAGCAAGAAGCGAGAGAAGCACACGCGCGAGAAGTAGCCGCAGCGGCCGAAGCGGCGGCGTACGCCGAAGCGCACCCAGCTAAATCACCGAGCGACTTCTCGTGCCAGAGCTACGAACTGTTCGTGAACCAGGAGCGCGGTGCCCAGGACGACAATACCCGCGAGCGCATGTCCCTCCGTAGCGACCCCTTCCAGGACTCGGTGAGCACACAGCCCACGCACAAGCCCACCGCCGACACGCACCACGAGGCACGCCGACACAGGAAGGTCAGCATGGTGAGTATGCGCCGCGCCGCGCTCCACACGCATTCATCTCACTGACTATGATTCAAACTAATATGTACTATGTAAAGCGGGCTTTAGATGAAATCAAAGCCGCAAATTCATATTATACTCGTACATAACTCGGTTAATTCTGAATAATAATCAATATACAGTACATCTGATCAGGAATATAATGCAGTTTGTTCAATTATACAGAGAAAAATCTTGAATGTAAGCAATTATTGAAATATTATTTTACTCCAATTGAATCATTGGCAGTGAAGCACTCTTTTCAACTTGATCCCCATCAAAACACTCAGCTTTGCTACGACAAAAATTTTCTTCTTTCAACTCTTTGAAACTTCAACTATTGCAACTGGAGTCTTCATTGTATTTTGTCACATAATATTTTCATCTTCATAATTTGCACTTTCGTATTTACGTTCAAGTTGAAAAGAACCATTATTATTGATGTTTATTGCTGTAAGCTTGAAGTTTCCCTGTGTCCTTAATTTACCTTTTCAAGTTAACTGCAAATATACAGATCTTGTAGCTTGTATGTTTTATTATCGATATAATTTTAAATTTATATTATCCTGGGCATTATTTTTACTATAATATCATCTGGATAACTGGATATTTGCAAATAACATAATGTTGATCTTCATTTGATATTTACTCTTCATTTATTTGTGAATGATTCTGCCAGAGCTAGTTTTTCAATGCTGTTGATTGCGATGCTGTCCCATCATAAAATTTAACTCTCATCCATCAATAATTTCATCTTCCAATACTCATTAA
Source organism: Agonopterix subpropinquella (assembly GCA_922987775.1). Classification (NCBI taxonomy): domain Eukaryota; kingdom Metazoa; phylum Arthropoda; class Insecta; order Lepidoptera; family Depressariidae; genus Agonopterix; species Agonopterix subpropinquella. The sequence continues at coordinate 8,484,984 of OV277708.1, read as the reverse complement.
TAAATCATAAATGCTACCCAATTATTTTAGATACATTATTTCCTCAATTAGATCTAGCTAGTAGGTACTTACCATTCTGTTTTAGAATACATGTGTAAAGCACGGTTAAAATCTTGATTTAATATTATTTTAAATCACATTTCTGTTCAAAATAAAACAAATAATTTCATGGAATGTATAGTTGCAACCAAAACCTGAAAGAGATTTGATAATTTTTTGAAACGATTTTAAAAATATGTACAAACGCATGATTGCTAGCGATGTAGAGATTCATGATCATAAATTCGTTTCATGGTAGCTTTCTTTAGCTAGTGTTCAATCTCCAATACTATTTCTTTTTTAAAAAGAGATTGATATAATTTGAAATTCCCTGAATAATACCCTCAGATAACACGAATCGGATAATAAATTGCATGAATACATAAAAAGGTTCTCGAACTTAAAGGAATATTATTGGAGAGAACGAATCTATTGTCATGGTAGATTGTTTCTTTTGCAATGTGAGTGTTCACGAGCGGGCCGGGCTGAAACTGAAACACTTCACAACGACGGAGAGGTAGGTTCGGTCTACATAATTAATTTTACCATATAAATTGGTCATATAATAAATAAATTCCTCAATTTTGATTAGCAACATGCGGAGGCTTCGATTATAGATTAACAAAAGAACAGTCTTCATGGCTATAGAATAGATGTAGATTTAAAATAAATACATATAGTTACGATAGGATTTAGAAGTATGCAAATATGCATGTAATATAACCCCACATTACTTCATGTGTTTATAAACAAAGTTACCTGACTAACTATTGCTTTCACTTATCATCAGCGCTAATCTTCTCCTATCATTATTATTTCAGAGACATTTACAATAAGAAATTTTATAGTTGTGCATCCACTTTTAATATTAATTCTTATATTATTGAGAATAGATTCACTGTTGTTATAAATTGTTCTTATTGTATTTGAAATATCACTGATCTTTAATGAATCAATATTCATAGTAAAACATTGTAGATTTCGATTGGTATACTGTGAGAGTCATTATTATTTCCATCACACGACTTGCTTGGAAGCTGCAACTTATTTTTCGTTGTATGGCAGATTATGTTTTGTTTTTTGTTTTGTTTATGTGTTAGGCGATGCCTACTTTCGATCCTTTATCCTTATTGATGGATGTCTAGATATTTGGTCGATATAAGTTGCTTGAACGATGGGAGATGGTAATACATTCGAAATTTTGTTTGTGTATTGAAGGTCCCCCACCCTGAACGCATAAATAAATACGGCCAGTTGGCATATGGGCCACTGCGGGAGGGCTCACAGGTTTGTCCTTCTATCCTCATTGGTGTTTGTTCTCCCCTTCCTCTTCCTTTACAATAGGAGTTACTCCGTTTTTGTTTTCTGTCTGTTTTCCAGCTCTTGCTCTTCTAGATTCTGCTATTAGCGATAGCTTTTCTTCAATGTCCAATGCAGCAATTCATGAATGTATTGATAAGGTCACAGTTTATGTGGTATAAAATTCAGCTTATATTGGGATCTTCATAACAACGTGTATTGATGCAATGAGACCGTTACGAGCACTTTCATTTTCTTTAACTTCATTAAATTTATTTTCTTCTTACTAAGCATTTCCAATTGTTGTGTCTTTTGTTTGTCACTTTTGTTTATCAGCACATGAAAGTAAACATTCTATAAAACTCAGAATATATAAATGAATACTTCATAAAGCTTAGCTAAAGCCTCTGCAACCGGTTCCATTACTTAGTGTTTATTGATCAATATAAAAATAGGTTCGTTAACTGATTACAGAATTATTTTCTTTACCATTCGATCTGAATTGAGGAAACCTATGTATGATATTCAAGTTTTAACAAACTAAATTTAAATTGTAATCTGATATTTGAACATTGAAAAATATATAATTTTACAGTATAAAGAAAAGATCAAAATATGAAAATAACATTTTGTAAAGATATTGCTTTAAAAACCTAAACATATTGGTAAATTATTACACCATAAAACCTTTAAGAGTAAGAAAGAAAATAAGACTTTTAGAATAATGGTTTTAAAAGCAATATTATGTTAAAACATCGTTTCTTAACCTTTTTAGTGTCACGATCCCCTTTGATTATAATAATATTATGAGCCCAATTTTATCAAATTTAATTAGGTACCTACACACAGAACTCACGACCGTATTCCTTCAAGGAGGTGGTCAGAAACATTATTAGACCACTTTTCAAGAGTATAATAATAATATTTGACATCGCTTTAAAAACTAAAAATATAAGTATCATCCGTATCTATTTACAAAAAAAAACTTATTACGTCTTTCTGTATTTAATGCAATGTTTAATATCGGAATAATTTTTTCTTGACTAAATTGGACCATTTTTATAATCGCGGCCCCCCAAGGACAGTATAAGAAAAAGTACATACATACCTCCAGAGTCAAGACCCCTAGATTGAGAAACGATGAGTTAAAATGTCACGATTAAAACTAAAAACATAATTTTGAATCTTGAATACGCCCCAGGCTTCATTATCGCTGCCTGGCTCGCCGTTCAATCTGCGCCGAGGATCACGAGGCTCGCATCAGATGACTTTGAGGCCCAACGGAAGGTCAAGGTATCCTCCTGGAGCTGATCGGAAGCCGCTGGTCCTCTCGACTTACCTGGACGCCCAAGAACATCTCCCCTACGCGGACGATTCTAATGCTGTCACGCCTATGTCTGAAGAAAACGGTGCTATCATTATTCCTGTCTACTATGCTAATTTAGGTTTGTATATTTTGAGCCTTTATAGAAACCTATAATTTATACATAAGGGATAGCTTGGCAAATACTGAAACGTTGAATTTAGACCAACCAATTAAACAATTTTAACTATGGAGCAAACCTCAAGAAAGGCGAAAAACATCTACACTCATGTACATACATACAAAACTAATGTACTCTCCACCGAAATATTTTTAAGAATAGATTCAATAAGAAGAAACACTTGTTTTACTTTAATCAATGCCATGCAGAATCATGCAGCGTTGTCTACAATCGCCTAATGTGAAAGCAGCTTTAATGAACCGCTCAACCTAAACATTTCAGGATCTCGGCATTCCTCATACACGTCGCACCAGTCCCGGCTGTCGTACACGTCTCACGGCGACCTGCTGGGCGGCGGCAAGGCTCAGACGAAAGAGCAAAAGCTACGGAACCGCTCAGCTTCGAGGAACCACAGCGTCACCTCACAGCCACACGCCTACCCCCTGCCGAGGCAGGATTCTTCATTAGCATCTAGACCGCTCAGAGAATATGTATGTATCTACAAATCTTACCCAAATCTTTTTCTCAGATCTTTCAAATTCTCAACTTTTTTCGCTTCTTTGCGCGTCTCAGATATTCGCCTATAAGTCTCACAGCTATGTTATGATTATGATGGATGGTGAGTCACCATACGCCAACTTTTAATGTTTTTGATCACGTGACATTTTTAAATGTCGTATATTAAAACTTTAAAAGGTCTGAGGTGTCCCGGGGTAATTGCAACTATGGAAGATGGTAAGAATCACGATTCAGTACCTTTTCTTAATAGACCCATAGCTAGTCATCTGGAAGGCTGATCCAACTCCTGCCTTCTAAATGACCAGACATATGACGAGAAGAACAGAATCGTGATTCTTAAAAGTGCTCCATAGTTGCAATTGCAACTGCCCTATAATGACAATTACCCCGGGAGACCTTATATCAAATACAAAGATTAACATGAAAACTTTAACACATTCAGGAAATGAGCACGACTGAATGTACAGACGAAGCCGGGAAGGTGCTGAAACCTTCGAATGACAACCCTTTTATAGAGTCGTCGCAACCTAACGTTGTAGATATGAGAGGTAAGCCACACTCCTATTATAAACCTGTCAATCAACTTGTAAATAGGTACAAGATTATGATAATTATACTGATTCGTGATAATTATACTCAGTAGTTCTCTCGGACGTCGACAAAAGATCATGCCCAAAATTCTGTTAAAGTTAGGCTGAACTTGCGTCTGGCTAAATTGACACCTAAAGACAGGAAATATACTAAGCATTATTATAACAAGAATATCTTAAATATTTGATTATTTACATAATCCTTATTTAAAAATAAGACAGGTTATAGAAACAAAAGCATTCATTCCTTACAAAAAATTACTACAAAAATGTATATTATTTTTAAACTCCCATTCTCATATGGCTAAAAAAGCATGTAAAGAGATTCATAATTCAGACCAATATTTTAATATTTTTGCTAAATGAATGGTGATGAACTGATGATGTATTGATGACGCATCTTTAGCCTTATTTTGGGCATAGTCTGTTAGAATTCAATCTCAATTATATTTATATTAATTTCATTACTAAGCAAAAGAAAAATCCGCCTTTATGATAATATACACGTCATATGATAATACACGTCATAACAGTCGTACTTCAAACCACCATATTGTAAGTTTCGACCCTGTAGGTTGGTCTTAACCATAAAGATATTATACCTTACGGAATAGAGTAAGTGACATGAGTTGTCAAATGTAACCGTTTTTGGACGTTTTTTGGAGTCCTCGGCAGGGTAAAAATTCGATTTCTGTGTATAATTCTCAATCTAACGTGAAATGGTGAATAATTTAATGAAACAGTGTTAGTATATTTCACAAAATTATCTACGATTTCACTTTGGGTTCACGCTTATTCACAGAAACCGAATTTTTACCAGGACTCCAAATCCCTAAAAACGGTTCTAGTGCCTCGCGTCACGTATCTCTTCTCTTCGCCGCTAGGTACATCTCGCTCTCTCAGCTGTCACTGTCTCTCTTACGGAGTATAATACCTTTATGGTCTTAACGTATTTTAATTAACTTTACCAACGTTTCCATTTCAGATGTAATGGTACTAAACGAAATCATCGAGCAAGCAGGGCGGCAAAGTAGAGCGAGCGAGCAGAACGGTACGAACCTAAAACATTTAATACTAACACTTGTGACGAAGAGTTACAAGTCAGATTGTTGTTGTCTTGTGCCGTTTTATTATTCTTTACATGTCGGTGTTCGTTTCTTTACTGTGCTAAATGTGTTTCAATTAAATTCGCTTATCTAAAATGTCTAAAAAAGAAAGTTAATTCTGTAAATATTCTGTGAATGTTTTGTTTAAATTTTTTTTTTAAAACATCCGATAAACTGTTAAAACAATGACACTAACACATACACAAACACATCAGGTATTTGCTCATTATGCAACTAAAGAGCATAATTGGCAAAAGAAGACATTTGTGGATGTCATTTATTGTAATCACTATGTCAAAATGCAAGAAGCACTCGCATGTACCAATGAAAACAGTCAAAGAATAATGAGTACGTATCGTATTTACATTTATGTATGTTTCATAATACCGGGTGCCCAGTCATAAAGTGCTTAGCTAAGAACGACATGAACGAAATGGAGGGAAAGTGAGGGCTCGTTTAAATTTATCGTAAATCGTAAAAAAACTGGGGTTGCATGACAATTTTTCTGAAAAAATCATTTCAAAGGAAGTGTTCTTTCAATTAAGTATAATTTTCTAATTAAGTAAAAATTATTTCTTATTTTTCGTTTTCTCAATAAGTTTTCATTACACGTAATTAAGGATTATTGGCCTCGATTCGGAGTGTACCACGATTAAACTAAACTAAATGTATTCCTGTCACTTTCTAAAATAAGATTAAGAAAAGAGACAGAAAACCAACAGCTGACTTTAGTGCTGTCAAAGTGACGTTAAACGCCCAAAAACGACTTAAATAAGATGGCGTACATTATGATGGCATCTTATTTTGCGCATTTAACGTCACTTTGACAGCACTAAAGTCAGCTGTTGGTTTTCTGTCTCTTTTCTTAATCTTATTTTAGAAAGTGACAGGAATACATTTAGTTTAGTTTAGTCGTGGTACACTCCGAATCGAGGCCATTGTTTTGTTTATTTCAACTCTATAAACTCGATAGTTAAAAAGTGATTGCCATTTATAAAACAATAATTAAAAAACAAAAATTTTCATATTAGAGCCTATTTTCACTCCCGCGCCTTTCGTTTGTGCACTTTATGACTGGGCATCCTGTATATTTCAATACAGCGTATATAACAATCACCTCAACAACGACTAGGAGAGAGTAGCACATTGTTCTGTTAATTTAATGATACTAATGAATGGAATTTCATTCGATTTTAGTAAATTTGCATAGAAAATCCATGCAGATTGTTTGCATATAAGTATCAAGAAAAACATACTTATCCAATGCTATTCTCAACGCATTATTTACGTTGAAGTTATCGCTACTGAACAAACGGTTTTTGTGGGGATGCGTTTATGCCTGTTTATGCTAATTTCTTCTTTGACTGTGCCAGTTCAGTACCAACAAACAAGCCGATATTGAACACTAGTCATTAGAAACACTGCCTGTAATTTTTTGTCTATCGTCCTCACAAACACGCCACTTCTAAACGGTGTTTCGCTATTGGATATGTCCCTTTAAAGGCAGCACCGAGCCTATTGTGCTGCCCACAATCGTATTAATTTATTTCTTATAAATTAAACAAATTAAACAATATTTCCAAAAAACAAGTAAGTATGACGTGTGGTCATTGCAGATTTTTCAATTTATCTGGTCACTGCGGATTTGATTTTATAATTTTTGTAGTTATTATATATATCGAAACATTACGGATTATTATGTTTTATGCTTGTAGTAGCTATTATCGTTAAAATCGCCAAGCATAAAACATAATAATCCGTAATGTTTCGATAAATCGAAAGTCAATCAGGACTACAATGTGACATAGGTACTGGTTTTTTGGAAACGTTGTTTAATAGTTTAGAAATAAAGAAAAATATATAGGCTCGGTAGGCTCTTAAGGGGATGATCAGATTTAACAACTTTCTCTATGGGACTAACATCGAAATCGCGAAAAAATCTGCTGTACCTACACTAAACTACTACTAAACAGCATAAGTTTTTTTCGCTATGTTGATTAGTCCTATAAGAAAGTTGTTCAGTTTTATGGTCTAATCACCCCCTTTAAAGGAACACATCTATTACCAAAATATTATGTATATAGGGTCCTTCTATGCTGAAGGTTTTTTAATGGGATGATCAGAGTCCGTACCGTCAACAAATTAATTTGGACCCTGTATACTTACAGCATAATATTTTGTGCTAATTTTTATATTCCCAAAACAACGACTATCCATATTTGTGCTATGCTATTACAACTAACTGGATTCACCACCGAAAGTTTGAAAATAAACTGCTTACGTATTTATTTTCAATGTTGCATTTAGTGTTTTAGTTTTTACCTATGCATGCAAATTTCGGCGGCCACATAGTTCATTGTAAATTGCAGTCTTATTCCATCAAGAGACAGGTATATTAATTTCTATTGGTAAGTTAGAATCATTATCATAATCATTCTCCAACGAATGAAACGTATAAAAGCTAATTGGAACCTACTAAATATCACCAATGTGTAGTCGTACTATTTTATGGTGTTTAACGACGATATTCATATTTTTTGGCCTTTTAAAATATATGAAAAAGCTCAGTTTCACTCATGGTTGCGTTTGAGTAGTTAAGCAATTCGTTGAAGCTTTGATGCAGAGTTTGATAGTCAATCTAATAATAGTCACCGCCAGTAATTAGTTGGGTTTGATTTGCACGACTTTCACTTCATAGAATTTTCGAGATATCCCTTTTCTCGGAACTTCCTTTTTATAAGCGTGGCTTACCAACACCCGAAATACGTCCACAGATTCTACGCATCGTTGATTTTTCAAAGATAAATGACAACCAGCAAAATTACAAAAAATATGGATATTGGTAACTTTTATGTGACTAGCGAATGACTAAAACCTTAATCATTTCCAAAATGAGTGGTTGAAAATGACTATTCTTACTCGATCACTAGCTCTAATTTGGAAATATCCAACGTTGAACAAAATAATGAGCTAATACTAACAATATGTTTTCTCTCCTCTTTAACACACACACACACGCACTCTGCCGGTAAACGGGACGCAACAGTATCAGTATACTACTTCCCAACAGCGGCGGAAGACGATGAGGATGGCCCAACGTTCAAGGAAAAGCTAATCGAATGCTTCATGAAAGGAATTGATGTGTTCTGTGTGTGGGACTGCTGCTGGCTCTGGCTCGAGTTCCAGAAGTACGTCGCTCTGCTGGTGTTCGATCCATTCGTGGAACTGTTCATCACACTTTGTATCGTAGTCAACACCTTGTTCATGGCTCTCGATCATCACGATATGGACAAGGATATGGAGAGAGCACTAAAGAGCGGCAATTATGTAAGTATATCAAAATGTTTATATCTAAACTATTATAAAACTGTAACAGAAGTGTGTCTGTACATTGAAGATATTTACAAAAAATAATTACGACATGGTTTTGACCTGTCCCTGATTCCAAATCACCAATTTTTTTATTTTTTGTCTGTCTGTTTGTTTGGGTGTTTGTTTGTTCGAATATCACGCAAAAACTACTGAACCGATTTTGATGAAAGTTTTTTTGTTTGATAGCTTATGATCTGACTTAAAAATTGGTTTATAATGTATGCGGACGAAGTCGCGGGTACAAGCTCGTGTATTGATAAAAACATAGTAACAAAAAAAGCAAAGTTTAAAAGGATCACCTTCATCATTCACCCTCTATAGGTATCTTCTTTACCTTTCTATTCATTAATATTTTATCGCTTGCCAGTTTCATTGTTTTCCTCTTCTATTCTAAATCATTTCTCAATCTAGCTTTTCTAAAGTTCTGTTCCGGAATGGTCTGTTCCATTAAGGTGGAACTGTTCAATTACGAAGCCTCGTATCGGGTCCTAACTAAGGAGATTCACAAAAGTTTATGTTCCTCTTTCCATATCTATAAAGTTTTAAACTAAACATATTTTCTTTACAGTTTTTCACGGCAACGTTCGGTATTGAAGCTTTGTTAAAATTAATAGCAATGAGCCCAAAGTATTATTTTCAAGAGGGTTGGAATATTTTTGACTTTATCATCGTGGCCTTATCACTGTTGGAGTTGGGTTTAGAAGGAGTTCAGGGTTTGTCTGTGTTACGTTCCTTTCGTTTGGTAAGTTTCACCTTCAATATTCTTTAAATATTTAGTTTTAAGGATCTACTAATTTCTAAGTACCTAGGTAATTTTCAAAGATATCAATTAAGGAATATCAAGTCTTAACTAATCCCAATACATTGCATGCCAGAAATATTCTTATTAACTATCTCGATTGATTAATGATTTTTTCAGGGTAATATCTTTACTTATATGATACTGGTGGTATTTTGATACTAAATATTTTTATGAAGTTTTCTTGTATTTGTTAACATCAATTGGCAACATTACCAAAACTCTCTCCATTACATGTATCACATACACATCAAACTAATCATATTTCTCATCTAATGTAACAAGAATATGTAAATGTGATGAAATATTTTCAGCTGCGTGTATTTAAACTGGCCAAGTCTTGGCCGGCGCTAAACCTAATTATATCCATAATGGGTAGGACAGTGGGAGCTTTAGGGAACTTGACCTTTGTACTTTGCATCATTATATTCATATTTGCGGTGATGGGAATGCAGTTGTTTGGGAAGAATTACACAGGTTTTATTTGAAAGAAAATTTAGCATCTCTAAATAAAATAAGCTTCATTATTAATTCAGCTTCACACTCCCGAATATATTTTACACTGGGCTTGATCGAACATTTATCATAATGGACCGAGAGTCCGCGCTGAGGCTTTATAACACTGAATGAGGCTCCGTGAATGAGCCTGAGAAACACGTTATAAAGCTATGCCACGCAGCTTGAGACCATTCGTTAAGCTTTGCATCGAGTATTATAGATTTGACTTGCAGCTTTGCTTCCGAAGGGTACGCGTAAGCGTCTGGTCATTACGGATGGGATCTATGTCGTTATTACATTTTTATTGGGAAAAGAAATTGCTAAGCCTAAAGAAGCAAATGATATAGTAAAAAAATGCAAAGTAAACAATAATATTTGGTACAAAAGACAAAAGCTCTCACAGTAATGAAGACAAACATATATCCCACTCATACAGAATAAAAGTCAATGCACATTTTGATAGGCGACTCAAGCACACATTTGCTAAACATGTCCGACCCAGAAACACTCATACAAAACCAATTTAGTAATAAAAGAGTAAAAAACGTAATAGCAATGGTAAAAGATTTGAGTGATTATGGGTCAATGGAGAAAGCCGCCGTAGCATAGGTGAAGCGCCGGTAAGCGAGCTTGTGTGACGCCTTGTTTCACAATTTGTAATTGCAGCTTCGAGTATTCAAATTGGCAAAGTCATGGCCGACACTTAATTTACTCATCTCTATAATGGGTAGGACGATGGGTGCCTTGGGTAACCTGACGTTCGTATTATGCATCATTATTTTCATATTTGCCGTGATGGGTATGCAACTATTCGGGAAAAATTACGTGGGTAAGTGTAATTGGTGGGAGTGTTGCATGTTCATTGGTGTTTGGACGTGTTGATGCGGCGGCGGCGCCCGTGGCGTAGCAAGTGAATGTACCTCAGGATTTGCTATTTCTACATTTTAATATTTCATTATATATACATTCATAAGCGGATATTGAAGTACATTCACTTACAAAGCATGGATAATGTTCGCTTTGGCCTTTTTAACACAAGGTGGAATGTAAATCGTGTTGTTTATATATTCTATCTAAATGGCAAGTGATACAAGATTCCTTTATAAAAAGGCCAAAACAAATGTAATCTAGACTTAAATAATTCGAAACGCCTACTAAGTCGGGCTCGCCGCCAAGTTTGAATAGTGAGTATTGTGTTGATGTGCGTCACACTGTTATGCTCATTGTCATACTAGGTGATTGACAAGATTTGATGTGTCCCTTCCCAGCGAGCCTTGAGGTCCTTAATATATTTAGGAATTTCCTTGTATGAGTTGAAAATCCACTAGAAAAGGCGCCTCACTTGTGAAACATTCATTGCCAGCTTTTCAACTTCTTTTTCCATCCCTTCCTTTTTATGGCCTTTTCAATGTTTTTCTCTGAATACTAATGCTTTACAATTTTCATTGTAACCGTCTTTGTTTCATTCGTCAGTGCTATCTATATTTATTCTTAAATTAGTAAGTACTGCATGTCTACTAGAATCTAGATGATTTGTAGAAGTAGTTATTTCGGTTTATTTATAGGTATAATCTTAAATGCGTTACATACTTAAGGATGTGATATTAACCATCAAACTGAACAACTTTCTTTACGGGACCAGCATTGAGTTCGCGAAAAAAATAGCTGTTACATACATTTGGGTCGAATCGCCGTAGACGTTTCCTATAGATAGAACAACATTTAGTTTTCACGGTTCAATTTTGGTTTCATAGTGATAACTGTTTAGTTTGATGGTCTGAAGCAGCCCCTAAAGTAAGTAACGTAATTAAGTTTAAACCGGATACCTATATTTAACGACTGTAAATATTTTATGTAATGCGACGGGAACATCCATGTTATTTTCATTTCGTGGCTATAATAAATCTGTGACTAAATCACACTTATCTATCTTGAGTAATAAGAAAGATAGCCAAAACTAGTTAACGAAAATCATACACGCTGTTCCTGTCAATGTTAATTGTAGTTACAGTATATTAGAAAGAAAGATCTATTGCGTCTAAATCGGCTTGCTTTTAAATTCTATAGGTATTAATATCAAATTCTATGCTTAACATGTTAATTTGTAAAATGCTGATTGCCTTGTGACCAGGTACCCTTTGAATTGTGAATTTGCTTTTAAATTCAGCCCCTCATAAAATTTATTTAACGAATTGCTTGCAATTTAATAACGCTTAAAAACTTAACTTTGTTTTCTTCACAAATATTCCAATGATTCTTTATTTCTATACAGATTACGTGGATCGTTTCCCTGACGGAGATCTTCCTAGATGGAATTTCACAGATTTCATGCATAGCTTCATGATCGTGTTCAGAGTACTATGCGGAGAATGGATAGAGAGTATGTGGGATTGTATGTTAGTCGGGGACGTCTCTTGTATTCCATTCTTCTTGGCCACCGTCGTCATTGGCAATCTTGTGGTTAGTTTTATCTTCAGGTTCTTTTGTTTTGTTATCTTTTTGTTTAGATAATCAATAAATCTTAATCAAATTCCAGGTACTTAACCTTTTCTTGGCCCTGTTACTGTCAAATTTCGGCTCATCGAGTTTATCGACGCCTACTGCCGACCAGGACACCAACAAAATAGCGGAGGCTTTCAATCGGATATCGAGGTTCAATGCGTGGGTAAAACAAAGCGTTAACGAGGTCCTCAAACTGCTGAAAAATAAACTGACTAATCAGATAGCAATACATGCTCCCGGTAAGATATGTGTTAATCGCCAGTTGTTGTGGCATGTTGTTGTTATTGTGTTTCAATGTATCCCTTGCTAGAAAATTACATAATGTGATCAGATCAATCAAAATAATAAAGACTACATTGCTAAAGAACAAAACAATAAGTTTAGAAAAAACCTGCCAAGAGCGTGTCGGACACGCCCATGATAGAGTTCCGTAGCCATTCTATACTATACAGATTTTTTTTAAACAGTTTATAATCCCACCACCAAAAATTTTTGTCACAGATTGCGCTGCAGCATCCGTTATACGTTGTATTGAAAGTAAAGCTGCATTGTTAACTATTTTCTGATTTTAACATCGATGGGGTAGGAATAGGAAAACGATTTTTTACTTGGACAAACATTATTTGTTCATTATGGTCAATCACGTTTCAGTTTCGGGGTAATTTTATTATTTGTCTTCGAGCCAAACTGTTTTAATAGGTGCAAAAATGAGGGAGTACCTAGACATATAAGGCGGTACAGACAGACAGAATGAAAATGTAAAAAGGAAAATTAAAAATGTATATTTCTTAAACTTTGTTACATAAACATAGCAGTGATTGGGACGAAATTGTAAGGATTCCTTGTTTGACTACGGAACCCTAAAAAATCGGTCGATAAATAATACTTTGTATCAAAAATGCATATCCCTGTTCATAGATTTTGTGGCATGGTCTAAATCTAAAAACACAAAATAAAGCATGATATTTGTGTTGAACAATCTGTAAGTAACCCTGTGTGAGTCGTGGTCACTATGCGTTGCCTGCGTCCTTGTTATCCAAGTGTAGAATTGCAGACCTTTCGTGTTAGTTTTGAGTATTTCAATGTATCCTTTTTTTTCAGTCTGTTCCAAATTATGTTCATTTAAAATTATGTTCTTTAATTTGTGTTAATGTCTACACGTTGGTTGTGTTTCTATGTTTTATAGCTTTGGGTGTTGAGAAATTATATTATGTGCATGTACATTAAAATTATCATCATCATCAGCCTATCATCGTCCACTGCTGAACATAGGCCTCTCTTAAGGCGTGCCACAAAAATATGTGTTTTATTTTGCAAATCTGGTGTATTGTAGGTATTTATAAAAGGCAGAGACATCCAAAGTTGACAAAATCAGAGGTAGTGATGAATGCATTGGATTGTTTGATTGATTGTTGAAAACTATTTGATTGTTGGAAGGCATATTTTGAAAGACTTTTTCAGTCTGGAGCAGCACCTAACATAGAAGTGATTTCAGAGTATGAGGATCTGTTGAGTGTGGAAGAGATAATGAAAGCAATGAAATGTATGAAAGTATGAAAAGCTACAGGGTATGACTGTGTAGTGTGTATCAGTAGAGATGCTGAGAAATGGTAGTGGGTAATTAATCATAGACATGCCCTTGTGTTTATCAAGTGTGGAGATTCAGTCAGGTCCCGAAGGATTAGTGTAACCTTTAATTGTTCCACTCTATTAGGAAAAGGGTTCACAGCAGCACTGGTAGCATGCACACCCGCGATAGCCGTGATACGGCTTTATCACGTCTTTTATCTCGTTCGTTCGCGCGCAGAAGAACGAGATAAAAGACGTGATAAAGCCGTATCACCGCTATCGCGAGTGTGCATGCTTACCAGTGCAGGAATGCAAAAACTACCGTGGCATAAGCCTTCTCAGTGGGTTGGTAATTGCCTCCGTGGTCTAATGGTTAAGAGCATTGGCTCTCGACACGGAGGTCGTGGGTTCGATTCCCTCGGGGGCCCCTAGTGATATGTCACTTTGTGCGTTTTTCCCCAGTTGGTTAGGACATTGCAGGCTGAATCACCTAATTGTCTGAAAAGAAAAATGATTCCGTGCTTCGGATGGCACGTAATATACACATAAGCCGTTGGTTCCGGCTTCAGAGGCCGTAAGGCGGTCTGAAAAAACTCTGACACCAGGGCTCTGCCCACACGATAAGAAGAAGTGGGTTCGTGTGTTCATTCAATGAACGAATATGAGATGAACAAGTAGGGTTTAGAAAGGGAATGGGATGCACGAACCAGGTTTTTTTCGGTCTATAGAGAAGAGTTATTGGCTAAAGCCAAAAGATCTTTTGCGCTTTTGTGGACTTCGAAAAAGCCTGACAGTGAAGAAGAACTAAGGTCGACACTGCGCATGAATGGAGTGAAAAATAAATTGATACAAGCGCTAAAATGACTTTTGCAATCGCAATACTTCCAGTGCTTGTGTCAGAATCGATGGGCCGCACACTGATTAGTTCGGCATCTCTCGTGATGTACGGCAAGGATATGTATAGCATCGCCGAGGCTAATTAAATTATACTATATAATTTATTCTAAAATAGGATTAACGCCGTGGAAATGCGTTCATTGACACGTAACTATCTGTGCACAAATTGAAAAATAGTTTAATTAGAGAACGTGGTGGTCAGAAAGAGGATGTAGTACCAAAGATTGAAAAAGTTAAGTGCAAATGTTGGAAGGGGCCAGCCTAGACGCACATACACTCACCACATTGGTGAGGTCAGATCTGTCCCGAAACTGACGAGCATGCATGAAAGGAATGTGATGGTGGCGAGAGAGATCTGTCAGGATCGTAGCAAGTGGCGTTCCGTTGTCTCTGCCTAACCCAGTGGGAGACAGGCGTGAAAATATTATGTGTTTATATATTCTAATTATGTATTTAGTGTCACACCCATCCTGAAAAATAGCCATAATCATTTCGCATTTAATCTATTATGCACATAGTTTCTTTATCTGTGTACACAATAATAATATAATTATATGAATTATTCTTAATATCCTAAGTACTAACCGAATTTATAATATAATTTAAAAAAAGCTCATTTATTATTATTCTCAAATTATGACTTTTGAAGTTCAATACGATAAAAAGTTACAAAACAATATTAAGTAATATTTTAACGGTCTTTATAATATCCGGTCTGATTTCTACGCTTGGATGGTGGCTCCGCTCGCTCGCCGCACGCACTTGACGCACCGTGACGCACCGTGACGCGCGACAATAGGCTTAAAGGCGGCTTTGTGTGGCCGCTGTGTCTCCTCAGAGCGAGTCGACAATGAATTAGAACTCGGCACCGACCTCGAAGACGCCGTGCTATACAAAGACAAGAAGCTAAAAGATCAAGTAGAAGTAGCTATAGGCGACGGAATGGAATTCACGATACCAGGTAAAGAGAACAACATTAGTTTACAATTTGTTCGAATTGAGGAAAGACTTTCAATTTTTCGGTAATAAGTAAACGGTGACATTTCAGGAGACAATAAATACAAGAAAGGAAAAATATTAATGAATAATATCAATGCAATAACAGATAATCATAGAGACAATCGGTTAGACTGTGAATTAAATCATCATGGATATCCTATACAGGTAATAACCCTTAATCACATTAAATTTAAATAATTAAACCTAATGAAGAGTCTCACTAATTACATTCATTTTTTCCAGGACGACGACACGATAAGTCAAAAGTCGTACGGTAGTCATAAAATTAGGTCGTTCAAAGATGAAAGTCATAAAGGTTCAGCGGACACGATAGATGGTGAAGAAAAGAAAGATGCTAGTAAAGAAGAATTAGGTTTAGAAGAAGGTAACGTGCTAGCATAAAATAAAAAAAAACGTCACCAAGTGTTTATAGATTAGTATATGATAAAATCGGTTTCAGAAATGATAGAAGAAGAAGAGGACAAGTTAGAAGGGAAACAAGACATTATAGTGGTAGGTGCAGACGAAGATGTAGTGGATGACAGCCCTGCAGACTGCTGCCCTGATCCTTGTTACCAGAAGTTCCCTTTCCTCGCCGGAGACGACGATTCGCCGTTCTGGCAAGGCTGGGCCATGCTTCGACTAAAGACTTTCAGACTGATAGAGAACACATACTTCGAAACGGCTGTGATTACTATGATCTTGCTCAGTAGTTTGGCTTTGGTAAGGAGACTTTACATAGGCCAAACAAAATAACGTTCTATGAAAATACCTAACTTACAATTTTGCTTTTCCAGGCCTTAGAAGATGTACATTTACCACATCGGCCAATCCTCCAAGATATCCTGTACTATATGGACAGAATCTTCACAGTTATCTTCTTCCTAGAGATGTTGATCAAGTGGCTCGCTCTCGGCTTCCAGAAGTACTTTACTAACGCGTGGTGCTGGCTTGATTTTGTCATTGTCATGGTAAACACTTTGCTTGAATTCCCTTATATCTTTATTATCTAAGTTTATTATTCGAAATATTGTGTTAATATCAATTTAGTAGTCCTTCAAATTCCTTGCCGGAGTGAAATGAATGAACAAGACATGTTCATAATTGTATTCCAAGTAGAAGAACTGGTTTTTATTCATTAGAGATTTTAGAAAACTCCTAAACAAGCATTTACAATCTTTGCAAGTAGCATAGTTTAGACAGGTTAAGTTTAATTAATTGATTATAGTAAATGACCTGAAGTGTCACATTAGTTGTCGCTCGTAAACCACGGGGCGGTGATGGCGGGCGCGGACGACATCCCAGCATTCCGCTCGATGCGTACGTTGCGAGCTCTGCGTCCCCTCCGCGCTGTCTCCAGATGGGAGGGAATGCGCGTGAGTACGCGCGGTCACAATCAACAGTGACGCTATCAATGTCGGTTCCGTTGCGCTGCTCATTGATTGACACCTTTCTTCAAATCTATAGATTGAATTCGATGGGCAGTGCAACTCAAAAGCGTGTAGCTTTGACTGTTTGGTGTCTATCGCAGCGGAGACCGACTAGTATCACGTTCGCTGCCTCGAGCTCTTGATGTCGTAAAATTTGTCTGTGGATGCTTCTATCTCTCTTACCCACGACTCCTGCAACTCGGCGTATTTACTCTAACCGAGACTACAGAAGATTGAGGGCCCTTCACGTTGTGACTTGACCCTGATATTTCAGTTCAAATGCATGATGTGACACCTCTTATGTGTGCTGTTGTAAAGATGGTGCCGTTTTCACATCTCTATTAAATATATTCCCTGTATAACGTTAACTATCTCAAATATATGAAAATGGCACATTTAATGGATGCTGTTGATGTCATTGTAAACATATTATAACAGCTATGATATCTTATTTGTCAATGTAGCTTTAATTTGACGTCAGAGAAATAGTACTATTTCTTGAATTCACAAAACGCACTCATATTTCTCTGATGTCTTCTATTTTCTTCCAGTGTATGTATTTATTGTATAATGAATACCTTGCCCAATCTGGTGCTATTACTCTTTTAGGCTTTTCATCAATGTCTCCATAAATATATCTTAAACCAATACCTGGTTTTTTTTATCGTGATAGGCTTGTTAACAGAGGTCGTAAGTCTTCAACCGTAACATGGGTTACTCACAATTAATGATATTAGTAAACCAGTAATAATATCATTGCTCACAATAATGGTAGGTACAGAAATAGGGTCACATCCAATTACTGCGTTCGTCTTTTAGATGCTGCAAGACATCATATCAGTTGACATGATTAATATCTAATATGTTTATTATGTATTTGTTTTGAATTTCAAAATGCAACCCTTGATTTCATCAGGTCTCGCTTATAAACTTCGTAGCGGCGCTTTGTGGCGCCGGCGGAATTCAGGCGTTCAAAACGATGCGAACGCTGCGTGCACTGCGCCCGCTCAGAGCCATGAGCCGCATGCAAGGCATGAGGGTACGTACCGCCCTGCCGCGACCAGAGCTCTGCCCCACCGCCCACCTCTCACCCCCGCCACCATCACCACACTACACTTAGAGAACACCCTCACACTCACATTACCCACCCACCCTTACTCTGTACAGTTTCAATTTCAGAAACAATCTTCAAATCAAAATACTCAACTCAAATACTCAGCAAATTGCTCTTTTCAATAATTCTGCATCAATCATTCGGTCTCATTTGTTTATAAATTCAATTATACATTTTTCAAAATATTGTTACAAAATTCATTGGCATTAGTGGTTTTATCGAATTATTTAGAATCATTTCGAAGTGGTCGATGGCACCCCTGAATGGCTTAGTATCATCATGATTCGTTACATTCTCTTTAGACATCGGTTCAGTCGGTTCCATTTGGGAGAAACATTCATTGTCATCTTTTGGTCTACTTTTTCTCTTGGATCTTTCTCATTTTTAGCTAGATTAGAAACTTTATTAGTTCATTGGAATGTTTATTTAGATTCTGCACCTTAAATTTATCTTCTTGTATCCATCTACATCGTTTGGAGAGTCGCATGCGTTAGAACTCGCATATTTTGGATGATTTTATTGTTCGAAGCGGTAAGTCGAAAATAGAGCTTTATGTCGTGCTATTGTCGCTTTCAATGGTTGTGCATGTTATCTATAGAAGTATTTTATATTTTAATATTCACTCAAATAATAGGCACAATATTTAAATAGGTACTCAAAGATTCACATAGTTTGGCACATAACTTTTTGTAGTGCCAAAATAACAGCTTTAGCTCATATTATATTTGCTTAACTGATGTAATAATTTGCCTTCGCATTAAATAAAACACAAATATAACAGCCTCAAGGTAAGAAACGTTGTGAACAAATAATATAATTAATTTAATTTTATAGGTGGTGGTGAACGCCTTAGTTCAGGCGATACCCTCTATCTTCAATGTGCTGCTCGTGTGTCTCATCTTCTGGCTCATCTTTGCCATCATGGGTGTTCAACTATTCGCTGGAAAGTACTTTAAGGTATTCAAACCATAAAACTAATTTCTAAAACCGTTAAAAATGTCTTTCAATATCTATCCAATTTAAAATTTTACTTTGATGTGCAATATAATTACAATTGATTGATATTTTTCAGTGTGTCGACTTGAACCACACAACACTAAGCCACGAAATCATACCAGATAAGAACGCATGTATCTTAGAGAATTACACGTGGGAAAACTCTCCAATGAACTTCGATCACGTTGGGAAGGCATACCTCTGCCTCTTCCAAGTTGCCACATTCAAAGGCTGGATCCAGATCATGAACGATGCCATCGATTCCAGAGAAGTCGGGCGACAACCGATTAGAGAAACAAATATCTACATGTATCTGTACTTCGTGTTCTTTATTATCTTCGGATCATTCTTCACTCTCAATCTATTCATCGGTGTGATCATTGACAACTTTAACGAACAAAAGAAGAAAGCCGGTGGCAGTCTTGAGATGTTCATGACTGAAGATCAGAAGAAATACTACAACGCGATGAAGAAAATGGGATCCAAAAAGCCTTTGAAAGCCATTCCAAGACCGAAGGTAAAATAATCACTCTCCTCTCATAGCATACGCGGAAGGCATATGCTTTGCTAGTTGTTTTTGAAGACACAAATATTATTAAAATAACGTTGTGTTTTGTTTTTAGTGGCGTCCACAAGCGATAGTATTCGAGATAGTAACAGACAAGAAGTTTGATATGATTATCATGTTGTTCATCGGTTTCAACATGTTAACGATGACACTGGACCACTATCAGCAGTCAGAAACGTTCAGCACCGTCCTAGACTACCTTAACATGATATTCATAGTAATATTTAGTTCAGAGTGCCTACTAAAAATATTCGCCTTACGGTACCACTACTTTGTCGAACCGTGGAATCTATTCGACTTCGTTGTAGTCATGTTCTCTATTATGAGTAAGTATAAATACCATTTAGAAAATAAAACAAATCGATAAATTCTAAAAGTTTTACAAATAACGAAACTTTTCTGTTAACAGGTTTAGTACTGAGCGACATTATAGAAAAATATTTCGTATCACCGACTTTATTGAGAGTGGTAAGAGTAGCAAAAGTGGGTCGAGTACTTCGACTTGTGAAGGGCGCGAAGGGTATCAGAACGCTTCTCTTCGCGTTAGCCATGTCACTGCCAGCTTTATTCAACATTTGTCTGCTGTTGTTTCTTGTCATGTTCATCTTTGCAATCTTCGGCATGTCATTCTTTATGCACGTCAAGGACAAAGGTGGCCTCGATGATGTGTACAACTTCAAAACTTTTGTGCAGAGTATGATCCTGCTATTTCAAGTAAGCATTTTCAATAAATCTTTTACCTTTCCTTCAGGTTTGTTTCAGCGGCATTATACGATGGTTTTGCTTTCAGATGTCGACGTCAGCCGGATGGGACGGCGTATTAGACGGCATTATAAACGAAGAAGAGTGTGATTTGCCCGATAACGAGCGCGGTTACCCAGGCAACTGCGGCAACGCGACCATCGGCATCACCTTCTTACTGTCCTACCTCGTCATCTCCTTCCTCATCGTCATCAACATGTACATCGCCGTCATTCTCGAGAACTACTCACAGGTAACTTGACTCATTATTTGTGGAGTTTCAAAGAATGGACCAATTTACGGAAACCTTTAAAGTCGATATCTTATTATGAATTCAACATTAAACACACCAAATTTATTAAATTCACAGGCGACGGAGGACGTGCAGGAAGGTCTGACGGACGACGACTACGACATGTACTACGAGATCTGGCAGCGGTTCGACCCGGACGGTACACAGTACATCCGCTACGACCAGCTGTCAGACTTCCTCGATGTACTGGAGCCACCGCTCCAAATACACAAGCCCAACAAATACAAGATAATATCCATGGATATTCCAATATGTCGCGGCGACATGATGTTCTGCGTGGACATCCTCGACGCACTTACGAAAGACTTCTTCGCGCGGAAAGGAAACCCGATCGAGGAGACGGGCGACCTGGCCGGCGAAGTGGGGCGGCCGGACGAGGTCGGCTACGAGCCGGTGTCGTCGACGCTGTGGCGGCAGCGCGAGGAGTACTGCGCGCGGCTGATCCAGCACGCGTGGCGGCGGCACCGGCGCGCGCACTCGGAGCCGGCGACGGCGGACGAGGGCGGCGGCCTGTCGGGCGAGGAGGGCGCGGGGCAGGGCACGGCGGTGCTGCTGGACGCCGTGACGCCCAACGGGCACCGCGTGGTGCTGCAGGGCGCGGGCGCGGCGCCGCGGCCGCCCGAGCCGGCGCCGCCGCCCGCGCCCGTCTGACCCGTGCTGGCGCTCGCGCTGCTGCCCGCGCTGGTCGACGACGCGCCGCTGCCGCTGCCCGCACCGCTGCCCGAGCTCTTGAGCCCACCCAAGCGCACTTAATTATTTTTTACGCTAGATGTTTCGTGTACATAGTATCGGCGGGCCGCGGGCGAGCGACGCGACGCGCGCCGGCGCACTGCTGCGCGTCCGCGCCGTTTCTTTCGTGGACGTTTCTTTGACGTTTGAAGTGTTGGAGTGTTTTATATTCGCGTGGTCGAAGCTTACGAGACTGTTGTTTTGCGACCGATGTTCGCGCGCGTTCACTGTGTTTATCGTATCGATTAGAACATTTTAGTTTCGCGTTAGACCTGTCCCCGATGAGAGGAGCCCGTTGAGAGAAATCGTTAACGAACATACCGTTTTTGTTTCGTCAATAGTGATGTAATGTAAGGTATCGGATAAAATTGAGGAAATTCTAAAAGCTTATTTTTGTATTCGATGAATATCACCCTCTATCTGTATATCTAAAGAGAATGGACTCTTATAAATTATGAAGTTGGATGATTAGTTACCGATTGCGAGATATCATTTTCCTTCCCCGAAATGGTGTCGAACAATAGCACCGTGCCACGAATGTTGTACAATGTATGGAACAAGCATGGCTCGCAACAGCCAGTGTTGCGCCGGAGTGCGACGCGGAGTGACATTAGCTTTGTTTCCTCGTTTCGCTTTGATCACTCGGTCGGGTCCGGTGCCGGACCGCCGGACCGCCGGACCCCGGACGCCGGACGCCGGCTCGACACTCCGTGGCCGAGAGCCACTCACTGCTAGCATTCGATGTAGCACCATAACGTTTGGGACTGTTTTGTTGTACCGAAGCTACTAAATTATTACATAACAAACAAACCTCTCGACTCGTCCATCGTGCTGGGCGCTAGTGTAATCGTATCTAATAAAACGCTTAATACAAGCAATGGCTACGCCGATTCATATCAATTTTGTCCGTAATAGTTTTTAATAGTTCCAATTTATAAGCTTCTTACTGTACCGAAACGTTACGTTGTATCTTCTATACGAGGCCGGCTCTTCGTCGGTGTCGGAGATAAGAGAGTTTAGAGACATTTTTGCAAAGTTATCTATGTAAGCTTAGCAAAATCAGCTGTGAAATCGGTACCAGAATTCACTTCCGTCCTAATTCAGTACGCATCATAGGAATCGAGCCATTTTATGTAACGCGCACTCTCCACGTAGTTAATGTAATCACCTTCCCCTGAATTACATTAGCTGAGGGGCGCGGGAAGCCGCGGCCGGCCTTCCCCTCCGGCGGCGCTCCCTCTCCTCACCTCTCTACACCGCCGCGCCGTGCAGGGAGCACCGAGAGGTTCACTCCTCATTACCTATTTTCAAAGCCATTAAATTAAGGAGTAGTTTCCACTTCCTCGCTCTCCGCAGAGCATGCAGTAACATCTCGTTCCAGTAGAGATGATTGCACTACAGTCTCGTAGAGGTGTTCGATTGACCTAACCGTGGAGTTAGTGTTAATGAATACAGACTGCCCGGAGTCAGCTTCTTGATCCTCTCTGTACGGCGACAAATTATACCTACTAATAAATTGCGAGCGGGCTGGTACTGCTTCGATAAATATTGCTCTTGCAGATCACATTGTGGCCACGTTGACTATATTGTAACGTTTCATTGTAACGAATCTATTCGGCTACCAGAATGATCACCGTAATTAGCAATAAGATAATTGATATACCTAAGAGATCGAACGTCCCTTACCGAGTAAGGTAGATATTATTGAAGTATTATTATTTTTCTCTCTAGATATGGAAGTAGCTTGTCGTGGAGGCGTCGCGGCGTCGCACGGACACTGGAGCGAGACGCGGCCACTCTAGCCCTCACCGGACTAGAGTTATGCGTCAGTATTGTCTTTTCTAGCACAACAAACTAATGAATCATTCAATTTTTGTAATTTAACTTTGGAAGTGGTCAATTTTCTACTATTCTGTAAATATTGAGAGCTTAACGCCGGGTAGATCCCAAGCCGCACGTCGCAACACATAACTTATCATGTCTTACTATTGATATCAGCGAGTCAAGTCAAGTAACGCAGCGATACGTAATACGCTTGAAGCAATAACGTTAACGTGTGCTCGACGAAGGTTTCGCTTTCCAATACGGAACATGTCACTGATAGTTGTGTGTCGGTTGTTTTCAATTCGTTTACATAAAATGTGAAATTCTAAAGTGCAAGACAAATCTAAGTGTTGCAAGTTTAAAGAGTCTGTGTATCGTAAACTAAATGAGACGCTTATACAGTTTTGCACATATTTTGCAATAATTACCTATGGTTACAGATAATAATTATGTAGATAATTTTATATTGTGAGTGATGCCGCGCGGCGGGTGCGGGCGGTATTCCCCCCCGCCCGCACGAGCCCCGCCCCCGCCTCGCCCGAGCGTGCGTCACACGGTACGTTCCTTATGTTACGTTACGAGACACTACGTCCCCTGTGTTGACCCGAGAGCCCCATGGGAACCCGCGGACCTCACCGCGCACCGCGATGCTTCTCAACGCGAGCGGATACCTAATATATAGCCACTGCAGACTTACGCTCTCCTCGAGCCGGCTCTATTGTAGTTAACTCGCCCGGGGCAACCCGGGGAGAGTCGAGCTGCCTCTCGTGTAATAGATAGAGATGCCACTTCGAGCCCGCTCGCGTTGAGATAACATTCTAAGCAACCAGATATAAAAGTTATCTTATAATGTAAGTACGAACATTTCTAATCTGTGATCTCGAATGTAAAAAATTAAACAAACAATTAAATTAAATGTAAAACTTTGCAAACGTTCGTTTCCTTTGCGAAAGCCTAAACAGAATAGGTTCTGTCACGAACCGTCTCATGGGGCTCTCGATTTATTTTGTTGGTACTTAAGTACAGTTAACACCACTTATGTTGGTCAAACCAAACATTTTCCCTACTATTAGGCATATTTGCACAAAGAAGTTGTGTTTAATTAAGTTTAGACAATAAGTTATGATATCATTGTATTATTTCTTTAACTATACTTATGACAAAAAAGTGAGTTCAGTTTGCTGAATGAATAGAGGTTTAATTGAGTATTTAATATATATATTGTTGAAGTTTGTACAAAATAAATTAAGTAAACGATAATATATAGAACTTGACTGCTTTACTTTGTGGTTTCATTTCTTTTGTACTGTGAGGTAACATGTTGTATGTGTCCGTATAGCTAGCGTACACATGAAAGGGATCTGGCTGGAATTGATGCCAATAAATAGTTCCTAAATAGTGCCTAATTAGTACCTAGGTCAAATAAATAGTGCCTCTGTACTTTACGAGATATTGATTTTTTTACCTACGCTGGCTTGACGTCAAGGTAGCGTACACATTTTCTGTGGCTTAAACGGCTTGCATTGTAGCATCGAATTTACACTCAAAAAATAGTGCTTAAATAGTGCCCTAGGCATCCAAAATGTCATGAGGGTAGGTCTTCAGGGAGCGGAGATATAAATAAGTCTTTTAAATAAACCACTGAGCTGGCGTTGCGCTGGCGTACACACGAATTCACAAAATATTTCTTACAGAAGGAGACGTTTTTTTTTATAAAAACTACATCAAATAAATAGTTCCTGAAATAGTGCCTCTGCCAGTACTAATATTTTATGTAAGTCGTAGTGAAACAATATAAAAAATCGATGCAAAGTTCTACATACTACATCTACACTATTGAACAATGACACTTTTGCTCCCATAGTAAAAGTTGTTTAGTTTGATCGACCTGACCGACCCTTGAAAATTTTGCTAAAGATTTTATTATCACCAGGTATAGTAGGTATATTGTTGAGTTTGAACTGTTTGGACAATATAAATTGAGGCCGAGATTCAGAGAAAATTTTTAAGTCTTAGTTCGAACTCCATATATGTCAAAATCCATAAATTTTTTACCCTACTTAACTATGACTTAAAAAACGTCTCTGAAACTACCCAACTACTGAACTTAGTACGTTGTAGTTTCATTTCACCACATTTCACTAAAACTACGGCAACCACCTTTTGTACTGTGAGATAACATTTTGTTGGTATTCAACATCATACAACACGATAAATAGATCGAAGAAATCTCGCGCGAGCTTTGTAGGTAGCATTGGAGAGTGCAGTCTAACCACCGAATAGATAGCTCATTGGTTTGCTTGCTTCGTACATATCAGTAATCTGTGATTGGTAACAATACATTAACAAAAAAAAATTAAACCGCCTTCAAAAAACTAAAAAGTTAAAAAATAATATTGCAGCAGATGACTTTTTCGTTCGCATCATATATTTTTTGTTTTATCGAAGTTGCTGTCAAGCCGGTACGATTCGCGACAGGGCTTGCATTAGTTTTTTGGCTTGGCTTGACACCGACTTCTATAAAACAAAAAATTAATGTTCTTATGATGCAAACGAAAAAGTCATCGGCTGCAATATTATTTTTTAACTTTTTAGTTTTTTGAAGGCGTTTTTAATTTTTTTTGTTAAAATTTTGTTTATTTCACAATTTTCAGTTGTAAATTCACTAGTTCGATTTAATAATATTGCTTTAAATTAACAAACGCACTAGTCGGCACTACGATTTTCGAAGGTTCCCCTCGATTTCTCTGGGATCCATCAACAGATCCTGGTTTCCTTATCATGGGACCTTTCTTGGGATATCTCCTTTCCAACAAAAAATAATCCTCAAAATCGAATCGAACGAAGTTATCCGCGAACACACATAAAAAAAATATATAATATACAGGAAGATTTTTTATCACCAATCCAAATTTTAATAAAATGTTTGTTTATGAAAAAAATCGATACGTGTGTAAGCTCGACGGAAAGCTGGATTAATCAAACTCATTCAATGCCAACAATTAAAGTTTATTGTTTAACACTTCACTAGTTTTATGCATTACACGATTCAATCACTTCATAATTAATTTTTAGGATCATTATGCACGAAACATGTTAACACGTTAATAGCTAGTTTTCGAATGATAACCGTTTTGAAAAGAGTGAGCGAACGAACGAACGGCGAATGAATCGATTCAAAGAATGATCGATAACGAATCGAGTTGATGAGTTGTACCTCAATGTTGCCAGCATAGATAAAAAGTAAATAGGCGATGGTCTATCGATATGCTCGTTACAGTCGGCCATCCTCCCCAAAACGAGTCTCTTCGTTTCTCATAAAATAAAAATGGGTAACGTTACTTAATGCAACTGCTAACAATAAAATTATCAAATATTATCAAATAACATATTTCTCAAATCATATTTAATTATTTACCAAACACAAAAATGGTCAAGAGCGTTTTTCTAATCTATTGCAATTTAATATTAGTTAATTCATAATTCATTTACTGCATCATATTGAAAGTACATAAAGGTGGTTATAGTAATATACAATTTGTAGTATCTCATATGATACTCATTTATGGGCACAGCAAAACCTATCTATAAATCAGAATTTTCAAAAAACAGTTTGGCTGCAGTGCTCGTATAACGTTTGGACCAGCGGACGGTGCTCTAGCACCACTCATGCCCTGTGATAGGCAGCATCCTCATATGTCCAAATGCTATGCTTCACTTTAATATCAAGATCATTAAACAAACAAAATCTATACAGGGTGTCCCAGAAATGGTGAATCAAAATGCTATGGGAGGCAGCTTGACTAATGTCCTATCCATAAAAAATATTAAAAAAAATAAAACGCACATGACCATAAAAAAAAAAGAATATCCCAAAAAACGGGAAAATCATCAAATTTTTCTAAGTTTCCAGCTCTAATTATCGCGTTTTGGGATAATTTGTAATTTTTTTCTGCCAATATTAATTGTTAGAGGTTGCTTCGACTGATTGTTAACATTTTACAAAAAAAAATGTCTGCACTTCGAGCACAGACCACTTAGTTTAATTGTTTTTTCTGAACCGAAAAATTTTCTTGCTATTTTAACCAGCTGTAGTATATAAAAAAAGTACGGGACTTGTGCGGCAAACTACTTCAAAAAGTTGCCTATTTAATGACGATTTTAAAATGATACGAATCACTGAATTTACTTTACAAAATTGGGAGATATTAATTTTCTTGTGTGCTAGGGTGAAATTTGTGCAATTTATTCTTTACTTTTTAATTCATTTTCCACTTCTAATCCGTTGCTTCTAAGGTTAGAATTGGCTAAAAAAGTTGTTTCAATACCCGGTAGTAATGGCACGGTTTTTTAGAATCCCGGTTTTTCAAAATCCCGGTGTTTTAAAATCCCGGTTGTTTAAAATCCCGGTTTTTTTAGGAATCCCGGTTTTTTTTAAATTCCCGGTTTTTTGGGAATCCCGGTGTTTTAAAATCCCGGTTTTTTGGGAATCCCAGTTTTTTGGGAATCCCGGGAATTTAAAAAACCGGGATTCTTAAAAAAACGGGATTTTAAACAAACGGGATTTAAAAAAAATCGGGTTTTTAAAACACCGGGATTTTGAAAAACCGGGATTCTAAAAAACCGTGCCATTACTACCGGGTATTGAAACAACTTTTTTAGCCAATTCTAACCTTAGAAGCAACGGATTAGAAGTGGAAAATGAATTAAAAAGTAAAGAATAAATTGCACAAATTTCACCCTAGCACACAAGAAAATTAATATCTCCCAATTTTGTAAAGTAAATTCAGTGATTCGTATCATTTTAAAATCGTCATTAAATAGGCAACTTTTTGAAGTAGTTTGCCGCACAAGTCCCATACATTTTTTTTATACTACAGCTGGTTAAAATAGCAAGAAAATTTTTCGGTTCAGAAAAAACAATTAAGCTAAGTGGTCTGTGCTCTAAGTGCAGACATTTTTTTTTGTAAAATGTTAACAATCAGTCGAAGCAACCTCTAACAATTAAAATTGGCAGAAAAAAATTACAAATTATCCCAAAACGCGATAATTAGAGCTGGAAACTTAGAAAAATTTGATGATTTTCCCGTTTTTTGGGATATTCTTTTTTTTTTATGGTCATGTGCGTTTTATTTTTTTTAATATTTTTTATGGATAGGACATTAGTCAAGCTGCCTCCCATAGCATTTTGATTCACCATTTCTGGGACACCCTGTATAGATTTTGTTTGTTTAATGATCTTGATATTAAAGTGAAGCATAGCATTTGGACATATGAGGATGCTGCCTATCACAGGGCATGAGTGGTGCTAGAGCACCGTCCGCTGGTCCAAACGTTATACGAGCACTGCAGCCAAACTGTTTTTTGAAAATTCTGATTTATAGATAGGTTTTGCTGTGCCCATAAATGAGTATCATATGAGATACTACAAATTGTATATTACTATAACCACCTTTATGTACTTTCAATATGATGCAGTAAATGAATTATGAATTAACTAATATTAAATTGCAATAGATTAGAAAAACGCTCTTGACCATTTTTGTGTTTGGTAAATAATTAAATATGATTTGAGAAATATGTTATTTGATAATATTTGATAATTTTATTGTTAGCAGTTGCATTAAGTAACGTTACCCATTTTTATTTTATGAGAAACGAAGAGACTCGTTTTGGGGAGGATGGCCGACTGTAACGAGCATATCGATAGACCATCGCCTATTTACTTTTTATCTATGCTGGCAACATTGAGGTACAACTCATCAACTCGATTCAGGTTAAAATAGCAAGAAAATTTTTCGGTTCAGAAAAAACAATTAAACTAAGTGGTCTGTGCTCGAAGTGCAGACATTTTTTTTTGTAAAATGTTAACAATCAGTCGAAGCAACCTCTAACAATTAATATTGGCAGAAAAAAATTACAAATTATCCCAAAACGCGATAATTAGAGCTGGAAACTTAGAAAAATTTGATGATTTTCCCGTTTTTTTTGATATTCTTTTTTTTTTTATGGTCATGTGCGTTTTATTTTTTTTAATATTTTTTATGCATAGGACATTAGTCAAGCTGCCTCCCATAGCAGTTTGATTCACCATTTCTGGGACACCCTGTATAGTACACTTAATTTAAATAACGATAACGATCCAATCCTAGTCTTGTGCTGATTTATTACAAATATTTAATCACTTATCCATAAAAAATCTCTTTCCTTATTTCTATTCCCTTAAGCCAGGTGGTGAAGTGAAATCGTTCAAATATACAATACCATTGACTGTAGTGCTATAGTACCACTCTAGGCTGCGCTTCAACGCCGTTCTTGCCCTCGTGTGATAATGCAACACCCTCACTTTCACTTGTATCAAATAAGTGTTACATTACCACTCTGGGCTGCGCTCCAGCGCCGTTCTTGCCCTCGTGTGGTAATGCAACACACTCACTTTCACTTGTATCAAATAAGTGCTACAGTACCACTCTGAGCTGCGCTCCAGCGCCGTTCTTGCCCTCGTGTGATACTGCAACACCCTCACTTTCACTTGTATCAAATAAGTGCTACAGTACCACTCTGGGCTGCGCTCCAGCGCCGTTATTGCCCTCGTGTGATAACGCAACACATTCACTTGTCAAATAGTATGTTTCTCCTTCGGGCGGCAAGTTCATATGCCAATCCTGCCCGACATACCACTTCGACTCTTAATCACTATCCAACATAATCACTTTCCAATTCCTTTAATCATTTATAATCTGATTCGTTATGTATAATTCAATTCAAATTGAATTACGTGCAAAAATTGGATCAATAGTTTTAGGGTTCAGATTTCGAATTAATTGTCCAATGAGTAATACTACTGGCTATGTGCGAAGTGCGTAGCGGGAATAGTCAAATCGATCTCAGCGCATGCTGTGGCAAAATTGTGAACCATTTCCAGACCCAGATCGACCTGTCAAATTCGCTTTAGAATCTATGCAAATACTATGCACGCTCACGTATTCACTAAAGTTTCAGAACTACAACGAATAATTAGTATCAACTAGACATGGATGAGGTGTCCATGCCGAAGTTGGCATCCAGGTGCTAGGGGATTTCAGTTTAACCATTACTGTCTTCTCTTCAATAAATACATATTCGATATTTCAGCTAATAGATAGTGAATATTTTTAATACAGTTAATCTTAACCTAACATCTAAGTACAAATAATGCTCGGGTCCGTAATGACTC
The DNA here is from genome assembly GCA_922987775.1 of Agonopterix subpropinquella. NCBI lineage: Eukaryota > Metazoa > Arthropoda > Insecta > Lepidoptera > Depressariidae > Agonopterix > Agonopterix subpropinquella. Next base: position 8,454,380 of record OV277708.1, on the reverse strand, counting down.
TGATGGTGCTGATGTTGTGCACACAGACAATACGATACACTTTGCATTAAAATTTAATTAAATACAAATCCATTTCACTGTGACAGTCAATAATTTATTAAAATTATTGACTGTCTGGATTATTAAATCAAAAGGAAAATTCTCATTAGCTTAATCTTTATTAATACTCGGGGAGCAAGCAGGCAACACATAAAATTCACTGCAAGGAAATGTTTGACCAATCGCTACTATATAATTATTATCATGTAATTTCCCTTTTCTGTGATGATATCTCTGAATGACAATCTTATATTCTAGAATAAATATATATTCTAGAATAATAATATATATATTCTTACCATACTGTTAATTCACTTGCTTGCTAAGAATCTTTTAGTTGGTCAAGCTCAAATAAACCTCTGTATACAAGGCGTTGTGCTCAAACGAAATAATTATCATAAACAATATAGTTTGGGCTCATGGTCATGCATCATAAATGCTACTTAGTTTCTGCCTTTTTTTATATGTGAAGGAATATGATGGCAAGTTTACATGTTCGTTAAAAACATTGAAAATTACCTACTTAAGTTTTATAACTATGTTCACTGGTCGGAAAAGCACTGAAGTCGTCCGTTTATAATATAGTTAAGATGAGAATATCTGCATTAGTATAATAATCTCAAGATCGACCGCCGTTTCTTTGTTTAACTACAACATTCGTCAAAATTGATAGAAGAGTTATCCTGAGTTCTGAGTTTTCCTTTACTCTGTGATGGTCCTGTCTGTTATGATTGGGCACTGGCGTAACGTATAACATAAAATAAGAATAGATTAAAATGATAATTATTATAATTAGAATAAAATGTGTAGCAACTTAGAAGTCGCGGGCAAAGTGAACTACAAAGCTGCGTATACTTTCTGGATACCTAGCAAAATGTCATATTATTTATTTTAAAACCTCAATCTTATGTGATTTGAAGAGACTTTCATATAAATATTATCGTTTCTCGTTTTTCGTTTCTTCAGACCGCAAGCATACTGGTAGCTAATATCTTGCTGAGTATTTATCACTGTCACTATAACTTTTACTATGAAACTCATTCCTAACTTTGTTTCATAGAGATTTCTCGACATTTAACCATTCCCAACCCGGTTTTAGGACAACAAAAGCTAAGCAATGGGTGGTTCAATAATATCGCAACCGTGGGATTTCAAGAATTAAGAGTCTCTTTCACAGCTAAACTCTTATATCTTTCTGAAATGCTTGGTTTTCAGTAGATGCCACATTAATAGTCTTACTTTCTATTAGCAACGCCATTCATTCGTAAGACAGGCTTTTTCTGTAACCCTGTGCTGTGCTGTGCTGCGTAAAAGACTGTTGTAAAATAATCATCCACAGCAAAACTTCAAATACTACTCTCAATCTTTGGATACTTGAACTTTTAGTTTACTTATAACTGTGTCGACACAATACGTAACCGCACAGGTTGCCATATGAAATTAAATTTCAGAGCAACGCCGTCGCAAGTCAAATTTCACTTTTATATGTATATATTTTTTTGATTTTAATATGTAATACCTCTAATGGAAAATCTGTTAATAATGCTTCTTTACACTCAAAAGGTCTACAATGTATCATCATACTTGATATAAAATGTTTGCATACCTTTATGGTGCAATATATGCAGGAAAATTTTATTGCAGTAAAATCTTCACTATCACTATCCTATATTACTTTTGCAAATGTACTATAATTTAATCATTAACATTATTGGTCTGATTCTGGTAGCTTCAATGAGACCAGATAATCCGTAGTCCAAGATATTTATTTATTTATTTTTAGTATCATCATCATCATCATCATTATCGCTATCGTTCGAAATTTCGAAAAATACGTACGTTACAAATATAATACCTGTCTTAGAATAAAGTAATTTTATCTATTCGCCTGTCACGAGTTTCACGAGTTATTACGAGTTGTCACGAGTTGTCACGAGTTATCACGAGTTGTCACGAGTTTTCACGAGTTGTTACGAGTTGTCACGAGCTGTCCCGAGTTGTCATGAGTTGTCACGAAATGTCACGAGTTGTCACGAGTTGTCGCGAGCTGTCACCTGTCACGGTTCACGAGTCACAGTCATAGTTCACGAGTCGTACACGAGTCACATAGCACAATCAAAGCATTCAACTATGGTTACAACCATAATACTTGCCTAAGATAATAATGTATCTATTCATGATCACGACTCGCGGTTCACGGGTCGCGGTTCTTCTCGAGTCTCCCTTCTTGAGTCTCAATCCATGAATCGCGGTTCACGAGTCAGTTCATGAGTTGCAGTGCACGAGTTGCAGTTCACGAGTCATATCGCATAAATTAAAGGGACAGAGTCTGTTGAAATAATTATAATATCTCACTCCTAGTCTGCGCGCGATTTTCTATCAACTAATCTGTGCATGATACAATTCACTGTTTGCTTATCTACAGTTTGACAATCACACTATAAACTTTCTTCCTATTCTATATTTATAAATAATGTATTTTATTCAAAAGTTTATTGCAATTATCGAAGAGATTCACCAAGCCGTGTTCTCTCAAGCATTTCTGTCGTAGTTTAACTGAAAATAAATCTCTCCTCATAATGCTTTCATTCGATTTAGAAATGCTTAACAGAGGGCGGGCCTTGGTGCATGATTTCAAGTCTCAACTCAACCTTCAGTCAATTCAGGCCAATTCAGGCCTGTTACAATTTCTGTACCTTATTAAATAATAAGTATTAATTTTATCTGTCTATAGTGGGTCAAATGGAAATGATTCACGATTCCTCAAGTTTCAAATCCCTAGTACAAGAAGGTTCCTTATGTCTCTGTTCATATTGATTATGAGATTCAGAACGCGTCGCTTTGATGCCTTCTTTCCGCGGTTCGGAAACTAAAAATGTTGACATAAATCATCATCACTTTCATATGTTCGTACCTAATTCATGTGTACTTGTTCCCTTTTTTTCATGTGTACTTGTTTCGTTACTTGTGATCTCGAGTTTCCAGGCAATTTCTCATGAAGGCCACGGTCGCTTCCTCGGGTGGCGGCACCGCACCAGCAATGAAAGCAGCAGTGATGCTGTCCGTTGTCAACAATGACTGGTTTCTCTATTCTCGTCACTTGGTCTCTGAAACTTGAAATAATATGTGGTTAGTCAATCTTGCGATTTTCTGAACAACATGACGACTGTTGTCATCTAAATATACAGCGCATAAAGCTGTTCGCTTCAAAATTTATCCAAATCGGCCATACATCACTGACTAGGTTTACTGTAAGTATATCTGTCTGTCATACAAGTCTGTCAATCGTCCCTCAATATGCTAATAATGTGATATACATTCAACTGGGCCACGTCATTAGGAAATCAAATGCCTCAATTTTGAAACAAAATATTTAATTTATATTGTCCACTATCTACTAGTCGTGTCGACGGGTTCACTACCAGTCGTACTGACCATAATTTGTGCACATCCAGTGAAATGAGGACATTTTATTTCATTTGTTTTCAGTATATAGAATATAATATTTTTGTTTATCCTCTCGGGGATATAGTCGTAAGCGTTTGCATCAAAATAACAACACACTGCCGATCAGTTTTAATGTTTGCCAACTTGCTTCTCACTACAATGATACAAGTTTCAGAAAAATGTAAATGTAGATAGACCATGAGATGGAATGGAAAAACATGTAGGTACCTCTATTCTGTCCCGCGTTTTATGCAGACTCAGTCACGTGTTAAAGTGTAATGTAATGTATAAATGTTACACTATGGTCTTATCAAACAAAGAATAAAAATCTGCGCGTTTCCGTCTGATTCCTCTGATATGGCAAGTGCCATTTACATAGCTAGTCGATTCTTGTACATCAAAATGCGATTCACAAAGTATATACATGACAGAATTATCCCAAGATGGTTTTTATTAGACCATACGCTAGGAGTTAGGCTATTTCATAGCGTTTATCACATTAACGTTTAAGAAACAGAAATTGAGCAGAAATATACATTACCTTGATATTGACTTCGTTCGGTGGGCGTTATGCAAAGAAAATTTTGCATTGTCCTGCCACTTCTGAAGATGTAAGCTCGACGGAAAGCTGGATTAATCAAACTCATTCAATGCCAACAATTAAAGTTTATTGTTTAACACTTCACTAGTTTTATGCATTACACGATTCAATCACTTCATAATTAATTTTTAGGATCATTATGCACGAAACATGTTAACACGTTAATAGCTAGTTTTCGAATGATAACCGTTTTGAAAAGAGTGAGCGAACGAACGAACGGCGAATGAATCGATTCAAAGAATGATCGATAACGAATCGAGTTGATGAGTTGTACCTCAATGTTGCCAGCATAGATAAAAAGTAAATAGGCGATGGTCTATCGATATGCTCGTTACACGTGTTTTTTCTTTTAGTATCGCTCAGTACTAAAATATTGAGATATGACTACGCAAAAATGTCTTAAGAAAAATAATTCGACTGGACACAGTACGCACCTACCTGGCGCCACAGATTACGTGTGTTAGTTAGTAGTTACTACCACTCGACCCGATTTCGCGCGCTTTTTCGAATTTAGAGCTTTGCTTTTCAAGAACGAAAACTAACGAACGAATCTCTGTGGTCAGTAATTTTCTTTGGGCTGGGTGGCCTTTTAATTTTTAGAAAAAGTTTATTATGTGTCATTGTGTCATTCAAAGAGTACTTTATTATAACCGTGAATTATAGTGGGTGGCTACAGCAAAGAGAATGGAATCTATAACCGTGAATTATAGTGGGTGGCTACAGCAAAGAGAATGGAATCACTACCGTTTGAGAGAAATATTAAATTATTTTTATAATTAGTGGGGAACAAAGAAAAAAAATACGATACCTAAAAAAAGTCAAAAAAAGTGACCAAAGAGTACTTTCATCCATTTTGGCATATTTACTATACTCTTTGCATCCATCCAAAGAGTTGGTACTTTTTTCACAGAGTTTTTCATCCATCCATTCTTTGAAAGTGACCATAAAGTGACTAACAAAGAGAATATAATCACGTGACTAGTCTTCTCAGAGGATTCAGATATCTAGTAATAGATACTCTTTCTTATTACTGTGATTCAGACCATGGTATTAATAATATACTGCGCCTGGTATTCTCTTCCGATCACGTGACTGACACAAGCCTACGTCATCATACCCTTTTACCATGTTTAGCGGCCATTTTTTTGTGACGTAGGCTTGTGTCACTCTGGGAATAGAAGACCTTGTTTTTTTAGACCATGACACAGAATAGGTAATAGTATATAGTTACCATGATTCAGACCATATTCCGAACGATCGATAGGCGAAAATCGATAGCACAGTCAAAAGCACATCAAGCATTACACTTGCAGTTCGATTATAACGCTTATGGCGCACTAAATAAGAACGGTACAAAGTCCAAAGTGTCAAGCTTGACGTGCTCTTGACTGTACACTTACCTACTAACTAGGCACCTGGTTCGCACGTGGCTTGGAATTTGACACCCCTCCTGCTACCCCCGATAGTAATTTTGACATTTTCAACTGCTGAACTCAGCGAATGAGATCCAAAAATCGCACTCCAGGTCTCTGGAACAGAAATCTATTAGCGGATATGCCGATATTTTATTGGATATATAGATAAAGGCCCTCGGGCCTTGGTCTGTTCGAGTGATGAGCTTACCTCGTATTTAGAGAGCCCCCAAACTCTGTTGCTATTGTAGATCCACGGCTCTTGGATCAACGCAATGGCCGATTTGTTGACCTCTAACCACCTCCGTAACTGAGCCGTACCGGTCTCACTGTTGTTGTGGTTGATTTGCAGGATCTTGCTCTCAGAAGGGGACGCCATCGGGCATTTCCTCCCCATCCCCCATTCCCAGGGCCTCGATCCTCCTGGTCCAATCTTCGTTATCGCAGGCAGGATGCTGCGCTGGGGACCGATAACTCCGAGTTGGACCCAAGTTATGCGGGCGGCCCGTCAGAAGTGACGCTGTGGGTCTCTGATACCTACTGAGACTGTGTCCATGTGCTCGGTATTTTCTGCCTGTTTTGACAAGGATTCACCTTCCTCATCGTCAGAGTTTCGGTCTGTTCGCGAATCAGGGGGTACGTCCGAGAACTTCCCCCTGGGGCCCTGGAATTTCACGTACACCGATCCCAGCATAAAGCCGAGTCGGCGCTCGTGATCAACCAGAGCTTTAAACACGTCCTCCAGGATGCTGACGACGAGAAACGTGTCCTTCGTTAGATTCGGTTAGATTTTGATCACTCGGTGAAGCAGCCAGCGACCAACCTGCGCCCAGGGTTTCTGAAACCGAAGCATTGTGGCAATGTCTTTGGTTTCAAAAGCCCGGGGTATGACGATGCCACAACGCACCCTCCGCTGTACATCACATGGCCGCTTCACGACTAGTTTTTCTCCAGATGGCAGTGTGGTACTCTCAATTGAGGTTTTGAGCCATTTTAGTGCATCCAAGTCGGTACACCAGAAATGGAGTGCTCCATCCACATGTGTGGCCGGCTGAATCTCGTCTAAGGGTGCGTCCACATCTGACGAACGCGCCGCGAATGCGCAGCTCGCGAGCCGCTCGCGAACGGCGCGCGAACTTCGCAGTAGCGACACACAAGGAAAAAATGTATCGGCGCAGCTCGCGCGCCGTTCGCCAGATGTGGACGCACCCTAAAATCTTAGCACAATTTTCAGGGGTGGTTCAGTTCAGACCCTCTAGCATGATTTCTCTATTTTGCGTGCAACTATATTTTTTCCATAGTACCTATTATACGTCGCGGCATCGCGGCTCTACGAAAAGCGCGGTTATTTTCTATGCAGCGAAGGCGCGTTGCGCGCGTGTAGTTAAATCATACGAGACGATAGACGTAAAGTGCAGGTGATCAAACTGAACAACGTTTACAACGGAAGTACACCTGAAATAGGAAACAAATCAGCTATTTCATACGATTCAGTCTCGAGTAGGCATTGCAGTTTAGTAAGCAGGTATTGAACGACTTCACTTTTGCTCCCATGGTAAAAGTTGTCCAGTTTGATCAACTGACCTGACCCACCCTTGAAAATTTTGCTTAAGATTTAATTAGTACCCGGTATATTGTTGAGTTTGAACAACATAAATTAAGTAGGTATACTTACCTACTAACTACCTAAGTAGGTACCTTCCTATAGAACGTGAACTTGTACGTTGTAGTTTCATTTCACCACATTTCACTAAAACTACGGCAACCACCACCACCTTTTGTACTGTGAGATAACATGTTGGTATTCAACATCAAATCATACAACACGATAAATAGAAGAAGAAGAATAGATCGAAGAAATCTCGCGCGAGCGTTTGTAGGTACCATTGGAGAGTGCAGTCTAATCACCGAATAGATAGCTCATTGGTAGGCTTGCTTGCTACATATCAGTAATCTATGATTGGTATCACAGTCTAACAATACAAAAAGGTGGCTGCAATTAAACAGCATTGTCTATTTTTATTTAGGTTTTTATTATATTTTTTTATAATAATAAACTTGTCCTACACATTTTTATAAATTACAAAGTTCCGTGAAAATTGTATAATAATTATAGATACGACTTAAATTGAATGATCAATTCTAGTTCAAAATAGTCTTTATTCACTTGTTAGATTTATTAGATTTAACAGGTCCAAATAGAAAGTTTGTTGGCCCTGTAATATGAGAAGATAATACTGTCAAAATGGATCTTATGAAAACTCGCATAGAACTCATTTTCTGACAAATAAGTTTCACTCACCAGTGTATCTTCACTAGGCTTTACTAGGTCTTGTTGGAGAAGGCGCCAACGCGTCCCTGTGACAACCAAACTGTTAGAAATCTTCGTTTGTAATCGTACCTATCTTTAAATTTTTTCCATAACAATTTGTGTTTTTTCTCATGACCGTTGTAAATCGAATTCCAAATTAAAACCTAAGGTTGTAGTGTACCAAAGTCCAAAAAGTATTTAGGCTTCATCATCATCATCATCTCAGCCGATGGAAGTCCACTGCAGGTAATAGGCCTCCCCAAGGATCGATCCTGCGCTGCCTTCATCTGACGGGTTCCCGCCGCCTTCACCAGGTCCGTCCACCTACGCTGCGCTTCCGGTATCCGGTCGCCACTCAAGAACTCTTCAGCCCCATCGCATCGCGCATCAAATCGGTTCACTAAATGCGTTTCAGCCTAAATACTTCTTAGTGAAAGTCAGGCTTCTGTCTCTCACACTGGTCATGCTGGTGACAGACAGCAGCAGTGTGAGATACAGTGCGTTACTACACTAAGGGCTAAGATCAAGGAACTCTTTATTTTTGGTTTAAGGCAGAAAACTTTTTGGTTCAAGCCATTAGGGTTAATTCCCTGTGAAAACAGCAGCCGCCGCACGCGGCATTTTATAGACATATTGAACTTTATCTAAAACGAGGTAAGATAAAATGTCAGTTGAGATGATCCGTCCCATCCCCCGTCCGTCGCGGCGGTTGTCATTTATCCCGTCAATTTGAATTTTATTTTATTTTACTAATCTTTTATGCTAGATAAAATGCTGGCCGGTGATCTTTAAGTAGAATTACCCACTGCTGGAACGATGATCTACGAGACGAAACCAACAATCGATTTTCTGTTGCCTGTAATTGCGGCAGTCCATGGGTTAGTTTCCAATCATACATCAATCATAGATAATACACCAGACAGGCAGCAAACCTTTAGTCATCGCGGGCGCCGATTGGAAACGGTTTTGAACATTCGTTATTTATTATAGTAACGATTTAATCTAGTTAAGGAATGAAGGATTCGGATGGTAAGGTTAACAAATAAACAAAAGTCCTCTCGATGTTACTATTTTTATTTCCGACTTAATCTTACACAAATGTGTCCTTAACATAGACACACATACAAGATGCTCGTCAATACATTGTTTTTGTATATCATACTCTATAAGGTCGACCTGGAGTCGTATGTTCCCATACAAATGTTTTTAACCCATCTCATGTACAAGTAAATGAAAAACATTCATATGGAAAACCCTAACCATATAAATATTTATACAGCATCTATATTTACAGTGTGTATGTGTGTACCGAATTAAGGTCCTGCATCTACACATTTTTTAAATATTCTTTTTCGTCACGTTTTTTTATTAATAGTTAGAACTTTAGAAGTAGCATGGAGGACCTTTCTAAACTAGTTTGGGTTCACTATGTGAACACTCGTAGCAAGCTTTTATTATAATTTTACGACATTTACTGGCAGTGCAACAGACTCACGCACTAATCATACCGTTAATTATTTTTTATTTTATCAAATCAGTAATGTGACAAAGATATGTAGGTAGCGCGAGATTTATCATACAAAAAGCTGAGTTCGGCGGATTCAATCAACTTTCAAATATACTTTCTATTTGTGTGAAAGGGGTATGCTATTCGCTAGATACTAACACAACTTACAAGTGGCGACCGTTCTCATATTAAATCACTAGTTAAACAGGTGTAATACCTGCATATTATTCTAATACGTCATAGCGCCCCTGTAAGTTGTATCAAAGGCTTGTAAATATAATTTTGAGCCAATTAATCCTCGTCTCTACACATACCTTTACAAATTCAAGAACAAGGCTGGTTCGTGCAGAATGCAGATGTTATTCGAGGATAGCGTTCTACAAAATTTACAAGAGTATTCGGACCCGCGATTCGTCTCCTCCGCTTCCCTCTATACGCCTGCAATGAAGACTGCACTCTAACTCTTAGTCAGTAAATACTATTTTACAGTACCAGTCGTTATTTTTTATTAAATCGTTAGACTCGTTAATTTAAACATTTTGAACAAATTACTGTAGGTAATGAAAAGATGTCAACTGCCTTATTGAATTCCAGTTCTACCAACACCGAGAAAAATTCAAGCCTTCGAGGCGTTAAATTATAAGTTGATCACAGAATAAAAACACACTATGCCTTGAACTAACAGCTTAATCTTTATAGTGATAAACAGTATTCTAATAACAAAAATAGGATTTTTGGTAAAAATATTTTCTCGTTTATTCTTAACCAATAGTATATTTATATTGTGCCACTCTTTTGATTCGAAGTCTGAATATAAAGAAAAGAAAGATAAGGAAAGAAAGCAACGCCGATACAAACATAAATACACGACACTTACGTTACGATGAAATGAGGTCATAGTAATACAGAGATTGAAATGCCGCGTACGCAACGAACTAACGAAGGTGAGCGAAGGAACGACTGAGAGAGAACCTAAGCTTGTTTTCGATCACTTCCAATAAACAATCGGCGAAGTTCACTGATCCCTTTCATGTATCAACAACCACTGTAGCATGGCCGATCCACAGTAAAAGAGGCGGCGCAAACCTGTCGAAGCGCAGCACAGAGCATTTTTCACTGCTAAACTATTGTCTACTTTGCTTGCTTTGAAATTACATCGAAACTCAATTAATACAACTACTAGACTAGAGCATGGAAGCGACTTGAGACGAAACTTGTGTTAATTGATTTTCGATGTTATTTCAACGACAACAAAGTCGAGGTTTAATTGGCAGTGAAAAAATATTTGCGCTATGCTTTACAACGTGTGCGCCGGCTCCAAGAAAGGTGTAGTCCTATCTCACTCACACTTAGTATCATGCTGACCTCTTCGTGTTAGTGAGAGCCCGGTTTTATTAAGTGTCCAGGGTGTGACCGAACACGAATGTCTTCGCCGGCCGTCACTGGCGCGTCGACGCTAGTCTGTTTGAAACCCTATGCCATAGTGTTATAAAAACTACTAGTCGAGAAGCTGAACGGTAGTTTTCATTACACTATGCCTACGCTCTCCTTCGTTCGTTAAGCGTGTAGCGGCAACATAAGCATCAAGAAGTTCCAAAATATTCACTACATACACTAAGCAATTTACACAAATCTACATTAAACGTATCAAAATCAAGAAATAATAAAATTACAAGTCTAGATGTTACAGTCGAAAATAATATGGACTCTATTTTAACTAAAAGGAGATCTGACTCTTTAGAGTATGAACTTAACATAATGTTTAGAATTATCTTGTGGCAGAGTAATGTGCAGGGTTCGACTGGAGGAAATTGACGTCCACTTGAGCATAGCGTAATTATAATATAGTGGAACAGCTCAGCGGTTGCGGCGGGTCTATACTCGCGCGGTGTGCGGGGGACGGGGCACCGGCAATGTCTGTACAGCGCGCAGGCAAGTCGGTACTGGAACACGCTTCCCCCGGCCCCCGTACGATTGACCTGTCGCAACCGCAGAGCTGAACCTCTAGTTTAATTACACTATGACTTGAATAGTATCCAATATATCGCAACTAACTATAAACTATTATAATAAGAACCCGATCAGGTTGTTTAAACTACAGAAAATATTAAGAAAAAGTAATGTTGTATTTCACTAAAGCGATTTAAAATGATAAAGTTTGTTATTTTCTAAATTAACATTCCAATTTATATTCGTTTTCTATTTTGGTGAAAAATATTTCGAAAAGAACAAAATATTTGAGATCTTTAACGACCAAAAGCTGCACAAGCCCTGCTCGAGTAGTCAATATTTGTTATGAGCTTAACAAGGCAATTTTAACGTTTACTTCACACGCTAGTCATAAAACTCGATGAAGCCAGAGTACAACCACTCCAAACATTTTATTATTGCTGAGACTGTTAAAATCGGAATTTAAAATTCAAATGTAGTGCGATAAGTTTTTACAGTCAAATACGCATTTTTCTTCATATTGTCATGGACCATTGCTTTGTGCAAAGCCTATTCCGATTCTCCTTTAAACGCTAGCATTTGAAATAATCACGATGTTGTATGCACCTTATTTTAAAACGAGATTGGATACAACCTTTAAAAATATACAAAAATATTTTATTACAGACGATCTTTCTTGCATTGAAATCTGATACGAGATTCCTGACGTTGTCAATATCATTGATATTTGCACTACTTACGTGTATCCGAACGTAAGCCAAGATTAATAACCGTATGTCTGTTAAAGTGAATGTTTGTTGTTGTGTGGCGTGAGTGGTGCGAGAGATACGGCTAATGGCGGTGTAGAGTGAGATGGATGTATTTACTCTGTGTAGTCCCAGCAGTCCTTCTCGTAACCCTCGTGCACGTGCTCCAACAACACTTTGCGCCGACTGTCGCAATATCTGAAACAATACGGAGCATTTCTAATGATATGCCGAAACAAACTTATAGCACCTACTACTGCAGTACGTTTATATGGCGCGTCGTCAATGTACGACAGTGAGACAAAAACAATCAAACTGTAAAAAAACAGTCTCTAGATTTTATAATCAATGTTTATTCATGTATTGTACTGTACGATAATAGCTCCATAATGAAAGTTGTTCAGTTTGATGGTGTGCAGCACACCCTTTGATATTGTAATGCTTTAAATTTTACGACATGTGGGCACGCAAAAAGGGTCCAGGTGTCGGCATTTTAACCCGGATTTTTTTTATTATTCCATTATGATCATGTGACTGGTCCGACGAATTTAATCTTACTGGACCCTTTTGCGTGGACGACCACGATTTTATACGATTTGATGACCGGCGAAGCTACTGAAGAGGAAGCGGTTTTACTTCAGAAACGTTTACCAGAGCATTTAGCTCGTGGCAGCTTCCCACTTCACAAATGGGCTTCCAACAGTGAATCAATGTTGTGTCAAATCCCCGAAAATAATAAAGATTTCCATGGTGCAGTGAATATTACAGATAAATATTCATCAGTGTTTAATTCACCATTTGTGACCGGCGCAGCTGTTAAAGGATTAAGATAAGACACATTGACCGACGGCGAACGCTGGCGGGCCCATACAAAAAACCACAATTAGTATAGGAACGCGTTCGGCGCCGTTCGCCACGTCGACGGATGCGGAGACGGTGTCCCACACTAAACGTGCTTTTTGTATGGACCCACCGTCGTTCGCCCTCGGTATTGACCGACGTTGATACACATTGGTGTATCAGCCCTAATTAATCAGTAGCTGCGAGAGTCATCAAATCGTCCATATATAAATAAATCATTTTGGAGGATTTCCGCTTCTCCTTCAAGTTAATTTTCCTTGAGTTGGCGTAATGTTCGGATAACCAAGAATGGGGCACACGAAGTAGTAATACGTAGGAGCGAGTAGACGGCATTCTTCAATTGGCACGTAAGGTGTTTCACGCCAGTAAATTCGTTGTTATTCGCAGTCATTACTCTTTATCAGGATATGCCTATAAATTTTTTGTATGTCGGCTACTAAACAAGATGTATGCTGTCTCCATCTTGTTATCAGGTAAACACTGGTGGATTATAGTATATTATAGTGGATTATTTCTTTGGAAACCGCTGTCTAAATTTTTACGAGTAGGTATCTTAAAAACGAAACTACGCGGGCGAAACTGCTAGTAAAAGCTAATACGCCTAAAGCCTACCTATATTTATCCTGGACCTTCTGCTTTATGTCGGCCAGGTTCTCACTAGTGATGTCCCGCTCGAGGTACTCTGAGAGTGTCTCGGTGGCGGACTCGAGGTCGCGCTGGTTATCCTCGAAGATCACCGACTGGTTGTTCTTGCGCAGGTAGTACGCAAATACGTATGTGTACATGAGCGTCTGCCGGCACTGGCACAGGATATCCACTGCTTTCTTTAGGAATTGCACCTGCCAAGTAACATTTTACTATTTTTAATTTTGTTGATAAGCGACTAACGATTCAAATTTAACCCCTCGCAAACACATCCCAAGAATTCCTATAAATTGAAAGTAAACGCACCTCGATCCAGCTCATGTTGTGCTGCTGCATCTCCTCCATTTTCTCCTTGACGGAGGCGTAGAGCTTGGACTCGAAGCGCAGGGACTGCATGTGGTTCATGTAGCGGTTGCAGTAGAACAGGTACCGCTGCAGCGCGGCGCGGGATCGCTCCTGCGCGTCCCGGGCCGCCTTCGCCTCGTCCTCGTCATACCTGCGTTTCAGTGCAAAGTAGGTAAAACAGGATGCAGCAATATTACATATACATATAACGAACCAAATTTTACGCATATTTTATTAGTAGTCACACATGCTGCATTTCAACTGCAATTAGAATTCGATGTGCAAAACAATGCTAGTGCAATTGAAATGCAAGCAGTAGGTTCGACTATTTCGATAATGTTAAAGCCTAAGCCCGAGACAAACCTGCTTAACGTGTCACATAGGTGATTGAGAAGAAATACGACAAACACGTCTAGCTTTAAAAAGTCTATTGTTTCGGAACCGGTCAAAACTACTCCGATTTAAATATATTTTTTTTAAAACGTCCGTAATCTAAAATACTACAACCAAGGTTGTAAAATATAAATAGTTTAAAAATTTACGCTCTAGTCATGTAAGAAGTTGTAACCCAAAAAATTCAAATTTTTAAGAAAAAATTCTCTACAACTTGCGAATTCATGTAAAAACAGGACATTCTCTTTACATTGAGGCAATTTCAATTGAGACCGGCTAACGAATAAACTTTTTGAGGCGTTTTATTTGTTGTTGAGCGCGCTCACTACAAACGAAGTTTGATTCTATTTTGAATGTTAACCAATTAAATTCAATAATTTTTTTAACACGATCCATAAACTAATATCCATGTCTGTGGTTTGTCAGATTTCCGTTATATTATACAGGGTTATTTGTAATTCGACGTATTCCTTTCAGGACGTTAAGGGGCAGCCTAAATGCAATTATGTGAACCCCCATATGTGGGGTCGGAAATTAATAGGTTTCGAGATATTTGGAATTTAAGGTTTTTACCAAAAACCCAATTTTTTCGCACTTTTGCTTAAATAAAAAAAATATTCTCATTCTATGGCGTCGATTTGAATTTTAATTCATAGCTAACACTTTTTCCGAGATTTTTTTCATAAATCAATGTCTGATCATACTGAGCAATTCAAAATAAATCAATAACAATGACGGTTAATTTTGGAAAAAAAATTACAAAGTCTTGAAATCATGCGGTTTTTCTCAAAAAAATTGTATGAAAAAAAGTGTGCGTTTTACTGAAATAACTTGCACGTTTTGTTAGCTTTCTAAAAAAGTATGAATGTTTTAGAAAAAAAAATGGAATTACAATGTCAAAAAAGGTTTTTTACTTAGTACGTGATACGTAGAGGCAACATTCTCCTGGAGAAAAATTTAACGTTTTTTTTTTTAAGATAACATTATTTATTAATTTAAATCTACACATCTTACTCAGAGTGAGCCCCTTGGTTCCATACACATACACGCAAGCATTTTCTTAGTTCATTTTTGGTTACTCTTGAAGTAAAGGTGAAATCTCATTACCTCCGCTGCGTTTATTATGCGCTGCCTTAAGTCTTCTACGTCGTTTACTGAGGTTTGATAAACAAGGTCTTTCATGTGTCCCCAGACATGAAAATGACATGGATTCAAGTCGAGGCTTCTTGCAGACCATGAATTGGCCGTCCTCTACCAATCCATCTATTCGAATAAGTTGCAAGTTGGGCCAGCAACGTAACCATTTTAGGGATTGGTAGAGGAAGGCCACTCCTTGGCCTGGAAGAAGCCCCGACTTGGTCTCATGTAATTTTTATGTCTGGGGACACAATGAAAGACCTTGTTTATCAAACCCCAGTAAACAACGTAGAAGACTTAAGGCAGCGCATAATAAACGCAGCGTAATGAGATTATACTTTTACTTCAAGAGTAACTACAAATGAACTAAGAAAGTGCTTGCATGTAACCTAGGGGCTCACTCTGAGTAAGATGTGTAGATTTAAATTAATAAATAATGATACCTAAAAAAAAATCATAAAATTTTTCTCCAAGAGAATGTTGCCTCTACGTATCACCTACTAAGTAAAAAACCTTTTTTGACATTGTCATTCCATTTTTTTCTAAAACATTTATACCTTTTTAGAAAGCTCACAAAACGAGGAAGTTATTTCAGTAAAACGCACACTTTTTTCATACAATTTTTTTTAGGTAAACCGCATAAAATCAAGAATTTGTAAATTTTTTTCAAAAATTAACCGTCATTGTTACTGATTTATTTTTAATTGCTCAGTATGATCGGACATTGATAAATGAGAAAAATCTCGTAAAAAGTGTTAACTATGAATTAAAATTCAAATCGATGCCATAGAATAAGCATATTTTTTTTTATTTAAGAAAAAGTGCGAAAAAATATGGTTTTTGGTAAAAAACCTTAAATTCCAAATATCTCGAAAACTATTAATTTCCGACCCCACATATGGGGGTTCACACAATTGCATTTAGGCTGCCCCTTAACGTCCTGAAAGGAATACGTCGAATTACAAATAACCCTGTATAGTTTCAAAGTTACACTGGCTTAAAGATTTCTATACGAAAAAATGTGTCAATTTTTAAACTGTAAAGGTTGGAATATTTAAAATTACGGACATTTTAAAAAAATCATCCAAATCGGAGCAGTTTTAAACCGGTCCCGAAACAGTTACTGGACTATTCACCCATTCAAAGACTGACTTGGCGGTACTTAACTTCGGTAATTGTTTCAAATACCGAAGCTTCACAACGTCAACGAGCGAACTGGAGCGGTCCAAATATAAGGAAGGGAGCTGACCTGTTGCAATTGTACCAGCTGCTGCCGTGCGGCTCCCAGGGGCCGAGGCAGACCCAGCAGAAGTCGGCCTTGCAGTTCTGGTTCTTGCACACCATGTGGTTGCAGCCGCCGTCCTTCTCGATGGTCACGTTGCACTTCGGACACTCCTTCGTGTTTGCCGCTATCCAGTTAGACGTTTCAGAGTCGTCGTCGCACTTCTGCTTGCAAAAATTAATATTTACATTAGATATTTTATGCCGGCTCTTAATTCTCGCCGTGAACGGGTGAGACAGGCCGAGAACGAGAGTGTGGATGCCCTTCATTGTTCTCGTGGCGTTGTAAGCCATAGTAATTTTCCTTGAAAGTTCTCGCCGAGAATTCTCGGCGAGAAATCTCGGCGAGGATTCTCGGCGAGAGTGAAGTGCGAGCTTTAAACTTTAAATTATTTTATGGGTCCTGCTAATCTTCCTAGTGAAGTGACTGATGATTGGTTCATCTGATCTCTAATCATAATCAGGCTATGCTCTGTTAGAGAGATGAGGCATTTGTTAACGCTAAAACAAATGCATTATCTCTCTAAAGTTTAAACAAAAATGTTTTTTCTCGGGCAAGTATTTGTTTAGAATTTCGAGTACAACCATCATTTAAAGCTGTCTACACCTATACCCTGTACGATAATAAATGTATAATAATAAATAGCCCTGTGTATATTTTGTAGTCCTTCGAGACGGTTCCAGCGAACAAACCTTGATCCACTTCCTGAGCAGGCAGCACCGCACCGGGTCATGCCAGTTCTCCCCGCACGCGAAGCAGAAGGTGTGCGTACACCGGCAGGTCACCGGCGCCGCCTCCACATACGCCACCTTGATGGATCCAGGGAACAAACCTTGATCCACTTCCTGAGCAGGCAGCACCGCACCGGGTCGTGCCAGTTCTCCCCGCACGCGAAGCAGAAGGTGTGCGTACACCGGCAGGTCACCGGCGCCGCCTCCACATACGACACCTTGATGGATCCAGCGAACAAACCTTGATCCACTTCCTGAGCAGGCAGCACCGCACCGGGTCGTGCCAGTTCTCCCCGCACGCGAAGCAGAAGGTGTGCGTACACCGGCAGGTCACCGGCGCCGCCTCCACATACGCCACCTTGATGGCGTTGCTGCAGTCCGGCGACGGACACCAGCGCAGCAATCGGTTGCACTATACAGATAGGTACTCTTTTATAAAAGCGGTATTAGACGGTCAGCAAAAGTGATTCATTTCTAGTGAAAGACAGTCAACGACTTGGTCTGTTTATACGTAATGCTTCCTACACACGCTTGCGCAAGCTTAGGCAAGCTGACTGTACATTGACCCTTCTATAAAGTAATCTAACAATCACGTTTCAGACAAGTCGATGTACAAAAAGCGGGCTTGACTGATCTTAAGCGTGTGGAAGTTTAGTAAAGATGTGATTTTTTTTTTTTTTTATCATTCTGTTTACTACGCCGCGGAAACGATTCACGTACGTTGAAGTTTCTTTAATTGCTTGTAGACAATTTAAATTATTAGTTATAAGACAATTTAGATGACTCAACAATTATAATAAAATTAACTGTCAGCGTGTCGGGAGGTGCATACATAAAAGCGCAAAAATGAAACATCTAATATCGCCTTAACATATACGTGCATAAATTCACGACCGCCTCCTACACAAATAAAGTATGTAAACGAATGTTTTAATAAGCCATCAACCAAATGTAAACATCCAAAGATATTCTTCACTATCACATGCAAATTGTGAATTCAAGGAATGCCCTGTTTGTTTCATTTTACCGTAGGTTATCTTGTAAACAACAACCAAGTACGCACAACATTATATCCTGAGTATTTTTGCTATCTGAATCACCATTACAAGTCAAAATAATTCAGATTACAGAAGGTGACAATACTTGTCATAAAGATAAAATGTTAATTTCCAAGGTCATCTTGTGTTAGCTTTAATTCAATAGCAACTAAACAATGGTCATCGTTCGATTACATACAATTAGGCCACTAATACAAAGCGAAATCTCCAGGGCTATAAAACCTACAAACTTGACATTTTAAATGGCTTCCAGGAGTTTATTTAACCATCATGGAATACCTATAGTCAAAGATATACCAGAGCTTTGCGAGGTAGCAAGGGGGGTTTGCTGTGAGAGAGAAAAAAATCTACCAATAGGTTGTTCGCTAGATCACTTCATAAAGAAATATTGAAGCTAATCTATTGGCTTTTCCTACCTCACCGCCTTGCTACCTCATACAATTAAATGGACATTTCATTTTAGGAAAGGTACCAAAATTCGAAAACCATTTGGAGATTATTCATAAAAAGCTTTTTAAAAATAACGACTCAAAATTTTAATTGATTTTCAATGTTATTTCAGCGCAGGCAAAGTCGATAATGGTTTGGTTGCGCTTCGCCTAGAGTGCGCCGGTTCTAAAAATAGAGGCAACATACCTCGACAAAGCTATTGGTGATGATGTGCTGGTACTTGAGCTTGACCCGCGGGTCGCGCACCAGCCGCATCACGGTCGCGTCGTCCACCAATATTTCGCACGCGTGCGCAGCGCATGCGATCGTTTGACCCTGCAATCGTAAACTCATATAAAACTATTTAATTGACAAACTATGATGGGTTGAGCGACAGGCATGTCTCCGTCACTCGCCCGTAGTTACAGAGAAATACAACATATATTAGGGGATCTTTCAAACCATCAAACTGAACAACTTTCACTACGGAACCAATAGACGGAGATCCGACCGTAAAATTATGCACCTATTCCTTAGGCGAACGAAATGTAATTCTAGTGTATGTTTATACAGGGGTTAATTCAACGCCGCCAAGTTGCCTAAAAAAATCTTGCCGCAATTGCCTTTTCCATTATAATTTTTGGTATAACTTTTTCCACGTGTTTGTTAGGGAAGTGAATGAGATGCCATCGGAAGGAGACTGGTCTAAAGTACTTTAAAAACTAGGGTTGCCACCTCTCAATCTGCCGCAACTATAGGGTTGCCAGGTCCAAATATGTCATTTTGTATCTGGCAACCCTAGTCTTGCGGCAGATTGAGAGGTGGCAACACTAGTTTTTAAAGTACTTTAGACCAGTCTCCTTCCGATGGCACCTCATTCACTTCCCTAACAAACACGTGGAATAAGTTATACCAAAAATTATAATGGAAAAGGCACTTGCGGCAAGATTTTTTTAGGCAACTTGGCGGCGTTGAATTAACCCCTGTATAAACATACACTAGAATTACATTTCGTTCGCCTAAGGAATAGGTGCATAATTTTACGGTCGGATCTCGGACTACAACATTGAAAAAAACTACTGTTCCCTACATTTGGGTCGAGTGTCGCCCTTCGTATCCATTGAAATTTTCTATGGAACAACCAATATTTTTATTCGTGATTTCTATATTGCCCCCCCCCCCCCCCCCCCAGAGTAAAGGTCTAACTAAAGCACTCCCTGAAGTATTGTAACACATTTAAGAGGATAGGCGGGCTGAAATGAAAATTTGGAGAATAGGTCACTTTTCCGACTGTATACATATTTGTCCGATCCGCCCCACCCATGCGTCCCAACGACTAGAGTGCGAAAGAGACAACTGCAGCTAGGACCGATTATATTTTAAAAAATCTACGAAATCAGCATTTCGTATTCCCCTATTTCCTCCTCCAAAACTATACTGATTTTAATAATTCTTTCAAGAACAGTATGAGAAAGACTTTGGCCGTCTGTATGTTTTGCTTTTTTTGTGTATATTCGTCAAATTTGTTTGCTGGATGTCTGAAAACGGGCGGTAAAATTGGTCATTTTCGATGGTCCCTAGTTCTTACAGTAATTAATTAACGCAAAAAAGCAAAGTAAATTTTCTTTTGCTCTAGTGTAATTATCCAGGGAGGAAACAGGGGAATACGTTTGTACGTTTTTATGGAAAAAAACGGTACCCGTCTATCCTCTTAAGTTTACATTCTGATCCTGTATACTACTGTTGCAGAATGCATTCATTGCAAATGCCCTCTTTAATGGGAGGCTCCTACATGACGTGGTCTTATCTGTTATGATGACGATATAAATATAATGAAATGCTAAATATATCTGAAGCACACAGATAAACAATTTTTCGATTCCATGATCAAATCGAGATAATGATCAAAAGGTGACAAAGGTCTTCATAGAGATACATAAAAAGCAAAGTCTTGCAACAGTGGATTTAGCATACTTACTAAGCCTTCCTCCATAATTTTGGTTGTTAAGTATTCACACCAGCATTGCGTACAAAATCTGTGACCACATTCTAAACCAGTCATCAGCTGAAAAAGATAAACGAAAATACAATTAAAGATTACATTTAAGTTGACACAATAAAATAAAATAAAACAAAACATACCGATGTTGGTAGGATTGAGAAACATATTTCACATTCTTCGGTGCCTGATGTTGATATCCGTCTGGGCAACTGTGAACAAATTAAGATAGAGCATAATTCAGTTAAGTAAGTATGTCAAGCTTTTTTGTATTTATTTTATACGAGCTTTTACCCGCGACTTCGTCCGCATAAATTATATACCAGATTTTAAGTCAGATGATAAGCTATCAAACAAAAAAAGTTTCATCAAAATCGGTTCAGTAGTTTTTGCGTGATACTCGAACAAACAAACACCCAAACAAACAAACGAACAAACAAACAAACAAACAAACAGACAGACAAAAAGTCCAAAAAATTGTGATTTGGAATCAGGGAAGCCTAAAAATCATATCGTAATCTTTTTTTTGTAAATATCTTCAATGTACAGACACACTTCTGTTACAGTTTTATAATAGTTTAGATTTTTTATGGATAGTAATTATTTTAAGATATTAATTTAATTTTTTTACTGATTAACCAAGGTTTATTATTGGCCTCGATTCGGACTGTGCCACGACTTAACTTAACTAAATGTATTCCTGTCACTTTCTAAAATAAGATAAAGAAAAGAGATAGAAAACCATCAGCTGACTTTAGTGCTGTCAAAGTGACGTTACAAGCCCAAAAACGCTTTAAATAAGATGGCATACATTATGATGGCATCTTATTTTGGGTGTGTAACGTCACTTTGACAGCACTAAAGTCAGCTGTTGGTTTTTTGTCTCTTTTCTTAATCTTATTTTAGAAAGTGACAGGAATAAATTTAGTTAAGTTAAGTCGTGGTACAGTCCGAATCGGTACCAATACCTTTTTAAAATAAAATGGTCAACACCCTGTTTGAGGGTAGGCCTGTGCCCTGCAGTGGGACGTATATACGCTGATGTTGATGATGATAAATCTAAAGGCTCATTTTCATTGGGCGATAACTCGGTCGATATACAGCATGAGGGGAGTCCCCGACGGCGAGCTAACGACCAATGAAAATCAACAAATTGATACAGTGGTCATTATGCCACCTACGGGTATTCCCCGCATTCTGTATATCGACCAATGAAATCAGTTGGTCTTTTTAAAGAGTGCGGGTAATCACCGGATTCCAATCACAGCAACAACCAACCATGTTCGTTTGCACCCTGTGGTCGTTCCCTATAGACCAGTGAAAATGGTTCCCCGCATGCGTTACGGAAATCTCTCGCATCCTGAATGTGGGCTATATCGACCAGGGAAAATAGTTCCCCTAATGCGAGGTCTATGCCATGTGTTACAGAAATCACTCGCACCCCGCATGTGAGCCAGAATGACCAATGAAAATGAGCCCTAAAAGATTAAGCTGTAAATATTAGAAGATTACCTTTGGCCTCTGTATGACAGGTTTCCTGAATGGGTTAATGACTCTAGCCTCAGCGAACAACTGATCCTGGTCACCATCGTAGAACCGTTCCATGAGTTTCTCCTTGTCCCATTTGAAATGATTTAGCAGTATGCGGGTTGTTGTTGCTGGTATCTGCAATAAATCAGTTTAAAGAATTTTATTTATATACTCAAAAGAACATTGTTCACTTACATGAGTTTTGTTAAAAATAGGCAAATAAAAAACAATTAGGTATTGTAAGTGACATTGAGACAATAGAACTGTATAATAAAAAACAAATTATAAGATAAAGTAAGATCCAGCAGAGAAAACAATAATAACACAGTAAACACCCACAAATCTACACTAATATTATAAAGAGGAAAGATTTGTACCTATTTTTGTATGTTTGTATGTTTGTAATGAATAGGCTCAAAAAGTACTGGGCCGATTTAAAAAATTCTTTCACCATTAGAAAGCTGCATTCACCCTGAGTAACATAGGCTATATTTATTGCTAGAAAAGATTAGACGTCCACCCGTGCGAAGCCGGGACGGGCCGCTAGTGGTTAATAAGTTACAGAAAAACAAATGATTTAATAATAATCAAATTGTTTTTAATTACATTTCAGTACCTTGCCTTAGTCTGAATGTAAACCCATCATCATTCATCATCATTATACCCTTGCAACAGCATTGTCCTTGCTAAATGATTTGTATATAAAATGAAAAGAAATCTTGTCACAGCCACAGCAAACTATTTGCAATTATGTTTCACAGAAATGAAATAAATATTTATTTTTAAAAGCCTGACTGATCAGAATGATGTTGTTATAGGTTATTGTGACAAGCTTCTAGTCACATTTCAAATTGGTTCACTATACATTGAAAGAAAAAAATGTATTAAAATATTTATATGGAATTATCATGCATGCCACATCTCAACATGCTTAGAGCTAAGTGTTAGAACACCGAAATTACTTCCTAATTGTTATTGACAAAGACTACTTTTTCATAACTTAAATAGTGATCTATGGTGGTGGACTAAACGCCAATACACCCTCACCATAACGAGGGTAGGCATGTACCTATGATGTACTCCAATAAATTGAGTGTACGTTCACACTTTTAACCATAGCAATATGTGTAAGTGTAAAAAGAAAAACAGACCATGAAAACAGAATAAACAAGAGAAGAAGAAAAGACTTCAGCTAGCTATACTACATAATTATGAAACAGTTAATTATTTTGACATTATAATAGTACATGTGATCCTGATATGAAACCAGTTATTTTGTTATCAAATGTGACCTGATAACACTAAACAAGTTGTGTTTGTATATTTTGAACTATGAATGTTATGTTTTTGTTTAAATTGTTTTTATAATTACATATACAGGGTGAAATTGATATCATTGGCATCCTTTTAAACTAAGAGTCTACCCATCAAACTGAACAACTTTTACTATGGGAGCAAACCGATCGGAGCAACAAAAAAATCAGCTGTTGCATACATTTGAGTCGAGTACGCATTGCAGTTTAGTATGGGACAGCTGATTTTTTAGTTGCTACGATCAATTTGCTCCCATAGTGAAAGTTGTTCAGTTTGATGGGTAGACTCTTAGTTTAAAAGGATGCTAATGATATCAATTTCACCCTGTATAATAAGGGAAGGAATGTGAGATACATTGGTGGATAGTTGGAATTTATCCCCGCCCCCTATATAGCAGTGATTTCTTTTTCGTTGTTTTTCTTTGAATATACAAAACAAAAGTCGGGATACGAGCTTGACCCTGCAAGCCACCTAACCTAAATCTGCTACCTGTGTCCTTATTAATTGCATGTAGGAGAATATGCTTCTGGTTAAGAACTAAGAAGCCAAAAGTTATGATAATATTTAACAGTTGTTCACAGTCCTTACTAATGTTATGAATGTGAAAGTGTATCTGTCTATCTATCATGTTTTCAAGCCTTAACTGCCTAACCGATTTTGATTAAAGGTATAGCATAGCTTGAACCCTAAGGAAGGACACAGGTATACAAATTTCGAAGCAGTCATGGGTAACATCTAGTTTCACATAATGTCTTTTAAACAATCTATCTATCTTCTATTTATTATTAATGGACTTTTGCGTGCATTAGCAGCGCATTTCCACCAGTCATCATCGTCATCATCATCATCATCTCAGCCGATGGATGTCCACTACTGGACATAGGCCTCCCCCAAGGATCGCCATAACGACCGGTCCTGCGCTGCCCTCATCCAACGTTTTCCCGCTGCCTTCTCCAGGTCATCGGTCCACCGTGTCAGGGGCCTACCCACGCTGCGCTTTTCGGTACGCGGTCGCCACTCTAGAACTTTCCACCACTGGCAAGTTGATTTGTGAGCCTCATGGCAGGCAAAAACGTTTACCTGCAAAGTGACTATCCTACTAATATTATAAACGAGAAAGTTAGTATGGATGGATGGATGTTTGTTTCTCTTTCACGCTAAAACGGCTACGATTTTGATGAAACTTGGCATATAGATAGTTAACAGAATAACACATAGGCTACATATTATTATATGTCCATGCAGACGGAGTCACGGGCAAAAGCTAGTTTTCTATACTTACAAAACAGTTCCGTGACTAACAGCGCACAGCCTAAACTAAACCACTGAAGATAGAAACAGAGGATTTAGGGGTGCACTAAGAAAGGATATTTCGAAAATCAAAGGGGTGCCAACAGGGTGTTGAAGATATCGGAAATCTATGCAAAAGCTATTATAATCCATAATATAGAATAATCGAAAACAAAATACTAAATAATTAACATGAAATTAGTTCAGACATTATTCAGAATAAATCATTATTAGGAGAAATGCCAACCTCCAGCAATGGAGAGGAACATGAAGAAGAAGAAGAAAGGGAAATTACTAAAACATGATAGCGTTGGTATTCAATTAGAATAATTTTAAATATAACTAGTTTAGGTAACATTTTATAATCATTATGAATCATGATGAGTCATGAATAGGCGGCACAAGGAAAAGTTGAATTTCAATATCAATTATAAGAATTTTCTATCTATTGGTTTTACCCGACATTGAAATACAAACTGAAGTAAATCCAATGAACATTATGACTCAGTGTTTAAAAAATCTGACTTGGCATGCTAAATAAAAACTAGTAAACCAATGGGTACTTGTTTTTTTATAGAACTGCTTTGGGGAATTACATAAAGTAAGTCTTTCTACTACAATCATTAATTATTGTTTTATAGTGTCTGTCTTTGTCAGATATTTTTTTACCAAAATGTGTTATGTATTTCTTACATATTCACTGCCCCAAATTCTATTGTATACTAAAAATTCTCACCAATTTAATGTTTACTATCTCCCAAGTAGCTAAAACTAGGTTTATAGGCCAATAGCTTTATGCTTTGATAAGTTAGCATTAACAATCAGATTTGGTGATGATAAAGTTGTTGTAGCGAGAAAAATGCGTCCTAGTTAGCTGCATGGATACCCAAGTGCGTCACAAAGAATCCTATTGAAATAAACCAGCGAACTTGTAACCTCGTTGAGGCGACCATTGTTTACCACTAACACACTGACCTCCACTACTGTGTTCACTTCTTTGATGCAATCAACCATGTGCTGAACGATTTCCTCCGTAGATAACACCTCGTAGGGATATTCCTCTAGCTCTGTTTGCCGTTCCCTCGTACTGTGGGTCTCAACGTCCATTGCAAAGTCGACATCGTCTCCGCTCGACTCATTCCCAGAATCCACATCGTCCTTTGTGTCATCTTCGGAGTCCATCGTCGAGACTTTCACAAAATATTATATACTTGATAATTAGAGCACAGTCAGAGAACTTCTAATGATGAAATAATTACACCTAAGATTTAGGAAAGGTCAACAATGAAGAAAATAGTTCACCCACGGGCTGCCAAAACCTCTGACGTATGGATGGATGGTGGTAAATTGTCTATGACGTCACTCCTTTCTTCAAACGTTCTTGTCTATGGTATTTTTTCTTATAAATGCCTGGATTCTTGCGCTTTGCAATCGGCGATATTTTGTGCCAAAAAAGAACACTGTTTACCGAAATACTCAAAGATAAAATATAGGGGTAGATAAATAATATAAAGCAAGACATAGAAACGCTACTTGACATCCATTCACACTTATGACAACCGCCCATTAGAATAAGTGAAATGGTGCTCAACTACTTGCCTTGCCTTAGAGTTTTTATTGTATGAGTTTTGAAGGTGGCAATGGCAACCTTTCATTTATTACAGGGAATTCCTCGATTGTAATTAAATAGCTGTGTAGTTCCCCAACTTCCGAGCATGCCATATCTTCCCGTCGGTGTCGTACGAGGCTACTAAGGGATAACGGTTTCCTGAAACCTCCTTGGTCTAATGGTTAGGAACATTGGGCTCTCGACACGCAGGTCGTGGGTTCGATTCCCACCGGGGACACCTAGTGATATGTTACTTTGTTCAAGATAATTCCGTGCTTCGGATGGCACTTTAAGCCATTGGCATTATTGGTTCAAGCTACTATATCTGCATGGGTAGCATGCCACCGTGATATAGCGCTATCACACCTTCGCTCTCTTCTTCTATTTGCGCGCGAACGAACGAGATAAAAGATGTGATACAGCCGTATCACGTGTAGCATGCTACGTCTTTTGCACGGGTAGTATGACAACCCGCGATAGCCGTGATACGGCTTTATCACGTCTTTTATCTCGTTCATTCGCGCGCAAACGAAAGAGATAAAACACGTGATAAAGCCGTATCACGGCTATTGCGGGTGTGCATGCTACCAGTGCAGGACAACCCGCGATACGGCTTTATCACGTCTTTTATCTTGTTCGTTCGCGCGCGAGGTGTATGGAGAGGTGTATGGAGGTGTATGGAGAGGTGTATGGAGGTGTATGGAGAGGTGTATGGAGGTGTATGGAGAGGTGTATGGAGCTATGGAGAGGTGTATAGAGGTGTATGGAGAGGTGTATGGAGGTGTATGGAGAGGTGTATGGAGCTATGGAGAGGTGTATGGAGGTGTATGGAGAGGTGTATGGAGCTATGGAGAGGTGTATGGAGCTATGGATAGGTGAATGGAGGTGCACGCACAATCGATCGTTTGGGTTTTGCTTTGGTAACGTCAACGATTTAACCGTTCAGAATAAAATAGCGCGATAGCATTTTTACATCAGCTAAACCAAATCTAAACCAAAACTAAACCAAAGTCATAAACGTTCCGTCCGAACGGTAAAACCGTATAAAACAGCGCAGTCGAGGCCCAGGGCCTCAATCGCCCTAAGTTTCAACGATACTACCAAAACAAAACCACAACCAAAAACGTTACGTTATGCACAATTCGTATCGCGCAAATTATATTAACGGTAACGATTTAGTTTTTTTTCGGAAGATACGTTGGCGTAACGTTCGACCGCTGTCCAACGAACGTTTTTGATTTAGTTGGTGTCGGTTGAGGTGTATGGAGAGGTGTATGGAGTTGTATGGAGAGGTGTATGGAGAGGTGTATGGAGAGGTGTATGGAGAGGTGTATGGAGAGGTGTATGGAGAGGTGTATGGAGAGGTGTATGGAGAGGTGTATGGAGAGGTGTATGGAGGTGTATGGAGAGGTATATGGAGGTGTATGGAGAGGTGTATGGAGGTATATGGAGAGGTGTATGGAGTTGTATGGAGAGGTGTATGGAGTTGTATGGAGAGGTGTATGGAGTTGTATGGAGGGGTGTATGGAGAGGTGTATGGAGAGGTGTATGGAGAGGTGTATGGAGAGGTGTATGGAGAGGTGCATGGAGAGGTGTATGGAGAGGTGTATGGAGAGGTGTATGGAGAGGTGTATGGAGAGGTGTATGGAGTTGTATGGAGAGGTGTATGGAGTTGTATGGAGAGGTGTATGGAGAGGTGTATGGAGAGGTGTATGGAGAGGTGTATGGAGAGGTGTATGGAGAGGTGTATGGAGAGGTGTATGGAGAGGTGTATGGAGTTGTATGGAGAGGTGTATGGAGAGGTGTATGGAGAGGTGTATGGAGGTATATGGAGAGGTGTATGGAGTTGTATGGAGAGGTGTATGGAGAGGTGTATGGAGAGGTGTATGGAGAGGTGTATGGAGAGGTGTATGGAGAGGTGTATGGAGAGGTGTATGGAGAGGTGTATGGAGAGGTGTATGGAGAGGTGTATGAAGGTGTATGGAGATGTGTATGGAGGTGTATGGAGGTGTATGGAGAGGTGTATGGAGGTGTATGGAGAGGTGTATGGAGTTGTATGGAGAGGTGTATGGAGTTGTATGGAGAGGTGTATGGAGTTGTATGGAGAGGTGTATGGAGAGGTGTATGGAGTTGTATGGAGAGGTGTATGGAGAGGTGTATGGAGAGGTGTATGGAGAGGTGTATGGAGAGGTGTATGGAGAGGTGTATGAAGGTGTATGGAGAGGTGTATGGAGAGGTGTATGGAGTTGTATGGAGAGGTGTATGGAGTTGTATGGAGAGGTGTATGGAGTTGTATGGAGAGGTGTATGGAGTTGTATGGAGAGGTGTATGGAGAGGTGTATGGAGTTGTATTGAGAGGTGTATGGAGGTGTATGGAGAAGTGTATGGAGGTGTATGGAGAGGTGTATGGAGGTATGGAGTGGTGTATCGAGGTGTATGGAGGTGCACGCACAATCGATCGTTTTGGTTTTGCTTTGGTGATATCAACGATTCAACCGTTCAAAAAAAATAGCGCGATAGCATTTTTACATCAGCTAAACCAAATCTAAACCAAAACTAAACCAAAGCCATAAACGTTCCGTCCGAACGGTAAAACCGTATAAAACAGCGCAATCGAGGCCCAGGGCTCTGCCCACACGATAAGAGGAAGGTCCTGAAACCTTAAATAGGCTTTAAGTGAGCATTGCTGCAACTGTACGCTTCAAAGATGATTGTTAGTTGTATTGTAGCAAGGTTTCTGACTACCCTGCAAGGGATTATGGTCGTGAGCGTATGTATGTAAATCAAATGTAAATAAATACATTTACTTTCTCTAGTAGAGTCGATTTAAAAGCAAGCAAAAGAATATAATCACTACATTTTTATCAAAAGCGATTCTGCTAGGGTAAATGACGATTTCCTGAAATTCCATTGCAGCGACCCCACACCTCAAAATCTCTTACAACACCATCTGCTAATCATCATCATCATCATCATATCAGCCGATAGACGTCCACTGCTGGACATAGGCCTCCCCCAAAATGGGGGGATTTGCCATAATCGCCACGCTTGGCAGGCGGGTTGGCGATCGCAGTTGGATTGAATGTGTGTACTCAGAGGATGCTGCTGCCCATCCTCCGGTAGACCCCTCAGTCGCCTTTTACGATACCCACGGGAAGAAATGGGGTGGTGCTATTCTTAGCCGACACCACACGGACCATCTGCTAATAATAACTTGGATTTTTTCTTGAGATTATTCCTTGTTTGAATGGGTACATATTTAGCAAGAGGTATTTTTTCATATTTTAAACTGACTGTTAAAAAAAACAATAAAACCATTAATTTATGTTTATTTTCATAAGTTTAAAATTTTTACAATATCTATGAGATTATGTTATCTAGTTCATTTTGTATGGATTCAAACTGTAGAAACATAGAATACAGTTCTGGATGAGTAAGTTCTATTTCAGTATTATCATTTTGGCCAGGAAAAGACATGTATGCTTTGGGAATTTTACATTTTTTGCGTAAATCAGAACTCAATTCTGCATTGAGCTTCCACGAGAAATTAGGTGTCTCTCTATTGACATCCTCTGAACCAAACTCTTCTAATGTAGCCCTAGTTTCTGTAGACCAAACTTTAACTATAACATCTGCTTTTTCATTGTTTAACCCAATTTTATTCAAATCATTTTTTAAGTCATATGGCATAAAGATAAATTTAAGTAGTCTTTTAAACAAATAAACTAAAGTCTTGATAGCCAATAGCAGAATCTCTTCATCAATTTTAAATATCTTTCCAAGTTTCTGTCTTTCGTCTTCTGTAAATATTTCTGTATCTTGAAGTTTAGTTTTTGCTACTATGCGCCTTAGGAACTGTTCGAATTTTGTTTCTTCTAGCTGATTAATTACTGCAATCCCTTTTTGTAAACTGAAAAAAAAGATAATTGTTTAAATGTTTACCTATTTACAAATCAACTTACAGGTAGGTAAGTACACACGGCGACACATCAAGCTATACAAAACCGTAAACTGGTTGCGAGACGTTATATGTTACTCGTCCTACGAACAGACAGCTTATTTTGGTTTTGTATAGCTTGATGTGTCGCCGTGTGTACAAATCCATACATAAGAATTCTGTAGTTCCGCCCCCTTTAAACCGCTCGCCTTTAGGACTTTCCCATTTTGCCCATAGGACAATACGTCCCTACCCTAAGATTATGGATGGTACTTAGATGTACCTATGCTATGTCTTTATAAAAAAGTATTATGTACATGCATTACTATCTGTGTTATGTGAATTTTTCCATTCATGGAAAGCTAAAATTATGATCATGACCTGCTCAAATGGGAGCCACCCTCGTGGACCCCCATTTACGTCTCATGGACACCTATTTTTCTCGCTGGCATGGAACCCTTGCAGGTCGTAATTTACCCCTGGGGGTCAATATATAGACCACTTTGGGTATCACTGGTTTAGAGAATTAAGTATTTACAGAGTATTTCATATCATATAAAGTTTATGATATGAAAGGAAGGCATAGGAGGAGATACCTAAAACAAAATGCAAAGGTTCCTACCATGGATATTAACCTATTTCCAGCTTCCTTGTTCATACTCATCAACATTCACGATTGAAAGATTGGGAATTTCAAATTCACATACCTTGGAGATACCTTTATCCAATGGCAATCCATTGTTTAGTTAATCTAACGTAGAATGTATTCAATAATATTAACAACTAGTTAAAATCAAAGAGAATATAATCTAATCACTACCACAGAATAGGTAGTAGGTATATAGTTGTCACTACCAAGGAATATAATACTCCCTAGGCGGGAGATCACTACGTTCATAAGTTAAAATTTTGTTTTGCAATTACTACCCGTTCACGACCAGTTGGCCGTCGATGACCGTTACAAAATTTCCTCACAGGCACATTAATTGGTCCCGTCGACAAAAAATAATATAAAAGGCAAATAAAAATTTAAAATTAAAAGCAATATTAGTGACTGGGACGGATGTGCCGTACGTGGTTGCGTTGCTAAAGGTTATAAAATTGCGTTTATTAGGGTCTCTTAGGGGTGCGGTGCGGGGAAGCGGGAAGGGAGGTAGCGGCCAACTCGAAGTGAATGACTAGTATTTTACGATGAAATGATATATCAGTGATATATGATATATCCGATATTTTTTTTTTTTTTTTTTTTTGAAAGTTTTTAACGGCTCTGGATTTTCTTTCCTTTTGAGCCAGTCTTTTTAAGCAAATTATTGTTTCTCATTTATAGCAAATAAAACGTTGGTGTTCGACGTTTCAACGCTTCTTTGGAGTTTTTGGAGGCAATCGAGAAACGCAGGAAACGCAGAGAAGTCCACAGGAAAGAGGTGAACCGACCGCTTGCCGCGCTACAAAAGAACGGAACACTTTTCCTGTTCACGACCCACACCATCATATTTCACTGAACTGTATATTGTTCACTTGCACGACACTTTGTTACGCAAAACAACACCGATTTTACGAACCAAAACTCACTATAAACAATAAAAAATCGACGAAATATGAGGACTCCAAACGTATCTGTTCAAATCCCGCCAAAAACTCTCTATATCCGATATATCCAACAAGTGTTGCCACCTTACTTTTTGAATTGGGGTCTTTATTTTATTAGGGCTACTTGGGAACTGAAAAGGGCTAGAAAGAGTCAAAGGGAGCGTCCAATAACTTACATGTTGCATATTTGGTTAAATTTTGACCCCCCCAGAGTAATATCTAAGTAGGTAAATAATAGTTCAATGTTAACTGCCTGTTATTAAAAAGAGCTGGAGCTAGCCCCAAACGGGCAAAGGTGGCAGCCGTAGAGGGAGTAAAACTATAGAGCAAGTGACAG
Organism: Agonopterix subpropinquella; assembly: GCA_922987775.1. Classification (NCBI taxonomy): domain Eukaryota; kingdom Metazoa; phylum Arthropoda; class Insecta; order Lepidoptera; family Depressariidae; genus Agonopterix; species Agonopterix subpropinquella. The sequence goes on along the minus strand of OV277708.1, from coordinate 8,421,880 downwards.
TGTAACCGGTTTTCTATCGGTGCTGATTTGTACATGTGTGTGTAAATGTTACCCGATTGAACTCAATTTTCCCACAAATTTATCAATATCACCAACTTTTCACAGTCGGCTAGTCTAAGTAATACATTTTGTTAATACTACTTCCCTAACACAAATCGCAGAAATATTCACAAATAACATTAAAATTTAATGTTACGGTGGTTTCAGTCCATACAAAAGTTTGACACAGAATACGCGTAGACGGAATTAATAAAAGTAATATTTTATATATGGAAAAATAGTTTATAAAATCTAGATGCCGCGTTACAAATAACATTTGCAATTTATAATATAATTAAGAAGATTTATAAAGCTTTTAAAATGTTGTATGAAAAATTTCAAAGCATTATATCTTCGTAATTATATTTTAAATTGCAAATGTTATTTGTAACGCGGCATCAAGATTTTTTAAACTATTTTTACATATATAAAAAATAAAAATGTATTTATTCTAAGTTACTTATACTTATACCGTCTATGCGTATTGTGCGTCAATAAAATTGTTTTTTGTATAAAATTGACCGCTCTGCAACCACCTTAATATGTAATAAAATTAGCCAGAATTGCAGCCTTGAAATCCTGTGTAGTTATTTCCAAGCAAGGAACATATGTACTCTTTCCAAGCAATGAGGTCAAAGAGGTTATTTTTATCGAATTTGATCAATTTCTTTATTTGACTGAATCATGATGAAGGGTAATCTATATATTATATATACAACGTGTTAATGAATTAACGCAAAACTAGAAAGTAGTTTGTTTAGAATCGAGAGCAGAATCGAATTATCATGGTTTCAACATAGGTAATTTTTTTCAATTTATAAAATAATTTGTTTGCAAAATTAAAAATTTTCTGAACCCGATGTCAACCCACCGCACGGGCACACTCACCCTACTTACTACCAAAACAAGGTTATAAAAATGTATCCATGAGTACGTTAGCGCTTTCTTTTCGTGCTAAAATGATAACAAATAATTTTTGCCTCAAAACTTAATATGCGAATAACTTTAAATTTTAATTATCAAAATAATGAAATTATTGCTGCAATCTAATTATTTTGTTATAAATCAGTTGGGGTGTATGAGGTTTTGCGCTAATTCATTAACACGTTGTATAAAAGAAAGTCGGGTTTGTTCGAACACTTATAACTCGAGAACGGCTGGACCGATTTTCATGATTTTTGGTTTGTTGTATTTGTCTCCGTCCCGAATAGCAGAATAACTATTAAAAACATTGGAAAATTGACGAGAAAATTAAATAAAAGTAATAACATTTTCCCATACAAAATGTTCATGAGTTTCGTAAGTAGGTAGTATTAAATCTCTTTGTTCGTAACCTATTCCTACCTGTCAAACATTTGATGTTCGCCTCGTGTCGGTAGACTTGAATCCCCTCAAATTGAAGAACGAATTAAAATAAGGGTTTTGAATCGACAACATATATCCAAAATATTCGGATTATCGCGTAATTTAGATTTTAAAAATGCTAAAAATCTACATTTTGCTGGTTGTCAAATATTTATGGAAAGGAGATCTCAAAGAAGACTTTATTTAACGAAGAGTATTTTACTTATACGGAAACGGATAGGTAGATAACGTGGTAATCTCCATCTCTGTAGGTATACAACGTGTTAATGAATTAAGGCTATTCTACCGTTGGCGCGCTCCATACAAACGTAGTATGGTGATATTTTCAATACTATCTAATTAAAGTCAATGAAATTTTTCAAAAACAATCAAGTAACTAATCTCTATGTCGGTATGAAGTCAGATTTTCGTTAAAATATACACTTTTCCCGTATTTACGGGTGTTTCAAAGGCCATAAACTGGTAACACTGAATGACTGGTGATTTAGAGGTTATGGAATCAATGTTGACCTATAACTTGGTTTTATGATTTAATTTGTATTGTAATATCATTTTTACGTGTACAATAGACATTAATCTAATCACAAACAAAGTATTTGTAGCATTTAATTTCAGTGAAACGTACCTGTGAAACGAAACATTCCCAGCAGCACTTTTCGATCTGTTTTTGCATCCTAGGACACTGCAGACCACCATTTTCACTTCGATAATGATTATAAATTATTATATTATCAGAACACCTCACACAGCAGGTAATTCAGGCTGTTACAATTCCGTAATTAATAACTTTTGATAAGCCTAACAAAAATACAGTCAATTTGGACAAAAGTACTCTTTGGACCACAATACGTCAAAATGACAAGTTGCGGTCACCAAAAAAGTGGTTACACGGCGTTCATTATATTCTTTCTCACTCTTTCTACAGACTAGTGTATAGGTTCACCTCTATCGAACATTAAAGATGTGTGCGTATCATTTACTCCATAGTTTTACTCCCTCTACGGTTCCTAGGCTCGTTCGAACAAATAAGACAATAAAACGAACAGTCCCTTCATCTGTCATTGTGTCATGTGTGTCATTTTTCGTGTCAGATATTCTTACTGATCTGTGCAGTCTATCGCAACTGCATACATGCGAAAAAATGTATGGGATGTGGTAGAACTTGAATGGGCGTCTATATTCGTCTCTTTTCTTGACCCTCTCTTTCATGAGATGTCACGTGACGTAATTCAGATGTTTTTCCAGTGTTTTTCACACATTATGAAACGGACTCTGTCTAAATTATTTAAAATGTTTTTGGGTGTTTATTATATTTAGAATTAATAAATAAATGTGAATATAAAACATAAAACATAAGTAAATTCAGTGTATTACGTGATATTGCACCATAAAAGCTTAAAATTAAGTACTAGAAATGCGAAATATGCTGTGAAAGGTCGGAAAGAAAAGATGGTAAAAAACGTAACTTCATAGCAAGATTTCCACTGGATGAAGCTCGGTAAGCATAAATTTATCCTTTTTATCAGCCCAGGTTTATATTTAGGCAATCATTTTCGTAAAGAGCGGGAAGTATTTGTAAAGAAGTGAGGGATTTGGAGAAATGTCGATATCGATATAATTGTTGATACATACATGCAGACGGATACGGATACGAACGACTATGCTCCCCGAGGAGGTAGTCAGAGATATTCTGAAACATAGAACATCCACCATACAAAAATCATCCATCATATTTTTGATGATATGATAAGATTACACTTTTGTATACATGTTTTATTTTCAGATGCAAAAAATGGGTTCAAGTTACTCTAAATGAAGATCTAGCGTACCTACATACCAATAGAAAAATGAACCAATTATTATTTGCGAGAAATATTTCCTGCCTGGAAGATTTTCATAAAAAAATACAAAATTGAAACCAACTGCCATTCCATATCCATACGGCTCACTGCATACTATCCTGTAATTAGTCCGTAAGTTTTCCTAAAATGAATAAAAAAATTTTTTAAAAAACAAAAGGGGTACGGCTAATATTGGCGTCTTTTTTTTTAAGCGGCCAGGTACCAAATGTTGTGGGTATTTTAGGGTGAATATTACCTTACATGGCTATGCAAAAAAAAATTTCCTGCGGTGTAACGTTTCGGAGATATTTAACTTTAAAGTTTCAAAAAATTAACTGTACAAAAGTCATTAAAAGTAACTCGTTTTGGGTCTTATACCACACATTATTTATTTATTTATGATATCATAACGCACATTTTGTGCAGGAACGCACCGCAATCCTCACTCGTTTGCGGTGATGGTTTGAATGTTGAAATTTTCTATTTTGTAAGATATTGTATTGATTTATATGTATTTGTAGATTACTTGTGTTACTGGCCAATGCTGTGTGCTCCTGTTATATGTGTGTGTATTAGAAATTGATTTTTAGCGTTCCTATGTTATTGTAAATGTTTAAATATGTATACTGTTGGTGTGCCATATTAAATAAAATAAAATAAAATATCTTAAATGTACATAGAGTCTTCTTTAAGAGTTTCATAATAGTTAGGATAGCCAATCTAACCTATTATTTCAATGTGGTATAATTTTATGTAAATTAATTATAATTATTAATACCTACGAATGTCTTTTCTTTATCTCAAGACAGTCCCGGACTTATTAGTAGGTGGCTAATTGTTTGTTTTATTCTAGTGATTGGATTAACATCAATCCATCACTAAAAAAATCTGCAATTTTTAAATATCAATATCATATGGCAATTTTTTTTTTTCAACTATCGATATCGTTAAATATTCACAGCACATCACTACTTTGCACTGTAATTTTGTTTTCAATATTGGCAACATGTTGCTCTATGTTGACTATGGAATGGTAGCTTCAAGTCATACAAGTTGACGTTTTTTACGATTATTTTGCTCCAAGGAGTCCCGTCTCTTAAAACGTAGTGATTATATTCTCTTTGGATCTGTGATCGTGATGTCGTGGAAGGTTATGAATTAGCGGAGTTTAGCGATAAAATTTCATCATGTCGCAAAAAGTGGACAGAGTCCCTGAAAACATCGATTTTCCTAAAGAGGAAGAAAAGATTTTGAAGTTCTGGAAAGAAATCGACGCGTTTCAGACATGTCTGAAGCAGTCTAAGAATAAACCCAGGTGAGGTTAGAATAATTTCTGAATAATTGAGTTATTTCAGAGACTATCACTACTTTTTTATGGAAAACTACGTCAGTAGAATACTTAAGCGACTTACAACTTATATACATGCATGTATACATAAACTCACGACCGTAATCGCTTTCGGGGCGGTCAGAAACATTGCCACAACGACCAACTTTCTGTGAATGTAGTTGTAACAGTGCTCACATTTAGCAATCTCTGCAGCAGTTTCTGGATGGAATGACGTGGCAAGTGGTGAGAGGTAGCTAGCCTTTCGCCTACATAGACACTGCACATGAAACCTTTAATCCCTTAGGCGCTGTCCTATTGCCATCGCTCGCGCGATCATGCGTTCGTCTGACGAAAATCATTGTGCCACTGTGCGTTTAAACATACTTATATCTGTGTACTATCCTATAGAAGGTCGTGCTATCATGAGATGCGATCGAATTGTTCTATTTTTATTCAGATATAAGTATGTTTAAACCATAAAGGTATTATACTACGTAAGAGAGACAGTGACAGCTGAGAGAGCGAGATGTACATAGCGGCATCACTGTATAATAGAAAGAGATACGTGACGCGAGGCAATAGAACCGTTTTTGGGGATTTGGAGTCCTGGTAAAAATTCGGTTTCTGTGAATAATCGTGAACCTAAAGTGAAATCGTAGATAATTTTGTGAAATATACTAACACTGTTTCATTACATTATTCACGATTTCACGTTAGATTGAGAATTATACACAGAAATCGAATTTTTACCCTGCCGAGGACTCCAAAAAATGTCCAAAAACGGTTACATTTGACAACTCATGTCACTTACTCTATTCCGTAAGGTATAATATCTTTATGGTTTAAACGCACAGTGGCACAATGATTTTCGTCGGACGAACGCATGATCGCGCAAGCGATGGCAATAAGACAGCGCCTATGTCACCTCATATGACACCCACGGGAAGAATTGGGGTGGTCCATTCTGCTAGCACGACACACCGATGCGGTGATAGAGTCAAAAAATTACTTCAGAAAGCTATCTATGTGATATTATTTTGAACTAGAGTTTACCTGTGACCTCGTTCGCATAAATTATATAGCAGATTTTAAGTCAGATCATAAGTTATCAAACAAAAAAGTTTTATCATAATCGGTTCAGTAGTTTTTGCGAGATCCTTGAACAAACAAACAAACAACCGGACGTAATTTGGAGTTAGGGACACCTAATAACCATATTCATTCATTCATTTCTTGTAAATATCTTCAATGTAGAGTACAGACACACTTCTGTTACAGTTTTATAATAGTATAAAATTAAATATGAATTACAAATCTGTATGTTGCAGATACTCATTTTACGATGGACCTCCATTCGCCACCGGGCTACCTCACTATGGTCATATCCTGGCTGGTACCATCAAAGACGTGGTCACGCGATATGCTCATCAACAGGTAACAACATCATACAGGGTGAAAGGGATAGCCCTCCACAGACTGAAACGGTGAACTCAGACCGTCAAACTGGACAACTTTCACTACGGAGCCTACCTCACGACAGCAGATTTTTTTTATGATTTCAGGTTTGCTCCCACAGTAAAAGTTGTTTAGTTTGATATTCCGAAGTCCGAACTACCCCTAAAAATTTTTAGACTCATTTCAATGTATCAAATATTTATCACTTACAACCCTATCTTTGTAAGTCTTATAACTGACTGAATCTTAATAAAGTTTTCATTTTGACAGACCTTTTTCTGAATGTTCTATTAGGGCGAAGCTGAGTTGTCTATTCTTTGTATTGACTGTATTCTGCATTGCACACAATCATAATAACTATCGAATTGTTAAACTATTTTCAGGGTTACCATGTAGAAAGACGTTTTGGTTGGGATTGCCATGGACTGCCGGTGGAGTTTGAAATCGACAAGACACTGGGCATCAAAGGACCTGAAGATGTTGAGAAGATGGGCATTGACAAGTACAATGCAGAGTGTCGTAAAATTGTGATGAAATACGCTGACGAGTGGGAGACAATTATTACTCGCATGGGAAGATGGATAGGTAAACTGATAGTTTCTTCTTTGTGCTATGTTCACAGTTCTAGACCAAACGATTCCTAAGAAAAATTAGTAATTTGTAGCCAGCTTGGCTAGTACCTAATATTTTTGTAATAAACGAGCTTTTACCCGCGACTTTGTCCGCATAAATTATATACCAGATTTTAAGATAAGCTATCAAACAAAAAAAGTTTCATCAAAATCGGTTCAGTAGTTTTTGCGTGATACTCGCACAAACAAACACCCAAACAAACAAACAAACATACAAACAAACAAACAGACAGACAAAAAATCCAAAAATTGGTGATTTGGAATCAGGGACATCTAAACACCATATCGTAATCTTTTTTTTGTAAATATCTTCAATGTACAGACACACTTCTGTTACAGTTTTATAATAGTTTAGATCAGTAGAAAATCATAGTATTGGATGAGACTTGAACCTGCCAACATTACTTATACTAAATACAGTCAAATTCCTTTCAATACTCAATATTAATTTTAATTTGATTATAAACAGCAGAACTTGGCTTAACTAATAACTTTTACTATGTCAAAATTCTAGATAGACAAGCTCTCATGACTTATTGAAATAAGAATTGAAGGGAAAACTTTTTATATAATTGCAGATTTCAAGAATGACTACAAAACTCTTTATCCATGGTTCATGGAGTCCATTTGGTGGGTGTTCAAGGAACTCTACAATAAGGGTTTGGTGTATCAAGGAGTCAAGGTGATGCCTTATTCTACGGCTTGTTCTACACCACTCTCCAACTTTGAATCCGGACAGAATTATAAGGATGTTGTAGACCCGGCTGTTGTGGTCTCATTCCCTACTGCAGAAGGATTCACGTTGCTTGCTTGGACCACCACTCCATGGACACTGCCGAGTAACTTAGCCTTGTGTGTCAACCCTAAACTAACCTACTTAAAAGTCAAGGAGAAGGCTACTGGCACCTGTTATGTCCTCCAAGAAGCAAGATTTCCTGTGATCTTCAAGAACATCGAAGAATTTGATATTCTAGAAAAGTTTCCTGGTGCTAAATTGAAAGGCACAAAATATACACCCATTTTTGACTACTTTGTGGGAAAATGCCCAACTGCATACCAAGTGTTAACAGATGGATATGTCACTGAAGATTCTGGTACAGGTGTTGTCCACCAGGCGCCTTACTTTGGTGAGGACGATTTCAGAGTATGTCTCGCTGCAGGAATAATAACAAGAGATCAGGATATTATCTGTCCTGTAGATGCAAGTGGTCGATTCACAGAACCTGTTAAAGATTTTGTGGGGCAACATGTTAAAGATGCTGATAAGCACATAGTAGCTAATCTGAAAGCTAGAAACCGGCTAGTACAGAGTGGTCAAGTGAAGCATAGCTATCCCTTCTGCTGGCGGTCAGAAACACCTCTCATTTACAAAGCTGTACCATCATGGTTTGTCAGAGTAGAACAAATGAGTCAGGATCTTTTGAATTCAAGTGAAGCCACATATTGGGTGCCAGAGTATGTAAAGGAGAAAAGATTTGGCAACTGGTTAAAGGAAGCTAGAGACTGGGCTATCAGCCGAAACAGATTCTGGGGTACCCCTATTCCCCTGTGGATGTCAAGCGACAAACAAGAAGTAGTTTGTATAGGCAGTATTGCCGAACTTTCTGCCCTGACCGGCAAAGAAGTCACAGATTTGCATAGAGAGAGCATTGACCATTTGGAGATCCCATCAGCAAGACCTGGCTATCCACCATTGAAGAGAGTTACTGAAGTTTTCGACTGTTGGTTCGAATCAGGCTCTATGCCTTACGCCCAGTGCCATTATCCATTTGAAAATAAGAAAGAATTTGAAGAAGTATTCCCCGCTAACTTCATTGCAGAGGGCATTGACCAGACAAGAGGCTGGTTTTATACCTTGATTGTGTTGTCAACTGCATTGTTCAACAAACCTCCATTCAAGAACTTGATTGCCAATGGATTGATCTTGGCGTCTGATGGCCAAAAGATGTCAAAGAGAAAGAAGAACTATCCAGATCCTTTAGAAATCGTCCATAAATATGGAGCTGATGCTTTGAGGCTTTACCTTGTCAATTCACCTGTAGTGAAAGCAGAGAACCTTCGATTCAAGGAGGAAGGTGTGAGAGATGTTATCAAAGATGTTTTCCTGCCATGGTATAATGCATTTAGGTTCCTCATGCAAAATGTTGAAAGGATTGTGCAAGAAGACAAAATCCACTATAAGTTCAATGAGAAGGCACAAAGAGAGAATGTTATGGATAAGTGGATCACTTCGTTTACTCAGTCTCTTATTGACTATGTGAAAAAAGAGATGGCTGCATACAGATTGTACACCGTAGTACCGAGGCTGACCAAATTCATTGACCACCTCACCAACTGGTATGTGAGAATGAACAGAAAGAGGCTTAAGGGAGAAAACGGCATTAAAGATTGTCAGGTGGCACTTGACACATTGTTTGGTGTCTTATTCGACATGGTTAGAGTGATGGCACCCTTCACTCCATACCTTACAGAGTTGATGTATAAAATTCTACGCCAGCTGTTGCCCGGTGACTCTCTTGAAAGTGTCCACTTCAATATGATTCCTGATCCAAAGTTGGACTTAGTAGACAAAGACATTGAGAGAGCAGTCCAGAGAATGCAATCTGTGATCGAACTTGGAAGAGTTTTGAGAGATCGCAAAACTATCCCCATCAAGTATCCCTTGCCAGAAATGATTGTCATCCATCGTGAAGAAACCTATTTGAATGATGTAAAGTCCCTTGAAAAATATGTTCTGGAAGAAATGAACGTCAAGAAAGTACAATTTACAAGTGACAAAGAGAAATATGGTATAGCACTAAGAGTTGAACCAGATCATAAAATTCTTGGTGTTAGACTGAAGGGAGATTTCAAAGCTGTGACGCAGGCATTAAAGGACCTGAACAATGATCAGTGTGAGAAGCTGATTGCTGATGGATTTGTTGAACTTGTTGGTCAACGCATCGACGTGTCTGAAGTGAGAGTAATCTTCCAGGCGACTGGCAACGACAAGTATGAAGCACACAGCGATAACGACGTTCTCATACTACTGAATGTGACACCAGACCAAGACATGCTCGACGAAGGATTCTCAAGGGAAATTATTAATAGAGTTCAGAAGCTTAGAAAGAAAGCACATTTAGTACCCACTGATGAGGTCGACGTATTCTATGACGTGAACAAGACTAGCGACATTTTGCGAATAATAAATTTACATCGAGAATTTATCGAAAGTACAGTGAAAGCGCCCTTGATACCCATTGAAAAGATTACAGCTTCCAAGCCAGTTGTCATTGAGGAAACTCAAGAACTGAAAGGATCTCAGTTGAAGCTGGTTATTACATGGAGGAAAGAAGTAGAGCTGCCGGCCAACCCCTGGGCTAACATATTGCTGCAAGATGTAACTCCAAGATTTGGCGTTACTGCTAATCAAGCGAGTATAATCCTTAGGGACAAAGATAATAAGTACATTAGTTTAAGTAATCTTTATAACGAGGTGAATGTTTTATTTGGATTGTATGGTATCAAGTTCACGCTGTGGTGCGGCGGTGCAGAAGTCAAGAGTACTATGGATTTAAATGGAAAAACAATTGTAGTTTCTTTAACGAAACCTAAGGATTGCGAGTGCAAGGCTAGTCCATTCTGTAAATTCGTCAATGTCGCTAACGGCACGAAAACGGCGACTCTATTTTTAGAGAATCCACTGGGTAAAGTAACGCTGAGCAAGGAAAATGCATTAGCATTTGTCTCTGATTATTTGGGAATTAAAGTGACTGATTTAGACAAAAAGTTATTTAAATAATTGTGGTTACAATAAGGCGTTTACTTGATTACCTATCTATTTATTGTTTTTATACTTATGGAATAAAATTCCACACGGCATGATAAAACGTTTTTATTTATGGCTTATGCGAACTGAATTGCTAATCGTTTTATGAATGCTATTATACAAATAACTACAGTATTGTGTCACCTCAGTAGTCTGTAGCTGTTGTGTAATTTATTTAAAACCAATAAATTTGATCTAATACGTCCGTACGTTTTTGTCTCTCAACTCTGTGGTTTTTGTTTTGCCTTACTTACCATATCAATCAATACCATAAGAAAAGTGTATTAGTTATTCTATGTCAATCATAAAGATATTATACCTTACGGAATATAATACCTTTATGATGTCAATACTAAGGACCATATCACAAGCGATTTTTGAGCGTAGGCGTTGACGGAACTATATTAATTTTAATTCTGAGATCAATCAGTATGGCGGCGATAACGCTCAGCAAAAACCGGCGGTGCAGTTGCCTCAAAAATCGCTTCTCTATATTCTATGCTTGCTTAGGCTGGCTTAGGAAAATATACAGAAAAGGCCCATCTAGCGGAGAGCTGCTCGAACAGTTTTCATTAATCAATTGATAAAAGTCGCTGACAATTGAAACAAAGTTGAAAATAACGTGCGAGAGAGATTTCGGCAACTACTCGTCACACCATAAACCCACCCAATGCAGATTGGTAGACTTCACATCCGCACCAGAATTTCTTCTTCAGAGTATGCAGGCAAACCTGAGATAAACCTTAATCATAATCACAATAAAGAATTTATGATTATGATTATGATTAAGGTTTATCTCAGGTTTTCTTATTATGTTTTATACTAACCCAGTAAAATTAAGCTGAAATATACCAATCAGGAGAAGTAATTTCCGGAGTTCTGAAACTTTTTTTAAACGTTCCTTTGGTACGTAATATTAAAGAAAAAAAAAAGTCCTGGTGAGGGGGGGGGTGAGCTCGAGGAAGGGGGGGGCTCTATAGGTGACTTTTTTCAGTTTTTCGCTTATTTCTTGAAATCTGAAAGTCATTTCGAAATATTTTGTATAGACAAATTAAACCTAACAAAATTTCCTACAAAACAAGTAGTATGCATTTTTGTCATAGGACTTAACCTTTGAGGGCTACGGGGCCGAGAAAGTAACGGAATTTCAAAAATTATGAAATTTGTATGGCGACCCTCATGAAAGTTAACGATAAAAACAAAATGATTTCATATTCTTAATTAGCAGCCCCGAAAACCCCCAGATACAAATTTTCAGTCAGTTCGGGGAACCCTTAAAGACTGCATTGGCGTTTGAAATTTCCATTGGAGCCATCTTGGATATCGCAATTTTGGATTTTTTTTACCGCCAACCAAATCTGACCAGGGTCCTCTATGACAATTGTTCAAGGTCCATAACCCTATCTGTCATAGTTTCCGCGGGCTGTTGACCTCATCCATCAGGAGTAGACCTTCTGAGGAAGTCGAAATATTATTTTTATCGCCAGGGCATCCTTATGATGATCCCTAAAATAATTTTACTATACGTTGAATGGGGGAAACCCGGTGAACAATTATACGGGTATTTATCTAATATCTATGTGGGGGGGGGGGGGAGGTGGGGGTCAACCAGATACCTCCAACTGATCTCCGGGTTCCCCTTACGGTACAAGGATGACATTTGGGGATCATCATATGGATGCCTTGGTGATACAGGGAAAACTTTGACTTCCTCGGAAGGTCGACTCCTGATGGATGAGGTCAACGGCCCGCGGAAACTATGACAGATAGGGTTATGGACCTCAAACAAATGTCATAGAGGACCCTGGTCAGATTTGGTTGCCAGTGCAAAAAATCCAAAATTGCGATATCCAAGATGGCTCCAATGGAAATTTCAAACGCCAATGCAGCCTTTAAGGTTTCCCTGAACCGACTGAAAATTTGTATCTGGGGGTTTTCGGGGCTGCTGATTAAGAATATGAAATCATTTTGTTTTTATCTTTTTCTTTCATGAGGGTCGCCATACAAATTTCATAATTTTTGAAATTCCGTTACTTTCTCGGCCCCTTAGCCCTCAAAGGTTAAGTCCTATGACAAAAATGCATACCACTTGTTTTGTAGGAAATTTTGTTAGGTTTGTCCATACAAAATATTTCGATACGACTTTCAGATTTCAAGAAATAAGCGAAAAACTGAAAAAAGTCACCTTTAGAGCCCCCCCCTTCCTCGAGCTCACCCCCCCCCCCCTCACCAGGACTTTTTGTTTTCTTCAATATTACGTATCAAAGGAACGTTTAAAAAAAGTTCCAAAACTCCGGAAATTATTTCTTCTGATTTATCTAATTTTACTGGGTTATACACCGTTTGTCGGTATATAAAGTACTCTTTGGTCGGTATTACGTACACACTACACACGGCGACACATCAAGCTACGCAAAACCAAAATAAGCTGTCTACGCATAGGTAGAGTGATGAATATCGTCGCCAGCTTATGTTTGTTGATGTGTCGCCGTGTGTACATACCTTAGTTCACTAAAAATTAAAATACCCAGGTAATTGAGTTAACCTTTATTTAAATTGTTTCCTTCATAAATAAAACAAAAAAAATAAGCATCAGATATGAACATTGCCCACAATTTAATTATCATAAACATGGTGCATCGTGTGAATATTGATTGATCAAAAAATTATATTACAGCATTTACAGTCATTATTATATGAAAATTGACTTACAAATCAGTGTTGGCATTACTGTACGTATTATTTATAATCATGTGATAGGTATAACTTTATACCTTTACTTATAACCATTAGGCTAAATACAAATAACGCAGAGTAACGTAAAAAATTGCTTGATCAAAAGTATTTTATGTGTTGCGTGTTATTTTCTTAGATTTCTTTTCTATATTGTAACTGTCATTTATACCCACTTCAATACACCAAACATGATATTGCCATAAACTGATATACTCAACTTACAAATACATCACAGTTATCTATGCAAGTAAGATCCGTAATGTGGCAACAAAAAGGAAATAAATACAATTTTAACTAACTTTTAAATATAAGAACTAAATTGTAAGTTTATGTGGCATTTAATTGTACATTGCACTCTTTGAAAGCTGAGCTAAAATTTTATTGATTGAAAATATATTTCCATGCACTGTCTACATTCACTCTTATTTCTCTGTATTTGAAAACAAAAGAACTGATTTTAATACTAACATGAATTTAACAAATCGTTTTTAGATTCGGGTGGAAACATTTCGATATTGTGCGAACTTCAAATACAAAAACCTAAACATTTTGGTAACTTTATTAATTGTGAATTTGCAATTGTAATGTACATTTCTTATTCAAAGTGTAGTTTGATTGGACAATTAACTTTGGTGCTAATAAAACATTAACCTAGAGAAATATTAAAAATAGTTAACCAAACGAAACAACGAAGGTACAAAACCGATGTCTTTTAATAGCACTTATAGAAGGATATTTTCTTAGTCACGTCCATATAAATTAACCATAGAAATTAGGACCTTGGACATAACTGTAATAAAATACATTTTGACGTATCCTCGCCGTGTTCGAAATGTGGTAGCCACAAGAAATATGCTATAAAGTAGTTAATTCTTACTTTAAATGCTATTCAAAAATTACTTTTTTAACATTCATGTGCCTCTTACAACAAAGCATAAAAAGTGAAAAATTCGCATAATAATTCCGTGTTAGTAAATAAAATATGCTGTAGCAAACAAACATACATTGCAAATTAGTTATTTTACAAAGTAGTACAATTCTAAATTTTATTGGAATAAAATGCCAAACACATGTTTATCATTCGTTTATATTATCACAAGCACACAACTTAGACGTTGGTATACATTTACATAATTTGCTAACAATGTTCTAAAAAGCTGTCAAAATATTATCATTTACAGCTTTCGTTACGCGATATTTATTAATACTGTTTTTAGCAAAGCATAATAATAGTACGTGTAAATAAATATTTCTTTTATTTTTATTGCTTCGAGTTAAAGAAATGCTTTTGGGAAAATATTGCTTCTAACAGAAAGGGGACGATTAATTTCAAATACATCACATACAATAGGTTAGAGAAAAAACTTACATCTACAAATGGGGTGTGCGACAGGGAATAAGTATAGATGAGACATGAGATACATTTGCGTCGATCAGATTTTTACGGCCTGTCTGTACGTCGCGCGTCGATAGGCGAGACAGACGAGGTGGGCAGGGCAATGGCACGGATCTGTGAAGATCACATACATGCACAAGGAAACGCATGAGTGCAGACTGGCTATAAAGATCTTGAACGACTTACACAACGCCGACAATAAGTTATTGTGTGGACTCGACGAAGTTTATATTATAATACACTATTTATTTATTAAACATTACACGTAAGCCAACGAAGATAATATACACACTGTAATATGAAATATATTTTATAAGATAAATTATATTATGCGTCAACAAGATACACATAGTTATATGCACTCATATCATAAGCTAAATTGTTCAAAGGGACAGCTGTTATCTATAAAGGCTTCGACGTCGTTAGCAGTCGGATTCATAAGTTAGCGATTGTGTTAGTTATTGCACTTTATCAACACTAAAAATATACTTCATGTAGTACAATGACGCTATACTAAGATATGAACTACCACCGCCTGTGTACATAAAGATTATTTAGGCCCGCCACTGCAGTGGGATCCGTTCGATCGTCTAACAGTGAGTGCAAATAAATAAATTCTATATTCATCTAGGACAAGTACTCATTAAGATAAAAATAGCGAATATTTCACACTAGAAATAACTAAAGATTCATTTAACATTTTAAATACATTATAAGATACAACATCGGCTACTCGGTGACTAGTCTAACGTATAATAATAATCATACTCGTAACAGTAGAATAGCAACAACGATAAATACATCACAAGGGGACATAAGGCTGGGCGTGGCGGCGCGGGCTAGCACGCAGCGGCGACATGCTCTCATCCTCCTGCGTCTCTACTCGATCTCCTGTACACGCCACAATAAAAGTTACAAACGTATTCTATTCTCAAGTCATTTTTTTAACTTATGACAGTACTCCAATTTGCCAATTATCTAATATGGTGGGACACTTCATAACGTTTGTGATTTTGTGCAGGTTTTGATTTGTGAAGAAATTAAAGATTTTAGGTATTTTTATTCAAAATGGGCTTGAAAACCCGAAGAAAAGAAGAAAGAAGTGATGAAAAAAGAACCTTATTTATATTAAAACTAGCATTTACCCGCGACTTCGTCCGCATAAATTATACAACGTGTTAATGAATTAGCGCAAAACCTCATACACCCCAACTGATTTATAACAAAATAATTAGATTGCAACAATAATTAAATTATTTTGATTGTTAAAATTTAAAGTTATTCGCATTTTAAGTTTTGAGGCAAAAATGATTTGTTATCATTTCAGCACTGAAAGAAAGCGCTAACGTACTCATGGACACATTTTGATAATCTTGTTTTGGTAGTAAGTAGGGTGAGTGTGCCCGTGAGGTGGGTTGTCATCGGGATCAGTAAATTTTAAATTTTGCAAAAAAAAAAATTAATATTTTGAAAAAAATTACCTATGTTGAAACCATGATAATTCGATTCTGTTCTCGATTCTAAACAAACTACTTTCTAGTTTTGCGTTAATTCATTAACACGTTGTATACCAGATTTTAAGTCAGATCATAAGCTATCAAACAAAAAAAGTTTCATCAAAATCGGTTCAGTAGTTTTTGCGTGATGCTCGAACAAACAAACACCCAAACAAACAAACATACAGACAAACAAACAAACAAACAGACAGATAAAAAAATCCAAAAATTGGTGATTTGGAATCAGGGACATCTAAAAACCATAATATGGTTATTGTAATCTTTTTTTTGTAAATATCTTCTATGTACAGACACACTTGTGTTACAGTTTTATAATAGTTTAGATACCATCTAGTAGTGCGGCTGGTGTAGCGGCGGCGTGTCGCGCTCCGGCAGCTTGCGCACCTTCATCGTGCCGTCCGCGCCGCACGAGAACAACCGCCCGGCGTTATCTGCACATTCACATACTATTTAACTTTGTTCATTGTACTTGCAGGCCAATCTATTGTTGCATCCATTGGAATTACGACCGACCTGTCATCCTAGAATCTTGTGACGGGATTGTTGAAATTAAAACTGTATCTTTGATAATTTGTTTAAATTCAGTATTATAATAATTTCACCGTGACATGTGTCGCAGATTACGTCCGGAAACAGTCTGCCCTCGGGTCGGGCTAAGGGCCCGCCCGCTAGAATGCATCTTGAGATATTTAATATACAGGGTGTACAATAAAATGGGACAGCTACTTAAAGGGGTGCTTCAGACCATCAAACTGAACAACTTTCTCTATAGGACCAATATCGAAATCGCGAAAAAAAAATCCGCTCTCCCATACAAAACTGCAAACATAACTCGACTGAAATGTATGGGACAGCAGATTTTTTTTTCGCGATTTCGATATTGGTCCCATAGAAAAAGTTGTTCAGTTTGATGGTCTGAAGCACCTCTTTAAGCAGCTGTCCTATTTTAATTTACACCTGTATAATATACTTATAACTGTGTTACTACCTATATACGTTATACAAAAACAGATGGATAGATGTGAGTAGGTATAATATTCTAGGCGTATGGTGGTTGAGGATGAAACGCTTGTAATAATCTATAATCCCTATCACTCCTGACTAGTTAAAATAAAACGATTAGAACGTTTTTTTTAAGTATAATTATTTCAAATCAGAAAATTTCTTTGGCTTCAGAATATCTGACTACCCCGTCGGGGAATATAGTAGTGACCATATGATATATGCTAATTTCAAATCAGCTCTCAAGTCAGTTCTGATTCTGACCAATAAAGAAATCTTCAGCCAAATAAGGCGACAGTGAATTTCTGAATCTTTTCGTAAAGTGAAATCAGATAATATGTCTTTTAGGTTAAGATGCCACCAATGCTACAACATAATTAAGTATTCAATGTAACAACAGTAAAGTATAAACCCTAAGTAAACATACCGATGTGTATTTGTGTGACGCCCTGGCCGATGTGTTTGAAGAACGAGCTCCTCGCGTGCTCGCCCGCGAACGTGTGCAGCAGCTGGTGCGTTGCTAGCGAGAACACCTGCGCGACATAACATTACGTTACTATACTAGGCTGACCTTTAAGAGGCTAGCATCGTAGCGGAACATAGCCAAGTCATACCTTATCTCTCTTTCACTTAGCGCGTAACAGAGCGAGAAATAGGGCGCAGGAGAACATTGTCAAACTCCAATATGAACGAATTTTATCAAACAGAGAACCTCCCCGATGAAATTTGGATTCGTTTGAAAATCCTGAAACTACAGTATGAGTATGTGATGAGATATCGCTCATGGTGACAAGAAAGAAGAAAAATAAACAGTTATGGTGAACGTGCACTTATCTTGTTACTTATTGCTAGTATATAATAGTAGTAGCGTCGGCTCGGACGATGCGGCCCGCATGACTCATCTCCGAAGCGGGTGCATAGTCGGATAGCAGCTAAAAGGACGCGAAAATAATTAGCCAATAGCGGCAAGGGATGAAGGTGGCACATCCTGATTGGTTAATATAATTTCGCGCGCTATTAAAATTGGTACAGGTTAGTCATCATCACCATCCTAGCTGCTGTCTCGTACATGTACATCAGCAAGACTTATAAGCCTGGTACCTTGATGTCGCCGATAATGTACATTTCGTTGCTCGCGCAGGTCCCACACCAGTACGCCGACAGCGTAGGCTCATGAAGAGGGTAGTACCATAGCGTAAATACAATAAAGTGGGTGCGCTTGGTGGCCGCGTTGGGTCTATGCTTGCGCGGAGTGCGGGTGGGCTCGCGCGGTGTGCGGAGGGGTGAGGCACCGGCCGTTGAGGTACAGCGCGCAGGTGAATCGGTACTGGGACCGCGCCCCCCGCCACCCGCATGATAGGCCTGTCGCGACCCGAGAGCGCCCTCACTATAATAATATTCACTTAGGTAGTACCTTGATGTCGCCGTCAGCGGCGCCGATGGCGTAGAGCTCCTCGCGCGGCGAGAGCGCGACGCACTTGATGGGCGCGTGGTGCGCGTGCAGCTTGTGGCGCGGGGCGCGCGCGCGCAGGTCCCACACGAGCACGTCGCCGCGCCGCCCGCACGACACTAGCGCGCCCGTCGACCCCGCCCACGCCACGCACGCCGCTCCGCCCTCGTGGCACGTCCACGCTGGTGTATACATTAACGTTTATTACCTAAGACCTGCACTCAATTCTCGCGAGAACTTCTCGGCTAGAATTTTCGACAAGAACTTTCAAAGGAAATTCAAGAATTACAATGGCTCAAGACGCTGCAAGAACAATGGGGGCATCTACACTCTTGTTCACGGCCCTTCTCGTCCGTTCTCGGCGAGAATGTAGTGCTTGCATAAGACCTACACTACATTTTCGTCGAGAACAGACGAGAAAGGCCGAGAACGAGAGCGTGGTCACGCTTAATTGTTCTCGCGACCAGAAGTTTTCGCGAGGGTGTAGTTCCTGAGTGATTGTAGTTGAAGACCTTATGTCGTATACAAGGTGGAAAGTTGAGATGGGACACAAAGAGCTACCAGAAGCATTATAGCTACAAAAAAACGTAGGGTAAACTATATAATGATTGGCACCTTAAGGCTAAGCCAGACTTGACTTACTTATAACAAATGCAATTTTATGTTTAGACATAAGTAACCATTTTTGGATTATCGATTCTAATATAGGTTTTTAAATAAAAGAGTATTCTAGTATACATTATCAAAGTTTGAATTATAAATTTACGGATTAAAAAAATTATACCCGAAAGTATAGTCATTGGCACCCCAGGTACAAACATTGGCACTATGTATCAGTGATTGGCACTAAACCTCAATAATCTACACTAATATTATAAAGAGGAAAGATTTGTACCTATTTTTGTATGTTTGTATGTTTGTAATGAATAGGCTCAAAAAATACTGGGCCGATTTAAAAAATTCTTTCACCATTAGAAAGCTGCATTCACCCTGAGTAACATAGGCTATATTTATTGCTAGAAAAGATTAGACGTCCACCCGTGCGAAGCCGGGACGGGCCGCTAGTATTTTATAAACAGTTATTCTTAATCTTTGTACCTACAAATTGACATGTACAAATCAACAAAATTATTATTTTAGGTTGGTAGGTTTACTCGTAGATGTTTTAAAAATATACTGGGTGAAATTGATAACATTAGCATCCTTTTAAACTAAGTGTCTACCCATCAAACTGAATAAGTTTTACTATGAGAGCAAACCGATAGCAGCAATAAAATAATCATCTGTTGCATACATACATTTGAGTCGAGAAGGCATTGCAGTTTAGTATGAAACAGCAGATTTTTTTCCTCCGATCGGTTTGCTCCCATAGTGAAAGCTGTTCAGTTTGATGGGTAGACTCTTAGTTTAAAAGGATGCTAATGATATCAATTTTATCCTAGGCGCTGTCCTATTGCCATCGCTCGCGCGATCATGCGTTCGTCCCACGAAAATCATTGTGCCACTGTGCGTTTAAACATACTTATATCTGCGGAATATCCTATAGAAGGTCGTGCTATCATGAGATGCGATCGAATTGTTCTATTTCTATTCAGATATAAGTATGTTTAAACGCACAGTGGCACAATGATTTTCGACGGACGAACGCATGATCGCGCGAGCGATGGCAATAGGACAGCGCATATAACGGTAAGTCATCCTCACTTTCATAGATTTCGTTTAAATTTTGTTTTACAGCTTTCTCCTTAGCATTTTGATGTACAGTTTTGTGTACGTTTTCTCTTTAATGTGTATTTAGTAATGTATTATACTAAAATTGCCCCAAACTGACTCCAACCTGCCCCCAACGTGTCACCAAATTGCCCCAATCTGCCCCAACTGGACTGCAAACTGCCCCAACTTGGGCCCAAATTGGCCCAACTTTGCCCGTAACTGTCCCAACTTGGGGCCAAACTGCCCGACCTGCACCAACTTGGCCCTAGCTGCCACAACGATCCACATGTGCTCCAAATTGCCACAAGATTCTCCCAACTTAGCCCCAGGATGCCCCAAACTTGCTCGCAACCTGCCACCAACTTGTCCCGAAGCTGCTCAAACTCCCAACAACTAGCTCCAAATTGCCCCCAGCCTGCCCAAACTTGCCCCTATCTTGCCCCAAACTTGCCACAGCCTGCCTCCAATCTGTCACCAACTTACACCTAATGTACCCCTAATGGACCCCTTATCGACTCCTAGTGGACCCCTAATCGAATCCTAGTGGACCCCTGATGGCCCCCTAATGTACCCCTAGTGGACCACTAATGAACCCCTAGTTGACCCTTAATTGACTCCTAGTGGACCCCTGATGGCCCCTTAATGTACCCCTAATTGACTCCTAGTGAACCCCTAGTTGACCCCTAATTGACTCCTAGTGGACCCCCATTGGACCCCTAATGGTACTATAATTGACACCTAGTGGATCCCTAATTGACTCTTATTGGACCCTTAATGGTCCCCTAATTGAACCCTAATGGACCCGCAGTGAACCCCTAATGAACCCATAATTGACCCCTAATTTACTCCTAGTGGACCCCTAATTGGTAATGGTCCCCTAATTGAATCCTAATGGACCCCTAAATGACTCCTAGTGGATCCCTAATGGACCCCTAGTGGAACCTAATAGCACCTCTTGTACCCCTAGCACATCACCAACCCAGTTAATCGTTTGTCAGATTAACTTTTGCCAGAGACGCAAGCCCTGACTGACTAGTTGGTTGAACCAACATGACATTGACGTGACCTTGAACGCGTCTGTCGCGAGAGTTTCGCTTCTACTATAGTGTACTATTACTATTTATTCATATGACTATGCCTTCAATTGCAACGATTGGCACTCACTACAGTGATTGGCACTATACCTGTGTATAATGATTGGCAGTGCCAGAAATTGATAGCAAGGTAGTGAAACAAAATTCCAACATTGTTTAAAAGAAAATGTTAACAACCAATTCATCTCGAGGTCTAATATTGAAGGGAAAATATTAGAATTGATTTTTAGTGATTGGCATAGGTGCCAATGAATTATACTTCAGTACAAAATTATAACTATTGATTGGCACTCTATAAATTAAAGGTTACGTTAGAAAAATTAACGGAAATTCCATTAAAATCTATTATTTATTGTAAAACAAAGCAAAATAACACTCATCATATCTCATATGCATATTTATACGTAAATTATAAAAGTTCAAAATTACCCAATAACCCAGTAAAATTAGATAAATCAGAAGAAATAATTTCCGGAGTTTTGGAACTTTTTTTAAACGTTCCTTTGGTACGTAATATTGAAGAAAAAAAAAAGTCCTGGTGAAGGGGGGGTGAGCTCGAGGAAGGGGGGGGCTCTAAAGGTGACTTTTTTCAGTTTTTCGCTTATTTCTTTAAATCTAAAAGTCGTATCGAAATACTTTGTATGAAGAAATTAAACCTAACAAAATTTCCTACAAAACAAGTGATATGCATTTTTGTCATAGGACTTATCCTTTGAGGGCTACGGGGCCGAGAAAGTAACGGCATTTCAAAAATTATGAAATTTGTATGGCGACCCTCATGAAAGTTGAAGATAAAAACAAAATGATTTCATATTCTTAATCAGCAGCCCCGAAAACCCCCAGATACAAATTTTCAGTCGGTTCGGGGAACCCCGTAAAGCTGCATTGGCGTTTGAAATTTCCATGGTAGCCATTTTGGATATCGCAATTTTGGATTTTTTTCACCGCCAACCAAATCTGACCAGGGTCCTCTATGACATTTGTTCGAGGTCCATAACCCTATCTGTCATAGTTTCCGCGGGCCGTTGACCTCATCCATCAGGAGTCGACCTTCAGAGGAAGTCAACGTTTTCCCTGTATCACCAAGGCATCCATATGATGATCCCCAAATGTCATCCTTGTACCGTAAGGGGAACCTGGAGATCAATTGGAGGTATCTGGTTGACCCCCCCTCCCCCCCACATAGTTATTAGATAAATACCCGTATAATTGTTCACCGGGTTTCTCCCATTCAACGTGTAGTAAAATGATTTTAGGGATCATCATAAGGATGCCCTGGCGATAAAAATAATATTTCGACTTCCTCAGAAGGTCGACTCCTGACGGATGAGGTCAACGGCCCGCGGAAACTATGACAGATAGGGGTATGGACCTTGAACAATTGTCATAGAGGACCTTGGTCAAATTTGGTTGGCGGTGAAAAAAATCCAAAATTGCGATATCCAAGATGGCTGCCATGGAAATTTCAAAAGCCAATGCAGCTCTTAAGGGTTCTCCGAACCGACAGAAAATTTGTATCTGGGGGTTTTCGGGGTTTCTGATGAAGAATATGAAATCATTTTGTTTTTATCTTCAACTTTCATGAGGGTCGCCATACAAAATTCATAATTTTTTAAATGCTGTTACTTTCTCGGCCCCGTAGCCCTCAAAGGGTAAGTCCTATGGCAAAAATGCATACTACTTGTTTTGTAGGAAATTTTGTCAGGTTTAATTTTTCTATACAAAACATTTCGATACGACTTGCAGATTTCGAGAAATAAGCGAAAAACTGAAAAAAGTCACCTTTAGAGCCCCCCCCTTCCTCGAGCTCACCCCCCCCGTCACCAGGACTTTTTTTTTTCTTCAATATTACGTACCAAAGGAACGTTTAAAAAAAGTTTTAGAACTCCGGAAATTACTTCTCCTGATTGGTATATTTCAGCTTAATTTTACTGGGTTACAAAGCTTGTTAAATTTGCAATAAAATGGCGTCAAAGTAATATTTCTCCTGTCAACGACTTTGTTTATTTTACAGTGTTGTCAGGTTATATGTTACAAATATTACGATTGAAATTTATGAATGTTGACATTTACAAGAAACAAAAAAAAAATACCAAACTGTATTTTCTGATAGAACAATTCTTAATATTTGTGTTCAAAATGCAAAGTGCCAATGACTAGTGGGGTGCCAACAATACTATAGTTAACCCTACTTAGGAGACTAACCCAAACTTTTGGACTATTTTACTTCTCAATTCGAAAAAATTGTAATTTTCACAAAACTTTTTTCATCCCATTATTGGATACTCTTACTGATAAGGAACAAAGTCTCTATGTGGTCAACAGAAATCAAGGTATTAGAACTCTCAAAAAACACAAAATTAAATTCCCATACATTTTAGTAGAGCAAAAACAAAATCACTTCCAAACACTTTCCAAATTTTCAGGGGTGGGTAGTTCAGATAGAAGAATAACTCTAAACAAAAGCAACATAATTTTTGGCACCCTTTGAAAAATGACATTTTGTATGAGTTTTGGCGGCAAGGTGTAGTTTTTAAGGAACAAATTTCGAACACTGTGTACTTTTTTTGGGGTCACTTTTTGAGCTTCATTTACATTGCTATACATTCTTATTCGTAGGTTCAGACCATCAAATGGGCAACATTTAGATGGCATGGGCATTTCATAAAGTATATTTGATTGATTGATTGATTGAAATAGGCAACATTTACTATGGGATCAAACTTTAAATCGTAAAAAACATCTACTGTTCCATACCAAACTACAATGCCTCCTCGATTCAAAAAATGTACCTATGAAACGGCAATTTTTTTTTCGACCACAGTCCACCTCCCATACTACGGAGAGGGTGTACGGAGGGGGAAAATTAGTGGGGGGCAGGGACTGTCCGTAATGTATGCAGATACGTACTCTATCTTATACTGTGAGCCAAAAGTGTATTAAAGCAAGGGCATACTCACAAACCACCAAAGCTTTCTTGATGGGCATCAGAGTATCCCATATAGCAACGTTTCTGCTCTCCGAACTGTGGCCAGCTGTAAAATTAACAAGGATTAGTATTGATTATTACAAGCACTGTAATGATAATTTCATCATTCGTATTTATTTACCTGTCGCCACTAGACTGCAGGAACCGAGGAAAACGAAATCACTAATTCCTTTACTGTGACATTGATGAGTCTGAAACCAAGTAGCATAGAGTAAATAAAATAGTGATGAAGCTCAGCGGTCGCGGCGGGTCTATGCCCGCGTGGCGTGCGGGGTACGGCGGGGGACGGACGTACCCTAACTCAATTCGCTGTTAGGGTACGCGCGTAGGCAGCGTGGGCTGGGACGTACTCCTCCCGGCCCCCGCACGCCCCGCACGATTGGCCTGCCGCGATCGCTCAGCTTCGCCACTATTAGTTCTTTACACTATGACAGTATAGTTTTTTTGTTTTATGTTACACACAGAGAAACAAATAAAATAATAAATGAATAAATATATCATGGAATCCACAGAAATGAAAAAATTTCTGGGTAGGTAACTGAAGTCGGTTAACAATTTTATGAACCTTATTCTCATAGGGATAAAAGTGTCAAATGTAAATCAACTTTTATTGCCGACTTTCGTATGATTAGAAACTTTGCTGACCAAACAGTGTCTATCAAAAATCAACTCACGAAGAAAGGTCTAGGCGAGGCTTGTGGCGGCGCCGAGGGATGTAGCTGCCATAAGGCGAGGTTGCCGTCAGCGTCGCCGGCCGCGAACTTGTTGCCGTAGTCCGAGAACCGAACCCGCGTCACCTTCGCGAAGGCGCCGGCCGCGCGGGGCGTCCACACGCACGACGGGTGGCCCCACTCCCAGAGCTGCACTGAACCGTCTGCACCGCCCGTTAAATCTGACCGAACAAACATATCAATCAATCATCATTATATCAGCAAATGACCGTACAAACAAAGAATACTTAGCAATGAATAAGGCCAAGGCAGCGGGCCAAGGAGTTTATTTTATTTCCTTTTTTCAGAATTTTCCTGTACAGACATTGTTAGTGTATTTTGCGGAAAAAATTTTCCGCATTCATAATTTGTCGAATCCAAAATGTGTCAAATATAGACTTCCCTATACTGAACAAATTAGCATCATATTATCCCCTTCACCTTGTAGTTCTCTTCTTGGATAATTATTATAAGAACATAATGTATCAACCATCCAGATAAAATCGATCGAATTTATATTACGTCCCAATGCAGCGCGAAGCCCTCTCACGTCACAGGTCATGAGCGAATATTTATAAACAATAAATAAATCAGAAATTATTCAACTTACATAATGGTTGAGTAGGATGTGCCGCCATCCTTTTGATGTTGTCGATTTTATGTTTCAGCACCTGATTACACAATCCAAATTAGCAAACATTTTTAACAGCATCGTATACGTTAATAAGTTGTGCAAAGAAAATAACTCCCGTGTACAAAATTGTTTATTATATTGACGTCACATAATATAAATAAATCTATACAAAATTATAATAGGATTAAGATTAAAACTAGACAATTAACAGATCATGCTGTATAAAACCAATAAATATACATCGACAACACCAATACACAATTTAGCATTAAAAAAAACGTACCATTAGCAAAGTAAACATTTTAACTTAGGAACACCTACGAAAGTGAACTGAATAACAATCAAAATAAAGTCCAAAACAACGATGAACGAATTCATGAAGTAAATAAAAACATCGAATTCAGAATTATGATCGAACCAAATTGGTAAGAATGCCTGGTGAAAAAAAGAGAACGCTTCGTGTCTACAAGAAAAAAAAAAGGGAAAACGAGCTGAAATAAAACAAGGGGTGTGCAATATCACTGGTTTAGGAAGTGACGTAGGGTTGTCACTGACCGGTTTCATGAGAAGCTTGGAGCGATGCAGGACCAGGCGACAGTATTTCGCGTCGTGGCAACCCGGGAACTGCAGGCCCTTTACCTGCGACCAACACTCCGTTACACGCATACTTCCGTACATACATTCCTGCACATACATACTCCTAGGGCTATTTCAAAATCTAATAGATCACATAACTTTGTGAGTTAGTTTAAACTGAAGTGAGCTTTCAAGGTTCGAAGAATATTCTTGTGTCACAAAAGTGACAATGCGTGATTTTCTATTAGTAAAATAGAAATTACAATGGTACTGATTCGGACTGTGCCACGACTTAACTAAATTTATTCCTGTCACTTTCTAAAATAAGATTAAGAAAAGAGACAGAAAACCAACAACTGACTTTAGTGCTGTCAAAGTGACGTTACACGCCCAAAAACGCCTTAAATAAGATGGCGTACATTATGATGGCATCTTATTTTGGGCGTGTAACGTCACTTTGACAGCACTAAAGTCAGTTGTTGGTTTTCTGTCTCTTTTCTTAATCTTATTTTAGAAAGTGACAGGAATAAATTTAGTTAAGTTAAGTCGTGGCACAGTCCGAATCGGTACCATTATATAGTTGTCAAATATCCTTGTTACATCTGAAATAGCCCTTATCCTACAATGTTCCTATCTGCTGTTGAGTTGAGCAGTATCCTAAATTGTTCTATGTAAAATCGACCCTTAACTTCATCGATAATCTTTACAAAATAGAGAACTAACTGAGATCACGTTTTTGTCGAATTTACGTATCCCAGTGCAGAATCCTATACAGGGTCGTTCATAATATGCTGTCGGTTTTCTAAGGGGGTGATCAGACTATCAAACTATCTATGGAACCTATGTCGAAATCGCTAAAAAACAGGTATTCCATACAATAGGTACTGTAAACCTACTCAACCCAAATGTGTGGAATATGTTTTTTTTTTCGCCTTTTCGTTGTTAGTCCCATAGAGAAATTTGTTTAGTTTGACAGTCGCACGTTATACATCCCAATAAAATAAAATCATGAAGCAATAACTATCCATTCGTATTCCCAGTAGGTTCCAAATAAGGAATTATTAATAGATAGAGAAGTATAGAAGCGCGAGCAAAGCGCTGCGCAAGGCGACACGCAAACACGCGACGGACGAGTACATAGTACATACACAATTCACACCACGTTTCATATCACTGGACGAATAAATATAAAAGCAAGTGCAGTTTCATAATCAGTGAAAATAAATAAATTAGAACCATAACAATAAGAGCTTAAAATATAACTAGATTAGAATTCAATCGTACTTCTTTTAAATGCTGAGAGCGTCAAAGTATAGAATATAAAAAAAAATTTTGTTATACTAACTAGACGCAAGTTCCCCATGGGTCTTGGACCCATTGGTGAACTAATTTGTTTGAAATTGATGTCCAGGATAAAAATTCGTGATTCCGAGTTAGATCCTGGGTACCTCAGACGTAATAGAACGCAGACGTTCTTTTATGACGTAAACACAAATACGAAAGAGACAACACAAGTGCTAAGTATTTTTATAGACCGAAGTATCACATGAAAGTTCGAATGCTTTGTGTAAGGTTAAAATTTGATCATAATGGTCCGACACACATGGACCCAGAAACAGTCGTTTCCATATCATTTAGGATCTGCGGGCTGTGTCGGGCAGTTAAAAATAAAAAGGTTCTGGATTGATTTAGAAAACATTACATGAAGTGAATAAAAAAAATGCTTTATTGTCAATTATACAGGGTGTTACAAAAATACAAATAAACATTTAAGGGGGTGGTTAAGATCATCAAACTGAACAACTTTCACTATGGGACCAATATCGAAATCGCGAAAAAAAAAAATCATCATCATCATCATACCAGCCGATAGACGTCCACTGCTGGACATTGGCCTACTCCAAAATGAGGAGTTTTGCCATAATCGCCAAGATGCTATGCGTTTGCGATGTTCCATACTAAACTACAAAATTACTCGAGCTAAATGTATGGGACAAAAGATATTTTTTTCGCGATTTCGATGTTGGTCCCATAGTGAAAGTTGTTCAGTTTGTTGGTCTAAACCACCGCTTAAAAGTTTTCAATTTTTATTTTTACTTCTGTAACACCCTGTATAGGTTCCGTGTGTCAATTACATATAGGTATGTTTTGTAAATACGATGATTATATCCCAATTATATTTATTCGTCAAGTGAGGTGAGCCCACAAGTTAGATCATTAGTGAATCCTTCAACGTACTGTCACAATAAACGCTTCGTGGCCGGTCGGCTTTACGTTAACGCCGGGCGGCCGCTCCTGCTGTGGATTTATTATTTACTTAGACTAATTATATCCGGACCGGCCTTGCGGTAGCTTTTCCCCTCTGCCACGGTATTAGATCAATTAATCTTGCGCATTTACACCCAATTTTATACCTTATCACTAAACGAGACAGCCTATAATAGCGAAACAATAATTTTGAACTTAGAACGTTTGGGGTTTACACGAGACTACTTTTCATGATTTTGAACATTCAAAATTAGAATCTAAAGTCATAGGGAATAAAATCCAAAGTTGCGGATAACATGTTACCTCGCCCCCCGCAAAAAGTGGCAGAAAGTTTGTTAGTAGAATGACACGTGGTTACGCGTCCCGATATAATTAGTCTAAGATTATTTACAACTACTTTACAACGTAACAACCATTCAACGCTCCACGTTAAAATATCCATGTGTTAGTAATATCAGTGCAAAACAATATAATATTGTTAATATCAATAACAATAGTGATTATTAGAAGTTAGTTAGCAATCATCTATTAATATGAGTCGCCATATGAGTAAGTTGTATTATTTACTAGAAATAAGTGTGTAGCTTTTGAGATTTTTTGCGCTAAAAATTTCTGTAGGGCTAGCATGCTACGCACGATAAAGCGACAACACGAGAAAACCGTCTTGCGCGCTCGCAATCATAATACAGGGTTACTTTTTTCTTCCATGCAATCTGTGTCGTTAATAGAACACATTAAAGGGAAAAAAATTTTTTTTTTGTTTGTTATTTTTTCAATTTATCCACCCGAAAATTTATGTAGCGTTGCTACACTACACTCGTGAGTCAAAAAGGTAGGTAGGTGCGAGGGTAGCCCGGGGGCGACCGGCGTACGCGCCCCGTGGCCTCTCTCAAGGGTGAATCACTGCACTGATCGCAACCCCTCCGCAGAGTGCGCACGCGTCTTGTTTTGAGTGCGCTCGACTTTAAATATTTTTGTATGAAACATGGTAAAATAAAAAAATACGTGTTTTTCTATTTCGAATGAGCTTCATATATTCGTAAAATTTGCGCACTGAGTCCGAGGTAACCCTGTATACCCAAAGTAGGTAACAAAGACAGGGACACGTCTCGATTATTGTCATTTTCTCGGGGGTGGCATGCTGAGCCCTCTGGTTTTTAAGTAAATACACTATTTTACTGTTAAAATTAACCATAAATTATTAAACTGCGGTGTTTATGTATTTCCGGGTTCATTACGATGTTAGTTGTTATTTACTTTAGCCTAGTATAGTATTATTTTATCTGTGCTTTAGCTTTTTACATGCTGGTAAATGTTGAAATCTGTGTTTTTTATGAAAACATTTTTTTTAACACAGCTCAGCGAATTTTAGAGATCGCAATGTCGATACTCAGATAGCGTATAATCTACAATTCTTAAGATTTTAATTAATAATTTCCAATTATCACTGTTAAAACACCACACTACATTAACGGTTTAGTCACAAAATACAGATTCAATTATGAAGCCCGCACTTCACTCTCGCCGAGATTTCAACTTTCAAGGAAAATTACTATGGCTTATGATGCCACGAGAACAATGAAGGGCATCCACACTCTCGTTCTCGGCCGGTCTCGCCCGTTCTCGGCGAGGATGAAGAGCCGGCATGAAGAGTATAATTGGACATGTTTTAGTGACAACGTCCCGTCCGGTCCATTAGAGTAGAGTAACAAATACTTACGACACTGGCGCCGCGGCCGGTCTGGCTCGCCATGCCGACGGGCGCTTGCGGCGCGTTCGGGTTCAGGGGGGAACTGTTGCCGGTGCCCGGGACCGACCCGTTGTTCGGTCTGAAACATATTGATGATTAGAGATCGGATAATCGGATGCATATTTACCTAAACTTCACTTTTTTCGCCACAAAAACAGGCTATGGATATGCCTTTCTGAATAAAATTATTTAAAAAAATCGGGCCACCCGTACCGTTTTGTCATAACATGAACAACTCTGAAAACATGAAAAACTCTGACAACGTTGTTTAGATTTTTTTTTTTTATTAACTATGGGTTTGCTCTTGACCTCAATCCAGTCCTCAGGACGAAGATGGGGTCGTAGATGTAGCGAGCTTACCCAGAAGATGCCTATTCACTCGTACTTTAAAGGAATCCGGGTTGTAAGTACTCGGAAATACTGACGCAGGTAAGGCATTCCACTCCTTGGCTGTGCGCATTATAAAAGATTCAGAAAGGCGCTTGGTGCGGATATGTGGGATGTGTTAGATGGATATGTATGATATGATATGGATATGTTAGATGTCCAAGTTCTACGATATTTGGTATGTCGATGAATCTTTTAGCGATACCGGGAGTTTAAAACAATCCTGGGATTATTTCATAAAATAAACGAATTGAGACATGTTCACATTATTCTTGTGAAAAATGAAGTTTAGGTAAATATACATCCGAATATACGATCTGTATTGATGATACAACACTAGTTTGAGAGTGTGCTCTCGATTGAACGAGTATGAAAGACTGGTTTTAGAGTATTGCTTACAACCGCGTAGTATCGTCACAGAATAGACAATAGGGGAGCCGAGCAAAAAGGACATAAAGCAGAAGCACGCGTGCGAGCGGGACGGCGGGTGTTCCGCCATCTTGCTTTTGTTTAGCAGTGAGTTAAGCATCGTGAGACTGTTATATGGAGTGCTGGGGGTACTGTTATAGTGAGTGTGGTATCTTTTCATTGTTACTTCTATTCACAATACCTCTCTGTAATATCGAATAATACCATCAGTGGTTTCCAGCTAGCAGGGGTCATTTTTCTAAATTGTTTTGAAACCCGTAACGAACAAATTGAATCAGGAGGAGTAAAAAAACAGTACTTGACGGCTTCACCTATCAGAAAAGAAGGTGAATAATAAAATAACCCTAGTATTAACTCACTTGTTGTCTCTGCCTACCCCAGTAGTGGGACATAGGCGTGAGCATATACAACGTGTTATAAATTAGCAACGTGTTAATATTAAAACCTCATACACCCCAACTGATTTATAACAAAATAATTACATTGAATCAATAATTTCATTATTTTGATAGTTAAAATTTTAAGTTATTCGCATTTTAAGTTTTGAGGCAAAAATGATTTGTTATCATTTCAGCACTGAAAGAAAGCGCTAACGTACTCATGGATACATTTTTATAATCTTGTTTTGGTAGTAAGTAGGTTGAGTGTGCCCGTGCGGTGGGTTGACATCGGGTTCAGAAAATTTTATATTTTTCAAATAAATTAAATAAATTTTGAAAAAAATTACCTATGTTGAAACCATGATAATTCGATTCTGCTCTCGATTCTAAACAAACTACTTTCTAGTTTTGCGTTAATTCATTAACACGTTGTATATGTATGTATATATTAACTTACTTGTCCTGATGCTGTATGAGCAAGAAGCCAGTATCAGGCAGCGTGGCGGGGTCGGAAGCGAGCCCCAGCAGGTCCACCTCGCACTCGTCCTCTGCCCAACAAGCGCCGCCACGCAGCAGCAGGGACACGTCCATCTCCTGCACTTCGCGGGCCGTCGCTACTGCTAGCAGGCCTCCACCGACCTGCCAAGTAAAGTGTACATTTGAATTACTTGTTATGTATGCATAATCTATCAGTTTTACAACGGTCACGGACCAGTAAGTTTTTACAAAAAATTTCTATACTTACATGGGTATAGAAAATAGCATCCTATTGAAACGATGCTTACGCTAGGAGCAGCAATCAAGGACAGATCTCGGTGATAAGCGTCAGTCCAGATGCGAGATGTGCTTTGACTGGTGTCCCGATCGATGGGTACCTTGTATAATTCAGAGATAATCTCAGACTTATCCTGAGACAACCCTTTGATATCGATCGGGATTACGCAAAAAGTTGGTTTTTAAAGTAGTGAATGTTTCGACTTGCCATCGTTTTGAAGAAAATGCCAATCAGCGTAAGATGCTGGCTGATTGGCCATGATGCGCCGGACGTCACTAGGTGAGGTTTTCTTCTTGAACTCTACGTTAGAACCATCTGCCGCCGGTGTTGTCGTCACGTGGTTCCCCTACGTACCCTGTTGAGGCAGAAGGCGGCGATGGAGTCCTGCTCCTTGTGTATGATCCGCACGGGGCTGTGCAGCTCCTCGTCGCGGCGCTGCTGGTGCGGGATGCAGCCGCCGCGCGCCTCGCCGCCCGCCTCCGCCATCGAGACCGTGCGCCGGCGGGAGAATACCGCCCGGATGAATACTTCCTGCAATCACAGGACATTTTAAATTGTCCCTCAAAGTCCAGTCAAAATAATACTGGATGATTTTTTTTTTGCCGTTCCGACACTTTCAAGTGTGGCTCAGCCCATCAAACTGAACAACTTTTACTATGGGAGCAAACCTGAAATCGGAAAAAAAATCTACTGTCTCATACATTTGAGTCGAGTATGAACAGCAGATTTTTTTTTGCTATTTCAGGTTTGCTCCAATAATAAAATTTGTTCAGTTTGGTGGTCTGAACCACCCCTGAAAGTTTCGGAACGGTAAAAAAAATCATCCAGTATATTCAATATACAGGGTGTAACAAAACACCCTAGTAATACTTAAGGGGGTGCTTCAGACCATCAAACTGAACAACTTTCACTATGGGACCAACATCGAGAAAAAATAAAAAAAATCAGCGGTCCCATACATTTTAGTCGAGTCGACACTGCAGTTTGTATGGGACAGCTGATTTTTTTTATTTTTTCTTGATGTTGGCCCCATAGTGAAAGTTGTTCAGTTTGATGGTCTGAAGCACCCCCTTAAGTATTACTAGGGTGTTTTGTTACACCTGTATGAGCTTAAAGCCTATTAAACGTTATTTAACATACTTTTATTACTTTTGCTTTCTGATGAATACAAATAGGCGTACGTACGATTTAACTGTAGTATTTACGTGCAGTTTATATTATCAAAATGAATTCTTAAAATGTTCCTTTAATTACTAAGAATACAAATAACAAAACAATGGGCGTTAAACTGCTGTAGTACCACTGCCGATTCGCGGTAGGCCTATTGGCTATGTGCGAAGCTGCGAAGTGGGTGTTGGGAACTGTCAAGTCGATCGCAACGCACGCCGTGGCAGAAATTTGAACTACTGACGGTGAAGCTGTGTCAGATTTGCTTGAATCTATGCAAATCCGCACACTAACTTAACACGAAATCTCAAAATCTCCAAAACTGTCAAGACTACTAACTTAAAATTTGGTATTGAAGTTTCTATTGGCATCTAGATGCTCACTTAAAAAAGGCTTGTCGCATTTTAAACCCCCAAAGGTGTTAAAACTGAGGTAAAAGTTTGTATGGGAATTCCGATACAAATTAGATTTTGTGCGGGGCTTCGTCCGCATCCGCTCCCGTCATCGTACCGGAATAAAATATAAGCTAGCTTTTAACACTAATAATAAGCTTTTAAACATAAAAAGTTTTATCAAAATCGGTCCAGTAGTTTTCGCAGAATCCTCGAACAAACACAGTCCTTTACAGTACTATAGTAGTGTAGATAATTCACGGCTGGCCGACATAGTTCATGCGCTACGCCGCGCTAGTGTGGCGCTAGTGTCGTGCACATAGCCAATAGAAGTTTTAATATAAAAAGGACCATGTAAAGATGTAAACCATCGTTTAAACTAACCTGAACTTGTTCCTGTCTAACGAGGTAGCTCCACAACCGCCGCGCTGGCGCTGCGCTCCACAGAGCCGAATTAAATGGAGTGTTATGCTTCTCCAATAAGCACCTGAAAATATTAAAAATTGTTAGTACATCATTTCGGCCTACCGGTACTTCTACCATCAAAAGCTGATGAACTCTTCTGAACCTTATTCCCACATAAAATCAACATAATGCGCCACACAGCCTACCTATCTTTGTTAACCATTTCCTCTACCCTAATAACCCAGTAAAATTAGATAAATCAGAAGAAATAATTTCCGGAGTTTTGAAACTTTTTTTAAACGTTCCTTTGGTACGTAAGATTGAAGAAAAAAAAAGTCCTGGTGAGGGGGGGGTGAGCTCGCGGAAGGGGGGGGGGGGCTCTAAAGGTCGACTCCTGAAGGTGAAGTCAACGGCCCGCGGAAACTATGACAGATAGGATTATGGACCTCAAACAAATATCATAGAAGACCCTGGTCAGATTTGGTTGGCGGTGGAAAAAAATCCAAAATTGCGATATCCAAGATGGCTGCCATGGAAATTTCAAACGCCAACACAGCTTTCAAAGGTTCCCCGAACCGACTGGTAATTTGTATACGGGGGTTTTAGGGATAGCTGATTAAGAATATGAAATCATTTTGTTTTTATCTTCAACTTTCATGAGGGTCGCCATACTAATTTCATATTTTTTTCAAATGCTGTTATTTCTCGGCCCTGCAGCCCTTAAAGGTTAAGTCCTATGACAAAAATGACATATGACTTGTTTTGTAGGAAATTTTTGAAAAAAAGAGGTTTAATGTGTCCATACAAAACATTTCGATACGACTTACAGATTTCGAGAAATAAGCGAAAAACTGAAAAAAGTCACCTTTAGAGCCCCCCCCCCTCCTTCCGCGAGCTCACCCCCCCCCCCCCCTCACCAGGACCTTTCTTTTTCGGCGATGTAGTCGGTGGGGGGAGCGCGGGACTCCAGCGTCTCTATAACGATCATCATCAGCTACTCACTTGTATTTATTGATGGGTGGGCCGGTAGTGTGCTGGTCGGGGAAGCAGCCGGCGATGTAGTCGGTGGGGGGAGCGCGGGACTCCAGCGTCTCTATAACGATCATCATCAGCTACTCACTTGTATTTATTGATAGGTGGGCCGGTAGTGTGCTGGTCGGGGAAGCAGCCGGCGATGTAGTCGGTGGGGGGAGCGCGGGACTCCAGCGTCTCTATAACGATCATCATCAGCTACTCACTTGTATTTATTGATAGGTGGGCCGGTAGTGTGCTGGTCGGGGAAGCAGCCGGCGATGTAGTCGGTGGGGGGAGCGCGGGACTCCAGCGTCTCGGTCAGCTGCTGCTGCCATTGATCTACGCGTCGTAACGCCGCGTGTACTGTTGGACTTGTCGTGGCTAGTTCTGAAATTTTATTTGGTGTTTTTGAGTATACTGACGTTTTTGTTTACATAATATTCATATAGTTTTCCCTAATATGCTGACAGTTTAAGGGGATGATCACAGTATCAAACAACTTTCTTTACGGGACGAATATCGAAATCGGAAATAAAAATCAGCTGTCCCATACAAAACTGATGTACCTACCTACCCGACCAAAATGTATGGGACAGCTGATTTTTTATCGCGTTTCCTGAGGTAGACTCCATAGAGAAAGTTGTACAGTTTGATGGTCTGAGTTCACCGTTTCAGTATTTAGCTAGGCTGTCACTGACACCCTGTATAGATTCTACGGAGAATGTGGGGGTGCACTAAGAAAGTATTATTCGATATTCTAAATTCACGCGGACGGGACGAAGCGAAGTGGCGGGCAAAAGGTAGTATAATATACCTAAGTAGGTGGACCATTCCATTGGACAATATAAGTACCCATAGTCGTCTCAGGTGGACCACGGAAGTCGGGGTCAAAGTGCTCCGTGTTTGACAACTTGCCACGTTTAGTACAGACCTGACATCTCAATGCCGCACAGCTGCAGGAACTGCTGCAGCTTCTGCTGCGCGATGCGAAGCACCGCCACCCGCATCACGCACCACGAGTACGAGTCGGGGTCAGAGTGCTCCGTGTTTGACAACTTGCCACGTTTAGTACAGACCTGACATCTCAATGCCGCACAGCTGCAGGAACTGCTGCAGCTTCTGCTGCGCGATGCGAAGCACCGCCACCCGCATCACGCACCACGAGTACGAGTCGGGGTCAGAGTGCTCCGTGTTCGACAACTTGCCACGTTTTTCAGACCTACGTTAACGAATTTTGGGTTAAAATTACATGGAAAAAGCATTTTGACGTGCGATTGAAATTTGTAGCGGAAAAGTTAATTTTTTTCACTTTTGACGTCAGGTAAATCGCTAGATGTTTGTATTGTAGATGGGTTGGTATTATCACACCGAGGAAGTCATTGTGACAAGAAAACGATTGATTCCATATAAAAAAAAATCGGTTTATTCTTGATTCTTGTTTTTAACAGACATTACCCAAATGGCACATGTAGCATTATAAGAGACCACTTTTGGTGTAACTCGGAACTTGTTGCATTAATTAACACTTAATAGGGTTCAACTGAGAACTTAGAGCTGCTTATTACGCTTTAGTCTTTATAATAGCATTATAAGAGCAGGAACGGATACTATTGTAACGGGATCAGAGTTAGAGCAGCTGTCAAAAATGCCTTCTTACAGCCTATATCGCATTGGTTGCTTAAGAGCATTATAGGGGCAGTAAAATATGATTATTGCTGTATAAAGGTGTAGAATTATACCACTGTAATGCTAGCATCTTAAAAGAGTCAATGTGAACTACTGTACAGCCAATAGAGTTAAAGTGGTGTACACGTAGAGTGATTTAACGCTTAAAGTTCTATATTGGTTCACCTCAACTCTGTTATTCAGCCTCTTTTTCAAAGCTGCTTAAAGGTGTTATATTAGCACTCGTGAACACCATAGGTATTCCGAGATACCCTTGTAACTCAGAAATACAGCATTTGGTAGTAAAGTGGTGTACACGTAGAGTGATTTAACGCTTAAAGTTCTATATTGGTTCACCTCAACTCTGTAATTAAGCCTCTTTTTCAAAGCTGCTTAAAGGTGTTATATTAGCACTCGTGAACACCATAGGTATTCCGAGATACCCTTGTAACTCAGAAATACAGAATTTGGCAGTAAAGTGGTGTACACGTAGAGTGATTTAACGCTTAAAGTTCTATATTGGTTCACCTCAACTCTGTAATTAAGCCTCTTTTTCAAAGCTGCTTAAAGGTGTTATATTAGCACTCGTGAACACCAAAGGTATTCCGAGATACTCTTGTAACTCAGAAATACAGCATTTGGCAGTAAAGTGGTGTACACGTAGAGTGATTTAACGCTTAAGGTTCTATATTGGTTCACCTCAACTTTGTTATTAGCCTCTTTTTCAAAGCTGCTTAAAGGTGTTATATTAGCACTCGTGAACACCAAAGGTATTCCGAGATACTCTTGTAACTCAGAAATACAGCATTTGGCAGTAAAATGGCTACAGAAAATACCACTATATTGCTTTAGTCTGCATAATGGCGTTTAAGTAGTTCACATGAATGGCTTAAGCGTTGATGTGAACCATAATAACACTAATATAAGCCGCATATTGCTGCATATTGGTTCACTTGAACTCTTATTTACTGCAATAAGCGTTATAGAGGAACCGGTGTGTACTCTTGTACAGCCATAGTCGTTAATTCAGGATTATAAGAGTTCACATAGGTTTCTTAAGAAAGCGCCATTTTGTTATAACTTTATAACTAGGGATGCAACGATTACGAAGCGGTGCATCGTTTTGCATCTGTAATCGTAATAATCACGATTAATAACGATGCAATGCACCGTAGTAAGAATCGTACGATTATTAGATAAATGGAATTGAAAACGTCATACCAGACCTGAATACTAGATTCTAGAGCCAAAAAACAACTTTAAAAAAAAATGGGATCTCTCACTGCCACTCTAGCTCATTTGGAGCAAAATCTATTTTTTTTATCAGAGATGATTCAATTTTTTTTGGAATTCTACTGATTCCTATGATTTGATTTTCGGTTTGAAGTAAGAAATGTATTCTCGTTCTCGTGCTATCTCGTCCACATTTTAAAATATAAATCTCCCACGTAAATCGGACGAGATATCACTTGATTAACGAGATTATACAGAATCATGTTCCATAATTTTTTTATTGTGATTTTCAAAGCAAATTGGCCTTTATGCATCAAAAAATCAGAATCCTGACCAAGTGAAGTGAACAAATTAGTAGAAAAATAACAAAATCTTGGAAATTTTTTAAGTTTTTTTTATTGATTTATCTTTCATTTGAATGCAAAGAAACACTAGGAAAACGGATTCTGAGTATAATCTCAACTAAATTTGCTTAAATAATCGTAATGCATCGGTTATCGTAATAAATAACGATTAATATCGTAATCGTAATCGTAATGGCCGAATCGTTGCATCCCTATTTATAACCTAAACCATATGATAAATAAAATTATGGTGTTGTTTATGTTTTACTAATGATTTCTGCTTTTATTTACACGTAAAACACATATTTATTATAATATAAAATAAAACTTTGTATGATTTCATGCAAATCAGACACAAAAAATGTACACATATATTTTGACGTGTAATTATTTTCACAATATTTCTAATTAAAAACGAAATATTTCCGAGGCGCGTAAAAAATTTGCTATAAAACCATATAAACATTCACAATGAACTTGCATTCCCAAATGTATTCACAGGCTAATATTATAAAAGTGTACTTAACTAGGTTATCACAAATTCTCAATAAAACGTCACTTCACGCCATTAATAACCAACACTCACGGAATTTATTTAAAGAATTTAACTCTACTAATAACATAAATTCAGGTTTTTATGTACACACTCTGCTGATGCTCGAAGAATAATGTAGAACCTCAAGCGTTATTTAAGTATAGCAGTAACCCCAATCCTAGGGCTTAGTCTGTATAACAGGACACTCGTATTCTGTTAAGCAGCTGATATAATGCCTTGTGGCCCATTATAATTCCAATATAGAACCTTAGGCTGTATAACTTGTGCCCAAATAAGAGTTATATCGGTGTTAACAGCGCTGTTAACACCATTGTAACACCATCTTATACAGCCTTTAGTTTCCGTGTACACCAAAAGTGGTCTCTTATAATGCTACATGTGCCATTTGGGTAGCCAGTAGATTTTGGTTTGAGTTGAGCCTGGTTGATCGATTACAATATTTGCTTGATGCTACCGGCTAGTTACTTCGTGATTGACACGCGCTTAATACAACATTATGTTTTCCGCTCTACACATACTACACAGAACTTCTCTTTCAGTCGTCTTCTCTACTGACGGTACTTGCTTGATCAAGCATAGAACGCTTTGTATCTGTTCGAGTAGGTACATGGCAATAACGTTAATCACACGCACTTGCTGCAAGGAGCTTTGTAACGAGGCACTTACTTGGTGTTGGAGGTGTCGAATATGTCGTCGTCGTCGGGATCGCTTTCGCTCTCCTCGGCGTCCTCCGCGCCCGACTCTGCAGAGTCGTAGTCGTAGTTCTCCGGGTCCTGCTCCGGTGTCGGCTGTTCGATGTTTTATACATTAATTTATTTATCGTAGGTCACAACGTAGATCTTAAGGGCACAGATGAGCGTTCCAACATACCAACGTTTTAATGTTGTTTGAATTGCGCGAAAAACAAAAAGTTCAACTATCTGTATGAACCGTTATCTATATAAATTATGAACCTAGAGTACAGGTAAGGACAACAAACTGTGTCAATTTCTCGATCAATTAGTACCAAAAAAATAAAAATCCTTGGGAACGTATTGTATGTATTATTACAAGGAACTAGAGATAAAAGAATTTAAAAAAGTTGTGAAGTCATGGCTTGTGGAAAGGGTTTTCTATAGCGTGAGAGAATTTCTAGAGCATGAATAGCAAATAATATAACTTTGTGTCGTTTTCATTTATTTAAACCTAATATGTTATTAT
This sequence comes from Agonopterix subpropinquella, assembly GCA_922987775.1. Lineage (NCBI taxonomy): Eukaryota > Metazoa > Arthropoda > Insecta > Lepidoptera > Depressariidae > Agonopterix > Agonopterix subpropinquella. Next base: position 8,381,628 of record OV277708.1, on the reverse strand, counting down.
TCAAATTACTGTAAATTAATCAATTCAATTCAATTTATTTATATTGTTATTGTTTGATTATTTTTATTGTTTCAATGGACGTCATGTATTGAATTGAATTTATTATTACAACTTTTGACATGATTGATTTAGATTTTAAGATTTTGTGTAAATGCCTGCAAAGGTAGGCTTCAGTGAGACTAATCACTGTAAAACATCTGGTAAAGCTTGTATACCTGAATCCATACACAATAAATTTCATTTTCATTTTCATTGTGCGTTCACAATCATCCCATAATGTTGAATTTTTAAAATGCAATGCGTCCTGATTGTTCTAGCGCGAATATTCAATCTTCTTCTTCTTCTAGAATAGCGTTATTGAAGCGCTAAAAAAATTATCAAAATTTGCTCACGCTCGGCGTCAAAGGCGGTAACAGATGCTCGCGCTCTATAGCCTATCTAAATACTAGTATGTAACGGTACCTTAAGCAGCAGGAAGGTGAGTATACTGCAGATGGGTGGTACGAACTGCTCGCGATAGGTGGGCCGGCCCTCCTGAATGTTCTTGTGCGGCTGGGCCGGGCCCAGGCCCAGTAGCCGCATGTTCAGCAGCGCGCGCTTCTCCCGCAGAGACGACCACACCGACGTGCCTTCCGCACGCTCCACCAGCTTCGGCTGGAACCAAACAAAATAGTTGAGTAAATGAAACAAAATGAGGTTCAGATCAGAGATATTTAGGAAATATTACTTGTAATCAAACATTGCTACATAGTTAAAGGCATCGTCCCAATAGAACGCGAATCGACCATCGCGTGTTCGCGTTCAAACATTTGAATCGCGCGATCGCGTCGTGCAATTTCAGTTAGGACACCTATTCGAGTTCAATATGTTTGATCGCGCGTTCGTACGAGTAAAATTCGCGCGAACCTACGATGATCGCGCATTCGCGTTCTATTAGGACAATGCCTTAGATAGAATCAAAAAATGTTTCGGATTTTATTCATTTAACATATTCTCCGAAGAGGTTTCACATGTTAATATCGCTACAAAAAAATAGACCAAAATGTTACTTTGCTGTATTTTTCTTCTGGGTGTCTGCCCGTGAAATATATAGTTTTATTTTCTTCCTAGTCAAGATGACTTGCGAGAGAAGAGGTTATACAGCGCAGCAACTCTTTAACACTACGTGGTTCATCATAAACCGACAAGTCATACCGTAGGGATAGCATGCCGCGCACGACAAAGCGACAAAATAAGAAAACCGTAGTCAAGTGCGCTCGCTTTTGCATACGCAAAGTAACAAAGACAGAGGTGCGTATCGATTTTTGTCATTTTCTCGGGGATGGCATGCTAGGGGTTGCAGGACACAGGGTTGCGGTTACGTGTATTTTAATTAAAAATAAAACAGTTATGTACACACAGCGACACATCAAGCTATACAAAACCAAAATAAGCTGGCCGCGCGTAGGACGAGTAATGTATAACGTCACGCGACCAGCTTATATTGGTTTTGTATAGCTTGATGTGTCGCCGTGTGTACAAAGTAAAGTCCAAACCTGAGGCGGCGCGGGTGCAGTAGTAAGTAGTCTTCTTACACCGCCACCAAATAACTTCGAGTGCGCTTTTAAGTCCGCCGTATGTGCTGTCAACCTACAACAGGTAGAAGAATAGGTGGAGAAACGCATTGGAGGTACAGTCAAAGAATCTTATAACCGATTTCGATTCGACTACTTATACAGGAATGCAATCATGTATACAGGGTGAAATTGATATCATTGGCATCCTTTTAAACTAAGAGTCTACCCATCAAACTGAACAACTTTTACGATGGCAGCAAACCAATCGGAGCAACTAAAAAATCTGCTGTCCCATACTAAACTGCAATGCCTACTCGACTCAAATGTATGCAACAGCAGATTTTTTTTTTGCTCTGATCGGTTTGCTCCCATAGTAAAAGTTGTTCAGTTTGATGGGTAGACTCTTAGTTTAAAAGGATGCCAATGATATCAATTTCACCCTGTATATGCATCACCGGATATTTTTTGGTGCATGTGTATGCGCTAAGCACAGATGCACTCTGTCATGCTTACTCTCCAATGGCAGTTCAAGATTGTTGGTATTACGACTTAGGGTTCTATCTATCTATCTATCTATCTATAACGTCACGCCTCTTTCCCAGTGGGGTAGGCAGAGACCAGGGCGCGCCACTTACTACGATCTTTACATACCTCTTTTGCCTCATGCATATCCATACATCTCTTCATACATGCCCGTCGGTTTCGAGTACTCCGCACCTCCCCTTTTTGTAGGACGCAACTGATTTGATCAGCATACGTCCTACGAGGGCGCCCTCTGCCGACACTTCCACTCACATTAGCAACATATATCTCTTTCGTACATCTGCTGTCACTCATCCTTTCCACATGACCAAACCAACGAAGCATACCTTTCTCTATTCTTGTCACAACATCTTCTTTCAATTTACATCGATCTCTTATTACACAATTTCTCACTCTATCTCTCATCGTGACACCACACATATTTCGCAAGGAACGCATTTCAACTTTAACAAGTTCTTGCTTTAATCTGAGTATTGAATCATTATCCTACACAAACTTCTGAAAATTATTCTCGACTGCTTTAGACAGACAAAAAGATTTATTAGATGAAATGAAGAACATTACAAATGCATAACAATTAAGTTTTGTCTCTAATGGACCACTAACATAACACAAAGTACAAAATTACAAACATTTTTCCCGTATTATGCGTATTAGCGTTATATTGATTCTGTATTTGTCAAACTGCTCCAGACAGAAAATCCTTGAAACGCGATTTTTTGATGGAACAATTCTTCAAAAATACCATCGTACAGTACGAGCAGGAAAATAATTCCGCGCGTCAATCTTCGTTTGAGAAGAGCAGAGTTCCCGTCAAAACTCGAAGTTGTTTAGTAATCAATCAATCAAGTAGGGTGTAAATTCGGATAGCAGCGAAAAGGGCACGAAAACAATTAGCCCATAACCGCAAAGGATTTTTTTTTCTTATAAATAACGCTCACAGGCACATACATTGTAATGATCCCAAGGTAAGCCTTAGGCTTTTTGTTTTGGGAGTCATACAACAACGGCACAAATATATAACATCCATGACCGAACCGGGATTCGAACCCAGGACCCTGGTTTGGCAGTCGCGCGTGGTAACCATCACACCAATCGGGTCGTCAAATTGAAGGTGGCACATCCTAATTGTAATTGGTCAATATAATGTCGCGCGATATTAAAATTTGTCAACTGTGCAGGTACATAAGGTAGGTAAGACTTATAAACTCGGTACTACTGTAGATACATTACCTGTAAAGTAGATGGGCATCCCTAGCCGCAAGCGCCCAGCCCAGTAGAGCAAGGTAGACAGCGCAGTACGCTTCAGCCAGCAGCACGGGAAGGCGAGGCGCGTCGTCCTCCTCCGCCGCCCTGAGGGCCAGCCCCCGCAGCGCCGACACGCCCGGCCACTTGTTGGGCGGCGTGGTCACCACCAGCTCCTCGATCGAGTGACGCCTCTGACGACTCAGTAAGTGGTGGGTCGACCCTGGCGTCTCCGTTATTATACTGCAAGCAATTTTGCGCATTTATTTTGTTGGCATAAGAATTCTGTCGGAACTCGTCCTATGTGAAGTAATATTGTGTTGGTGCAATTTTAACCGAGTTAATGGTAGTTAGTTTCGTAATAATAATTTAACAATAAGTTTATCGGAACGTCATCGGATGTATTAACACTACTTTTAGTTTAATGTAGGTGTCGATTCGAACTGTGCCACGACTTAACTTAACTAAATTTATTCCTGTCACTTTCTAAAATAAGATTAAGAAAAGAGACAGAAAACCAACAACTGACTTTAGTGCTGTCAAAGTGACGTTACACGCCCAAAATATGATGCCATCATATGCTACGGTTCGAATTGTGCCAATAGTGCAAACGCTATGCACACGCCACTGAACTTGCCTTGCCACTGAACTCTATATAATGTGTATGTAATGTTACCCGTCGTGATGGTGTGTGTGCTTCAGGCTGAAGCTGTCGGAGTCGCACAGGCTCTGGTAGATGCAGGCGGAGAGCGCTATGGACAGTTCTCTCAGAGTGAGCTGTATCCTTGCCTTGCCACTGAACTCTATATAATGTGTATGTAATGTTACCCGTCGTGATGGTGCGTGTGCTTCAGGCTGAAGCTGTCGGAGTCGCACAGGCTCTGGTAGATGCAGGCGGAGAGCGCTATGGACAGTTCTCTCAGAGTGAGCTGTATCCTTGCCTTGCCACTGAACTCTATAGAATGTGTATGTAATGTTACCCGTCGTGATGGTGCGTGTGCTTCAGACTGAAGCTGTCGGAGTCGCACAGGCTCTGGTAGATACAGGCGGAAAGCGCCACGGACAGTTCTCTCAGAGTGAGCTGTATCCTTGCCTTGCCACTGAACTCTATAGAATGTGTATGTAATGTTACCCGTCGTGATGGTGTGTGTGCTTCAGACTGAAGCTGTCGGAGTCGCACAGGCTCTGGTAGATGCAAGCCGAGAGCGCCACGGACAGTTCTCTCAGAGTGTGCAGTATCCTCGTCGCAGAGCCCCCGGGTATACCGAGCTCGCCTAGTGTACCCAGCATGTCGTGTGCCACTGACTGTTGGGATACAAATTATTTTTAAATTTTGGGAGGTACACAGCTAAAGATTACAGGACTAGCACTTAGCACAGTAGGTGCCTGGGGTAGTGGAGAGGGGCGGGAGGGTGAGAAATATCTAAACTATTATAAAACTGTAACAGAAGTGTGTCCGTACATTGAAGATATTTACAAAAAAAAAGATTACGATATGATTTTTAGATGTCCCTGATTCCAAATCACCAATTTTTGGATTTTTTGTCTGTCTGTTTGTTTGTTTGTTTGTTTGGGTGTTTGTTTGTTCGAGTATCACGCAAAAACCACTGAACCGATTTTGATGAAACTTTTTTTGTTTGATAGCTTATCATCTGACTTAAAATCTGGTATATAATTTATGCGGATGAAGTCGCGGGTAAAAGCTCGTGACGTATAAAACTCTTTCGCGCTATAGACCGACAGTCGCCAGACGTCATTATTTGACATACTCCCACACCGCACCCACTCAGTTAAGCGCTAGACCTGTACCATGCAAATGTAATAGAAATCAGTACTTAGAGCTTCGAAACTGAAGTTTATCTTTCACGCAAAAATCTGACACGTTATAGAAGTATTTCAGTAAAAGTACCATTAATTCAAATCCCTTTCGGAGTGGTTCGAAACTTTGCAACGCCGGACAAGTACTGGAAAGAAACCTTATCCTATCTTTTAGTCGCCTGTTACGACACTGAAGGGAAGAAACGGAACGGTTTATCTATTCGAAGCCGAAAACTCTACGGCTAACTAATACCTTATCAATCATAATACAGAAAAGAGAAGCAGGAAGAATTGCTTGAGAACGAGAACACTAACCAAAAAACAAATCAAGTTAAATTCAACATTATCTTCATAAGTCTTATGACTGAATCTACATAAAATTGTCCTAGTGACTTATGATCTTTTTCTGAACGAAAAGGTAGAACTGATAAGCGGTAGCTTTACATATCAGGATCACGCGGGCTTCACCAACATGCTACTTCTATTAAGAGCTCTTTCAAATTGATCAAAATTTGATGGCCGATTTGTCAGCTGGGCCACTCCGCATCAAATGAAATCACTGAGAAATCACCGATCAAATGGTAGGGCTCTAAAGCGGGGCCGGGTTCTCTTTTCTGTGAATCACAAGAATCAAGACGCACCTGCAAATGTCTAACAGGATCAGCAACAACGGTATTATTGGCGGCCACAGCGGCCGCCAGCAGCGGCAGCGTGGTCGGGAAGGGGAGCGGAGACAACAGCTGCTGGTGCTGCTTGTCCTGGCCGAGCTCCTGCAGCAGCAGCACCAGCTCCATGCGCACCGACGCGAGGCCGCCGCCGCCCGCGCCGTGCAGCGAGCAGTACGACAGCAGCGTGCGGAGGAGCGTCTCGTTCGCTGAGGAGCGGCCGGTTTGATTAGCATGTATCCAGTAAAACTGGCGTGCCGAACATTTTTTATTTGTAGTGTATGTGTATAGGCACAGTATAAGACAGTAATCTATCTTCATACAATGGTGCTAATCGCGGCGTACGTCTCGTAGCACGCACACACTGACAATATCTCCGCGTAGCCCCGTCTGGCGCATTCTTGTCAGTCTGACATATTTTCAGAGTGCGTACTACGAGGCGTATGTACTGGCGAGCACACATACAAGCCGCGTTTGGCACCATTGTATGAAGATAGATTACTGTCTTATACTGTGGTATAGGCACACGTCATAACGTCACAGAACACAGTTAATGGAAATACTCTTCGTCTCTTTCGAATACGAAAGATATGATGTACAGCGTGATTCATTCCTTCGTCCGAGTACAATAAGATCAAAACCAATAATTCCACGTATTCCGATCACTCCTCTGTTTATAAAACTGTTCCATGTTATCCCCTACCTCCTTGATCATGATATCACAGCGACATGATAACGGTGTTTAATCACAGGGATCCAGTTTCGAAAATTCGAAACGACAGACCAATTAGTTATTTCCTTAGATGGTTATTTCAATGTACATCTACTCTCAAAAATTAAGGAAAACATTGACAAGGAATTCTGCGTACGCTGTATTGTGGGTTCAAAAGTAAATTTCGAGACAGTTTAGGCTAATTCCTCACTCGCTGGACATGAAAAGTCAAACCTTTAAGCCACTTCTTGCGTCGCACAGCCCTCTGGCCCTTGGCCTCAAAGTCGGCCTTCTCCCTGATCAGCAGCTGGTGAAGCGTCGGTCGGTCAGGCAGCGGAGGCGGGTCGGCGTCGGCGCAGATCAGTTGCCCGCCCCACCTCACGCTAGAGCAGCAATGTTGATCCAAATGACAGTGAAGGGATCGTAGTCAAATAAAAAGACTAACCTTTAAGCCACTTCTTGCGTCTCACAGCCCTCTGGACCTTGGCCTCAAAGTCGGCCTTCTCCCTGATCAGCAGCTGGTGAAGCGTCGGTCGGTCAGGCAGCGGAGGCGGGTCGGCGTCGGCGCAGATCAGCTCGCCGCCGCCGCCCGACACGTTGGCCGACGCGTAGCCGCAGAGCCGCCGCAGCGCTTCCACCTCACGCTCCAGCCAGATGTACAGTTGGTAGCGGAGGTGACCACCTGAGGGAAAATAAAACCGGTCAAGTGCGAGTCGGGCTACTCGCGCACCGAGGGTTCCGTACAACACCACTAAAGAACACAACATTATTAACTTAGAAAAAAACCTTTTTTTGTCCGGGACCTTTATCGCGAGACAGACTCACACTTGGCCGGTTTTTAGTATTTGTTGTTATTCTATAGAGTTTGCTCTATAATCACACTAAGTTTGACGCTTGTATGTTTTACCGTTTTTACGATAGAGCGTGAAGAAAAAACGTTGATAAAAACTAGTTTCTTGTTGAGAACCCCCCCTTAATTTTTAACTTTTTGTCATTTTTATTATTTGTTAAAAAATCCGCCGCAATAACGCATAATCTGAGAAAATGTCAACTATCTAGCTATTACGGTTCAAAAGTTACAGCCCTAAATAGGTAGGACAGACGGACGGACGGACGGACGGGACGGACAACGTAGGCTTAGTAATAGGGTCCCGTTTTTACCCTTTGGTTACGGAACCCTAAAAATTATCCAGAAGTTCATATTCACACGACACCATTTTTCTTTGGCGTTGTAGTCTCTACTACGATACATAAACTGCGTCTCCAAAGTGTTTCAGGCGTGGGTGCTGAGGCAAAAACAAATACACGGATTTGTTGCGCAACGAAATGTCACTAATTGGATCATCATTATGAGTATGGCCGCAGGCCATGTGGTAGATCTCTACTGCGAGCACGTCGCATACACGCGTTACAATAAGTGAGCCTAATCCATAAATAATGCCTAAGCACAGATTATTTAATAGTTACTACCGTAACAGATAGTTCACTCAACCCGATCTTTCGAATTTCGAACGCGCACTTCAGAAACGAAAAATAAAATGAGCCTTATGTCAATGAGCGACGATGCACACCTCGGAGGTGTCCGGCTGTCAAACGTACCTGAGCTGAGGAGTGAGACAGGCCTGGCCTAAGTGTAATTGTAATAAGTGGGTGTAATTTATAAGTAATGCCTTATCTATAATTACACCCTTTTATAATCAGCTCCCTTAAGGCTGGGTATTAGTAGAACAAGCCTCTCTTTCTAACAAGCAAACTTTCGCAAGTAGCCATCCCGCTTCAATTGAAAGCAAGATCGCAAAAAAACGCATTTTTCATCAATATCTTTTCTCTTGGGTGTTTGGGGAAAAATCCATCGGTTAGAAGCCCTGCTATAATTATTTACCTTTCAAATGATGGTATATTCAGAAGAAATGGTGTAGTGTTTTCTTGTAAAACTGGTTATAAATCTGAAATCGAGCTTACTTTGCTCCTCTTTTCTATCGAGAAAATTGAATAGAATCGTGTTTTCAACGGTTAGATGCCCTGCAGAAAGAACGTATCTACACTGTTATGTGAACTATATATATTAAATGTAATAATTTGGTTCTCAAAAATCGGTTCGAAAACAGACAAAATAGGTATGACCCCCTCTTAATCAGAAGCCGTGCGAATGTCAAGTTTTCGATAAATACATAAACGGTCAGTATTTCAGTGCCCGGCGGCGGTATACGAGGTTGTAGGCACCAGTGAATAAATACATAAACCCACGACCATAATCTCTTTCGGAATGGTTACACAGGTTACTACAACAGCTACAGCGTGCAGTTAGTAGGAAGGCATTCTTTAGTATATTGAAGGTTTCAAGATGGAATGACGTGTCAAGTGTTGACATGTAGCTAACCTTACGCCCACACTACCACTGCATTAGAAACCATATCCCTTAGACGCCCCATACTAGTCCCACGAGAAAAAATGAGGAAGTCCATTTTAAACCTACCCACACGGCGCTTATATGACTACAAAAATTAAAAAGATTGTTTTCAACTTGAAAATATTTGAATGAAACGTACCATCAACCTCGAACCCGGTAGCCAAAGTGCTCAACTCCTCCATCAATATCTTCAGACAGGCAACGAACTTGAGTTGCTGCGCCATTATGTCCACGGTCGGGGTGTCGTCTTCTTTCTCTTTCTCTTTCTGCTTCTCCTTCTCAGGCATACCGTTCACTTCGGGCTCTTGTTTCTTATCCATCTTCATCTCTAGAGGTGGAGTGGACGACCCGGAGTCTTCGTCTCCAGATCTGATAGAATTTGTTAATTTTAGTATAGCCCGTAGGATCCGCTCACGAATATGGGTGTAACGGTCAGTCATCCAAACACTGATCGGACTTGAAGTTCCTTAAGTTAGGTGATATGCCGAAGTTTCTCTACGCCAACGAGCGGCTTGGTGGACAATGTAACGCAGACAAATTAACTGCGTATAAATGTTCAGGTGATGGTTGGTTTGATTTTAAATGCTAGAACTACTAGTATCACAGGCATCCAAAAGGAAATAGAAATGAGATATTGCAGTATTACTATGAAAAACTGTTTTTAGCAAGGATTGTACTGTAGCTCAAAAACAGACGACGCAATCTCTATGATTGATACATAACAAACATTTCTTCTGCGATGGGCTAGGATCTTATAAGTGCAATAAATCTCACCCCTTATCTTCATCTTCGTTATCCCAGTCAAGGACCAGCTCGTCCGACTTGTCGGCGGCGACCGGAGCGCCCCAGTCCACTACAGCCGACGAGCCCCAATCCGCGCTGACCGGCTCCTCTTCTGTGCCAAATAATTTCAATTAACCATTTAAAATATACATAATAATATAGGTACACGTGGTGAGGGCTCCCCTCAGAAACAGGGATAGAACCACGGGAAAATTATATATCGTGCGGAAAGGTCAGGTCCAAGGTCTGACCAAAGCTAAGTAATATGTATAAACTATAATAAATGTGAGAATAAACGGGCTTAGGATATCCTGCTAAGAATTTGGGGATTAAAACCGTAATGATTGCCTTTTTTGACGAGGAACACATATTTACAACACACACTACAAAGCAGCAATAACGCTGAAACGAACAGTGCAAAAAGCGAAAACAAAAACAAAACATATAAAGCACAGTGACGTACAAACGGAGGTGAATTAGTCGTACTTTTGACTGTCGTATTTTCACATAGTTGTCCTGTGTGTATGACGGTATCGTCGATGGACGGTGCGGAGACAGGTTGACGAGGTTTCTCGTCGCGGACCCTGGCGGGGAGCTTGGAGAGGACCTCGAGGGCCAGCGCTGGGCAGCCGGCCTTGAAGTGCCCGTGCGCTGTTTGGAAGTACAGCCGACGCTCCAGCCGTGTGATACCCTCATCATTCTCTTGGTGGAGTAGGGCTAGAGTGCCTCCCTGCGAAGAGATGACAGATATTTGTATTAAGTAAGGTCATGAATGGAACAGACAATAATGATAAGGTTTTGTGAGTGATCCTAATTTCAGATTCTGATAGTTTAGTGAGCAAACGAGCGTTCACAAAACTGTAGAGTGCGGTTGGGTTCAGTAAAATTCTGCAGATTATCAGGTCATAGAAACCGAGCGAATATAGTTCTTAATCGTAAGAAAGTGCCCAATTATTTAGCATAGTAAACGGATAAAACGAGCTCGAAATGTACTCTTTAATGTTTAGAATCAAACAGATACATATGTCGAGTCGTCATCCCTATTAATCTCAAGTTTTCGCTATAACTGCCATGTTATTATAGCCTCCTCGAACGTCTGGCTATGATTATTGATTCGACTAGCGACGCTTGTTATAATTAGGATAGAGCGCAATTTTTTCTTCAAAACGCCACAGGCACACGACCTGTACACATACTATATCATGCCTCTTAGAAAAGTGGCGACGAACGCAACTGGCTTACCTGTCACAATGGATACAGTTTACACTACTAGTGAAACGTGGTTATTTTGAATATGGCTTCGGAAATATACTCGTACGAAGGCAGAGAAGAGTACGACTCTGCTCAAAGACTAATTCTGCTCATTTCTTGCACAACTGCACAAGTAGTCTAAATGATATAAACCAGAACGCACCTGACTAGGCATATTGTGTCGCCTCAACCTCGGGTGCGTCCGCAGGTAGACGTAGAAGTTGAACACGCTGGGCATGGGCTCGTTGTCCCTCGCCGCGTGCAGCCTGCCGGCGGGGCTCAGCAGGGTGTCCAGCGCCTCTCCGTAGCGCTTCAGTTCCCATAGCGCCATGGACCGGACGAACGGGTCGGGGTGAGCCCGCTCTAGGTCTACGTGGTCGTCTTCAAATTCACCACTGGAATATTAAAAACTAGTGTTAACCCGCGACTTCGTCCGCACAAATTATATACCAGATTTTAAGTCAGATGATAAGCTATCAAACAAAAAAAGTTTCATCAAAATCGGTTCAGTCGTTTTTGCGTGTTACTCGAACAAACAAACACCCAAACAAACAAACAAATAAACAAACAAACAAACAGACAGACAAAAAATCCAAAAATTGGTGATTTGGAATCAGGGACAGGTAAAAACCATGTCGTAATTTTTTTTTATGTAAATATCTTCAATGTACAGACACACTTCTGTTACAGTTTTATAATAGTTTAGATTTCGATATTTAACCGTTGTTAGTGATTGGTGTGTTTTGATGAGTTCTGTGGTGAACTTTGATTGGCCTATGTTCGGCTGTGAACGATGACAAGCTGACGATGATGACATCTAGGTATGCCTATTAAGTTAAATTGTTAAAAATCGCCAAATATTTAACTCGGATTCATAATTAGGCAACCAATTTTGACATCACTACATAGTATAGAACAAAGTCGCTTCCCGCTGTCTGTCTGTCCCTATGTACGATTAGATCTTTAAAACTACGCAACGGATTTTGATGCGGTTTTTTAAAGAGATAGAGTGATTTAAGAGGAAGGCTTATATCAGCATTGCACCCGTGCAAAACCAGGGCGGTTCGCTAGTAACTTATAAAGTATGATGAATTTTTGACGTAAAGAATGAATTGATTCATAAGTTACGTCAAGTCAAGATTGGTCGTTGAATTATGAATTTGACTTTAGATAAAATCTTTATAAAGGTAGTTTCTATAGAGTAATGGTCCAGGCCTAGCGCAACCTATCCAGTTGATGGTACACCTGCTAGAAATGTCCCTTGTGCCCGACACATGTACGAGAGAAGACCCCAATAAAGCTACACTGGACGCTGTCAGGCTCGCCGAATACCTGGCCAATATAATATAGAAACACAATCGAAGAACAATTGACACGAAAAGAAGAAGTGGGCGTTTAGCGGACTTTATAGCGATGCCAAAATCGTTGAGTGAAAATCTCAAATAGGAGATGGTCACGAATGTGTTAATACAGTAGCTAGATGCTAAGTATAAAAGTAAGTCATGATACCATAGAGAAATGCAGTGTATTGTCATACATTAAGGCGAAATACCTTAGGAGTGAAATGAGACTCACCCAAGAATTTCATCCATGAGCAGTTTCTTCAAACTATCCGGTAATAAAGTATCACATTCATACAATCGTGCTACTATCATTGCAAGCTGCAAATCTCCCAGTCGAGTAATTAGCACCTGAAAATAACATCATTTTTATGAGTCCTTCAGAAAAAAAAATACAATTTCAACAAAATGGCAACTTTAAAAGACAAACACACTTTTATGTTGCGCGGTGGCAAGAAACTTGGATTATAATAAAACTGGATTACCTCTAAAGCGTCTTTCAAAGCACCACCCAGTAGGAAGAAGGCGGCAGCGTGCTCGAATCGCTGCCTCCCGAGCAAGACGAAAGCGTTCTTCAGGGCTGCCTTACGCCAACGGTCTTCGGTAAAGTTGTTTGAGAAGAACTGTAAATATACAGCCAGATTATTTAAAATGGCTGTGTAAAACATAACTTTTCCACTTTTCTTTAAATATCGTGTAATCTATAAATAGCGATATACTATCATTACATAAGGCCGGCCATAAATAGACGTCTAAGTGGTATTTTTGAGAGTCACACGTTCAAATCAGTAGTGAAAATGTCATGATCACGATTTTGGGGGTGTGAGTCTCGGAAGTGGCACTTCTGGCATTTGGGTGCGACAGAAAATCAGCGCTGAGCTCGTTGAGCCCAGCTTAATGCTGAGTCGTAACCCTGTTTGCTGCTGCGGCACACACTGCTCTTAATTATGTAATTTTTAAATTATGTTTTTTAGTTTAGTTTTTATAAGTACGGAAGTACCTATATAATTTTGTCAGTGTGTTTTGTTGTTTGCAAATAAAAATATTTTCTTTCTTTCTTTCCTTTCTAACTGCCTCCGTGGTCTAATGGTTACGAGCATTGGCTCTCGACACGGAGGTCGTGGGTTCGATTCCCACGGGAACACCTAGTGATATGTCACTTTGTGCGTTTTTCCCCAGTTGGTTAGGACATTGCAGGCTGAATCAACTGATTGTCTGAAAAGAAAAATGATTCCGTGCTTCGGATGGCACGTTAAGCCGTTGGTCCCGGCTACTATCTCTGGTGGTAGTAGTCGTTACATGAAAACCACGTCAGAGGCCAAGGTCTTCGCACATTATAACAACTCACCGGCGACTCGACTCTATGCTAGACATTGAAATTTAAGCCCTGTATCATATGTTCAAGGTTCAATTTCAAAAAATGATTATAAAGTAGTGTACAACGAGTGGCCTACGCATCGTACACTAGAGGTCAACCCCGACACGTTTGTCACGCAATGACCATACGTCGTCCACGCAACGACCACACGTTGTCCACGTAACGACTATGCGTTTGCGACTGACGCGTGACGGGCAACCATTTGTGCCCACCCGTCCGCCCCGTGCCTTCCCCCCGCCCGCCATCATTCACTATAGAATCGAAGGACGGAGTGCACGTTGGCGGTACACGGTGATATTTTTCAAAAATCATGCAGAAAGAAAAGTTGATAGAAGAAGTGCGAAAATATCCGCTACTATACGACCTTAGTGATCCGAAATACCCAGCGTAAAACTGTTCGAGCATGCGCGAGCAGGTTTCATTGATTCAATTGATAATGAACTCTATTTCCATTGAAATAAAGTTGAAAATAGCTTGCAAGTGATTAAATCCCTTCAGCGTCTGTTCGAGTATGCTCGCGTATGCTCCTCGCGGCGACGGGAGCAGTCGCGAGCATGCGCGCGGATGCTCGCGCATGCTCGAGCATACGCCCGTGTCGATGCTTGCGATCCGTCGTAAGTGTTGCCGCCTCGGCCGGTTTCGGACTAAATCTAGCATATTTTTTAAATACTTTAGCCCGAAAAGGGCAATTTACTACAGATAATATTATATAATAATCGAACTCTTTGAAAATACAAAGAAAATCTGAAAGGTCGAAGCAGATTTAGTAGGTTTTCAAATTGTTCATATTCCATTTTATAGTTCCTAGCCATAAAATAACTGTCCCTAGAACTTTAAACCGTAACACAGCACAGGGCGTAGTATTTCCCAAATATAAGTACATCTTTCTTGCCTCTTTTCATCTTATTGCTGTGCTCTTCTTGCTCCTCTTCCTTTGCTAGTAACCCAATAATTACCAAATCCCAGTCTACCACACTTTAAAATTGTTGTTATCGCACGTCTTTACTATAAAATATTGTAAACACAACGCAAAATTCACTACGTCAACTGTAGCAACACGGGAGCATCCGCGAGACTGTTCGAACACGCGCGAGCATGCTCCGCCGCTGCCGCCGGCGGATTTTGCCGCTAGGTGTGCGCGACTGCAAAGAACATGCTCGAGCATGCGCGAGCAGTTCTACGCTGGGTGTGCGCTGACCCTTATCTGTTAATTATATAGTCCCGAACACCTATATAAAAGCTAGTCTTATTCAATTGCAAAAAAGTCTATCTAGTCTTTTTTGCAATTGAATTTTGCAAAAACTAACTGTCATATGTGACTATACAACTTCCCGCTCTTAATTATGCGGTATTGCTGTGTTTGTTATATTTAATCCCTAGTCGTAGAAAAAGTTTTGTATGCGACGTTGCATTAACACTCACCACGCCACTCACCATTTTTGAACCCTCTTATACAACTATTGCATAAAATACTATTAACATAATTAATTTCTATTTGTGACGTTTTCAGTGTTGGTATTGAGTTATTGATTTTGCCATAATCTACAGAAATTCAGCTATCGAACAAATAAATATGTGTGATTCTAATAGATATTAAAAATAATGTTAAAACTTATAAGTCATTTCATTAAAGTACATTGTTGAGAAAATTTAATTCAACCTGTTACATCCAAAAAGTAGGTATGTTATTGTACAGTTAACAGTGGTATCGATTCGGTATGCGCACTCGACTAAACTAATTTTAACCAAAATTCGACTAAAATAAGTTAAGTCGTTTTCGTGTGCAATTCGGTTTTGGCAACGAACTAAATTAAGTCGTCTTGTTTGACAGGACTAAATCGACTTTGACAGGTTTAAATTGAATTCACAGATAAAATAATACGGTGATGGCAAGGTGATGGATTGTCTATGGTGTGGCTTATGGCGCGTCTCCACGACTGAATGATTTAAAGTCATTCGTTCATTCCGTTTTTTTGGAACAATATTTTAACGTATTAAAACAGCTGAATGCGATGGCGATAGTTAGATTTGTATACGTCTATCTTCTTCTTCCAAGATGATTATGTTTTTTTCGGATGTAAAATAATTTCAACTGAATTTTGTCACTTTGACATTGACAGAACGATTTTATTCTATTTGTTTTGTTGGAAACTGTGATAAATCAAGAAAAAAAGCCAAGATATTCATGAATACTTCCAAAAAAGAAGTAAGTATACGTGCTTACCCGTCCGCCAACACCGGGACATACCTGGACCCCGAAACCCTTCGCATAGCAATGGGCCTCCGAGTCGGCGCGGAACTCTGCACCCACCACCACCAGTGCCCCTGTGGCATGAATGTCGATCGCCTGGGACACCACGGGCTCTCATGCCAACAAAGTGCCGGCAGATTTCCTCGCCACTCCACTCTTAACGACATCATACGCAGGTCTCTTGCCACTGTCAACGTACCGGCCACCCTAGAGCCGAAAGAGGCGTCTAAGATAATATATAGAGCCGAAAGGTATTGTACGAGAGGATGGCAAGAGACCAGACGGGACGTCTCTCGTACCCTGGAAGATGGGTCGGGTGCTGGTGTGGGATGCCACCTGTGTGGACACTCGCTGGCGCCGTCCCATGTACGGGGAACGAGCAAAAGAGTTGGCTCGGTTTTCAGTATCATTAACATTTACGTATTTAACCATTATTACCTAAAAATAATCACTAATTTGACTTAAAACTTGTTTCAGAGATCGGAGTAAAAAATCCAGTTACAATGTTGACCGCAGACCTAAGAAATCAGCGTCCGGTGGGCAGTTGTCAGAATATGGAGCACTGAGTGCTTTGCTACGGGATCGCAGACCTAAGAAATCAGCGTCCGGTGGGCAGTTGTCAGAATATGGAGCACAGTGCTTTGCTACGGGATCGCAGACTGAAGAAATCAGCGCCCGGTGGGCAGTTGTCAGAATATGGAGCACAGTGCTTTGCTACGGCATCACAGACCTAAGAAATCAGCGTCCAGTGGGCAGTTGTCAGAATATGGAGCACAGTGCTTTGCTACGGGATCACAGACCTAAGAAATCAGCGTCCGGTGGGCAGTTGTCAGAATATGGAGCACAGTGCTTTGCTACGGGATCACAGACCTAAGAAATCAGTGGGCAATTGTCAGAATATGGAGCACAGTGCTTTGCTACGGGATCGCAGACCTAAGAAATCAGCGTCCGGTGGGCAGTTGTCAGAATATGGAGCACAGTGCTTTGCTACGGCATCACAGACCTAAGAAATCAGCGTCCAGTGGGCAGTTGTCAGAATATGGAGCACAGTGCTTTGCTACGGGATCACAGACCTAAGAAATCAGCGTCCGGTGGGCAGTTGTCAGAATATGGAGCACAGTGCTTTGCTACGGGATCACAGACCTAAGAAATCAGTGGGCAGTTGTCAGAATATGGAGCACAGTGCTTTGCTACGGGATCGCAGACCTAAGAAATCAGCGTCCGGTGGGCAGTTGTCAGAATATGGAGCACAGTGCTTTGCTACGGGATCACAGACCTAAGAAATCAGCGTCCAGTGGGCAGTTGTCAGAATATGGAGCACTGAGTGCTTTGCTACGGGATCGCAGACCTAAGAAATCAGCGTCCGGTGGGCAGTTGTCAGAATATGGAGCACAGTGCTTTGCTACGGCATCACAGACCTAAGAAATCAGCGTCCAGTGGGCAGTTGTCAGAATATGGAGCACAGTGCTTTGCTACGGGATCACAGACCTAAGAAATCAGCGTCCGGTGGGCAGTTGTCAGAATATGGAGCACAGTGCTTTGCTACGGGATCACAGACCTAAGAAATCAGTGGGCAGTTGTCAGAATATGGAGCACAGTGCTTTGCTACGGGATCGCAGACCTAAGAAATCAGCGTCCGGTGGGCAGTTGTCAGAATATGGAGCACAGTGCTTTGCTACGGGATCACAGACCTAAGAAATCAGCGTCCAGTGGGCAGTTGTCAGAATATGGAGCACTGAGTGCTTTGCTACGGGATCGCAGACCTAAGAAATCAGCGTCCGGTGGGCAGTTGTCAGAATATGGAGCACAGTGCTTTGCTACGGGATCACAGACCTAAGAAATCAGCGTCCGGTGGGCAGCTGTCAGAATATGGAGCACTGAGTGCTTTGCTACGGGATCGCAGACCTAAGAAATCAGCGTCCGGTGGGCAGTTGTCAGAATATGGAGCACTGAGTGCTTTGCTACGGGACCACAGACCTAAGAAATCAGCGTCCGGTGGGCAGTTGTCAGAATATGGAGCACAGTGCTTTGCTACGGGATCGCAGACTGAAGAAATCTGCGTCCAGTGGGCAGTTGTCAGAATATGGAGCACTGAGTGCTTTGCTACGCGATCGCAGACCAGAATATCAAGCAGCCTAGGGCGCTGAGCGTTTGCTACGTAATGATGATGATGATAATAATATATTAGTTTTTTTGTAATTTCTGGTTGATCTCATGATGTTAGTCTGAACTTAATTATGTTTAGAAATAAATTTGGTGATCAAGGTTCTTTTTGTGTATTTAATTTACCAAAATAAGTTCATAGATAGATTCATTGATTCTTTATTGTACTATCAGCATAGTTCACGCTGGACCCCACTAAGATCTAATTTTGCTTGTAGCGCCCGTCCGCTACCTCGCGTATGACATCCAATAGCGTCACGGTAGCACCATAAAATTTTTTTGCTTCGTCCCTTTTTACGTTTGTTGTATTCTAACTATAATAGGAATAAACTAAAACAATATTTTCTGTGCTAAAGAACTCAATATTTAGTTGTTAGGGTCCCGTATCCAAAGGGTCTGCTACAAAAAGTAAAAATTCATGGGGCTGGATAATTTCTTTTTTATTGCTATATCGTAAAAACGGTAACACAAATAAACGTTAAACTTGGTGTAATTATAGTGCATACTTTAACGTAAAACAAATAATCAAAACTAGCCAAGTGTTGAGTCCGGCTCACGCTAAGGATTCTAGTCGAATCGCAATATTTTCGGTAAAGTGTATACGGAACCCTCGGTGCGAGTGTCCGACTCGCACTTGTTATAATTTCTGTCATGTCTCCAAAGCTCGATATGTCGGGAACTGACTATCCTAGTAAAGCAAGTATCCGAGTAGGCCCCACTTGGAGCAGGTAGTGAGCAGGATCGGTTGTAAACTGTAATTGTCTAACCAACTTTCGCTACACCATCTGTTTTACAGATGTTTTTTTAGTTGCTTATTGGTCAACAAAATAAAGGGCGGGACTGGCCGTGATGGTCACTTGCAAAGGAAAAATGTTCGAAAAGGGTCCAGCGTGAACTATGTTGATAGTACATAAAAACATAATTATGAAAAAATACACTGTAAAGCCGCATTGACACGATCAACAGTCTGCTTGAACCGAGTGGACTCGTAGGAGTAAGCCTCATAGGATCCATCTTCCGGGTGTGCTCGGATTATGGGTTGCCAGAATACGAGTAGCGTCTGAGTAGGTATCCGAGTAAACTCAGTCCAAGCAGACTCTGATCGTGTCATAGCAGCTTAAGTAATAAAAAAATTCATGAATGAATGCAGTTGTTTATTTATTTGGTTATTATTATTATATATGATACACTAGCAGCTCAAAGCTGATGCGTGTATATCACTGCACTTGTTTAGTTTTATAAATAACTGTCCAGTCTATTTTTGAAAGAGTTCACTGAAGGCGCACTTATTACAGTCTCAGGCAATTTGTTCCACTCGTGAACTATTTGGTTGGGCAAAAAATGTTTCCGGGGGTTGCTTGTACAAAATTTGCCATCAATTTTGAGAGAGTGACCTCTGAGATTTTAGTTCTGGTTCATCCGGTATATATGTTCAATTCCTTGGACATCATAACATCCAGCAAGTATCTTATATGTCTCTATGAGGTCACCACGTTGACGCCGTTGTTCAAGTGTTGTTAACCCAAGCTCTTCTAATCGTCTCTCATATGGTTTGTCACGCAGTTCAACAACCATTTTTGTTGTCGTTAGTTTTCGGTATGTATTGGTACTTTTTGGTAATGTTGGTACATTCCGGTATAGGTTGATAGATGTATGTATTCATGCCAACATTCTTCTGTTCTGTGGAATGGTGCGTTGCACAGTTTCTGCTGGCATCTCAACCATTGTATCCATTGCATTGGAACCTTAAAGAAAATGTTGTTAAATTAGTTGAAGTATTTAATGCACTTATTAAATATTGGAGTTTACCCCGCGACTTCGTCCACACAAATTATAATTATAACAGATTTTAAGTGAAATCATAAGCTAAAAAACTTTCATAAAAATCGCTTCAGTAGTTTTTGCGTGATGTTCGAACAAACAAACAAATTTAGAGAAATAACTTGCTCCCGAAGAAAGGCTCGTTTTCATTGGTCGATAACTTGGTTGATATACAGCATGCGGGGACTCCGCGCAGGCAGGCTAATGAAAAATGAAATTCAACAACACAGTGGTTGTTATATCACCTACAGGAATCCCCCATCCATCGATCATAGAACTAGATGCACAATCAGCGTTCGTTCGCTATAGACCAGTGAAAATGGTTCCCTGCATCCGTGCCTTATGGCATGCGTGACAGAAATCTCTCGCATCCCAAATGCGGGCTATATCGAGCAGTGAAAATAGTTTCCCTAATGCGGGGTCTATGGCATGCGTTACAGAAATCTCTCGAGAAAGAACGAACAATGAAAATGAGCCCAAAGGTCATAAGCAGCAAAATTTCACACAGATGACGCTGTGGAAAATACTTAGTATATAAGTCCCACTGCATGGCACAGGCCTTCCCTCAGGGAGGGTGTTGGGGCGTCATTCCACCACGCGTCCCCAATGCAGATTGGTAGAATTTCTTTTTCAGCATATGCAGGTCCTTCCTCACAATGTTGTCCTTCACCGTTTGAGAGCAGTTGGTATTATATACATTATAAAAACTCAACTCAATGCAGCCTGGCTACGTTTCCACCAGAGATGTGCGAGGACGCGTAGCGAGGGGTGTGCGTTTTAAGAACCAATAGAATCGCTTCATTTACCTTGCCTCGCTCAGCACAGCTCTGGTGGAAACGGCTTAGCGGAGCAAAGTTTTTGTACGTACAAAAGAAGCAAGTGATGTGTGTGAGAAATGTATTGCGAGGTTTGCGACATACTTGTACCATCCAGTCCATAGATGCCCCCGCCGACACATTTCACAGCTTCGCAACGCATCCTCGCACCGCACATAAATGTGCATTTTCACAGCTCCACTAGACATCCTCGCACGACACATTTCCCTCGCACATCTCTGGTGGAAAAGCTCCCTAAACGGGTTCAAAGTATCTCGTGGGTCTCTTTAACCTAACTCTTTCCTGCTGATTTCTGTGGTGTGAATTTTAGGGCGCTCGGCCTGCGGCTCGCTTGACGGCAGACTGACCCCGGAGACCAGGTCCACCAGGTGTCCAGGAGGGACTTAGGAGGGAGTTAGGTAGCTCGGGCTTCGGCCTCGCGCTCAAGAGATACATTTATGAAATGAAACCTCATAATTTACCTCTCTTCTGCTTCTACCAGAGCCGCAACTATGTAACGCGCCATTTCCACTTGATTTTTACTTAAATTCACAGGAAAACACGCCTAGTTGTTTTTAGTCGACACCTTTTAAGTCGCAACTAAAATTGGACTAAAATAAGTTTGACACATCTAAAAGTGACAGGTGAATGTTCGTTTCGAATAGCAAAGGGACGTTTTTAACCTAATTTAGTTCGAAATAAGTTTAGTCCTGTCAGATAAGTTAAGTTTTTTTTAGTTGTGTTTTTCCGAATAGCATACATGATTTTGACACATTTTAACTAAATTTAAGTTAAGTTTAGTCGTAATGGGCGCAACCGAATCGATACCAGTACCTACGATTTTCTACTTGGACACTCGAAAAATCTTGGTTTATCGTAAAAATTAGTTTTTTCACATACAGTAATATAAAATCCCAGAATTTACTGATATAAAATATTAAATCTACGTCATATATATTTTATTTTTAGTTTGGGTTTCTGTATGTTATAATAAAGTGCCTTACGTTTATTTAATATAGGTAATCAGTAATAAAATCCCACCTTAGTATAGAAACTTGTTTAATATTCTTAATAAGCCAATAATATTATAACCAACTTCTTACGATTATTACATATTAATTATCCATGATCTATATTAAATGCTGCCACGGAACTCGTCCTTCGGGAGATTGAAAATAAGTTGCAAACATATCACGAGTTTCAAAAGCAGATGCCGAAGATTCACTTATATCTTCTGGAATTGTACCTAGATTACTTAGTAATCTCTGTTCATCATCATTATCGGCCGAACTCTGCCTTGTGTTGACTTCATCATCGGATGTTATATTATAACACCGCATGACATTGTGTAAAATACACGTCGCAAAGACCACAATATCAACATATTTTGGGTGTAAATGCAAATTCTTATTATAAATTCCAAATTTTTGATATAAGATGCCGAACGCGTTTTCAACTACTCTGCGAGCTCGCGATAAGCGATTATTGTATATTCTTTCCTTTTCTGAAATGCCACTTGAACGTGGATATGGTCGCAATAAATTCCTTTTTAAAGGAAACGCTTCGTCGGCTACAAAAACATGTGGCATTATTATTTCAGTACCAGGTAATGGTGTGTCAGTTGGAATATTAAATGTATTCATTTCAATCGCTCTTCCTAATCTTGACGATGCCAAAATTCCGCCATCACTATTCCTGCCATAGGCCCCTATATCGACAGCTATAAATCTGTATTTATCATCGACGATAGCCATGAGGACGATAGAGAAGTGTTTTTTATAATTAAAAAATAGCGAGCCGCTGCTAGGAGGGGCAATTATGTTTACATGTTTGCCGTCGATGGCACCTATACAGTTTGGAAAATTCCATTTTTTATTGAAACCATCTGCGATTCTTTTCCAGTCTTCGGTAGTAGGTGTGGGCATGAACTTCCCCTTCATTGTATTTATAATCGCATTGCACACATCTTTTAATATCGACCGGATGGTACTTTCGCCTAACCGAAAGCTTGAACTCATAGTCCTAAATGAACAGCCACTAATCAAGTACCTGAAACAACCAATTTTTCTTTATATTTATATTATTTTGTTACAGCGTCAGAATGTAAGAAGATATGGCAAAACTTAAGGGAATATCATAGAAGAGCCATTAAAAAGAAAGCAACTAAAAGTGGTCAGAGTGCTAATACTAATAAAAAATGGCAATATGAAACTGAAATGTCTTTTTTATTACCACATTATAAAGAACGGTCTACAGTGACGTCAGTGGACAACACAGATGATGGTGATGATGAAAATAGCTTATCTGCTGCGGAAATTCTTGCCAATGTGACTAATAATGAAGAATCTCAAGACTCGTCAATTATCTCGGAGCGTCCTGAATCTTCGGTGTCTATGTACGATTCATCTAGATCAGTGTTTCCTGACATTCCAAAAACGACAAAACGAAAGAAATTGCAAGAAACAAGTGCATCGGCGGTTTTAATGGAATATTTATTAAAAAACAAAAACGATGAAGATGGAAAGCAGAATGACGAAATGGATAAAATTTTTTTAAGTATTTCTAGCACAGTAAAAAAATTATCTATAATCAAGCACTTTTAAAGTCAAGAATTTTTAATTTAGTTTCGGAAGCTGAAATACAAGAACTGCAAAATAATCGAAACTGTTACTATGATGATTTTTTTGCACCAGGAACTTCTGGCTACACAACTCAAAACCTAAATGCAGGTACTACCGGTAGTAGCTACACAACTCAAAACCTAAATGCAGGTACTACCGGTAGTAGCTACACAACTCAAAACCTAAATGCAGGTACTACCGGTAGTAGCTACACAACTCAAAACCTAAATGCAGGTACTACCGGTAGTAGCTACACAACTCAAAACCTAAATGCAGGTACTACCGGTAGTAGCTACACAACTCAAAACCTAAATGCAGGTACTACCGGTAGTAGCACCGCTAGCACCCAACAGCAAAATACAACGCCTATGGAAGAATCGAGGGTTGATGGTTCTTCTTAACACAATTAAAGTAAAATTGCTTTGCTTTGATTTATCCTTTAACTTGATATATAAATAAATACATATAAATTATAAAAAAGTTTCTTATTGCTTACCTTAATGTCACTGCCAGCTTTTCTTCCGGTGATACAGCTTCTCTAAATCGCGTGTTTCTTTTGTAGATGTCGTCCTCAATAATATTAAGTATATAATAAAACAAGTATCTCGGCATACGGAAATAGATATAGAATTTTTCTTCGTCATCTAGCAGACGTTTCCGGATATTCCAATATTCCCCTTCTGATTTCCTTTGTCGCAACATATCATGTACCCAATATCTTCTTTTCCTGCTGTTTCGTTCATTTTCATTATCAAATATAATAGCTATAATCGCCAGTTCACTGAATGTAAAGTTCGACATTTCATAAGCAACACGACTTCTTTGGATAAAATTTAACCGAAAACTGAGGTTAGACGAGTTGTCTGTTGAATACGCATTACCCACTCGTTGGCACCGCGTTGGCCACTCCTTGACACCGCGTTGTCCACTAGTGACCATTGGGTGGATCAACTAGTTGACTACTCATCGAGAGTGTGAGTAGAGTTGCTGCCGCGTTGGCGTGGAGTTGTTATAATGTGCGAAGACCTTAGGCGGTCTGAAAAAACTCTGACACCAGGGCTCTGCCCACACGATAAGAAGAAGAAGCAGACGTCGGGCATTTTGCCCATAGGCACCCGCGATCACGCCGCCTCGGTGTGGACTTCACAACAAACGTGTGCCACGCAGACATCCGTATAGTCACAGTATGAGACAATAATCCATCTTCATACAATGGTACCAAACGCGGCTTGTATGTGTGCTCGCCTGGCTCGCCAGTACGAACGACGATATCTTAGGCAGCCAAGGCAGCGCCAGACGGGGCGACGCGGAGATATTGTCAGTGTGTGCGTGCTACGAGGCGAACACCGCGATTGGTACCATTGTATGAAGATGGATTGCTGTCTTATACTGTGGTATAGTTCCATCATGCAGGTAAGCGGGTTCCCGCGGACAAAATTGTTCGTCGTCTGCTAATGCACCTAACGGTTAGAGTAAAAAAATGTATTCGTTCTGCGAGTTATGGAACGAGCTACGTTCGGTTTTTCTCTGAGATATCACATCAGGAATAACATTTTAGAGAACTAAAGTAGTTGACATTGCTCTCATTTGCAAGTAGAAGTGGCAATCGGCTGGTTATATCTACCGAAGAACTGATGACGGTCTGGCAGGCGTAGCGCCATCTAACGTTAGACCTAAGACCTGAGACAAGTAGTGAAAAGAGTGGACAAGGAAGGCCGAGGGTAGTTTTGTGGAGCGTCTTGGCCTATGTTCAGCAGTTCAGCCGAGTCTTGAGCAATAGACACTTTACTTACTAAGCTAGGTGTACCTTATCCTACAAAAGCCTTGTGCTAATTAAGGGTTGAACCTCATCTGGCAACACGCCGCGCGCGATCGCGTTCCGTCTATCTTATTTGCTCTAGCAAATGACGTTCCTGAGTGGCAGAAAAGGATGGAGCGACAGAGAAAGGCGATGCGGTGCGGTCCATCCCACCCCCCAAGAAAACGATAAAAATCACGATACGCCTTTTCTGATCTGTTATTTTATGTATGTCAAAAATAACGCGCATGACTTGTCTCTCGTTTAGTAGCTTTGTCGTGGACGGAATGCTAGCCGTGCTGTTATAACATAATGACAAGTATAACTCACGGCAGTCATCTTGTCGTCTCTGCTCGACCTGAACAGTCCCCACAGCAGCATCTTCTTCTTCATCGCGAGGTAGTAGAGCGCGGCGTCCATGGGGTCCTGCTTCTGCATGTAAGAGGCGCGCGCTAGCTTCTCCATGCAAGTGCGGAGTAGGTCGCCTCGTATCCACCAACCAACACCTAACAGATATTGAGGTAGGTTTTAGTAACGACCGTTTATTATTTCTAGTACTTAAACGTGAAAGATGAATGGAGTAAAACACAATAGAAAGCAAGACTCCCCCTAAAAATATTCAAGTTGATTATAATTAAGTTCATGGACAGTCAGCGGGTATGTTATCTACACACGGCGATAGATCGACCTATCCATAGTTGGACTCTGTGTCCGTAAACATAGAGTTTAACTATAGGTATGTTGATCTATAGCAGTTTTTAATCATAATAAAAATTTTTGAAGCAGCTTATGTGCCATTTATGGGCAAATCCAAATGATCTGGTCCTCACCACATGGCATATGGATACAATGTAAGCCACCGAACAGGCCTGAAATTAGGCAGCCGTGACCAAACTAAAGGAACGATAAAATTACTATTACAGTTGCTACAATGAGTTTCAACGAAAGGGCCATTAGGGAACGCCCGTCTATCACTAGGCATTAAGGGGACTGCCAGCCTAATACACTTCGCTATGAAGATTACAATGATTTCTAGACTATTTCGACTATGCGACTGCTTACTTAGAAAAACAATTAGGTAAGCAGTATATTGTTAAGCAGTCAGTCACTGAACTGTTTTATTTATAAGATAGATAGTAAGATCAAACAAAGCTGTTAATTCCGAGTCCCACGCTCATTGCAAGCACGTTACTCAAGAAACAATAAAAACAACACTAGAAGCCTCAGGGGGCTTTAAATAATTGTATTTGTTAGTAAAACTCACCTAATTCCCTCATAGTGTTCCACTTCGGTTGTCCCTTAGCGTAGCCCGGTATCAACGCTAACAGTTGCTCGTGGGTCTCGGAGTGGAACGCCCACACAAGGTTGCAGGTGCCGACGCCCGTCCGTTGCAAGTTCGCACGCTGCGCGAGGGGCAGGCAACGGAGCAGGTATCCGTAGTGTTTCATTGCTAACAGGAATCTTAGGCCACAGTCATCGAGGGAATCTGTTGATGGTAATTTAATTGATGCATATACTGAGGTAGAAATTCTGATGAGTATATGAAGTCTATCTATCAATCTTTCTTTCTATAAGAAACTAATACGAACTATTTCGATAAGAAAGATCTATCAATCGGAAGGACTGTTGCCTATACACCTTCCTTGAGGGTCCTGTGCCACAGTATAAAAAAAAGAGTATCTAGCACAGTCAGCATCAGATATACCTGTCCCCTCTATCTTAATATTTATAAGCGCAAGGGGGCCCGATTTCTCTGATGCTGACCGTACTAGATACAGTCAGTCCGTCAGTACAGACACTCCCTGCCACCCTCTCGGTAGGACGCGTGGCATAAAATGTAGGCAATGTTCCTGTTTTGGTCGCACTACTCAGCATCGCACATGCTTACCTCTTTCTTGTAAATGTTTTTGATTTGTAAGAAATTACAGCTTAGTGTTTAAGGTGTGGTAAAATTTTCAAATTAACTACTCCTAAAAGGGTCGTGAGTTTTTGTATGTTTGTATGTAGATAGAAATCAAACACAAATCCTTTAACTTCTTGCCTCTATGCTTTAAGGAATTTTTAAAATGTTAGTGAATAAAGAGACTACCTTCCAGGCCCATTATCAGTGGTCGATACGCAGCATGCGGGGTCTCCCCGCCGTCGGGATATCGACCGATGAAATTAATCAGTCTATATTCAGCATGCGGAGACTTCTTTATAGACGGCCAAGTGGCATACGTCACAGAAATCTCCCACACCCCGCAAACAGGCGGTATCGAGCAAACAAAATGAGTGCTGCATTTTATAAAAAGCATAAGTCTTTTTAGAATATAGATGACTTATGTCACGTCAGTTTTTATGTATTGGCGAGCCTTCAATAATACGTTTATTACGATTAGTTCTTATTGAAGATGTAAATACTATCTGTAAATAAACGTGTATCATATAGTTCTCGGCGGTTTCCTTCCTCGCCAAAAGCCTTTAGAAATGTGGTTTATGTCCAATCATTATCATCTGCCAAATCCTAAACATTGTACTCACCAGGTAAAATCTCCTGGCCGCTGCCCTGGGCGGCTTCGACGCGAGCATTAGTAGCGAGCCGCTCGGCGAAGTCGGCGTCGCACGTGGAGACCGTGTCGGCGAGCGCGAGCAGGTGCATCTGGTCGAGCGAGCTCAGCCCCGGCAGGTGGGTGTGCGTGAGGAGGCGCGAGAGGATACGACCTGCAGTTTGATGGACATTATTTTACGCACGAATTCGTTGACGTAGAATACTATGGACGCTGGGTCTAGTACAAAATTCTTGAAAAAAGTGTCCGAGACTAAACTACACAAACCTAAGTGTAGTATAGAAACCAACTAAAAACATTGAAAATCGGGGTAAGGCACGCGCTGCCGCCCGTACTTAGGTTCGTGTAGCGCGTAGTTCGGACACTTTTTAGGGCGGACCCTATGTCCAGTAGTTGATAAGTCAATGCACGTATTAAACAAATTTAGTCCAGCAGCAAAAGCATGAAGCGAGCGATAAGGCTATATCACGCAATTTATCTCGTTCGTTTGCACGCAAATAGAAAGAGAGCGAAGGCGCGATAGCACTATATCGCGCTGCCGTGCTACGGCCACTGGAGTGTTGGGTTGAAATATCTTCATCAGACAAATATTGACAAGGCACGACACTTCCTACGATTCGACGTGCATCTTGTCTTGACAACTGTAACAGAAGTGTGTCTGTACATTGAAGATATTTACAAAAACAAGATTACGATATGATTTTTAGATGTCCCTGATTCCAAATCACCAATTTTTGGATTTCTTGTCTGTCTGTTTGTTTCTTTGTTTGTTTGTTCGTTTGTTTGTTTATTTGTTTGTTTGGGTGTTTGTTTGTTCGAGTATCACGCAAAAACTACTGAACCGATTTTGATGAAACTTTTTTTGTTTGATAGCTTATCATCTGACTTAAAATCTGGTATATAATTTATGCGGACGAAGTTGCGGGTAAAAGCTCGTTATACCTATTACTCAGAATCAGAATGGTTGTGTGAGAGCTTACCTTGCCTCGGACCAAAGTGCGAGAGTGGCTGACGCTCCGGCATCGACGGCCGTCTATCAACGCCCTCCTCCTCCCCCAGCAAAAGTATGTCAAGATCTTCGTCTGTATCCATCGTGCCTTCGAATAGTACGTTGTAATCCTAGAATGGTAAAAGGGGGTTAGGGGAAGTTTGTCAGTTTTGCTGTGTTCAGAAGGTCGACTCCTGACGAATGAGGTCAACGGCCCGCGGAAACTATGACAGATAGGGTTATGGACCTTGAACAATTGTCGTAGAGGGCCCTGGTCAGATTTGGTTGGCGGTGAAAAAAATCCAAAATTGCGATATCCAAAATGGCTGCCATGGAAATTTCAAACGCCAATGCAGCTTTTAAGTATTCTCCGAACCGACAGAAAATTTGTATCTGGGGGTTTTCGGGGTTGCTGATTAAGAATATGAAATCATTTTGTTTTTATCTTTAACTTTCATGAGGGTCGCCATACAAATTTCATAATTTTTGAAATGCTGTTACTTTCTTGGCCCCGTAGCCCTCAAAGGTTAAGTCCTATGACAAAAATGTATACCACTTGTTTTGTACGAAATTTTGTCAGGTTTAATTTGTCTATACAAAACATTTGGATACGTCATGCAGATTTCGAGAAATAAGCGAAAAACTGAAAAACGTCACCTTTAAGAGTCCCCCCCTTCCTCGAGCTCACCCCCCCGTCACCAGGACTATTTTTTTTCTTCAATATTACATACCATAGGAACATTTAAAAAAAGTTTCAAAACTCCGGAAATTACTTCTCCTGAATGGTATATTTCAGCTTAATTTTACTGGGTTATTACTAGTATGAACCATTATACAAATTAAACAGACAGTTTTAACCTGTGTTAAGGTATAAGGTTGGAATATGTCCACGGATGGCAGGTGTTCATAGCACACTACGCGTTGGAATACTCACTTTAGCTTCCTGGATAGAGGAGGGATGGTGAGCGGACTCCTTGTCAGCGACCAGTAAAGTCCAGAGAGGCAGCGGCGGTACCGATGTTATCTCTGCGTAGTCCAACTGGACGTCTTCCGTTATCTACATTCAAATTCATTAGGCTTTATCGATTAGAAATAGAGTTCACTTTTGAATAACTGCAATAGATGTCTCGTTCACATTTTGTGGGGATTAGTACTGTGCATTGTGGGTACATTGTTATGCTATTGAGAGCTTATGAGACAAGATGCTTACAAACAATAAACGTTGCTTTTGCGTAGAGAAGAAATAGTTCCTTGCAAATTTGACATTGTAAAGCTACTTGCTTAGTTGGACATTCGTATGGTAACCCAGATCTACTGATGCGACTCCTCTGAGAAGATTTTCAGCGTCATTCAAATATATTTTTACGATGAAGAATATTTGTATAACCCGCCTAGATAAAGAATGGAATGAAGAAAGTTCTAAATCCTTATCTTCTCTACAACGGAACACCTTCCGACGCGGTGAAAAAGTCAAATAAAACCGGTCAAGTGCGAGTCGGGCTACTCGCGCACCGAGGGTTCCGTACCACACCACCACAGAACACAACATTATTAACTTACAAAAAACTTTTTTTGTCCGGGACCTTTAGCGCGAGACCGACTCACACTTGGCCGGTTTTTAGTATTTGTTGTTATTTTGTAGAGTTTGCTCTATAATCACACTAAGTTTGACGCTTGTATGTATTACCGTTTTTACTATAGAGCGTGAAGAAAAAACGTTGATAAAAACTAGTTTCTTGTTGAAAACCCCCCTTAATTTTTAACTTTCTGCCATTTTTATTATTTGGTAACAAATCCGCCGCAATAAGGCATAATCTGAGAAAATTTCAACTATCTAGCTATTACGGTTCAAAAGTTACAGCCCTAAATAGGTAGGACAGACGGACGGACGGACGGACGGACAACGTAGGCTTAGTAATAGGGTCCCGTTTTCACCCTTTGGGTACGGAACCCTAAAAATGATGCCAGAAAGCTATCTATGTGATATTATTTTGAATAAAAAATGTTGAGTTCGAGTTTTTCAAATTAACGCTTTCTTAAGTGTAAGCAAGCCTGTCCCACTCCACAGTTCAGGTACGCTTGATGGCCGATCCCCACCGAGGGGTAAATGGTCGCTCATTGACATAAGGCGCATTTTAGTTTTCGATTAAGACAGCCACAAAGTCCAAATTCAAAAAATCGTGTTGTAACTATTAAATAATCTGTGGTGTAAGCAAGAACACTATAGTTTTCTTTAACTGCAAAAGCAAATAATAACGAATTTAAGCAAATAATTGAAAGACCATACGAACGCCCAGCAGCATGAAACTAAGCTAGACTTACCTGACCAACGCCATCTAGCGGCGATACGGCGCCGGCGGCGAAGGACACGGACAGAGTGCGCGATCTGGACCAGCCTCGCTGTAACACACGCATGCAAGCTGATGCGACGCCGTTGCATACCCTCGTGAGCATGCCAACATCGGGTGAACTCATGAATATTTTACATATGGGTGAGGAAGATGTGACAAGATTCAGGAGAAGTGAGTGTTTGGACAGTCGAGTTACATTTCTATGTTTTTATTTACGTCTATAGCTTTAATACAGGAAAAAATATTAATGTAATTGTGATCGATGTTCGATTTTCTATGTTTTATTTATGTCTAGCTTCAAAACAGAAAGAGTATAAGAGTAATTAACAGATTTCCACATTTGATCAGAGATAATAGTTGGAAATTGATTAATCAATTATAGTTTTAGCTCATAGTATGGCTGTAATTTCAAAAACTGGGTTTGACGGTTTACCCATAAAATAATTGCAATTTTGAAATAAAAGTGTAGAAGAATTACGTACAAGTAGGCATACAATGACCTCCATTCACAGTTCATAGCGTAGGAGGGTAGCAATAGCATCTGTGTTTTGAATTGTGTTGCTTTTAGAATTGATCTCAAACTAAATGTACTGGTAAACGTGCGAGTCATAATGATAGAAACATTAATTCATAGAATTATCTTTATTCTGATATAAATACTATCTATACAGGGTGTTAGGGTAAACAGATGCATTACTTTAGGGAGTGATTGTACCTATGATATTGAACAACTTTCCCTAAGAAACCTAAAGGAAATTCCCACCAAAAGTTGTTGACTTCCCGTACTAAATGCAATCAGCTGAGCGAACGTTTGTACGAACAGTCAAATTTTTTTTTGCAAATTTCCTATTGGTTTCTTAGGGAAAGTTGTTCAGTATAAGTCGCGGCATGAATCTATAGCGCTGACCGTATGTACAAGGCACTATGCACTATTTTCGTCTAAATTCACGAGCGCTAGAGTTACATCCTGCGAGGTATATCATGGGTACAATCACCTCTTAAAGTAATGCAACTGTTTACCCTAGCATCCTGTATATCATGTGTGTGATACGTATGCAAAAAAATTGTTCATCTATCTATCTTTTTCAGTTTTACTTCTGCGTCACACATTTTCATTCACATTCAAAACACAGATGATAGAAGTTGCTAGCACAACATGGACACAATATTGAGATCAAATTTGTAAGCCTGATATTTGCGTATGTGCATTGAATGCGCGTTTTGACCTAGCAAGTGGTTTTTAATCAATGTGGATTTGAATTGGCCGTACTAATAAAGAGTGTCGTGTTGGTATTGAAACTTTACATGCTATAATGAGTTAACTATCTAAATGTGACAAAACTCACGATCACAATTTATTAGTAAGACTAAAATGTTTTTAGGTGGTTCCATCGGTTCATTGCAACAGCCCAATACATCCCATACTCAACCCTGTCTTTGCACCTATAAAATTATCAAATAATAGCGTAATACACCGACCACAAAATGTTAACGGTGTATTCAGACAGTGAAACTAAACAACTTTCTCTAAGGAACATGGGTAGAAAATCGAGAAATTTTTTCAGACCTCCCAAAAGTGCGGTCGATTTTCTATGAGGTCAAAATTATTTTGTAACTAGGTGTGATTAATTATACCCGTTTCAGGGACATTCTGAATGTTTGAATTGATTATTACTACTACTTTAATTCGGCAATAAATGTTTTTCAATGAAAGTATACAACAGTTATAAGTGTTTTGTTTAGAATTTTAGCGCACTACACGGCGGCTTGAGGTATTTAGGAATGCACAAGGAATACACCAACTTCGGCAAACCTGTATAAGCTACCTTTCGGCTCGCCTTAGTGTCGGTTTAATTAGTGTATTGGACCTGAACATTGGGTAGCCACTGAACCGACGAAACTTAAGAACACTGACTCTTACGAAATGAGAAATAGGTATATTTTTCAAGGAGGCATACATACCTGTCTGGATAAACTTTCTTCATCTCCGGTCGAACTACGACCTGTGTACGTCCCGCCCATACATCTGACAATCGAAAAGTTTTTTACGGATAATATACGGGATCTTCTTATCGTGTGGGCAGAGCCCTGGTGTCAGAGTTTTTTCAGACCGCCTTTCGGCCTCTGACGTGGTTTTTATGTAACGACTACTACCACTAGAGATAGTAGCCGGGACCAACGGCTTAACGTGCCATCCGAAGCACGGAATCACTTTTCTTTCAGACAATCAGGTGATTCAGCCTGCAATGTCCTAACCAACTGGGGAAAAACGCACAAAGTGACATATCACTAGGTGTCCCCCGTGGGAATCGAACCCACGACCTCCGTATCGAGAGCCAATGCTCTTAACCATTAGACCACGGAGGCAGTACGGATATACGGGATGCAAGTTGAACTTTAAAGGATGATTAATTGTACTCATGATATTGAACAACTTTCTCCAAGGAACTAGAAAATAGAAAAAACTAAAATTTTTACTCGCCCTGCAATCACAAAAAAAAAACCATCTTTACATACAAACGTTCGCTGATCGAAGGTTTGTATGTAAAGGTATATTTCCCTTAGATTACCTGGGGAAAGTAGTTCAATATCATATGTACAATCAGCCTTTAAAGTAACGCAACTGTCTTACATTTACATCCCGTATGAAAGATACAAGTTTATAAGCTTCGCTATTTACTTAGCATATGTCGCGCAATGAAAGTAGAACAAACCTGACGAGATGAGCGAGAATAGCTTTCACCCATCTGATCTTGCCGCTGTTGAGCAGCTCCATCAGCTGTTTGGGGTGGTACTGCGGCAGCACTGGACACGCCATCTGCGATGCTTCGAATAAACCGTAGTCCGGCATGTAGTCAAGGAGAGGCTGGGTAAACGAAATTGAGATATTGATGGTGCGTTTTAAAAGGAGAGTTCAATCGGCCTCAATAGCCTCCTCAATGGTAATTTAAGAATGGGTATCTGCTACGAATGAAGAGGTATTTCACTACAAAAATTTTTATTTAATGGTTATCTTCTTTAAAAAAAGCTAAAATCTCATTTTCAGTTGTTATTTAGCTCAAATACTAATTATAATAACAAACTATAAAACATAGATGATCTGTCCATTCTATTCTATTCTGTCTGTACATTTTATAGTCACAAGTTAGACGTCACAATGCAGTATTTAGTACAATCGTTCACATAAAGCGCTGTAATAACTTCAAAAGTCTACCTAGAACGACTTGCGCACAAATGAATGAACTACATGAATGAGCCACGATTCGCAAGCAGACTGGGCGATCAGAATTAGAATAGGCGTAGGTACTAGGATAAATGCTACCGGTAATTTTTTTGTATATAAATTCTCAGTAAACTTGAGTAGAGATTTGATTGCCCTAAACCAGCCTAGATAGTAAACTTACCTGAGGCTGATCGGGCTGAGCCTTATTCCGTCTCCTAGCGTCGCGTTCCAACAGCTGTAGATTGATAGAAGACACTCGCTGTAGGTGCGGCGCCGATATACGCAGGTCAGAGTCGCGGAGAGCTCTAGATTCACCACCTTCTTCCAGCTCCTGTATGAATATCATTGGTTACACGTCAAATGAACTTTTACAAATATACTGGAAAGAGTCAAGAGAAACATTTTTTCCCAAACATGCTTGGAAATGTGAGCATTATTTTGACAACCTTCTTCGGGATAAATCGAAATTGCTGTACTGGCCAACTACATGCGCGCAGCGGCCGGCAATGTTTGTATGAAAATCCATATCTGTCGTGTTTAGCGGCCAAATAAATTACATAGTAAACTCATAATATCTGTCGTGTAATTTTAAAATGGAACGATCTTTTTCTCCGAAACATGGCGACCAAGGAGGTAACTTATGAAAGGTTTTATTTAAATTTCGAACTGGCTTGCAAATAGAAAGCTGTTTATTGAAAAAAATAACAAATTGTTATTCGTTGTTCGTCATTGATTTTGAAAAGAGTTTTAATTTCTGCGAATTATTTGAGAAAATTTACTGTCTTAATTTCCGCGCATTATTTGAGAAAAGTACTATACAAGCCTTGGCCAGAACTAGGCATTGATGGAATTACGTATGTGTGCCTCGGCTTCGCCTCGGCCCACATTTACACGTTCGTCCATCAATGCCTCTGTTGCTGGCCGCTGCAGTAATGTACTATTACTATTCATCAATATCATCTCAGCCGATACACTTCCACTGCTGAACATAGGCCTCCTCCAAGGAATGCAACAAAGACTGGTCCTGCGCTGCCCTCATCCAACGGGTTCCCGCCACCTTCACCAGATCGACGGTCCACCTCCTGAACGTGACCGATACTATTATTTGGTATTATATTAATTAATTAAAGAGAAAACGAAGGCCAACACAAATATTTACTTTTCTCAATAAAATTTACGCCATAGTTAAACAACGCTTAAATGTGGGCTACAGTATGCATAAATGTCACAGGCCTGAAACGGACTACATTATGTCCACAAGCGCGTAAGAACGAGACGCCAGATTCCTAAATCGCGCTAATCATGTTTTCACAGATCTGGAAATCATAATTCGACGAACAATTTTGACGTACCTTGTTTGACTTTTACGTAACTATGAATGAATCCATTCGTAAGTTAGCTTGGCGGAAGATTTTTCCCTTTCCTATGTAGCTTTTATTCCACCTCGTTCCTCCATCCAACATTTCTCGTTACTCTTTCCTGTAGTAAACAAATTCTATTTCTATTAGAATAAGATCCATAATTACCTGTCCACTATTAAATCCAGAAGAAGCCTGTTGGTTCTCAGGCTTCCACTGCGAGTAGACGTGCATCTCAGAGTCCATCCCGACCACGAGGATGCCGTCCCGGACCCACGAGATCTGCATGGGCAGCGGCGGTAGACCATCAGCTGTCTTGAGCTCTATGCGCCGGAGCTGCATCCATCTGATCTCTTCGACAAACAATGGGGCGGCGAGCGACGACGCCTTGCGGAGTATTGGACGGTTGTTGTTTATTGATTCTTTCATTGCCTGCAACAGAACCGAGAGTTTGTGATCAAATGATCATCATCAGCCACAGACGTCCCCACTACTGGGGAACATGCCTAACCTTGGCGACGGTGTTTTGGACGGTGACATTATATTTCATTTAAATACGTAACATACGTACCATAACACAGTAACCAATGAAAGCACTGTCTAGTGTGAAAGGTTGAATTAGTTGTAGAAGATACAGCATACGAAAATAGAATAGAAACCTGTAGAAATACAGTGATGGCATGTCTGGACAGTTCCATACATTTCAGATTTAGTATAGTCTTGGCGCAAACAGATGTCGCTACTGGCCTGAACGAGAGATAAATCTTAATTAAACGTTATTAGATCACTATTATTTGAGTTTTGTTCCACGGAAATAAACGATATAGATTAATTTTTTTAAAAATTTTAATAACAAGTGTGTTTAAAACGTATTTTAACGTAATTAAACATTGCTGTAGTACCGTTACTCACCACCGGCGCTGTACTTGAGCGAGTTTTCGTATAAGAAGGTGGCAACTTTCTTAGTATGGGCATTGACCCTCTGTTGTGTATAATTTATTTACTCTATGGTGATGGTGACGTATATAAAGTCATCTACCGCATGATCGCTTACCATCAGGCGAGGCCTAGTCCAAATGCCAGCTTATTTTACATAAAAAATATTAAAATGAGTATGACGTGCATTTCGGCGACTACTTCATCCTCGGTATACTAATTATAATGACAAAGTAACAAACCTTCAAATTAGCCTGAGCCAAGTCACTCGACACCGGCGTAAACAACAACACCCTGGATCCGACCGCGACGGTCAATATATGCGACCCGTCTTCCTTCGACACCCAGTCCAACTGCACCAAGTGCTTCTGGGTCAAGGGACAAGTGTTCCCGTTCTCCATAATACTCTTGCGTAGAGACTGTAGTGTACTGAACGAGGGTACGGCGAGTAGGCCGGCTGACTTGCCGGTGTCGCCTTCCCCGTTGCGATTGTTTCTGCTGTCGTCTGATGAGAATGTTTGGAGGACCTGGAAATTGAATGTTACTTTAGAGCTGAGGAAAGGAAGTATATAAGCATATGCTCACGACTATATTCTCCGAGGATTGATTGACTACCCGTCAGAGATATTCTGAAACTCCAGAACATCCACGTTAGTACCGAAACTCTGTCCAGTGTGACGGGGAATGAGCCCGTCGCCACTTATAATGGACAGTGGGTACAAAACAAGCCTCAAAATTGAAGCATGCAGGTTTCCTCACGATGTTTTCCTTCACCGAAAAGCCAGTGGTGTTACAAATCGTACATAAATTCCGAAAAACTCATTGGCCAGGCCGACTCGCGAGTCGGCCTGGACGGGGATCGAACCATCGCCTCCTGCACGGCAGGCAAGGTTACTCGCCACTGGACCACCACGGCGTTCTTGGAAGGAAGTGTATTTTGAATCGTAACTAAGGCGTAAGCTCATGGGTGGCGTGACAGTGTATGCATTTAATAGAGCAGATATCAACAAATTCAAGGATAGTGAACGTGAGAAAGTTTAGGAACTTGGATAAATTGTTTATCTATCTGTAGCAATGTTCATACATCTAATAGTTAATTCATCTCAAGCGTCCTGCGTGGTGGAGTGTGTATGGCACACTCCTTCTCACCATTATTCGTGACAGGACGCCTTTGCCCTACAGGGGTATCCTAAGGGATCTTTTGAACTTATAATAATTAATGTGTAGTTAACACTGACCTGTGTTAACCTCTGTTTCTTCTGCATAAACGACGTATCATGTAAATACGACAAGTCTATCTGCGTGTCAGCACAAACACCCACTCTCGGTAAACTGACGTTCCTCAGCGGTATAGTATCCTCTAGCAGCCACTCCGCGCCGCCTGTGCTCTCGCATTCATACACACACACGCACAGGTTGACGAAGCGAGCGTCCGTCGAGTTTGTGTTTGTGTTCCCTCCTTTAGGCCGAGTGAAGGAACGCCCGCATTTATAAGCGCACGCTATCCGCCCGGAGTAGGCCGCGCTTAGGTGGAGGGGTTGACCTGGTGGTGAAAAGCAAATACGTTGAGATAGTTATATGGTTCAATTTAGAATTCATTTCAGTGAGGTCATCCAGGTGATCGGACGACACATCCTTAGGCGCTGTCCTATTGCCATCGCTCGCGCGATCATGCGTTCGTCCGACGAAAATCATTGTGCCACTGTGCGTTTAAACATACTTATATCTGAATAAAAATAGAACAATTCGATCGCATCTCATGATAGCACGACCTTCTATAGGATATTCCGCAGATATAAGTATGTTTAAACGCACAGTGGCTCAATGATTTTCGTCGGACGAACGCATGATCGCGCGAGCGATGGCAATAGGATAGCGCCGTAGAGTAGCCGGCAAACAGTGGATGAAATTGGTTAAGCATTCCATGACGGTTAAAAACAATAATAAAAAGTACCTGGAATGTCTATAGTAGATTCTTGATCCTTATTCATCATTTCCCATTCCATCCAAGTGTACTCAAACTCATCATTGTCTTTTTTCGTAACATTACATTTCCAGAATCTGAAAACAAAGATGAGTGATATTTTACAAGTGCGAGGAGTAAGGATCACAGAAAAGATGAAAGATGGCATATGTAAGAAACCTGTAACAAAGTGAATATACTAATAGTCTCGGGCGCTCTCGGGTCGCGACAGGCTTATCGGGCGCGGTCCCAGTACCGATTCACCTGCGCGCTGTACCCCAACCGGTGCCTCACCCCCCCGCACTCCGCGCAAGCATAGACCCAACGCGGCCACCAAGCGCACCCACTTTATTGTACTTACGCTATGCCTGTAACGTTGATATTATAACTGAGAGATGTGGATGTAGGATGGTGACTTATACCTAAATAAGGGCTCTTAGAAGAAGACGCCCTTGTCCCATTTTTGGGCAAAGCTTTTCTACCCCTCTCTAAGGCGCGCTATCAATTGCCAGACTACACACAACAGTTAGTGTCATATTTTGCGAATGTTACTTTTTCGGGTTTGCGAATGTGACATTTTGCGCCTGATCTTACTAGATGAGCATATAGATATATCTTTAAGCTATCTTCTACTCTGTCTGCCAGGGCTCCGACATCCATCTCCGGAAATCCATTAAAACTTTTAATAACAATAAATAAAGCTACCTCAGCGTGCTATCAGAACAGGCAGTGGCGAGTATGTAGGGCGCCAGGCACGCCGGGTAAATGGACGCGGAGCTCAGGTGTCCGGCGGCCGGCGTGGCGTGGATCACGTCCACTCCGTCGGGCAGCGAGAGAGGGCATTCACACACCTGCAATAATGGCCTTCATGTTGGTACGGATGTGGCAATGACGTGGGCGAATTATGTTAAACGAGCTTTTACCGGCGACTTCGTCCGCATAAATTATATACCAGATTTTAAGACAGATGATAAGCTATCAAACAAAAAAAGTTTCATCAAAATCGATTCAGTAGGTTTTGCGTGATACTCGAACAAACAAACAAACAGACCGACAAAAAATCCAAAAATTGGTGATTTGGAATCAGGGACAGGTAAAAACCGTGTCGTAATTTTTTTTTTGTAAATATCTTCAATGTACAGACACACTTCTGTTACAGTTTTATACATAAACGAAAGTATGTGTTAGTAATATGTACCTATAATCAAAATAAAAGCACTCACACTGATAACATTTCAATTTTATTTTGCTTGCATATTTTTTTTAAATGTTTGCAGCACAGCAGCACGGCTGTGTTTGGTTTATCTTTTGGTTCAGACACTTTTGAGCGCGGACCGCGGACCCAACGTCCAGTAATTGGTAAGTCAATGGTATTGTATTATTACTTTTCTTCTCCCTTTATAACTTATTTGATTGACATTGTGTTTAAGACATTTCGCGTAATTGATTGAAATCGACTGATATTTAGGGGAGATATTCGACATTATGATATTTATGTAGTTTTGTGTACCTGATATTATGCGTCTAACAAAATATGTACCTAAAATTGGTGAAATCGAAAATAATGCTCAATGAAAGTGTTTGAAAGGTCAATTTATATGATTACAACACGCAATCTAGTAAACGTCTCATTAACTAGTCCTCTAATGTAGGTCGGTCACACAAAATTCTTCATACGTCCCAATTAAGTCGTCATGTAATGGACCTCCGAAGGGTAAAGTGAATAAGGGTAGGTGACATACTTTTTTGGTAGTGATAGAGATGTGTGAGTCAGCGGGGGCGGGCGGGGCGGCGCGCTCGTTGTCCATGGACACGGAGTTCTTGCGCGACTCGCCCTCGTCCTCCTGCACCAGCGCGCTGTCCGGCACGTACATCATACTGTTCGTTAGGTCATCTGCAAAGAAGTTTGGCGGAAGGCCATATAATTTGAGACCCAGAGATAGCGGACCCATACATGAATGAAACTTAGTAATACGTGTAGAGTGAAACAAAACTAACAAAAATGTAAATTGGTTGTAATCTGTAGAAGTTGGGGGAAAGGTATTTCTCCTTATGATACCTTTT
The DNA here is from genome assembly GCA_922987775.1 of Agonopterix subpropinquella. NCBI lineage: Eukaryota > Metazoa > Arthropoda > Insecta > Lepidoptera > Depressariidae > Agonopterix > Agonopterix subpropinquella. The sequence continues at coordinate 8,341,026 of OV277708.1, read as the reverse complement.
GTATCAAGTTTGTGAAACTCATAATCTTTCTTATTACATAGTCCACTCAAACTTCTACGCATTCATTGTATTTATTTTAATGAAAATTCACGATAACCGTACCATATTATGATAATGGAAGAAAACGAAATTACACACACTATCAGTTCAACAAAGCCAAATACGTTCCGTAACGACCAAAAATACCTCAGTGATAATATTACATGAAAATAGCTGTCGTGGTTGCGTTTTGCTACTGCTTTTTGGACGATTTGTCTGTTTTACTAGTAATTTCTACTTTTGAATCCGGACTTCTGGAGATGTGGAAGTTTTTTAAAAAATGCTTTAATTTTTTCTATTTATAATAATTATGACCGCCGTCCTGAATGGCTTTTAGTTTTCGTAAAAAATGGCTGGGTCCAAATCTGCCAATTTTCTTTATACAAATTTTATTACACCTATAACAGATATCCGTCGAATCCAACTCGACTGGGCAGCGTTGGGGAAGCTACGTAGAATCTTCACGTCCCAAATACCGCAGTGTCTCAAGACGAAAGTCTTTGAGCAGTGTATGTTGCCTGTGATGACATATGGAACAGAGACGTGGTCGCTCACTCAAGGCTGAAAGTAACCCAAAGGGCAATGGAGAGGGCTATGCTTGGGAGTTTCCCTGCGAGATCGAATCAGAAATGAAGAAATCCGCAGAAGAATTAGAGTAGCTGACATAGCCCAAAGAATTGCTAAACTAATGTGGCAATTGGCGAGGCACATTGCTCGCAGAGCCGATGGTCGATGGGGCCAAAGAGTTCCCGAGTGCCGACCGCGTACCGGAAATCGCAGCGTGGGTAGACCCCAGATGTAGAAGGGCTTGTTGAAGACGTCCACTATGGCTTCCAGACCGGCCTTATCATCGTAAAATGAACTTTGTCGCGCTAACCTGAAGGATCAGCCTGCGACGACACGGTGAGCCGCCACATGTGTACCGTAGACCCGCCGTCCGTTCTCTCCAGCACCACGATGTAGAAGGGCTCGTTGAAGACGGAAGCCTTGCGCAGGTCCACTATGGCTTCCAGACCAGCTTCTGTTATGGTGTTTAGACCTGATCCGTCGACCCCTGAGTCTGAACTTTCTGTGTCTGCAGATGTGCGTTCACCTGAGGAATAGATTTAGTTAGTAACTAGTGGCGCCCGCGACTTACAGCAGACCACTGTACACGTACCAAGAAACCATATTTATGACTATTTAACACATTCGCGGACACTGAACGAGACACAATAGAACTTTAATTGTTATCACTGCTATAGCCGGTCAGTGTCCGCGAAAGAGTTAAAATTAAAATCATATAATTAGAGAAAACCGTATCAAAGTCCCTGGGTGTTTAAACGCTGTAATTATCCTCACCAAAAATTTTCATCTTGATTATAAGTAAAGGCACACAATTTTATAGTGCTGTTATAAAGGTCCAGCACTGGTAGCATGCACACCCGCGATAGCCGTGATACGGCTTTATCACGTCTTTTATCTCATTCTTTCGAGCCTAATATAGGCTGCGCGTGACAAAATAACAGAAAAACGCGGCGGAGTATTTTAATTTATAATACCTATGTTGTGAATACAATTTCGCTCGCAAGGCAAAGATAAACCCCTCTAAAAAGGTTGGTAGTCTATCTTGAGAACAATCTCAATCACGTGAAGTGGAATTAGTTGCAGCAATAATCTCTGTGTGAATGGTTCAATATGAACTCTACCTCACTATTCAGGGCTGCAGTCTCCAGGGTCCGAATAGCTCTAATGATAGCCAACCTCCGATAGGAGATGGCACTACAAGAAGAAGAATAATCTCTCGAGATGATTCAGATATAAATGTACGGCGCCGGTTTTAATACTAACCCGTTATAAGCTGTTGTTGGAAAACATGAAGTAGCTGCGTGTTATGCCAGTCGTGGGTAGCGTCGGCTATGGCGTGCAGTTGTATGATGGCGCCGGGCCGGGCCGTGGACTGTTGATATACTAACCAGTGATAAGCTGTTGTTGGAAAACATGAAGTAGCTGCGTGTTATGCCAGTCGTGGGTAGCGTCGGCTATGGCGTGCAGTTGTATGATGGCGCCGGGTCGGGCCGTGGACTGCTGATATACTAACCAGTGATAAGCTGTTGTTGGAAAACATGAAGTAGCTGCGTGTTATGCCAGTCGTGGGTAGCGTCGGCAATAGCGTGTAGTTGTATGATGGCGCCGGGTCGGGCTGTGGACTGTTGATGTACTAACCAGTGATAAGCTGTTGTTGGAAAACATGAAGTAGCTGTGTGTTATGCCAGTCGTGGGTAGCGTCGGCTATGGCGTGTAGTTGTATGATAGCGCCGGGTCGGGCCGTGGACTGCTGGGATACTATCTTGATGCGGTCGTGGAGAGGCACACCGCCGCCTTCTTCCAGCGTCGACTCCGACGACATTGACATTGTGTCGTTGTGCTGCAAATTAAACATTTTACGTAATTGTATAGAATTTATCACACAGGTCGACTTTTAGACTGGCTGTCCACTAGAAATGAGAGGGGCAACGAGGCTGAGGGCGTGCGTGGAAATAATCCACCATTAGCCTCGAGCGTTGGTGGCGCGTTGTGAAGAGGTATGGACACTCGGCCGGGTTCGAATCCGCACGGACGGCATGATGAGTTTTTCTTACATATGTACGTAATACCAACTGCTCTCAAACGGTGAAGAAATACAATACAATACATCGTGACTAAACCTGCATACGCTGAGGAAGAAATTCTGATGCTTACAAAAGTATACCGCAAATGAAGTCAAATGAAGTCTACCGATCCGCTTTGGGCACGCGTGGTTGACTAACGCCCATACACGAAACGAATTGGTTCATTCATCAGTTAGGAACGTCAACATTGCTCGTTGCATTATGATTTTCGGTATATTTTCTTACCATAACGTCCATGTGTCGTCTCTCCGAAGTAGCTATTTCAGCGAGCAGCGTACGCGCATCGATCACAGCTTGGAACACCCGCAAACTCTCCCCGTCGCTCGCCACGAAGCACGCCGAAGGTGAATTGGATAGATTACCGAGGGTAGTACTGTGGAAGATTGTCTTTCATATTACTTTCTGTGCTTTACTTACTGGAGATAATAATTATCTAAATTGGAAAATTTCATTTTATAGTTTAAAAGCAAAAGTTCGTAAGCCACAGAATGGTAAAAAAGATGATTACTCCGGAGCGCTAAGAAATCAACCATAATAAAGGTTACAAATCCTGCACAATTAAACTTTATATGAATATAAGCCGCGTTAATAAAGAAACGATACATAAATGGCAGTCGCACCATCGTATCTTTCTCTACACTAGAACAGCGCGGGAGTGCAAAAAAAATATCAAACTGGATCAGCGTGACCATAAAGCAGAAAATTTCCTTCTTTTGTGACCATAAGATAAATAAAAAAATAATAATAATAAAAAATCGTCGCATGTTTTATATAGTTTCTTCAGTAGCGCGACTACAAAAGGAACCATTAGGCTGATTTTAGAGCTCGACGTGCAACCAATGGGTGTGTTTAGTGCTCCGCTGGTGAGTTGCATACTGTTGATTGGTTCGCAGCATCGTTGCATACCGTCATTGTAACACTAAAACCAGCCTTAGAGGAGGACCAATACCTCGGCAGTAAGGTAGGCAGCCAGGCGACGTTGCTAAAGGCTGACAGATGGGGCGAGTTGACCCTCGCCAGCTCGGACACTCCGCCCGACTTGCCGAGCGGCCCCACGCACTCCACGCGCCACATTATCAGCTCGGAACAGAGTCCTCCAGCCGCTGAATCGTCGTCTGCGTTTGGAGTGTGTCTTTCACTGTCTGTGGATTGAAAAACGGTATGTTCGGCGTGTAAGCGAAATACTTCAAAGTAATTCCAACGTATTTAAAGCCTCTTGCGCATAAACAGCGAGACGTTATAACCTCATTAAATTTTAGGCTTTGATACGTTAGCAGGTAATAATGGTGCGGTAATTTGGGTTTTGTAACAAACAACTTATGAAAATTTTCCGAATGTATTTAAACTTACCAGAGATATTGTGGTGACTAGTAGTCAATAATAGTGGTAATACTGGATGGCATGTGATGTCGTTCACCCTAAATCTATGGCCGGAAGCTCTCGAAGCGTGTCCTATTGATAGCACCTGCAGACAACAATAAAACTCATCGATTTTAAACACTTAATTAATCGAATCGGTAACAAAGCTAAAAAACATAGAGCGACATCTGTTTTTGTCATTTTACTATCAGAAGACAGTGTTACGCGATTTTCGGCCGAATGTAGATAGGGAATAAAAACTATGTATTGGCTCATAGTCTAAAAAAACAGGTCTTCTCTTCTCAGAGTGACACAAGCCTACGTCACAAAAACATTGCCACTTTATTTCAACATAACATGTTACATGGGTATGATGACGTAGACTTGTGTCAGTCACATGTCAGTCACGTGATCGGAAGAGAGTACCGGGCGGAGTTTATTATTGTACCATGGTATTGGCTGAAATGCAGCACAAAAAAATAGCAAATACATTCGGCTAGTGCAGTGTCAATAGTTTTATAGTGACGAAGATATAAATAATGTCGGAAAGACAGAAAGCACAGGTTATACGGCAATGGGGTTATTGGTCTTATAATTGTCACATGATTTTAGGCTCAAATATTTTTATGCACGGTCACATACCGTGCGGAATGGCGCAAGAAACGCCTATGCCCAGCAGTGGGTAGATGTGAGCTGATTTTATTGATTGACTTGCTTTATTATTAACGAGCTTTTACCCGCGACTTCGTCCGCATAAATTATATACCAGATTTTAAGTCAGATAGTCAGAGCTATCAAACAAAAAAAGTTTCATCAAAATCGGTTCAGTAGTTTTTGCGTGATGCTCGAACAAACAAACACACAAACAAACAAACAAACAAACAGACAGACAAAAAATCCAAAAATTGGTGATTTGGAATCAGGGACATCTAAAAACCATATCGTAATATTTTTTTTGTAAATATCTTCAATGTACACACTTCTGTTACAGTTTTATAATAGTTTAGGTACCTGAGAGAACTTGGACTTGTCGTCGAAGGTGAGCTGCCAGAGGTTCAGCGTGCCGTTCGTGTGGTTGGTGACCATGGAGATGACGGGCGCCGAGTCCAGCACGTCCCCTTCCTGGTTCTCGCCCGCGTCGTCGTTCGCTACGCTCATTTTACGTTGCATTTCATTGTTATTTTCTTCTCGTGGTCCTAGAATACAGTACAAAATAAAATAACTCAGAGTAAGCTTTGTAAATGCATGGAAAAGGCGTACATAACCCAATAATGATAAGTCTGATCAGTAAAAAATCTGTCCAATAATGTTCGAATTACAAACAGAGTGGCAATAAAACCAACCATTTTCTTGAGGTTCAGCGTGTTCTTCTCCTTGAGGCCATTCAGTTTCTTCTTTTTCTTCTTGCACGCTTGCTAAGGGCGTTGTAACCGTTTCTGGCGGTTGCGGTTGACCTGCAAACATTGTTGAACATCATTAATCATTCAAATTAGTCCGTCTGTTTTAACCCTTTAATGTAAGGAGGTATAAAGTTCTAGCTACGCTCCAGATACTCTCACTCAGCTTACAAACTCACACTTCCTTGGATTAAGCTTACCAATACCTTAGCATACCACCCTAACGAGAAAATGAGAATGATCGACATAACATTACGCATGCCAATATCGTATATACGTGGCATCCCTACAGTTAAGAGTGATAAGGACATGCAAAGTGGAGATGAGTGACATAAAACAAGAAGAGTATGAATGTTGATAGATGTATAGGAAAGGAAAACCGGAAAAAACCGAAGAGACTGATGGATTGTGCAAAAGATGATGTGTCAGAAAGGAGGGAGCGCTGTATAATGGTGACTGAGATCATGTATGCTTTATACTATCGAATCTCAATAAAGTTTCAGGTATAATCTCGCACTCTCGTTGTTTGTCTCTCTCGACCCCTGTTTATACAGGGTGAAATTGATATCATTAGCATCCTTTTAAACTAAGAGTCTACCCATCTAACTGGACAACTTTTACAATGGGAGCAAACCGATCGGAGCAAAAAAAAAGTCTGCTGTTCCATACTAAACTGCAACGCCTACTCGACTTAAATGTATGCAACAGCTGATTTTTTTTTGTGGTCCGATCGGTTTGCTCCCATAGTAAAAGTTGTTCAGTTTGATGAGTAGACTCTTAGTTTAAAAGGATACTAATGATATCAATTTCACCCTGTATATGGCGACCCATCCAGCGCTGAAATGATGGCTAATAAAGGATGAATTGAAGAAGACATTATGAATCTCACCAGGTATGACGGGCTTGGTGCGATGTCTCACGTAGAGCGGCTGGGCGGCGGCGTGGTACAGGGCGGCGGGCGTGCACATGGTGGTCGCGTCGCCCAGCGGGAAGGCGGACGGTATCCGCGCCGAGAACGACACCTGCGCCTGCCGGATCGCGCCCGCCTGCAGTTCGTCTAGCCATTCACATACCCTGTGACATAAAGATAATGTTTTTAGAAGAGATATATTTAGTTCTGAAGTTTATAAAGCTGAAGTGGCAAAGCGCTGATTATATCCGCTGTAGAACTGACTACCGATGGGAAGTTCTAGTATTAGAATAGATACCACGACTGTAACAAAGACCTGAGGCAGGTATAGGAACGAATGGACGACGCAGGCTGAATATAGAATTTATCTTTTGTTGCTCGCCTTGAGAGAAGCCTATGTTCAAAAGTGGACGATAACAGGCTGACAATGATTATTATAGGATATAGAAGCACTAGACAACACAAGTTTGTAAAATCGTACGAAACTAAGCTGACCACATACAAAGTGCAAACTGAACTAACATCATGATATAATTGATGCTTAGATCCAACTTAGGGACCAACGCAAATACAGTTTGCTTTATGTACTGTCGTATGGACCAGAGGCGGCTCGTGACAAAATTTTACGGGTGTTCACTTGAAATAAAACGATGAATTGTCGTACATTTTTGCGTAAGGTCAAGTTCAGGCCGTGGCGGTCCCTTTGCCTTCAATTCAAGCCGAATTTGTAACGTTTTTTCACACTTTTTAATGAACGCCACATTATAATTGTCCATTTTAACACTGACAAGTTATAACTGATAAGTACAAGCTATTTCAACACGTATTAAATTATTATTAATTTTCTAATTAATTTAATTAGAAAATTCCCGAATTTGCATTCGCGCGCATGCATTTGACTGTTGTTTATATAGGAGTGGCAACGTCGCGCGCAATTGCTGTCCTGTCGTGCGGCCGAGCGCTAAACCGGCAACGTCGCGTGAGCGGCGCTCCGAATTTAGCTAATTTTTCATAGAAAATCTTTTGTTTCACGCGCAGGACTCTGGCGAAATTTCTCTTTCACTCCTATTGGATTTCGTATAAGCCAATGTACTGAATTTTGTTTCATTGGAGCGCAATCGCAAGCGTTCCGCTACAGAAAAGAAATTTCTGTGGCTCTACTTCGCGCGTTACCTATGAAATAATACAGTACAAGTGTAGGGGATGATGGGTATAAATTATATCTCTAGAGCTACAAAGTAATATTGATAATGAAATTAAGGAGTATAATTTTATGATAATTATTTATAGGAGTTCACTGCACCAGCGCCCCTTAGAGCGAGCCGCCTCTGGTATGGACTAGTAAAAAAACTTGACTGTGTTACTAAAATTCATCTGCGGTTTTATTAGTGATCATAAACATCAAACAATAAGCAACCTAATGAGAAACCCAAGTAAACATCTTACCATATAAGGAAGCTGCCGTCAACGGGATGTATAGAGAACAGTAGATCGGGACTCTGATGCCAGTCTCGCAGTAACGACTCGATCTTAGCGTCGAGCGAGTCCGGCAGGTGCGTGCACGTGACGTCCGTCGCTATCGAGTTGATGGAGGTCGTGTTCGAAAGGCTGGGGTGACTGTGGTTACCGCTACCTACACGTTTGTTTATTATTAGTATATGCTCACGACTCCTTGAGAATAATCGGTGAAATCCATATTGCACTAGTAATGCTCAAACTGTGAGCCCGTCGGCACTTTTTAACACATCCATGCCCCCTACGCATATGCGCGTTTTACGGACTGTAAGTAAATGCCCAGATTGCATATATGCGTTCAATCGTCCATTCATGTATAGGCATCTTGGAACGAATTGACAATGTGTTAATGGACAGTGGGCACAATACATGTCACGACATTGAAGCATGTTGGTTCCTCACGATGTTTTCTTTCACCGAAAAACCTGTAGTATTTTAAATCAAACAAGATCAAGAATTGGACCTAGGATATTAACTCGTTACAGGTGGAAGTAAAGACTGACCAAAAAAATGAAAATAAAACCTTTGGGGGTTCTACAGTCGACTGTAACCTTTAATGCAATGTTGCAAACACAAAAATTAGTTCCAATGGTTTTCCGCAACATTTTTATTTCGAGGTGTTTATTTTTCTGGTCAGGCCTTGAGTAAGCAATTCTATACACATTCGGGTATTTTTTTTAAGTTTTTTGCTAGATAATCCTAATGTATCGGCTGGAATAGGTATACAGCACGTCCAAGGGTCGAAACTGACTTGTCAGCACGATATAGGATTTCGGAGTGTGGGCGCAGGCAAGCAATGTTCACGCCCGGCGCCCTAGCGACTGAATAGAGCTATGGGAAAAGTCAGTTTCGACCATAACATAATTTACCTGGCTGCTCATCACTATTGCTGTTATCCTCGGACTGAGCTTTAGTCAGATGGTGGCTAGGGCGTCTATGAGTCGAATGTCCTACGCAGCGTGGAATGGGCAATAAAGCTGTTACAAAGCTGGCGTCGCATCGAATATAAGTACTAAAGCACCACAGCGTCTGCTTTATAGTTACTTAGCTGGAGCTTTTATAACTAAATGTACTTCAGATACGGATGAATTAAATGAAGGTGAAGAATTAAGATCATCGTTCATTTAAACGACACCGGTACTTTACGTACAGTTACAGTCCGCACGGTAAAAGAATGAAAATTCAAATACAGGCGTAAGGTTGTACTTTGTAAATACACTTTACAATGATAACTTCGATTCAGCATGCCGCGCGCTGTTTGCAATTGTATGTTGTAATTCTAAAGTGTATCTACAGAGCACAACCTTAAGCCTATATTTGAATATTTATTGTTTTACCGTGCGGACCTTTACTCGTAGAAATCTTACTTTGTAAACCATTGAAATAAGATCGTGTTGTGACAAGGAAGTGTTGTGATCTCATCAGATCCATAAAAGATCTAGTTAATGGCTTCCGAGAATGTTTCGGTCGGAAAGAAAGACTGATTGAATTCGGGCAAACGACTAATTTAAGTCCAAGCTCGAAACAATGTTTACACGGGCGAAGCATAGTCGAAAGGCTGACTGGTCGTTTTGCACAGGTCGTCTAAATGTAATCTCAGGTTTTATAAGTACGCACGGCGACAGATCAACCTACCCATAGTTCGACCTGATGTCCATGAACATAGAGTTCAACTATGGGTAGGTTGATCTGTCGCCGTGTGTATAATGGTTTCATTATCCGTTGAGTCGCTCATTAGGTCATTAGTTATACTGTCTTTTTGTCGCAAATAGTTGACAAGGTGATCAAACAACCAACGGTCGGCTTGTCGCGGCGACTCAGGCATGAAGCATATATCAACAAATTTTATATCTAAATAAAATACACGTAGTCTGAAGCAAAGAATACGCCTAATTGGTTCGTATCATAAATTAATGATAGCTATAACTACAATCAAGATAACTTTTTATCTAATATACTTCAGATTACATAAGGTTAACATATTAAAGGCACAAATAATGTAATAACTCTGTGTAATGTTACGTACTCTCATTCTCTCCGTCCGGATGTGCGGTGTGTTCTGAACCCGATCCAGCTTCATCCGTTTCTTCTTTGTCTAATATCTGTAACAACACGTAAAACATGAACTACAGTAGAGCCGGAACCTAAAGTTAAGTTAAAGTTACGTATGACGTCTATGTCAATTTGGCATTACTAGTGATGATTTCTAGCATTTCAAATACTATTAATATGAGGTAACAATTTTTTTAGTTTAGAGTTATGAAAATGTATATCTTTTGTTTGTAATTAATTAGGGAGATATGGTATTATTGAATTTTGATTTGAAAAGATGACGACGTAACAAGGTGTGGTTGAGCTGTCATATGTAACTTTAGGATTCGGCTCTACTGTATTATATTATCATTATCAGACAACATTACTTGATAGTACATTAAGGGTTGAACCTCGTCTGGCAGCACGGCATCGATCACGAATCGCGGCGATGCTACGGCGTGCGATCGCGTTCCGTCTTATTGCTCTAGCAAATGACGTTCCTGAGTGACAGAAAAGGATGGAGCGACAGAAAAAGGCGATGCGATGCTGCCAGACGAGGTTCAACCCTTAGGCGTATAGAGACCGTACAGGTTACCATAGACCTCTAGATTGGGTTCATTAAGTAAACGACGTGTGCCCAGTGCTCGTAACTGAGTAAAGCCGCATTAACCACGAGTGTGTTAATTAACCACACATAATTTCTCAAAATCTTATTTCAAATTATAGACTAACAGAGACGGAGTATAAAATAGAATACAACAAAAGTTCAAATAACTTGTATAACGTATTTGAAACCTTTGGCTTTGAAGAACAGAAACCAGTCTTTAGTCCAGAAAATCTTGTCTTCACAATAACTCTAAATAGGTCAATTTTAAGACCCATGTCATATTGCTTTTTTCATACTAAATAAATCAGCTGTTAAAATGACTAACTAATAAAAAAAAGAAGTGAAAACTTGAACACATAAAAGTCCTATCATTTATGTAGTTAAATACAATATTTATTTATTGCGCTATCGTACACAAACATGACAATTTATGCCGCTTAAACGAAACAGCAGGAACAGGCATACATTTTCGCCGCGCGGTAGAAAGATTCGATCAGATCAGGGTGACGTCACGGTCCTGACGCGAGTTTAACATTTTATACCCATACCAAAAAGTGCACAACGCCGCTAAAGAAGTTTTCACTTCAATAACTAACTTTCTTAGTAAGATCGTGAAGTATAGCTTCAGCTTGACTTGTGAAGTGCATCTCCTTATTGTGAAGCCAGTGTAGGATGAACCTGCCGCCGCCGGCGAGAGATGGCACCAGCGGTATGTCTGTCTCTGCGTTTATCGACGCTGCCAGGTGGAAGTGGAGACCTGCACAACAATAATATATACCGCTAGTTTTTAATCATTAACATAACTTTAAGGGTGTATTTTGACCATGAATCTTAACAACTTTCCTTAAGGAACATATGTCGAAAAACGAGAATTTTTTTGGGACCTCCTATAGAAAATCGATCGGCCGATCTGCAAATTTGTATACAGGGTGTAACAAAACACCCTAGTATTACTTTAGGAGGTACTTCAGACCATCAAACTAAACATCTTTCACTATGGAGCAAACGTCGAGAAAAAATAAAAAAAATCTGCTGTCCCATACATTTGAGTCGAGCCGGCGCGGCGGCACTGCAGTTTTGCATGAAAAAGTTGATTTTTATTTCACGATTTCGAAGTTGGCTCTATAGTGAAAGTTGTTCAGTTTGATGGTCTGAAGCACCCCCTTAAGTATTACTAGGGTGTTTTGTTACACCCTGTACGGACAAGGTCAAAAAAAAAAATATTTTTCGACCCATGTTTCGGAAAGTTGTTTAGATTAATGGTCTGAATACACCCTTAGTTATGTTAGTAATTAAAAATTAGTGGTGTATAAGACATGTAAAATGATGCCGCTAGATAGCTGTATTTGTTACGGAAAGTCATGCGCTAAGGGTTGTTCGAATTACCCTTGATTGCATGAAATCCGCGGGGTTGATTATTAATGTCTTTTCGTTACAACAATTTTTGAAAGGAAACGCCCCTGTGATCGATGAGCGATCTTAAGGGTGAATCTACGGGGCGTCTAAACGCAGTCATTATCCTCACACAAAAATGTTCATCTTGTTTATAAGAAAAGGAATAAAATTAAACTAACCTCCAGTGTAAGAAGTGGCGTGGTAGGGATTGTGGAAGTCGTGAGCGCTGTAAGTGGAAGGTAGTGTGGGTATCGGCGCGCCGGGCTGCTTGGACGACTGCGCGTTCCGTCTGATGTGGAAACATGTCCTGAAACAAACGCCAGTTTAAGGGGGGGTCAAAGTGTTTTTGTCTGTTTTCGAAGCGGTTTTTGATAACCAAATTATTACATTTAACATATATAATTCAAATAACAGTGTAGATACGTTCTTTCTGCAGGGCATCTAACCGTTGAAAACACGATTCTATTAAATTTTCTCGATAGAAAAGACGACCAAAGTAAGGTCGATTTCAAAATTTATAATCTGTTTTATACAAGAACCACAATACCATTTCTTCTGAATATACCATCATTTGAAAGGTAATTAATTATAGCAGGGCTTTTAACCGATAGTTTTTTTTCATTACCTTTATTTACTTTTTGATTAATCATTCATGTGATTTTCGACGCCATTTCGACCCGCACATAGACCGCCATTGTCCCAGTGACTTCAATCTTCGAACAACGACTTTGTCAACAAGAAAATAACAATTGACCACGCTGAGACTTATAGGTGGCGCTATAATCCAAAGATAAAGTAGCACCAAGCACTCTCCACTATCAAACTGTACAAAAACATGTATCGTCAACCCTTACAGTCTCACACAGATAGTCATAAGAGTGACAGAACTAGACAGATATAGTCAATCCTTGCAGTCTCACACAGATTGCTATAAGAGTGACAGAGCTAGATAGACGTCAATCTGTTACGTATGTTACTGAAATAATGTTGCCCATTATTATATTTTCTTCTAATTAGTAGAACTTTTTTTCTTATCATCTATTTGTTTTTGGAAGACCAACAGTTGTTGACAACGAAGAACGACCACTTCCCATACATTAGAAAACCTGTCAAACAATTTTTTATTTTGTTGAATTATACAGTTAAATATTGATATAGAAAAACTATAGGTATATTCCATTTACAATGGTAGTAATTTAATGTAATTTTATAATGCGGAATATTAGTAAAATCGAAAAAAAATGTTGAGGTTATTTGTCATAATGATTACCAATCACTTTGCCAATAAGACGATTTAGGACTAAATTATAGGTAACGGGCGTGCGAAACGCTCGTCAAACGCGCGTACTCTGTAAAAGAAAGAATGTTCATAATGGCTGCATTCAAATGCAGAAGTGCGATTTTTGAAAATCATACGAGCGACTTGGCAGTAGAAAGATGCATGATCTCCATAGTAATTTTGACATTTTCTACTGAAAAGTCGCTCGTATGATTTTCAAAAATCGCACTTCAGAACAATTGTAATCAAGTGGCTATTTTTTGATAATCATTTTAATTTTTCCACACTACATTATTTTATTTGAGTTGCTATTTTTGAAATAACTAAAAATAAGCTATTTTTTGAACAATATCATTTTGTTATAACGATTAATAGTTGTCAAATTATTTGACAGGTCTAAAGTGACATCCTTCTTTGATTGTCCATCCAAGTTGTGAACAATATATAAAATTGGTAGAAAATTCACTATTTGCTTCTGACAACACTTTTAAAAAAAACTGTCATGTCTGTCATGGAGCGCGATTTTGAAAAATGTAAAAAATTATTTGTTTTGAACAAAGACAAATAGTACTTTATTATCACCGGAAAGTTTTGAATGTCGGGGATTAAAGGACAGATAAGTTTACTTCATTATGTCGGATAAGAAGTGTTGCGTTTCTGGATGCTTTGAAGCTGGTGGTACGTAAAAAAGTAGTTACGGAAAGATTCAGGTTAGTACTTATTTTTATCTAGTTTTCTTGTTTAATATTGACCAAACTTTTTTTTTTTCAGCTTCTCATCCAACTCTTCACCTATTTCCGAACCCAACGAAGGACCCTGACCGTTTAGATTTTTGGATTGCATGTGTTGGGGGACGTATCCTTGAATTACCAAAGGAACATGTTTACAAGTACCTATCGTAGAGTATGCCATGCCCATTTCGAACAAAAGTTTTGTTGCCGGTATAACAGACTGTCTAATATAGCAGTTGCTGTGTAAATAATGGTGGTCGAAGGGTTTTCTTTTGTTACAAGCTCAATAATGTAACTTAACTATATAAAGGATAGGTGATAAAGTAGGTAGTTTTATTAGTTTGTGTCCGTATAGCTAGCGTACACATGAAAGGGATAAGTAAGACTGGGATAAGTGCCAATAGGCCAGTCATTTTACGGTATGACCCGGGAATAATTAAGAATTGCATTTTCTTTTCGGTATCTTAGATTAAATAAAAAAATAAAAAGAGATTTATTCACCAGAAAAAAGATACAAGGATTAGCACTATCATGAACATTTCCTGATTGAACAGGGGGAGCCTCAGCACAAATGCTGTTTTGCGGTCTCTCCCTTTTGTATGTACAATTTTTACATGCTTTTAATACCATTCATTACATACCTACACTATCTATCCTACAGTTGCAGAGAAAACGACAATTATAAAAAAAGTCTAATTAAAATAAGGGCTACAGATTTATTTCTGAATGAGTTACAAGCCTTTCAGGAGTTTTTTTTTTCTATGTTCCATACAAATATTTTGTATAATAATTTTTCAGGCTATACTTTCATTACTAAATGATGCCAATTACGATTTAAAAGTACGAATAAAGATTACTTCGACGTCCTCCATACTAAACACGCTAAAATGATTGGCCTACAATAAATAGTGCCTAACTAATACCTAGGTCAAATAAATAGTGCCTCTGTACTTTACGAGATATCGATTTTTTTTACCTGGTAGGTACGCTAGCTTGACGTCAAGGTAGCGTACACATTTTCTGTGGCTAAGACGGCTTGCGTTAAAAATGTGTACGCTACCTTGACGTCAAGCTAGCGTACCAGGTAAAAAAAAAATCGATATCTCGTAAAGTACAGAGGCACTATTTATTTGACCTAGGTACTAATTAGGCACTATTTATTGGAACTAATCCCAGCCAGATCCCTTTTATGTGTACGCTAGCTATACGGACACGAATGTTTGGTACTTGTTATGTTTTTGATGTAAATTTTATTGTTCCCCAACAATAAATATGTAATGACAAAAATAATGTTTTTATTTGTTTTCAGGTTCCATGTAACTACTTGTTAACATCAGTCATTCATATAATAGGTATTATATTATGTTATGTTTTTGAAGTGTTTACGCAACGATAATTGCTTTAATTTTCTGTGAATCCTTACTGATGTTAACATAAAATACATGATACCTATTAATTATAAAGTAACTGTAAATATTCATTTTTTTATAAAATTGAGAAGCCCGCCATCCCCGCCATCTAGCGTAGGCGAAAATCCTAGGTTTGCCACAAACATTAAGATATAGATGGCACGGGAACGCGAACGTGCTTGCCATTGCCACAAAAAACCGCAGAGATATGTCTCTATTTCCGGTTATAATAAAGTACTCTTTGCATTGTCCCGAGGGACGTTGTCGAGGCTAGACCTATGTCACTCTGCTACGAAAAATTACGTAAAATAATAAAATTGACAAATATTATTATTTTAAACAAGAAGATTATAATCTTCTTGGTTTTAAAGAAATTAATAAACACTCTTTAAACCATACCTCAGAATTGCCAACCCAAATGTTATAACAGTAATTTAGTATTTTTTTAAAAGAGATTGGTTATAATTTCTGTTTAATGTTTTAGTCCGTCCGTAGTCGGTAGTCAAACTCTACTTTGATTCTATTTGATACCCAGGGTCTGATCATGAAGGTGGCTATTGTAACTCGGCAGTGAAATTAATATAAATTCGTCCAGTTTGATTTGTCTTGAAGAGTTCCTACTCTAATTCTAGATGATGTCCAGGGCCTGATGATAAAGCCGGAGGGAGTCGTTGTCAAGAATCAGTTCAGATTCTTGACAGTGACTCCAATGAAATTAATAATTTTGAAACCGGTTTTATTTTTTTGTTATGGTTTTGTTTCTTTCCTTATTCGTCGAATGGTGAATAAGTCTCTGATATCTTCTACACATTTTGGAAAAAGAAATCTACAGATTTGAACTTTATCAGAATGTAATGTATGAAATACCAAGAAATACAATTCAATCAATAAGTATAATTTGAGTATAATCAACAAAACAAGTACGTAGAAAGTAGCAATAATTTACACATCCTTCAGTCACCACCATCAGACCCTCGATTTACCGGGACATCTAAACTATTATAAAACTGTAACAGAAATGTGTCTGTACATTGAAGATATTTACAAAAAAAAATTACGACATGGTTTTTACCTGTCCCTGATTCCAAATCACAAATTTTTGGATTTTTTGTCTGTCTGTTTGTTTGTTTGTTTGGGTGTTTGTTTGTTCGAGTATCACGCAAAAACTACTAAACTGATTTTGATGAAACTTTTTTGTTTGATAGCTTATCATCTGACTTAAAATCTGTTATATAATTTATGCAGACGAAGTCGCGGGTAAATGCTCGTCATACATAAATGCAAATATCTAAGAGTGTTCTGCTACAATTAATAGTCTAGGAGATCCCTTGATCACCTTCTGTGTTCCATCTCTATCATCAGGTCAGCTCGATGTCTCCAACTACCCTACCTACTGTCGGCGCTTCTTCGCTAATCAACAGTTCGGGCCTAATGACATTAGTTGACATTCGGGCCCTTAGCGGTGATAAGAAAACAACCTTTTTTGCAAGAATTCTTCATTGACTGAATATACTTAAAATGATAAAAAAAAGATATCTTTTGTCACTAACCACTTACTTCGTGATTAGATCACGCGCCACAGCCTAAACTTAACAGTATTCCAACAATATAAAATAAACAAAGGTCAAATGATGTTATTATAGCCCGACCATAAAAATAAAAAACCTCGCTATGTTGCGGAAAATCATTGGAACTAATTTTTGTACTTGGAACATTGACATTAAAGGTAATAGTCGATTGCAGCGCTCCTCAACCGGTTTTTTATATTTCTATGAACACTGAATATAGCTACTCTAACGATAGACAAGCCCGTTCATAGAAACAACTTGTTCCATTTGAATGCGGTTCTCGCACCGCATTGATGTTCCCGAGTTCACTTCGTCACTATGGCAATGACAGACCGCAAAGTGTCATTTTGTGAAAAAAAAAAAAAAAAAAATTATTCAAAATAATATCATATAGATAGGTTTTTGACGTCATTTTTTGACTCTACCACCTGTGTTGCTTTATGCATTGAATAATTATGTATAGAACAGACAACGCGAACAAAATCTGTGCACCACGATCAGCAGTGCGGGGTGCGCACCGGGGGCCCCGTGCGGCGAGCGACTGGCACATGCTATACTCCATTCCAAATAGGGGCGAAAGAAGGAAAAAGTAGTTGTTTGTTATACAAGAGTGCAAAGTTGCTTTTTAACCGCGTGCTCAATTTTGATGAACAAGCAAGCGAAGGATGCTAAAATTGAATCACGAGCGTAGCGAGTGATTAAAATATTAGAATGCTGAGCGTCAGCGAGTGAATCAAAAGAGCACAAGGTGAAAAATCTTTGCACTCGAGTGCAACACGTAACTTTTCATCCCACCTCATCGAGGAAAAGACGTGAAAAGAAAATGGCGCGCGCAAAGCAAAGTAAAAGAAAATACACCAAGAAGGTTCCGAGTCAGAGTTTTTAACAAATTAAAAAAAGTTGTGTGATAAATTCGGCACCATGGAGGGAGAAGTAAATAGGTTTAATAATGTTTTGCTTAGTGCACACCTGGTGCACACGATGTTCTAAATTCAATTTACTTTATCCTCTAGAGGATAAAGACATGACATGTGCCTCAAGACTAGTCTAGAGGATAAAAACGGCTTTTGCACTCAGATATCGAAGAGCAAAAATACTCTTTCCGAGATGGTGGGATGAAAAGGTTCTACCCATATATAGTACACACTTTAAATAAATTATGAATATTGTATCAAACAACAAAATGGCGATGTTGAAAGACCTAAAGAAGCAGTGGTCATGTGGTTCGTCTTTGTTTCAATGAAGCTTTTTTAAAGACTGTTATGAAAAAAATCCGTCAGATGGCGCTAGTAGTCGCCATATTAACAATACGAAAAAAAAAACATATTTAAGATTTCTAAAAAATTGTACTAAAATTATTATGACTTCATTCAAATCGTTATGATCGTCATCGTATCAATTTATGATACGAAAATTCAGAAAAGTGGCTGCCATCTTGAACTTATTTTTTTTTCAACCGATTGCTTCCAAAATCGATATCTGGGGGTTTCTCTGATCGCCAAAAACGAAGCTAAAGCCAGTAATTCAGAAAATTGGCCGCCATCTTGAACTTTTTTGTTTTTCATCTGATTGCATCCAAAATCGATATCTGGGGGTTTCAGCAATCTCCAAACACGAATCTGAAGTCAAAAATTCAGAAAAGTGGCCGCCATCTTGAACTTTTTGTTTTTCATTCGATTACTTCCAAAATCAATATCTGGGGACTGGGAAATGGAAAATCTGGATGATGATGATGATGATTCGTATTCGGAGATGGTAGAAATCCCCAGATATCGATTATGGAAGCAATCGGTTAAAAAACAAAAAAGTTCAAGATGGCGGCCACTTTTTGAATTTTTGACTTCAGATTCGTGTTCGGAGATCGCAGAAACCCCTAAATATCGATTTTGGAACCAATCAGCTTAAAACCAAAAAAGATGGCATCTACTGAAACCATCTGGCAATAATGAGTACTCTCTATGGAAAACTGTAAAGTCATCACACAAACCTCAACTAGCTCACTATCCCCTTAAAACACAGTCCAGTACATGGGCGAAAAGTATTTCTCACACTGCTGTTTAATGGTATACTAAGAACATCTCATTATCCTAGTATATGGAAAGTATCGCAAATTACTATGATCCCTAAACCCGGAAAACCACAACACTTAACTTCATCTTATAGACCAATAAGCCTTTTACCAGTTCAGTTAAAAGTTTTTGAGAAGATCATCTCCAGACGTTTAAATGAAAGTATTACAGAAAATCAGCTTATCCCAGACCACCAATTTGGATTCAGAAGCCATTATTCTACAATAGAACAAGTCCATAGAGTCTGTGAAGAAATTAGAAACGCTTTAGAAAAGAAAGAATACTGTTCTGGCGTTTTCCTCGATGTACAACAAGCATTCAACAAAGTTTAGCACAATGGATTGCTTTATAAGCTCAAAAAGACCTTGCCACATAATCTCTGTCTCTTGCTCAAAAGTTACCTGGAAAACCGCATCTTTTATGTCGAAATTAACGATGCGAGCTCAACCTTTCACGATATAAAGACTGGAGTTCCACAAGGATCCGTCCTAGGCCCAATATTGTATTTGATCTACACTGCAGATGTGCCACAATCACAGTGTAATAAAAAAAAATAAAAAAAATAATTTTTATTTCGGATAGTAATGACAGCCACATTTGCAGATGACACGGCTGTTCTAATATCAAGCAAATATTCGGAAACAGCATCATTGAAACTGCAAAATCATCTTGACGATATAAATAGCTGGATGAGAAGCTGGCGGATTAAGGCAAGTTCAGTCAAGTCAAACCATAATAAACATTCACCCTGCGACAAGGCGACTGCCGTGAGACTTGGAGATGACATACTTCCTCATAACACTGTTGTCAAATACCTCGGTTTTCATCTTGACCGCAAGCAGACATGGAGGACACATATTAAAAAGAAACGTGATGAGTTGAACTGCAGAACAAGATCGCTGAATTGGCTACTTGGAAGACAGTCAAAGCTATCTGTAAACCTTAGATCAAAGTAAAATTAATGGATAGGCCTTACGCGAACATTTCAAACCAGAAAAATGAGGCAAAACAATAGACAGTTTTACTTCGAATTTGTATCGAGATGACAGACCAAGTACCCTAGTTTGTATTGAAGTGCCCTAGTTTTGCGTGTTTCAACTTAAAGCGCTTTGGGCCTATCCATTCATTTTACTTTGATCTAAGCTGTAAACAACAAAGTGTTGGTCTATAAAACACTGCTAAAACCAGTATGGACCTACGGCATACAACTTTAGGGTTCAGCAAAGAACTCCAACATAGAAATACTGCAGCAATATCAAAACAGTGTCTTAAAGTCAAGTACAATAGCATGCGCTCCATGGTTCACGAAAATGGAGGAAATTCATGAGTATTTAAATATCTCCACTGTGAAAGACGAAGTGAACTATTCTACCAAGGTCTACAGAGATAGGATCACTCACCACGTAAATAAGCTGGCTTTGCCTCTAAGTAAACCACTTAGCATAAGACGTCTAAAACGACGACACATTTGGGATAACTTATGACCCGTAGTGACCAAATGAAGGCGGCCCGAAAGTGGGAAGGCATGCCTGCAACCACCGATACATGCAAAAGAACTGCTCATGGTCCTCAGACCGATAGCATGTTATAAAATTAACAAAAAAAAAAAGCTGCTGTTCTGAACTTCTGACGTCAGATTCATTCGCAGAAACCATAAATTTTTCTAATATATGTATATATTTAAATTAGCAATCAGTCAGAAACTACATTATTTATTTTCCTTTTGCAGCAAATAAATTATGTTACAATGTTTCATTATTTTAATCGAAAGTAGCAGAGCTTCATGGCATTTTATGGTTTATCTGCTGAAAACATTACGCGCGTCACTGCGTCACCCGTGTGTCATACCATGCGACGTCGCCGCGGTGCTGCATTGACGCAGCGGCAATGCGTCATTGTGTATGCTCTTCTCCTACGTGCGGTTTCATACAACTCCTTGCTTCACAAATGACGGACTGCCGTATGGAGCTCCGTCATGCGTCATCTTGTGTGATCCACCTTTGGTATTGGTATTGGTTGAGCGGGATCATTTTCCGCAACTCGACGACTCAGGCGCCTATTTTGCGTGTGGTGGGAATGACTACACCTGCCATCCCAGCTCCTCCAGGAAGTCCACCAGCTTGTTAATGCTGCCGAATACATCTGGAAGAGACTTTGGTGATGCGAGGTGTTTTGCCCGATAGTGTGCTAGCCCGTTGCGTTCTAGCAGTAAGTGCGCAGACATAGTAAAACAGGCATGTCAAACTTGCAACACACGGACCGCAGTGCGTTTTCTTGCGGCCCTATCAATTTTTAAGAATAAATTCCCAATGCAGCCCTCACGCGTGCAGACTTGACGTAGGTAGTCATATTACATTGGAACCATCACTGCATTGAGTCATGATGTGAAAAATTCGCCTTATGTCATCATTATGTCGTGACGATTATATCCACAGAACATTATAAGAGAAGGAAGGAGGAGGAGGTAAGAAGTGCAAAGTAGGCATGGAACGCGTGCCACACGGTTATATGCAATGATTTGCATAGCACCATAAGGCGCGCGGCGTGGTGCGAGCGAGAGGGCAT
The DNA here is from genome assembly GCA_922987775.1 of Agonopterix subpropinquella. Lineage (NCBI taxonomy): Eukaryota > Metazoa > Arthropoda > Insecta > Lepidoptera > Depressariidae > Agonopterix > Agonopterix subpropinquella. The sequence continues at coordinate 8,319,498 of OV277708.1, read as the reverse complement.
AAAGTAGTTGTAGAAGCATGAGTGGGAAGACAAATGGCGATAGTCGTCTCGTAACCTGTCTTGTAATGTTCTTTGATTATAACAAAGAGGCGTTTTGATAGCAAAAATTTGCCGCAGTAATTACTAAACCAATGCTTGCCAAACGTATTTCTCTCGATTTCCAAGTTTAGGGACTTTATTCATAAATTAATACGATGACGATCATAACGATTTGAATGAAATCAGAATAATTTTAGTAAAATTTTTAAGAAAAAATGTTTTTTCGAATTGTCAATATACTACGCCATCTGACGGATTTTTTTCATAAGTCTTTAAAAAAACTTCATTGAAACAAAGACGAACCACATGTGCGCACCACTGCTTCTTTAGGTCTTTCAACATCGCGATTTTGTTGTTAGATACAATATTCATAATTTCTTTAAAGTGTGTACCTCTTATATATTCCGTGGAATAGGTAACCTGCCTTCTCTGTTTGAACATACTGATCTTTCATTCGTTTAGACTGTGGTCAATTTTGCACAGATAGATAAATATAAAAAACTTCAAATATTATTGATTATAAACATGTTACAGCCATGTTGTGCTATTCAAATTCAAATAAAAAATTTAAAAATTAAGTCTCGGGAGGAACTTGAACCCACAGTCCATTGACTTGACTGCACTCTTCAGAACCGGCGAATTGTGTAGAAAAAACATAGGTACCATGTTTCTTTAGCAATTTGTTTCGCCTTCAACTGAGATTTCATTTTTATTTTATTTCTTATGTTACCCATTTTAATAGCGAAAATTAATTTGTTTATCAGTCTTGCATTCATGCTATTTTTTATGTGGAGTGACTTTTCTATACATGGCAATATTTACGTACATATGGCGGGGAAATGTGACAATGACAGTGCTGGAAAAAGTTTTACGTCTGGTGGGCGGGGCCTGAGCGGGGAAGCGGGGTGTAAAACAGATTTTTTTCAGGACTAATACCCAGCCTTAACATTCAAACTATAGGTGGACCAGAATCTCATGAAAATAGGGAAATCAAATTTTAGAGTAAGCAACACTGGGGTAATTAGATTAGGGCGTAGAGGGAGTAGAACTATGGAGTAAATGATACGCACACATCTTTAATGTTCGATAGAGGTGAACCTATACACTAGTCTGTAGAAAGAGTGAGAAAGACTATAATGAACGCCGTGTAACCACTTTTTTGGTGACCGCAACTTGTCATTTTGACGTATTGCGGTCTAAATTGACTAGTATTGTTGTTAGGCTTATCAAAAGTTATGAATTACGGAATTGTAACAGCCTGAATTACCTGCTGTGTGAGGTGTTCTGATAATATAATAATTTATAATCATTATCGAAGTGAAAATGGTGGTCTGCAGTGTCCTAGGATGCAAAAACAGATCGAAAAGTGCTGCTGGGAATGTTTCGTTTCACAGGTACGTTTCACTGCAATTAAATGCTACAAATACTTTGTTTGTGATTAGATTAATGTCTATTGTACACGTTAAAATGATATTACAATACAAATTAAATCATAAAACCAAGTTATAGGTCAACATTGATTCCATAACCTCTAGATCAGCAGTCATTCAGTGTTACCAGTTTATGGCCTTTGAAACACCCGTAAATACGGGAAAACTGACTTGGAAAATACATAGGTACCTAGTAATGGTTTGGTTTCATCACTGTTTTGTTCATTTTCAGGATTCAGCTACCAGACAACCTGTCATAATAGAAAAAATTACAGAAACACTGAGGAAGAAACATCTTAGAATTCAATTGAAGAGTGAGTTAGCTGAAAAGCGCCTAAAGAAGTTGCGTACTACTCGTTAAGCGCAAAGACGATTAATAAAGAAGAATGCTGAGTTACTCAATATAATCATGGAATTAAAAGTTAAAGCTATGATTTCAGCACTGGTAGCATGCCAACCCGCGATAGCAGTGATACGGCTTTATCACGGCTTTTATCTCGTTCTTTCGTGCGCAAAAGAACGAGATAAAAGACGTGATAAAGCCGTATCACGGCTATCGCGGGTTTGCATGCTACCAGTGCAGATGTTTTAAATTAAATTTTTTTTCACGTTTTTTTTAACGGTAGAAAAAAAACTGTTTTTTTACAACACTATTCCTGATCAAAGCCATTTGGTTAGATTAAAAAACATTAAAATTTATTTTCCAAATTGTAATTTATTTACCATAACCCTTCATCATGCTTCAGTCAAATAAAGAAATTGATCAAATTCGAAAAAATAACCTCTTTGACCTCATTGCTTGACAAATAACTACACAGTTTTTCAAGGCTCCAATTCTGGCTAATTTTATTACATATTAAGGTGGTTGCAGAGGGGTCAATTTTATACAAAAACAATTTTATTGACGCACAATACGCATAGACGTTATAAGTATAAGTAACTTAGAATAAATAAATTTTTATTTTTTATATATGTAAAAATAGTTTAAAAAATCTTGATGCCGCGTCACAAATAACATTTGCAATTTATAATATAATTACGAAGATATAATGCTTTGTAATTTTTCATACTACATTTTAAAAGCTTTATAAATCTTCGTAATTATATTATAAATTGCAAATGTTATTTGTAACGCGGCATCTAGATTTTATAAACTATTTTTCCATATATAAAATATTACTTTTATTAATTCCGTCTACGCGTATTCTGTGTCAAACTTTTGTATGGACTGAAACCACCGTAACATTAAATTTTAATGTTATTTGTGAATATTTCTGCGATTTGTGTTAGGAAAGTAGTATTAACAAAATGTATTACTTAGACTAGCCGACTGTGAAAAGTTGGTGGTATTGATAAATTTGTGGGAAAATTGAGTTCAATCGGGTAACATTTACACACACATGTACAAATCAGACACCGATAGAAAACCGGTTACACTGTCACTTGCTCTATAGTTCTACTCCCTCTACGGATTAGGGCCATTTACACACTACGATTTTTTGCAGCGCAGAAGTGCTGCAAAAAGCATCGATTGAGCCGCGATGGAGCATTATGTGCAATAAAAAGATGGCGTATAACAATGCCTTCATCGCTAAGCGCGCTTATGTGTGCCCTTTATTCTCGCTACTAAAATCGCCCTTCAAGTACGGACCAGAGCGTTGTGAGATGCGATATCAGAAGTTGCGTTCATGGCTGTGTGCCCTTTTTTATCGCTTCTAAAATCTCTCTTCAAGTGAGGGCCTAAGGTTAAAGAGGAAGTAAGAACACTTCCTGTACGTATTACAATGAGGTAAGTAATGTAACACAAACTTCATATGTTTGAGGCGCTGCATGAACCGGTGCTTGTGTCGGTGGGTGGCGCGCTGGCGGCGCGGGGGGGAGCGCGAGTGTGACGTCACCACGCCGCCGCCCCACTCGTCCTCCGGCAGCAGCGTCTCCGCCCACACGCGGCAGATGTTGTCCACGCACGACGTCACCAGCACGTTGCCTACGCTGCCTCTGCACATAACACACTATTGGTCGAACTTCAATATTTCAATAATAAAACCAGTCGAGTGCGAGTCGGGCTACTCGCGCACCGGGGGTTCCGTACCACACCACCACAGAACACAACATTATTAACTGAGAAAAAAACTTTTTTTTCCGGGACCTTTAACGCGAAACCGACTAACACTTGGCCGGTTCTTAGTATTTGTTGTTATTTTGTAGAGTTTGCTCTATAATAACACTAAGTTTGACGCTTGTATGTATTACCGTTTTTACGATAGAGCGTGAAGATAACAACGTTGATAAAAACTAGTTTCTTGTTGAGAACCCCCCTTAATTTTCAACCTTTTGACATTATTATTATTTGTTAACAAATCCGCCGTAATAACGCATAATCTGAGAAAATTTCAACTATCTAGCTATTACGGTTTAAAAGTTACAGCCCTAAATAGGTAGGACAGATGGACAGACGGACAAACGGACGGACGGAGGGGCAGACGGACGGACGGATGGACGGACGGACGGACAATGTAGGCTTAGTAATAGGCTTAGGAAACTGCCGTCAACGTCGTCGTTTTCACCCTTTGGGTACGGAATCCTAAAAACAAGCTTATAGAGTGCAAACGTGAAAGAATTAAAAATCCATACAAACGTAAATGGGCTCGCAGTGACATCAAAAGGTCAGCTCATGGTATACTGAGTGTGTTCGAGTGAGAGTGGATAAGGGTTGAGACACATTGGGGCCCATACAAAAATGACATTTAGTATGGGAGGCCCGCCGCCGTCGGTAAATGTGTCCCAACCCTTATCCTCCAACCATCTGTGTCCTGGGCATGCTCTGGCCACGCGTCATCGAAAGAATCCAGATCGTCCCGCCACCTCTTCCTAGGACGACCTGGACGCCGACGACCGTTTTCTAGAATCCAGGGCGTGACAATTCTTGCCCACCTTTTCTGTGCTTTCAACAGACATGGCCTGCCCAATCCCACAAGCCTGCCACACACTGTGGCGGGCGCGGTAGCGGTCTGCCCGCGCGGGCATGCATACCTCACACTGCCGCAGTGGCGGTGGCGAATTTTTTCATTCAGTTGAAAACAAGTGTTCATCATGTTCAGACGTCTTATTCTAATTCTTAACGTCTAAAGTCTTAGACTAATCATAACAAAAAACTCGCATAGATTTAGTTTTAAACAGATAATTGGTAATAGTAGGCAGGCTTGGCTTCCACCCTCATAGGGATTATGGTCGTGAGTTTATGTGTGTCTGCATTTTAAATAAATAAATAAATAAATAAATATGTCTTGGACAATGTCACACAAATTATCTAGTCACATTTAAAGTACCAGAATCTAGCCTGGACTTGTATTATAATGACTAGACAACGATATAGAATACATATACATATAGATACAAACATCCATGACTCGGGTACAAATATTTATATTCATCATACAAATATTTGTCCCTTGCGGGATTCGAACCCGCGACCATCGGCACAGCGGGCAGGTTCACTACCGACTGTGCTACCGGGCCGTCTTAATCTAATTTTGTTGTCAAAATCTGTTTATTTTGCTTTGTGATAAACGCATGTAACCGTAATTTGTATTATGTGAGATATTTAATTCATTACCTTTTAAATTTGCACGTTCTGTCAATAACACCTTTACTTTAGTCTGAAAGTAACATTGTTTACAATTCTCTAGTAAAGTGACTATTTTTAATACTTTTGAGAATAAAATTCTTTTTCTCAAACATGCTTGGAAATGTGAGCATTATTTTGACAACCTTCTTCGAGATAAATCGAAATTGCTGTACTGGCCAAATACATGCGCGCAGCGGCCGGCAATGTTGTATGAAAATCCATATCTGTCGTGTTTTGCGGCCAAATAAATTACATACTAAACTCATATCTGTCGTGTAATTTAAAAATGGAACGATCTTTTTCTCCGAAACATGGCGACCAAGGAGGTAACTCATCAAAGGTTTTATTTAAATTTCGAACTGGCTTGCAAATAGAAAGCTGTTTATTGAAAAAAAAAAAAATTTGTTGTCTGGTTGTTCGTAATTGATTTTGAAAAGAGTTTTTATTTCCGCGAATTATTTGAGAAAATTTATTGTTTTCATTTCCGCGCATTATTTGAGAAAAGTACTATACAAGCCTTGGCCACAACTAGGCATTGATGGACTTACGTATGTGTGCCTCGGCTTCGCCTCGGCCCACATTTACACGTTCGTCCATCAATGCCTCTGTTGTTGGCCGCTGCAGTAATGTGCTATAAACCTAAATCTGTTTATTATAAAATAACACAGCTAAAACATTTATTATACAAAACGATTATACAAAATAACAGACATAAAAAAATTAAAATAGTTGCCATTAATTGTTCAGTTTTATCCGCAATTTTCCAACATCGGCTATTCGTGTTTTATTTATTGTTTCACTCGTTTAAATTCGTGAGGTCCTTCATCATATTATATAAAGAAAAATAATAGCAACTTACTTGGGCATATACTTGCTGGTCTTCCGCCATGACAGATGTGTGACGGCCCGCGGGTGCGCCACGTAGATGAACGTGTAGTTTAGATCCGTCGACGAGTGTTCCGCGTGCGCCTGGACTAACACTGCAATCAAACGGTCAATAGTCAATAGTCTATCATCTAACACCAACGTAAGACCAACACTTTGAAATGTACAGGGATATCGTTTTATAAGCCATTTGGCCAATTTACCGCCAGCAATTTAGGTTTAAGTTTCATAAAACTGTTCGCTAACACTCTCGATACATAAAATTTCGACCACTATTTTTCTAATTAATATAACAGCTAATCAAAGAGAACATAAGTTTACAATAATCCGTTTCACATCGGAAGATGCGTAAAACAAGCAATTTTCGCACTTAGTTTCTTGACATAAGAGTCCTGTCAGAACTCATCTTTTGTGAAATGCGGTATGATGCGGTATAGCAAATTTAAAAAAACAAAGAAAAATTTCTAAAAAAAACGGCACAAAATGGCTCCAAATTCGTTTGGAATTGGAACAAGATTTATTCCATAAAAATTATCCGTAACGAAAGGAGTTTTTATTCTAAAAATAATAGAAATACTGGCCATTTTCCACGTGAAACAAATCGGATGCCATTAATTTAGCTTTTTTATAATTACTTCTTTTTTTGTCTAACGGCGATTCAAACATTTTTTTTCGTGGAACACGTCCAGTATAATTTACAAAAAGACTAGATCCTCGCTCATTTAATCGAAATCACAAACAAACATATTTATGATGTTTATTACGAGCGAAAATCGGCCACAGTTGTAATCTGATAAAATATTCCTGGTTGTCTTCAGTGAAAAAAAATATCGGATTGTTTTTAAACAAAAAGAAAGATTTTTTTTAAATCTGCGTTCAAACATTTTTTTTGTGGAACACGGCCAGTATAATTTACAAAACAACTGGATCCTCGCTCGTTTAATCGAATCAATAAACAAAAGTATTTACGATGTTTATTATGAGCGAAAATCATCTACAGTTGTAATCTGATACAATAATCCTGGTGGTTTTTTACAGAAAAAAATATCTGATTACCGTTAAACAAAAAGAAAAAATTATTTAAAAGGTAAAAATGTTTGAGTTGGTAATACTCGTATTTTGAGAGTAAAAACTATTTTTTTCTTATCTTCGTCTTTTGGAAAAAGATCAAATTAGACCTCTGTATTATTTCCTTCTGCCTCAGCCCTCAAAATAAGCTGCATTTTATTTCTTGCTATTTGGACTAAATCAAAACAAAACGAAATCCCAAAGCATCGCAATCGAATCATAAAATGTGTCATGCAGTCGTACGTACGTAAGTAAATTTTATTACCTTTATTTTGGTACCAGATTTTAACGAGTCTATCGTTGATGCCGGACGTCGCGAACAGAACGCCGTCTGGTGAGAACGCGAGGTGGTGCGCTGGAGTTGCCGTATGACACTGCCACACGCATATCCAGCCCTGGAACCATATGTATACATATTAACTAGAAGCCGAGCTTCTTAAACGGCTCAGTCGCAAAATGTCCCTTTCTCAAAATATCCCTCGTTCGCAAAACGTCCCTTTCTCAAAATATCCCTTTCTCAAAACGTCTGTAAGCATGTAAATCGCACCAAATCTTCACTTATAAGGGAATTTTGAAAAAGGGACATTTTGGGAAAGGGACGTTTTGCGAAAGGGACATTTTGAGAAAGGGACATTTTGAGAAAGGGACATTTTGAGAAAGGGGCGTTTTGAGAAAGGGACGTTTTGCGAACGAGGGACATTTTGAGAAAGGGACATTTTGCGACTGAGCCTCTTAAACCGCGCGCAACGGTGCTAGACTCGCGAAAATATCGTAATCCATTGCTACTAGGATCAAAATGGCGTATATACGTGTAATCTCGCACAGCCGCTAGGGCTGTTCAAGATTTAACAGCGGCGTCCCGCATACATGTAGCTTGTCTTCTGGTCCGGCCTAGTCGAGGTTTCTATTCATGTGCTGGAACGGTACAGTACGGCACAGTCAGCGAAATTAAATGCCTAAGCAGGTACTACACTCAGAATACAGAAAAAAACCATAGCATTGTGTTGTAGTTTCTGACCGCATCTTCTCTACAACGAAACACTTCCGACGCGATACGTAAATATTATAAATTACGTCAAGAATGAGATCAATGAGATAATGACGGTTAAAATTTATTTTTGGTCAGGCATTTGAGTGATCCACGTCTACTACTACCACTATCCAATCAATCACTTTATCTTGTGGAACACGCAGCCAGATTAGCTTCTCTATTTCAACGCACTTATTTTAACTATAGAGTATTTATACCATTTGGCTTAAAAACGACTACCCCGTTATTCTTTCCGTGGTTGTTTGCAGGCAACTTGGGGTAGGCGTTAATTTAGGAAATAGATTAGCGATCTATGACTACTTGATACGTAATTCCAAAATAAACAGGTTATAAAATTGTATTAGTACTCTGACTTATAATTTAACTAATATTTATAGTAAAATTATGTGAGCTACTCAAGCTAAATGTGTGGATGAATAAAGTTCTTTTTATTTTTATTTATTTTTAATTTTTAAAAGCAAACTTAGTGAACTATCTTTACCTACTAGTTGCAGCTAACTTTCCGACCATCCCTTATAGAAAAAAAGGGCCGCGATTTTATCTGTATATCTACACTAATATTATAAAGAGGAAAGATTTGTACCTATTTTTGTATGTTTGTATGTTTGTAATGAATAGGCTCAAAAAGTACTGGGCCGATTTAAAAAATTCTTTCACCATTAGAAAGCTGCATTCACCCTGAGTAACATAGGCTATATTTATTGCTAGAAAAGATTAGACGTCCACCCGTGCGAAGCCGGGACGGGCCGCTAGTTCATTCATAATCATAATTCATAATGATCAACTTTTCCAAGGCGCATTAACACACTAATTGTCTTTTACAACACTATGCTCTATTATTTCAGTTCCATTATTTCTGGTGAATGTAAGACTGTGCGCTAAAACTGTCCAATCAATCTTGTACGAACAGACGCGGTTGTAAAACAAGCTTTAATTTAAAGATTGTGTTTAACTCTTAAACAACCAGTAACCTATTTGCGATTAGTTCAATGACCTTGATCTAGGAAACTCTTCGATCAATCTAAATACATACATAATTAGAAAAAAAATTACATTTTAGGAACCTAATCTATAACAATTCTTGTGAAGGGAAGACCGATAAACCTACCTACTACGGACATTGATCAGACACAAAATAAATTAATTGAATTGATGACACAGCATAAGAAAGAGAACCACATACAATACGGACGCTCTCTCTTGGTACCACCAATTTTGACCTCATCTCAGCGAGAGCGAGGTTGACAGTAACAGTGGTTTAGTCCTCTCTCACTTGCACTCACTTAGTTTACAGTACATGTGCGAATCTCTTTGTATGAAATGTCCAGCCAGGGTATGCGGAATTGCGCATACGCTGTCATCAAACCACAAGAAGTGTTATACTGGACATATGCCTCTAATGAGATTTTTCATCGTCTTTCTTGGCGTAATCTCTACCTTGGTAAACATGTAATTGCGTCCATCCGTACGCAGATCTAACATAATATGTTACATACATGTTAACAGCGTCATTCAATTAACAATACAAAATGCATGCAATGCAATACAAAAACCATATGTAACAAAGATGTCTGACTCATTTGCATTAATACAAACTAAAAACGAAGAATTTTTCCAGACGATTCGACCTTCATGTACTCGATACTAAAACTAGATTCCTAAATTAGGTTTAATTAAAACCAGCACGATCTATAAATACCCTATTACGTATACAACGTGTAAAGTATAGTTGTATTATTTAAATTCGCAAAAAAAAAAATCTTTTTATTTTATACAAACGTTCGATCATCTGCTTGCATTTAGTATGGCAATCCCTGTTTTTGCTAATTACCTTTGGGAAGGTTGTTCAATATCATGAGTACATTCACCGTTTAAATTAAAGCAACTGTCTACACAGCCAGTATAGAAACAAACAATGATATCAGCGGTATTGTTGTGCTACTTTATCTTATCTTAACCAATAATAAACCTAATGCTCACCGGTTCGTCCTCCTCTTGCTGTTTCGGTTTATCATCCTTGTCGCCGCCTATTTGGAATGTGACCCCGGAACTTGCTGGAAGAAGGGATGCAAATATAATTAAATCATGAAGTACTCCAGACCGGTTTCCGCTAGGGCGACTGACTTAGCCATGTTCTCGGCGTTGATAAGCTCTCATGTGGCTATCATAGCCAATATTTTTTTGTGAACAATCTAGCGTATAGCATGAGCAAATCATTCATATAGTGGTACAGTATATACTCAGTATAGGTTCGGCGCAAACGAGCCACCGGCCACAGCCACCGGTGGTTGACGCGGTCGCGAACACTGTTTAGCGTGTGTGTGGCAGCCACCGGCTACGTGTGCGGAAGTCTCAAAACGGGCTTGATGCTTGATCGACGGTATGTCATTAGACTGCACGGCAAACAATTGCACACTTTAATTTTGTAACCATAAGGTTGATTACCATCAATAGTTTCAAGTATCATGGATTATCGACGGAGGCCGTAAGGCGGTCTGAAAAAAAACTGACACAAGGGCTTGCTGGCCACACGATAAGAAGAAGTATCATGGAGAAATTAGTTTGTCCTTGTCTACGCGAACGAAGATTGACGACACGAAAGATATAAGGATCGGCAAACTTCTTGAGCATGGCCTTGACTGCGCAGAATAAAATTTTTACGTGAAAACCGCTACTGCGCAGACCCCTCACCCTCACTCTCGCCCATTTTTCAAGATTAAGTTTTCCGGGTATTGTAAACGTGGTCGTGCTCGTACTGGACTATATGTGGCTATTGGCTATGTGCACGACACTAGCGCCACACTAGCGCGGCGGAGCGCATGAACTATGTCGGCAAGCCGTGAATTATCTACACTATTATAGTACTGTAAAGACTCTGTGTTTGTTCGAGGATCCTGCCAACACTACTGGACCGATTTTGATAAAACTTTTTATATTTAAAAGCTTATTTAAAAACTAGCTTATATTTTATCCCGGTACGATGACAGGAGCGGATGCGTACGAAGCCACGGGCAAAATCTAAATTGTATCGGAATTCTCATACAAACTTTTACCTCCGTTTTAACACCTTTGGGGGTTGAAATACAACAAATCTTTTTTAAGTGAGCATCTAGATGCCAATAGAAACTTCCATGCCAAATTTTAAGTTTGTAGTATTGACAGTTTTGGAGATTTCGTGTTTAGTTAGTGTGTGGTTTTGCATAGATTCAAGCATATTTTCACTGCTTGGCCCGCAACAGTACAAATTTCTGCCACCCCGTGCGCTGCGATCGACTTGACAGTTCCCAACACCCACTTCGCACATAGCCAATACAATTCTTATAAAACAAGTGTTAAATACTTTTGACCGTATTCTTTAGACCTGTGAAGTGCTTGTCACCGAAAGGGACAGAAAAAACAAGTTGAACCGTGTTTTACACGGTTCAACTTGTCGGTAGCAACCGTACGGTACATTTTAAATTGGCGGAACAGAAATTAATCTCACTTTGTCTCTTTTGTTTACGGGTTACATGTATATTTGTATCTTTTCTAGTGCGAATGCAACGGAAGATTTCTGTTGATGTCTGTTGTTTACGCAGTCTACGGTTTTATGTAACGAAACCATGACGAAACGCTTTGAAGGCACTGAAGACGAGTGTCAATTAGGGCGTGTAATTAAACAAGAATGATAATCACTATAATAATAACACCCTTAACGACATATACCGTAAGGATTCTTTTGATGCGGTTCAAATTTTAATTTTACTGTCACAATAGTAACAAGAATAAAAACACGCTTGTATTAAACATTATCGCGTGAGATTTGTATCACGTGGATATACGTTATGTAACAAATGGATTTCTGAAAAAGTCCCTCATAACGAACGCTGTTTTTTTATAGATTAACTAAAAGAGACCGATATCAAGATACCAAAAATTCGTAGAATAATTTAGCTGAATCTAGGATAACTAAACTAGCCCTAAGTATTTATAAGGATAAGTCTTTGCCAACTATTATGACCATTTTTAAGAGAATTTGAAATCAACAAAAGAATAAGTATACTGACACCTACCTGGCACTAACCTAACCGAGTAGTGTATTATTATAATATACGAGCATTTACCCGCGACTTCGTCTGCATAAATTATATACCAGATTTTAAGTCAGATCATAAGCTATCAAACAAAAAAAGTTTCATCAAAATCGGTTCAGTAGTTTTTGCGTGATGCTCGAACAAATAAACAAACAAACAGACGGACAAAAAATCCAAAAATTTGTGATTTGGTATCAGGGACAGATAAAAACCATGTCGTAATTTTTTTTTTTTAAATATCTTCAATGTACAGACACATTTCTGTTACAGTTTTATAATAGTTTAGATTAGATTGTAAGTTTGTAAGTATGTGTCTAACTTTCTCGACCAACCAACCCAAACAACAAAACCTATGCAAAAGGTAACTAAAAGGTAAAAAAAAACACTATCATTAAAACGCGCTTACTCGTACAATATCGTTCGCTTTGTAAGCCTCTGATTTAAATACTACAATGTAGTTATTGATATAATTATTAAACTTCACCTGAAACGTAAGATACGGATCGGCAGCTCGACTCGAGCGGCCATTCAATTTAATGGAGAGATAAAGCACATCCCGAGATAGATCTGATCAATACGCGAGACAATTTACATTAAACAGCTCGCTGAAATAAAACCCCTTCACCCAGAGAAGAAACTATAAAAAAACCGGTCAAGTGCGAGTCGGGCTACTCGCACACCGAGTGTTCCGTACCACACCACCACAGAACACAACATTATTAACTTTGAAAAAAAACTTTTTTGTCCGGGACCTTTAGCGCGAGACCGACTCACCCTTGGCCGGTGTTTAGTATTTGTTGTTATTCTGTAGAGTATGCTCTATAATCACACTAAGTTTGACGCTTGTATGTATTACCGTTTTTACGATAGAGCGTGAAGAAGAAACGTTGATAAAAACTAGTTGAGAACCCCCCTTTATTTTTGTATTGGTCCCGTATTAAAAGTTGTTCAGTTTGATGGTCTACCAGCCCCTAAAGTAGGTATGTAACGCATAAATGTTTACAGCCTGTACCATGTACGTCAACTAACATCGAAACAAATTCTCGTACTTCAAAGATATTATCAGTACGTTTGACACTTTTCAAGCACGTATCCAGACTTTGGTTTTTTTTTGGGGGGGGGGCATTTATTTTCGGGGTGGTGGGGGATTTTCATTGATAAACGATTGAAAAATTATAGCTGTAATCAATGTTCCATACAAATATTCTTATTTCGGAGAGGGGGGTAAATCCCACCTATCCGCCCCCCTGGATACGTGCTTGACACTTTTTTCTGTAAATCTCAAATTTAAATATTCATTTCCTACATCGAAGAGAAATCCAAAAGATAAATTAATAATTTGAATAAATATTTTCCAAGTTCTTAATTAACCTTTTGGTTTTTTCTTGTGGAGTATAGTATAAGGACTCGGACAATTTAGAATTCCGAACCCACGCCATCACCATTAAAACTAAAGAAAAGCTAAACGGTGATATTATTCAGCAATCGCCGCAGAGTCAGCAACTGTCGTTTCTGCAACACACAGCGAAGATTCCCGAAGATAACGTATCCGAATTGAAAACATTGAAAGCAATCAATACCTTATGTATGAATTCCTTATATATGCGACTGCTATCAAGAAAAGTCTGAATGTAACAAATGAACGCAAAACTGAAATTCATTTCTACAGAATCCGGTAACTGAACATTTGATATGAACGGGTGGCGAATGTATGAAAGTAAACAGATTTTTCTGCTCCTAAAAAATCTATCTGCAGTTCAACAGTTTCAGATAATAAAATTTCCCCGAAAATCGAGTATCGATGATTTTTTAGACAATGTTTTTTGTTCAGCGATATTATTTTTATGATAGTCGAATGAGAATACAGGGTTTTAAACTTAAATGCATTACATACTTTGGGGGGCGTTTCAAACCATCAAATTGAACAACTTTCATTATTGGACTAAAATTTAAAACAAAAAAAATCGACTGTTCCATATATTTAGGGCGAGTCTTCATTGATTTTTGTATAGAAAAGCAGATTTGTTTTTCGCGATTTCAATATTGGTCCCATAGTGAAAGTTGTTCAGTTTGATGGTTTCAAGCACCCCTTAAATTATGTAACGTATTTAAGTTTACACCTTGTATAATTTACATAAGATTTATTCAACTTTAATCACCAAGGTGACCATACGCGGCTGGTAGGAGTCCTTCACTAGACTTCAAACATTTTTTAAGGCTGTTCTACTTACGTTGACTGTCATCCTGGTACAAAGACGCCTGGTGCCAGAGCTGCAGTATTTTTCCGCCGGTCAGCAGACGTGTGCCCTCCAGGTTCCAGGATAGAGCGGTGATTGGCCCGTCCGCCACCAGCTTGCCTGTTTGCACCCATCTGTACTCCAGGCCCTGAACAAACAAAATGATGGGTTATGGAAGGTTAGCTAGCATGTCACACCCACGAAAACAAGAAAGATCATAATGTGCTTGTTACTTTTTACACATGCCATAATGGCGCATGGTAACTTCCTAGTTTTTAGAGCTCAGTACTCAAAGCGTGCTAACGGGACCCTATTCATAATCCTACGCTGTCCAGCCGTCTGTCTGTCTATCCTACTTATAAAAGGTTGTGTCTTTTGAACTATGACAGCTAGATGGTTAAGTTTCACAGAATATGCGTTGTTATGGCGGTCCCCAGACAAGAAACGTGACACGCACTTGAACGATTTTTCGTTTTGTAGTGCGTGGTATGCCAGAGGCTACTGTAAGAAGGGACAGGACTGGCGATTTCTCCAACGATGCTTTTGATGGTGATAACAAGAAAGGTTTTAAGGCGGTCATCTTAGTGGGACCAATGCGGGTACAGTGAGTAACTGATAGACACATGGTGTGGGCAGTGGGCATCAGATATGAAGGGAATAATCGCCTTTTACGACATCAGTCAGGGTTGGTGCGTTATTCAAAGCAGACACGACATGGTGTCAAGGTGTTACAATAACAAATTTCTACGAGTATATTAATTTAATGTAAGGATTTCGAATTTGTCTGAATCTAATAGTACCTATTGAATTGGATAATTAACTTAAAGAATTTAGGAATGCACATAAAGATCACTTTAGTCATATTTCTTGCTAAATGAATATCACGTGAGCAAACTGGCTATAGACAAAGAAGTTAAATTTATTACTTAGTCTTATTATATGACACACTGTACTTCGGCATTTAGTGAAAGTCCTAACAGTTATTGCCTCAGAATGTAAATAAACAAATGAATTACGTGATTGATAAACTGATTGAAGTAAATAGAGTATTAGTGCTGTGTGCAGTAAATAATACGATTACATCTGCTGCTACTATGACTTATTTATTACACGCATTAATAAACAAACAACGACTAATAAAAACGTATAGATACGTATAGAATTTAATATTCTTCCAGAATGGTCTTAAGAAGTGATAAAAGACCTACTTAATAATTGTATTTGTCAAATCTGACAATTGAGTCTACAAGACATCAGAAAACACACTCTGAAAACTATGTAAGGTATTTTTTATAGGTAAGCAGTTCTGTGGGACGGACGACGAGACGTCACACACATTCATTGAAACCACAATGTGAAAGAAATCGCAGTAATCATTGTATAATATACCTACTATTATAGTAGTACTATACATTGCATAAGTAGTATAGAGCATTGGTGAACATTGGTTCAGTCAGTTTTTCAGGTTTTATCATAATACTTATGACATTCTAATGCAAAAAATTTACAATACATACATGTAGAACCTATATCAATAAATATAGGGTCCTTCTTAATATGCTGACACTTTTTTAAGGGGAAGATCAGACCGTCAAACTGAACAACTTTATCTATGGCACCACCATCGAAATCGCGAAAAAAACAGCTCTTCCATACAAAACTGCAAACCTACCCGAGCCAAATGTAAGGGCAGAGCAAAAAAAAATCTGCTGACGTTTTTGACTGAATTGACGTAGATGGTAAGTCAGTCTACATGAGTCAAATGTATGAGACAGCGGATTTTTTTTGTTCTGACAGGTTTGCTCCCATAGTAAAAGTTATTCAGTTCGATGGTTAGAGTATGTGGTTTAAAGGTTAATTATACTTTTCCTTACACTCTGTATAGATGAGGAGAAATTGCTTTTTAGCGATAAGACCGCCTGTTTTTGTGCCTTTTGTATTTCCTGATTATTTGCTCTCTGTATACTAAGTTTTTTTGGTGTGAATTAAAGTATAATTGATGGATTAATTGATTGAGGATGTAGGGGTGCACTAAGAAAGTATATTTCTATATTCTAATTTCGCGTGGACGAAGTCGCAGGCAAAAACTAGTTATAATTATATTTTTTCAGTCCATACACCATCTGGCCAACGATAAGAACACGTGGCCCAGAAATACACTTGGTAATTTTCTATCAAAAGATAGCATTGCGAAATTAGACTAATGTTTGCTATTTGAGAAAATATACCCGCATCTGGGTTAATTATGGCAAAACTATTAACGTACGCATTCAATCGCGAACTGCTCGTGCGAACACTTTTAAAATTGATAAATTACTAGTCGGAAAAGAAAGATTTTAAGTTAGGGTTACATACTAAAAGAAATCCGCGCCACGCGTCTCCGCCACTTCAGTGTAATTTATGACGCGATGTGATAGTATAAGAGATAAGTGTACTTTTTGAAACCATCAGCAGCAAGGCTAATTCCGTGTTTATGGGGTGTAGAGCTTCTCTGTGATGGGGATGGACCAGGTCTGCCTGCATAACTCCAGTCGGTTTAGGAGTTACTGATGATTAAAGGTCTGTAAAAAATTAACGATCAGCTGCACGGCTGATCGTATGATATTGTTGTAGTATGTACTGTAGCTATGTGAACAGTACAAAAACTGTCAAGTTCTGTCAGTCGGTTTAGGAGATACAGCCAGTCAAAGTTTCAACCTTTGAACAGCTGTATCTCCTAAACCGACTGATGAACCATGTCAGTTTTTGTACTGTTCACATAGCTACAGTGCATACTACAACAATAACATACGATCAGCCGTGCAGCTGATCGTTAATTTTTTACAGACCTTTAATCATCAGTAACTCCTAAACCGACTGGAGTTATGCAGGCAGACCTGGTCCATCCCCATCACAGAGAAGCTCTACACCCCATAAACACTGAATCAGCCTTGCTGCTGATGGTTGCAAAAAGTACACTTATCTCTCGGAATATGACAAATGCCCTCGCCACGTCACTTCTGTATAAACCGCGGCTTAGTTGATGGACGTAGAAGGTAATTTTCGCAAAAGGTCGTATCTCATTCTCTCTCAAAATGTGATATTGAATCTTCAACCCATCCTGTACCACACCACGACTGAACGATCTCACGGTAATTGCGCAAAAGATACAGACAGGTACAGAAGGGCGGCTCCACCACGCAACGACCGAAACAGGCGCACACATAGACGCGCAGGTACGGACATAAAATGAATAGATAGATAAGATAGTACTCGCACAAAAACGAGATAATTATACAGTATAGCAACGTCATGCAAGCGCTCGAATCAACGAACGCACACAGACGAGCGCTTACGTACGTAAGCGCTCGTCTGTGTTCGAAGTTTTTAATTTTTTTTTTCAGATTATGAAACATCCATTTCATATTTTTAAGAGAATTTTGCTCATTTTCCATAACCTTTTTTATGGATGTTGTGTTGCTGATTATTTTACGTATGGAACAGTGTTTCCTGACAATCATGTTGCAAAAACAAAATTTTAAAAAATCTTGCTATGAAAAAAGTTATGACAGTTTTAAGCCGTTTGGACGACCCTGTATCTCTTTTCTGTGTTAATGGCGTTCGAACGATTTGAGATCGTCAAACGTCGTGTCTATGTGTGCGTGCGCCTGTTTCGCTAGTTTTTATCGAGCCGCCCTTCTGTATCCTTCTCTTTTGTAATAATTGCTATAACTACGACGCAGTCTGTGTGTCCTTTACAGATGCCGTATCTAAAGTTAATGAGGGGCAGGGAGTGACCATGTTGTATGTAGTAGGCTTAGATTAGGAAGGCGTATTGTGGGACACCCTACTGCCCGCAGGAGAGACGACCTAAAAAAAGTAGCGGCGAGCGACTGGATGAGGAAGGCCGAGGACAGAGTTTTGTGGCGCGCCTTGGGAGAGACCTATGTTCAGCAGTGGACGATGATAGGCTGATGATGAGGCTTAGATCAAAGTAAAATTAAGTAGTAGGTACTATTAGGTATAATTATGTACCTGTACATCGAATCATAATACGATAACCTAACGATCTGAATCAGAGTAAAGATGGTCAATTAATAGCTAATTAGTTGGACTATGACACGAGGCTAGGTTTCCGATGTAACCTTTATCAATTATATCAAACACGAGCTTTTACCCGCGACTTCGTCCGAATAAATTATATACCAGATTTTAAGTCAGATGATAAGCTGTCAAACAAAAAAAGTTTCATCAAAATCGGTTCAGTAGTTTCTGCGTGATACTCGAACAAACAATCACCCAAACAAACAAACAGACAGACAAAAAATCCAAAAATTTGTGATTTGGAATCAGGGATAGGTAAAACCATGTCGTAATTTTTTATTTGTAAATATCTTCAATGTACAGACACATTTCTGTTACAGTTTTATAATAGTTTAGATATTATGACCCTATTTTTATGACGTATCACACTAAACACCGTCATTTACATAACGTTGTTGACGTTCTGTTCGCGCACCACATCACAGATAACAAGTTATGTCAACATTACATTGAATACGATTTGTGTATCGTCACCATAAACACTAGGAAAACTTTGCTTAATTATTACAAGATTGTTATTAATTATTTCTTCTGATATCTACACTAATATTATAAAGAGGAAAGATTTATACCTATTTTTGTATGTTTGTATGTTTGTAATGAATAGGCTCAAAAAGTACTGGGCCGATTTAAAAAATTCTTTCGCCATTAGAAAGCTGCATTCACCCTGAGTAACATAGGCTATATTTATTGCTAGAAAAGATTAGACGTCCACCCGTGCGAAGCCGGGACGGGCCGCTAGTATATTATATTTAGATTACCTATACCACAGTAGGTACTTATAAGAAAGAGTATCTATTACTAGATACAGTACGGACACTCCCTTCGTTCCTCCCACCAACTTTTTACCTCACCCGCTCTATCGCCCTCTGGTTACCGCGCACTGGTTCATCGTTACCTACGAAGAAAACTTAAGGTTCAATTTCGTTGGTTTTGTATGTGCTGCCGTCATCTTGTCAATTTCAAATTTTAGTATGCAGTGTCTGGGCTGTGCCTATACTTTTGTTTTTAGGGTTCCGTAGTCAAACAAGGAATCCTTATACTGTCGTCCGTTCTGTTCTGTCTATCTGTCTGAATTCTCTGTATGCCCCACCGCGATTACTCACTCATTTTTTCACCTATTGAATCGAAATGTGGCATGACGATAGATAACAGTAACCCAAAAACAGAAATGTAGTATTTATGAAGAAACCAATTTTTTTCGACCCCCCAAGATACAACGCTATCGGTATGATAATCGATTCTACAGCGGTCCAAAGGGTCAAAACGGGACACTATTACTAAGCCTGTATACGTTGTCCGTCCGTCCATCCGTCCTTCCGTCTGTCCTACCTATTTAGGGCTGTAACTTTTGAATCTTGATAGCTAGATAGTTGAAATTATCTCAGATTATGCGTTATTACGGCCGATTTCTTAACAAATAATAAAAATGTCAAAAAGTTAAAAATTAAGGGGGGTTCTCAACAAGAAACTAGTTTTTATCATCGTTTTTTCTTTACGCTCTATAGTAAAAACGGTAATACATACAAGCGTCAAACTTAGTGTGATTATAGAGCAAACTCTACAGAATAACAACAAATACTAAAAACCGGCCAAGTGTGAGTCGGTCTTGCGCTAAAAGTCCCGGAAAAAAAGTTTTTTTTCTAAGTTAATATGTTGTGTTCTGTGGTGGTGTTGTACGGAACTCTCGGTGCGCGAATAGCCCGACTAGCACTTGACCGGTTTTATTTTTCTTATTATACTTATGCAATGGCTACGGGACCCTATCATGGGCGAGTCCGACGCGCTCTTGGCCGGTTTTTAAACGATACTTTTATAATAGGTAGATAACAAGATTGTATCGAGATCTCCGCTTCTAAATACCTAGTAGACAAAGTTGTATTACGTTACGCAATACAACCTGCCCACCAAATAATTTCTATTCAACACGTGTTTCCAACATTCCACGTCGCACCAAGGAGCATCCTCAGGAGTGCGATTTTTGAAAGTCATACGTTAAAATCAGCAGTAGAAAAGAATGAAGTTTGTGTATTCTCGCTCATGATTTCGAATTCAAAAATAGCACATCAGACAAAGATAGACAAAATGCAATTTTAGAAATCAAAATCATGAGCGAGAATAAGATTACACAAACTTCATACTTTTCTACTGCTGATTTCAACGTATGACTTTCAAAAATCGCACTCCAGACCCTCTAGCATGATTTCTCTACTTGCGCGCGACTCGGCTTTTTCCCATACTACAAGTCGCGGCAAGCGTGGCTTTCGCTCTCCGAAAAGCGCGGGAACACGTTATTTTGTATGCAGCGAAGGTGCGCCGCGCGCGCGCGCGTGTAGAGAAATCATACTAGACCTACAGGAGTTAAACCGACGACAAACTAATTCTTACAAACTCTACTCTTAAGAAAATAAAATAAAACTATTATTTTGTGGCACAAGTGGCACCTAAGTATTGTAGGTATAACATAAAAATTGCTTTTAGGCTTTTGTGGTAGTAAGTTGAAAAAAACGATGATTTCACAAAACAAGTCTTTTTGCTACTAACCGCGAATAGTCACAATAAAATAAATGTGACCTCGGTTTTATAACTTGTTTGCTAGAAGTGTTGATCGAGGCTATAAGATTTGGTGTGCGCTAAACCTTATAACGCCGAGTCGCTTCGTCTTTACATAACAGTTTTGTTGGCAACTGTACAAAATCAATATGAAGATAGTTGAAATATGTATTAGTCTTATAAATGAGCACATACTTAGAACATTAAGATCCAAAATCCTTACAAAATTACCTGATATCCATACAAAGTTATAATAGCCAAAAGCAAGGTGGTATTCGGATTTTAAATAGTTATAAGATAATAAGCGTTTTTTTTTTTATTTCTCTAATAACCAGCTCTATAGAAAAGTTTGCCAAAACTGCCAAATTATGTCAAGACTGTGCCTGCTTTGGAATTGATAATTATTAACTAATCATTTGTATTAAAAATCTGAAACTATTTACGTCTGACATGGCAGTATGGTGTCCATCCCTTTGACCAAAATACTCGCGATAATGCATATTTTTAACCGACTTCAAAAAAGGAGGAGGTTTCTCAGTTCGACCGTATATTTTTTTTTTTTCTTTTTTTTTTATGTGTGTTCGCGGATAACTTCGTCGTTTATGAATCGATTTTGATGATTCTTTTTTTGTTGGAAAGGAGATATCCCAAGTGAGGTCCCATGATAAGGAAACCAGGATCTGATGATGGATCCCAGAGATATCGAGGGGAACCTTCGAAAATCGTAGTGCCGACTTGTGCGTTTGTTAATTTAAAGCCCTACTATTAAATCGAACTAATGAATTTGCCACTGAAAATTGTGAAATAAACAAAATTTTAACAAATAAATTAAAACCGCCTTCAAAAAACTAAAAAGTTAAAAAATAATATTGCAGCCGATGACTTTCCCGTTCGCATCATAAGAACATTAATTTGTTTTATAGAAGTCGGTGTCAAGCCAAGCCAAAAAATGCAAGCCCTGTCGCGAATCGTACCGGCTTGACAGCGACTTTAATAAAACAAATTAATGTTCTTATGATGCGAACGGGAAAGTCATCGGCTGCAATATTATTTTTTAACTTTTTAGTTTTTTGAAGGCGGTTTTAATTTTTTTGTTAATCTATGGAGTGATGAACAATGATTTTTTCTGATGATTACGATCTGTTGAGTTATTACAATAGATAGAAAACTAAATAAAAAAATAAAAACCTTTATTCGAAACATGAAATGTAAGCGTTAATGATCAAATCAATCAATCAATCAATCAATATACTTTATTTCACACCAAAACATACACAGTAAAATACAGAGATAAAAATACAAGAGGCACAAAATAAGGCAAATCAATTATCTTCTCCGAAAAGATAAGATGTATCAATGTGAATGAGGCTAAAGAGATGTGTCAGAGTCGTAGCGTGGTCTCTGCCCACCCCCATGGGACAATGGCGTGAGCTTATGCATGTAATGTTTGTAAATGTAAGCTTAATGTAGACACGGCGACACATCAAGCTATACAAAACCAACGTAAGCTGGCCGCGCGATGCTAAACGTTGCTCGACCTACGCGCGGTCAGCTTATGTTGGTTTTGCATAGCTTGATGTGTCGCCGTGCGTACATTCCAGTTAAACAGGTAAATAAATATATTCCCTTTAATTACTAAAATAGTTAGTATGCATTCTGAGAGTAAAAATTTCTTTTTTAATGTTATTTATCTTTGCCTGGATAAATTATACTAAATGAAAAGTCATCCAACTTTAGTAAATAAACATCACCAATTAAACAGCAAGTGGACTAATTGCCTCTTGCAAAATATGAATACACATTTGATATGTTGGATTAAACTATTGTTTGTGTTGCTGATTGTGATCTAATATACAGGGTATAAACTTAAATGCGTTACATATACATAACGGGATTCTTCAGACCATCAAACTGAACAACTTTTAATAAGGGACCAAAGTTAAATCGCTATAAAACAAACCGGCCAAGTACGAGTCGGGACTCGGGCAATTAGTGTTCCGTACTACCAGCTGATTAAACATGGGTCATTGAAGTTACCACTGTAAATTGAAACATACTTAGTATGTGGTGCCATAGTAAATGAAGATCATTCTACACTGGTCTTACTGGTGTTCGTTTTTTGGGTATAGAAAAAAAAACTATCCAAGTTAGAGCCACCCTGATAATTTTCCCGCCATCCACACGTTATTTCTGATGTTTATGATTTTTTTCAGATCTTATACGGCTATATTTTTTGAAATAGAAGTGGGGACAGCAATTTCTCGGATTGAATTGAAAATTTTGTTAAACAAAGTTTTTATTAAAAATTCGAAAAGTATCTTTTTAGACTCATATTTTCATAAGCTTTCAATTGATACCATAAGGTAGAAAAAAATATATTTTTATTTACCCTTTCTTACTCCCCAACCAAATTGCCCCCCAATATAAAAATTTTGCTTTTTATACTTCATTTATGATATTGGACGACCAATTTCTATATCTGTACCGAGTTTCAACTTCCTATGTCTTACAGTCTCTGAGAAAAATGCCTGTGACAGACGGACGGACAGACGGACAGACACCAAGCTGATTCCATAAGTGTTCCGTTTTTCCAATTTTGGTACGTAACACTAAAAAATCTGCTCATCCATACAAAGCTGCAATCCTACTCGAACCCAATTAGTGGAGAACTAGTCAAATTAGCAACTCTTAAATCGAACGTCAAAACGCGCGCTTTTCATAGTGCGCTTCTCGTCATTTTCGCTTTTATAAGATAAAGGTTTGAATGTAGCGTTCTTCCATTCAGTCAGTCAGTCCACTCAATGGATGTTTGGAAGAAACCAATCTTAATAATAATAAAATAATAAGTATCCATCCATCCATTATTATTATCCGTATCCTTCTTTTTATGTTTTTGATGTGCAAATAATAGGTATTAGGCGATTATCACACTAGCGACGCGTCCCGCCGCGGTGCGCGGAGCGGCATAGTGGCCTTCCCGCGCATTGACGCGTCGGCAGTGTGTTGTCCTAGACGTGTTTTCTATATAAATTGAAATACTTGCATACAATGTTAAAATCTGCGGCCCCGTGCTACGCGACGGGGCGCGGTGCAGTGTGATAATCGCCTTACTGTAGGTTATGACATAAACGCTCAGTTGCAGAAACGCTCATTAAAGTTAATCCTCCATTCATTAAATCTCTTGCTGTCACTTTTTGTCTTGTTGACATAGTTAAAGCTAGCAAGATATTTAATGGAGGATTAACTTTAATGAGCGTTTCTGCAATTGAGTGTCAGTCATTTAAAAAAATACAATCAATCATTTGTTTGACACATGTTATCTAAAACAGCTTTACAAAATAACGTTTTTGTAAAACATTTTTTGATAGTAAAATGCAAAAATCCTGCATCACAGTATCTAATCAACATTTAGTTGAAAACGTCAGTATCAGAGATTAGGTAAACTGGGTTCTACTGATTAAGTTGAACTGTAAACATACATATTAATTTATATGGTGATTCATTTCAAATATTTTTAATTTATTTGAGGACTCCTACAACTTTATATATTTAAATAAATCTAGACGCCAATTAAAAATCACCCCATTTAGATTTTTTTTTTGCATAACTATGAAAGTAAGTGTGTTTGACGGCCCGGTAGCACAGTTGGTAGTGAACCTGCCTGCTGTGCCGAGGGTCGCGGGTTCGAATCCCGTAAGGGACAAATATTTGTATGATGAATATGAATATTTGTACCTGAGTCATGGATGTTTGTATTTATATATGTATCCTATATCGTTGTCTAGTCATCATAATACAAGTCCAGGCTAGATTCTGGTACTTTAAATGTGACTAGATAATTTGTGTGACATTGTCCAAGATATTTATTTATTATTATTATTAAGTAAAAATTGTTATGCTTATCAACTTATTTATTTATTCTACTTATAATGCAATATCAACTCTACTATACTGTTCACATAAAAAAAAAACCTTTTAATAATATATAATTCAGACGTCAGTTTTTGTTTTATTCTAGTAATTTGTGCTTTGCTCGTTTTTTGTAAGTCTGCCAATCAGCAAAGGCCTCCTCATAAAAACCTATTGGCAATACAATATTTAATCGATGGTAATGTATGGCATAGTATTAAAAGTTTTTTATATTTGCTCAACTGTTTAAAACAGAAGTAAGTATACATAATTCCATATACTACAATTACATATACATAATGATACCTATAACTTACTGGGATATGTTATGCCATATCACCAATCCTGTCCCGACATCCAATATCCAATAATTAGCCCAGAAGAAATCGAAAAAACAATAAACAACTTACATGGGTAGTAGCTGAACTATGAATCAATGGTGTCGGTTCAAAAATGCACACTTCAGCACCGTATGCAGCTGCAATCTTTCCAGTGTCCGTACTGCAGTCCAATGACCCGATTTTAACATAGCCATGGATCGCCCCGGGTATGATCTGCACTCTCTCAAAGTTGGATGCTAAAATTACTATGTTACATCCCGCTGCGTAAGCCTGGAACAAAAGTGTTTATGTACTCTACAGACATTTTTGAGATCAAGATAATGAAGTCGCTCTCTTTATCATGTGGGCAGCAAGCCCTGGTGTTAAGAGTTTTTACAGACCGCCTTACAGCCTCTGATTTGGTTTTTATGTAATGACTACTACCACCAGAGATAGCCGGGACCTTAACGTGCCATTCGACGAATGGAATCATCTTTCTTTTCAGACAATCAGGTGATTCAGTCTGCAATGTCCTAACCAACTGGGAAAAATGCACAAAGTGACATTTCACAAGGTGTCCGTGTCCCCCATGGGATTAGAACCCATGACCTCCGTATCAAGAGCCCAATGCTTTTAACAATTAGACCATGGAAGTAGCTCACGGAGATATGAAGTATTACCCTAAGATTAAGTACCTGTTTCTGAAACAATGATGCATTTAAATAACCTTAAGATAAACAATGTACTCTTCAACTATATTGTTATTCAAATAACTGTAGCAGAGCGATGCAAATTACCATTCAAGGAAAACCATATATAAGTACCAAACCAGATATAAAAGAATGAGGTTGTGTCTGTAGACAGATGATAGTGGGCACCAAAATGATTCTATGCTTATCAAACTAGGCTAAATTAGATTTTCCTGTTATGGCCATTAGTTCCAAATTACGACGAAACATTTAAAAGTGATGGTCACGAGATGCGACCTCAGAGGGTCCTTGACCGTGGTACTTACTGTGAATGGGATTCCTTCCACAGAACCAACTGCAAAACATTGATCCCCTGAATTACAGGCACCACTCAGTACTTGGTGACAGTTCATAGTGAACTATAAAACCAAAATTTCTCTGCTATATTTCACCCAGGCTACTAAACAGCACTGGTACACTGTTAGTAAAGTAATACATAATTAGTAAAAGAAATAAATACTACGAACATATCAAGATTTAATTTCTATAATAAAATAAAACCACGAAATATTTCTCTGACACCACACATCGAACGTGAGAGAATGACGTAGAGTGAGAAAGAGATAGCACGTAAGATACGTTCAAAACCATCCATCTACACCAAACAAAATGGAGTTTTTACATGATTTACCTTTACAGAAAATTATTTGCAACAAATTACATGCTAGTTTTAGGATATAAACATTGATTTTACAAACAAAATGCTCTACAAGGTAGAAGCCAATATTACAATTTCCATTTCTAGAAGTGCGATTTTTGAAAATCATACGAGCGACTTGGCAGTAGAAAGATGCATAATCTCCATAGTAATTTTGACACTTTCTACTGCCAAGTCGCTCGTATGATTTTCAAAAATTCTAAAGTGCGATTTTTGAAAATCATACGAGCGACTTGGCAGTAGAAAATGTCAAAATTACTATGGAGATTATGCATCTTTCTACTGCCAAGTCGCTCGTATGATTTTCAAAAATCGCACTTTAGGTCACAATCACAGTCACAATCACAAAGTATAGCTTTAGAACGTACCTTTTTTTTTCTTTACGGGTTACCAGTTCTGAAACATTTTACCCCGGAACGAGCGGTTTTTTTCTTTATAAAATTCGCTTCTTAAAAATCTCAACAGATGGCATGTTCATCGCTCCATTGAGAATTGTCACGGAATATTTAGAAGTGTGCGAGATCATGTCAAGACTGTCTGTCTCTGCCATTTTTTGGAAGGCTAAGGGATCGAGCCCATGTCTGACGTAGTTTAAATTTTTTATTAAAATGATTCGTAATTCGTAAATAATGAAATATTCCATTAAAAGATGCGATGGCATCGCTGGATGATGCTTTATTCGTACAGACCGTAGCGCCATATGTTGATCCCCTAGAAAACCACAGGATAATCCTCACTGTTAACACATACAAATTGTGTTCACATAAAATAGCATAGTGACAATCAATTTCACAGGTGATAGAAAAGATATCAAACGAGTTTTATTTTTATATTTTTTCCTCACAGCTTATAAAGAAAGTAAATAATAACCTAGTTTAGCACAACATAAACCCGATAGATGCCGTTGACATGATATGGTCTGTAACGGTTCTCAAGATGCCAAACTTGTACTAAACCAAACTAAAAAAATGCATGTCACTGAGGCTACTCATCGTTATATATTAACAAAGTATCCTAATAAAATAACGATTGCGAAAACAATGCCCATGTCATGTCAACACTTTAACTGAGTTATTTTAAACACATTTTTACTTTAAAATAAGCTATCAGAAAATAAAATAACCGGCAAACAACTTTGCAAAAACCTACACTGCGCAGAAAAAAATATGTAGACGAAAGCGCTTCTGCGGCAGTGCGGCTGCGCACACACCTACTTCACCTACACCTACTTCTCATTGGTCAAGTTGTTTGCCGCGTAATGTAGATTTGCCTCATTGGCTATCAGAAAACCTCCCATTCATAGGTAGATATATTTTCGACCCTACCGAGAACGAAGTCGAACTTAAAAAAAAGTTGACTAAATCTCAGCCGTAGAGTACCTGAACTTTAAGTAAAAGTTTTAAACTGGCAATTTTGGCAAACATAGAACGTAACTTTACGAACAAAACAAAATGATTTACCAAGGCACCGTTTTAAATATTTCGATTATTTTAATTCCATGTACCTATGAAACCTACGAAATATTTGAAAAATCTTTCAATTTAGGTGATATTGTAGATTTACAAAATTATTTTGTATGGTTGATTTATATTTCATGTGACAGTTAACTGACACATTTTCATTTTTGTTAAATGTCAAAATTCTCAAATTTACGTTCTATCGTAATTCGTAGACGGACAGCGAGCCCGACGTTTGATCGTTCGTTGAATGAATTGTTTTTTGTGTATTGATTTGTTAAATCTCAGTGCTAAGAAAAGAACTGGATTATCCTAAACATTAGAAGGACAACATCTATCAGTTTACTTGTGGACTAACCGGTCAAGTTTTACCAGAAGCCCTACAACATAGCTTGCAGTAAAGGTAAGTTTTTTACTCGTTTCTTTTATATCTTTAGCCTAGAAATCTATCTGCTGCCGTATGAAACGGTGCTTAAACTTTTGTACTCGTCTTTAAAAAGGGCAAAACAATGATGGTGTTCAGTTAGAATGCTTGAAACAGGGTTTGAACACAATGCCTAGCCTCTGTCATCGTGAATTGCAAGCTCCAGCAGTAAGTTGATAATAGAATAGGTAGGTAAGGTTTCTATCTATAATAATCAATCAAGTCAGATTTTCTTGATTTCCATAATTTCATGTCTCTTCAGATAATTCATACAATCTTTCTAGCGCAGTCTGGTAAAAACTATCCTATGTGTTAATTCAAGCATGTATCAGGGGTCGGAAGATTTATTCCTCTCTGAAATCAGAATATTTGGGTCCCCCAAAACCAAATCCAGGATAATCTCTTGGTGTTGGAGAACATAACGTATCGGTGGAGTCACGTTGCAGGAACTGACCCGAGTACACGTCTCGCGTGGTTTCGCGCGTCGCGTTTGTGCCTGCCACGAGGCTCCACATTCCTCAATCTCTTCTTGTTCTTGTCCAAAAACAGTCCCAGAGATTGGGATAGATTCTCCCTACTTCACACTGGCGGAAATGCAGTGCTAACGCACAAGCAAGAGTCCTTTTAATTATAAATAAAAAAATTATCTATCGGTGAGCCAAATTTCATCTAAATGTGTTCAACTCTTTATGGGTGATTGAGTCAAAAACATTTGATAGGGTATTAGTAGGATGGTACGCTAGTCTAGATCCCATAATAAAGACCATGGGGCCACAGTCTTCATAAAGTAGGATTATTTTCAAAAATTGTAGAACAAACAATGTGCCATTGGTGGAGCCGAAGCTGATGTGACCTGCTCTAGAAACACAATGCTTGTATAGACACCTTGTATAGAGCAGAAACAAAACTATAACAACAGATACTAAAAACAGAATAAAATAAATATTTAACTGTGTCCCATACAACAAATGTGATATTTTTGCTCTTTTTTTTAAACAGGTAGACGCTTGAAATATTCACAGAATATTTAGTTATATATTCACTTTTAAAATAAATAATTAAATTAAATTAAAATAAAATAAATATTTAAGGGCTACCATACAACAAACGTGATTTTTTTGCTGTTTTTTGCTCGATAATGGTACGGAACCCTTTGTGTGCGAGCCCAACTTGCACTTGGCCGGTTTTTATTCCACGTTGGTGGGTAAAACATATTTTTATTTTTCCATATACATAACTATACTAATTTAAAAAAACCAACCACAGTGTTTAAAGTAAAAACAAGCCTTCATCCTTCGACCATAGTTCCATAGACTATAGACACTTTCGCGCATCGTAATTTGTAGGTGACGGGCTTGATTTATTTCTGCCACTTGCTCCAGACGCTAGACGGCACTATCACATATGTCGCGTGCTGTACAACATAATAACAACGCTGTGGTAAGCTTCAACCACTTCAACCACTACATTTCTGTGCATTCTGTCTGGCAGTAGGTAATTAAAACATTTGAATTTATCGTTTTCTAAGGAAGTGATGTAACTAGTAATCTGTGGCAGAAGTATGAAAATACGGTGAAACAAAATATTGACAAAGCATTGTTTTAAAGCCTTGTACTATCATTAGGGTTTGGAGGAGTGTTTATATTTGTTTACAAGTAAAATACTAATCTAATCTGAATCAACGCTCCATAATCTCTTTAAAACTTGTACTGTGACTAGATAACAAACCCTAGTAGTAGTGGGGACAGGCTAACTCTACAACTCTGGCACAGTTTGTGCTCTGCAGAGGCCTATTTCATAAACATGAAAATTGTAATGTTTTAAAATTTCCCTGTTGTCACTGCAGGGACAGCCTTTGTCCTTCTGGTTTTGGGACTAGAATGGATTAGGTTATGATCACGTAACATGTGACATTGATTATTGTGATATTAGTTGTAGCATAGTTAGAACGAACAAAACTGTATTCACATGTGATGCTATATGTGGATATTTAGAATATTGGCCTCGATTCGGAGTGTACCACGATTAAACTAAACTAAATGTATTCCTGTCACTTTCTAAAATAAGATTAAGAAAAGAGA
The DNA here is from genome assembly GCA_922987775.1 of Agonopterix subpropinquella. Lineage (NCBI taxonomy): Eukaryota > Metazoa > Arthropoda > Insecta > Lepidoptera > Depressariidae > Agonopterix > Agonopterix subpropinquella. The sequence goes on along the minus strand of OV277708.1, from coordinate 8,288,853 downwards.
CAGAAAACCAACAGCTGACTTTAGTGCTGTCAAAGTGACGTTAAATGCGCAAAATAAGTCGCCATCATAATGTACGCCATCTTATTTAAGTCGTTTTTGGGCGTTTAACGTCACTTTGACAGCACTAAAGTCAGCTGTTGGTTTTCTGTCTCTTTTCTTAATCTTATTTTAGAAAGTGACAGGAATAAATTTAGTTTAGTTAAGTCGTGGTACACTCCGAATCGAGGCCATTATCTAATAACCCCTTTCGTTAATATAGTATTAAGATATTATGCTTATTCTTTATAATAGACACTAGCTAAGCTATTGCCCGCGACTTTGTCTGCGTTACCCGGATAAAAAGTACTCCATGTGTTAAACCAGGCCATGGTCTATCTTTATGCCAAATTTCATCAAAATCCGTTCAGCAGTTTTTGCGTGAAAGCGGAACAAACATCCATCCATCCATCCATCCATCCATACTTACAAACTTTCCCGATTATAATATTAGTAGGATACATTACTTGGGTAATATTATTGGTGTATGGATTTTATTTACTTAAACTTCAAATACATTAACTAAGAATTTGGAACTTAGATATACAGTTTTTGAGAGTTACGCGGTTATTATTTAATCTAGAATAGATAGATAGAGATATAGTCTGTCTATAAACTCGTGACATTAATGTTTGAGGAACTAATCATTTTAGTACGGTGGTGTTGCCATGCTATGCTTGATTTTGACGTCCGTGCGTGGAGGCAGCACCCTCATTTTTTGTCACAACTTTATAGACAGACTGTACATATTTTAGAATTTGGAGTTAAGTATTTGCTGCCACCTTTGGCTTAGATAGTAAGTACACTATAACTATCAACTTATATCTTTGTAGATGTAAAATGATGACCTGGTAGGTTGAGGATATCCTTTCTAAGAGGATGTATTAGTAATTGTAAGTGGAACCAGCCTTGAAGTGTAATTTCACTAGATTAAATCAGGGACTTCATTCAATGAATCATTTTTCATTACACTGGACAGTAATTGATAGTTGTGTTTTTTAATAAGTAGGATTATCAACTGTTATTGATAAAGTTGATAAGAAGCAGACTAGGTTTGATCTGTTTCATATCAACTTTATCAATTACTAGCGTTAACCCGCGACTTCGTCCGCACAAATTATATACCAGATTTTAAGTCAGATCATAAGCTATCAAACAAAAAAAGTTTCATCAAAATCGGTTCAGTGGTTTTCGCGTGATGCTCGTTCAAACACACAAAGTAAGAAAATTCTTTTTTTAAATTTATAGTTTTATAATAGTGTAGATAGTTAAGGTACTTAATGTTACTGGAGTATATTATTGGAAATACATTAAATCATTTTATAGTATGAAAATATGATACATGTATATGAAAATGTTAAATATATGTATTAGTACTATAGGTTTGGTTTTCGCAGCATACCTGCTGTCATTCATACCTATTTCAATAAAATCTGTTCAGCCATTGAGACGGTTATTGACAGATTATTAAACAAACAAATAAACAGATATTGTTTCACCTTCATAACATTAGTTAGCGTGTAACATAATGGTTATTAAAGCATTTAATATGTACGTAATTTTAGAACAATAGATAGGTATATTCTTTCTACTTAATATTTTTTTTGGATCAGTACCATTTTATTAATCATTTTATGTTTCTGATAGTAAAGTTTGCCCAGTAACGATAACAACATAGGCTAGAAATAAAAAAGTGAGACATATTAACTATCATAGATTCATAGCCCTGTGCTACGTTAGATTTATAAATAACGAGCTTTTACTCGCGACTTCGTCCGCATAAATTATATACCAGATTTTAAGTTAGATGATAAGCTATCAAACAAAAAAAAGTTTCATCAAAATCGGTTCAGTAGTTTTTGCGTGATACTCGAACAAACAAACACCCAAACAAACAAACAAATAAACAGACAGACAAAAATCAAAAAAATTTTGATTGATGTGAATCAGGGACATCTAAAAACCATATTGTAATCTTTTTTTTGTACAGACACACTTCTGTTAGAGTTTTATAATAGTTTAGATGCTATTAAATAAATGAAAGAACCAATTGTCAAATACCTTCACAAATATAAAAACAAACAACATTTTATCTCAATTATTCATTCTGTACCGCATATCAATTCACATTGATATGATAAGTTGGTACCACTGGCCTCTATTTCCCGGCAGTGTTCTGATGAATTAAGTTTTATTTTCGACCAGACATTCGTAGTCCTAATTGAGCCTAATAACTTGCTCTATAGATGTATATTCGTCAATAGATAACTACGAAAAATCTCCATACTACTATAGACATTGTTCCTTTCGTATAGAGTTTATTATATATTGTACATAAACCCAACAGATGTTTTACTGTGTTGATTGCTGTATTAAACGAATTTACTGTTGTTGAAATGGAAGTTCAAGGAATATTGGTTCTTATTATCTTTAATGTTCTTGAAAGGTTATGACTAAATCTCGTATAGTGCGTATGCACTATGGTGTTTTTACATCATTATATGATGTCATCTGCTATTTTTCGTTACTACACTGCCGATGTTATACCTCTAATGATAAGATAAGAATGGTAGGGAACAGTTTTGATTCGTACAACTGAATATTTTAGATTTCTATGCCATGATAAGAATAAACGTCATTGTTCTAACATTTACAGGGTGTTACAGAAGTAAAAATAAACATTTAAAACTTTTATGGAGGTTGTTGAGACCACGTCGATGATGATGGAACATCCGATTTTTTTTTGCGATTTTGATATTGGTCCCATAGAGAAAGTTGTTCAGTTTGATGGTCCACCCCCTTAAAATTTTATTTGTATTTTTGTAACACTTTGTATAGTAGGTACCTACTATCTATAAAATAAGCCCGAAATCGTGTACAAATTGTGCATCCACTTTATGGCCTTAATTATGTTTAAAAATAGCCATTCTCTCTCCATCTACTGTAATTTACTTCGAAACAAAAACAATTAATAACAAAGAATTTCAATGTCATTGCTACTTTAATTCCTATGCCAATGAACCATCGCGCTCTACTACATTCTAGTACTGGATGTCGGAATTATAATGACGAAGGAAGTTGAACAAGGCATTTGCGAAGGCACATCACCTAGCAAAAGTGAGCCATCATGCATTTCACGTCCTTTGTAGACATGCTTTCGACAATATAAATTCGCTAACGGCTCTGAGAATACTAAAGAGAACGAAATGTAAGAACCTAAACCTACATTCGTCGAGAAACATTACTTTTACATTGCTATAATTACTTTCGTAGAGCTCTATTACTATTAGATACAGGAATAGCTCCAAAATACAGCCTTTTGTAGTACGAGTCGGTGGAAAATCAATAGCGGAGTCCTTAAAATAGTGTTTCATTTCAGCCGCGCATCTGTGCAGCGCTGGATTGTAATATTTAGTCGCCGAGTGCACTCGCACTACTCGTGGGGGTCCGTTCTATTTTTAGTGCACTCCCCTGTATCTTTGACATTGACTTCTTGTCTTCACTTTTAGGGATAATACTTAATTTTTTATGACTCTTTGCTTCGTTAATCTAAAATTAACTTTGCATTAGACAATTACATACAGAAGTTAGAAAAACTCATTGGTACGTTGCATATCGTCACAACATGTCGACGCTCTCCAAAAATACTTCCAACAAATTCACATGCCCTGTTTTATTAAACGACATTCCGATAAATAAATTTGATTGTAAGAATTCCCAGTGTCATCAATACGCGACATTTGGCCTGATTTCTGGCGGTTCTGTCACAAATCTCGGTGATTATAATAAAAGCCGTGTTCTCGTTACAAATATACCGCATTGCGGTCCATGGAAAATTCATTCTACGCGTGAAATGAAATAGGATTATATTAATGTTCTTTACTTTACATAGGAAGTAAATATAGCATTTATATTATGTAGGTACCTACTTGTCTTTGACATTAATTTGTTTTATTCGTCAGTGTTATTTCGAACGGCATACATCTTTTTGGGATCATTCGAAATAAATTTTAACCTATAAAAGTCAAATAAAAGGCAAGATTTCAAGGCGTAGGTGTCTTATAACTTCAAGTGCTTGACAACCGCAATTTGTATCGAAACAAACTTTGTATTTCGAAACTTTTAATGTACTTATTTCACGCCGACGTGACCATTTTAGCAAATTGCTAAAGTTTATAAGAAATTACATAAGAAAATCCCTAAAAATATCAAATGAATGAAAAAAAAATTGTGTTTATGACATGTGTGCCATAAAGTAATCTTTATCGAAGAAAAAGGATACAAACAGAATCATCATCATCATATCAGCCGATAGATATCCACTGCTGGACATAGGCCTCCCCCAAAATGGGGAGATTTGCCATAATCGCCACGGTTGGCAGGTGGGTTGGCGATCGCAGTTGGATTGAATGTGTGTACTCAGAGGATGCTGCTGCCCATCCTCCGGTAGATCCCTTAGTCGCCTTTTACGACACCCACGGGAGGAAATGGGATGGTGCTATTCTTAGCCGATACCACACGGTCAAAACAGAATAGTGCTATATTATAATTATCAATCTGGTAACGCTTACTAGTAGCCACCACACGGTGTAAGTATTAAAGAACAAATAATAAATTACTCTACGGCATCTCACAATATTTTTTATTGTATTACTTAGAATTTAATAAATCGAGGTTCAGAGGTTCGGGGAACGAGCGTAATAAGTTAATAGGTGTAGATTACAATAGATTCGGGAATTCGGTATTCCATTTCCAAACTAATCAGAAAACAGGGTCAAGTTTGAGAAAGAAATCTAGCCGTTTTACTCTTTTGGAGCAATGCCAGTGTCCACCTGCAAAACGTGGAATTGCCAAAACATTCCGTATTTAATGGATATTCGGTCGTAATTTGGTTTATTGCTTTCCGAATTATTGAAATGATTTTTGATTATTTCCGTTTAAATGTTGATATGCTAGTAGCATATGTGCGATTTTGTCTGATATTGAAAAGTAATTGACTTTTTCCATGGAGCGAAAGTGTTTACATTTTTTTGTGCGATTGAGACAGTAAAACAAATATTTTAGAAATTCATATAGGGTCCTTATCTACACTAATATTATAAAGAGGAAAGATTTGTACCTATTTTTGTATGTTTGTATGTTTGTAATGAATAGGCTCAAAAAGTACTGGGCCGATTTAAAAAATTCTTTCACCATTAGAAAGCTGCATTCACCCTGAGTAACATAGGCTATATTTATTGCTAGAAAAGATTAGACGTCCACCCGTGCGAAGCCGGGACGGGCCGCTAGTTCTTTATATGCTGACACCTAGGCTGACACTTTTTAAGGGCATGTTCTCTATGATGATTATCTACGGCACCAACATCGAAATCGTGAAAAAAAAATTAGCTGTCCCTTACATTTGGTTCGAGTAGGTTTGCAGTTTTGTATGGAAGAACTGTTTTTTTTTTGCGAATTCGATGTTGGTGTCATGTTGAAAGTTGTTCAGTTTGACGGTCTGATCATCCCCTTAAAAAAGTGTCAGCATATTAAGAAGGACCCTGTATACTATGTGTTTATGGATAGTTTATGGTCACGCAGCGTAACATATAGGTAGTACTCTGTGGTAACACGGTTCCTCTTATACTGTGGTTCCAGTGTGAATGTAAAGCAAGAAGGTTCAAAGTAATACACAGGTAAATTTTTCTAGTGAATCCTGGTCGCACGTCAAAGCAATCTTTGTTCTCTTATGAAAGTATTTTAACCGCATTATCATAAAGCCTATTACAGCATCCCACCACAATTCCTTCCGCATAGAAACAACCATTTACCCCGACAGGACACTTAACGCTTGTTTCGTAATTAAAATAAGTACTCAAATCTCCTCAAAAAAAAATATACCATTTCAGCTGAATGGATAATTGAACATACAGTCTGAACAAAACGAGAAAACTGATCTGCTTTTTGGTTAAAAATTTAACTATACATTATTATGAATATTATTTCACTCATTATATTATTTAAGAGCTTCATTAAGAGCCTTTTCGGAGTCTTCGGTAATCTTGTATAGTTTCTGACACATGTAAAAATCCGTGAACTTTCATTTATTACGTGGAGTGTTCGATTTAGGCACGATGGGGCTGGCCTTATGGCTAATAGCCCCAAAACTAGGCATAACCGGTCCATATTTTCTAGAGCTACGATGTTTGTACAGTTCAGACACGGACACTTTTATTCGCATCCCTACCTAGTCCTAAAGTCCTAGATACACTTATTTCATTGTAGAACTTCAATATGAAACAAACTAAGTATACAGGGTGAAATTGATATCATTAGCATCCTTTTAAACTAAGAGTCTACCCATCAAACTGAACAACTTTTACTATGGGAGCATGATATCAATTTCACCCTGTATATTGTAACAATCTTTCTCGTATCAATTCTTCTGAAGCGTAAGTTCAATCGATATTCTATTTGAATAATTTCAGCGGCGAAATTTGTGAAATTGTATTGGATGACCAAATTGTAGCGATATTGTGTTCAAGTTATTGGCAATGTCATGCCCCAGCCGACCCTAGAGGTCCCGAGGGATTATCATGTCGTTTGTAACCTCGTTTACATTTACAGTTATACAATAGAAGCTTAAAATTAATGTATTTAGATTATCTTAAGATAAGTGCAAACATATTAAACGGCCAGCTTGTATTAGAAAGTGAATAAAAAGTTTAGATTAGTTTTAATTTAGTTTACTAACTGAAGATGAGTGGTGGTGATGGATCTAGTATCTAGTCTCATCAAATATTTCTCTCTAACTTCAAAAAGTTCAGTCGCACTCTGTGTTCCATCTATAGAAAGCCATATTATATTTTAGATTTAGGTATGCAGGTACATCAGTTATTTAGGTAAAGTAGAAAGAAGAACAAACTTTCGACGTGTTCTAGATATATTATCCAATAGACGCCCTGCGGGTCTCTGTTCATTTTAGCCAAATTTACTTTACATACATACATATACTCACGCCATTATCCCACAGGAGGAGGCAGAGACTTTACTTTATACTAGTTTAGGGGGTCACAGAAGTTGTTGTTGTAGGGATAAAAAAGGTCTTCTTGAATTTGAACATATTTAATAAGGGTGCACTTATTTCTGAACTACATAATTACCTAGCGGTACGGTGGTATAGGAACGACTGGCGAATACTCCAGCCGCTCTGTCAGACTGAGACAAAATTGCTTATTATGCTAAACTATTTATAATGCTAATACAATGTGTCCCCACACTAGCATCTAAATAATAAGAAAACACTTTAGCTGCTGTTGCAAAATCTACATTCTTAATGAAATAAACGTCAATTTTCCATAAATAGGGTAGAGGCTGAAGACAGGACCAACCTATTTGGCAGTGAAATCTAGCCTTCGAAGCGTGACGGCAGACAGTCGGGCGCCATAAGTCGCCGCCATATACATATAATGGGACAAGGCCCACGCACTCTGCTTATGAAATCCTTGAGTTTACTTCCCATTAATCCCCCGGGGCCGACTTTTACATGAGATAAATCTGTAATACTTCTTGTTATATCAAAATAAGGGATACAACATGCGATTTGCTGAATGTATCACAAAACAAACATTCGACATTATGTAATTCTCGAATGTTACCTTCGATTCGATGGTTGCTATCGAAACCGCTTTGATCTTTTGAAACGCTGAAAATAAATTCACGTTAATCAGAACATCGGATTCTCTTGAACTTTAAGGTTTTAAATCGGATCGGGTATCGGGAGGAAACTGTTATTGTACTAACTGGCTACAGGGATGGTTTGTGACCCACATTCGTTCGGGAAGTAAGCCGAACGCTACGCTACGCGAAACGTTTTCGCCCCTGACACATTGACTCACATTTTGTCCTCTCGACCTATTTTATTTTTCTGTATCTACAACTAAAACCATCCACAAAACCGCTTACGTCTCATAATGGTCTCGGTTAAAGAAACCATGATTCAATTATCGAAATATTGTCTTTATTTTGTTTATCCGATACTGCGAACACAAAATAACTTTTCCGAAACAAGACAAGGCAGATTGAAATAAGCAAAATGCTTCCATTAATTTATTTATTTCTAACAGGAAAAGAAACGAATAATATAGGTAAAGCAATAACAAAGCGGAAAATAAAATCACAGCCAGTCGAGTCGTTAAGAGCTACTCGAGTTTTCGAGTGAATTTCTATGAAAAAGTTTGGACTTTGCAGCGAAAATAAAAGATACTTATTCCGTGTCTCGTTATATCCGCCAATATAATTCTTTTCAGTCTGTCCTGTTCCCCGTTGAATGAAAGTTATATCTTGTACGTGATGCAATATAAGTTTCTAGCGATTTTCTCTTATGTCATTCAGGGTACAAGTATTGTCTGAAATTTTCAATTTTCCAGTATGTTCAGGACGCTGTCAGGCTCGCCGAATATTTACCTGCCCAATCTACACTTATAAAACAGTTCCGTGACTGACTGACAGACAGCGTATTGACTAAACCACTAAACCGCTGAAGATATAAACATGAAAGGAATACATATTCTAGTGAGGATGTAGGGGACTAAGAAAAGAATTTTCGATATTTTAAATTCACACTTCGTTCGCGGGCAAAAGCTAGTAAAATATAGAAACGCAATTGTAGAACAATTGAAATGAAAAGAAAGAAATAAGTGATTTTGTGAAAAGGAAAAATTGACAACTGATCTGGAGTGCGATTTTTGAATCTCATTCGCTGAGTTCAGCAGCTGAAAATGTCAAAATTACTATGGAGATATGCATCTTTCTACTACTAAATCAGCAGTAGAACGATGCGTATCTACATTGTAATTTTTACATTTTCAACTGCTGAACTCAGCGAATGAGATTAAAAAATCGCACTCCAGTTCTAAAAAGACCTTAAGATCGTTGGTAAAGAGGTGTAAAAGATTCTAGGTTAGAATACGTTTTGGAGACATTATCTGCAAAGGATTTGTCCTTCAGGCGTATGTAAGCCGATGTCGGGGGGATGGATTGATGCGCGCGCAGCCGCTTCGATCCATCCCACTCGTTTGAATGAACAGAACGGTCACTCACTAATTTGCCGTGCATTGTGTCTCTTGCGTGTTCAGTCTGGGCATGTCTGGGCCTCTACCCGGACATTACAACTTCGCAAAAGCGTGAACGTTTTCGTTCCAATGTCAACTCTATTACAACGAAGTTCGGACCGACACGGTCGTAATATCGAAAATGGAAAGTTAACAGGGCCTGATCAATCAAACGCGGCTTGTCTCACCTAAGGAGTAAACTTAGCCGCCCGCCCGATTCAAAATTTGTCTGACATCTATGTATACACATACAGGATGGAAAGAACAAACCGTACCTGGATTTAAAGTACCTTAAATTTTTTTTAAGTATATACCTACGTACCCTAAATATTGAAGAAACAAAATTTTACTCAAAGGAAACATACCTTTATCTTTTTTATTAGTAAAACTTCATTCACAGATTTTTGACAAAAATTGATTGCCTCGGCCGTAAAAAAATACACGAATTTTATGGCACTAATCGATAGGGTCAATCATAAAATCATAAGGAAATCTCTAGAAATCACAGCATCTTAAATTTAAGGAAGGTCATGAAATCTAACATATATACATACATACATATTCTCTCGCCTGTCTCCCACTGGTTTAGGCAGAGAACGAAATCTAACAATAACTAGTAAATTTTATTTGACATGATGAAGCCCTTTTTATTAAGCCTTGAGTTTTTCCAGTAGATAGTTAGGCTGCCTGTCCATTGAAGCGAGCTTGCTGTGCGAGCTGTGTAGCTGTGTAAATGTTAACCAATCCGGAGCTCGGCCGATCTCGGTCGGATCTCTGATTGGTTAATATTTACACAGCTACACAGCTCGCACAGCCAGCTCGCTTCAATGGACAGGCAGCCTAATACTGGAAATATTCAAGGCTTATCTTATTTTAGTTTGGCAAAGACAAACGGGGACTATCGAATTTACTTCGTTTTAGTAATTAGCAATTTGCTTGCTCTCTGACGTAATTTTAGATGGTAAAGGCACGATGGGGCTGACATAACCTCAGGGTTAAAAGCTCCAATTAAAATAAAATAAAAAACAGAATAAAAAAAAAAAAAGTTTCAGTTCATTCTTTCACACCCTGTATGATATAAACCGGATGTCGTCTCTTTGAAATGCGGAAGAAAGTTAATTTTTATTCACTTTAGAACTGTTTATGAGAATATGAAATATCCTACTTCCTACTAATATTATAAACGCGAAAGTTTGTAAGTATGGATGGATGGGTGGATGGATGGATGTTTGTTACTCTTTCACGTAAAAACTACTGAATGGATTTGGATGAAATTTGGCACACAGATAGAATATGTTCTGGATTAACACATAGGATACTTTTTTAAGTTTTACGCAGAGGGTGTCGCGGGCAACAGTTAGTTAAATAATAATACTATTTTATTTGTTATAACGAAGCAAGAGTTAGATCTTGTATCTTGATCTTGATTTTGTTGGTCATAGCTGTATGGCGAATTTTAACGTTGTACTGTAAGATGTAGAATGGCGTAATCTTATGATTATACCGTGATGTCCACTCGAGCGTTAATAATTTACAAGAAATTACCCCGTTTAAAAATTCAAATAAATTACACAATACATATTTTGCTTTCCAAAGCAAACCTGCATCCCCTGGATGAACTCGTCACGTATAAAATTAGCATATTATACAGTTTAAACACCGTATAACGAACTACGTTATAACGTAAAACTCCCTGTATGGCTGAAATTACTAGAGTTTAGAATCAACTATTTTTTAATTTTCGTTTCTCCATACTATGTAAACTCTCTATTACGAAAGCAAATATCGGTCCCTTGACTCTATACAGGGTGTAAAATTTAATACTTAATTTACATATTAAACAGGATGAAAACCATCAAAGTGATCAACTTTCACTATGGGACCAACATCGAAATGGATTAAAACATTTTTGTTTCATAGAAAACGACAATGCCTATTCGACGAAAATGTATGGAACAACTGATTTCTTCTTCGCGATTTCAGTGTCGGTCCCGTAGTGAAAGTATGGTCCGCCGTCCGCAGCACCTCCAAAAGTTTGTAAAGCATTTAAGTTTGCACCCTGTATAGAGTTAAAGCAGTAGATGTAGAAGGTTTCAAGCTGGAATGTCGTGGGCTAGACTTTCACTTCCAAAACACCGCTTAGTAACCGTTATCCCTTAGTAGCCTCGTACGACACCCACACGCGAGGAAATAGATCCATTCGAAGCCGGAACCACATGATCTTGGAGGAATCACAGCATCATTTACGCTGCGTTTTCTAATAAATTAGGTTCAATGCAGACGCAATAAAGCAACCGATCATAGTAATAGTCACAGTTATATTTACATATATACATACAAAAACTCACGACCATAATCCCTTTCGGGGTGGTCAAAAGCTTTGCTACAGTTGTAGCGAAAAAATTTTGCTGGTAGTTACAACCAAAATTTTTTAGCATGTAGCTGGAGCAAGGCTCACTTTTAGGGTTTCGTAGTCAAACAAACCTTTATACTTTGTCCATTCTGTATGTATGTCTGTATGACCCGCCTTAATGAAGACAATTTCCGAGTACTTACAACCCGAATTCCTTTAAAGTACGAGTGAATAGACATCTTCTGGGTAAGCTCGCTACATCTACGACCCCATCTTCGTCCTGAGGACTGGATTGAGGTCAAGAGCAAACCCATAGTTAATAAAAAAAAAAAAATAGTAACTCAAAAACAAATGTGATAGTAAAGAAGAAAAACATTTTGTTGCGAGTCCGACACGCTCTTGGCTGGTTTTTTGGTACCTAAAGATTTTGCTCAGCGCTTACATAACCAACCATTCCGAAAACAAGGTTTGCGTAATAATACCCATTTGTGTTCCCACCCAAACTCGATAAGTAAAGTCCGACACAGTGTATCTTGTTATTGGATATAAATAAATGAAATGAAATAAACGAAAATACGTAAAAACTAGCATTGATACACCGAAAAACTGCGCAGTAATAGATTATCGTGGTATGGGCATGTGATGCGGAGAGATGAGTGTCATATTACAAGACGAGTGAAGGTGGTTTCAGTCCATACAAACGTTTGATGCACAATACGCGTAGACGGAGTTAATAAAAGTAATATTTTATATATGGAAAAATATTTTAGAAAATCTAGATGTCGCGTATCTAATAACATTTGCAATTTATAGTAGAATTACGAAGATATAAAGCTTTGAAAATGTTGTATGAAAAATTTCAAAGCTTTATATCTTCGTAATTATATTATAAATTGCAAATGTTATTTGATACGCGACATCTAGATTTTATAACCTATTTTTCCATATATACAAAGTTACTTATATTAATACCGTCTACGCGTATTGTGCGTCAAAGTTTTGTATAAAATTGACCCCTCTGCAACCGCCTTAAATATGAATGTGGATGGCTGCATGAAGAGAGGACAACCAAAGAAAAGATGGATCTATTGTGAAAGATGAAATGTGTGGAAAAGGAGTGAGCGCAGAAGTGACGGCTAAAAGAGATGTATGGAGTAAGAGAGAAGGAGTATTGCGCCGACCCCAGGTAAAGGGATAAGGGCACGAAGAAGAAGATTACTAACTAACAGTCTAACAAATCCCATTGTCTTACCGGAGTTCAAGCTCGGCACCCACGAAAGAAATAGCTTATTAGCTATAAGACCACCTATTGGTTTTGAAGTGAAAACTTCTTTGGCGGCGTTGTGCACTTTTTGGAATGGGTAAAGAATGTTAAACTCGCGTCAGGACCGTGACGTCTCACCCTGATCCTGATCGAAAATTGGTCATACATATTCCCCCTCTCTTTCGACCACGCGGCGAAAATGTATGCCTGTTCCTGCTGTTTCGTTTAAGCGGCATAAATTGTCATGGTTGTGTACGATAGCGCAATAAATGAATATTGTATTTAACCACATAAATTATAGTACTTACTGATAATTAAAGCAATTCGTGCGAAATTATTCCCTAACCTTTCCAAAATATCAAATATCAAAATATCAAAAGCAATCCGTTGTTTTTTCTATAAGTATATTTTGGTATTCCATAAAGTTAAGTAGGTACCTATATTGATTGGTTGATTGAACCTATAGATAGACAAAACCTATACTTACCTAGATATTAATTTTGTAGCAATAATAATGTACACTTGCAGTTAATTTAATGTAATTAACATAACAATAGCTACGTCTTTCCAGCCTCGAGATAATAATTCTTCGTCTCATGCTACTATCACGCGATAAATTATCGCCGAGAGAATTGACCTCTGATATTAGGCGTAATAATCATGGAATTTCATTTAGTTGCTACTGAAATTGAATAGGACAGCTGTAGGTACTTTACTTTTATGTAGTAGCTATCTTCACTTATTTTTATATTATTTAAATTTTAATAAGAATTGTATTGTATTAGCTATTTCCTCTAGCAATGAAGAAAATTTATAGTACAGTATTTGTGTCAATTTATTGTTCTCGATATTTCCAAGACCTGATAAGAGGTTCTTCTTCATCTTTAAATAATTAAACCGGTCAAGTGCGAGTCGGGCTACTCGCGCACCGAGGGTTCCGTACCACACCACCACAGAACACAACATTATTAACTTAGAAAAAAAAACTTTTTTTGTCCGGGACCTTTAGCGCAAGACCGACTCACACTTGGCCGGTTTTTAGTATTTGTTGTTATTCTGTAGAGCTTGCTCTATAATCACACTAAGTTTGACGCTTGTATGTATTACCGTTTTTACGATAGAGCTTGAAGAAAAAACGTTGATAAAAACTAGTTTCTTGTTGAGAACCCCCCTTAATTTTCTACTTTTTGACATTTTTATTATTTGTTAATAAATCCGCCGTAATAACGCATAATGTGAGAAAATTTCATCTATCTAGCTATTACGGTTCAAAAGTTACAGCCCTAAATAGATAGGACAGACGGACGGACAGACGGACAGACGGACGGACGGACAACGTAGGCTTAGTAATAGGGTCCCGTTTTTACCCTTTGGGTACGGAACCCTAAAAAAATATGGCTGGTTGTTTATGTTTTGCACTGCAATCCTGGCAATGTCGAATAGTTTGTGGGTTCCTAACGTAAGCAATTTTTTTTCGTCTATGGTGGTATCTGGATCGTAATCACAAGGGTTGTTTTACGTACAAAAACACATTTGGGCCACTACAAAATGCCGAAGCCACGTGCAAGCCGGAGAGTATCTGATACGTGACGCTCGCGTTATCGCTAATTATTAGTCCGAGATCCGACTGTAAAAATTATGCACCTATTTCATAGGCGAACGAAATGTGATTCTAGTGTATGTTTAAACAGGGGTTAATTCAACGCCGCCAAGTTGCCTAGAAAAATCTTGCCGCAAGTACCTTTTCCATTATGATTTTTGGCATAACTTTTTCCACCTGTCTGTTAGGGAAGTAAAGGAGGTGCTATCGGAAGGAGACTGTCTAAAGTACTGGAAAAACTAGGGTTACCATCTCTCAATCTGCCGAAACTATAGGGTTGCCAGATTGCAGATTGACAGGTGGCAACCCTAGATTTTCCAGTACTTTAGACTAGTGTCCTTCCGATGGCACCTCATTTACTGGTGGAATGCGTTGAAAGGACATTTGACAAGTAACGCCTCTGGAGAAAGGCGAAATTACTTTAATACGACGATTAAAATTATCTCAACCATCATAGCTAGTATCCATTTAAAATTAGAAACCCTAGATTTTCCAGTACTTTAGACTAGTCTCCTTCCGATGGCACCTCATTTACTGGTGGAATGCGTTGAAAGGACATTTGACAAGTAACGCCACTGGAGAAAGGCGAAATTACTTTAATACGACGATGAAAATTCTCTCAACCATCATAGCTAGTATCCATTTAAAATTAGAAACCCTAGATTTTCCAGTACTTTAGACTAGTCTCCTTCCGATGGCACCTCATTGACTGGTGGAATGCGTTGAAAGGACATTTGACAAGTAACGTCACTGGAGAAAGGCGAAATTACTTTAATACGACGATTAAAATTCTCTCAACCATCATAGCTAGTATCCATTTAAAATTAGAAACCCTAGATTTTCCAGTACTTTAGAACTAGTCTCCTTCCGATGGCACCTCATTGACTGGTGGAATGCGTTGAAAGGACATTTGACAAGTAACGTCACTGGAGAAAGGCGAAATTACTTTAATACGACGATGAAAATTCTCTCAACCATCATAGCTAGTATCCATTTAAAATTAGAAACCCTAGATTTTCCAGTACTTTAGACTAGTCTCCTTCCGATGGCACCTCATTGACTGGTGGAATGCGTTGAAAGGACATTTGACAAGTAACGTCACTGGAGAAAGGCGAAATTACTTTAATACGACAATTAAAATTCTCTCAACCATCATAGCTAGTATCCATTTAAAATTAGAAACCCTAGATTTTCCAGTACTTTAGAACTAGTCTCCTTCCGATGGCACCTCATTGACTGGTGGAATGCGTTGAAAGGACATTTGACAAGTAACGTCACTGGAGAAAGGCGAAATTACTTTAATACGACGATTAAAATTCTCTCAACCATCATAGCTAGTATCCATTTAAAATTAGAAACCCTTGATTTTCCAGTACTTTAGAACTAGTCTCCTTCCGATGGCACCTCATTGACTGGTGGAATGCGTTGAAAGGACATTTGACAAGTAACGTCACTGGAGAAAGGCGAAATTACTTTAATACGACGATTATAATTCTCTCAACCATCATAGCTAGTATCCATTTAAAATTGGAACGTAAAAGTATATAGCCTCAACGGACGGTTTTCGTTTACACGCAGCACACCTTGCGTGGGCCGATGCGGTGGGTGGGATCTATTCCAAGTGTACTTAAGGATAAACTACCTACTCTTTTATATAACAATGCGCATACTATAGAGTCTACAGGGTGTTAGGGTAAACAGTTGCTTTACTTTAAGGGGTGATTGTACCCATGATACTGAACAACATATAGAGGAACTGACAGCTGACAGAGCGAGATGTACCTAGCGGCGCCACTGTATAATAGAAAGAGATACGTGACGCGAGGCAATAGAACCGTTTTTGGGAACTTGTCGGCACAATCGACTGGGTAAATATTCGTGCTCTGTGAATAATTAGTGAATCTAAAGTGAAGTCGTAGATTATTTTGTGAAATATACTAACACTATTTCATTAAATTACCTACGATTTCACGTTAGATTCACAATTATACACAGAACTCGAAGTTTTAGGGTGCCGATAAGTGCCGACAAATGCACAAAAAACGGTTTCATTTGACAACTCATGTCAGTTACTCTATTCCGACAGGTATAATAACTTTATGGAACAACTTTCCCAATTAAACCTACAAACTTTCGATCAGCTGATTGCATTTAGTATGGGTATAGGATGTCCGAAAGTTTTTTTGCGAATTTCCTATAGGTTTATTAGGGAAAGTTGTTCAGTATCATGAGTACTACGAATAAGAATAACTAATTCGTAGCATGAGTACAATTACCCCTTAGTAATGCAACTTTTTATCCTAACACCCTGTATACTTACTATGAAAAGGAATATGATTTAGGTCGGCTATTTGTGGATCTAGTCGTTAACAAATGTTTTTCAAAAGCGCTGTTATACAACGTGTTAATGAATTAACGCAAAACTAGAAAGTAGTTTGTTTAGAATCGAGAGCAGAATCCAATTATCATGGTTTCATCATAGGTTTTTTTTTTTCGAAATTTTAAATAATTTGTTTGTAAAATTTAAAATTTTCTAAACCCGATATCAACCCACCGCACGGGCACACTCACCCTACTTACTACCAAATTAAGATTATTAAAATGTATCCATGAGTACGATAGCGATTTCATTCATTGCTGAAATGATAACAAATCATTTTTGCCTCAAAACTTAAAATGCGAATAACTTTAAATTTTAACTATAAAAATAATGAAATTATTGTTTCAATCTAATTATTTTGTTATAAATCAGTTGGGGTGTATGAGGTTTTGCGCTAATTTATTAACACGTTGTATATTGGATCAATATTTTACGTTTCCTCATTTCGTTGCTTTATTTATTCAGGGTGTAAGTGACAGCCTAGCAAATACTGAAACGGTGAACTCAAACCATCAAACTGAACAACTTTCAATATGGAGCCTACCTCAGGAAACGCGAAAAAAAAATCAGCTTTCCCATACATTTTAGTCGAGTAGGTAACAGCAGTTTTGTATGGGACAGCTGATTTTTTTTTAGCGTTTCCTGAGGTAGGCTCCATATTGAAAGTTGTTCAGTTTGATGGTCTGAGTTCACCGTTTCGGTATTTGCTAGGCTGTCACTTACACCCTGTATAATTTTAATAGCATAAAAGCCATCTATAAAACTTTCCACACAATTTACTTGTCTATCCCGACGTCAAGTCAAACATTAATTAAATGTCAATAACGTTGTTTGTTAAGGACGTTTAACTGTTTAAACGTAACTCCAGAAGGTAGAGTTAATTTACTGAATTTAGAAACAAAAGCGTCATGTCCATAAGCTAAATGTTACATGAATATTTTTAGAGTTCCGTACACAAAGGGTGAAAACGGGACCGTATTACTAAGCCTACGTTGTCCGTCCGTCCGTCCTTCTGTCCTACCTTTTTTTTTTTATTGTTCAATACACACATTATTTCAAAGGTTTTATTTCTATACTTCTTCTATAGGGTTTCATGAGTTTTATTTTCTTGTATTAGATGTCGCTAACTTATCTTACCTCTCTGTTCTTCACTGGCATCCTTTCTCTGATCTTTCTGCGTAATTTTTCGTTATTTTAGTCCCACGTAGTTTTCGTTGTAATTAATAGACGGCAAACTGGCCACTTGACACCACTTAGGTCCACTTCCATCTCGTCTAGACTTGGCCCTTCAGTTGCGTACCTTCAGCCAAATAAGCTTTAGACTAATAATATTAAGTAACTAGTATTCGGTTACATTTCTAAATAAGAAATGGTATTGATAAATATAAAATAAATCAATTGTCACACATATTATGTAGTCACATAGTACCAGAATCTAACCTGGACTTGTATTGTAACATCATGACTAAACAATGATATATAATATATTATATAGATACAAACATCCATGACTGGTACAAATATTCATATTCATCATAGAAATATTTGGCCCTACGGGATTCTAACCCGCGACCCTAGACACAGCAGGCAGGTTCACTACCAACTGCACTATTGAGCCGTCATAGTCTTCTTTATGAGGGTTTATGCTATTTCTGTTTGGCTGACCTAACCAACTGTTCTCGACCTCAAATTCGTCACTGATTCCCGAAGGGTCCGGTTATTTCATAATATCTTGCCTGTATAAAAACTGAATTCAATATTGTTCGGACGTTTCTCTTTTATAATATTCGTTTATGCTGGGTGCTTATTTCCTATAAACCGGTACGGAATTATAAAGTCGAAGCTACAATGCAGGAACCCGAGCGTGGTGAGTTAGAAAATGGAGCCTTCAAGCGAATCTCACTTTAGGTAACCATGTTTGCAGATAAATTATACGCTCGGTAGGGATGTCCAATGTTCATTATTTTTTTGCAAGGATTATGTTAAGAGCCTATGTCGAAAAATAATTTTAGCGAAACGGGCGTGTGATAGCTTATATTACTGCCAGATACGAGAGAAAGAGATGGGGCGGCGCGCGCGCCTGGAATGAATCAAGCGAAAAAACAAACTTTATTTAATTGTGATTGTACTATTTATGTAAGTTCAATTCTGCTCTAATCAAAACTTAGACAATAGCAATCTCTTTTTTTTAAATCAAGTCTCATGTTTCTATTATTCACAGTTTAGCAGTTACAAGCGTTTATAGACAAAAACGGAGGCTACTTTGGCTTGTTTTTCTATCGAGAAAATTAGTCTTAATCGTGTTTTGGCTCTAATCAAAACTTCAATTATATGTTCAATTTACACATATCCGCAAATCATACTCCTACTGTTAGTACTTCATGATATATGGAGCTTTGAAGAATCCTATTTTTTTTTACATAGCCGCTTAAGTTTTAAATTACTATGTGAGGTACATATAGGGAAGTACCTGTATGTTTTATTATTAATTTAAAATGGGCTTGCGTTTGGCCTCCGTCTCACCTAATGGAAGGCGATGACGAGGCCATGGCACGCCATGGGTGGAACTCCTGTTTACGCCTATTGATGCCTATTCACTGTTGTCGAGACTACAGCGAAGTTCTATGTATACAAGAACATAATCTCTTATAAATAAATATAAACAGGTAATATTTAGAGTATAGAAAATTCAAAATGGTTTTAGAATAGATAAAACAAAATATGTTATTGCAAGGAGTGTATTTCAAAAGGCTATGTATCTGAACTCTGTCCCTATTGGCTATGTGCGAAGTGGGTGTTAGGAACTGTCAAGTCGACCGCAGCGCACGCCGTGGCAGAAATTTGTACTACTGACGGCGAAGCTGTGTCAGATTTGCTTGAATCTATGCAAATCCGCACACTCATTCAATACTCAAATATCCAAACCAGCAAATACTAATACTTAAAATTTTGCAGGGATATTTTTATTATCATCTATTATAGGTGTTCACAAAAAAACAAAGATTTTTGGCAATTCAACCCTCAAAGGTGTGTAAATGGTGGTGAACGTTTGTATGACAATTTTGTAACAAAGAATGGGAATCCCAGCTAGTTAGGTATTATAAAATTTTTAATATCGTCAATATTGCTCATTTATTTAGTTTTTACTTTATTTTAAATTAAAATAACCAACTTTATACTAACATTTTATGTACAAATAATCCACGGGGCCGTAGTGCGCTAGATGGCGCTAGTATCGTGCAAACAGCCAATAGCAGACGTGAATTGGATAAAGCCTAAGAGCAAGGATCTTATTCTAAAGCATAGAGACCGCATTAATTTACGATTGTAGTTAGTCTCTTTTGTCTTATGACGTACCTTTAATAGTAGAAGGAGACAGAACTATAGATCTTTGTTTATGCGGCTGTCCACTTTTCACTTGTCACTTTTGTGCTAGTGTATGTGAAAAGTGACCGTAAACATTAGGGCAGTTCCTTTTTGGTCTCTTTTATCCGTACTATTTGACACCACACACTCAAACACGAACGTCATAAAAAGTGGACATTCTTGCAATGGTCCCTCTATGCTTTAGAATAAAGAGATCCTGCCTCCTGTATCCTAAGATAAGAATGTTCAGGAACGACAAGGCATGTCCTTGAGACAGTTGGTCTTTTGTCTTTCTTCTCCTTGATCGATACGGTATGTGGCTTGCTGCCGCATTTCCTAGCTTACTACTGTTGACCCATTTTGACTTAGAAGATTTGATTATATCTGTGATATTGCTTTTAGGGTATTTAGGATCAGGAAGAGAGCTAAAGGAGCAAATTGGTAGCCGACCGCATGAGGCGTGCGGTCGCGACGTGTCGCCGCGACACGTCGCTGCGGTCGTGAATGGGAAGCCGACCGCACGCCGCAACTGCACGCCGCAGCTACAGACAGTATTGCCAACTTAGGGTATTTTTTGGGGTGATAATTTTCAGTAGGGTTTTAAGATTTAGGATGATGCTTTATATCTACTATGCCGTAACTTGAGCTCTAATAAAGGGTGAATAGAAAAGATTTTCGTAAAAACGAATAAGTAGAAAAAATTTCCGTAAAAAGTAAAAACATGTTTTTTTTATTTGTTTCCCAAAATTATCATCTCGTATTTATTATATCTAGTAATATTTAAACACTGTTTTACCAAATACCAAACGCCAGTATGATTTATTGTTGGAATTTAACGGAGAATGTGGTTGAAAATAGAAATTTCATTAAATTAAAGAAATATCGTGGAATTTGTATGAATTATCGTGTTATACCCGACTTTTATGTTCTATCGTATGCCACTCAAAAATATCGTGAATCTAAGATAATTATCGCATGCTGGCAGCACTCGGCGACACTACTGGTCTGCGGTCGAGCGTCAGTGAAGCTCGACCGCACCGCAGTGAAGTCGAGCAGCGTGTCGCCGGCTGCGCAGGGTATTTCATAGAATTACATACAAACCAGTAGTGTCGTCGCGACATGCGGTTGCGGCGTGCGGCGTGCGGTCGCCTGTCAACCGCCACCTTATTGACTTACAGTGTCTTTTAATTTCAATTAAAATATTAGAAGTCTTGATCTTGAAAATTGTTAGGTTTTCTTCTAAAATATTGACAACCCTTACCAAGTTCATCTCGGTTCCAGAGTGTCCCCGAAAATGCATATTTCTGAGTAGGTAATTTAGTGCGCCGAGGAAACTCATAAGCTGGCAGCGAGATACTGCTGATTTTGTGGATCCATATGTCTTATGAACAGGAATGCCTGCGTTCAAGACTAAAGTAACAATTTGCAATGTGGCATGGCATGTAAATCTTTATTTTCACTTTGTATCTGAAATCCACAAGCAAGAAATTCTAGGAGTAATTTGTATCCGGGATCTTGAGTACTTTTATTAAACTGCCAAGGCGAGTACTAATTTTTATATTCCTGACTTTGTTCTTGGCTCAATTATAGTGTAGGTGGATGTAATTACTGATCAATAACATTTAAAAATCGACTTTTGCAAATAAACTTGCTTGTGAAAATATGTTTTTGTAAAGTTAAGCAAATTATCTTTATTACTTCTAGAACTACAAAGTCGGCTATTTCGAAAAGGTTAATAATATTTCCATAAATTGCCGTAGGCGTAACGGAAAGGTTCGAATTGCTAGAAATAAACAGACAAACGCAGCCATGCTTTGACTAACGATTCTAATGAACACATTTTCCCCACGAGTAATTTCGTAACAGAAGTTAAGCAAATAGAGACTATCTATTAGGATAGCAAATTATAATATTTTATTATCTGTGTCTGGATCCTACAATATGCCGACGAACTCGCCAAAGAAGTTTGGCGGACAGCCATGTAATTTGAGACCCAGACTTAGAGGTCCCATACATGAATGAAACTTAGTAATTCGTGTAGAGTGAAACAAAACTAACAAAAGTAAATTGGTTGTAACCTGTAGAAGTTGGGGGAAAGGTATTTCTCCTTATGATACCTTTTGTATCAAGTGTGTGAAAGTCATAATCTTTCTTATTAGATAGTCCACTCAATCTTCTACGCATTCATTGTGTTTATTTTAATGAAAATTCACGATAACCGTACCATATTATAATAATGGGAGAAAACGAATTCATACACACTACCTGTTCAACCAAGACAAATACGTTCCGTAACGACAAAAATACCTCAGTGACAATATTAGATCAAAATAGCTGTCGTGGTTGCGTTTTGCTAATGCTTTTTAGACGATTTGTCTTTTTTACTAGTAATTTCTACTTTTGAATCCGGACTTCTGGAGATGTGGAAGTTTTTTTTTAAAAATAGCTTAATTTTTTCTGTTTATAATAATTATGACCGCCGTCCCGAATGGCTTTTCGTTTTCGTAAAAAATGGCTGGTTCCAAATCTGCCAATCTTCTTTATCATATTAATTTTGGAATGCCAAAACTCCTCTACATTTCTTTAAATTACTTAGTTGAGGTAATTACAGAAACTAGATTGTGCTATTATAATTAATGCATTTGTACCCGGCTAGTTCGCACAGAAGTTCTAAATTAAAAAGTTGTGGGTGTCGGACGGTAAAATGAATCTATTTAGCGGAGGACAAAGTTGTGATACGCCGTACTCTACGACCGCTGCCGTCCAACTTCTGCAGGACTGCTGTGAAATAAAACCACTCTGATATACCGAGGAATAATCAAGAAAAAAATCCTCTTTCATAAAATATTTCATAGGCGTCCCTCAAAGAAGAACGTCTATTTATATTAACATAATTCATATTCGCGTATTTTTGGTACAAAGAAACGTGTATATTGTATAATTCGCAGGTTCTGCTATTCTAGCGCTTGTGACGTCAAAAATATGACGTAACGCGAGGTTTGTGACACAAGTCGCCGACATCGGTAAGCGAGCGACCGGTAACTCGTGCAGACCCCCTGAATCACATTTTCGCTTTACGCCGTTTTACAAAATAAATGCAAATTAAAATAGAGTTGATTGTTCATGGAATCGACTATTAAATTCGTAGAAAATAGTAGAAAACTGGATTGGTATTGGGTTCACGTGTGAAGGGGCGAGGCTGCGCGCGCAGATCTATGCCTCAGCGCTACGAGCGGCCCTCAGTCGCGATCGAGCTACGAGCTACGTAGACACGCTACGCCGTAGCACCTGGCTTCCCCACCGTCAAAGTGTAGTGACAGTGTTCTCAAAGGAGTTCGTTGGGGATTGAAGCATAAAAGGTATTGTTTCTTAGATGTTACTTCGCTACCCTTTCTTTGAAAAATGTTAGCTTTTACTGAATTGGAACCTTAGTGTGTGTGAATGATTGTCGATTCTCGTCAATGAACCAATTTTCTACGGTTTCTGCGGCAAAGGTGTTAATGAATGATTGTTGAATGGTGATTGCTTTTATACAGGGTGTAAAATTAAATGGGACACTTACTTAAAGGTGTGCTTCAGACCATCAAACTGAACAACTTCTCTATGGGACCAATATCGAAATCGCGAAAAAAAAATCTGTTGTCCCATACATTTCAAACCAGTTATGTTTGCAGTTTTGAAAGGACAGCGGAATTTTTTTTTCGCGATTTCAGTGTTGGTCCCTCTAAAAGTTGTTCAGTTTAATGATCTGAAGCATCCCTGCAAGTAAGATTCCCATTTAATTTTACACCCTGTATACACCTTTAGCATCTAGGTACTTTAATTATGTTTAACATAAATATAAAGCAATACTATGTTGCTTGAAATATTTTATTTAACGAACCAATTTTGAAAATTGGTTCAGTTGGGCCTTTCGTATTCTGTAACACACGATAAAATTAATGTTCTTTACCCTCCAAATGGGCGTTATACACGTGAGATGCATCCTAACACCGGTGAGTTAATGAATTAACTATGGGCACCGGTTGTCGGTAACTGTATAACAACGATACATAAAGAGACGTCTTGCGTAATGTTAGCAAGAATATTAATTAGTTTATTGTGACAAGGCACAAAAGCTACTAATAAATTACTCATCAATAGGCACATACAATGTTCTCACTCGAAACGTATCTATTTCCTATAGATATTGAAACAGGGATCTGCAAATGACGGAACATCAGACTAATTGAGATTCGAAGCGATTTCGTAACTATTATGTAATCTGTGGCCATATCCTTTAGTTATACAGGGGTAAAAACTTAAATACGTTATTTATATACTTTAGGGGTACTTCAGACCAAAAACTGAACAAAAATTCACTATAGGACCAACATAACATAAATATTCTTTATTTGCACACCAAAAAAAAAACAGCAACAAAAACAGAATCAAAAGAACGTAAGGGTACATATGGCGGTCTTATCACTAAAAGCGATTTCTTCCAGACAACCATGGGATGGGAGAACTCTTAAGTAAAAAAACTTGGCGGTGTAGTAAGATAAAAAATATGTAGCTTACAATACATTACAGATATATTGAAATCGCGACAAAAAAAATGTGCTGTTCCATACATGTGGGTTGAGTAGCTATTTACATTTTCTATGGAAAAATCATTTTTTTCGTGATTTTAATATTGGCCCATTAGTAAAGGTGGTTTGATAGTCTGAAGCACCCCCTAAATTATGCAACGCATTTGCACCCTGTATTATCAATATCATCGTACCAGTCTTGTATTGCCTGTCACATAACGTGGTTCTGTTAACGAACACTCATTTGTAAGCAAAGGCTTTCCGTAACGAGATCCGAGGGTAGATTTTCCTCTTGCCAGATTCACCAGTAAGCCATCTAAGCCTTGACAGTAATGAGTCATTGACTGACTTGGACCCCTTATCCGAGGCAACATGACAGGGGCAAGCTTAATAAGCCTTTCTTGTCTATTTAATCCTATGCACATTAGGGGTTGATTGTCGAAAAAACATTTCTTAGTACAATGCTATGAAGAATGTTTCTCATGTTTTCTATATTCCGTGGTTTAGTTGCGACTGCGTCACGGAAAGCGCAGCCCAGGCTGCCTTTCAGGCAGGCCTATACCACAGTATAAGAAAGAGTATCTATTACTAGATACAGTACGGACACTCCCTTCTTCCCACCAACTTTTTACCTCACCCCCTCTATCGCCATCTGGTTACCGCGCACTGGTTCTACGAAGAAGGCTTAAGGTTCTATTTCTTTGGTTTCGCATGTGGTGATGTCATCTTGTCAATTTCAAAGTGTCCGGGCTGTGCCTATACCCAGGAAGACCCCCACTAGCTGGACCGACGACCAGTTGAAGGCGGCGGGAACCCCTTGAATGAGGGCAGCGCTGGACCGGTCGGTGTGGCGATCCTTGGGGGAGGCATATGTCCTGCAGTGGACGTCTATCGGCTGATACGATGATGATGATGAGTGATTTAGGCTCCGCGTTGTCTCTCAGTCAGTCATTCACGGAATTCATCTTAATTTTCTTGCCCATTTCTGCCCAAATATGATTATGAAATCGTCGTTGCGTCCTTACAACCTCTAGTGAGACTCTGGAGCAAATGCCCTTTGTACGTTGGAAGTTGGAAGAGGGGGTTTGTGAGATGGAACGACCTTTATTTCGAAATGAAAAGGTACATACTCTCTTTGTAGGATAAAATATTAAGTTGCTAAAGGCTTGGCTATAACGCTGGAAATTAACTGTCATAAGCATTTTTCAACGTGGGCGAGTTAGGAATCCTTTGTTTCAGAATATTAATACAAGTACAATGTATGTGCCTGTGAGCGTTATTTATTTATTTATTTTATTTTATTTAAGTTATAATACAATTTCAGCTTTTCGCCCGCGGCATTGACCGTATGTTTTAGTAATTAATATTATACTCCATGCAAACATTTAAATTAGTTCAGCTCGTGATTGTGGGTGAATTTACACCATCCACAAGTTTACGGGGCTAAATAGTAAATTTATGATTAGACTAGCGTTAACCCGCGACATCGTCCGCACACATTATATACCAGATTTTAAGTCAGATCATAAGCTATCAAACAAAAAAAGTTTCATCAAAATCGGTTCAGTAGTTTTCGCGTGATGCTCCACACAAACAATAAACTTCTTTATTTTTATTTTTATAATAGTATACCTATAGATTCATCATTATAATGAAACGATGATACCAAAAACAAAAAAAAATGCAGGCCAAAATGTTGCACTTGAGAAAAAATCCTTTTTCCTCTGAAACCTTTAACCTTCAGTATTCTCAAGAGAATAATTACGAATAAATTATTCTCTGCTACTACCAAGGTCGCCTTTCTGTTGATAGTTTTTACCAGAGGATGAATTAGGCACCTGAACAACTTACTAAAACCGCAATGTCTGTACTGCTGCTGAGCTGCTGAACAATTTTCACTACAACACCAAAATCGCGAATAAAATTTTCTGTTGCATACATTTTGTGGATTGAGTAGAACATCGCATTTTTTATTCCACGCTTTAAATCAACAGCGTTGTATACGGACGGCTAAAGTTATAACGATTTATTAATCGAGTGTGTCCCGATCGGTAACTAGGGAGACAATTTATTAGTTTAGCTCCTTTGGGTTCTGAACTTTGACCTGTTTCGAAGCATCTTTGTTGCGTACATATTTTGTGAGGAAAATATGACAAGACGGACACGAGAATTGCTATAATTTTTCTGCGAGAGCTGAGTTATGTTGAAATAGGATGGTTGGATTTATCAAAACAATTAATTAAGTCACTTTTAGGTCCTAATAGTTTCCTCTAGCTTTGTACTATGGTTCAGACTTTTTGTGGGCTGGGCACTTTGACTACTTATACAGGGTGTACAATAAAATGGGACAGCTACTTAAAGGGGTGCTTCAGACCATCAAACTGAACAACATTCTCTATGGGACCAATATCGAAATCGCGAAAAAAATATCTGCTGTCCCATACATTTCAGTCGAGTTATGTTTGCAGTTTTGTATGGGAGAGCGGATTTTTTTTTCGCGATTTCGATATTGGTCCCATAGAGAAAGTTGTTCAGTTTGATGGTCTGAAGCACCCCTTTAAGTAGCTGTCCCATTTTATTGTACACTCTGTATAGGGACGAGTAACGCGTGTCATTCTACTAACAAACATTTCTGCCACTTTTTGCGGGGGGCGAGGTAACATGAAATCCGCAACTTTGGATTTTATTCCCCATAACTTTAGATTCTAATTTTGAATCTTAAAAATCATGAAAAGTAGTCTCGTGTGAACCCCAAACATTCTAAGTTCAAAATGATTGTTTCGCAATTATAGGCTGTCTCGTTTAGTGATAAGGGATAAAATTGAGTGTAAATGCACATGGTCAATTAATCTTATACCGTGGCAGAGGGGAAATACTACCGCAAAGCCAGTCCTAAGGCTATGGGCACATTGCTCGCAGAACTGATGGTCGATGGGACCGAAGAGTTCTCGAGTGGCGACCGCGTACTGGAAAGCGCATTGTGGGTAGGCTTAGGGTTAGGTCACCAACAAGGTGGACCGACGACCTGATGAAAGCAGCGGGAACCCGTTGGATGAGTTTATAGGGCAGCGCAGGACCTGTCGTTGTGGCGATCCTAGAGGCAGTGAACCTTTATCGGCCGAAATAATAATGATGACCAGTGCTATTAAAACATGAAATGTTACTTTTCATCTTGAACATGCTGATGGTCAGTCTTACTCTTAGACAATTTATATAGGGGCGAGTTACGCGTGTCATTCTACTAACAAACATTTCTGCCACTTTTTGCGGGGGGCGAGATAACATGAAATCCGCAACTTTGGATTTTATTCCCCATAACTTTAGATTCTAATTTTGAATCTTAAAAATCATGAAAAGTAGTCTCGTGTGAACCCCAAACATTCTAAGTTCAAAATGATTGTTTCGCAATTATAGGCTGTCTCGTTTAGTGATAAGGGATAAAATTGAGTGTAAATGCACATGGTCAATTAATCTTATACCGTGGCAGAGGGGAAATACTACCGCAAAGCCAGTCCTAAGGCTATGGGCACATTGCTCGCAGAACTGATGGTCGATGGGACCGAAGAGTTCTCGAGTGGCGACCGCGTACTGGAAAGCGCATTGTGGGTAGGCTTAGGGTTAGGTCACCAACAAGGTGGACCGACGACCTGATGAAAGCAGCGGGAACCCGTTGGATGAGTTTATAGGGCAGCGCAGGACCTGTCGTTGTGGCGATCCTAGAGGCAGTGAACCTTTATCGGCCGAAATAATAATGATGACCAGTGCTATTAAAACATGAAATGTTACTTTTCATCTTGAACATGCTGATGGTCAGTCTTACTCTTAGACAATTTATATAGGGGCGAGTTACGCGTGTCATTCTACTAACAAACATTTCTGCCACTTTTTGCGGGGGGCGAGATAACATGAAATCCGCAACTTTGGATTTTATTCCCCATAACTTTAGATTCTAATTTTGAATCTTAAAAATCATGAAAAGTAGTCTCGTGTGAACCCCAAACGTTCTAAGTTCAAAATTATTGTTTCGCTATTATAGGCTGTCTCGTTTAGTGATAAGGTATAAAATTGAGTGTAAATGCACAAGATCAATTGTTCTTATACCGTGGCAGAGGGGAAATGCTACCGCAAGGCGAGTCCCTATATAAATTGCCTAAGGTCTTACTACAACAGTGAGCTAAAAATATAGTCGGTAGTGGTCGGTAGACTCGGTAGTTGTAGCGGGATTTCTGGCATTATTTATTAGGGGATTATGGTCTTGTCTTGGGTGTGGGTAAATATGTACGTTACTCTTGTCGAAGACTGAGTTGGACGTATGCAATAAATTGGCTTAGGCCTATAAATAACGCGACAAAGCATGTTCACTGTATATCGTTGGATATTAACGAGTAATTGAGTAGATAGGTGCTTCAAGAACATCGACTCCTTGGCGTGTATATTATCACTTTACAACGTAAGTTAAATTAACACGGGCAAAATGAACGTAGGCGCTCAAAGTAAGTGACGTGTCGTGTCAACGGCAGCAACATTTGATACCAAGTTGTGAAGAGTTATGAAAACAACCAAATCAAAAGATACACACTATACCTAAGCTTTTATTAAAGTTTTTAATTATAATTTCTATTAGCTCAAGTTGAAAACATCCCATATTTTAAGGGTTGTCTGAACAATCAGGCATAAGGAGCATAATGCAGTTTTGTACGGGATAGCTACCACCTATCTGCATTGCACTGAGCACTCGTGGTGGAGTTTGGCGCGTGAATCTGCGCCCTGCAGTGGGACGTATGCAGGGTGTTAGGGTAAACAGTTGCATTACTATAAGGGGTGATTGTACCCGTGATACTGAACAACATTCCCAAAGAAACCTATAGGAAATTCGTAAAAAATGTTTTGGACTTCTCATACTAAATGCAATCGGCAGACCGAACTTTTGTATGAAAAGTAAAAAAAATTTTGCTAATTTCCTATAGGTTTGTTTGGGAAAGTGGTTCAGTATCATGGGTACAAACACCCCTTAAAGTAGTGCAACTGTCTACATCTAACATCTGTATAGGCTGAGGATGATGTAAAGATAGCGCTCTAACATGACAAACCGTTAAAAACGCGGTTCGTAGTTCGTGCGCTGTAAATTTTAAGCAAGTACATCAACATTGGTCGCGTTTCGTGTGTGGATAAAACAAAAGAGATACATAAACAAGTGGCATTTCGTGCTTTGAAAAAAAAAACAAGAGATACGACAACTGTCAGCGTTTATCTGTTCCGTGGTTCAATTTAGACTATCATCAAGCAATCAAATACTATATTACGTTAGGATCTAATCTGACGTCCGTCCGTCCCGAGTCCCGAAAAGCTTGAAAGTGGTCTCAAACAAATTATTTTGTTAGTGTAAATTAGTATTCAGATGTAGAAATTCTAAATGGTCTATTAAACATGCGATTTGAACTATTCTACGAGTGCCCGAGCGAATGCATCAATGTTCCGAGTGACTGACTCAAAACTTCTTAGTAAACTCTTTGACCTAGAATGGAGAATTTTATGGATGGCTTTCTCTTAAGACAATACGACTTAGACTTTGTTGAGAAGGGTTTTCTCGTAATCCTTGAAGTGTTGAAGGGAATAAATGGATGAAGTCGCTAATGAACTGCTCTATTATGACGAAGAAACGTGTAACGGAGAAGGTATATGTTTTTAGTGTAAGAGGTTGTGTTTTTTAGGGTTCCGTACCCAAAGGGTGAAAACGGGACCCTATTACTAAGCCTACGTTGTCCGTCCGTCCGTCCGTCTGTCCGACCTATTTAGGGCTGTATCTTTTGAACCGTAATAGCTAGATAGTTGAAATTTTCTCAGATTATGTGTTATTACGGCGGATTTGTTGACAAATAATAAAAATTCCAAAAAGTTAAAAATTAAGGGGGGTTCTCAACAAGAAACTAGTTTTTATCAACGTTTTTTCTTCACGCTCTATCGTAAAAACGGTAATACATACAAGCGTCAAACTTAGTGTGATTATAGAGCAAACTCTACAGAATAACAACAAAAATATTAAAAACCGGCCAAGTGTGAGTCGGTCTCGCGCTAAAAGTCGTGGACAAAAAAAGTTTTTTTTCTAAGTTAATAATGTTGTGTTCTGTGGTGGTTTGGTACGGAACCCTCGGTGCGCGAGTAGACCGACTCGCACTTTACCGATTTTTTCTCTTTTAGTAACATCATCCGGCATTCGAACTTATTCTTACATGTGTTTCACTTTACCGCAGTAATGTACTGTTGATTTGGGTATTTGACTACATTCAATATATTTTATTTTTATCTACTCAATAAAAAAGGGTTAAAAAATAACGCTTAACTCCAATTTTCATTGAGTTTTTAGCTTGAATACTATTTTTAATAACAAGATAAACTATAAAAAGTAATGAAAATGTTGATGACGTCACAACTCAATATTTAGTACAAATCTTCATACAAAGCGCATGTTTTGACGTCCGATAAAGAGTAGCTGATTTGACTAGTTGTCAAGTAGCCAATTGATATTATGTATAATCAAATTGAAAATGTTTATCGTTGTGTAAATTGGGAGTGGACAGAAAACAGAATAACTACTACAGGGTGTTAGGGTAACTGCCTCCGTGGTCTAATGGTTAAGAGCATTGGGCTCTTGACACGGAGGTCGTGGATTCGATTCCCACGGGGGACACCTAGTGATATGTCACTTTGTGCGTTTTCCCCCAGTTGGTTAGGACCATAGAGAAAATAACGCGCTCCCCTGGGGTAGAGATGTTGTATCGAACTGTGCACAGATACTCAACTGGGCCTGACGTCATATCATACACATCTAGCGGGAAGTAGCGTATTTAAATGTTAACCCTCCCCTCACCCGTTTTTCACCCCCTTTGTTGGCGACAACATTTTCTATAGAAACAAGCCGATATGCCATCTCTTCGTACTCTATGGTTAGGACATTGTAGGCTGAATCACCTGATTGTCTGAAAAGAAAAATGATTCCGTGCTTCGGATGGCACGTTAAGCCGTTGGTCCTATCTCTCGTTGTAGTAGTCGTAATATAAAAACCACGTCAGAGGCCGTAGGCGGTCTACAAATACTCTGACACCAGGGCTTTGCCCACACGATAAGAAGGAAAGGGTAAACAGTTGCTAATGCATGGGGTGATTGTACTCATGATACTGAACAACTATACCAAATAAAAAACCTATAGGAAATTCGCAAAGAAAATTCTTGACTTTTCATACAAACGTTGAATCAGCCGATTGCATTTAGTACAGAAAGTCTAAAAAAAAACAACGGTTTGCACTCCGGGCAATATAAGATCTTCATCATCATCAGCTTATAAATGTCCCACTGCAGGGCACAGGCCTACCCTCAGGACGGGGGTATGGGCTTTAGTCCCAATGCGGATTGGTAGACTTCACATACACATCAAAATTTATTCTTCAGCGTATGCAGGATGTTTTCCTTCACCGTTTGAAAGCTGTCGGTATTACGTACATAAGTTAGAAAAACTCATTGGTACATGGTATGTTGTCCGTGCCAATTCGAACCCGGATCCTCATAATTGGGTGTCCTGTCCATACCTCTTCGCAACCGCCACCGACGCTCTAAAGATCTTAAGGGGCGTCCGCCCGGTTTTGAGTAACTTTGTAATCATTTTATACATTAACCATGGCACTTTTTAAGCAGAAAACAAAACTGAACAATCTAGAGGATATGAGAAGTGATGTGGTTTTTCTCGAAATCTATTTTAATTAATAAAACTGAAGAAAAACGACTCCAAAGTCACCTCTTTTTTTCCAATTGTAACCGTTTTACTCTTATATTGTTGATCAGAAGAATACGAAAATTTACAATATTCTTCACAATACAATATAAAATGATGTGGTTTTCTTATTTTTTGAAAATTCATAAAAAATCATACATGTTTTCAAAGAAAACGGAAAATTCTGACCGGAGCCGCGCAATTGAAGCGGGATGGCTAATTGCAAAAGATTGCTTGTAAGAAAGAGAGCCTTGCAGATGGGAGGAGGAGCCTTAAACGCTTTTATCGATTTATTGAATGGTTGAAAATAGTAAAGTTAGGTAGTATTTTTAATAACAGTTACATAGTTTAATGTTACTTTTTTAGGGTTCCGTACCCAAAGGGTGAAAACGGGACCCTATTACTAAGCCTACGTTGTCCGTCCGTCCGTCCGTCCGTCCGTCTGTCCGTCTGTCCGTCTGTCCGTCTGTCCGTCTGTCCGTCCGTCCGTCCGTCCGTCCGTCTGTCTTACCTATTTAGGGCTGTAACTTTTGAACCGTAATAGCTAGATCGTTGAAATTTTCTCAGATTATGCGTTATTGCGGCGGATTTGTTAACAAATAATAAAAATGGCAGAAAGTTAAAAATTAACTAATTTTTATCAACGTTTTTTCTTCACGCTCTATAGTAAAAACGGTATTACATACAAGCGTCAAACTTTGTGTGATTATAGAGCAAACTCTACAGAATAACTACAAATACTAAAAACCGGCCAAGTGTGAGTCGGTCTCGCGCTAAAGGTCCCGAACAAAAAAAGTTTTTTTTCTAAGTTAATAATGTTGTGTTCTGTAGTGGTGTGGTACGGTACCCTCGGTGCGGTTTTATTTTTTTACTTAGGGATTCGATCGCAGTATACCTATCTACAACGAGGTAGAAAACAATGGCCAACGTTCTAACAATTTCAGCGCGAACAAAGCTACTAACAAAAGCTAGTCTAGTGCAGTACTCGTATATCAGAAAGTCTATTCAACGGCTTGTGATCATCGTATAGAACCCACCTAACCTAGTCATATATTTTGTATTGTGTAGCATATAAATTGTCACTGGACTTCACATCTGAAATAGCTATAGGTGTGAAATGAGGATTGCGAGGACAGAATCAACACATCATACCTTCCAGTACCTCGATTACCTACCGACTACATAATTTTTAACCGACTTCAAAAAAGGAGGAGGTTTCTCAGTTCGACCGTATGTATTTTTTTTTTTTTTATGTGTGTTCGCGGATAACTTTGTCGTTTATGAACCGATTTTGATGATTCTTTTTTTATTGGAAAGGAGATGTCCCGAGGGTGGTACCATGATAAGGAAACCAGGATCTGATGATGGCATCCCAGAGAAATCGAGGGGAACCTTCGAAAATCGTACTGCCGACTAGTGCGTTTTTTGATTTAAAGCGCTCCTATTAAATCGAACTAATGAATTCACCACTGAAAATTGTGAAATAAACTAAATTTTAACAAAAAATTAAAACCGCCTTCAAAAAAACTAAAAAGTTAAAAAATAATATTGCAGAGTATGACTTTTTCGTTCGCATCATAATATGATCTTGGTTTTCTTATTATATACATATGATCACGATCGCGATGTTTAGTAATTTTTATTTTATTTTCTTGGGAAGACCAACAGCTGTTAACATGATACAAAGGTCACTGGGCAACTTAGTATGAAACCAATACCCACGACCTACGGAAAAAAAAAAGTATAGAATGTGTAGATAAATGTCTCTAGTTCATGAATATATATGTCGCATTAATGTAGACCAGGCCAAAAACGAATAAAGAAAAATGTAATATTTTTGTAATTTTTTTTACATTTTCTTTCATTTAATACATTTTCTTACATTTTAGTACAATTGAGTACATTTTAGTACATTTTGTTAATTTTGTACATTTTCGTACATTTTGTAAATTTTTGGACAATTTGTACATTTTAGTATTATAGTACATTTAGTACATTTCCCCATGGTTTAAAAAATAAATAACTACATAAAATTGAATGTGGGTTAATGCTAAACATTTTAAAACCGATCTGGTTCTTGTAGGAAAAATTTAGTTAGCTGGTTCAGATTTCGCCCAATGACCTGTGGATAGCTAACACAAAGCCAATTATATAGGTCTCCGCGAATAGATAACTTAACTGAATAATGAATACAGTAATGAGGGATGCGACTGGAGAGAGCCTTAATTGCACAGGTTCCAAAGAATAAAAGGACTCTTTATGTTGGGGGTGGTACAAGGAAAGAGCCTCCCCGAGCGACGAAACCTGTGTTCATCTGGCGCATCCTGGGCAGTCAGCCTCGATACCACCACCAATGATTGATTCATTTTTGGTTGAGCTATTGCAAGCTAAGGTCGTTATGTAACACTGCGATCATCGCTGGTCTTTTGTGTTCGCCCCAAGCTCACCCATATTTTACGCATACTTCCGAACTTATGGTATTTTCTTTTCATTCTCGGGTATGCAGGTTTCCTCACGATGTTTTCCTTCACCGCCGAGCTAGGGATAATTATTATTCATTGCTGACTGGTTAATCTTTCCACTACAGCATGAGTTATTGTCATGGGGTATAGCTCTTGTTGACACGAAAGAAGTAGGTACATCTCGCGAGGTAATTTTTCAATATGTTCTTTTATGCAAGGAGACTTAGTGGTCTGCATTTAAGGATGTGATCGGCCTTTAAAAAAGCATTTTTTAAAGGCCGATCACATCCTTAAATGCAGACCACTCTAAAATGTTGCATACGGTTTTAAAAGTAGGTATATCGGAGGCACTTTTAGCGATGGCTAGGTATATTGCGAGGTGACCTTTATCTTAGATATAGCAGTTTATAGGTTACACCTAGTTTAAACTAACTGCTAATACAAGTCTATCATGAAATAACCAGTATGTCTTATTTTTTGAATATTAATTTATCTGTTAACAATATTAAATAGGTACATCGCATAACTATAGGCCTTTTCACTAACAATAATTAATCTTGTAATCGTTAGCAAAAATCAAAAATGGTTTGTACAGTACCACAAACAATTAAGTTAATAATAAAAAGCATCGAAATTACGACCGAACATAAACATCGTCGTAGCGCTGCGTCTATGTAAAAGTTGCCGACTCAACGCGGCATCAAATCTTGTTATTGTAAGGGCTTACGAACCTACCCCGCCAGGCGGCGAGCGGAGACGTTATAAAATGCTTATAAAACACACATTGTAATAGTATTATCGTGTTCTTGCAACACAAAGTGAAATGTGTGGAGAGATGATAAGACATTTTGTCATTTAGTGTAGCGACACACCTGCCGAATTTACGCGACGTAAATTACGCGTGCTCGCTTGCAATGCTTTTCCCTATAATATCGGCACAGATACCGGTGACACAGGTCCTGTAACCAGATTTTCGATATATCGTGACGGTTTCTGTCCGAACTTCATTGAAATACAGGGTGTAATATAAAATGGGACAGTCACTTAAGGGGGTGCTTCAGACCATCAAACTGAACAACTTTCTCTATGGGACCAATATTGAAATCGCGAAAAAAAAATCGGGTGTCCCATACATTTCAGTCGAGTTATGTTTGCAGTTTTGTATGGGAGAGCCGATTTTTTTTTCGCGATTTCAGTATTGGTCCCATAGAGAAAGTTGATCAGTTTGATGGTCTGAAGTACCCCTTTAAGTAACTGCCCATTTTATATTACACCCTGTATAGTTGATATAGTAACGAAAGAAAACGTTCACGCAATTGCGAAACGTTCACATAAGCACAGACGTAAGTGCAGAAATTACGCGGCGTGAATTTGGCAGATGTGTCGCTACACTTAGACGTTAGGCATAATTAACCAGCTGGTAAGGAGTCGCGTTGCAGGTGTGCGATTTTTGAACATCACAAGTTGATATCAGTAGAAAATTGCAAAATTACTATTGAGATTATGCATCTTTCTACTAGCGATTGAATCGTGTGATGTTCAAAAATCGCACCCCAGGTCTGTTATTGGGTGGCCGTGAACGCGAGTCGGTTGCCTGCTCCCCGACCGGCAACGAAGCTCCACCATTTAATGGTGGCTTAAGTGTCTGTTGTGCATAAAACAATCCTGGCGCTCACCAAATACTTCTTACCGTACAACGTCAAGCACTTTTGCCAAAATCACTTTCACGCATTTGGAGCCACAATTTTAAGAAACAGAATAGAACGAGTTGGTAAAGATAGGCTATTCTTGTGTACACTTTAAAACACACGATACATTTCATAAGTACAGGGTGAAATTGATATCATTAGCATCCTTTGAAACTAAGAGTCTAACCATCAAACTGAACAACTTTTACTATGGGAGCAAACCGATCGGAGCAACTAAAAAATCTGCTGTCCCATACTAAACTGCAATGCCTACTCGACTCAAATGTATGCAACAGCAGATTTTTTTTGCTCCGATCTGTTTGCTCCCATAGTAAAAGTGGTTCAGTTTGATGGGTAGACTCTTAGTTTAAAAGGATGCCAATGATATCAATTTCACCCTGTATATTAAGCTGTAATATGTTGGCACGCAGGTTTGCGCGATGCACTGAGGAGGTAAAGCGTACACTTTTCAGAGCTTTTTGCCAGTCGATGTACACGTGCAGCCTGTGGGTCAGCTATACGCAGAGAGCCTACAATGCTCTGCGTATCCAGTATAATAATGGGTTCAGGATGCTGATGGGGCTTCCGAGGTTTTGCAGCGCGTCAGGGATGTTCGCGGCGGCAAGTGTGACTTCCTTTCACGCCATAATACGCAGTAGAGTCGCCTCCTTGATGCGTCGCGTCCAAAGTAGCGCCAACAGTCTCCTGAACACCATTTCAAACCGGCCACACTGTCCCGTCTGGAGGCACTGGACGAAACTACACCTCTCCGCTGCCCCCTCTATCAGAAAATAGGCTATGTAGGTATAGGACTACAAGTTGATAATACTGTACTAATATAGTTTTTAAGTTTATGTATACTAACAATCTATGGACTTTGTCTGAAATAAAATTATTTTGAATTTTGAATTTGAAATTAAAGCCAACTTAATACATTATGTCCTTGTTTTTTATCGTATCACAGCAAAAGTTTGTGAGTTTTAGTATGTTTTGATTACAAAAGTAAATGTTTAAACAATTTCAATCAAAATACTTTCGAGTTTTGGTCGGGTTATTGTTGCTGTTTAGTTTTCAAAGGTCTGATGATAGGTCGAATGTTGGTTTCCTAAATGAAATGTCTATATTACTTTAGGGTTCTTTCCTAAATGTTAAATCTAACTAAGAGTTGCTAATACAATAATAAATGGGTCTCGCGCATTACTTCGTTATTTACTAGGATAAATAGTACACGACACTAATTTTGATGATTTAGTATAGGCTCAACTTTGATTAAATTAAAATATACAGGGTGTTAGGTTAAACAGTTGCATTACTTTATTACATTGTACAGTCGTCATCAGATATATCGTAGCATACAAGGTTTCCAAATATTTCTGAGCAGTGCTAATTTTCATTAAATTCTTTACAGTAAATGTTACCAATTATATCTGAACGTGTATTTTGTCATAAATATCTGAACAGAAAATTTTCAATAATTTCTTTACAATGTTATTTAAAATTAAAATGTAAAACAACGGAGTAAGGTTTTTTTCCGAAACTGTTCAGATGTTTATGACCACCCTGACTGTGCCGATATATTTGATGTTCTAGGCATTCCTATATTTTTTATTGGTTATGAGTAAAGAATTTATTGAAAATTAGAACTGCTTAGAAATATTTGACCACCTTGTTTGCTACGATATATCTGCTGGTGACTGTACCCATGATACTGAACAACTTTCCCTAAAAGACATATAGGAATTCCCAAAAAAAAACCAACTTTTCATACAAACTTTAGATCAGCTGATTGCATTTAGTATGGAAAGTCCAAAAAAAAAATTCTAATTTCCTATAGGTTTCTTTGGGAAAGTTGTTCAGTATCATGGGTACTATCACCCCTTAAAGTAATGCAACTGTTTACCCTAACACCCTGTATCAATGAGATTCAATGTCTCAGTTGATTGCGAACCTAATTGATTTCTTAAACTTTGGTACCGATTCGGACTGTGCCACGACTTAACTAAATTTATTCCTGTCACTTTCTAAAATAAGATTAAGAAAAGAGACAGAAAACCAACAGCTGACTTTAGTGCTGTCAAAGTGACGTTACACGCCCAAAATAAGATGCCATCATAATGTACGCCATCTTATTCAAAGCGTTTTTGGGCGGGTAACGTCACTTTGACAGCACTAAAGTCAGCTGATGGTTTTCTGTCTCTTTTCTTAATCTTATTTCAGAAAGTGACAGGAATAAATTTAGTTAAGTTATGTCGTGGCACAGTCCGAATCGAGGCCTTTATATAGCACTCCTAGAAATCCACTTAAAACGCACAATTCAATTTATTTCTCTACAACCAAAGTAAGTACTCAATAAGTAGTCCACGCGGTCACTGCGAGCGCCGAGCGCCGAGCGGTCACAACAATGCACCACTAACACCAGGGTGAACTACCCTACCGTCATTGTTGACCCACCGACGATTACATAACATTACGGGCTACCAGCTATCGATCCGGCCTCGTGGCTCGGTGCCAATACCAGGCTCGTGTACTCGGCTCCAGAACAAAACTTGCTCCTTGATCTAAGTTTCTGCCAACACTTTTTGGTGTTAAAACTATTTTATTACCTACTCTGAGAGTTCCAGTTTTCTCGTTGCGCCGTATGTTCCGTAGCGGTGTGTTCGTGGCGCGAATTGTGTAATAAAAAAGTTGTAGTGTCATAAAATTGATACATTATTTCCTAATTTCATTTGTGGTTTTATGGGTTCGGGTTTGGCTATTTATTTTATAGCGTTGGGATTCCTCCCCGAAGGGTCTAAACGAAGCCTTAGCACTTGCTTTGTAAAGTGTTATTGTTAACAGATGTACGGAATTATTTATTCATAAGCCTGAATCACCCGAGGCATACTTTACGGCTCCAATTTTATTGAAATTTTGCGTGTAACGTAATTTCCATCTTTTCAGATTTATAACCGCAATCTGTAAACTGAAGGCCCGACCATGGCTTTTGCTGGACTTAAGAAACAAATCAACAAAGCTAATCAGGTGAGTTACTTAGAAACTATAATTTGATACAAAGTTACAAACACATAAAGGTTACACACCTCTTGATCAGCTTATTTTATTGGAAATTTTAATTTAGTTAACTGACTCAACTTAACTATCGACAATTATATTCTGTGCTATCCATAACATCTACATAATTCGAAAATCGGATATCTGTTCTTTAATAAAATAGTAAAAGTGTAGCCTCTCTCCACCCATCTTATCATATCCTATCCTACTAATCAAAGATTTCTTCGCTACGCAGCGAAGACCAAATAAAATCTGCTACTAATGTTATCCATGTAAGTTTGTTTGTTAGGCTTTCACGCGAAAACTACTTAACCGATCATCATGAAACTTTGTACACATATTCTTGGATGTATTAGAAGTAACATAGGATACTTGGGGTTTTCCAAACTCCACGCGGACGAAGTCGCGGGCAAAAGCTAGTAATATTATAAATGTGAATGTAAGTTTGTT
The DNA here is from genome assembly GCA_922987775.1 of Agonopterix subpropinquella. Lineage (NCBI taxonomy): Eukaryota > Metazoa > Arthropoda > Insecta > Lepidoptera > Depressariidae > Agonopterix > Agonopterix subpropinquella. The sequence continues at coordinate 8,248,775 of OV277708.1, read as the reverse complement.
TGTTACGCTTTCACGCGAACGAAAACTACTTAACCGATCATCATGAAACTTTGTACACATATTCTTGGAGGTCTTAGAAGTAACATAGGATACTTGGGGTTTTCCAAACTCCACGCGAACGAAGTCGCGGGCAAAAGCTAGTAACTTATAAATGTGAAAGTTTGCGACGATGTTTGGATCTTTGCTTCTCAATCCCGCATAAAGACAGACTGAATAGATTAAAATGTTTGGCACACAGAATATGTTCTGGAATAACACATACAATACTTTTTTAAAGTCAACGCAGACGAAGTCGCCGGCAACAGCTATACAGAAATAATTTCAAAACGCCGTCTCTATAGTAGACTTTAACGGGGAGATTAAAAACTTGAAAAGAAAATTCTCGAAGATTGCAGCGGCCATATTGAAGCTGAACATCAAAGTTAGTTTTAAAGACAGGCTAAACGTGGCTTTATCGACGTTTCATATCAAATTTACTTCTGCAAACAATGGAAGCCGTAGTCTGTATTTTTATAGGTATCTACCTATAATTTGATCTAGATTCCCAATATCGAATCGCAGATAGAAATATTTATCTTTTCTAATCCTTTGTTTTATATTTATATTTCACCAGCAGCTGTGCCCGGTATGCGTTGCAATGCGTTTTTTTTGTCAGAATTTTTTCTTCGCGGCTCCTTGTCCTTCGCTTAGTAACCCACCAAAATTGCATCGCAATCGGACGAATGGTGTCTGCGTAATAATAATAAAGGACAAACAGACACAGGGACAGACAATCAAGCACAAATTCATTTGTAGTTTCTTTTGTAGCACATCCTTTCTGTAATGGTCTAACTTAATATGCAGGCGGTTTTTTAACCGACTTCAAAAAAGGAGGAGGTTTCTCAGTTCGACCGTATATATATATTTTTTTTTTTTATGTGTGTTCGCGGATAACTTCGTCGTTTATTAAGAGTTTTTTTTATTATCACAACATCAAACTGAACAACTTGCTCCATAGGACCACCTTAGAGACCGCAAAAAAAAAAACGGCTATCTCATACATTTGGGTCGAGTAGGATTGTAGTTTTGTATGGAACAGCTGATTATTTTCCCGCGATTTCCACGTTGGTTCCATGGAGAAAGTTGTTCAGTTTGATGGTCTGATCATCTCCTTCAAAAACCGTCAGCATATTTAGACGGACACTATAATGTTATCTCAGATAAAATATATTCAGTTATAACTTTTATCAAATAGAATAGATTCTATGTTGTATTTCGTTTACCTGTTATAGAAGTGATGTTTTCCAAGTGACAGTGAACTCGAGACTTGAACCAGTAAATTTAATTTACTGGGTAGGTACAGATACGAATCCGATTAACTTTTCCAATCCCACAACATCAGCGTTTGACAAAATGGCGAGACATTGGATTCTATGATTCATTTTATCAATTAACTGAATTGACATTCGTTGTAAGTATATTTCATTTAACGGCAGTTTCTCCACCTCTCTACAGGATCATTAAAATCGATCGAGTGATGAATATCTATGGTAGAGTTCGAATCACGTAAAGAGAGCTGCGGTCAAATTACGCAGCAGACGATTTACCTTTACGTAGGGATACGTTAAGTTCCCTACCGGAAGACATTAAAACCTTTAATAGTACTAAACCTCTCACCACCTTGTACTCACCTCGTGCCATCAAATAGAATAGTCTTCGGCTGCGTAATTTGACCGTAAGCAGCACTATTTTATATCATAAAAATGATCATGATTTTGCTATTCATAATCTTGTATTGTATGTATGTATCCCGGTAATTTCTACAAACCAACATACTAGATCTTAAGGGGCTAAAATAACAATTTATTTACAACAATATACAAATAACCCTTACCCTAAAAACAAAAGAAAGATCTTAAGGGGCATTCGTAACTTTTGTGGGAAGTACTACTGTTGACTATAATATATCATAATAGATAATCATGATCATGATTTTGCTATTCATAATCTTGTATTGTATGTACGTATCCCGGTAATTTCTACAAAGTATACCTTTTGATGTATAAATGGAGGAGCAATTAGCAGACTCATGAACATAAAGAAACTTTACATTTTCACTGAATCTTAACTAGTCAACAGAAAACTTAAAGTGGTTGTTGTTGTGAAATATTACTTTACATTATACTTATACGTCCCGGAATTACCTGGGAAGGGGTCTCCTATTTTTCGTTTTCTACAAGTTACCGAAAAGAAAAAATACACAATATTCTTGGATAGTTTATCTAATGAAATCATAAATTGAATACACGATTGAAATTACTTCTTACGATAGAATTTCTTTTCGAAAAGTTAAGAAAATAACGCATTATTAACATTATTTTTAAACTAGTTTTATAACATATCATAGGCCTTTACATCTGTTGCAGATGATTTAATCAGTGTTTTTGGAGAAGCACTTTTTCTCATGGCTGAACAGTCCTATACGAGAGCCGCATACACGTCCACAGCCTCTACAATAGAACTGTACGCCGGTGGATGACGAAGGGATTGTGGCAGCATTATGCCTTTTGTCACGTTTCTCTGCCAGGTGTGCGAACCAGGCTTCGTCATGAGTAGTCCGACCCTCTCTTGTTTTCCCTCTCCAGCCTCCTCTATTTTCCGCGTGAAAAAAAAACTCTTCCCAATTTGTGGGGCTGATTCCGAAAGCGGTCAGGTCTCTCTTGACGCAGTCCTTAAATCGCAGCATGGGTCTTCCGACTGGCCTCTTCCTATCTGCGACCTCACCAAGAAGGATGCGCCTTGGCAAACGAGAGTCATCCATACGATGTACGTGCCCCAACCACCTAAACCGCCTCTCCTTGAGAAGAGCGGTGATACTAGGCAGCTGTGCAACCAGAAGTACCCTCTCGTTTGTCACCTTATCCTGCCAACGTATGCCCAAGATACTCCGAAGGCAGCGCATGTGGAAGGTGTTCAGCCGTCTCTCCTGTTTTGCATACGACGTCCAGGTCTCAGCTCCGTACAAGAGTACACTCAAGATGCATGTCTGGTACACGCCCATCTTAGTCTTGGTAGTTAGATGTTTATTATCCCATACTCTTGCACTGAATTTTCCGAACGTCGTGGCCGCCTTGCCGATACGAGAACCGATCTCCACGTCCAGTGAGAGATTGTTCGACACGGTCGACCCAAGATAACAGAATCGATCGACGACCTCCAGGGGCGATCCGTCCAACAGGATCATTGGAGTACAGTCAATTCCCTGCGCCAGCACAACGGTCTTTTTGGCATTTATGGACATGGAGAAGAGAGAACATGCAGAAGCAAATTTGTCCAGCTGGGATTGGAGCTCAAGCGGAGACTCGGCTACAAAAGCAGCATCGTCGGCGAACAGGAGCGAGTCGATAAACGCATCGTCACGTTTCCCCTTCGACCGCAGAAGGGAGATGTTAAAAAGCTTCCCGTCCCGTCTGGTGTGAAGGTGAATACCGTGCTGCTCGCCACCGAATGCTGTTCTAAGGAGCAATGAGAAAAATACTCCAAAGAGGGTCGGTGCGAGAACACACCCCTGGCGGACGCCTCTACAAACGTCGAACGGTTCCGATGTTTCGCCATCAAACACCACCGAGCCCCTCATTCCCTCGTGGAAGGATTTGATGAGCCCTAGTAATTTTGGCGGGCACCCGATTTTCCATAGTACGTCATACAGCCCCTGTCTGCTAACCGTATCGAAGGCCTTGTTTAGGTCCACGAAAGCAATGCATAAGGGGGTTCTCTGCTCGCGACACTTCTCTTGCAGTTGCCGGAGAGTAAATATCATGTCCACAGTTGACCTTTTCGCGCGAAATCCGCACTGGGCCTCAGGATATACGCGTTCGGCTAGTTTCTGCAGTCTGGCCAAAATGACTCTGCCGAAAAGTTTGCCGACTATGCTTAGAAGGGATATGCCACGGAAGCAGTTACAATTGCCGCGGTCGCCTTTTCCCTTATACAAAGTTACTATGTTGGCATCGCGCATATCCTGAGGGACACATTCACTCTCCCAACACCTAGCAAGAAAGTTGTGCAGAATCGGTAGTACGCACTTTAACTTTAGCACCTCTGTGTGGATTTCATCGATTCCAGGACTCTTTTTGCCTTTAAGTTGCCGGACTGCCGCGACTAACTCCTCTATGCTGGGAAAAGCATCTAGCTCGTGGCAGGTCTCCAAGCTTGGGATCCGCTCTGCGGCTTCCTGTGCGATGTTAACCGGCTGTGAGTACAGAGCAGTGTAGTGCTCAACCCAGCGTTGGAGACGACGAGTGTTGTCTGTGATGACTGTCCCGTCAATCTCTTTTAGAGGAGCAGTCTTTTTCGGCAGTGGACCGATACCTTCTGTCTGTTTATAACATAGCAGACTAGAATAACTTGCAACCGTGTATAATTACTGGAATTTTATATTTTACTCACATATTCATCATTCGTTTATCTGGTGAAAGCATAAAAAAAAATCGATAAAAAGTACTTTTATTAATTCTTTTTAATCGAAAATACGGCACACGCACGCACTTTTCGTAGGGCTGGGCAATTGCGTTTCTCATAAAAAATATTTGTTTGAACCTATGGCCCCTTAAAAGCTAAAATATCTAAAATATTATTTTCAAATAGAGGTATAGGAACGGCATTTAGACTTCAAATAAAAAAAAAATTAGGTACATAATAAATATGTTGACTCGCATTTGAATAAGCTTTCAATTGATGTCCCACACGATAATGTAGAAAAAAACAATTTTTGATATGAAGCCTATTCAAAAACTGTAAAGTGTCTGTATATTGAAGATATTTACAACAAAAAGATTACGATATGGTTTTTAGGTGTCCTTGACTCTAAATCACAACTTTTTATCTATCTTCTGCAAAAACTACTGAACCGATTTTGATGAAAAGTTTTAGGTTTGAAATTTATGATTTAACTTAAAATCTAGTATATATACGAGCTTTTACCCGCGACTTCGTCCGCATAAATCATATACCAGATGTTAAGTCAGATGGCTATCAAACAAAAAAAGTTTCATCAAAATCGGTTCAGTAGTTTTTGCGTGATACTCGAACAAACAAACACCCAAACTAACAAACAAACAAAATTCTTTTTTCAAAAATTTACAGCTTTATAATAGTCAAGATATAATATTATAAATGTGAATGTAAGTTTGTTTGTTAGGCTTTCACGTGTAAACTACTTAACCGATTGTCATGAAACTTTGTACACATATTCTTGGAGGTTAATACCTCGGAGTAACATAGGATACGGGCTTTTCCACGCGGACGAAGTCGCGGGCAAAAGCTAGTTATCTAATAAAAGTCATGTTTTAAATGTTTCATACATTTTCAACCTACAGCTATTCCTTAAAACTTTAAATTGGGAATATGAAAGTGGGAATTTAGGTTAACTTTTATGTCATCATTCTCTTGCACACGACTGGATTATCTTTGGTATAATTCTTACCAATATTATAGTGGTGTCAGTTTTGTTTCTTTGATCGTTCATATGTCTTTGAAGTGTATTCACTAGGAGCAAGGAAAGCGGCTTTTTGAGGCGAGCTCAAACGCTAAGTGGTTCAATTAAGTTAACAACATTGCATCCCACGTAAGAAAAGCTACAAAGCTAGAAAAGAAAATGTCATGGTTCATCTATGTTTATACACCACCTAGCTGTGCCCGGTTCCGTGGGCTGGTATACGTTGCAAAGAGGTTTTTTATGGCCAGATTTTTTTGTCAAAAACCTTCCCGTCCGTGCGCACATTAACCCACCAAAGTTTCATCGCAATTGGTCAAACGGTGTCTGTCTATTAATCTCAAATATACCACAACCATTGGATTATACTAACCAACAGTTTCAATATTATACTGTTTGCGAAATCGCCTATGCTCAAAAATCGCATGTGTGATAATGGTTCATGCCATTTTGTATGCAGATTATGTCTAATGTTGAAACTATCGATAGTCTTTTGATATAGGTGCATTAGGGTGCCTGTCCATTGAAGCTGTGCGAGCTGTGTAGCTGTGTTTTTTTAACCAATCAGGAGCTCGGGCGAGGCGCGGCCGATCTCGCCCGAGCTCCTGATTGGTTAAAAAAACACAGCTACACAGCTCACACAGCTTCAATGGACAGGCAGCCTTAATATTGGAATACAATTTACAAATCATCATCGTAACATTCGTAACGTCATGAACTCATCACATGATAGTAATTATCATGTATAGAAATTGTTTGTTTCGTTTTAATAAATACCTAAAAATGCAATTATTGTCATTCATTTGGCGTTTCATAAATTTTTATTTAGGCATTTTTTAAACAGCACGCTAGTATTTTTTGTAACCATAGTTGACAACACTGAATCCTGAATCAGGATTCCGGATTGCAATTCCGTATGTGTGTGACGGGGGTTCCCTACTCCTGAAAAAAATAAAAAATAAAAGTGCTGGAATGTTCTAATTCCAATTCTGATCATTATATTCTAAATATATAAAACAGATTATTTGAAGTGTACCTTTTGTTAACTCAATTAATTTGACTCATTATAATTGAGAACATCATTCTTGTCAGTGTTTTATCATTATCCCAATTTCAAGTTTTTATTTGTCTCAAAATTATTTGATTTGATCCAGATAATTTATGCTTTTATTTACTAAACAAGATTACGAATAGCATTGTTTAAGGTTTTAATTGTGAAAATTTCCGAGATAACTGGGATGAAGGAACCTATCTCAAAGAGATAAATTCTTTACCTTGTACCTTTACTGGGGGATGGAGGCTTATCTCTGATCGTTTGTTTTGCCGACCTTACAGACTTGGTTCAATTTCTTTTTATACTCCCTTAGTATGGCTATAAATCACGTCTAAAACTTTTACATTTACTAACAATATTAATATCAAGGAACGTTTGCGAAGGGTAGTAAGATTCAGCTTTTAGGCCGTTCTGAAGAAAGATATCTATTGCTGCTGTTTAGTACTTTTACCATTGATATTTTGCTACAGCGCTTTGCTGATGCTTGGTAGTTGATTATAACTGACTTCAAAACTAACTAAATTCCGTATTCGTAATGCCCTAACAACTTTTTCACCTTTTTTTTACACATAAGTAACATTACAATTACATTTATCAAAAATCTGTATTCGTAAGCACACAGTTCTATAGTTTGTAATATCTTTTGTTTACGTCCAACGTAACATACGTACGATATATGACACATCTCAAAAAATTGATCTCTCCAATTAGAACAAAACCTGCTAACATAAAAAGTCATATAAACCCCCGCATCGCGATAAATCCGGTCGCATCCTGAATCTCGTTGCACCCCAGTAGTAAGAGGAGCGGGGCCGGGGGTGCGACCGTGACCCATAAAGCGCCCCATGTTATCGATGTGCCCCAATTATTGCGGCCTTCACGACATCTCTACAGTCCTTGCAATGGGAAGAGATGTAGAGCGAGCTGCATTCAAATATTATGCTCATTATTATGACATCTAGGGATAAGGATGTAGTAGCGCGAGCGGAAAATAATTACTTATAGTGTAGGGGCCAGGACAAGAAAAAAAAAATCTCGTATGTAAGTTCTGTATATACCTACAACAGGTATGGCTGTGTTCGGGGTACTCTCAGGATCACGAATCTGCTTGTTGTATAATTCAAAAGTGGTGGAGGGGGTAGCAGTGACGTCATAAAGATGGCCGCCGACGGTTTTAGTTTTTCTTCAATTGTAGCGCACCTATGAGGTCAATCTGGTTGTGCGAGGCGTCATTTGAAAGCTTATTAAATTTACTTTAATCATTCCATAGACACCTAAAGTGAAAAATTTGTATTTACTGAAATATTTTGAATTTAATTCATTTTTTGTTACCTACCAGCAATCATTCCTCCAGTTTTCTCGGAAACGGATAACTATATTGTAATTATAGCTATTACATAAAACATACCGAATTTTATAAGCTATCTAAAAACTTGAATTGTATAAAAATACAACTTCAAACGACTGAGCTGTGTCAGATTTACTGGTGCACTGTAACTATGAGTCCAAGAATGCGTCGGTCTGCGGCGGGGCGGAAGGACTGCAAATAAAATTATTACTTATAGATTATTATATAATTAGGGTTTCCATTGTAATATGGCTTAGAAAAATATACAATTTTATATTATTTACTTGCACATGCGTTTACATAGACTGTAGATGTACAGGGTTTAAACTTAAATGCGTAACATCTTTAGACCATAAAACTGAACAACTTTTACAATGGGACCAACTTAGAAATAACGAGAAAAATAATCCGCAGTTTCATACATTTTGGTCGAGAAGGGATTGACATATTCTATGGAACATCCCATTATATTTCACTATTTCTTTGTTGGCTCCAAGGTGATAGTGGTTCAGCTTTATGGTCTGAATTGAAGTAGAAGTTCCCCATTTGATGTATGTAATGTAAAGTATTTAATTTCACACTCTGTCACAGAATAGGTAATAGTACGTATACATATAGTTCTTCATAACAAGGATGAAGCTGCCTTGGAAAAGTGAATAAAAAAATGAGAAATCCAAAACAAATTTACAGGTTTATAAATATTTATTGTTATAAAAAAACAATTGTTAGTTGCAAGAAGGTGCATGCTTGCAGCATGCAAAGTAAAAGTAGGTAGAATGATTCATCAACATCACCAAAATTATACTGATTTAAGCATAGGTCTCCCCGATATGGCATTTTTCATCTCGCACTGCAGCAGCCTGTTCTTTTAACAAAATAAATGGTTGTCGTTGTTATCGGTGACAACTTTTCGTTTTCCAATGTCCAACCATAGTTTGTAGGTGGTCCACATCTGCAGTGGCCCAAATGCATATTTGGTAATTTGCTCTTTTTATAAGTATGTTGTTTAAGAGCTTCTTGTGACGGTGGAAGATTATCCACGTTACAAATACCTATTTAAAAAAAATCTGCTCTAAGATTGTCCATATTGTCAACCGTGTACGATTTAGGTTTCTTATGACAGTAACGAGTCGTAATAAATTTCTCGCCTTTTTGCCTAGATCTTCTGTTAGGTCAACCACCGATCCAAATCTTTCCAGAAGATCGTAATTTTTTGTGAAGACTTTCCACGTGCCATTCTTTGAAAAACCTAACAATGAGCTTGTGTTGTCGCATCCTGTAAGAGCGTGGTACGCCAATAAATCCTGCTAGTAAATCAAATTGCAATGAATTTATTTCACAATACGTGATAATCTTGAGGGAGATATAAGTAGAACTATGTTAAACAGCAGAGACACTGACGATTTACTGTTGCTCATTCATTTCTTCGACAAGTTACCAGCGAATGTCTGGATTCAATGTGGAATGAGCGCGAGTAAACCAAAATACGTTTCAGTCCATAAAATTGTTCAAGCTGTCGGACCAGAACGACACTGTTTATTGGCGTACCACGCTCTTACAGGATGCGACAACAAAAGCTCATTGTTCGGTTTTTCAAAGAAAAGCACGTGGAAAGTCTTCACAAAAAATTACGATCTTATGGAAAGATTTGGATCGGTGGTTGACCTAACAGAAGATCTAGGCAAAAAGACGAGAAATTTATTACGACTCTTTACTGTCATAAGAAACCTAAATCGTACACGGTTGACAATATGGACAATCTTAAGGCAGATTTTTTTTTAAATAGGTATTTGTAACGTGGATAATCTTCCACCGTCACAAGAAGCTCTGAAACAACATATAAAAAGAGCAAATCGCCAAATATACGTTTGGGCCACTGCAGATGTGGCAATTCAAAATGTACCACCAGCTACAAACCATGGTTGGACATTGGAAAACGAAAAGTTGTCACCGATAACAACGTTAACCATGTTGTTCGTTAAAAGATTTGGAATTAATATCTTGCCAATGCAAAACAGGCTACCGCAGTGCGAGATGCGGCTGTGTCAATAAAAATCAAAAATGCATCCCATTCGGGGAGAAGGTATGTTAAACCAGTATAATTTTGGTGATGTTGATGAATCACTCTACCTAGTTTTACTTTGCATGCTTGCAATCTTCTTGCAACTAACAATTGTTTTTTTTTTTCTAACAATAAATATTTATAAACCTGTTGAATTGTTTTGGATTTCTCATTCTTTTATTAACTTTTCCAAGGCAGCTTCATCCTTGTTATGTAGAACTATGTACTACCTATGCTCTAACATAGTGTAAAATAAATGCGTTACATATATCAAATAGGTTCTTCAGTTCAGACCATCAAGCTGAACCACTATCACCTTGGAGCGAACATAGAAACAGTGTTAAAAAAATGGGATGTTCCATAGAATATGTCAATTCCTTCTCGACCAAAATGTATGAAACAGCAGATAATTTTTCTCGTGATTTCAAAGTTAGTCCCATTGTCAAAGTTGTTCATTTTTATGGTTTAAAGCACCCCCTTAAATATATTACGCATTTAAGTTTAAACCCTGTACATCTACAGTCTATGTAAACGCATGTGCAAGTAAATAATATAAAATTGTATATTTTTCTAAGCCATATTACAATGGAAACCCTAATTATATAATAATCTATAAGTAATAATTTTATTTGCAGTCCTTCCGCCCCGCCGCAGACCGACGCATTCTTGGACTCATAGTTACAGTGCACCAGTAAATTTGACACAGCTCAGTCGTTTGAAGTTGTATTTTTATACAATTTAAGTTTTTAGATAGCTTATAAAATTCGGTATGTTTTATGTAATAGCTATAATCACAATATAGTTATCCGTTTCCGAGAAAACTGGAGGAATGATTGCTGGTAGGTAGCAAAAAATGCATTAAATTCAAAATATTTCAGTAAATACAAATTTTTCACTTTAGGTGTCTATGGAATGATTAAAGTAAATTTAATAAGCTTTCAAATGACACCTCGCACAACCAGATTGACCTCATAGGTGCGCTACAATTGGAGAAAAACTAAAACCGTCGGCGGCCATCTTTATGACGTCACTGCTACCCCCTCCACCACTTTTGAATTATACAACAAGCATATTCGTGATCCTGAGAGTACCCCGAATACAGCCATACCTGTTGTAGGTATATACAGAACTTACATACGAGATTTGGTTTAGAGACGACTTTTTTGCGGGTGGCCGATAGTCTATTATGATTGTAATTGGAATTGTTAATTGGTTAATTGTTTCATAAAATTATACACTTTTAGGGCTGTCACTGCCAACAAATCTACCTATAGCGGTGCGTGTATTGGATGCCATGACCTTATCCAGGGCCTCTACCCGCACATTCGAACTTCGTTATTGCGTGAACGTTTTCGTTCCAATACGTCAACTCAGAAACAGTGGCGATATATCGAACATCGAAAGTCCGGGTACAGGAACTGACGACGCGAACGATTTCACAATATTATTATTTCACTTTTCATCATTCATTCAATTAAACACTTTTAGGGCTGCCTGCCGCGGGAAAATAGAAAACCATAGTACCGATGCAATTATGAGGAGGCATTCTAGTAATCAATTTGCCTACAAACATTATGTCACGTGTGTTAGTTCTAGTTTTAATTGTTTGTGATGCAGATAAATATAACGATATATTTTAGATATGCTTTGGCATTATGTATTGCGGCACAACAACACTGTAGACTAAAGTGCACTTTCGGAAAGTGCGTCGTGAAAGCAGTGTAAGTGCCGCCCTATATTTTTGATACGGCCGACCCCAGTATGACCCAGTTGTTTGCGACTTTTTAAAATCATACAGGGCTGCGTTCAGGAGTGCGATTTTTGAAAATCATACGAGCGACTTGACATTCGCCTACGAATTGAGATTTTCATTCCGAGTGGTTACGTTTTTCTCTATTTTTGAAATCGTTCGGATGTGCCAAAACCGTTTCGATTCACACAGAAAACGTTTCAATTGAACGAACGAACGAATGAATGGTTTCATAGTAACATTTCAAATCGGACTTTACCGCCAAAATTATGGGTTAACGGAACGTAGAAAAAAAGTTAAATCTGTTGACGTCTGACAACATTACAAACGTCAAACATTCGAGTGGTAGAATTGGATACGAGTGGTTCGGAGCACTCGTTGCAAGTGATAGAAAGTTGAATTCAAAAATGGCAAATCATCGATTTTACGTCATTTTCTACTACTCGTTTTGAACGTCTGACTTTCAAAAATCGCACTCCAGAACCTACACCCGTTGTGCACCCCGAGTGCAACTTTTCGCACTATAACGCCGTTCAGAGCCTCGGTGAAAAAACGCTCTTTGCAACTCGGTTGTCACAACTCAACCGTTCCGAACCTCTGACGGGTTGCAACTTTTAACCGTCTAATTTGATGGTTGAAAAACACTCTGACGTTTGTATTATCTGTGGTCACTTGCCTTTTCGCTCGTTTTGAATTAAAAGTTTGTTTTCCAAATTATTTTTTGATCTGCTAACATGGAAGAAGAGTTTTTTATTGTATTTGGAAATGATGGAAGCTCTGGAAGCCCATTTTACCGTCAATGTCAAAATTTGAGGTTATAAAACAACCGTGATCGTTCCGTACCTTATGGCGAGTTGAAAAAACGCCCTGGCCGTTCCGTACCTTAGACACAGATTATTTAATAGTTACTACAAAAACAACTGCACAAAAACGTTCTGAACGCAACCCTGCGCATTGTAATTTAGAAATACGCTTCCCGACGTTTCATTAACATTGTTGTCCTGGAGCCCGATTGCGCTATTTTATAACATCGAAGTTCTATCTTTATCCAATTTCAGTTCTAATCACATTGCAATCCAATTACTATTCAACTGTGCTGAATTCCGCATTGCGCTAAACTCTATGTAACTGACAGTTTTTAACGTCTGAGCGATCTGTCAAAACGGCTCTAACGGCTGTCATGAGCTGTACCGTGATTAGCGCAATACCAATAGAACCACAGTGGTTGTGTACTGTGTAGATCGTTTACATAATTTTACGATCAAGTCCTGTTCCTCGGTACTTTTTGTTTATCTGACTGTAGTAACCTGACGTCCAACGCTCGCTCTGTCTTTTTATTATCAATGTAATTAAGAAATTTTACACTTTAAATGCATATGGGTACAGACTACATTTTTATAGCCAAGACATTTTTGCGGCTGAGTCGGGTCTACCCCCACAGAAATGACAGAGGTACGCTCCCCTAGGGTCTATCTAACTCACAAAACGGATTATATCGATGCAAAATACAGGGTCCTTCTTAATATACCGACACTTTTTTAAGGGACTGATCAGACCATCAAACTGAACAACTTTCTATATGGGACCAACATCGAAATCTCGAAAAAAAAAAAAACAACTGTCCCATACATTAGGTTCGAGTAGATTTGCAGTTTTGTATGGAAGAGCAGATTTTTTATTCGCGATTTCGATGTTGGTGCCATAGAGAAAGTTGTTCAGTTTGACGGTCTGATCATCTCCTTAAAAAAGTGTCAGCATATTAAGAAGGACCTATATACGTGTACGTCATTTTCAATTTCTCCAATTACTTACCCATGCAAAACATACATCATTTCCAATTTCTCGGGCATTGTAAAGATTTATTATCTAACAGACACTATTACTAGTTATGATAATTTAAGTGGAAACGTAAAATAATATCCAATTCTAATAATTGAATTTTAAATTAGAAAAGGTTCCGAATTAGAGCAAAATAAAATAGTCATAAAATATTGATCCTATTAAAAGGTCGGCGGAGAAATTCGTATTTAAAACAGTAAGATGAAAGCAGTCGAACAGCTTTGAACGCTATCCCAGTCTTATAAGACTCAAAATATTTTGTAGTTCTCGGTCTACACCGTTTTAAGAGGTAATATCTATCTCACTCTAGTGTTAGTGAGCCTCTTTAGGGTGTGCCTTGTGGATCCGATTCTGAATAGACCAGGGGGTCAATCGCGCTAATTTTGAACGATACGACCAAAACAAAACCACAACCAAAAACGTTACATTATGTACAATTCGTATGGCGCAAATTATATTAACGGTAACGATTTAGCTTTATTTCGGAAGATACGTTGACGTAACGTTTGATGTCCGTTCGATCGGAATTTTCTGTATTGTGCGATTTAACCGTTCAGAAAAAAATAACGCGATAGCATTTTTACATCAGCTGAACCAAATCTAAACCAAAACTAAACCAAAACCAAAAACGTTCCAGGAGTGCGATTTTTGAATCTCATACGTTGAACTCAGCAGTTGAAAATGTATGGAGATAGGAACGCATCTTTCTACTGCTGATTTAACTTTCAAAAATCGCACTCGTGGAGTATGATTTTATATAATGTCAAATCAGCAGTAGAAAGATGCACGTCTCCATAGTAATTTATTGACATTTTCAACTTCTGAGTTCAAAGAAGGAGTTTCAAAAATCGCACTCCTGAGGCGACTAAGATATAGGTAATGGTTTCTTATGCCGTTTTTTAGGCAAAGGGCACCTATCACTACTAAATGAAAATTGGAATGTGTTATAATACTTAAATAAGCCTTGCTTGCTACAACTGCACGCCGAAATGATAGTTGTATGTATCAACGTTTTTGTTCCCAAAAAGGGATGGGTCTGCTGCGTAAGTTTAATGAATTTATGTTAGGGTTTGTATTCAATCGTGACATTATTTATATTTAAAAAGGCGTGCAATATTCAAATGACAGAAATTTGACTAAACACAAAGTAGCCTATACAGGGTGTAAGTGACAGCCTAGCAAATACTGAAACAGTGAACTCAGACCATCAAACTGAACAACATTCACTATAGAGCCTCCTCAGGAAACGCGAAAAAAAATCAGCTGTCCCATACATTTTAGTCGGGTGCGTACAGCAGTTTTGTATGGGAGAGCTGATTTTTTTTCGCGTTTCCTAAGGTAGGTCGTCTCCATAGTGCAAGTTGTTCAGTTTGATGGTCTGAGTTCACCGTTTTATTATTTGCTAAGCTGTCACTTATACGTCGAATAAACAGAAAATTCAACAACAATATAACAATAACATATCTATCGGCCTGAGTAAATTGGAACACTCAAGATTGGTAAATAAATAACTTAAAGTTACGAGGGACACTGTCTTGTTTTATTGCCTTTATATTTTGTGAGCACGGCTTCCCAGGAGACCTTCTGACCCTAGACCAAGCCATAAAAATGTTGCTAAACTCTTATAGCTAACCTAATCGATGAATTGGCTTAATACTTAATACGTTAGACCTGCCCTAGTTGATGTTATTTTTGCTATTGGAGATTCAGTTTTCCCATGTGAACCACATATATTTCCTAGTTGTGATGTGAAGGACTTAAAGAGCATTTACTTGCGTATTTAAGCCCGTGAAAGAATCTTCTAAATGTTTTATTTCATTTTCGAGATTCATCGTCAGTCATTAGCGTAGCGAGGGGCGGGGGCAGGGGGGGGCAAATGCCCCAGGCGGCACTTTAACAGGGGCGGCAAATATGGGAAATATTACGATTGATTGAGCTCTGTCTATAACAATTCTTAGAGCAGAGAAAAGTCGAGCTCGCTTCGCTCGCTCTAAATTTCTAATTTAATTACTGTGCAATTTTATTACCATAATCTTAAAGAGTTCTGACCACATCTATGACGTGGTGCTAAAAATGTCGAGCTTCGTATTGAGGAGAAAAAGTCGAACTCGCTTCGCTCGCTCTAAGTTTCTATTTTTGCATGGGTAAACCAAAATATTTCTAATCACAACCTAGATAAATGTGCAAAAAAAAATGTCGAGTTCGCTGCGCTCGCTCCATTATTTTTTATGTAAATCTTCACAAAAATATAAGGGGGCGGCAAAATCAGTTTTTGCCCCGGGCGGCAAAATCAGTTTTTGCCCCGGGCGGCAGAAAACCACGCAACGCCACTGTCGTCAGTGGCCTCGATTCGAAGTGTACCACGACTAAACTAAACTAAATCAAGGGACATCATCAATCATGTAAGGGACATATATTTATATGATGAATATGAATATTTGTACCCGAGTCATGGATGTTTGTATTTATATATGTAATCTATATCGTTGTCTAGTCATCATAATACAAGTCCAGGCTAGATTCTGGTACTTTAAATGTGACTAGATAATTTGTGTGACATTGTCCAAGATAAAAAAAAAAAAAAATGTATTCCTGTCACTTTCTAAAATAAGATTAAGAAAAGAGACAGAAAACCAACAGCTGACTTTAGTGCTGTCAAAGTGACGTTAAACGCCCAAAAACGACTTAAATAAGATGGCGTACATTATGATGGCATCTTATTTTGCGCATTTAACGTCACTTTGACAGCACTAAAGTCAGCTGTTGGTTTTCTGTCTCTTTTCTTAATCTTATTTTAGAAAGTGACAGGAATACATTTAGTTTAGTTTAGTCGTGGTACACTCCGAATCGAGGCCAGTATCCCGTTAATTACCGTTAAGCCCTTATATACCAGACACAATACATAAACAATTGTTATCGAGCACTGACGTTCCACTGGCTGAGGTCTACTTAGCGTCTGTGGCGCGTTGCTGGCCCTGTACCCGCACTTTCAATGTTCGTTATATCGCCACTGTTTCGGTCCGCAGTAGTCCGCACTTCATTGGAATATAGTTGACATTGGAACGAAAACGTTCACGCAATTGCGAAGTTCGAATGTGCAGGTAGAGGCCCCCTGGCTCGAATCGGCACGGACGACATGCCATGTAGAGTTTTTCTAACTTGTGTACGTAATACCGACTACTCTCAAACGGTCAAGGAAAATATCGTGAGGGATCTTGCATACGCTGAAGAATAAATTCTAATGCATAATTTGACACGTAGCGTCCCCATTACTGTTTGGGCACAGGATTATCCTCATGGTGACGGAGCCAGGGCGAAATTACCGCTAATAAACATTTTACGTACCCTGTTTTTATACTGACTGCCTAAAGCTTAATTTTAGCTCCAGATAGTTCCACAAATGGCTTCCATTCTCACCAAGACCGCAGCATAAACCGCTTTTTGCTTATCTAAAGCTCGGCAGTAAAAAGTTGATTTGAATCGCAAGCGTCGTTTTACGCATACGACCCTGTTTTTGTGGAGGCGACAACGCGTGATAAGGACTTAGGCGATTCTCACACTAGCGACGCGTCCCGCCGCGGTGCGCGGAGCGGCATAGTCTCCTTCCCGCGCATTGACGCGTCGGCAGTGTGTTGTCCTAGGCGTGTTTTCTATATAAATTGAAATACTTGCATACAATTTTAAAATCTGCGGCCCCGCGCTACGCGACGGGGCGCGGTGCAGTGTGATAATCGCCTTATACAGAGTTCTGTATACTAAAGGTCTGAGTTCGTTCTAAATTCAACTTTATCACGAAGGATTATGGTTTTGTGGGTGGATTCCCCAAATAAAATTGTGACTGTCGACCTTACAAGGTCGTTTGAAAACCTTCTAATTTTCTAATACTATAATTTACTCAGGTTGTTTTCGTTTCATAATTGTTTTGAGGTTATCCATGAAATAATTATACGTATAGATTTTCTGTGTGAAGAACCCTTTTATTTTAGATAAGCCCTATACTCCATTCCAGATAGGGGCGAAAAGAAGGTAAAATAGATTCTTTATAGTACACACTTTAAAGAAATTATGAATATTGTATCAAACAACAAAATGGCGATGTTGAAAGACCTAAAGAAGCAGTGGTGCGCACATGTGGTTCGCCTTTGTTTCAATGAAGCTTTTTTAAATACTGTTATGAAAAAAATCCGCCAGGTGGCGCTAGTAGTAGCCATATTGACAATTCGAAAAAAACATCTTTAAAAATTCTAAAAAATTGTACTAAAATTATTACGACTTCATATAAATCGTTATGATCGTCATCGTATTATTAATGTATGAATAAATTTGTCTCTAAACTTGGAAATCTAGGAAAATACGTTTGACAAGCATTAATTTATTACTGTGGCAATTTTTTTTAATGGACTTCAAAAAAGGAGGAGGTTCTATGTTCGGCTGTATGTATTTTTTTTTTCCGTATGTTCACCGATATTTTCGTCAATTGTGAACCAATTTAAAAAATTATTTTTTTGTTTGAAAGGGTATACTCCCGAGGTGGTCCCATTTTTTTAACCGACTTCAAAAAAAGGAGGAGGTTCTATGTTCGGCTGTATGTTTTTTTTTAATGTATGTTCACCGATATTTTCGTCAATTGTGAACCAATTTTAAAAATTCTTTTTTTGTTTGAAAGGGTATACTCCCGAGGTGGTCCCATTTTAATTTTGTGAAGATCTGGAGACGCGCTTCGGAGCTACACAATAGAACTCCTCAAAAGTTGACAGCAAATCGTCTGCGATTGAACCATTTGCCTCGTTTCAATGTACCCCTTGCGTATACGCTGACGGCCCGGTAGCACAGTCGGCAGTGAACCTGCCTGCTGTGCCGGGGGTCGCGGGTTCGAATCCCGTAAGGGACAAATATTTGTATGATGAATATGAATATTTGTACCCGAGTCATGGATGTTTGTATATATATACAGGGTGGCCGGGGAGTTGACGTTCAAACGTAAAATTTAGGTCCGGTATGTCGTGGGGTATCCGAATCACCCCCATGTATGTTCCGCGATTTTTTATAGTTTTCGAGTTATGATGATTTTTCAGATTTTTTGAGGAAACTCGACATGACTGGCTTAAACAACTTCTAAAAAAAAAGTATAAGACTTTTTAGAGATTCTTTTTTTGCAACTTAATCTTCATGAATTGTGCCTTTATTCATAACATCATCAGCATCGTAACTTTGATAAAAGTTATGAAAATATTGGTCTAAAGTTAAAAATTTGCAATCCGTGAATTATGACTTAATTTTCAACTTTAAATTAAAACTCTAAACAGGTGACCTTATGATTTTTTAGCTAATTCCAAAAATGCGCCCAACTCTCAGCTTTCATAATCATAAATAAAAAATAGTACTTAAGAGGGCTAATTTGGCTAGAATTGATCTTCAAAGACAACAAGGCGGAAAATTCTTAATTTTTTTTTTTTTTTTTGCCATAATTACCACGCCTAAGGCTAAATAATGATTGAAGAATGCTGGAAACCGAAACGGCGACGGGTTATGCCGGACTCTTACTGGCTAAAACCCCACCATGTTCCACCTCATCGCATATTGCCGTAGAGCCTGAGGGCCCATGAGGAATCTTCCACACTCTACGGCGCAGCGACCGACCTTACCAGGTCTCATCTCTGTTGGCCTTGACAAGCCTACAGGCCTTTAGGTGGTGCGTGGAAACACGCACACAACCACCTCGAGTCCCTATGATCGGACGCCGGACCCCCCAGCCCGACGCCAAGAGACTCAAAAATTACGGGGGAGGCAGACCGCGAGCAATTGTCCAAGATATTTATTTATTTATTATATAACTGATATCTGAATCGAACTAACATATTTAATCACTGAAAGTTATGAAATAAATTTTTTTTTACAAAAAAAGTAAAAACCGACTTCAAAAGTAAAAAAGTAAGAAATAATATTTCAGCCTATGACTTTTACGTTCAAATCTATAAGGAAATTAATTTGTTTTATTTTTTTACTTTTGAGGTCGGTTTTAAGTTTTTGTAAAAAAATTTTATTTACCAAAACGCCACATTGATATAATCAAAGAACATTATAAGAGGGTTTAGAAATGCAAAGTAGCGCTTTTGCTTAGGAGACGACTGTCACCACGTATCTTCCCACTCACGCTGCTACAACTACTTATGCCCTCTCGCTCGCACCACGCCGCGCATCTTATGCAAATCATTGCATAACCGTGTGGCATGCGTTCCATGCCTAATTTGCACTTCTAACTTCTCTTATAATGTTCTGTGGATATAATCGTCACGAGATAATGATGACAATTAGGCGACAGACTACAGAAAACTAATAGGTTTTTATTCACACACGCTGGACGCAAGACGGAGCGTCATACGGCAGCCCGTCATTTGTGAAGCAAGGAGTTGTATGAAACCGGACGTAGGAGCATACACGGTGACGCATTGCCACTGCGTCAATTCAGCAGCCGTCACTGCGGCGACGTCGCATGGTATGGCACACGGGTGATGCAGTGACGTGCGTAATGTTGCCAGCAGATAAACCATAAAATGACCTGAAGCCTTTTGATTAAAATTATGAAACATTGTAACATATTGTAAACTAATTGCTGCAAAAGGAACATAAATAATGTAGTTTCTGACCAATCGCAAATTTAAATATACCTATTAGAAAAATGTATGGTTTCTCCGATCTTCGAACACGAATCTAAAGTCAGAAATTCAGAAAAGTGGCCGCCATCTTGAACTTTTTTGTTTTTCAACCGATTGCTCCCGAAATCGATATCTGGGGGTTTCTGCGATCTCCGAACACAAATCTAAAGTCAGAAATTCGGAAAAGTGGCCGCCATCTTGAACTTTTTTGTTTTTCGACCGATGGGTTCCAAAATCTATATCTGGGAGTTTTTGCCATCTCCAAACACGAATCTTAAGTCTAAAATTCAGAAAAGTGGCCGCCATCATGAACTGTTTTGTTTTTCAATCTATTACTTCCAAAATCGATATCTGGGGGTTTCTGCGATCTCCGAACACGAATCTAAAATCAGAAATTCGGAAAAGTGGCCGCCATCTTGAACTTTTTTGTTTTTCAACCGATTGGTTCCGAAATCGATATCTGGGGGTTCCTGCGATCTATTAGCATGAATCTGATATCAGAAATCAGAAAATTGGAAGGAAAACAAATAAGGTTAAAAAACAAATAAGATCATCTTGAATTTAATTGTTTGTTAACTGACTGCTTCCAAAATAGATATCTCACTCCGGAATCTTCGGAAAAGTACCAGATGGCGGCCACTTTTCTAAATTTTTGACTTTAGATTCATGTTCGGAGATCGCAGAAACCCCCAGATATCGATCTTGGAAGCAATCAGTTGTAAAACAAAAAAGTTCAAGATGGCGGCCGCTTTTTTGAATTTTTGACTTCAGATTCGTGTTTGGAGATTGCAGAAACCCCCAGATATCGATTTTGGAAGTAATAGATTGAAAAACAAAACAGTTCAAGATGGCGGCCACTTTTCTGAATTTTTGACTAAAGATTCGTGTTTGGAGATGGCAGGAACCCCCAGATATCGATCTTGGAAGCAATCGGTTGTAAAGCAAAAAAGTTCAAGATGGCGGCCGCTTTTTTGAATTTTTGACTTAAGATTCGTGGTTGAAGATGGCAGAAAACCCCAGATATAGATTTTGGAAGCAATCGCACATAGGGGTATTTGGCCTTCCTAGCCGGGCGAAATTATCGTTGCGGTTTAATCTGATGTAAAGTAGGTCGGATTTACTAAAATGTACAGATGACCGTTGGTCAGGCCTTAATCTAACAGTGATCGTCATGGGCTAATATAATGATAAAAAATATATATATAGGGTCCTTCTTAATATGCTGACACTTTTTTAAGGGGATGATCAGACCGTCAAACTGAACAACTTCCTCTATGGGACCAACATCGAAATCGCGAAAAAAATATCATCACTTCCATACAAAACTGCAAACCTACTCGGAGCCAAACGTATGGGACAACTGTTTTTTTTTTCGCGATTTCGATGTTGATTCCATAGAGAAAGTTGTTCAGTTTCATAGTCTGGTCACCGCCTTAAAAAAGTGTCAGCATATTAAGAAGGATGATAAGAGGAGATGATCAGACCATGATACTGATCAACATTCTCTATGGGACCAACATCGAAATCGCGAAAAAAAATCAGCTGTCCCATACATTTGGCTCGATTAGGTTTGCAGTTTTGTATGGGACACCTGATTTTTTTTTCGCGATTTCGACGTTGGTCTCATAGAGAAAGTTGTTCAGTTCGACGGTCTGATCATCCTCTTAAAAAAGTGTCAGCATATTAAGTTGGACCCTATATATATATACGGTCGAATTGAGAAACCTCTTAGTCGGTTAATAAAGAAGTATTCATGATTTTGTAATAGGTTTTATTGATCAAATAATTACATAAAAAATTCTATAAAATCAAATTTGATGTGGAAGAATGCCAGGGTTTATCGCCACTCTCTCCCACCTCTTTTGTATCAGATTCCGAATCTGAATCTGGAAAAAAAAAGCTGTTATTACTTTTTAGCTAACACCAACACTAAAGCATAAGTTTTGTCGAAAGTAGCAAAAAGTAGCACCCAATTCGTGAAATACCTATCATCTGACAGTTTTTGTCATGCGTTACAACAGAAATCATTACTCGGAAGCACTCGGAAGGATAACTTTAATCCCTTTGAAATTTACAATTCAGAAAAACATGGCTTAAAAAATCGAGACAATTATAAATTGATTTTGAACCTTACAAATACATGTAAACATTAGTGAACCGTAATTATTAAAACTGTTCTTACCTGTATTATGATATTCTATAGTAGTTTTGGTTAAACAACTCACAATAAAAAAACACAGATCTCAAACACGGTACGTTTTTAATGTAGCCAGTAATTGACGCAAGCCCATGCGACAACGATCAAGTTCCGAGTGGTTTGTGGCTGACTGGCGCGGGCTCCTGAGCTCGTAAAGGGCCGTATATTGTGTAGTAGCTACCTGACTCTCTGAAAAGTATTCATTTTTGCTTTTGTGTTGGAATTTGTTTTTACCAATTTCGCCCGGCTAGGAAGGCCAAATACCCCTATGTGAATCGGTTGAAAAACAAAAAAGTTCAAGATGGCGGCCACTTTTTGGAATTTTTGACTTGAGATTCGTGTTTGGAGTTGGCAGAAACCCCCAGATATCAATTTTGGAAGCAAACGGATGAAAAACAAAAAAGTTCAGGACGGCGGCCACTTTTTTAAATTTTTGACTTCAGATTCGTGTTTGGAGATGGCAGAAACCCCCAGATATCGATTTTGGAAGTAATAGATTGAAAAAGAAAACAGTTCATGATGGCGGCCACTTTTCTGAATTTCTGACGGATTCGATTGAGTGCGTCCATACCATATCACACTACCGGCAACACTCTGCGCGACGCAAGTAATGCTAAATAATATTGATGTTACAAGCAGACGGATTAAATTCCAATGATTTCTGCAACATGGATTCTGCAACTGCATTTTTGGAAAAAAAATTGTTACAAATTTGAGTTTGCTTGAGACATTTTAAGTGATATTAGCTGATACCGACTTGATCTATTTTAAGATGTCTTTTAAGGCTTAAGAAGAACTCGTTTAATACGTCTTCAAAATCGATTGTCAGCGCGGTTTATTAATATGGAATAACGGACATTAGTGAGCACCGGTGGCGTAGCGTGGGTGTCTATCCCCCGGAGCACAGACCGATTTTGCTGCCTCCTTATCTTTATAAGAAGGCCTACGTTAAACATAAAGGAGAGACCGAAGCGACCGAAGCCAGCTCGAAATTTTTTAGCACAACCTGTTCGGGTTTTGGTCAGACATCTTTAGGTCTTTTGGTTTTGGTTTGGTGGGGTTGGTTATCCATTCAAAAATATAATTTACTCTGCTCTAAGAATTTGTTATACAGGTTGTTTATGGTAAGTAGTTGCATTACTAAAAGGGGTGATTATACTCATGATACTTAACAATTTAACCTAAGAAACCTAAATAAAATTCATAAAAAATTTTTTGGTCTTCCTATAGTAAATGCAAGCAGCTGATCCAACATTTGTATAAAACGTTGAAATTTTCATACAAACGTTAGATCAGCTGACTGAATTTTGCGGATTTCCTTTAGGTTTCTTCAGAAACGTATTTCAGTGTCATGGGTACAATCACACCTTAAAGTAATGCAACTGTTCACCCTAACACCCTGTGGTTCAGTCAGAGCTCAATCAATTAATATTTTTGCCACCTCTGGTAAAGTTCCACCCGGTTCCCGGGGCATTTGCCCCCCCTCGCTATGCTACTAGTGAGCACATACATAACAGACGTTTTCTTATTTTTCCATCAACTCCGATAGAGTGAACTAAAATGTGCCTAAGTATGTGAGTATAACCGGTGACAGCGTTTTAGTTCTAATAAATGCCAGTGCGCTACAGACTATTGGCTGTTTCACTCGCTATCCCTAATTATTATATTCATCAGTCATCAAACACTGACATAAGTGTTTCGAATTTTTTATAAAATGATCACGGTCTGAAAAGGTTTCGTAGCCCTGCTTCTGTGATCTTCTTTTTTTCGTCTTTAATAAAAATGGAGTATAGGTGCTGTTTAAACAGAAGTGACGTGACGCGGGCGGGGTGTGGCAATATAAACCTTATAGTACGCAGCATAGCGTCATTTGGAGAATTACCAGGCGACGTCGCCTAGTGGCGCGGGCGCGATTTTCCTTTACGACAAAAACGACGCTATGCTGCATACTATAAGGTTGAATATTATTATGTTACTTTGACTATCCGCCACCGCGACGCGTCTCTTCTGTATAAACAGCACCTTAGAAACGATAAGTTACATAAACAGAGAGTTCTCATCAACTCTGTGATAAGCTTTTAAGAAATTTTCTAACTAGGTACTAACCATGCACTAACACATTTTTGATATCGAATTATTGAGTATTTCGGTGTAGTACACCATGTAAAAGGCGTCTAAGCGAGGAGGGGCTGCATTGCCCCCTTGACCTTGGCGCATAACACCTTGCGCCCTTGGTTTCCCGTATAGTGGCGGGGACCACAACCATTCCCAAAGAGGGGTGGCGTCGGCAGGCAGGCGGCAAACCAATTCCCAATAGCCAATCGATGACATACTGCTTCGACCCCAAATTATTGGTGATTATGAACGAATTATCTACCTCTTACGTAACTACAAAGAAATATTTAGTTTCAGAAAGCCAAATTCGCAAAATGTCCGGCGGTTACACCATGTCGCCGAAGGTCGAAATCGCCATTTTATTTTGTCCTTTTGGCGACGATTTGTATTATTTATCGCCTTTTGTACGTGTTCTGTACGCTCGTTTTCAACTACAAACATAAATAAAGGATATCTGTAATCGTAATCTTTTATATTCCCGTATAGCATATAAAATGTTAGTACAAAGTATCCGAGAGGGCACAATTCGGCCAAGGTCAGACCTCGACCCGAGCTTTGTTCTCCGATATTTCCGCGCCCATCCATTGTTGAACGATTTGTATGTAGTAAAATGCATTACTGTATTAAATACAGCTTCATCATGGAACTCTTTCGTCGTTGAGAAAAAGAACTGTTAATGGATCAGGGGTTCTATTTATACAATGCAAATAGTAGCGATCCTCGCCCAAGCGAATCTCGCGAAAAGCTTTACCGTCTTTTCTTTCCTTTTCATTTGAATTGGGTGGATTTTCGCGTAATGCCTTCTTCGTAAAAAACCATTGCCAAATATTCCGCCAGTTCTTGTAGATCAAAGGTTTTATGGCTAGTTTTATGGTCATTCACTTATCTTTAACACACATTTTTATACATACCTATTGTGTTGTCATGGACCTTTTTCTTTTAAAATTTTATGATAATTTGAGTCTTAACTTGTCAGTTCACGTTGCTCCCACTATTTGTCCTAATTAATGTAAATGTAAGAAGGTTGTCAAAGGTCGTACTTTGTTAATTTCTTCGGCTGTTATTAATTTGGACGGAGGTCTATTTGGATTCTATTTAAAGTGAAAATTTTTCGACAAATCACATCTCATTACATCGAATAAGGGTGAAGCCAAACGACCGTCATTTTGTGCGTTGTGAGTCGCGTATTTCGAGTCCGTTTCATATAAAATCCGGGAATGCATTGTCTATGACCTTAGCCTGTATATGAAACGGACTCAAAATACGCGACCCCCAATTCACAAAATTACGCTCGTTGAGGCAAGCCACACGGTGCGGTGCGATGCCGCAGCGTCGACTTTTTGTATGTAGAATGACGCAGTGACGTTGCAACTGCGTCGTTCTTCATACGAAAAATATCCGACGCTGCGGCGCACACTGGATCCAAAATAGAAAATCTTTATTTCGGTCAGAATGTTTTTTGTTTGACAATGAAAACTGAATTTATCAGCAAAAAAACATTCCAAAATTTTTTTCACTGTGAACTATGAATTTTTCAGAAATAACGATAGAAAAAAGTGGTTTGTAATAAAAAGAAGTAGTCTATAAAAAATATACCTAAATATAAAAAAAATCTATTTAAATTTTCAAGCGCCTGTGATCATAAAGATCGCAAACATACAGAGTAGGTCTTCTTATATGAAATTTTGAGGGTCATGCCTTCTATAACCCCTACTAGCTAATATCTTTAGATCATTTTCGTAGAAAGAGTTATGATTATGACAAAAATATACCTTTTTTCCATATAAAAAAAATCATCAACATTTTTTTTCACCATGGACTGACTTTTTAGAAAATTACGTAAGAGTAAAAGTCGTTTGTAATTGAAAGAAGAGGCGTAAAAAAAAAAAATCAGACCTAAATAAAGATTTCGAACCCAAAGTCCACGATTTTCTATTTTGGATCCAGTGTGCGGCACCGCGGCCCGCAATGCATCGTGTGGCTTGGCCGTAAGTAGTTAGTTTCGTTCAGGGACTAGGTATTCCATGTAGTAGGAATATTGATATTGTTCTATTCTACTCGGGTATAATAGATATTAAGTATATCGACTAGGCCTAGAATAATCTAGGCTTTCAATCAAACTAAACCAGATATCTTTTATCTTTGAAGGTCTTTGTCCCATAGATCGACGTTGATAGACTTATAATAGACTAGACTACAATTTTATTGTACAGGGTGAAATTGATATCATTGGAATCCTTTTAAACTAAGAGTCTACCCATCAAACTGAACAACTTTTACTATGGGAGCTAACCGATCGTAGCAAAAGGGTAGACTCTTAGTTTAAAAGGATGCCAATGATATCATTTTCACCCTGTAGAGGCAATCGCGTAACAGTTTGACCTTATCTGGTATGAAAATACACTTTGTTATTTTTCTCTTCTCACCATAAACAAAAGGGCGTCTCTGCTCTGCATTTCTCGTAGGCAATTCGTACTCTGACCCTTTAGAATTAGCCTCGTTGCCTGTTACAATATAATTAGAGTGTATGTAGAGTACTTCACATTCATCCTTTTCACAGTACGTATAATTTATGTAGGTCTTTGAGGAGTTGGTTTATTAGGTACCTACGCTTTGATAAAAATTATGGTAATGATGTAAATTTGCACAAATGTTTGGGATCTCATTATGAAAAGTTTATCGAGTTGTTCTGTTGAGAAATTTTAAAAATACATTGCGAGGGTTGTCCGTAAAAGATTTTGTTTGTTTATAGTTTAATCAAACAAAATTACTTTTACGTTTGTGTTGTTGTTGGTGTTGTTTGCATAAACTTTACACCAACAACAACAGAAACAACAACTGTATATACAGTGCTAAACTAGAATTTCTAGACAGAAACAAACACTTTTCTAAATAGCTTTGCTCTATTGGAAGCTATTTCGACAGCCCGGTAGCACAGTCGGTAGTCAACCTGCCTGCTGTGCCGAGGGTCGCGGGTTCGAATCCCGTAAGGGACAAATATTTGTATGATGAATATGAATATTTGTAAGTACCCGAGTCATGGATGTTTGTATCTATATATGTATTCTATATCGTTGTCTAGTCATCGTAATACAAGTCCAGGCTAGATTCTGGTACTTTAAATGTGACTAGATAATTTGTGTGACATTGTCCACGATATTTACTTACTTAAGTATTTATTTATTTGTGAAAATTTAACTAACATTGAATTTATTTGTTGTTTCAGTATGTCACAGAAAAGATGGGAGGTGCCGAGGGCACCAAATTGGACCTGGACTTCGTGGAAATGGAAAGAGTAAGTAATGTTTACTTTTAGATGTTAATAAGTTTCTATTTTTACTTATACAATGTGTTAATAATTTTACGCAAAGCCCGAACATAATTATTAACGAATAGATAACTTAACAACGTGATAATATTAATGTATACCTAATCAAAATGTTACCTGTAGGGAAAACGGTATGAGGATTTAGGATTACAATTTAATATTTACTTTATGAATATACAGAAAGGTTAGGTTAGGTTTCAGAATATATCTGACTATCCCCTCGGGGAATATAGTTGTGAGCATATGCTATGCTATGCTAAATATACAGAGTTGAATGAGGGTTTTAATTATTAAAGGAAATGAAAGAATCCGCATCCGTTCGCATTGGGCACATACAGGGTGTATGTGCCCATATCGGACCTGAGAGTAGGCCTGTGCCCTGCAGTGGGACGTATAGTAAAGGCTGATGATGATAAAAGAGTAGCTGATAGGTATTAGGTACTCAAAACATTTTTTATATCAAGGAACCTGATATTGCAAAATATCTGTTAGTAATGTCTAATACCTATACTCCCATATTAAAAGTTTACTCGTTCTCTATAAGTAACCATGAATAGGAAATTTGTTCGTTCCTATCTATCTTTTTTTTTCCTCCGTAAAAAAGTGGTAGTTTGTGTAATTATAAAATAACATTTCAGAATATTATTTGTTTTTATAGCATTTGTATAATTTACAATCCCTGCCTATTAAAAAAATTGGATGCAAGGTTTTAACTTTATAACTACACAAAAATAATGCAAAAGTACATTCTAAAATGTAGTTTTGCATTATTTTTATTATAAAGTACTGAAGTCAATAATAGCTGTAATCAATTAATGCTGAACTGAGCCTATTGATTAAACAATATTTCCAAAAAACAAGAATGTCACATTGTAGTCATTGCTGATTTTCAATTTATCGGGTCACTGCTTTTATAATGTTTGTAGTTATTATTATCTCTAAAACCACCAAAAGTGGATACTTTTGTATCTATTTCATAAGTAGTAGTATTTATTTCATTTAACTACTTTATTCTACACACAGACACTTTGATACATACACATATACCTATAAATTTGCGAACATAATTCCTCGGGGTCGTCAGAAACTCCACATTGATAACACACCTTTTAGGCCATAGAGGATGCCAAAACTAGACATGCAAACATTCGGAAAATAATGCTTATTTTATAACCATATTTTCAGAAAACAGACGTGACATGCGAGCTAGTAGAAGAATTACAGACGAAAACCAAAGAATTCCTCCAGCCGAATCCGACAGCGCGCGCCAAGATGGCTGCCGTTAAGGGCATCAGCAAGCTGAGCGGGCAGGCGAAGAGCAACACCTACCCGCAGCCAGAGGGCGTGCTCGGCGACTGCATGCTGCACTACGGCAAGAAGCTGGGCGAGGACACCGCCTTCTGTAAGTAATACACTAAAAGATGGCCGCCCTGAAGGGCATCGACAAGCTGAGCGGGCAGGCGAAGAGCAACACCTACCCGCAGCCAGAGGGCGTGCTCGGCGACTGCATGCTGCACTACGGCAAGAAGCTGGGCGAGGACACCGCCTTCTGTAAGTAATACACTACAAGATGGCCGCCCTGAAGGGCATCGACAAGCTGAGCGGGCAGGCGAAGAGCAACACCTACCAGCAGCCAGAGGGCGTGCTCGGCGACTGCATGCTGCACTACGGCAAGAAGCTGGGCGAGGACACCGCCTTCTGTAAATAATACCACAGTATAAGCATCTATATCCTTACAGTACGGCAACGGATGTACTTGCGCAGAGCAACGGAGGGGGCCTTACGGGGAAGCGGGCGGCGGGGGTCGCATCCCGAACTCTGTATGAAGAGGTTGGTATTGCCTTGCATATCTGCGCATGACAGCGTAAAGACACGGGTGCGGCGGCGGCATGCCCGCCATCAAGAACGTTGCCATACAGTAAGGCTTGTAGTTTTACCTATGGTAATAATCAATACTGTGGTATAAGAAAGAGTATCTAGTACCATAGAGTAAATTTAGTACTTAACTACATACCTACAGTACGGATACTCCCTGCCTCCCCATCAATTTTAACCTCACCCCCTCTGGCAGGACCGTGGCGTAAAATGTAATAAGACGATTCATGTCGAGATTCGTAAAAAATGGCGAGATTCGTAAAAGAACAGTTATATACCACGTTATGTAACTACCAGCACGATCTGAAACAGAAATATTCCTGAAACTCTTACTAAAAGTTTTCTTTGCCAACTAAAATGTTACAATAACATTGTAGCTTCAGGGCCGTAACTTTTAAACAGAGGAGCTGTTTGGAACTTTCCCGTTTCCATCATTAATATTAATGGATTTGAATTATTACACCGTTGCCGTTGGCTTGGCTTGGCTAATATCAGATACAAAATTAATTCACTTCTTAGATGAAAATCTTGTTTCATTTTAACAATTATACATTTTAATAATTATGATTTCCGCGTTAAGCTAACATATAATTTTAAACATATACAGTGTGAATTTGATATTATTGGCATCCTTTGAAACTAATTGTCTAACCATCGAACTGAACAACTTTTACTATGGCAGCAAACCGATCGGAGCAAAAAGAAAATCTCCTGTTGCATACATTTGAGTCGCGAACTCGCGCGTCGACATTGCAGTTTAGTATGGAACAGCTGATTTTTTACTTGCTCCGATCATTTTGCTCCCATAGTAAAAGTTGTTCAGTTTGATGGATAGAGTCTTCTTTTAAAAGGATGCCAATGATATCAATTTCACCCTGTATACTTAAACTCACGACCGTAATCTCTTTCAGGGTGGTCAGAAGCATCAAAACATGAGAACTTAAAGTAATTTCCAAATTCAGTCAGTCATAATCTCGAAATCTCGATTGAATCAAAAGTTTCAAGCAGTGTGTTATTATCATTATAGTGTTTAAATATATTTACAAATATATTCACAAGTAATGTTACATTAGAATGATAAGAGGATAGGCGGGTACCGTGTTTTCCATACAAATGTATTCTTCTGTTTCCTCCCTGGATAATGAAGACACTGGAGCAAAAAAATGTATACCATGCAATCTATGTTACCTCTGCTATGTCCTTATGTTTTGCTTTTTTGCATTAATACTTACGATCTTCGAAAATGACCAATTTTACCGCCCGTTTTCAGACATCCAGCAAACTTTGACGAATATTAAACAACAAAAAAAAACATACAAACATAAAGTCTTTCTCATATTAGTCTTGAAAGAATTATTAAAATCGGTTTAGTTTAGGAGGTGGAAACAGGGGAATACGAATGCTGATTTCGCCGATTTTATGTAGATAAAATCGATCCGAGCTGCAGTTGTCTCTTTGGCGCTCTAGTCGGCGCGGCGCCGGCGGGGTGTATGGGTGGGGCGGATCGGAGAAATACGTATACAGTCGGAAAAGTGACCTATTCTCCAAAGAAGAATGGCAGATTTGGACCCAGCCATTTTTTACGAAAACTAAAAGCCATTCAGAAGGGCGGTCATAATTATTATTCCTTCCATATCTCCAGAAGTCCGGATTCAAAAGTAGAAATTACTAGTAAAATAGACAAATCGTCCAAAAAGCTGTAGCATAACGCAACCACGACAGCTATTTGCATCTAATATTTTCTCTGAGGTATTTTTTGGTTGTTATGGAACGTATTTGGCTTGGTTGAACTGATAGTGTGATTTCGTTTTCTTCCATTATCATAATATTGAATTTTCATTATAATAAACACAAAGAATACGTAGAAGATTGAATGGACTATCTTATAATGAAAGATTATGAGTTTCACACACTTGATACAAAGGGTATCAAAAGAAATACCTTTCCCCCAACTTGTAAAGGTTACAACCAATTAACTTTTTTGTTAGTTTTGTTTCACTCTACACGTATTACTAAGTTTCATTCATGTATGGGATCTCTAAGTCTGGATCTCAAATAACATGGCCGTCCGCCAAACTTCTTTCCATTTCAACCCGCCTATCCTCTTTAAGCCTTTTTATAGGTACTATAGATAAACGTTTATGCCATAGTGACAAGTTATATTTGTATATGTTGTGTGTTCAGCGACAATAAAACTAAACAATGCTATCTATCTCTACAGCACAATGTCTTATCGAGATGGGGGAGGCGATGAAGCAGATGGCAGACGTGAAATACTCGCTCGACGACAACATCAAACAAAGCTTCCTCGAGCCCCTGCATCATCTCCAAACGAAAGATCTCAAGGAAGTTATGGTGAGCTCATTTGATTCATTAGTAAATTATATTTATGTTTTTTAATAGGGACAAACGTGATACCGACTGCTCTCAAACGGTGAAGGAAAACCGCATACGCTGAAGAAGAAATTCAGATGCGTATGTTGAGCACGCGTGGTAGTCTAACGCCCATACACCCTTCCTAGAGGTAGGCCTGTGCCCTGCAGTATATGTCCCGTGCTGTGATTATTATTATTATTATTTAATAATTGTATAAATCAACGAGCTTTTACCTGCGACTTCGTCCGCATAAATTATATACCAGATTTTAAGTCAGATGATAAGCTATCAAACAAAAAAAGTTTCATCAAAATCGGTTCAGTAGTTTTTGCGTGATACTCGAACAAACAAACACCCAAACAAACAAACAAACAGACAGACAAAAAATCCAAAAATTGGTGATTTGGAATCAGGGACATCTAAAAATCATATCGTAATATTTTTTTGTAAATATCTTCAATGTACAGACACACTTCTGTTACAGTTTTATAATAGTTTAGATGTTTTGTCAATCATCATTCTCTTGCTCTTATCTGAATATTTGAGTCGGCGGAATATATCATTTTCTTCGATTCATCAATCTTTTGCAGCACTCACTACTTTCTTACAAATGACATCTTTCACAGCAAGGGTTCGAAAGGATAATATCATTGATAATTATCTTGATAAATATACAACGTGTTAATGACTTAACGCAAAATCTCATACACCCCAACTGATTTATAACAAAATAATTAGATTGAAACAATAATTTCATTATTTTGATAGTTAAAATTAAAAGTTATTCGCATTTTAAGTTTTGAGGCAAAAATGATTTGTTATCATTTCAGCAATGAATGAAAGCGCTAACGTACTCATGGATACATTTTAATAATCTTGTTTTGGTAGTAAGTCGTAGTCGTTCAGTAAATTTTAGACATAAATTAATTAATATTTTGAAAAAAATTACCTATGTTGAAACCATGATAATTCGATTCTGCTCTCGATTCTAAACAAACTACTTTCTAGTTTTGCGTTAATTCATTAACACGTTGCATGTTGATATTATCAACTTGATAATTATTTTTGTAATAATAAAATTATATAGAAAAACCATAAAGTTACTACATCTTCCTGGTATGATACTTTTATGAGAAAAACAGAATGCCACTCAATATGTATCAGAATCTTATCAGAATATGATTTGCGAAAAAAGAAAGTCATAAACACATAATAATCTTTCTCTGTGTTTGCTGTTGATTTTCTGTATTATTTGCTTTTAATTGTGGTACGAACCGAAAACAAGACGCTGTTTGGTCTGAATAAGAGTGCTTTTAAACAAAAACAGCAATTTTTGCATTTTTAGTCAATTTAAGGAACTGTTTGAGGTGTTTCTTAGTTTTTAGTCAAAACTAAGAAACATCGTGGATGATAAAATTATCGAAGAAAATAATTATCTTGGTAATTTCGAAACCTGTTCACAATATTGTGCCAAGGCAATATATATTTGCGTGTGCCACAAAGTCAAATGTGCGTTGTTTTTTGCGTATTTTGGTGTGCAAATAAAGAATATTCAACTTATCTTATTGTTAGTCTTAAAATAACGAAGTTTCTTTCCTTATCTGTGATTACAGTAAAAAAACTTGCTTCATTTTCATTCCAGCATCACCGAAAGAAACTACAGGGGCGTAGGCTTGACTTCGACTGCAAGCGGCGTAGACAAACCAAAGGTGATCATCGTATGTTTGCTTTTATATCTATTCTTATTACCTTAAGTTATTTATTTATTTTTCTAATTTATTCTTTTATTATCTGATG
This sequence comes from Agonopterix subpropinquella, assembly GCA_922987775.1. Taxonomy (NCBI): domain Eukaryota; kingdom Metazoa; phylum Arthropoda; class Insecta; order Lepidoptera; family Depressariidae; genus Agonopterix; species Agonopterix subpropinquella. The sequence continues at coordinate 8,214,905 of OV277708.1, read as the reverse complement.
TAAACCAGGCCCTGGTAGGGTCAGCCCTTATATGAGTCCAAGTCACTGCAATACTCCAAGGCAGGGTATGTGGAAACTTTGAGCCAGGAAGCTAAAGAAGACCTATGTAAAGTTGGACAGCCTAAGGAAGCTCCCACCGCTCACAAATTCACTCCATTTTAGGCTAAACAGTGTAATTAATCATCATTCGTAGCACCCTTTCAGCTTTCTTGTGTATATAGTTCGTTTCACATAAGAATTCCCGCGAATCTACCAATTTTGAGATCATTTAATGGAAAGGATCTATTTATTACCGTGCTAGACGCGTTTTAAAGATCAAACAACGTATTCTATTGTTTCATTCTATACACCAGCGTCTCTTATGCGCTGGAACCACCACCGTGAGGCTTCTAACGACATAAATACAAAACCTATTTAGTACTACGTACTTATTTTGTTGGTTCTGGGGACTTCTTATGTGAAATGGAGAGAATAATTAACGAAATCTAGTAGGTAACGTTTAAAATTGACAAGCAAAAGAGTCCTATATTGTATGGTATTAAAAACTACATTTCTATACTAACTTTAAATAAAACCTTGCGCCATAGCGATGAGAGATTCAAATTGCTTGTCAAGTTTTAAATCTGCATTTTAGATTGCATTTATAATGATAACTAAATCATTCGAATATAAACCCTAAAGCTTTAACATTTACACTACAAATCCTATAATGAAAGCTCGTTTCTTTCATGTTTGCTGTTGCCCTGCGTCCATGCCGATCCCTACCATTCATTGCCTGAGTTTTGTTTTCCTGCGTTTGGTCTGTATTTTTGATTTTTTATTTTATTTTTAATAATAATAATAACGTGTACGTAACGTGCACGTGTACGTGCCCGTACTAACTCGCCGTAGAAGCGTACACACATTAGGTGCTCACATTCCAGACGATGAGATTCGGCAGGCGGAGGACAAGTTCGCAGAGTCGCTTCAACTCGCACAGATTGGCATGTTCAATCTACTCGATAATGATGTAAGTTGGATTTCTTTATTTTATTTTATACGGGTATTAAATTAAATGGGACACTTACTTAAAGGGGTGATTCAGACCATAAAACTGATCAACTTTCTCTATGGGACCAATATCGAAATCGCGAAAAAAAATCTGCTGTCCCATACATTTCAGTCGAGTTATGTTTGCAGTTTTGTATGGGACAGCGGAACTTTTTTCGCGATTTCAGTGTTGGTCCCATAGTAAAAATTGTTCAGTTTGATCTGAAGCACCCCTTTAAGTAAATGTCCCATTTAATTTTACACTCTGTATTATGTACTATTGTATCTTAGAGGAATATGGAGGTCTAGCATTTAATTAAATAGGTTCCTTAGGTAGCGTAACAGCACTTTCGCGTTACAGAGCATCATTCGATAGACGTCATATTTCACACCCTCCCGCGCGGATCCGCTACCTAAGGAACCTACTCAGTTAAGTGTGGTACATGTACACAATAAATCATCATGTCTTGAGTCTTGCCGTTACGACTAACAAATCAATAACATAATTTTAAAACTTAATTATGTTTAAACTTAACTATCATTATTTATTAATTATTTGAGTTTCCTATATTTCTCCAATGTTGAACGCGGTTTCAAATATTTTGTTTGGTTTGACTAAATAATAAACTTGTAACGAACGAAAAAAACTATGCCAGACTCGGAACTCAATAGATTATTTACTTATTATTATTATTATTTACAATTATATTTTGTATGCAGTTAGAGCAAGTGGCTCAGCTAACGTTCTTCGCGGAGGGACTGCTCGAGTATCACCAGCAATGCACAGAGATCTTACAAGGACTCGTGACTACGCTTATGGAGAAGTTAGTATCTTTTCTATGATATACTGGTCTTTTTCCTTAGTTCGAAATATGGCATATTATGCATACTAGGACTTATTCTATTATGTTAATCTTTGTGACAACTGCTATTGACGATCAAGTCAATACAACGCTAATCTTATCGAAAACACACGTGTGAAGTTATGTGTGTATGACAATAATCTTTCTGGGGTCTTCTTCTAAAGCTTCAATGACAACCTCTTCAAGCATGCAAGATTCACTTCTAGCATATTCGACAATGTCTACAAAAAACAAGCAGTCAGCACATGCTTCGCCAAACAAATAATACAACAACCAGTAATCAGCAACATGCTTTATCAACTTACTAAACTAAAATCTAGCATATTCGACAATGTCTACAAAAAACAAGCAGTCAGCACATGCTTCGCCAAACAAATAATACAACAACCAGTAATCAGCAACATGCTTTATCAACTTACTAAACTAAAATCTAGCATATTCGACAATGTCTACAAAAAACAAGCAGTCAGCACATGCTTCGCCAAACAAATAATACAACAACCAGTAATCAGCAACATGCTTTATCAACTTACTAAACTAAAATCTAGCATATTCGACAATGTCTACAAAAAACAAGCAGTCAGCACATGCTTCGCCAAACAAATAATACAACAACCAGTAATCAGCAACATGCTTCGTTAAAACCATAAACAGTTCGAGATCTGCAACATGCTTTATCAACTAACTAAACTAAAATCTATATTTACGAGTACTTTCAAGATGAAATCTACAGGGTCCTTCTTAATATGCTCCGCGGTTTTAAGAGATCAGAACATCAAACAGAACAACTTTTTATATGGGATGTTCGTCCTATCGATAAAGTTGTTCAGCTTGATGGTCTGATCATTTCCTTCAAAAACCGTTAGCATATAAAGAAGGACCCTGTATATCAAGTGATGATAGATTTAAGATAGAAGGTTAATTAACCTTTTGCAAAAACACTGTAAATTACCTAATATTTATCCCTTAATCGCCTAGTAATGGAAAGGTATAGGGAAATAAACTAAGTGAAACTTCGTCCGCGTTACAGGAAAGAAGAAGCTCTCAGCCGTCCCAAGCTGGAATTCGTGCCGAAGACGCTAGCGGACCTCCACATCGAGGGGATCCACGACCTGAACAATGGTAGGCGGTACGGTTCCACCCAGAGCCTCTCCCGCCCCCGCAACCCCATCCCCCCCTCGTCCTCCGTCGGCGACCTTAGCACAGACCCCTTCAAAGCCTGGGAGGCTCCCAAACAACCCTGGGACGCGAAGCCGAACATAAGGCCCGTGCACAAGAGGCCCAGTATGCCGGCGCCTGGATTCAAACCACACCCGGCGCCGAGAAATCAATTCAATGGAATTATGGACCCTTGGGCAGGTGATTTAGGTTTTATTTTGCTGGTTTATTTTTCGTTGGTTTTTGTTTGTGGATTGTGGGCGGTGGTGATTTTGGGGTTTAATGGTTGGGGAGATGTTGTGTTGGAGATTTTTACGCGTGGGCCGATAATTAAGAGGCATACTGCGGTTACACTAGCGCCACACTGAATTATCATTAATTCCTTTCTATAGGATATGAAGGCGTCCGTTTCTAATACCGAAACTCCGCTACGCCGACGAGCGCCTTCAATATACGGGTGTAACAAAACACCCTATTAATACACCCCCTTAGGGTGCTTCAAACCATCAAACTTAACAACTTTCACTATGGAGCCAACTTCGAAATCGGGAAAGAAAAATCAGCTGTCATACATTTGAGTCGAGTTGGTACTGCAGTCATATGAATCTAAACTATTATAAAACTGTAACAGAAGTGTGTCTGTACATTGAAGATATTTACAAAAAAAAGATTACGATATGGTTTTTAGGCTTCCCTGATTCCAAGTCACAAATTTTTGGACTTTTTGTCTGTCTGTTTGTTTGTTTGTTTGTATGTATGTTTGTTTGTTTGGGTGTTTGTTTGTTCGAGTATCACGCAAAAACTACTGAACCGATTTTGATGAAACTTTTTTTGTTTGATAGCTTATGATTGACTTAAAATCTGGTATATAATTTATGCGGACGAAGTCGCGGGTAAAAGCTCGTAGTAATATTATTATCTATTCATAATTATGCTGCGGTTGTGTATGAAACAGTTGTTTTTTTAACGATTTCGTAATTTATTGAAATTTGTTCAGTTTGATGGTCTCAAGCACTCCCTGTTTTTAACAAAACACCTGAATCTTTTCTTCTTTCTTTTATTTTTATTTTATATAGATTTCTTTCTACAGAAACTTTTTATAGATTTCTTCTGTAGAAAGAAATCTATAAAAATTCAGAGTGGCGCTAGTGTACATGGTCATCTTTAAAAAACATATATTCAAAGAAGAAACGAATAATGCCTTTTCACACATTCGTTTTCTTTTGCGTCATGGGTTAGGTTGAAAATGTACAAAGCCTTTATCGACAATATCGTGATCGCGTACACAAAAACGCATGAAACTAGCGCGATGAAAATAAATGTGGGAAAAGGTCAATAATATTACAATTTATAGTAAAAACTAGCAGTCCACAGTCAAAACCTATAATATTTGTTCACACATACCACAGAGGTCACTATCGCACGCTTCACACGAGGTTATGGCACTTGGTGGGAGGAACACTTAACATTACATTCATTTGTAACTAATTATTCCATCTAGTTATAGATAACAATACAACGTCATCTAAATTAACGTTTTTAATCCGTTCATTGGTATTGGCAGGATAGTTGCATAGCGATAATTATAATACACTCGACAACAATGAAAACGGGTCACCAACATACCTTAATATCTCGGAAATTAAGAATGATAGCTTATTCAAATAAAAAGTATTTCATAGATTATTTAATACTTCTTAAATTAATTGATAACATTTTTAGTGTTCATTTGTTTGACTTAATTAAAATACATAAATACAAATGCGTCAATTCTATCGCAGACCAAAAATTGAAAATAACCAAAAAATTTTTTTTCATAAAATCATGTTTTTTAGGTTTTATTCCGTTTTATTGGCATTAATTTATAGCAACCAGAAATTTTATTAATTTAAGTAGTAGTATTAAATTTTCTATAAAATACTTTTTATTTGAATAAGCTATCATTCCTAGTTTCTGAGATATTAAGGTTTATGTTGTTGGTGACTCGTGGTGACCCGTTTTCATTGTTGTCGAGTGTAAATTAGTTTGTCACGGAACGGAATTAATTGGAATAAATATAAAATTATTTTATTTATAACTAGTTTCGCGGAAGTACTGAGAAACTATGGAACGAGTGGGAATTATATATTATTCCCAGAATAAACTATATTTACGCAGTACGAAATTATGATATGATAAACGGATTCAGATATGACTATAACACGTATTTAAGAGTTACATCAGACGTGTTACAGTTAGTGGGGACATGGCAAATTATAAGTGCATATGCTCACGACTACATTCTCAGAGTAGTCAGAGATATTATGAAACCTTTAGAACATCCACGTTACGACAAATTATTATATGCGAAAATTATTTTTTATTGTATGTAATGCTATTTGAAATGTACTTACATATATTTAAACGCGGTGACCACAGCATAGAAAGATGTCAATTATAATAATAAGGATAAAATGGGTGGGGAATTTTTGCTTACTCATTTCACCTAGGAATGGACATGCTACCTGATGTAAATATTGTAAACACTTTATGGGGTTCCCTTTCGTAAAACCTTTAAAATGTTGATGCTAGAGATTGTTGTAACGATTCTTCACAAGATTTGTTTGGGGTTTTTCTCACATGCGTTTTAACAGCGGCGACAACAAGATTGTTTTTAGAGCACGATTGACCTCGGTACCGACTTTTCTTCGATTCTATTTACTAGGCAACAACATTCAAATGTCCCCCAACCACGCAACTGCACGGCTGGGTGATTGGAAGGAATTTGAATGTTGTTTTCTAGTAAATAGAGTTTACACTTGCCAATAATAAACACAAGTTCGTCGAACTCTAAAATATCTAAACCAGCTTCAAACCAGCCCACATGATCGCAGTACCTAAAAACCGTTCTGCAGAATCAACAATGAAACAACAGTATTTTACTAAAATGTAATTTATGTACAAAAGGTTTCCGATTTTGCTTTCACTGGTTAAATGCCTTGTACACATTGTCAAATTAAAATTAAAATTAAAACGCGATACTGCCAGTGTTAAAACGCTCGTGTGAAAAAGGACTTCATGTAGATACCAAAGTAGTTTCTTTTTCAAGCTTGTTCTTGTAACTGACAGCGGTCCAAGGTGTGCACTTAACAGGCGTGGTTCGAATCTGTACAGTACAGTGATACATTTACTTTTCAGGTTGCCGATATTATCCAGTCCCATCCCAACCTTTCCTAATTAAGTTACTTTATAGTATAATTATTATTTCAACTTTATGCAAAGTGACACGTTTTCCTTCGTATTTGAGATATGATTTGACTCCTTTTTTTTATTAGGGGTATTTTCGATTAAAACGCGTCTATCTTCGACCGGTACATTATGCATTTAAAGCCTGACCAGAATTATAAAAAACCCGGTTTGGGGTCGCTGCAATCGACTATAACCTTTAAGTCAGTGTTTCAAGTACAAAAATTTATTTCAATGATTTTCCGCAACATGACGTGGTTTTTATTTTACTGGTCGGGCTGTATAATGTTTACTAAACGCAAAGAAAACGTTTGACTTGCATATAGTCGATATTAATTGTTAATGTATGTATGTATTACTTACTTTTTCCATATGATGATATGTGTTGAAGTAAACCTCTCGATAAGTTTCGTAACTATTCTTGTGTGGTCTTCAACTTCCAGTTTGTTGAGCGAGTAGAAGGTATTGAATGTTGATTCTCTTTCTATCTTTAAACGTGTTCAATGTTCAGTCATTCACAGACGAACATATTGACATGCAGTCATGCACACACAATGCTTTAGTTTACCTTGCGTCATTGTAGTTCCAAGTCAGAAGACCTTTACAATAAAACAAAATTTACGATTGTATTAAATTTTTATCTGCGCTTTACAACAAACTACTTACAGATGAGATAATGGCCGTGGATATAGCTACCTACGACTATAATCTCATAGGAACGTAAATTTTTAATAGGCAAGGTTGCGATTCGATTCTAGCAAAAATGTTGTTCAAACATTATTCGTTTCAAAATAAAATGCGTAGAATTTAGGTACAAAAAACGTCTATTAAGTTACAAAAATGTGAGGCGTGTTTTTGCTTTGATTAATTATATGTCAAGATAAAGCCTCACGATTCTAACGTACCAAATAAAACGGGCCAACTTCCTTAGGTTGGTGTGCGTCAGGCGTCATACAAATTATCGATGTGTGCCTGCATAGTAGCAGGGTTTATTAGCCTAGACAGGGTGATATTTTTTCCGACGCGTTCGTAGCTTCGACTGTCTATCTTGACGTATAACTTATCAAAGGTTATTTGTTGGGTCGCGAAGAAGGCGGTTCGCACGCCGGTACCCCGGAGCATAAGCCGCCCTCCAACCTGGAGCTGTTCCCCGGCTCGGGCAACATGCAGCAGCGCTCCAACAACGGTAACACATCACACACATAGAGACACACGGACGCCTATAAACAGAGTTGTAATCTACAACCCAGCGGTGCGATGCACTGGGTGTTGCATTAGGTACCTACTGGTACCTACTTTAAAGGGTGACTGTATGGCGACCGCTGTGCTCTTTCACGCCGCACATGTGCAGATGTGCTCTCATGTGGCTAGCGTATAAATTGTACTCAGACAACAATAACAGTCCACAAGGAACCTATAGGAAACTAGCAAAAATATCACATTTTGATAAGCATAACTCCACGAAAATCTAGTGAAGCTGCTTTTCTGATATCTTTAAATGTTTTGTATCAATTATGCCTATAGCTGTAACAGCTGTAACAGCTATAGCTGTTTCGCGACGACGGTGAACTATCGTGGTTTTACGTTTGGATGTGTTGTGCAATTTCCAAAATGTGTATTATATTCCAAAAGTGCACTGACAATATTATATCCCTATTTTGGATAGTCGCATTTTTACTGGGTCCACTATAGGTTACAACTCTGTGATTAGTTGCAACAACGTCGTTTTTTACCGTTTAGAACACCAACTCTTTGCATGAATTATACAGACCATCAAGTTACTGACTACTTGGTCACTTTAGTATCTCTAGCTAATTTTATTCCTAGTTTTAAAATAGTAATGCGTAATATTATAGTTTTAATCAAAATTCGGAAATTTATTAGCGTACATTCGTACGAAGCGCAATTTTATTAGTTTCGTTTTGACACAGTACCTAGAAATTAGATGTAGTTTTCCTGGCAATAAATAGTACACACAAACACACACACACTCACATACACAAATTCATTAGTTACTTCCAGTTGCTCATTTTTGGGTTTTATTAAAAATATGTGTGATTTTATTACCTTTCGGTTTGGCTTGTTAGATTTCTACGCGTTTTTAGGTTTTGACAATCGTTAAACGTTTTACATTGTGCATGTCAAATCATTTCATTTGAGCTTCAACCATACATAGGGCTTCTTTTCGATGCTCCATAGTTTATATCAGTACAGGCATGTTGTGATATCGTCTTAGCGCTTCCATAAAGTCACATTATTAGTGATTTAACATTATCATAATTAAAATTAATCTAATATCGTTCAGATAATTCATGTTAATTTACGGAATACATAACTAAAGAAAATACATTGAGACGATGAAACAAATAAGCAGCAAGGCCTTTCTAGTCACTAATTTGCGCTAACAAGGGAATTATTAAACCTATGTCAATAGGGTCGCAATATTTCGGAAAATAATTGAAAAAATGTCTCGCGAAATAGTGACCTTCATTAGTGATTTGCCTCTGCCTTTCTTTTGTTATATGTTCCGTGTGCCAATTAGTGTCCATTTCATTTTCTATAGTGAATACTATGTGTAATCTGAAATCTCTCAGCAAATAAATTAATAAGCTTTCGTTAAACTCTTTAGTTTTAATCGTTTTGGTGCTGTGGTGTGTGAAATAACGTTTGTGTTTACATATCGTTGTCGCGTTAATGTTTGCTGTTTCACTACTACGCCCATAAACGATGTTTGCAGGGTGAAATTAAATTTCTGCGAAAGAAAAGAGTATAAGATTTTATTTTGAATAAAAATTCAATTCACTCTGTATGGTTTGAACGTTGCTAAAGTCTTTTTTAAATATTTTAGCAATGTTTACGCTTTCGGATTCGTTCTCGACTTGCTCTTGCAACATTGGTTTTTTAAGACTTATATTTTGACAGGGTACTTAAGTGGAGTCAGAACGAATTATCAATCATAATCAGCTTGACCTAACTGTGTATTGGCTACATTGTATGTTAAGCCGTATTGTTACAGTTTAAAAATTATACAGTGATTAAAAGAAACGAATTTATAAAGTAATGTAATCATTTTTTTACATATTTATAACATAAGCATTAAGCATATGCTTGGCTTGCAACTATATTCCCCGAGGGGGTATTCTAAGCATAGATGAAGCATAGAGACTTTTTGAAAATTCTGGACATCCACGATTCACTAGTAGTACTTAATTTACTCTATGGTAGTACCGAAACTGACCAATGTGACGGATGGTGAGCCCGTCGCGGTCGTCGCCACCTATAAATTTGTACCTATACAAAGGAACAAATAAAAACATTGTGTTAAACAGAACGCCTTATTAAATTATTTACACGATAAAGGCCCGAATATGAAAGTTTACCTGACCCTTACGGTTAATTTAGAATACGGTAAATACTAAATACGTACGCAAAACTGCGCATCCTAATCACTGTATGGCTTTTAAACTGTAGCAAAGTAGTGCAACGAACGGTTACTTGACAATGTGCTTGACGGTGACGCAGCGTCGCCACTTCCGTCGCCGGTGAAGTCGCCCGCGCGGACGCCCGTCGCGCCGGCCAAGGGCCCGTGCTGCACCGCGCTCTACGACTTCGATCCTGAGAACCCCGGCGAACTGGGATTCAAGGTAATTTCAATTTTAAACTTACTGCAATAGAAACTAAAATAACAGGCCTGTCACTCCCATCTGTATGGCTTTATTGTATGTATACAGGTTCTTAATATGCTGACGGTTTTTTAATGGGGTGATCCCATTAAGTTGGTGATCCAGACCATAAACTAAACAACTTTCTTCACGCCAACATCGAAACAGCGAAAAAAAATTTTTTATATAGTAATAGCACTCCTGAAGTATGATTTTTTAAAGTCAAATCAGCAGTAGAAAGATGCATATCTCCATAGTCATATTGACATTTTCAACTGCTGAGTTCAAAGTATGAGTTTCAAAAATCGCACTCCTGATCCCTTTAAATACCGTCAGCATTTTAAGAAAAATCCTGTAAAGACTATTTAAGGGAAAGGCCGATATTTTAGCGGGTTCGGTTTTCACGATTTCAAAATTGTTCACATAGGTTTGTCATCTGAATTTGGTTAGTGGAACGAAAATTTTCCAATATTTGTTTTTGAGAATCATGCTTACGCCGGTGCGGGTTGTAAGCGACGCGCGGGCCACGAGCTAGGTGTTGCCCGTTGTACCGTTTCATAATGAAAACTGAACCGCGATAGTTATTTTCATAGTGCGAACCGCGCGCTTGCCACCCGGGCGGTCAGCGTGACTCTGAAACCAGTCTAAGTTAGTGAGGCATTACCTTTTTTCCATGCTATTGTATCATTGTTAAAATGGGACAAAAGTAAAGTAATTGATAAACGAACCCCGAGGTACACACGTCGACAAAGATCAACCTGAACTCTATGTTCATGGGCATAAAGTTCAACTATCAGTAGATTGATCCGTCGCCGTGTATCCGTACCTAAGACGCCAATATACCAATATTAACCTAAATTTCAATCGGCAGGAGAACGACCTGATCACGCTGATCAACAAAGTAGACGACAACTGGTTCGAGGGGTCCGTCAACGGTAAGACGGGCTACTTCCCGATCAGCTACGTGCAAGTCACGGTGCCGCTGCCCAACATGTAAGCCTGCGGGCTGCGGGCGCACGCCCCACCACGGACGTATTCACTGTCTTAGCTAATACAACTTGTTTGTTAGGGACGCACACACTTTGAATGCCTTCGCGAGACTCTTTTTGTTTTAACCTGCAGAATAATTGTTTATACTTATCAGTTTACCCTGATACTATACAGGGTATTAGGGTAAACAGTTGCATTACTTTATAGACGGAGATCCGACCGTAAAATTATGCACCTATTCCTTAGGCGAACGAAATGTAATTCTAGTGTATGTTTATACAGTGGTTAATTCAACGCCGCCAAGTTGCCTAAAAAAATCTTGCCGCAAGTGCCTTTTCCATTATAATTTTTGGTATAACTTTTTCCACGTGTTTGTTAGGGAAGTGAATGAGGTGCCATCGGAAGGAGACTGGTCTAAAGTACTTTAAAAACTAGGGTTGCCACTTCTCAATCGGCCGCAAGACTAGGGTTGTCAGATTCAAAAATGACATATTTGGACCTGGCAACCCTATAGTTGCGGCAGATTGAGAGGTGGCAACCCTATTTTTTTAAGTATTTTAGACCAGTCTCCTTCCGATGGCACCTCATTCACTTTCCTAACAAACACGTGGAAAAAGTTATACCAAAAATTATAATGGAAAAGGCACTTGCGGCAAGATTTTTTTAGGCAACTTGGCGGCGTTGAATTAACCTCTGTATAAACATACGCTAGAATTACATTTCGTTCGCCTAAGGAATAGGTGCATAATTTTACGGTCGGATCTCGGACTATTAGGAGATGATTGTACCCATCGCACTGAACAACTTTCCCTAAGAAACCTATAGGAAATTCACAAAAATATATTTCGACTTTTCATACTAACGTTCGAGCAGTTGTTTGCTTTTAGTATGGAAAGTCCTTTTTTTTTTGTATTTTCCTATAGGTTTCTTTGGGAAAGTTGTTCAGTATCATGGGTACAATCACCCCTTAAAGTAATGCAACTGTTTACCTTAACACCCTGTAGACTTTATGATACAGAATTGTTCTGAGTTTTGTATCTATCACTCCTGCAAAAGATTAAAAGCAATCTGTCTGCATGAGGTCTTAATAAGTCCAATCTGATTAAGAATACAGATTATATCGAATGATATTATACCAAAAAGAAGCAGATCTTCCTAGCCCACGGAAAGTAAAGACTCGAAAAAGACCCAATTGGGTATTCTTTCAATAGTCTGTACTCTGTATCAAGCAATGCTCCGAGCGAGACAGCAGTGACGCGGCACAATTTTAAGCGCCATTTTCGATTAATGTAACAGCATGTGTATAATATCATTGGATATATCCTACTTATGTGGACTGTAAGCAAATCTTTTGTCGGTTTAAATACACGTGTGTCGGTTGCATTGTTTTTTGTGCAAGTACCAGTTTTCAGTGCATCATCGACGTGCGAATGTTATACCACTAAATTGTTAATAACGGTAGGACCGTTGCGTTGATATCATGTGTTAATTAATTACAATTCTAAATGTAATTCAAACAAGTACCTATTCTAGATGGAAGAATTATAAGGAATGTGCGAGTGAGTCCTTAATGACTAGTTGTACTACATAATCAATTGTTATTATGTCACTTTACGCAGTATTACGTAGATGATTATGTATAATTTGAATCTGTAACTGTGTCAAAAGCTCAATGTTAAATTATGAAGTTTTATCCTTCCTGAACATCCTCTGATGAATTTTATTTACTGGCCTATCATTGTATGAATTATGTAAGTAATTTTATTACCTCGGTCTTCCGATTGATTTTAGAACCCTTTATTGCGTATAATTTTCTCATATTAAATTATTTTCGCATTTAGAAAGCCAAAGTTATGGAAGACATTTCAGCATATAGAATGGTAGGAATGTTTGCAAAAATGTTGCCATTTTAACTGATGACTTGTTTATTATTGTTCTTTATGAATATGGTTATGAATTTGCTGTTAGGTGCATCTGTATAATTATTTTAATAATTCAACTATAAAAGCCGATACCTTTGGTATAAGATAGTATGAGTGCAGGTCTGGTTTCCCTCTACCAGAATTTACCTTTATGATGTCCATCTATGAATTAACATGAACATTATCATGTTTTATAAAATAGTCTGTAATGTTTGGGATAATGGTAGAGGAATGTCGGCACGTTGTTCAAGGACACTGATTAGAATGATAACGTGTTTGTACATCGTTCAATGAGGCAAGTTATAGCCTAGAACAATTAAAAACGCGGTATTGCAAGTTAAATTCCGATCAGCGTCCAAATGGTCTAGAATGGCAGCAAGACGCGACTGTCGCCTTACCACTTTCTCCTTGCACAGAAATTTGTGAAATATACAGGGTGTAACAAAACACCCTAGTAATACTTAATGGGGGTGCTTCAGACCATCAAACTGAACAACTTTCACTATAGAGCCAAAATCGAGAAAAAAAAATCTGCTGTCCCATACAAAACTGCAGTACCGACTCGTCTAAAATGTATGGACAGCAGATTTTTTTATTTTTTCTCGATGTTGGCTCCATAGTGAAAGTTGTTCAGTTTGATGGTCTGAAGCACCCCCTTAAGTATTACTAGGGTGATTTGTTACACCCTGTAAAGGTGCGACAGAAGCTAGCTCGCATCGTGCTAGGCCAACAGCAGAGCATCTGTGGAAGCACCGCGAGATGCGTTGTTATAAGCCCGCTGGAGGCAAAAGGCCTTGAGGCAGTATCAATTCTGAGAAGTGATATTTTGAAGTAATGTTTGTACATTAGTTAATTTTACTGTGAATCTATTTTTGTAGATGCACTATCGTCTGTATAATATCCCCCTTTGACGTAAATGTAATTAGTTTAATTGTTTATTTTCCTTGTTTTGTACCCTTCAATGAATGCACAGGATGTAATGTTTTATTAGGATCGTAATGTAACTAGTTAACATATGAGATTAGATTTTATAGTTATATCATTGCGGGTAATTATTTATCTAAATGGAGAAATGTATACAAACAATGTAACGTATATTATACACATGATAAAAGAAGTGATGGAAATGTAAGAATTGTTGAAATCTTGCCAGAAAATATGTGGCGTTTCGATGTTTGGTGTGTTATTGGCGAACTATAATAATAAATAATATTATAATGTCATTGTGATAACGTTAGATATCATGCTGCGTTGGTGCAGTGTCCTATACCATATTGTCTACATTAAGTTTACATTTTTTATTTTTTTTATTCCATACTTTATTTTCATTCATTTGCATAATATTTTCTTTAGTCATTGTAACCTACCTACCTACCTAGTACCTAGACAGCTATCTTCTTTACATTTTAATTTTTTTGTATTAATAAAAAAACATATTAGTAATTTTATTCCGTGGCATTTCAATAGTGTCTACCTATTGTTAAAATGTATTTTAAAAATGCACATAAGTATGAACTTAAGATCTTAAATCATATTCCACTTTGTCCAATATTGATGTTGCAGTAATATCGAACATAATTTCTAAAAGCAAATATTTATCTTTATTGTCGTAAACAAAGCAGACCCCATTGAATCACTTTTCTGGCATACAAAAGACAATACCTAGATCTAATGTTAGATGTATGTAAGTTCATAAATAATTGTTCTATCTTCAAGTGTCTCTTAATGTAAGTAAATTTGAGTAATCACATTCATCGAGAATGTAATGTTTAAATGTTTGGTGTGCGATGCTCCACGCGGTATGTAAACAAACAAACAAACATCCGCTACCGAGCATCATCTATCATTAATACTTTCTCAATATACTACGTACAATTTAATCTGAAGTTGAACGATGTTCTCTGTCCTTCCATGGAATGGGTTCGGACTGTTGTTGTATTTTAAGATTCTACGTCAGCTCCACACGAGTTTTCTATTAACTGCATACATTTACATAAACGAGCGCAAAACGAACTCGTGCCACTCAAAGGTCAGCCGATAACTGTTTTGTATAGAAATTTAAGTAGGTAACAATGTTCTTATCATGTATGTAATTATGTAGAAACTCGTGTGGGTTGTGTTGAGAAAATGTGTAAATTGACAAAATGAAGAGGACCTATTTTATAGTAGTCGTTTACTGTGTTGGTTCAGTGTTGCTTTACAACATTCGGAGTCTCCGACCGTTTGGGAGGATCGATGCTTGAAGATTAATTATCTCTGTAAAAACATGTGGCCTCAAACAAAGAGAGTTTAAACTGAAAGTCATTGCACCTTTTGCGTTGTAAGACGACTGTAAATAGAATAAAACTGCGTATAAAATTTGCGTCATTACATCTTTCCAGGAAGCAAAACATTTGGCAGAAAAACGGGACATTCATTATCAACAAGTAGATAAGTATTTAGAACTTTGCGCTCTATTCTATTTATACTACATCGGTAACGGAAAACGTACATTGACTTTTTTATAACTGAATTTCCCAACGGATTTTTGCGTGATTCACGTATATATCGCTAATCAGAATCACGCATGACACAGCGTCAAAAATGTGTTGGATACACTTTTGTTTCATGTCCTAATACTACTTTGATATCAAATTAAACACTTTTTATTAGTCATTTAATTAGGTATATAAATACGGAAGTTTATCCTACATATTTTTGAGGCTGACTGTACGATATTGGTACCGATTCGGACTGTGCCACGACTTAACTAAATTTATTCCTGTCACTTTCTAAAATAAGATTAAGAAAAGAGACAGAAAACCAACAACTGACTTTAGTGCTGTCAAAGTGACGTTACACGCCCAAAATAAGATGCCATCATAATGTACGCCATCTTATTTAAGGCGTTTTTGGGCGGGTAACGTCACTTTGACAGCACTAAAGTCAGTTGTTGGTTTTCTGTCTCTTTTCTTAATCTTATTTTAGAAAGTGAGTGAATACATTTAGTTAACGTGGCACAGTCCGAATCGGTGCCATTGATCGTTTATCTATCCTCCAAAAGGAAGAAGACTCTCTAAAATAAGGGATCTAAATATTTTGCTATTGGCGCGTGACCGTCTGTTATGGTGTAATATTCTTGTTCATGTTACTGTAATCTTAATACTGTAATTTGATAGATTAACTTAAAGATTTACGAGATGTAATACAAATATTATTGATTTGTATTAACAATTTATCCCGAAACTTATTGCTCGTTTTCGCCTCCTAATAAAATGTTAACAATTAAATACATTGGTTTTATTTCATTAGTTACCGGCCACTAACCAATATATGCTAGGTACCTCCCTGTACGTTTTATTAATTACGCCTACCTACTACCTACCAATGCAATGTACAAAATAGTTATAGTTAGGTAGGTAGTTAGGACATGCAGGTCTAGCATGATTTCTCTACACGCGCGCGACGCGCCTTCGCTGCATACAAAATAACCTGTTCCCGCGCTTTTCGGAGAGCGAAAGCCGCGCTTGCCGCGACTTGTAGTATGGCAAAAAGCCGAGTCGCGCCCAAGTAGAGAAATCATGCTAGAGGGTCTGGAGTGCGATTTTTTAACCGACTTCAAAAAAAGGAGTAGGTTCTCAGTTCGACCGTATATTTTTTTTTTTTTATGTGTGTTCGCGGATAACTTCTTCGTTTATGAACCGATTGTAATGATTCTTTTTTTGTTGGAAAGGAGATATCCCAAGGGTGGTCCCATGATAAGGAAACCAGGATCTGATGATGGCATCCCAGAGAAATCGAGGGGAACCTTCGAAAATCGTACTGCCGACTAGTGCGTTTCTTAATTTAAAGCACTCCTATTAAATCGAACTAATGAATTCACCACTGAAAATTGTGAAATAAACAAAATTTTAACAAAAAATTAAAACCGCCTTCAAAAAAACTAAAAAGTTAAAAAATAATATTGCAGCCTATGACTTTTTCGTTCGCATCATAAGAACATTAATTTGTTTTATAGAAGTCGGTGTCAAGCCAAGCCAAAAAATGCAAGCCATGTCGCGAATCGTACCGGCTTGACAGCGACTTCAATAAAACAAATTAATGTTCTTATGATGCGAACGAAAAAGTCATAGGCTGCAATATTATTTTTTAACTTTTTAGTTTTTTTGAAGGCGGTTTTAATTTTTTGTTATTAATCCCATACGTAATCAACCGAAATAGGTTTATAATTTGAAAACCATAACTAGTCCTACTCATTTTTAAAATACTGTGCATCATACAGTACTCTCTGTACAGTACCTATTCCAGCTTCCTAGCTACCACCGAGAGAACTGTCAAAATGGCAGGGTCAGCATTTTTAAAAAACGTTATCAGTTATTTCCATTTTTAGTACCAGGAAGCTGGCATAGGTAGGTATAAATCAATGTTTAGTACCTACCTAATTACAAAGCACAGAGTACTATAAATAATTACAAACAAAGGGTCAGTAGGTACTAAGTACACAACGGCTGATGAGGAACGGGATAGAGGGGATCGTTGCAAGGTGTTTCCTGTTATGCTAGGGGGACCAGAGGGGAAAGGAAGATCTCTACGTGTGTAAGTTTGGTGACAAGTCGAAAATAAAAAATGAATGGGTTGTAATGAAATGGAAAGCAGGTGACGATCTGTTGTCTGTGCCCACGTGCCCACCCCAGTGGGAGAAAAGCGTGAGTATAATAATGTATGTATGTTTACAAAGTGTAAATTAAATAGTTCAGTGACGTTCTAACAACTGATCTCTAATTTGACAAATTAAGGATTTGACGAGCGTCTGCGAAACCCATTGACCAAGAATTTTTCGGTTACGCGCGAAACCTCAGTCTATGCCTCAGTGGCCTCGATTCGGACTGTGCCACGACTTAACTTAACTAAATTTATTCCTGTCACTTTCTAAAATAAGATTAAGAAAAGAGACAGAAAACCAACAACTGACTTTAGTGCTGTCAAAGTGACGTTACACGCCCAAAAACGCTTTAAATAAGATGGCGTACATTATGATGGCATCTTATTTTGGGCGTGTAACGTCACTTTGACAGCACTAAAGTCAGCTGTTGGTTTTCTGTTTCTTTTCTTAATCTTATTTTAGAAAGTGACAGGAATACATTAAGTTAAGTCGTGGCACAGTCCGAATCGGTACCAATGTCTTCAGTGTTAGAGAAGAGCGACACTTTGCGGTCGCCGTGTCGCGCTCATAGACTTTACGGTCGCCGTGGGTCGCGTAACCCTCTGCGACCGCAGTGTCGCTCTTAGGTAAACGGTTGTCTGTAAGAGCACTCTTAGGTAAACGGGAGCGTGTAATGTCTCTATGGGGTAAACAGTTGCATTACCTATTCTTTAAAGGGGTATAGCGATTGCGAATTAATAAAGTACTCTTTGGGAGTGAGTGTACCCATCCCATGACACTGATCAAAATCAACTTTCCCTAAGAAACCTAACGGAAATATATAAAAAAATTTCATTAAAAAAATTTGCAATCAACAAATCAAACGTTTGTATGAAAAGTCGAAAAAAAATTAGCGAATTTCCTATAGGTTTCTTGGAAAGTTGTCAATACCATGGATAAGTAATGCAACTGTTGAAGGTTTACCCTAACATCCAGAAGTGCGATTTTTGAAAATCATACGAGCGACTTGGCAGTAGAAAATTTCAAAATTACTATGGAGATTATGCGTCTTTCTACTGCCAAGTCGCTCGTATGATTTTCAAAAATCGCACTTCTGTATTAATTATAGTAGGAAGCTGGCATAGGTATTGTCTTTTGTTATTTTGCGTATCTTCCTAGCTTTAGGCTGCCTGTCCATTGAAGCTGTGCGAGCTGTGTAGCTGTTTTTTTAACCAATCAGGAGCTCGGGCAAGATCGGCCGAGCCTCGCCTGAGCTCCTGATTGGTTAAAAAAACACAGCTACACAGCTTCAATGGACAGGCACCCTTAGGGTAGAGATCAAGGAATATAACTACTCTCTACCGAGAGGTAGAGATAATCAATACCTTTCAAAGATTATTCTTTTCTGATAGTCCGATACATAATGGATACATACAGGGTGAAATTGATATCATTGGCATCCTTTTAAACTAAGAGTCTACCCATCAAACTGAACAACTTTTACTATGGAAGCAAACCGATCGGAGCAAAAAAAAAATCTGCTGTTGCATACATTTGAGTTGAGTAGGCATTGCAGTTTATTATGGGACAGCTGATTTTTAGTTGCTCCGATCGGTTTGCTCCCATAGTAAAAGATGTTCAGTTTGATGGGTAGACTCTTAGTTTAAAAGGACGCCAATGATATCAATTTCACCCTGAATGCCTGATATGCAAAATAACAAAAAATACCAGATTAATGGACATTGACATGAATAAAGATAAAGATTTAATCAAGCTGCTTTATTTAATATCAATTGGAATGATTACATTTGTTTAGAGAATGTGCAAGAACAAATTCTGACTACATTGTATAATTTAAATGTCACCACATTAATCAAAAATTTCTTAAAGAGCTTAGTTGCCACCGCGGAGGCGAAGGACAAGGTGCAAAGTAGACTCCTTCTGAATGTTATAGTCTGACAGGGTACGGCCATCTTCAAGTTGCTTGCCAGCGAAGATCAGACGCTGCTGGTCTGGAGGGATGCCTTCCTTGTCCTGAATCTTGGCTTTGACATTCTCTATGGTGTCCGATGCTTCTACCTCCAAAGTGATGGTCTTTCCAGTCAAGGTTTTGACAAAGATCTGCATACCACCACGGAGACGGAGAACCAAGTGGAGAGTAGATTCTTTCTGGATGTTGTAGTCAGACAAGGTACGGCCATCTTCAAGTTGCTTGCCAGCGAAGATCAAACGCTGCTGGTCTGGAGGGATGCCTTCCTTGTCCTGGATCTTTGCCTTAACATTTTCGATGGTGTCTGATGCCTCAACCTCAAGGGTGATGGTTTTACCAGTAAGGGTCTTGACAAAGATCTGCATACCACCACGGAGACGCAGTACCAAGTGGAGGGTTGACTCCTTCTGAATGTTGTAGTCAGATAGGGTGCGGCCGTCTTCCAACTGCTTTCCAGCGAAGATCAAACGCTGTTGGTCTGGGGGGATGCCTTCCTTGTCCTGAATTTTGGCTTTGACATTCTCAATGGTGTCCGATGCCTCTACTTCGAGGGTGATGGTCTTTCCAGTGAGGGTCTTGACGAAAATCTGCATACCACCACGGAGACGCAGTACCAAGTGGAGGGTCGACTCCTTCTGGATGTTGTAGTCAGACAAGGTACGGCCATCTTCGAGTTGCTTGCCAGCAAAGATCAATCTCTGTTGGTCTGGGGGAATGCCTTCCTTATCCTGGATCTTTGCCTTAACATTTTCGATGGTGTCTGATGCCTCAACCTCAAGGGTGATGGTTTTACCAGTGAGGGTTTTGACAAAGATCTGCATACCACCACGGAGACGCAGTACCAAGTGGAGGGTCGACTCCTTCTGAATGTTGTAGTCAGACAGGGTACGGCCATCTTCAAGTTGCTTGCCAGCAAAGATCAAACGCTGCTGGTCTGGGGGGATACCTTCCTTGTCCTGGATCTTGGCTTTGACGTTCTCAATGGTGTCGGATGCCTCTACTTCAAGGGTGATGGTTTTACCAGTGAGGGTTTTGACAAAGATCTGCATACCACCACGGAGACGCAGTACCAAGTGGAGGGTCGACTCCTTCTGAATGTTGTAGTCAGACAAGGTACGGCCATCTTCAAGTTGCTTGCCAGCAAAGATCAAACGCTGCTGGTCTGGGGGGATACCTTCCTTGTCCTGGATCTTGGCTTTGACGTTCTCAATGGTGTCGGATGCCTCTACTTCAAGTGTGATGGTCTTGCCTGTGAGGGTCTTGACAAAGATCTGCATACCACCACGGAGACGCAGTACCAAGTGGAGAGTAGACTCCTTTTGGATGTTGTAGTCAGACAAGGTACGGCCATCTTCGAGTTGCTTGCCAGCGAAGATCAAACGCTGCTGATCTGGAGGGATGCCTTCCTTGTCCTGAATTTTAGCTTTGACATTCTCAATAGTGTCTGATGCTTCTACCTCCAAAGTGATGGTCTTTCCGGTCAAGGTTTTAACGAAAATTTGCATTCCTCCTCGAAGACGGAGAACCAAATGTAATGTAGATTCTTTTTGAATATTGTAGTCAGATAGGGTGCGGCCGTCTTCCAACTGTTTTCCTGCGAAAATGAGACGTTGCTGGTCTGGGGGGATGCCTTCCTTGTCCTGGATCTTGGCTTTGACGTTCTCAATGGTGTCCGATGCTTCTACCTCCAAAGTGATGGTCTTTCCGGTCAAGGTTTTGACAAAGATCTGCATACCACCACGGAGACGAAGTACCAAGTGGAGGGTTGACTCCTTCTGAATGTTGTAGTCAGATAGGGTGCGGCCGTCTTCCAACTGCTTTCCAGCGAAGATCAAACGCTGTTGGTCTGGGGGGATGCCTTCCTTGTCCTGAATTTTGGCTTTGACATTCTCAATGGTGTCCGATGCCTCTACTTCGAGGGTGATGGTCTTTCCAGTGAGGGTCTTGACAAAAATCTGCATACCACCACGGAGACGCAGTACCAAGTGGAGGGTCGACTCCTTCTGGATGTTGTAGTCAGACAAGGTACGGCCATCTTCGAGTTGCTTGCCAGCAAAGATCAATCTCTGTTGGTCTGGGGGAATGCCTTCCTTGTCCTGGATCTTTGCCTTAACATTTTCGATGGTGTCTGATGCCTCAACCTCAAGGGTGATGGTTTTACCAGTGAGGGTTTTGACAAAGATCTGCATACCACCACGGAGACGCAGTACCAAGTGGAGGGTCGACTCCTTCTGAATGTTGTAGTCAGACAGGGTACGGCCATCTTCAAGTTGCTTGCCAGCAAAGATCAAACGCTGCTGGTCTGGGGGAATACCTTCCTTGTCCTGGATCTTGGCTTTGACGTTCTCAATGGTGTCGGATGCCTCTACTTCAAGTGTGATGGTCTTGCCTGTGAGGGTCTTGACAAAGATCTGCATACCACCACGGAGACGCAGTACCAAGTGGAGAGTAGACTCCTTCTGGATGTTGTAGTCAGACAAGGTACGGCCATCTTCGAGTTGCTTGCCAGCGAAGATCAAACGCTGCTGATCTGGAGGGATGCCTTCCTTGTCCTGAATTTTAGCTTTGACATTCTCAATAGTGTCTGATGCTTCTACCTCCAAAGTGATGGTCTTTCCGGTCAAGGTTTTAACGAAAATTTGCATTCCTCCTCGAAGACGGAGAACCAAATGTAATGTAGATTCTTTTTGAATATTGTAGTCAGATAGGGTGCGGCCGTCTTCCAACTGTTTTCCTGCGAAAATGAGACGTTGCTGGTCTGGGGGGATGCCTTCCTTGTCCTGGATCTTGGCTTTGACATTCTCAATGGTGTCCGATGCTTCTACCTCCAAAGTGATGGTCTTTCCGGTCAAGGTTTTGACAAAGATCTGCATACCACCACGGAGACGCAGAACCAAGTGGAGAGTAGACTCCTTCTGAATGTTGTAGTCAGATAGGGTGCGGCCGTCTTCCAACTGCTTTCCAGCGAAGATCAAACGCTGTTGGTCTGGGGGGATGCCTTCCTTGTCCTGAATTTTGGCTTTAACATTCTCAATGGTGTCTGATGCCTCTACTTCAAGTGTGATGGTCTTGCCTGTGAGGGTCTTGACGAAAATCTGCATACCACCACGGAGACGGAGAACCAAATGTAAAGTAGATTCTTTTTGAATATTGTAGTCTGATAGGGTGCGGCCGTCTTCTAACTGTTTTCCTGCGAAAATGAGACGCTGCTGATCTGGGGGGATGCCTTCCTTATCCTGGATCTTGGCTTTGACGTTCTCAATGGTGTCTGATGCCTCTACCTCGAGTGTGATGGTCTTGCCTGTGAGGGTCTTGACGAAAATCTGCATACCACCACGAAGACGGAGCACTAAGTGCAATGTGGACTCTTTTTGGATGTTGTAGTCTGAGAGGGTGC
The DNA here is from genome assembly GCA_922987775.1 of Agonopterix subpropinquella. Classification (NCBI taxonomy): domain Eukaryota; kingdom Metazoa; phylum Arthropoda; class Insecta; order Lepidoptera; family Depressariidae; genus Agonopterix; species Agonopterix subpropinquella. Next base: position 8,192,048 of record OV277708.1, on the reverse strand, counting down.
GCCCATCTTCAAGTTGCTTGCCAGCGAAGATCAAACGCTGCTGGTCTGGAGGGATGCCTTCCTTGTCCTGGATCTTTGCCTTAACATTTTCGATGGTGTCTGATGCCTCAACCTCAAGGGTGATGGTCTTACCAGTGAGGGTCTTGACAAAGATCTGCATACCACCACGGAGACGCAGGACCAGGTGAAGAGTGGATTCTTTCTGGATATTGTAGTCAGATAGGGTGCGGCCGTCTTCCAACTGCTTCCCAGCGAAGATCAGGCGCTGCTGATCTGGAGGAATACCTTCCTTATCCTGAATCTTAGCTTTTACGTTCTCGATTGTGTCGGAGGGCTCAACTTCCAAGGTGATGGTTTTACCCGTCAGCGTCTTAACGAAAATCTGCATTTTGTAGTCTGTAACAATGGAACGAGGTTGTAGAATAAATAAACTACGAATTTTAAACGGTGACGAAACTATTTTGCAATACGAGGAAAGACAAAGAACAAAGAAAATTCTCGATCACAAAATGGCGTCGATGAATGGATGAATGTCATGACATGACGATGTAAGAGTAGAAGAGGTTTGACCCACTGACCGAGGTTTCATCGTACTTAAATTACAGAATCTCTGTTTCGGAAACTTACCTATTTAAATTCTTATCTTTATTACAGGAATAATACAGTGCGTAAACAATATTTACTTAAAAATAATACACAAACAAAACGGACAATAACACTTCTTTAGCGATTGCGAATCAAATAATGGAAGAAAAATATTTTTTTGACTTTTATAGTTTCTGAACTTTTTCTTTTATGGCAATATTATTTCCAGAGACAAAATTAAAAATTATAGTGAACTGGAAAGGCGCACAGCGTCTGAATTAAAACAAAAACTTTACGACCCTTACGCCCTCTGTTGTCCTTAGTATGAAAACTTTGAATAGGTACTTCGTACTCATAGCTTTTGATTGAGTCAACCCATTGCGATGAAAAAAATAATAATAAATATCAATCCAAACTAAGTCCTATAATTTTGTGAATCCCATCTAATTCGGTTAAGTCATTTGAAACTATTGAAAGTCTTTTATTATCATTCTGCTTGCGTAGTTTTTTAAAACTTTACAGCACAGAGCGGCACGGCATTATAGTCAAACGAAGATTGGCGGCGCGTAATTTTTTCTCATTATGCGTTTCATTATTCTTTTGGTTCGGACACTTTTAAGTGCGGAGCCAACGTCCAGTCACCGTAGCATTTTACGTGTGATACGGCTATATCACGCCTTTTATCTCGTTCGTTCGCGCGCAAATAGAAAGAGAGCGAATGTGCGATATTACTGTATCACGCTACCATACTACGGCGGCAGTAGTCGGTAAGTCAATGGAATACTCTTAATTTTTTTACGGTAATTTGAAAATAAATTAAGGTGTAGATAAAGTTCTTAAAACTCTGACACCGCGAAAAACGCGATTGACAATTTGTAATTTTTTCCAATGACTAGGTACAGTACGACCGTAAAGTCTAGAAATTAAATAAATCGGAACTAAACTTTTTCATTATCATGACAACATTATGGAAAACGTCAAACTGTCAATCACCAAAATTTCAAATGCAGTTTTATGCATTTCAAATAAAAATTTACCGTAAAATATTTGAATTTGTCCTAATTATTATTACTAATGGATAAAGTAACAAAAAGTGGTGCAAGTTTAGTAATTTACTACGTTATTTTCTGTTATGTTTGGAGGTATATCAAGCGGGGAAAATTGGAATAGATTGGATGTTGTTTACAAGCGATTTGCTGATATGGTAGGTATTTATTTACTCTCATGTTGCTTTTTAACAATAGTTTTCAGCGTAATTATATCAATTATCGTCAGTTATCATCTGAAAAATAATCATTTAGGGCATTTTCTTTCGAGTTTGGTTCGTTTGGGGTTATGATCGTTTGTTGATAAAACTGACGTTATTGTATGCGTGGACCGCATAATTTTGATCCTTGCATGTCATTCCTGCATGTTTAGTTTATCTTCACTGCGACTAGTTAATATTTTATCGATTACCTACTTTTTTTTTATCGTTTTCAGGAAAACATTTATATCGCAAAATTTTTCTGTCCGGAATGCATCGATAAAAAAACTGCCATGCCTAGAAATAGAAATGTTAAATAGAAGGAATGTAAATATCAGATCTACGAAAATACGAAAATAGTAAACATCGTATTCAAAAACAAATAATTTGAAAATACAGTATAAAGTAATATGCGTTTTCATTATTTTCTTCTAATACAGGAGGCGTACATAGCATGTTACACGTGATATGGCTATATCATGCCTTTTATTTCGTTCGTTCGCGCGCATATAGAAAGAGGGCGAAGGTATGATAGCACTATATCACGCTGCCATGCTAGGCCATGTAGTTGCCGAAATTTAAAATGTATATTGGGTGTAAAATTTAGCTGCTGTCCGAGCCAAATTTAGCTAAACATAGATAACGTTTTGCATAAACTTTCAGAGTAAATACAGCAAGTATCAAAATAGTTTAGGTTGTAGTGTAGTGTTGCCGTGTAAAGCGACAGTGGCGCCCTCATTTAATTTCTACTCTTTCTGGTCGGGCTATACCTAATAGGTGCCAAAGAAATAGAATATATTATTTTATGACCACGTCTTATTAAAAAACAAGATCAAATTGATTAATTAATTCATTATAATTAGTACGACTTTTTTTTTGTTGCCTTTTCGAAAGGTTTTTTACAGCGTGAGCTTAGTCTAAACTAAAGTAAGATTGAAACGTATGGGTTTTGATATTTACAACATTCCTAACTACAGGAGTTCGAAATAAAACTTAATTTTTATTTAAAAATGTCTCTGACTGAATCTTAGCCTCAGAAACGTTGTGTCAGTTTGGAAATTAAAATCTATAAATTGTCGTTTCGTCGATCCTAGTTCGACAAAGTTCTCACTCAAAAAGAAGTCTTTGTTTGAATCTCAGCCTATGGCTATAAAAGTAATTTACGAACATCCTCATTATTCTTAGAGTTTTAGTACAGGTGATTTGCTACAGACGGCGCTGTTAAGCAAATATCCATATCGATGTAGTGTGCTAGTTTGGCTAGTACGCTGGCGCTGGTTGGTAAGCAATTTTCCATAGACAACTATCATTTGATGACGGCAACACCAACAGGTGAGTGAGCTGCGGGTGTGACCATTTGTGGCAGATTTCTGCCAGTTTGGCAGACTTGGCTATCGAATTTTATTTTCGCTTTGGCAGATATTGAGGAATTAGAAAAGTGGCAGAATTTGGGAATATTTACCTTATATTACTCTTTATCATTTTTGGTGAAGAAATAGAAAGGACATCTGGCACATAATACCAAAAAATGTATAACCGTCCTTCTATTTTTATTATGGATTATGGAACACTAGAAACTAACTGCAGGCATTAGTTTATTTTATAATGATTTATTAGTTTTTATCATTTTAATATAAAAAAACCATTGTGTTTGCAACACATCCTACCAACTCCTACAAAACAACATTGACACCCATTTTGGGGTTGCTGCTTTTTTATAATTTATTAATTATAAATGATTAAATAACTCGTTAAATAAAAATAAATGATACTATCTGAGTCGTTTTTATAAAACCTCATAATTTATTACACATTCGACTTCAGTCAAAACTTCTATACATTTTAAGGTATTTTTTCAAGGGAGAGCGGCGCTTGTCCTTTGTTATTAAATATAAATTACCGACTCTGCAAGGAATCGATGGTGTTTTTGTTATTATTGTATTTCAAATTTCTTTTCGAAAATAATATCATTAAAAAGATGCGATCAAAATTGATAACGATATATAGGAGGAAATAAATAGATAGAATATGAACGAGAGAAGGTCTTTCTTGTTTCCATGCTTGTAAGGAGGATTGGTATCCTTTATCAATCATTCTAAATCCATGAATTGGACACACTAAAATAATTATGTGGTACAACCCGTTTGTTTGGAGTTGGCCGTCGATGACCGGTACAAAATTTCGTCACAGGCACATTAACTGGTCCCGTCGACAAAAAATAATATAACAAGCAAATACAAATTTAAAATTAAAAGCGATATTAGTGATCGGGACGGGTATTGCCAAACTGTATGCTACTACAGACAGGAGTTGCTCTGCAATCGATCACAGTTTGCTTTTGTAGATGAAGAGCATACTGCATACCAGTACAGAGAGTGTCTGTGTTGATATACAGTTTACTTTAAAACATCAGAGCAAACATACGAGAACAGACTGTCTGCTATCTGACTGTGGTCTGCTTTGGTATTTAATATGGCTCCTAAAGATTAGCGCAAAATACATGCGAGTGCAGACATTCTCTGTCTCTTTCAAATTGATATGTTAATTATAATTTATATTATTATTATTGTAACCAAAAAAGTGATTGAGTACTTGCAATTAACAATTACAAAACGTAATTGGTAATTAATTACATTTTGCCCAGCACTTAGTAGTAGTAAATTTTTTAAATGTTAAGGACCACATAACTAGGGACCTTAGACCATTTAAAGACAGCCTATAATTGCGGAACCATAACTTCAAACTAGTTATGTTTGAGATTATTAACATTCAAAATTTGAATCTGAAGTATTGAAAATACATGCCAGTTTAAAGAATTTAAATATAATATAGTTTCAAAGTTATCGTGACTCAAAGTTGTCCATGCAATTCTTAAATTAATCCTAGCATTGAAACTATACAGGGTGGAAGGAAAAGGAAAATTATCATGTCGAGTAGGCGCTGCAATTTAGTATGGTTTACTCCCAAAGTAAAAAAAATCAGTTTGATGGGTAGAATGTGGTTTAAAGGTTACTTATACTTATTCTTACACTCTGCACATTTTAACGAAAATCTGACAAGTTTAAAGCACAGACTGGTGTTGGTTTTTAGATCGTGTCTAAAAATTTGCATTGTCTTTAATTGGTTAGTATTGAAAATATAATCAGACTTCGTTTGTATGGAGCGCGCTCCGAATTATATCCTCGTAACATATAATATGAGAGCGAAATTTATATCTATAAAAGGTGTGAAAAAACACCCTAGTATTATTTAAAGGATTGGTTTGGCTCAGACTATCAAACTGAATTAACTTTCACTAGGAAGACAAAGTCAAAAAAAAAAAAAAAAAAAATTGCTGTTCCTTACAGTTGAGTCGAGTTAGTACTGAAGTTTTTTATGAAACAGTCGATTTTTTTTGTTAATTGTTTTTCGATGTTGGGTCCCTAGTGAAAGTTTTTCAGTTTAATGGTCTAAAAACTCCCTTAAAATATTAGTAGGGTGTTTTTTACACTCTGTACAGATAACTCTGTACTCATAGTTAATTTGCTCCAATATATTGATTATTTTAACGAGCAAAGAGTAACTCTGTACAGACAATGGCTTTCTGTAAACCACAGTTTGCTTTACATAAATGTAAGCAAACTGTATATCTGTACAGATTGCTCTGTACTCGTATGTAGTTTGCTTCAATATTATGGTTTTTTCAGCGAGCACAAAGTGATCCAGTACAGACTATGGGTGTCTGTGGTAAAACACTGTTTGGCAATACGCCATCGGGACGGACGTGCCGTACGTGTTTGCGTTGCTAAAGGTTATAAAATTGCGTTTAATAGGGTCCCTTAGGTGTGCGGTACGGTGAAGCGGGAAGGGAGGGAGCGGCCAACTCGAAGCAAATGACTAGTATATTTTTAGCATTTTTGATTGCTTGGCAGATTTTTAGCTACTGTGTGGCAGGTTCTCTATTTTCCAGATGGTCACACTGTCGGAGGCAGAGCGAGCTGTCATGTCAGTCTGTCAGTTTTAAAATATCTTATCTGTGGGCGGGCGTATCGAGTAAAGATATTTCTGTGAAAATTTACACAAAAATAAACTAAACAATACATTTTCGGCATCTAAATGCATGTAAAGATTGTAATTAAACATCTGTCACAAAATATCTTTCGTCTAAATCCACAATTTCATCCTACAATCCGGTATTAATCTGGTAAAAGACAGACAATTTTTTTGTTTCTTTTGTAAACACGTTTGACTGAGATATTTTCTTTAATTTTTCCAATGGACTAGATGTGAATAATGTGTGAGTCATTAGCATCTCTCACACGGGTTTAAGTGAAGTGTTACTTGTGTATATGTTAGTGAATAAACATGGCTGATTTAATTCGTGTGATGGGTGCTCCAATCGGACCCCCTGTGAAGGACAAGTTGGGATCGCCGTCGACGGAGTCCGAGGACGGTGGGGGCGACATAGCAGAGCTCACGGCAGACCTGGAGCTGGATGAGGCCGATGGACCTAGTACTAATGGTAGTTACATCTAATTTTCCTTATCATTGTTATTCACTGTCTCATTTTATGGTAGAACGAGGTTTTGACCCGCGACTTCGTCCGAGTGGATCACCCCTTTAGGGATAGATTTTCGAAAAATGCTTTCTTAGTGCACCCTTGCATTTTCTGTAGAATATGGAAGGAGACAGTAACGGAACTCTTATCAAATCAAATCAAATCAAATAGCCTTTATTTCTGAACAAAATTTCCATTTTACAATATTAATTTCATTCTTAATTAAATAGATTCATTTTCATTTACAAATTAATTATTCTTAGACTTTTATTATTACATTATTTTAAATTTGAATTATCATTATTTAGTTCCATGCAGTTACTTTAATGCAATTAATAAATTAGGTTTCGCATTCCATTATTATAAATCTATAAAATCTCTGAGCTCAGAGTGCCTTTCGGCAAAGGCCTCCTCCAGGTCCTTCCACTGCCTTCTATCAAGGGCTACACGACGCCAAAGTGGGCCAGCTGTCAGTTTGATTTCATCCTCCCATCTTTTGAACGGCCTACCTCTTTCTCTTTTCCCGTCTCTGGGGTACCAATTTGTCACTGCCTTACTCCATTTCTCGTGATTGTTTCTCATTAGATGCCCTGTCCATCTCCACTTCAGCTGATCGATTGAAATTGAAATTGAAATTGAAATTGAAATTGAAATTGAAATTGAAATTGAAATTGTTTATTTGCATTGAATAGGTAGATACAATAGGGTGTTACAATAATAGGTAGGTACAAAGTTTCTTCTATCCAGCTAAATTATATGGCATGCAAATATTCACTTAATTAATAATGTCAGTGATTCTTGTTAGTATGTCTGTTACATTTGTTCTTGTTCTTATATCAATGTTTCTTATACGGTCTCTCTTTTGTACCCCTAAGAGGCTTCTTTCCATCGCATGTTGGCAAGTATTTAATTTATCTCTATGTATTTCATTCAAACGGAACTCTTATAAGTATACTATATCTACAGGGTGAAATTGATATCATTAGCATCCTTTTAAACTAAGAGTCTACCCATCAAACTGAACAACTTTAACTATGGGAGCAAACCGATCGGAGCAACTAAAAAATCAGCTGTTCCATACTAAACTGCAAAGCCAATTCGACTCAAATGTATGCAACAGCGGATTTTTTTTTGCTCCGATCGGTTTGCTGCCATATTAAAAGTTGTTCAGTTTGATGGGTAGACTCTTGGTTTAAAAGGATGCCAATAATATAAATTTCACCCTGTATACTTTAATATTATAAAGAGGAAAGATTTGTATTTTTGTGTGTATGTTTGTAATGAATAAACTCATAAACTACGGTGACGATTTCAAAAATTCTTTCACCATTAGAAAGCTACATTCACCCTGAGTAACATAGGCTATATTTATTGCTAGAAAATATTAGACGTCCACCCGTGAGAAGCCGGGACGGGCCGCTAGTCTTTTATAAGTATAGTTAGGTGCCGATAATTATGACTATTGTAACCACAAGCACAGTACAGCTGGAGACCATTTACTACATGCTTGTTACTTTATACAGAAAATTCGACAGTTTTCCCAGGAGATATATGTATCATACTTGTAAATTACATATTTTATACTAAAAGTGATCACAAATTTTTCATATATTAGATTTTTTGTCTGTCTGTTTGGTTGGTTGTTCGAGGGTCACTCAAAAACTACTGAACCGATTTATTTATTTATTTGAAAGCTTATACTTAAAATCTGGTATTTATAATTTGAAGTCAAAGGTTTCTTATCAAAACATTATAAATTGCAAATGGAACCAGATTTTAAATAACGTGTGTTAAACAGGTGAACGGCAAGCGGTGCTCGCTCCCCCTGAGACGGAGTGGTACCACGGCCGCCTGGACAGGTATACCTCTGAGGAAAGGTTGTGGGCTGCGGGTAAACTTGGCAGCTACTTAGGTAAGTACAGAATACATGGATTAAATGGTCTACTTTGTACTGGACGTGTATAGTGGGGTAGTGTATAGTTGTAGCAGTGTTTGTGACCACCATGGAATGGAATATAAGGATTGAGATGTGCCTAGTTTTTTATTTATTACAGAAACCAATACAATTTGGTAGTTACACAAAATTATTTAGCAGAAAATCAATTACAGGTTTTTACGGATAAAAATGTGTCTGCCAGTATGTAGACTTCACCTTGTTGACATTCTGTATCTTGTCTAGTCGACCCTACTGTACTATTACAATGCACAATAGTAAGTGAAAGAGCAGATTTTCCCATCATGTTTTATGCAGTGTGATTGTGAAATTGAAAACTAGCACATTTTTCTTTACACATAATCAGTTTCTATTTTACTCAACTTGTTACATAATGTTAGCACAAATAAAGATTCCTATTCTTTATAATGTACTTCCCCTGTGTAACAACTTATGTCAGGTATCTATTTATGTTTTAGTTTTCTGTTATTATTTAGTGTCTAACTTAATACCATAAATTTTGTTCATGCATGTGCAACAAAAAAACATGGAATAATTTTACTTCCTAAAAATATTAAGTAGATAGATAGATAGATAGATAAACAATTTATTTGCAAAAGTAACACACACATAATATTACAGTTCACAACAATTTTACAAACAAGAATACAACGAGACATAGAATAGAAATTAGAACAACATGTAATTTATTGTATGCTACAGCAGCAAACAGGTCCCAGCTCAACATAGACCTTGCCCGAGAGCAGGGTGTTGGTTTTCAGATGAAACCTTTTTGGTGGCAGTCAGACGCAGCAACCAAAGAAGTGAAGTGAAAGAATAAATAATTAAATAATTAAATGTAATTTAAGTAGGAGTTTTATTACCCAACAGTATCCAAAACTCTGATGTACTTTTATAAAGAGCGAAATAATATCTATCCTTAACCGATGAGCATGTATGAAGACTTATGGATGTTGAAGAGTGAGATAAGTTTGTAAAAACCTTCAGTGTTTCATAGGCGTAAGTCATATGTATGTACACTTAACTAAACCAAAGTCACAGCCCAGACACTGCATACAAAAATGTGAAATTGAATAGATGACATCAGCACATGCGAAACCAACGAAATTGAACCTTAAGTCTTTTTCGTAGGTAGCGAGTAACCAGTGCGAGGTAACCAGAGGGTGATAGAGAGGGTGAGGTAAAAAGTTGGTGGGAGGAAGGGAGTGTCCGTACTGTATCTAGTAATAGATACTCTTTCTTATACTGTGCCAAAGTACTATACTTAACTAAAGTAGGTACTTACGAAAATATAGTTTTTAGATGTATTAACAATGGGCATTCTTTGAGTTTAGATAATGCTGATTTAAAAATACGACAATAAGAAATACGTTTTAATTTAGAGGATATAGAAATACATTTTGATTTACTCTCTGTAATAAGAATAATGGTACCTACTATATTTATTTTAATCAGGTTATTGAATTAATTCTGTGTTGGTTGCATAAGGTTTACATTTAATTAACATACTTTCCTGTCCTTGTTTTTACTAGGAAATCAAACATGTACGCATTATAATTAAATGAATTACGCTGTTAAAGAATTGGTGATGGTGATTAAAGAAATACTAAAATAGTAAATACTAAAATGTTTCTATGGCAGGAGATATTTTTACATTTATGTTAGGCTCGCTGGACTTCAATGTCTAATGTTGTGAATGGTCACCGGTGTTGAGTATGTTTTGGAAGAATTAAAGCAGTGAGAATGACTATTCCTTTGGGTGTGCCTATTCCTAATAAAATAAAAGCTTCCACTCTGAAGCATTTGGGCGAGAGTCCGGCCAAGGTTGTGGACTCACGCAAGTTGTGTCTGAGTGTCTATGCAGAAGGGCATCAATACCAATGTAATTTTGCTAGTCGTGCGCCCAACTGCCTCTGTGTGGAAGTTATATATAAAACTGTAAGGTCTAACAAAATTGGCTGAAACTATTATAAGGGGATGATCACACCATCAAAATACTACTACTTTCTCTATGGGACCAATATCGAAATCGCCATAAAAAACTCACCTGGAGTGCGATTTTTGAATTTCATTCGCTGAGTTCAGCAGTTGAAAATGTCAAAATTACTATGGAGATATGCATCTTTCTACTGTTGATTTGACTTTCAAAAATCATACTTCAGGATTGCGATTTTTGAAAGTCAAATCAGCAGTAGAAAGATGCGTATCTCCACAGTTATTTTGACATTTTCAACTGCTGAACTCAGCGCACTCCTGTTCTGTAAAAATTACTCTACTCAAATGTATGGGACAGCTGATTTTTTTTCCCGATTTCTATAATGGTCCCATAGAGAAAGTTGTTCAGTTTGATAAATAAACGCTGATGGTCTGAATAGTTTCAGCTAGTTTTGTTAGACCTTATTTGTATATCAGTGAATAAAACATTAAGGGCCTGATTCACTACTTTCGAATTTATTTAGAAGTGGTGAAACAAGCCCTAAATCTTTCTATCTTAAATAGATGATTAACAATTTTTTTTGCAGTTCGAGAGAGTGACCGAAAACCAGGCTCATACGTCCTGAGTTACTTGGGTCGCACAGGAATCAATCACTTTAGGTAATTTACACTTCAACAAAAAAAAAATGTTACTTTAATGTGAATGGAATCTAAGTTGACATTTTGTAAACAGGATAACCGCAGTATGCGGCGACTATTACATAGGAGGTCGTCAGTTCGATTCCCTGGCAGAGCTGGTTGGCTTCTACAGCCATTGCTCAGATCTGCTGAAAAGAGAAAGGCTTGTGGAGCCCATACCGCCTCCTGAACCCGTCAACGATAAGAAGGTAATAGTGGACCAACACTGGAATAGAATGAATAGCTTTTGTTTTACAGGGTTCAACTTAATACGCTGACGGTTTTTTAAGAGGATGATAAGACTATCAATCTAACCAGGTTTTTCTATGGGAACGACATCGAATACGCGAAAAAAAATCACATTGGTAGAGTAGGATAGGATTGCAGTTTTCAGTTCAATTCAATTTAAATAATTTATTTCAGACAAGATGTCCATATAGTGTTAGTATACATGTATCTTACAGCTAGTGTTAGTAACAAAACATTTTATTTTATTTTAAAAACCCGGCATGGAGCTTCACCCAGTGATGTAACAGCGGGGAGTCCCACCGGTCTTTAAACACGCTCAGGAGACCGTTGGTGCTGGCTCGGAGCCTGCCCAACATGGAGGCGCACCGTTTTCTCAATATAGCACAGAAGTCGTCCATGTGCGCCTCCGCAAACATTCCCGACGCACTACAATGCCGCGCCAACCCCATCAGTATCCTGAATGCGTTATTATACTGTACGCGTAGGTCGCTGTATGCCGGCTGCGTATACCGGGTCCAAAGGTTTACCGGTTTTCTATGAATTATATTTTTTTCTCGATTTAGAAATTTGTCCCATAGAGAAAGTTGTTCAGTATGATGATCTGATCATCCCCTTAAAAAACCGTTGGCATATTAATAAGGACCCTACATGTAGTGACTAAACTAATTTAGGAATTCGTCAACCAACTTTGATATAACTTATGAATGGATCCATTTATCGTTTATTCATAAGTTACGTCAAAGTTGATCGTCGAATTATGATACAGACTATAGCTAATACTGCTTTAGCTTATAAACTATGTGGAAATATTTATAAAATACTTTTCCTTATGGTTCCAGCTTAATATTAATTGTGATGGTTCGCCGCACGCGGTTTGCCTTATACAATCAATTAGTTTTTCATACTTTAACATGCGGCCGGATTAGAATAAACCTGCGCTGAGTTCCTACAATATAAATAAATCAATAATAGAGTCCGCAGCATTATGGCCCAACTTATAACTTATTATTACTACCGTAACTATACTAAGTTTATGGGCCCAACACTGGCTGTGACGAGTGCAGACATCCATGTGCGTGCGTCATGATTTAGATCATCAGCATTAGGCTACAGGGTGTTATCGTAAACAGTTGCACTACTTTAAGGGGTGATTGTACCCATGATACTGATCAACTTTCCCTACGAAACCTTAAAAAAAATTGCATTTTCGATACTAAATGCCATCAGCTGAACATTTGTATGAAAAGGTGATTTTTTTTTTCCGAATTTCCTATAGGTTTCTTAGGGAAAGTTGATAAGTATCGTGGGCACAATCACCCATTAAGGTAATGCAACTGTTTATCCTAACACCCTGTATATCGTCCCCTATGGTATGGCACAGGCCTGCTCTTGCTTTATAGGTGTATGGCAAAAGCATAAGCATATGCTCACGACTATATTCCCCGAGGGGGTAGAGTCAGAGATATTCTGAAACCTCAGAACATCCACGTTTCACTAGTAGTACCGAAACTCTGTCTAGTGTGACGGGGAGTGAGCCCGTCGCCCCTTTTTAATGGACAGTGGGTACAATAGATGCCTCGAAATTGAAGCATGCAGGCTTCCTCACGATGTTTTCCTTCACCGAAAAGCTAGTTTTGTATAGGGGGGTGTGGGTTATAGGTGTATGGGCGTTAGCTAATAATAATAACTCAAGAGAAATATACTAAACATGACAATTGGCTACTTGACAACTAGTCAAATCAGCTACTCTTTATCGGACGTCAAAACATGCGCTTTGTATGAAGATTTGTACTAAATATTGAGTTGTGACGTCATCAACATTTTCATTACTTTTTATAGTTTATCTTGTTATTAAAAATAGTATTAAGGCTAAAAACTCAATGAAAATTGGAGTTTAGCGTTATTTTTTAACCCTTTTTTTATTAAGTAGATAAAAATAAAATATATTGAATGTAGTCAAATACCCAATTGTTGCTCAGATAGCTTAGTTGGTAGTAACCTGTCTGCTGATCTGAGGGTTGCGGTTTGAACCCGCAACCCTCAGATCAGAAATTGTGATACTGTTTGTATTTGTTTCATTTTATTGTATTCATTTCTATATCATTGTCTAGTCATCATAATACAAGACGGGGTCCGATTTTGGTTCTTTAAATAATCCCATTGATAATCTGTGTAACTAATAACTATGTCCAAGATAATATATTGGAAAAAACGAATGCAATTAGTTTTTTTTTTAAATACAAATTGTTTCCAACAGCGTGTGGTGGCGATACTGCCGTACACTAAGATGCCGGACACAGATGAGCTGACGTTCCAGAAGGGAGACATTTTCTTTGTGCACAACGACATGGGGGACGGATGGCTATGGGTTACTGCTCACAGGTAATATTGACAACTTGCTATTGTTAACATCACATAAATGTTATTTAATTGATCACCGAAACATAAGAGTAATGATATAAAGAATGACTCACGAATATTTCGAGAGATAAGTGTACTTTTTGCAACCATCAGCAGCAAGGCTGATTCAGTGTTTATGGGTGCTACGGTCCAAAATGCGCAAATATGCGCTATCGGTAGAGATAGCATGCACACAATCGGTTCATAATGCGCGAATGTGCGGATGTACGTTTGCTATCTGATGTCATCAGTGACGTCATTAACTTGCGCTTACGCCGCACACGAAAAATAGGTAGTGCAGCATATGCATGTCAAATTGACAGCTGGTTCAAATTGTACAAATTGTTTAGCAGTGTATTCGTACTTACTAATTTGGACCGACCGGTAAAGCGTGTGCATAGCGTTTGCACTATTGGCATAATTTGAACCGTAGCAGGGGTGTAGAGCATCTCTGTGATGGGGATGGACCCGGTCAGCATGCATAACTCCAGTCGGTTTAGGAGTTACTGATGATTAAAGGTCTGTAAAAAATTAACGATCAGCAGCAAGGCTGATCGTATGATACTATTGTAGTATGAACTGTAGCTATGTGAACAGTACAAAAACTGTCATGGTTCATCGGTTGGTTAAGGAGATACAGCCGTTCAAAGGTCGGAACTTTGACTGGCTGTATCTCCTAAACCGACAGACAGAACTTGACAGTTTTTGTACTGTTCACATAGCTACAGTGCATACTACAACAATATCATACGATCAGCCGTGCAGCAGATCGTAAATTTTATACAGACCTTTAAACATCAGTAACTCCTAAACCGACTGGAGTTATGCAGGCAGACCTGGTCCATCCCCATCACAGAGATGCTCTACACCCCATAAACACTGAATCAGCGTTGCAAAAAGTACACTTATCTCTTATACTAGAACAGAGTCTTCAATAATGCGTTTTTTTTTTACAAACACTTGAACTCAGTCGCTCAGTATAACAAACGTGTGAAACGTGGCTCGGTTTGGAGCCGGAACGATGTAGCGTGAATCATCCTCAAGATATTAGGCGAAAATGAAGATCTTATCACTAAACGTTAAAACCAGAAAAGCAATGAATCATAATATTATCATGGAAGAACTATTGAACACATGAGTTGTCCCCTTCGATTGAAAATGTTAAATACGCAGTCTGGCCACCGGAACTTCATTTACACCAGGGTTTCCCAACCTTTTTTGCGTCACGCCTCCCCTGGTATAATAAGTAATATTTGCATGCCCCCCACTATCGAAATTTTAACGACAAGCGCGGCTGGAAAGGTGCTATCTGAGACCTACTGAGCCTGAACATATCAGTAACAACATACTTATAGGTGAATTAGTAACCGAATGAATGAGTTAATTAATACAATGAATTATTAAGTGGAATTTACGTCGTTAACTGGATTTTTATTTTCAAAATGTAAACGCATTGTGCCCCCCCTAAGATATCACTACGCCCCCCAAGGGGGGCGCGCCCCACTGGTTGGGAAGTCCTGATTTACACGTATTTGATTACACTCGAAGACATACTAAGTGTAACGTGATACAATACAATAGATACTAAGTAAATACAATTATTTATGATAGGTGGGCCATTATTTTATTCAGGGTACAATTTGGATAAAATTGTATTTTCTTTAAATTGTATAAATTCTATAAGACTTTTTTTACCGTTTCATGCCGATTTTTGTTCATCATTGTTTATAGTAATCATTAAAGACATTTGCAGCTTTGTTTTCTTGCTACTTCTTACTTTTATTTATGTTTTTTCGGCAAAATAACCACTGCGTTACCATCCCTCAAAATTATATTGCATTTCAAACACAAAACAACTGGGTTACCGTTATTTGCAAAAAAGTATAGTATTTTACTTTAAGTCCTATGTTTTTCTAAGAGACTGGTTTCTTATTCGGTAGCTACCGATAACAGTTTTATTTTGGAATTTACCTATTTTACTAACAAAATCGTCTTTGTTCCGTTGCCTTTGAAGGGGACCGGATTATGGTACCCTGAATAAAATAATGACCCAGGTACCTATTTTTTTATTTCTTTAACAAAAATGATTTTCAGTCTATTCTCAGAAAGAATTATTACATCGTAAAAAATCTGCAACCATGAAGCAACAATAAAGAAAGCTACAAAATTGCTTATCATGTTTGACGAAAATTATGTAATGCAGTTACTGACTCTCTAATGTCAAGATATTTAATGTGGACCTTATCTAAATATGTTCAAATTGTGCCACATATCGGAAAAAGGTGGTCAAAAGAAAATGTTTTGTAATAAAGCCTTGGAGTAAAATAACACAGAATTCAGAACGGTTTTGATTAGATGAGTTGCGTGTATTTCTCCATGTTCCACTCAATTTAATCAGCTGCATTATTGTTGCGCTCTATTTTGATTCATCCTGCCATTACTGCTAATGAGCGCGTAGTTCCTTCGGCAAGGAAGGGCGCGCTCGACTCGCGCGTTAACCTTGCTAACATTATTATCACAACTAGAACTTTTGGAACGAAATTTTAAAAACGAATGCTATTAATAATTTTTTACAATTAGGTAATTAAACAAATTCTTCTCCATAAAAATTACGATGTTATAAGGTACCCTAAGATTTTTCCTTTAGGTACACTAAAAAAATGCTGGCGTTTATTTCTCTGAGATACACTAAGTAAGCACTTGCAAACATAAAAACTTGTTACCGTAAGAGGGAGGTTACATGTTCAGTATTTCGTCATTCTGGTCTATCAGTCTGGTCATGTTTATTTGATTTGAAGGGAAACTGACTCGAGATTGACCCGACTAACATGGTGCTTCAGTATTCAGTTTCCCTTCAAATCAAATAAACATGACCAGACTGATGGACCAGAATGACGAAATAGTGAACGTGTAACCGGGCTCTTAGATAAGTAGGTACCGCAGAGAAATTACGCACTCCCCTAGGTCTTTAAGAAATTCATTAATTCAATTCCGATTGAGTTTTCAGAACAACAAGTACCCATTAATTTTTATAGAGTTTCTAATATTTAGTTTCTGATTCATCGCGATCAGCTCACTCCATCACTATATTTGTAAATTTACAGTTTTAACAGCATTAGTACGTGTCTCGGTTGACAACGCGATCTACTTTAGTCAGATTTTACTCCAAAAAGTTCGAGGTCTGATTATATTTATGGGTCGATGATAACATGGCTAAATGACGCTACATCGACATTGTGTGACCTTATCACTTGAAGTTAATGCTCTATGATGACATTATTTATATTTGCGTTACCGATAAGCTTGTGGTATACATTCATATCTTCATCAACAAATTTCTAGAATTATTAAATTTCTATTCGTTATTACGATTATTTAGGTATTGTGTGGGTGCAATTTTTTTTTTTTTAAATAACGCTCACAGTCACATACATTGTAATGATCCCAAGTAAGCACTAGGCTTTTTGTTATGGGAATCATACAACAACGGCACAAACATTATAACATCCATGACCGAATCGGGATTCGAACCCAGGACCCTGGTTTGGCAGTCCGGCGTGGTAACCATTCAGTGAACGCAAATACGCGTTCACTGTAACCATTACACCAACCGGGTCGTCAATGAAAATTTGGGAATAATAATAATTATACTGATATCAACCCATATTAGTACATTACTGCAGCGGCCAGCAACAGAGGCATTGATGGACGAACGTGTAAATGTGGGCCGAGGCGAAGCCGAGGCACACATTATGTAAGTCCATCAATGCCTAGTTGTGGCCAAGGCTTGTATAGTACTTTTCTCAAATAATGCGCGGAAATGAAAACAATAAATTTTCTCAAATAATTTGCGGAAATTAAAACTCTTTTCAAAATCAATGACGAACAACGAACAACAATTTTTTTTTTTTCGATAAACAGCTTTCTATTTGCAAGCCAGTTTGAAATTTAAATAAAACCTTTGATGAGTTACCTCCTTGGTCGCCATGTTTCGGAGTAAAAGATCGTTCCATTTTTAAATTACACGACAGATATGAGTTTAGTATGTAATTTATTTGGCCGCTAAACACCACAGATATGGATTTTCATACAACATTGCCGGCCGCTGCGCGCATGTATTTGGCCAGTACAGCAATTTCGATTTATCTCGAAGAAGGTTATCAAAAGAATGCTCACATTTCCAAGCATGTTTGAAAAAAATTATGTTAAGAGCTTAGCGCTAGGGAAAACCGGACGTAAACGTTACGTAGTTATGATGTTTACTCCCAGTTTTTGTTAGATTAGAGCTACTGCTACTAAGTCGTATAGTACCAAACATCCCTTTTAAAGTGTTTAGGAGCTTTATTACAGCACCCAACTAAATAGTCGATCGAGTCGAGTCGTAAATATTCATGCAATTTGGTTTTAAAACTAAATTGCATGAATATCCTCACTAATAATATTCCCCAAGGAGAAAGTCAGTTATTCTAAATATCATCAGCTGACGGATGCCCACTGCTGGACATATGCCTCTCCCAAGGATCACCACAACGTCTAATTATACCATATACATTATACAATTAAGAATATTTGTATATACCATTGTGAAACGCAATAAAGCATTGAGTATTGATTGAGTATTAAGTATTCATATTTCACTAACAGTGCCAACTGTGCCCAGTGTGGCAGGGCAGTTAGTGAGCCCGTCGCCACTTTTTACACTACACATAGAATCAACAGCTCAGCACTATAGAGTTATACTGACTGAATACGAAACGAATATCAATGTTGTGCTAACAGCCTACCATTAATAATGCTATTTACATAAAGTACTGTAATCACGCTACTTTTGTTAATGGTAATAACAGATGCATTTGTAGTTCAATGATACCTTATTTAACTTTTCATAACACTCAGTACGTGACCACGTTTTATACGATATATATCGACTGTTTGATCGATGTGGTTCTAAATTAAAGTTTGAAAGAGATGGAAGTTATTTAACAACTTAAGACGCGTTATAAATTAAGTGCACAGTTACGTCGCTTGTTTAAGCCGTTGTGGTCTAGTAGTTAGTAGGTTAGCCTTCCGTGTTGGGGCGGCGGTTCGAACCAAGCCGGGATCAGACTCTTACGAATGAGTTTTTAGAATGTTATGTAAAGTCGGCTGCAGTAATTATAGCATACCTACAGGCTTTCAATGCATTTCACACTAGATAATAGATATCCATGCAAAACAGTTTTGTGGCCTTTGTGGGATAGGGTTATGAATAAATAAAGAACTGAAATATGACAAAAAAATAACTTTAAGGTGCAGCCGACGTCCGTACTATTTGATGAAGGGAAACAACAAACCTACGTGCTTGAATTTTGAGGCGGGTGTTGTGTCAACTGTTAATTAAACGTGGTGGCCGGCTCACAACCTGTCACTCTGAACAGATTTGGGCACTGCTAGCGAAATGATATTCTGAATATAATCATGAGCATAAGCATAGTTAATTTCCGAAAGTATTCTAGACTAACTTTACCCCGTGAATATATTATTATTATTTATTATAAACTTCAGTGTCGATGTTTCTCACGATTGTGACAAAATTCTTTAATACGAAAAACAGGTAAACATAAAATTTAATAAATTTGGTGTACTTTAAATATTACTAGCTTGTTTTGTTACGCCATAGGGTGTCAATGGAGCTTAATATGTGTCCTCATGAAATGTTTTTGTGTATCATTATCAGTACGTTAATCCCATTGTTGGGTATTGGCCTCTTCTTTTTCATGTCTTCTAGAAGGGTTCTACTTTAATCTTATGATCAGCAATTGCCAGCAATTTTTTAATGTCCGCCCTCCTTGCTGGCTTTCCCCCATCATCAGCCCATGTCCAACCACTTTATGGTATAAGCCTCCCCCGTTATATTATTCTTCTCGGACCGGTGCTAGTCACATCCAAGTCTTTCCATTGGGCCTAGCATGCCACCCCTGGCAAATCGAGAAAAATCTAGATCAGATGTGCGTGTCTTTGTTATTTTCCACATGCCAGAATAAGCGCGTATCACGTTTTTCTCGTGCATGGCATGCTAACCCAACAGCTACCTCTTCCCAATCTCACACTGGTCTGCCCTATTAACTTACAATGTTTTCCTCAGAACGGGAGAACAAGGCATGATCTTCAGAGAGCTAGTCGAAGACCTCGACCCATCGATCGACCCCAACACAGTATTCTCCTGGTTCCACCCGAACTGCACCAAGAGCGAAGCAGTCGATATGCTGGTGAAGGCTGGCCCGGGAAGCTTTCTCGTGCGACCGTCGGACAACTCACCCGGAGACTACTCGTTGTTCTTCCACATCAATAACCAGATACAAAGGTTCAGGATAGAGAAGAAGGGAGTTAGGTACCTCATGGGTGGAAGGACGTTTGAGTGCTTGGACGCGGTTATTAATAGATATAGGAAGGAGCAGATCGTTGAAGGTCACACTTTGGGACAGCCGGTGAGTTATTGTTAAGATAAGATAAATAATTTTTATTTGCAAACCAAAATACACAAAAGACAGTAAATTATATACACGTACAAGGAGGGTACAAAAGGAGGCATCACTACATAGTATAAAACAAAGTCGGTTCCTGCTGTCTGTCTGTCCCTAAGTATGCTTAAATATTTAAAACAACGCATCGGATTTCGATGCGATTTTTTTTAATAGATAGAGTGATTCAAGAGGAAGGTTTATATCAGCATTGCACCCATGCGAAGCCGGGGCGGGTCGCTAGTTACCAATAAAGGTGAAATCTTCCAGAAAACTAGTAGATGACACAAATCTTTAATGAGACAAATGCTAAGGTTTTGGCAACGTGGCGCGGCGGCTACATACCAAGTGAAGCTAAGCGGACAATGACTACCCTACGAATTTACATTTCTATACATTCTTATTCGTAGACTCTACCATACAGAAAAATGTAACCTGCCTTGCCTAAGGAAAACCTTAGTAATGAAATAATGATTAAGGTAAACCACTGAATTCAGAAAGACATAACATTTCCTTCCTGGGCACTGTCGCGTAAAGTCATAATTTAAGTAGAAACATTATTCGAATATTTATCAAACTGCTGTGTTATTTTACGAGTATTTATTTGTATTTTTTCCTGTTAGCTCATAGCCGAGGGCCATGTTATCGAGCCTCAGCAAAACACGACCGGTGCTGCCGCAGAGAAAATATACGCTACATTACGCGAATGCCGCGACCAGATCGGCCTGAAGAAAATGAAGGGAATCAAACAGCAGGGGTACTTGAACAAGAAATCTGATAAAGTGACTAAGAAGTGGAAGGCGTTGTATTTTGTACTGCTACAAGAAGGGACCGATACACATCTTTATTTCTACGACTCGCCGAAGCGGACGAAGCCTAAGGGACTTATAGACCTGTCGTGCGCTTATCTATATCAGGTGGGTTTTATTCGTTGTTTTTATTATTATCGTCGTCCTACATTTGTTTGTTATTTAACGACATTTCTAGAACTTGGCGGAAAGATAATGATTCTATCTTTGTAATGTTTTGATTATTTTTTTGTTTGGAAGTAATAAGCTTCTGATAACGTTATCGAACATTGGATTGATATTTAGCCGAAATACGAAATTAGAGTTTGTTTTTCATATTGCGTCTGATGATATTATTACCAGCTGACTTAATTCTGCTGTAGATTAGGTATCTTTGTTTTTTATTAATGTAAATACTTTCTGTTAAGCAAAATAAGACTTCTAAATTAAATTGACTCTTTTCCGATAGTAATATCTATAGTTTCTTAAATTGTCTATCAACCTGTTTGTATTACCATTTTTTTATTTGAGAAGAAATTACTTGTACTTCTCTTGTACAATTTCTAAGAATATTTCTTCTTTCCTTTTACTTGCACTTTCCTGCTTTATGCAGGTTCGGCTCTTCTAATGATGCGGTGCCAGGACAATCTGTCCTGGGTTGTCGGGTCGGGTAGGTTCTCCGCTAGTGTTAGCTTGGCCATGCTCATGCTGGTCCACCAGGTGGCAGGAGAGCGTTAAAATAATACGAGTATTATTAAATATTGTTGTGTGTTGACTGCCAATTTATATTCCACATTCATCTTCTTCCCACCAATATCTAATTTTTTGGGGTCGAAGCAATATTTCATTTTCCATTTATCTCTTTTAGTCAACTCTTTTCAACTCTACACTTTCAGTCTTTAGGGTTCACTTCTTTTTCACACATATCATTTTTAACACAATCGGTCCATCTACACTAATATTATAAAGAGGAAAGATTTGTACCTATTTTTGTATGTTTTATATGTTTGTAATGAATAGGCTCAAAAAGTACTGGGCCGATTTAAAAAATTCTTTCACCATTAGAAAGCTGCATTCACCCTGAGTAACATAGGCTAAAGGGCTAGGCTTTTTTTAAAATAAAAGACTTTTTATTTTTTTTATTTATAGGCTATATTTATTGCTAGAAAAGATTAGACGTCCACCCGTGCGAAGCCGGGACGGGCCGCTAGTTTAAAATAAAATAAAGAATTGTTAGACAATACATGATGCCTAACAAATAATCGTAATACATTTCAGGTGCACGAATCGCTATGGGACCGTGAGTTCTGCTTCCAACTGGTAGAGCGAGCCCTCCCCTGCCTCTCTACACACACGTTTCTCGCGGCGAACACCGCGGCGGAGGAGCGTGCTTGGCTGGACGCGCTGCGGCCGCTCTGTGTGCCACAGCAGGCCCGGCACCAGTGCAAGGTACTGTGTGCTGTGCTGTATACACACTGCACTTAGGTACACTTCACTCTGTTGAACATAAGAACACCGCGGCGGAGGAGCGCGCGTGGCTCGACGCGCTGCGGCCGCTCTGTGTGCCGCGCGTGAGTGCTGCTCTCATATTAAAGTAATACCTTGTCGTAATAGGTGCCGCGCGTGGTGTGGCTGCGCGCGCTGCGCGTGAAGTGCCTGACGGCGCACCGGCTGCCGGCGCGCCTGGCGCCGCGGCCCTACCTGCGCCTCACGCTCGGCGCCGCGCCCGTGGCCCGCACCCGCCCGCGGCCCTGCCCCGACCCCCGCTGGGACGACGAGTTCATCTTCGAGTCAGTATACTATACTATACATATGCCCAGAGTCCGGCATTTTGGTAGCACTTTTAATATGTCAAAGGGATTGCACGTTTACCGACTTCCGATTATGTCGATATATTAAATTAACATCACAAACAGAACAGTACATCGAGGAATCTTCTTCTTTATATATAAGCTCTGGGTATTTTACTAACCATTTCTCTATCGTATCTTTCTTACTAAGAGAAATTTTCGATATTAGATACCTAATGAATCACATTTTAAGATACCAAATGATTGACATTATGTTGACATAGATGTTTAAAACAGTAATCAAAAGTTCAATAGAATAACTGCCATAACATAACTGCTAACCTAACCTAACCTAACAATCCGTTTAAGATTTAATATATCGACACAATCGGAAGTCGATAAACGTGCAATCCCTTTGACATATCAAAAGTGCTACCAAAATTCCGGACTCTGCATGCCCCTCTATGCTACAATTCAAACTGAAAAGCAGTGGCGCGCTGCTATGCGTAAAAATTCTTTCTTAGGGAATACCTCAAAGTCGAGACAGAAATACGTGAAAACAATAGCTGATATTGCAACTGTTTATTTAAAAATAAACAATTTGTTGATTTTGATTTCACCATAGCCTTGTTTGTTTAACAGTGACGTGCCTCCGGATGTAACTTCATTCACGATCACTGTACACAATACCGGAAAAAGGGGAAAGGAATCAGAGGTGAGAATTTTGATTTCTTTTTTTATACCTAGCCTGTTCAGTGTTCCACTACTGGACTAAGGCGTTTCACTCTACAATCCTCTCTACAGGGTGTAACAAAACACCCTAGTAATACTTAAGGGGGTGCTTCAGACCATCAAACTGAACAACTTTCACTATGGAGTCAACATCGAAATCCCAAAAAAATAATCCGCTCTTTCATAAAAAACTGCAGTACCGTCTCGACTCAAATGTATGGGATGGCAGATTTTTTTTATTTTTTCTCGACGTTGGCTCCATAGTGAAAGTTGTTCAGATTGATGGTCTGAAGCACCCTTTTAAGTATTACTAGGGTGTTTTGTTACACCCTGTATAGTGTGCAACTACTGACCAACACCAGGAAGGCACCCTTGTTGTCTCTCCACCTACTGGGTCTACCTCGACGCCGCACAGTGGTTTACAATAATTAAATCAGGGACATAGGGGTATCTGAAACTAATGTTTAAATCTAGGTAATCTGATTTATGAAATCTGTAGATCTATACTCTAGTAATACAAGATAAATATATAAAACATCCATCTTATCAGGAACATAACAAAAACAATTGTACCAGCTTCAGATACCCCTATGTCCCTGATTTAATTATTATGAACCACTGTGCGCCGGCGACCATCCTGGGGAACCCATGGTGATCATGGCACATCTCTCCGAATGAATGCGACAAACGGCCACCCAATGATTAACACTACACGTATAGCGTTCACTTGAGTAGGCCTGCGGTAGTAGAGCGGTGCCGGAGGGTGGGAAATCTGACGTCTGTCGACTATCGCATTATAGCTCGAAAGTGCTCCTACGTTATACTTTACACACTCCCGCGCCACAGTAAGCACTTACTCAATTGAACGCTACCGGCTACCACTCCGATATTGCCTTGGGCCACCGGCCATCTCTCCGTGTTCTGCCCATCTCCACTTCAACTTTGTTATCCACTTACCCACTGAACGCTATACCTGTAGTTATTTCTATGAGAATGACAAGTGTTTATTAACAGTCGATGTCGCCTGTACAATACGTTTTTTGGGAACTGCGTTAGGTCGTTGGGAATAAGACAGTTCTTCCAATACAATACAACATTTATTGCCGTTCTCGACTACTTGCAAATAACAGGGTAATTAATACAATCGAAGGTATACATGCACCCGACTCCGAGCGCTCTAAAAGACCTCTTAAGTGTCCCTGTCAAAATCACACCAGAGAGTCAAGGAGTATAGCACACCCCGACCAAGGAGGTGTTGCTACAGTTTGTTTACGTTTCAGGTAGCAGAGTTGAACATAGAGCTCGCAAGCCTCGCTAATGGTGAAGAGATAGAGGAGTGGTATCCACTCGTCGGTATGACTCCTATTGGCGAATGGGGTTCTCTGAGATTGCGCATCAGGTGAGACAAGCATGCACAACAGTTTTCTTCTTCTCTTCCTGTTATCCCTACGTGGGGTATTATGGAGGTCGTATAATATCTCGCCCCCGGCTGTATTTGACAGTTGGTTTGCTCTTAATCTAGCTGCGTAATTTTTTTTGTTATTGTTTTAGTTGATTTTTACTTCACACGAATATTTATAAATACCAGAGTGTTTCTATAAATTAAACAAACTCGTTTTTTTCTTTCAACAACAATGTTATTGCTTTTATATATTTGTCAAACTAGTTGCTTCACAAAAATATAAAAGAAATACAATATAATTTAGATTATGGTTTTAGAGGATCTTTCATAATATTCTGACGGTTTTTTAAGGGGATGATCAGTCCATCAAACTGATAAATTTTCTCTATGGGACTAACATGGAAATCGCTAAAAAAAGCCCTGTATAAATAAGCGAATGTTTACTTACAGATACATGCAAGAGCTGGTGATGCCGCGCGAGGAGTACAACCCGCTGCGTCAGTTACTACTCGAGCCCGGGATACCGGCGGTCAAAGCCTTGTCTGACTTGTGCCGCACTGACCGACAACCCTTGGCCACTTGTAAGTTTCTGCTATGACAATGCATAAAAGATATAGCGATGCCGACGAGGTGGCAATAATATGGCCCGGAATCCATCAAATCAGAGCAGAGCGGAGCTTTGTAAAATCAACCAATCGAATTGCTAAATTTTCCTCGCTTGACAAAGTCAAGCTATCTTTATTGGTTGGTTTAACACATCTGCGTTACGGATTCTGGGCCTATGACCGACAATCGATTTACCGGACTCTGCGCTCTAATAGTCCGGTAGCCCCAAAAATATTGTTACAGTTCTTTACAAACTTCACTAATCGTATCGTATCGTAAGGGATAATTCAAAATTAAAGTAAGATGGCCATAAATTATAATAAATCTGTTACTAACACATATGGACAAAAAGAAGTCTGAAATAAATGATATTGAATTGAATTGAATAAATTCTAATCGATTTTTGTTTTTAATTGCATAAATGTGTATCTAAAGTTTTTTGTATCAATGTGTATTGCAGATTCTATTTGACCCAACCTAAAATCTACAATGGTATGTTTTAGCTGTATTGCACGCGTTCACGGAATGCGGCCGCGGGGCGGAGCTGGCCCGCGAGCTGGTCAGCGCCGAAGTGCAGCGCGAGACCGACCACCGCTCGTTGTTCCGAGGCGCATCCCTCGCCACCGCCGTCGTCGACGAGTTCATGCACAGTCAGTGCAAGACCTTCCTGCAGGTAACCATATTATTATTATTTGTGGTTGGGCTATTGCAAGCAAGGGTCGTTATGTAACACTGCGACCATCGCTGATCTTTTGTGTTCGCCCCAAGCTCACCCATATTTTACGCATACCTCCGAACTTATGGTATTTTCTTTTCATTCTCGGAAATGCAGGTTTCCTGACGATGTTTTCCTTCACCGCCGACCGAGCTAGTAAATGATAAATACCACCGTACATAAATTCTGAAGAACTTAGTGAAATTGACAAGATGACGTCACCACATGCGAATAGATACTCTATCGTATTCTGTGGTACAGGCCAGGAATCGATCCGCGGCCTCGTAATTGAGGCGCTAGCTATCATCGCTCTAACCATAACTACCACACTTTGCAGACTGACCGGGTAATAAGGCCCTGTATCTGAAATTCCACTACAGAATAAAACTAAAAGGGAATAAAATGTATTGTGACCAGGCGGCGATATCGGAGACGGTGCAGAAGCTGATAGACGCGAAGCAGACGGCTGAGCTCAACCCGACGAAGATGGACTCGCCCGACGACGCGTGCAACAACGCCGAGTTCCTGCTTATGATACTTGATCAGGTCTTACTCCTTTTGTATTAAGTACCAGTAGTATTTTGTACCCAGCGTACCTACCTAACAACTTTTCTAACGTAGCTGTCTCTGTACTCGGAAGTCGTCTGCAAGATTTCATACCTCGAAGTTACTATGAAAAGAACCACTAGGCGCCAATAATCGGCAAAGGGTTGGTACTTTTGAAGGAACCTTCGGCGTTAATTCAAACTTACCTGAAAAATGTCTTGACCTATTATGACACAAACATGTTGTCTTCTTTAAGGGACCGACGGTTTGACGAGGTTAATTAAAGATTTTAGTTAATAGTGTGTATTGAAGGAACGCAACGCTATGCTAACGTTGCAGATAACGTTGTCGATCTTCACGTCGCCGGAGGCGTGTCCGCGGCCCGTGCGGTACCTGTGCGGCTGCCTGCAGCGCGCCGCCGTTGCCAAGTGGCCCAACGAGAGATTCGTACGCACCAGGGTCGTTTCAGGTACCTAAACAAATGAGACGTAAAGCCCGCACTTCACTCTCGCCGAGAATTTTCAAGGAAAATTACTATGGCCTACGACGCCACGAGAACAATTAAGGGCATCCACACTCTCGTTCTCGGCCTGTCTCGCCCGTTCTCGGCGAGAATGAAGAGCCGGTGTAAAAGATTATTGTTTAAGAGGATAAGCGAGCTCTCGAAGAAATTTGGAGAATAGGTCACTTTTCCAATTTTTGTTTACTTACTGTTTACTTATTTGTGCGATCTGCTCCCACACACTCCGCCGACTAGAGTGCGAAAGAAACAACTGCAGCTAAAACTAATTTTACCTTCTAGGTGGAAGGTCCCTAGTTATAACAGTAACACTCAGTTGCAGAAATGCTCATTAGAGATAATCCTCCATTAAATCTCTTGCTAGCTTTTACTACGTCAACAAGACAAAAAGTGACAGCATGAAATTTAATGGAGGATTAACTTTAATGAGCGTTTCTGCAACTGAGTATAAGGGATTTAAAAACGGTACTAGTAGTGCAGTCAATTAAGGGCTGAAAATGATATGACCTCGGAACCCAATTACTTTGAGTAATTATGTTTGTTACATAATACAGGGTGAAATTGATATCATTAGCATCATTTTAAACGAAGAGTCTACCCATCAAACTGAACAACTTTTACTATAGGAGCAAACCGATCTGAGCAAAAATAAAAAATCAGCTGTTCCATACTAAACTTACTCGACTCAAATGTATGCAACAGCTGATTTTCTTTTTGCTCCGATCTGTTTGCTCCCATAGTTAAAGTACCGTATACGTAAACAGTATGGGGAAATCCAAAACCACAGGAGATACACGGAAACTGTCTTACGAACCCTAAGGTCTTTTTTTGTGATCACAATTTTGGCATAGTAAATTTTCGGTCAAGCGTGAGTTGTCCATAAATAAATAAATGTTCTTGGACGTCAACATCTTTCTTGAAGGAGCGGTATAGTATCACTAAAATTATCTCTTTAAATGGTACCTCTATCTCTCCGCCTTAGGGTTCATATTCCTGCGGCTGATCTGCCCGGCGCTGGTGGAGCCGCGCGCCTGGTCGCTGGTCTCCGCCGCGCCGCCGCCGCACGCCCAGCGCTCTCTCCTCATGGTCGCCAAGTGTTTGCAGAACTTGGCCAACTTGATCGAATTTGGAGCTAAGGTATGCCTTTCAAACTGATGTCAGACTGATTGTCTAAAACACTGACTGATGGACTGAAGCCCCAGACCTAGGCCATTTAAATATGGACGAGTTACGGGTATAATTCTACTAACAAAATTTTCTGTCCCTTTTTGCGGGGCACGTAGCGTAGGTAGCATGAATGATTGATGGATGAATGAATGAATGAAGAAAAAATGAAAGATTTGATTCCGTTACTTTTGAGTCTAATTTTGAATGTCAAAAATCATGACAGATACTCTCGTGTGAACCCCAAACACTATCACGATCAGTCTGACATCAGTTTAACCAGACTGATGCGAGACTGAGCGTGTAAGGTTGTGTTTAGTATGTAATCAAAGCTGTAAATCTTCCTAGGAATAATAAAATAAAATAAAATAAAAAAGGAACACCCGTCTTAAAATATATGAAAATCCTTCAGTCTGGTCCATCAGTAAGAAGGTAGTTGGGCAAGGAATCGAACGAATTAGCCATTTTAGGAATTCGTTTTTTTCCAGACTCTGTAGCCATTCCGCGAATTGGGCATTCCGCAACTTATTTGTTGTCTCCGTGCGGTCATGTTTTGCGCTTCAATAGGCCAGTTCTTCGGAATTCCATTGATTTCTTTCTGGCATCCTTAGTCTGCCTCGACGCCGATTACGATCAGTAGAATTAATAATTATAAATTGTAATGCAGGAGCCGTACATGGAGGTTGTGAATCCGTTCATACTGAAGAACAAGGAACGCATGGTCGTGTTCCTAGACCAGCTGAGCTCAATGCCGGACCCCGGCAATATGCCGCCCACTGCCAACAACAGCTTCGATATCGGTACGTTTCTCTTTACAACGCAGGCACACACGGCGACACATCAAGGTACACAAAACAAACATAAACTGGCCGCGAGACATTGCTGTACCTACGCGCGGCCAGCTTATTTTGGTTTTGCTTAGCTTGCTATGTCGCCGTGTGTACACTGTATTATTATTTACTGTAATGTTTCTTTCATAAATAAATAAATACTATACTAGCTTGCTACCGACTTCGTCCGCACCAGCACCCATCGTCCCACATTTCGATCACCAAAGAAATAGGTGCATAATTTTACGATCGGATCTCGGTCCAATATAATACGACTACGTTGGTCTAAATATACAAATGCTACTTTGGAGTTTTTCACTCTCAAGAGATGATATTTATATGACAGTGATAGAAAATTCCTAAAGTTATAACAAATATTACAGCAAAAGAGCTAGCGACGCTGCACCACATATGCGTGTCGCACCTCGCCGAGCTGCAGGGGCTGGCGAAGACCCAGCCCGCCATCAGGAAGCTGGTCACCGTCACCGAGATGCTCACCAAACACAAGCACAAGTACCTCGAGATGATCAGATAGGATACGCACACGATTAACACAGGTAATTACCATCATACCTGTGTTGTTTCCACTTTAGTCCCAGCCACACGCTGCGGCGTTCTTCATGCAAAAATCCGCTCTAAGGTGGTTCATCATCATCATCATCAGCCTATAAACGTCCCACTGCAGGGCACAGGCCTACCCTCCTCGGCCCTCCCTCTAGTAGTTGTAGTTGGTAGACTTCACATAAACATCAGAATTTCTTCTTCAGTTTATGCAGGTTTCCTCACGATGTTTTCCTTCACCGTTTGAGAGCATTCAGTATTACGTACATAAGTTAGAGAAAATCATTGGTACATGGCATGTTGTCCGCGCGGATTCAAACCCAGACCCTCGAGATTGGGTTTTGCGTACTTCTCATCGTAATATACATGGTATTAATTTAAATGTGTTACATATTGAACAGGTGATATAGGTCGACCAGGATCTCATGAAAAATTAGGAAATCAAATTTTAGAGCAAGCAACACTGGGGTAATTGGATTAGGGCCCTTTAAACGCTGCGACTTTTTGCAGCACTTCTGAAACGCCATACAGCCACAAAGAAAAACGTTCGTAATAAAATTCAGCTATAAAATTACATACCTTTTCTCATAAACAAGATGAAAATGTTCGGCCAGATGATTTGGGCGTTGCGTTAAAATGATCTTAAATATGCACCCATTAACAAACGCGCATTTTTATCGCCGCAAAAAGTTTCAGTTTGTAAAGGGCCTACTTGCTGACAGTTTGACATTTCCATGTGAAAATCTATATTTTTTTCATTTCATGAGATTCTGGTCGACTTATAACAACTTTCAGTATGTAGCCAACTTCGAAATCAAATCGAGTAGCTATTGACGTTTCCTATGGAACAGCAGATTTTTTACCAAGACTAGGTCCTAGTCTTGGCAAAAAAATCTGGTGAAGGTAGGACTTCCTCGTACCAAGTTTATCTTGTCTTGTTTAAATATAAGTCTGCATTTTCTGCTGCTGATATTAATGTATTGTTCCAGGGTAACAAATCTTATCTCCACCGGACGAGCGGTAGTGGTAGCGCTTAGATTTATATACGAGTCCTAACGCAGGACATTTGAACATTTAGACTAGCGTCACACTTGCATTCGCAAACCACACAGCCATACACCGTGAATTACAAAATCTGACAATACTGGAGTAAATGTCTAAAGTTGGAGGGCCTTAAAAATTCAAGTGTGTCGTTAACTTCGATCTCGAATAAAAAAACTAGATACACAATCATCGCTCCAAAAATGGTACATTTGAAAGTGCCTCGAAACGAATATCTAAGGGCATTTGTGTCTTAGTATTGCGCCATCCCGCTGCGCTGAAATGACAGTAAATTTACTCGAGATTGTACATCTAGTTCTTTTAATTGTGATCGATGGTCACCTTAGAATCCTATCACACAAGTTATTGCAGAGCGGCGTAAACCCGCGACAATATCGCCGCATTTTCCCTACATACAAAATGTTGTTGAGGCGAGCGTGGATACGCTTAGAGATCGCTAGTGTGATAGCCCCGTAGTCTTAACATGTAGTCATTGTTAGCTTTAGCCTATTAATTACATTGATGAACGCGTTTTAACGAATTTCATTTCGAGCTTTCTCGTGCCAAACTCTTGTAGTGGAGTGCGAAGTATATATTTATGTATTTGTAGTTATTACGTGTAACAAATTGCTTAGTTGTGCTATGTAACGGTAATGATTGTCATTGGATTTTTATTGTATGCCTATTTTACCAGCCAAATGGAGAAATATTGTTTCGCGGATTTATATTACGTAAACAGGAACTGAGTTAATAAATGTTGAAATTTATGAGTTTGACCACGAATATCGCGTCGGTTGGAGATGTTTTAGGTTTTCCAAAAGCCATTTTAGGTTTGTTTTCATGCGTTGCTAAATTCGGACGTTGCTTGGCCAAAATAATTACCTATATTTTCAAGATGGCGAAAAGTAGGTACATAAATGCCACTTTGCCTACTTCTGTCCTATGGCCTTTGGTATTTTCGTTTCATTCTGTACTTGCATATTGTTAAAATCAAGTGATAATCATGACCAGTATATGACCAGTTTAAAATACTTTTTAAACGCACTATGTTCATATTAACTTTGTATTAATCATTTATTAATATACCGTTTAATCATTTAGTTTATTCTAAGCGAAAATATAAAAAAGCTCTCTAGTATGGTAAGGCATATTTATTCTGTAATGTTATTTTCAACATTTAATTTTTAAATTTAAGTGCAAACATTTGAACCAAAAAAAGGTGTAATATTGGAAATTGGGATATACTCTTTTTTGTACGCAAAAGTGATCAAAAATAATTAGATAACAAATAATTTCCATCACCTCTTCCTGAAATTGCTTTAAAGCCCTTTTGGTGTTAAGATTATCTACTCTTGTAATCCCTTTTATACTTTATATGCCTATTTTATTTAGAGTTCTATACTTGAGTATTATCAAGAGATATTTAACTAGCGCGACTAACTCTCGGTATAGGAAACCTAGAATAGTATATGAAAATGTTTTGACCATCTTGCGAGACACCAAAAAATTTACTAGTATTTAATGAATGTGATAGACATTGGTGGTAGAATGATGTTTGTATGAAAATTTTGTCTTTTTGTATGTGACTGCACTTACTAATACTGCGGTGCACCCTGACTATAATTATAAATTCTCTGTGATAATGTTTAATTATTCCTTTTTTCTTTACAATTTGCATTTATTTACGTTGGTCCATTCTGTTATACAAAGTAATTATTTGTATTTCAGATTTTATATAATTTGCAAGATAGGATTTGAACTAAAATCTTATGTTCTTCCTTTTTCTCTTGCTCAAAGATCTAATGTAGTTTTAATACTATCGTATATGTTAGTGCCATAATTTCAGTACTTATTTGAATCACTTGCACACGCTTTAACATCACAATTTATTAGTATTAAATCTTTAATTTTACACAAAGTTTGTAAAATCCCATTAGATTGTAATGTTACTTTGGAAGAAAAAAAAAACGATAATTTTGTAGATTGTTAGGTTGATAATGCGGATAATTCTGTAACATCCTATTTATAGTGATCTCACATGTGAACACATTTAATATTACAAACACAATCTTTTGGTTCGTTATGTGAAAAAACAGGTATAAAAGTGAGATCTCATTTGGGGCATTATTTGTTTCACCAAGAACTTATATGCCGTTTTTCCCATTGTAACAGTATTTTTGACATGAAAACGCATCAATGCATCGAAGTTCGTTCATTTATTTATTTATCAATAGTAAGTAGGTAGGTCTAGTGGATGTGTAGTCGCTGTATTTAAGTGTGTTAGCTTATGATAGGACAATGTCTAGACTGAATTACGCTCCAATTAATTGCATGTAGTAGTATTATATGCACTAGATTTTCCACAAAATTGTAACAAAAAGGTGATAAGCGATCGCAATATTTCGGCCCATTTGATAAACATTTTGTATATTAAAATTCAGAGACTATCATTAACTTTAAATCGTTAACATTTAGAAACGTTTTACAATGTCTTTTTTTACAAATATACCTGTTCAAAGGTCAGAAAGGAATTGCATTAAGTACATTACATTTTATTGTTTTGTTAAAATGATTTTTATTAAACACAATAGTCTTCACAATAATTATAATTGGATGAGTGAAAGTAACTATTAATTTTGAATAGGGGTAGTTTTCAATGTTATTAAATAAGCATTACATAATTTTGATATAACTCACTCACATTTTATTGAGAACACAGTTTGCATTATGATTGCACTTGTTAACCTGCATTTATGCTTATAATTCCAATATTATGTGTAAAAATTCTGTAATATTTAAGCTTACAGGTAAAACAAAGCATTTTTTTATTTATTTCTGTACCATATCACAATTGAGTAAATACTCCACAGAGACAAAGGTTCAATCGTTCTATGGAGCGCACAAAAAGATCACCTGATGTGCTCACCCATAGATTTTACTCTGGCCGACCTCCTCAGGTGGCATGTAGTTTTGAACATGTCGGTAAATGATCATATACTACGATTTGTTTGTATTTATTGCAGCATAATTGTATGAAGCCTTGTCTATGTGGGGTTGAGTAAATACTGATGTGACCATTATATTAAATAGCAATGCAGATATCTTAAGTTTTATAACATACTGTAATAATTAGTATTAGATTTTGTGACTGTTTTGTAATCTCTTTATATTCTATCCCTTAGTATGTACTGTTTTCTATTAAATTTTTATCTGTGCTAGAAATCCGGTCTCAATAAAATAAATAATGGAAATAAATATGGAGTTTTTAATTAATTAATTTTATTAGGAATCTTATAAAACATTTAAATGCTTATTTTTAAATACATAGTATCTTTATTTACACAGTGGAATAACAACATTAAAGACGATATTGTATGGAACTAAGTATTATGTGAGGAAAAGTATGGAGAAAGCCATAGTAACACAGCAAACAGCTACATAGGGAGATTTTCTTTCACCAATTCTTGCACATTTCCAAAATG
Source organism: Agonopterix subpropinquella (assembly GCA_922987775.1). Lineage (NCBI taxonomy): Eukaryota > Metazoa > Arthropoda > Insecta > Lepidoptera > Depressariidae > Agonopterix > Agonopterix subpropinquella. The sequence goes on along the minus strand of OV277708.1, from coordinate 8,157,787 downwards.
TTCCTAGCAATCTGGAACAAGAGTTATCGTTTAAATTCTACTAATAATATGTGTAAGTTTGTGACAATTAGGGTCAGCGCACACCCAGCGTAGAACTGCTCGCGCATGCTCGAGCATGTTCTTTGCAGTCGCGCACACCTAGCGGCAAAATTCGCCGGCGGCAGCGGCGGAGCATGCTCGCGCGTGTTCGAACAGTCTCGCGGATGCTCCCGTGTTGCTACAGTTGACGTAGTGAATTTTGCCGTTGTGTTTACAATATTTTATAGTAAAGACGAGCGATAACAACAATTTTAAAGTATGGTAGACTGGGATTTGGTAATTATTGGGTTACTAGCAAAGGAAGAGGAGCAAGAAGAGCACATCAATAAGATGAAAAGAGGCAAGAAAGAGGTACTTATATTTGGGAAATATAAGTACCTCTTTCTTGCTGTGCCCTGTGCCTGTGCTGTGCTACGGTTTAAAGTTCTAGGGACAGTTATTTTATGTACTATAAAATGGAATATGAACAATTTGAAAACCTACGAAATCTGCTTCGACCTTTTAGATTTTCTTTGTATTTTCAAAAAGAGTTAGATTATTATATATTACGAGGTTTTACCCGCGACTTCGTCCGCATAAATTATATACCAGATTTTAAGTCAGATAATAAGCTATCAAACAAAAAAAGTTTCATCAAAATCGGTTCAGTAGTTTTTGCGTGATACTCGAACAAACAAACAACCAAACAAATAAACAAACAAACATACAAACAAACAGACAGACAAAAAATCCAAAAATTGGTGATTGGGGACATCTAAAAACCATATCATAATCATTTTTTTGTAAATATCTGCAATGTACAGACACACTTCTGTTACAGTTTTATAATAGTTTAGATCTATAGTAAATTGCCCTTTTCGGGCTAAAGTAGTTAAAAAAATGTGCTAGATTTAGTCCGAAACCGGCCGAGGTGGCAACACTTATGACGAATCGCAAGCATCGACACGGGCGTATGCTCGAACATGCTCGAGCATGCGCGAGCATGCTCGCGACTGCTCGCGTCGCCGCGAGGAGCATACGCGAGCATACTCGAACAGACGCTACAGGGATTTAATCCCTTGCAAGCTATTTTCAACTTTATTTCTATGAGAAAAGAGTTCATTATCAATTGAATCAATGAAATCTGCTCGCGCATGCTCGAACAGTTTTACGCTGGGTGTGCGCTGACCCTTAATCATAAATAAATGGCTGAACAGATTTTGATAAAAGTAAAACGCCCAATCCCGTTTCGCCTACAAAACTAGTAAAGAATTTTATAAGAAACGAGCTTTTACCCATGACTTCTTCTGCATAAATTATATACCAGATTTTAAGTCTGATAATAAGCTACCAAACAAAAAAGGTTTCATCAAAATCGGTTCAGTGGTTTTTGCGTGATACTCGAACAAACAAACACCCAAACAAACAAACAAACAGACAAAAAATAAAAAAATTTGTGATTTGGAATCAGGGACATCTAAAAATCATATCATAATCTTTTTTTTGTAAATATCTTCAATGTACAGACACACTTCTGTTACAGTTTTATAATAGTTTAGATGCCATGATAGAATACGATAATTTCAATTTCCTTGGAAAGTATGATATTCCTCCTATTTTGTATGGAGACAGGGAATGTGTTTAAATTTGAGTTCACCTAAAACAACTGAAAGAAATGGTAAATTGATCTACATATAGCTGAGGATGACATGCCTCCTAAGCCCAAATAAGCTATTTATTATTTAACACTTTCGCTGCTGATGACCTACGTGGTAGGTCGGCGACAAATGGGCTGCAGTGCTAAAGAACCCACGTAACGAGTCAGTTCTATTGCATTTCGCCTGTGTCTATGACTTACCAGACAAGTCACTGAAAACCCCCATGCCTGCGCCACCCGCGGACGTCTTATGAGGGGGGTCAAGTTGTATTGCATTTCGCCTGTTCTCGTGACTACAGTGTGAGTCACCTTATCCTTACAGCAGTGCTAAAATTGACCCCACAGTTGTGCGCATAGTGAAACAATCAAAATTGCTCACCTTGTGGGTCACCCACCCGTTACGACTGTACGCACGACTGTGGGGTCAATTTTAGCACTGCGCGAGGTTTTTTTTTTTTTTTAACATCCTCTTGCTAGTGCAATCTGTCCTGCATGGGACATTCGGCAATTATTTGTGTTATTTTCTTTAAGGTGTCATTCAAGGAATGGGACCACTGTCCCACCCTTATAAATTATTCTAATCTTTGAGAATATCTTGAGGTGCTCTTCTTTTTAATCTTGTGAATGTCTTTTGATCTTTCATTAATTCCACAGCCTTTTGGTTTGGATGTTGTTTAACAGCGAAAGTGTTAATTATTGTTCTCCAAATTAGGCACTCTTTAGGTTGCACCTAACATACAGACCGTCTAGCATTTCTCTACTTGCGCGCGACTCGGCTTTTTCCCATACAACAAGTCGCAGTAAGCGCGGCTTTCGCTCGCCGAAAAGTGCGGGAACAGGTTATTTTGTATGCAGCGAAGGCACGTCGCGCGCGTGTAGAGAAATCATACTAGACATGACAATTCAGAAGCTTATTCGAAAATTCAGACTACACAATATTAGATTTAGCATAAGCATACTAGCAGCATAGTTTCGATACTACTAGTGAAACGTGGATGTTCTGATGTTTCAGAATATCTCCGAATACCCCCTCGGGGAATGTAGCCGTGAGCATATTAGATTTAGGACTCCAAGCTGTAGGCTATGTATTCAATTTTGACACTGGTGTGTCCCATAGGATATTTCATGGGTAAACAGTTTTGATAAATGGATGAAATGTAGCCAAGCCATGTAGCCATGTAGATGAAATTAGAGGTTGCTTCCATGCTAAAAGAATACGTACCCAGTCTTCTTGCGATCCATTATACTCGGAAAGAATGATCTCAAATATGCGCAGGTGCATATTAGCAGTAGTATTACCGACAGTAAACTTTGGAAATTAAATAACGCGCTCTGAAACAAGGTTATATTGTATATTATATTATATTATATTATATTATATTATATTATATATATGATACACTAGCAGCTCAAAGCTGGTTGCAGGTTGTGGAGTAAAACTTGTTGTTGCGTTTGAATTTTGTTCTCATGTTAGTAATGACAGTGTTATGAACTTACCATTTTCAAGTATACTTTATATACAAAGATTCGTGATTTATTGAAAAATAAGCAAAACTGCAAAAAAATAGGCACTGAATTTATCAAAATGTTGACATTTGTTTGACTTTGACATTTTTTTTTTTTTTAATAATGTGCTTTACGGCACTGGATACCAGTCCTTTTGTGCCACTCGTATTATTTTTATTTTATTTTCCTTTTCTTTTGTTATAATTTTTCAACTGTGTTGTTTATAAATTTATATATTGGTCCAAACAGTTTCACATCCGATAAAATATCCTTCAGATCTCGAGGTACAGCTGCACTTCCGTACACTTTTGCAATGTCATCCACAAGCACCAAACGGGCAACTCCAAAATGTTGACAGTCCATAACAATGTGATTCAGATCAGCATCATCTTGATTACAATATTTACATTTGGTGTTCTCAACCATCTTCAGTCGATGCAGGTGAGTGGGTACTTGGCAGTGACCAAATCTCGCTCGGTTTATTATTGTTATCTGCCTTCTACTGTTTACATCCTTATTTTTGTGATACCAAGGATGGGCGGGCGGACTTCCTTGGATGTTGGCATACCATGTTCCCTTTGTTTTGCTAACCTCTAACCAGTATTCTATCCAAAACTCTTTCAGGGCCTGCGACAGATGCACATGGAAGTCGGTGTATGGAATTTGTAATGTCCCAGAGTGATCTTCGTCAACATCTCCTCTCGCTGTTTGGTCTGCGATTTCGTTCCCGGAGATACCTCGGTGAGAAGGTACCCACATGAGCTGAACTTTTTTACCTATACAATGTAAGTTATGAAGCAATTGTTTAATATTATAAATAATATAGTTTGTATGATGTCTAAAAGAAGTACTTTCCAAGGCCATCAAAGCGCTTTTAGCATCCGTCAGTATCATAATGTCTGTCACATCCATCTCCATAATATAGAGTAGTGCTCTGTAAATAGCATAGCATTCTGCTGTAAATATGCTACACAAGCTGTCAATTTTAAAGCATCTAGTAATCTTTTTATGAGGATCATAAAAAGCTGATGATACACTATTTATAGTTTTAGATCCATCAGTATAAATTCTGTAGCATTGTATATCCTCTAAGTACATAAGTAAATCTATTTCATTGTCAAATTTCTGAGTATGTATATATACATTATTAATGCCCATTAGAGCTTGGTAATCTATTTTATACATAGGCCAAGGTTTAACTTTATACATATTTACAGTTAGAAAATGAATATGCATACAAATTCGTAGAAGTTCAGGTGTATGTCCAGACAAAATTAAATTGGAACTGATATAGTTATCAGAGGAAGTAAGCTGAAGTGCTTGGCTTGGGAAAACTCTGTCCAAAACACAAGTATTGTCAGAAGCTATCAACTTTAAGCAAAACTTTTCTGCAATCTGTAAACGTCTAAAAATTAATGGAGGAATACAAGCTTCACATTCCATGGCATTGATTGGAGTGGAGCACATTGCTCCCGTTATAATTCTCAAGGCTTTATTTTGTATTACATCTAATTTTCTTAATAGTGATAGATTTGAATTCATGTATGCCATAGTACTGTAGTCAAAATGACTTCTGACAATACTTTTGTATAACATAGATAGAATGCATGGGTCTGAACCCCAGTGTACACCAGCTAAAGATCTCAAAACATTTAGACCTCGTGAAGAATTTTTTAAAAGTAAATGAATATGATTTTTAAATGTCAATTTAGTATCCAAACAAACACCGAGGAACTTCTTTTCATCTAGCCAGGGCAACCTGGAATTATTATACATTAAATCATCTGAACAAATATCAAACTTTTTACTAAAAATCATTGCTCCGCTTTTGTTTGGACTGATTTTTAATTTTAATTTATTGTTATAAAAATTGTGAATTTGGTTCAAAGCTCTATTTAAATCATTTACACCAATATTTACATTTTTATTTACAGTATATACAAGTAAATCGTCAGCAAATTGCAAAAATTGAACATTCTTTTGTTTCAAATATTTAGTAATCTGACAGGTGTATAGGTTGTATAAAAGTGGGGAGATGGTAGCCCCTTGCATTGTACCTTTATACACCTGTCTCGGGCCATGAATTATATTATTAAACTTAAGATACATTGTTCGGTCATAAAGAAAATTAAATATCCATTTACAGAGTTTACCTGGGATCCCGATATCAGCTAAGATGGAAATTAAAGTAAAAGGATCTACATTATCAAATGCTCCTTGAACATCGAGAAATACACAAATAGTAGCTGAATGACTATGAAACGAGTTTTTAATGTCAGAAATTAAAGCTGTGAAGCTGTCTATAGCACTATAACCTTTTCTAAAACCAAATTGCTGGCAAGGTAAAATGTTTTTAGATTCTGTATAGTAATCTAATCTAGTCTTAATCATGGATTCAAAAATTTTACCTACACAAGATGATAAAGATATGGGCCTATAGGAATTACCCTCATTAACTGGTTTATCTGGCTTTAATATAGGAATTACACATTGTGTCTTCCACGATCTTGGTATACAATTAGAATCCCATAGCAAATTAAAAATTTGAAGCAAAACTTTCTGCCCTTTTATGTGCATGTTACGAATAAGAGCATATGGAATATCGTCCAAACCAGGCGTAGTATCTTTTCTTAACTTTAGGGCTACATTAAATTCTTGCCAAGTAAATGGTAAAGATAGAAAAACACTCTCAGAATTACCATTATGATTAAAGAAATGTTGTAACGAATTTTCATCTATTTCATTTTCAGGAGCTTGAGGAGCATACTTATCCATGAAGGAAGGGATCCATTCATCATTTCTCGGAAGCTTTGGTGTAGATACTCTCTTGAATCTTCGAATATAATTCCAGATTTTGCTAACAGGTGTGTATCTATTGAAGGATTCACAAAGGTTTTTCCAACTACATTTCTTTTTTTCACTCAATAATCTTTTTTTAAAAGCATCTAATTTCTTATATTGAATATAATTTTCAATCGTTGGATTAGACCTATAAAAATTTAGTGCTTTTTTGCTATTTCTAACTGCGTCTAAACAATCACTATCCCACCATGGTACTGGTTTCCTTAAAACATATTCTGTTGACTTTGAAATTTTTGGTACACAAATATCTTTAACTTTATATAAAATTTCACAAAATTCATTATACGTTTTTAAAGGATCTGTTGGATCAATCAATACGTTTTCAAAAGCTTTTTCTGTCTCTAAAGAAAATGTTGTCCAATCTACTTTATTATACAGATATCTTTCAACTGGTTTACCAATTTCATATTTTTCAGCACATGTATGGACATCAATAATGATTGGATAATGGTAGCTACCCATGGGATCATCGTGTACACTCCAATCACAAAGAGGAGCTAATGACGGACTAACACATGTGATATCGATAGCAGAAGGATTATGTCCTGTTCTACCTACTGTAGTTACAGATCCAGTATTCAAAATACATAGGTCACATTCATCTAATATGTTGTAAACCTCATTACCTCTACTATTATTTGATAAACAACCAAAGGAAATATGGTGAGCATTAAGGTCACCTGAAAGCAAAACTGGTTTAGGTAGATTACTTATTAAGCGTTTGAGAGTACTACCCTTGAATCTTCCACGTCCCTCCTTAGGAGGTGGAGCATAAGTACATAAGATTGTTAAATTACCTAAATTTGTTTGTAATATGATTGATACACATTGTAAATAATCAAAAAATTGAATTGGGTGAACAGTATACTTGAGATTATCCTTTACTAAAATACCTACACCACAACGTCCATCTTTATCACACTGATTTATGAAGACGTAATTTGGAATCCTGGGAGTGTTGTTCTGTCTCAACCATGTTTCATTTAATAAACAAATGTCTATGTTATGATCAAATAAGAAATTGATTAGTAAGGGTTTTTTATTAATTACTCCTTCAATGTTAAATTGGCAAATTCTAATAAATAAATTATCCATACTTTTTGAATGTTTTGACTAGAACTTCGTGTATTATCGATGAATTAAGTGATCTACTCTCATTACCCAGAGTTACTAAAGCTCCGACCAAACCTTTGCAAATGTAGTCATTTTTTAATATTTCTCTTATTAATTTTTCTGTAGGAATTTCATCATTATCATTTGATTTATTTTCAGTATTTATTTTAGGAATTAATTTTGGTTGTACAACCGGTTTTGGTTGCACTTTTGGTTTCATTGGTGGAAAATTTGTCGTATAATTTTTCATAATGTTATCTGAATTGTTGGTGTTGGTCAGAGCCTTAGCATAAGACACAACATTCTTTTTTTGTTCCATTTTTTGTCTTTTAACTGGACAATCACGCGAGATGGCTAAGTGCGCACCTCCACAGTTAATACATTTCATAACATCCTCATTAGTGCATTTAGAAAAATGATGCTCCTCTGAGCATATCGAACACTTTTGTTCGGCTTTGCAAATTTTCGCTCCGTGATTAAACTTGAAACATTTGTAGCATTGCATCAGAGGCGCAACATACTCAAATACTTTATATCGGAAAATGTCTAAATAGACATAGTCCGGTAACGTGTTTGCCAAAAAAGTTATACTGACGGAGCCAAAAGCCTTGATTCCGCCTCCCTTCTCCCGTTTAGTAAAACGTCTCACATTAACTACTTCAAACTCACAAGTGAGCTTCTTAAAAAGTTCCTCGTTACTAATGCTCGTGGGCACGAAGCGCAACACGCCGATCGTCTCCACAGCCCTTGCCGGTATGAAGGCTTTCATCTCATGTTTTGTCAGAAAGTGGTCATTTTTCAAAAAATTGTTAGCGTTGCTTGGGTGGTTGAACGTTACACAAATTTTATGTGCATTAATTCTTTTGATATTGCACACACCCTTGATCTCATTTTTAAATAAGTTAGCAATTAACAATGGATTATTATTGCCAATTTTTTCTCCATCCTTGGTACTTTCGACGAAGACATTAAAATCGCCACTCACCTGGGATTCAGGATATACTCGTTTGTAGCCAGGCTTTACATACGGCTTGTAGAAGTCATCGTCGGTGGCAGCTGCAGCGGCAGACTCCGAGGGACTCCTGCTTCTCCTATTCGGGAGCTTTCTTTTCTCTTTGCCAGAGGGGACCTCCCCGTCCCCGTCCGGCATTTTTACTTTTTACAATATGTACAATAATCAATAGAAAGGTATGTACAATAAGAATAAATTGAAATAATTAAACATTAACTAAATAAAAGAAAATTTTCGAGAAAATTTTTAAAATTTCGCGCCTATATTCTTCAAACGCCCGCCAAAGAATCTTGACTTTGACATTTTAACCAGTGTTGCCAGCCGGATCTTGTCAAAAGTAACCGGAATTAGATTAAGGCTGGGAATAGACGTCAGATTTTGTTTCCGATTGTCTGTTCAGACTATCTGATCGGTTTTACTCGATACACATCCGATTCTTGCGCCAGACTTTGTCTGAACTCAGTCGTTCTCGAGCTGTGCTTGCTTGCATACGGAGCAGAAAGAAAAGATGGACGACGAATTACTGTTACTTATTGCATATTTGCTCGTGTTAGCGATTCAACGTCCATTAAAACCCATGCTTCTTCCAATATTTCGTTACACACGTCTTCCCAAGCCAAATCTTTCATCCGTCTATCGTGATACCCTTCATTGCCTGTACCCCATAAGCAACTACGTTTTTCAACGGCTATAATAAGCCGTTCGGTGTCGAAATTTTCCGCCATCGTCCGAACCACAACCATGCGATGCGTCCGTTCAGTGGCACGCTAGAGAGTCAACTGGCAAATCGAAAGGAAGAATCGGACGTCTATTTGGTCTCTGTACAAAAGTATGCAGACCGCGCCTTCAGACAATCGGATCGGAAATAAAATCGTAAACGTCTTGGCGCTGTTTCCGACTCGGACGTCCGATCCGACTATCGGGTCGGATTTGTATTAAGTATTCAAACAAATGTATGGCACGAGTGCCTTCAGACAGTCTGATCAGACCATCGGATCCGACTGTCGGATGAAAAAATCTGACGTGTATTCCCAGCCTAAAAAGTAACCTTTTGGTGTGAAAAGTAACCTTTGACCGTTACAAAATTTCCTCACATGCACATTAACTGGTCCCGTCGACAAAAAATAATACAGGGTGTTTGGTAGGGAGCTGTACATACGCCTAGGGTAGGAACTAGGGAGGGTCTGCTACCTACCCCCGCCCATTATATTGACCTTGGCCTCAAGGTTTTATTCTAAAGATTTTTTTTTCTGTTTTTTGAAAAATTCGATTTTTTTTACTAAAACTACCTGTAGCTCAAAATCTATCCATAGGAAAGGTCTGCTAAAAGTCTTGTTTTAATGTTTAGGGTCTTAGTGTACTGTAAAAATTGATTTTACACCAGAAAATTGTAGAGAAGAAATGTTATGGGGCCTGAAGTACCGTAGTAAGGTAAAAAAAAAATTTCAAGGGGAACTTTCTAGGTGGTTTAAAAAAAAAATAACAGGGTTGGAGTTCTTCTGATTTTTTTAAAACATCCCCAGTCCATACGCTTTCTAACGATATGCTAAAAGTGTTATTATCACTTTTAGTTCTGAAGTTATTAACTAATTTCTGCAACTAGGGCACTTTTACCACCACGAATCTACCTTTGTAAGACAATTGTAATTCCCGGAATTTAAACCAGTTTGGCCCACAGTTGGCAGGTAAAATTTGTTGTCTCACTCTTACACGAGAGCAACAGGTATTCTGTCTCTTTCACTCTCGTGTCGACGGGGACAGGTAACTCGTTGGGCTCTGTGTTGGGCTCTTTGTCAGTCGAGATTTACCCATCTTAGCTAACTTACGTACTTGCCGTTACGACGCTCCACTGTTTTCGTTAATTTTGTTGAGTTTGTTATTACTTCGTTGTTGAGTTTGTTATTACTTCGTTTTTGTTAAGTTTTGTTGTTTTTTACCTACGGTTACGTTTATTGTTGGTAAAATGCCTGGATTTACTAACGAAGAGTATGCCGACATGCTGTTGGTGTATGGAATGGCTAATTGCAATGGGCGCGAGGCACGGAGGATTTATCAAGAGCGGTATCCTGACCGACGAGTACCCAACCACCAGACGTTTAGCTCTACTTATCGGCGTCTACGACAAACCGGAAATTTAAATTTCCGAGAACCAAGTGTCAACAGATTTGAACCAAATGTGACTGATGACGAACGGATATTGGCCCAATTTATGGAAGATCCTACCAGAAGCATCAGAACCGTAGCCCGGGCACTTGGGTTAAGCTTTTGGAAAGTCTGGTCTGTTCTCCGGGAAAATCGAAGTCATCCTTTCCACTACACCCCTGTACAAGGTATTTTTTTTTACATTAAGTTTTTGTTTTTAGCTCTCATGTAATGAACTAGCACGTAAATTAGGCAATTTTAAAATGAACGTGAGCATGTGTGTGAGAGAGAGAGAGAGAAATGGAAAGACAGAGATATCAATCAATGTTACATCGCTACCAATTCATAGGGAAAACGCTAACATTGAATTTTTTATTGTTTTAGGCTTAGAGGAAAGCGATTACACACGAAGGATGCAGTTTTGCCGCCACTTGCTCCATACGGACGTGGAGGACATACATTTTTTGCGGAGTATACTCTGGACCGATGAGTCAAAGTTTGACAGGGAGGGAATTGTGAACTACCACAATCTCCATTACTGGGCACCCAGAGAGCAAAACCCAAGAGTGAAGAGGCACAGAGGATTTCAAAGAAGGTTCTCCGTGAACGTATGGGCAGGCGTCATCGGCAATCGCTTGATAGGGCCGCACTTCTTGCCAGACAACTTAAACGGGGAAAATTACCTACATTTCCTCGAAAATGAACTGCCCGTTTTAGTGGAAGATGTGTTTGACGAAGATCGGCCCATAGTCTTTCAGCACGACGGCTGTCCTGCCCATTGGAGCCTAGCAGTGAGGGAGTTTTTAAATAACTCCTTCCCTGATGCTTGGATTGGTCGTGGTGGGCCAATTCCCTGGCCTCCAAGGTCGCCTGACCTTACCCCGCTTGACTTCTACGTCTGGGGAAGGGCGAAAGAGTTGGTGTACACAGAAGAAGTACCAACAAGGGAGGTTTTGATAACCAAGATCCACGCCGCTTTCAATACGATGCGCGACGAAATGCTGCTTGCCACGGTGACCGTGGAGATGAGGAAGAGGTGCCGAGCATGTTTACAAGTTAATGGTCACCAATTTGAACAAATTTTGTAATTAAATTAGTCATTTAACAAATTTGCGTTTCATTTGCTATCCTTTTACGATCGGACACATTTAATTTACATTAGTTGAAATTTTTGCTTAAAGTGCCCTAGTTGCGGATATTAACTAATAACTTCGGAACTACAAGTGATAATAACACTTTTAGCATATCGTTAGAAAGGGTATGGACTGGGGATGTTTTAAAAAAATCAGAAGAACTCCAACCCTGTTATTTTTTTTTTAAAACCCGTAGAAAGTTGCCCTTAAAATTATTTTTTTACCTTACTACGGTACTTCAGGCCCCATAACTTTTCTTCTCTACAATTTTTTGGTGTGAAATCAATTTTTACAGTACATTAAGACCCTAAAGATTAAAACAAGACCATTAGCAGACCTTTCTTCTGGATAGATTTTGAGCTACAGGTAGTTTTAGTCAAAAAAATCGAATTTTTCAAAAAAAATAAAAAAAAATCATTAGAATAAAACCTTGAGGTCAAGGTCAATATAATGGGCGGGGGTAGGTAGCAGACCCTTCCTAGTTTCTACCCTAGGCGTATGTACAGCTCCCTACCAAACACCCTGTATAACAAGCAAATAAAAATTTAAAATTAAAAGCGATATTAGTGACCGGGACGGACGTACCGTACGTGATTGCGTTGCTAAAGGTTATAAAATTGCGTTTATTAGGGTCTCTTAGGGGTGCGGTGCGGGGAAGCGGGAAGGGAGGGAGCGGCCAACTCATAAAGGTATCATATAGATAGAGGAACTGACAGCTGAGAGAGCGAGATGTACCTAGCGGCGTCACTGTATAATAGAAAGAGATACGTGACGCGAGGCAATAGAACCGTTTTCGGGAACTTGTCAGCACAATCGACTGGGTAAATATTCGTGCTCTGTGAATAATTAGTGAATCTGAAGTCGTCGATTATTTTGTGAAATAGACTAACACTATTTCATTAAATTACCTACGATTTCACGTTATATTCACAATTATACACAGAACTCGAAGTTTTAGGGTGCCGATAAGTGCCGACAAAGCACAAAAAACGGTTTCATTTGACAAGTCATGTCAGTTACTCTATTCCGACAGGTATAATAACTTTATGGGCCAACTCGTAGTGAATGCCTAGCATGCCTATTTTTAGTATGGGTTTTTTCAATGTTGCCATATATAGGTACCGTCAATGTCCAAATGTCAAAAAACAACTTTGACATCTTGATATTTGTGACATTTGTGTTGTGTTCACTGTTTAATCTTTAATCAAGAATTTTTTATGTTGTGTTATTTCTGTGTTCTTTGCTTTAACCAAAATAAAAATCTGTCCGTTCGGTGAATTGATTGAATGTAAATACCTAGTTAAATAAATTTTGTCAAAAGGTTCTTTCATTCCGCGACTGTGACTCGACAAAAAATGGAAGAAGACAAATTCGCGTTAGTCGAGAAAATAGTTAAAGATATCGATAATATTATGACCAAAAACGCTGAGTTGTAAGTTACTCATTTATTTGGCAAAATATCAAAAGGACAATTTTCTTTTTTTGGTACAATAACCTTGTATAAAACGTTTTCAGGTGTTCCTTCGAAATTGTACCTGTTGAGACAAATTATCAGAACAAATCGCCTGTTCTACATTTGGAAAACTGCCTTGGCTTAGAGTCGTGGTGTGTGAAACATCTCTACATGTACTGCTACTCTGAAATAATGGATAAATATTTCTCAAAGCCAAAACGTAAAACTCTTAAAGTGACCTCAGTGATATCTGACCGACTGACAAGGCTGCTGAATGTGACACTCTTATTGAACCCTGAATTGAGTTCATTTTGGAACAAGCGAAGGGAAATGGTACTGAAGTCATTGTTGGACAAGTCTTCGGAGCTGCAGTTCACAAGAATAGCACTGTCTCGTAAGCCAAAATGTAACGATGCTTTTTCCTACCGGAGGTGGATATTGGAAACAATCCTACAAGGTAATTGATTCTTTTGTTGTTATTCTATTATTAAAGAAGCATTTACCCACGACTTCGTCCGCATACCAGATTTTGTGTTATATCAAACAGAAAAAGTCATCAAAATAGGTTCAGTAGTTTTCGCGTGGTGGTCGAAACAAATACGCAAATGACATACAAACAAACAAACAAAAAATCCAAAAATTTGGGATTTGGAATCAGGGACACCTAAAAACCATATTGTAATCTTTTATTTGTAAATATTTTCAATGCTTGCTTGCTTATTGTGTCGACTTCAACACAACAAAGTCGCTAATTGTACCTTGCCAGAATTGGGCAACCGATACAGCACCGTCGCTTGCGGTCATGAGCTCCTCCTGCGTGCAGGTGTTAGGGCGCGCAGGGCACGATGTGAGATGGGCCATCGTTTGTGGAGCTCTGCACAAGCAAGTCACATTTTGCGCATCCAACCATGACCACGACCATGTTGTCCTTACTGCGACCGACCTGGGTTTGAAGTTCTTTTTTTTGTATATATCTTCAATGTACAGACACACTTCTGTTACAGTTTTATAATAGCATAGATTTTTTAATTTCTTAGTTAACTCTTTCGCTGCTAAGCTCCAAACAATGATACTCGCACAGTGTTAACACTGTGGAATGCTATACAATTCTGACTCACCGGTCGAGTTGTGCGCACTGCGGCCTATTTGCCTACAACGTAGGTCATCAGCAGCTAAAGTGTTAAAAGTTCTATTATATCATCCGTAGAAATTTATATTCAAAATTGTATATTTCTATCTTTACTTTAGCAGTCTAAGCGTTGTCTGTCAGTCAGACAGTTGTGGAACTTCTTAATATGCTGACACATTTCAAGGGATTGATAAGACCATCAAACTGAACAACTTTCTCTATGGGACCAACATCGAAATCGCATAATAAAAATTAGATGTTCCATACAAAACTGTAAATCCCGAGCCAAATCTATGGTAGTTGCCAAGTATCACCAAATCAAATTTTTTCTTTTGTTCTCCTCTCCTCTTATAGCCATTTACAATCAAACTTAACACATTTATCCCTTGCTTCACATGTGCCAGGCATAACGACCTAGGCGATCTAAACAGCGTCGGTCTGGGACTCAAAAAACTACCGGGAAAATTCAAACAAGCGGCCCACTAACTTTTTCCCCGACTATGGCAAAGTCAAAAGAAAGGGCATGGATGGGCGTAGAGAGCATTGTGTTTTTTAGGGGGATGATCCTGTGATAATTGACCATTTTGATCACCAGATTTCGATATTGGTCCCATGGAAACAGTTACTCAGTTTGATGGTCTGATCATCTCCTTAAACCACCATCAGCGTATGAAGAAGGACCCTACTATATGCTGGATTAAAACCAGGAGCTTTCAGCTCATGCCGAAATGAAGTAGATATATTCGTGAAACAAAACGATTGAGCGAGCAAAGCGAGCTCGAAAATTCGCAAAATATTTTGACTACGCAGGGGGCCTCCGACTCAGTTACTTACTGAACATATTTTGGCCCTGTTTTGAATTTGATCAAAAGGGTTCTCCAGGTTTGGAGGCCCTTTCAACCAAACTTATGATTAGGGAGCAAAACAAAACTGAACGAGCAAAGCGAGCTCGCAGTTTTGCAATAAGCACATTTTGCTGAATTTCCCAGACTTTTTGAGAAAGTGAAAAAAAAATTACTTAGTTGTCGATAATTTTATTGTAGATTTC
This sequence comes from Agonopterix subpropinquella, assembly GCA_922987775.1. Classification (NCBI taxonomy): domain Eukaryota; kingdom Metazoa; phylum Arthropoda; class Insecta; order Lepidoptera; family Depressariidae; genus Agonopterix; species Agonopterix subpropinquella. The sequence continues at coordinate 8,142,714 of OV277708.1, read as the reverse complement.
ATTAATTTTTTTTAAAGTTACTCTTTTTAATCCTGGGGTGGGCCAGAAAGATTCTGGACTGGGCTGGGCTGTGTCATTTTCTGTGGGATGAAAATGAAGAGGGAAAAAGAGCTGGGCCGGACTGGCCCACGGGGGTACCGGCCCACCGGGAAAAGTCCCGGTGTTCCCTGGGGCCAGACCGACGCTGGATCTAAAATCCATAATTCTGCATTTAACACTTTCGCTGCTCAGCTCAAAACAATGATACTCGTGCAGTGCTAACACTGGAATGCGATACAATAATACGACATAGGTTATCAGCGCCCAGAGTGTCCCAAAATCTGTGTGTGTGTTTTTGTGGGTAGATTACACAAAACATATTTGAGCGAATTTATGTTTAAGTATGATGCTGTAACTGTCATCAATACGAGCAGTGTGAGATAGAGCATCTCTAAATAAGCATCTTAAATTGTATTTGTATATTCTTGGTGTGCAAATAAAGAATATTTATCTTATCTTATCTTATCTTTTCCTCTCTTTTTTGGTTATTTAATGTAATCTCAATATCACATTTTAAATTTTCAGATGGCACCATACAAAGCAACTACATAGAAAATTTAGTGAATGAAGAGCTCAACGTTTGCCAACTAGCATCAGACCAAAGCCCGAACAACTATCACAGCTGGAACCATCGCATGTGGATTATGAACAAACTGAAGACATTAGACAAACAACTAGATCTTAACTTCCTATACATAAAGGAATACAGTTTCTCTGAACGGTGGACTTCTAAACACGTTTCTGATTTCAGCTGCTTCCACTACAGACAGTTTTGTATCAAAAACATATTTGATCTGAGTAGCGCTAGTTGGAAAAGCTTTGAAAATACACTTGATGTTAATCTACGAAAGAATTTTGTAAGGGTTTTAGCTCTTAATTTCCCAAAAGATGTTACTGTTCAAGCATCTGAAAATGATTTGATATCATATTCTGAAGATAATTTAGTTAACCTACTGCTCTGTTATACTGCTAAGAACTGTGATTGCATTGTAAATAATGTCTTAGTGTGTAGGAAATTAGAGGTTTTATTCCATGAATTAACATTGAACGATGAGCTGTTGAGATATTTCAAGTATCACGAGACTTTGTGGTATCACAGACGGTTTATAGTCCATGAAATAATTGCCGTTATGTATGAGCATTTTGGTTTGGTTAGACAAAATGGAGCGTTGATTAGAAATACAAGTAGGAAATGTAATTGTGATGATCTGAGACAAAAACAGGCTAAGATAGGAAGGTATGATAGCAGTAGTGCTTACACAAGTGTTCTTTTCAATGTAGTTATGTCCAAAGAGAAGAAATTTATAGAAGAAAGACGAGATGATGGTGACAACTATGCCGATAGACACGAAAAATATCTTAAGTTTGTGGAGGGATTGAATAATGTAATGTGAATTAACAATGTACCATGTTTTATAATGAAGAATCACAAATGACATTTCTATTTATAATTAAATACGATCTTTTAATATTAATGAAATACTATTTTATAAAATAATGTATGAAATTTTTCTCTGCTTAATAATTTAGATGACATGTAATAAATTCGTCTTAAAAGGAATATAATATGACTTTGATTTATATACATGGTGTTAGGGTAAACAGTGGTATTGTACCCATGATACTGAACAACTTTCCCTAAGAAGCCTATAGGAAATTAGCAAAAAAAATTCTAGACTCTCCATACTAAATGCAATCAGATGATCGAACGTTTGAAAAGTCGAAACAAAAAATTGCGAATTTCGATTTCGGCAACAACTCGTCACCATCTTCCTATAGGTTTCTTAGGAAATGTTGTTCAATATAAGAATAAGAATAAGAATAAGAATAATATTTATTAATCACAAAAAGCCATTTTACACACAATATCATGGGTACAATCACCCAATGAAGTGATGCAACTGTTTACTCTAACACCCTGAATATTATTATATTACCAATCTCAATTATAATCTTAATCTTAACTATTATAAAACTGTAACAGAAGTGTGTCTGTACATTGAAGATATTTATAAAAAAAAAGATTACGATATGGTTTTTAGGCTTCCCTGATTCCAAATCACAAATTTTTGGACTTTTTGTCTGTCTGTTTGTTTGTTTGTTTGTTTGTTTGGGTGTTTGTTTGTTCGAGTATCACGCAAAAACTACTGAACCGATTTTGATGAAACTTTTTTTGTTTGATAGCTTATCATCTGACTTAAAATCTGGTATATAATTTATGCGGACGAAGTCGCGGGTAAAAGCTCGTTCATAATAAAATTGGTAATTAGGTACCAATGTGCGCAAAGAGAAAGAGTGATAACTAAATTTTCCTACGGCCCACCGTAACCAGAATTTTGCTTGGGATTTTTAGGAAGTTGTCGTACACATTGTAAAGGTGAAAGCATTCGATTTTTCATGAATAATAACAGTTGTGCCTTGTTGTGTCTTGCATATCTATACCTACATCTGCAGCGAGCGAAGCGAAGCGAATTCGAAATTTTGCAGTATTGCCTCTGAGTTTTGGCCAGGCTTGCGTGGTGGAGTATGCCGCACTCCCTCTCACCAAATTCGTAAGAGGTGGCCCTGCAGTAGGATGTAGGTATTAACTAGGGTAAGGTTGCCTTAGTCGTACCCCCTAAGGAAGAATTCTTGTAACTGAATCTAGCTTTCATTTAGATACATTATGTTATGTCAGACACGCCGCGTTCAAACGCTGCGTTTTTTTAAACGCCGCTTTCAAACGCTGCGTGTTTTTAAACGCCGCGTCTTTTTAAGCGCCGCTTTTAAAGGCCGTGTCTTTTTTAAAGACGCGGCGTTTAAAATGACGCGGCGTTTTTAAAACACGCAGCGTTTGAACGCGGCGTGTCTGACATAACATAATGTATAGTTGAAATTTTCTCAGATTATGCGTTATTACGGCGGACTTGTTAACAAATAATAAAAATGTCAAAAAGTTCAAAATTAAGGGGGTTCTCAACAAGAAACTAGTTTTTATCAACGTTTTTTCTTCACGCTCTACAGGGTGTATAATAAAATTGGACAGCTACTTAAAGGGGTGCTTCAGACCATCAAACTGAACAACTTTCTCTGTGGGACCAATATCGAAATCACGAAAAAAAAATCTGCTGTCCCATACATTTCAGTCGAGTTATGTTTGCAGTTTTGTATGGGAGAGCGGATTTTTTTTTCGCGATTTGGATATTGGTCCCATAGAGAAAGTTGTTCAGTTTGATGGTCTGAAGCACCCCTTTAAGTAGCTGTCCCATTTTATTGTACACCCTGTATAGTAAAAACGGTAATACATACAAGCGTCAAACTTAGTGTGATTATAGAGCAAACTCTACAGAATAACAACAAATACATAAAGCCGGCCAAGTGTGACTCGGTCTCGCGCTAAAGGTTCCGGACAAAAAAAAAATTTCTTAGTTAATAATGTTGTGTTCTGTGGTGGTGTAGTACGGAACACTCGGTGCGCGAGTAGCCCGACTCGCACTTAACCGGTTTTACTGAAATTGTTATACCATTAGGTATAACAATTTTAAAATATTAATTTTTCAGGATAGGATTTCATAGGATAGCCAGCAACGCAACGGTCGGTAGCAGCAATTAGGACGCGTGTCAAAGATATTCCCTAGACCCTTACATTTTCTATCTTGTTTATTCCACAATTATTATTATTTGTGGATTTCCATAACACAGTTAAGTTGCAATAAAATTATGACACGAGTAAGTAAAACCTTCGGCTGTAAAACCGTGTTTTGACCGTCTCTGTAGTTATGGTGTCCCATAGTTATTCTTAGAGGCGAGCTGTAGGTACCTAAAGTAGGTACTACGAGTATCTGAAAGTTATATAATACTTATTTAACTTTTTTCCATGGACACGTTATGCTTATACAGAAAGGTTTCCAATATTTTAGGGTACCAAAAAGTTGAATTGTAATTTCTAACGTATAATTCATTGCTGTGTACAACTTGTGCAAAGCTACGTAATTCCTAAATATTAAACTTCGTAGTTCCGTAGCACCCTGTAGCAAATTGCTACGCAGTTGAATTGAAAGTCTATTGTTGTTTATACAATTGATTTACATTCGTATTGTACTCATAATAATCCTGCGAAACTAACGCTACAATACTACGTAGTGTCAAATACTCTAGTAGTAATGCGTTTGTACTTGCATTTACTAGATACGTATAGACGGTTGCATACGCAGCGATACGCATCAACATCGGGTCAGTATGTTCAATATGGGTCACCAGTTTAAACAGGACAGGGGAACAAGGGGGACAATCTTAATATCTAACCACTATAATAATCAAGCTCTTACAAACGTTACTTAATTTTGAACTTAATCGTCACTTGAATAAAATCGAAGTTACGTTTCTACAGCTACGGGTTTAGGACGTTGTGTTCTATTAGAGGGTTGTGACGTCACGAGCGTCGCGCGTTCGCGGGCTCGTTCGATCGATTCGGCCTCGGCTTCGGTCTTTGTCGAGGAAATTCGGGAAAACCGAGTGACGCCACGAACACGTGCGAGTTACGCAATGATGGATACAACTCATTGACAAAAGATTTTTTGTGTAACGAAGACTTAATGAAGGCTCGGTGTTGGATATAATGCATGTTTTTATAACTGGGGAAAGCTTGAAAGCTGTTGTTTTTAGTAAGTATAAGAGTCTTCTTAGATTAGAGACTTATCTGGCACTAATTGGATCTAGACGCTACGACGCTAATCGTAGCGCTAATGAAGTGAATGCGTTCTTTTGTTTTCGTTACAAGATTATCTTTATTAGAGAAATTTCAATGAAACGTTAGCTAGGCTTTTTATGTAACTTTATATAAAAGTACCTAATGTTTAAATTCTGGTACTTTTATCGGTTGGTACCTTAAATGATCTAAGTAGGTACCTACCTACTTAGGTACCTATCTCAACTAAAATATATTTGCCATATTGAAGACTTAACTTAGTTGGGTAGTTACGTAAACTATTTTTTTTTATAAGCATGTTATTTTTTTATAAACAGAAGATTTTTATAAATTGTCGTCTTTTTTGCCTACACCACCATCGCCATACTGTGGAGTGTGGACTGTACTGCTACTGCTTACTATCAGGGCAGTAAGTTGGTACCTACCTACTTGCTGCTGTTATTCTAAGCAATCAATGTTATTAAATGTCTAACTCTACTTAGTATAAATGGTGATCTATTTCTTAAAATTATTCTAATACCTATAGATCGTAGGTACCGATGAAAAAATGACTATACAGAATAAATTAGAACCTCCTACTTTGAAGTCTGTTAAAAATATGAGGCCTCACAATTCACCTACCTCTTAATTCCTAAATCATCTTAACACATTCGCGGACAGTGACCGGCTATAGCAGTGATAACAATAAAAGTTCTATTGTGTCTCGTTCACTGTCCGCGAATGTGTTAAGGAAATCCAAACAACCTGAATTATCATAACGACGTAACATCACCCTTTAAATTACCGCCTGCATCTAACATCCCAAACAAGACAGGTAGAGTTACCTAATAATTCATTTGTCATAATCCTTACGCCTACCACATAAGCTTGTAAATTGTTTGATTCGCGGGTATTTATTTGCGAACGTAAAGTTTATAAATGCAAGACGCAGAAAGACTTTGTCTTCAAGAGAAACCTTATAAGAATAGACGCGTTCACATTGGTCAGGAATGATTATAGCTTGTGTGGTTCTCGGCTTAAAATAAACGTACCAAGGGCTATTGTGTAAGTTTCCTATTATAACTGTATACAAAGATCGAAAACGTATTAAATATTTTGTATCTATGATCATCATATTCAGTGTCTGAAATTAATTAAGAGGGGGTCATACCTATTTTGTCTGTTTTCGAACCGATTTTTGAGAACCAAATTATTACATTTAATATATATAGTTCACATAACAGTGTAGATACGTTCTTTCTGCAGGGCATCTAACCGTTGAAAACACGATTCTATTAAATTTTCTCGATAGAAAAGAGGAGCAAAGTAAGCTCGATTTCAGATTTATAACCAGTTTTACAAGAATCACACTACACCATTTCTTCTGAATATACCATCATTTGAAAGGTAAATAATTATAGCAGGGCTTCTAACCGATGGATTTTTCCCCAAACACCCAAGAGAAAAGATATTGATGAAAAATGCGTTTTTTTGCGATCTTGCTTTCAATTGAAGCGGGATGGCTAGTTGCGAAAGTTTGCTTGTTAGAAAGAGAGGCTTGTTCTACTAATACCCAGCCTTAACTAAATATTCAAAAGCAGAATTGCTAAGAAAAGTAAAAAAAAAACACCATGTCGATTTGATACGGATTGAATCGGGAAAACCGCTAGCTTAAGAAAAAAAAAAATATATATATACATATATATTTATTTAATTTAATAAATAAATTAAATTAAATAAGATTAAAAAAAAGAAACGGTTAACTCAGACCATCGAACTGAACAACTTTCAGTATGGAGCCTACCTCAGGAGAAGTGAAAAAAAATCTGCTGTCCCCAGCAAATACATTTGAGTCGAGTAGGTAACAGCAGTTTTGTATGGGACAGCTGATTTTTTTTCGCGTTACCTGAGGTAGGCTCCATACTGAAAGTTGTTCAGTTTGATGGTCTGCGTTAACCGTTTCAGTATTTGCTAGGCTGTCACTTACACCCTGTATTCTTACTACCCTATCCTATACTGAACTGAACGGTCTGACAGCTGGTAATAGCTTAGAGCGTCTCGTCTAGATCGCTCGTTGCTCTAAATTGAAATGCGGTCTGCACGTGTAGGTAGACTAATCAATATCTAGACGACAGATTTAACTCCTATCCCGTGATAGTCTCTCCAGTATTATTAAATCGTCTGAATGCTGTCTATTCCTTTATAATTAATTACATGTAAGTATAGCCGATTATGACTCAAACGACTGCATTATGAGAGAAAAGCAGTGCTAGTGAGTTTAAGTGCTATAACGCTACGCTGCGCTACGCGGAGCGACAAGGAGCGACGCTTCGCTACGCTGCGTCGCAGCGTAATGATCGACGCTGCTCTTCGTTGCGCTTCGCTGAGCTACGTTGCACTATGCTGCGCTACGCTTATGCTAGACATATGTATTATGTATTCCACTCTCTCTTCCTTACCCACCTGAATCAGATGAATCGGAAAACCGATACGATCAGAGGCGGGTTCGGACTTCGGATGCAGTGGCTACAACGGGCCGCTATATGCCGCGGATATGGTGAGGGTATGAGAGATGACGATTCCTGAAGGAATTATTTCTATTTTACGACAACCTCCAAATCTAACCCCCCTCACCAGCTCGGATCCAAGCAGGAAGCCAAAAATTCCATAGGCTATGATGTGTAATAATTATGAGTAGAGTATTCCGTAGCAAGCTAAAGTGGCAATAGGCCTGTCATTTATTTTCCGAAGAACTGACAAACGATGGGAAGTCAGAGTTCTAGAGTGGAGACCATGAACTAACAGGCGTAGAGTGTGCGGCCCGCACTGGACCGAGACGGCCTAAAAAAAGGTAGCAATGGTGTGACTGGATGAGGAAGGCTCAGGATCTAGTTTTGTGGCGCGCCTGATGCCTATGTTCAGCAGTGGACGATGAATAGGCTATAATGATCATGATGAAGATTCCACAGCCCCTGTTGTTTGTATTGTAGCATCCCAACACAGCGCGTATTATGTCGTCTTTTGCCAAAATGACTGTTGTGTGTAAGTATACCTAATGTTTGGTGCTTTGCTCATGTTGTGCAAGATATAGGTGTAAAGTTAAAAAGTTGTGCAACCGACCATCTTGAAGCAAATACCTCCGAGCATTGGGCATTCAATTACGTGCACGGAATCGTTGGCATAAATCGTAACACATGTGAGGCAAAGTGAAAAAATTCTTGTCTTTGAAAATAAAACTCTACGGATCTAAGAATAACATCTGAAATTGAAGAAACTTCTTTTAATATCGTCGGATATTTAATTTAATTGAGATCATTATTAGAGCGATGTGAAAGAGCGTAATAAAGTTAATAAATACTGTCCCGATTATTACTTAGTAACAAATTTTGGTACAGACCTTCTTTCACTTTAGCCTACTTTTCAAGAATATCAAGTTAAAATTTATGTAGACAGATTTCTCAGTTTAAATATACAATTTCGAATTTACAAAATACAAGTAGGTACAGCCCGGCGGCTTTTGTTGAAACATTAATGTGACCTATTTTACAAAAGCAGATAGTAGCAGATGAAGATCTTTGCTGTGATATTTCGTTGCGGGGAAACAAATGACGGTTTTGCGTGCGACAGCCCGCACCAGGGAGGTACCAAGGAATTCACTGCCTTCTAAATAATTTACAAGTGAAGTATTGAGACTATTAATATACCCTGGAGGGGTATCTGGACTGAGGTTTATAGTGCGTGATATCGCATAATTTTTTTTCCTTGTATATTCTTGTTGGATCTAATTTTGTTTCACAAATTAGTCTCATTCAGTTTTGCCATACTCTGAACATGTAGGTATAGGTAGGTAACTACTTATGTTCGTGCATTAATAGGTAACATTTTATAGGAAATACATCTTCATGTGAATTGGATATTCCTCATTTCTAAATTCGACATAAAATTGGTCTTAAATAGTCTACTAAGCAAAGTACAGTCAGAATACATCGTAGCTTCTTAATTTATTAACATCTCCAGAATTCTCCAGACTTGTTTGCTTTATGAGGTACTAGGTACTTCAATTTCCTATTTCAATAAGATGGAATGGTATAAAACGTAAACTACAAAGCAAAACTACGCTACGTTGAAAATAGAACCGTAAAAGTTCTGCCTATACGATCTTTAGGGTTGTGCAATTTGTGTTTGCTGAAAAAATTTAATTTTGCAGACAGTGGATGACCTATTAATATAGGGGTCGGTGTTCAGAGCTGCGGCAAGGAAAGTCTCGATCGTTAGCATCTATAAAAACTGCATCAGTAAAGACTAGGGCAGTGCAATAATTGCATCAAGTTTAACCGGGCCCGATCGATGTGAGGGTATTTACCTCGCCGGGCGAAAATAATCCGGGTACCGGTGATGTCAGAGGGTGTCGCGAAGGGCGCATGCGCGGACAAGCGGCGAGTAACCGGGCGTATGTGGTGACAACACAGCGCTTTCAGTGCTGTACCTTGTTGTTTTAAAGAAAAGCGCGGTTTAGACTTTCAGTACAAAACTTGGATTGCTGATTGTGCAGGTTACTAATTAGGAACTGTAGTTAAACATGATATTGTTTGCCGTAAACCTGTTGATGTCATTGATAATGTTTGTACAAATGACAACTTTCCTAATTTGTTATGAAACAAATTCAGCGTGTAGACATTGATAAAGATTCAGCGCAGTTTTCCGCTTACTGTTCAGTTAGTACGGCGGTTCAGTAGGTGTCGGTGTTGCCAGCGGCAGTAGCCGGGCGGTAGTCGGCCGCCGGCCCGCGGAGAGCCGGGCGCGCGTTGCGAGAGATGGCGCCCCGCGGCGGCCGGTGAGGCACCGGCCCCGCCGACCGCCCCGGGTCGACGGGCCACCTGGGCCAGCACGCACGGCCCATCATGTCCTTGCTAAGCGTCACAGGTGTGTTGTGTTCCTATATAGTGCAGGTGCCTTTGTGTTAGAGTTACGCAGTCATTTGTGGTCGTTATGGACGCGTAGAAAGCTAAGTATTTATGCGAGCCTATGCGGAATATTTGACCGTTTTAGGTTCTTGGTAAGACGAACAACAATTCCATAGACACCGTGTTGTTTTCTGTAGGCACTCTCAACTTGGTTTTGTTTGGATTGCTCATAATAATGAAAGCACAGTTGCCACTTTCATTGTGTTTATATCTATATGCGTCAGCGAGCAATATCTGATCTGATAAGTGAAGTTTGATTGTAGATTTAGATAACTCTGCGAGGTTCAGGTTACGCGCGTGGGTTACCTATGTTATGTGAGATGAACAACTCACTCGTTTGGTTATGTTGGCATTTGCGATAAAGGTCAGAGTCGGGGTATCTGAGATACACCTGTGTTCAATGGAATGTCTTGAATGATATGTGAAATGTGATATAATCGTAGAATATCAACTAGCCAGGATGTCCGATTTAAAAGCGTAAATAATAATTATTTCACTTTATAGTTTCCGAATGACAGTTGATTATTAACTGACCCAAATCACGTTTTTGATTAAAATGTTGCTTACTAAAATACGCAGACACAATTATAAATGTCGTTAGCAAATACGATAGTCTCACTTACCTACTTAAAAGTAGGTACTTATAAAATGCTCGAAGGCTAGCACGCTTAATCGATACGGTTTCATTTAATGCATAATCATCTTTAAGACATCGATACTGGTCGCTTTTCACCTATATAAACAAAACAACGTTGAACGTATAGTGCGCGCGATGAAAGCCGGCACGATATTTTTTAAACATAAACTTGCGTGGTCTTGCTTCCCTATTATAATTTCTACATAGGAATACTTGTACGAGTTAAAACAGTGTAAAAACATGTATTATTTGTCTAAGATAAACTGGCTCAATTCATCTCATCTATGCCCAAAAGGCTGCCTCGGAAAATTAACAGGAATTGGAAACATTGTTCTCCTGTATGTACATAAAGAAATAACCCATTTTGTGTACTTAATATTTTATATCGCTACGATAACGGGAGCTGTTGCGGATGAAGTTGGGGCAAAAGAGTAGTCATTAGTACGAGTCGACCTGGGAGGGGGAAATAAAGCATTGAGGAAAAAAATACAGAATTTGTATGTATTAGTGGCGGGATATGAGATATGATAATCCAGAACAGAGACATGTGGAAAAGTTTAGGGGAGACCTTTACCCAGCAGTGGGACAAAACAGGTTTTCTTATTTTATTTTATTGAATAAAGAAATTTACAAAACACAACAAGGACAAAAACCCGTCCCACGAAAACCTGTAAGGGTTTATCTGGGGAAGGGGCGTTCACATTCACAAGGTAAAAAAAAAGTACTTATTTGTAATAATAAAAGTGCTTATTTTAGTGCTACTCGCACTTGGCCGAGTTTTAATAAAGAAGTTTGCATTGGTGACATATTGCAACTCGCACTTGGCCGATTTTCTTTACACAGGAGGTACATTTTTGATTCTGCATATCAGTAGGACCAACAGAAATAGGTGTCCCTGGTGGACCTACTAGTAAAACGCTGTTCATTTCTCCTACCCTTCTAGCACGTGCTATACCAGTAAATTCAATACCGTTTGAAAGCGCATCGTCCCACGCGTTTCTCTATGTCTATAATATACCTTCATAATACTCTGCCCTATTTATTAGTATAGATGTAGGTCGAACTAAAAGAAGGCTTTTTAACGTGCAGTTAAATAGTAAACGCGGTTTATTACTATTACGGGTTGTTTCTATAAAACGTTTTACTAGTAAAACGTGTAAGCGAATGACTAGTAAATCAGTAAGTTACTAAACTTATAAAACTTACGCGAGTCGAAAAATATTTTTGATTTTTTATGAATTTTTGGAGTGAATGACAAAATAATGAATTAGTAAATGAAAATATACTTAGCTGTCATCTCAGTTTGATGTGAAAAAAACCAATAATTTAAATGGTTAAAAGTATATACTCAAGGTATATAAATATATATAGTGTTATCATCTAACTTTCAATCGAATCTAAAATAAAAATAAATCTTTTTTTTATTTTTACTTCTTTTTTTAGAATGCTCTTTTTACTATAGTTTCAGAGAGTTTATACCATTATAATTATCTATACCCCAATTTTACTGATAGAAATCTTAATAAAATGATTCTAAAAGATAATTGTAGATCAAAATTGACATTAGAACTTCGAATCACCGCTCACACGAATTCTATTAGTAAAAATATTTGTAATATACGAAATGTGTCGTTTACCTGTAGTTTATTACCCCTAACAACCAGGCAACGGGGGTGAACGACCTGCGAGCGAAACACTATTGTTTATTTGTTTCTAGTTCCATGAAATCCTGCAATGCATTGCGCTGCCAATGCAAAACATTGCTTAATTACTCTGCCGGAACGTTCAAACTCATTTACAGCTTAAGCTACGCCTACATAATTTAGTTCTTGCGATAGTGTACTCGACAAATATGGTAAAAAGTTTAAATTCAAATGTATTTTGGGAGAAGCGACTTCTGCAATCGCGTGGGTAAAACTTATAATTGCTACGCGCTACGCCGTAGCACTGTAGCTTTCGTAGTACCTAATGAATATGTAGCGAGAAACAAACTTTTAATTCCATTCTTCTAAGAGAACTTTGAAAATTGTAGACGTCTAGGAAATGTTTCTTTAGTTAATAATGTACAACGTTACGTAAGAAAATAGCGGAGTTTCGAAGTCTGTATTTAATTGCCTTTTGACTTCAAGTTTCAGTAATTTTAACAAGAGTATGCTGTTGGAAGGTTGTTTTAATAACACCGGTCTATTTTTTACTACGTACTAGAAATAGCACTGCAAGTCAAAGCGCTTTTAATTTTTTGAGGCGATGTCACTACACTTTCTTAGTAAATATATTAGCTTCTCTTTCACCCGCCTGTGACCTTTTCGTACTCTCTTGTGGCGCATGGCTTTTGTTTGTCGTGTTAGGTTCTAGTATGTTGTACATTATAGTTTATTGTCTAAGAACAGAATTATTGTCCAGTTCTTTTTTTGGAAGACTTATTCGAAAATCATTTTGAGATAATTGTTTCAGTATAACAATATTTTCGATGTTAGACATTTTAGAATGAAACCTCAAAGAGAATGGAATCACTACGTTGAAACCTAACTATAAAAATAGACCTAAATAAATAAAATAATGTCATTCTAAATTTGACTCTATGACGTCACTTGTCAGCTTGTAAACTCCATGGAATATTTTAAATAACATAGGCCATTAAAAAAATTACAATGTCAGTCAAAAAAAATCCTTATTACAACAGCATAAGTCATGACATGAATATCAAACTGAATGCAGATATAGATGCCTACATTTTAAAGTACACACAATATTAGAATTGAAGGCTGTATTTCAAAGAGCTTAGGACGAAAGCTTTGTGTTTCGCGTGCTCAGGTAACATTTCATATTGGTAGGATTTATGGAAATTGCTAAATGTATTACGCAATACTATTCTAGGGTTTTCGTTACGTATTCCCTTGTTTCTATCATATTTATTTATCACTAGCTATTGCTTGCCACTTCGTCTGCATTGACTTAAAAAAAAGCAGTTTAGTGTTAATCCAGAGAATACTCTATCTGTGTGTCAAATTTTATCCAAATCTGTTCATCCGTTTAGATACTATAAACATGACAATAAGACAAATCGATTCACGAAATAATCATCAAAATCGGCCCACGCGTTTGGTCTCTCATCATATCAGCCGATAGACGTCTACTGCTGGACATTGGCCTCCCCAAAATGGGGGGATTTGCCATAATCGCCACGCTTAGCAGGCGGGTTGGCGATCGCAGTTGGGTTGAATGTGTGTACTCAAAGGATGCTGCTGCCCATCCTCCGGTAGATCCCTTAGTCGCCTTTTACGACACCCACGGGCGGAAATAGGGTGGTGCTATTCTTAGCCGACACCACACGGACGGTTTGGTCTCTAGTGTGCCACAAAGGAACAAACTTACATACATACAAATACATAGGCTAACAAACATATTACCTTTCCCTTGCGTCGCGCAGTCGGGTAAAAAGACTATTCTCACGCGTCACGCGACAGTCAAAAATAATTTGCGTGATGTAAAAATGCAAATTGTTAAGTATAAAAAGCCCAAAACATCGTCACAAACTTGTACATTTATAATTTACGAGCTTTTACCCGCGACTTCGTCCACACAAATTATATACCAGATTTTAAGTCAGATCATAAGCTATCAAACAAAAAAAGTGTCATCAGAATCGGTTCAGTAGTTTTTGCGTGATGCTCGTTCAAACAAACACACAAACAAACGAACAAAAAACAAACAGACAGACAAAAAATCAAAAAATTGGTGATATGGAATCAGGGACACCTAAAAACCATATCGTAACTTTTTTTTTGTAAATATCTTCAATGTATAGACACACTTCTGTTACAGTTTTATAATAGTTTAGATTAGTAGGATAAGATAAGGATTGCATCATTTTTGTGCGTAGCAGACTAGACACCTATCACCATAATATTATGACACGTAATTTCATCATAGTGCTAAAACTATAGAAGGTACCTATCTTGCTATAATTGACTCTGAGCCTCCAGCCTCAGAGTCAATTATAGCAACATTACAGTGACATCCATGTCCACCAGAATTAAGTGAATGAGGCGGCATGTGAGGAAATAATCCACCAATAACGTGCTTGCTTGATCACGTCATGAGGAAACTGAAGCACTCTCATTGGTGGTTTATATCCTCACACACCACCGCTTCGCGCTGTAATATGTATTTTACATTCCATTTTTGACGTAATTGTTCATGAATCTATTACCACGTCAGATGCCGTGCCACAGTATAAGAAAGAGTATCTACTACTACATACAGTACGGACCCTCCCTGCCCCTCACCGACTTTTTACCTCACACCCTCTGGTTACTTAGTGGTTACCTCTTAACACTTTCGCTGCTAAGCTCAAAACCATGATCCTCGCGCAGTGCTGAAACTGACGCCCCTCGTGGGTCGTGCGCACAGTCGTAGCGTAAAACGACCAATGCGGCTCACCTCATGGGTCACCCGCACAGGCGTAAGGTTTGGGTGACTCGCGCTGTAGGTCATAAGCACAGGCAAAATGCAATAGCGCTGACCCCCCTCGTAGGTCGTGCGCACAGTCGTAACGTTGAAACGATAATGTGGCTCGCATCGTGGGTCATCCTCACAGGCGTAAGGTTTTCGGTGACTCGCGCGGTAGGTCATGAGCATAGGCAAAATGCAATAGAACCGGCTCGCTACGCGGGTTCTTCAGCACTGCGGCCCATTTATCGCTGACCTACCAGGTAGGTCGTCAGCAGTTAATGTGTTAAGCAAATGCGTAGTCTTGTCTCGCTTGCACGCAACAGTATCGCCTGGTATGCTTATCTCTACTTTTAAATACAATTTGTATGAAATGACAGCTATCAGCTGACAATGTCCAAGGTATGACGGTCTAAGGCGGTTTGAAACCACACGATAAGAAGAAAAGAAGGTGTAATAGTAATAGAAAGTTTTTGTGTGTAATTAAGGCAAAAATGAACCTTCTTCCACCGATATAAATTCCGCAGAACATAAAAGGATTACTGGAGGGCAGTAGCAATAGAATGAAGTAATAGGCAAGTACTATCTAACAGTAATAGGAGTTGATTATACGAGATAGTAGGAACGGTACTTAGTGCGGGGTTAGTACCGCCGTAATTTATGGACACCCTTCTAAATTGAATGAGATTAATTTGAGAACTCGTAACATTTTGTTAATATGTAGAGAGTTTAGAATGATAAAGGATACCAATCCTCCTTACACGCATGGAAACACGAAAATTGGCCATGGGGCGGTCGGTAATATTCACCTCCTTTCGTACGTCGATGTTTCAATCTTTAGGTTTGTCTCTTTCTGTCAGAACAAAAATGTTATAAAAACTCAATTTTTTTTTTATTTTCGTCGATGGATTAGAAAGGGACAAACCAACAACGACGATGAAAACGTACGAAAGAAGGACGAACATTACCGACCGCCAAGGAGTATTTTCATGTTTCACCGCTTGTAAGGCAGTCTGTACTCCAGGTATAGACAATACCTATTTCCAGCTTCCTGGTATACATACATAAACGCCGTGTGGGCTGTTAATCTCTGGTATGTGGAATGTAGTTTTTTGATATTTTATTGATTTTGTTTTACTTTCTCTTTCGGTAAACCCCGAGGTTTATTTTTAACCGACGAAAATAAAACAAAAGACGGAGGTTAAACTAAGAGTCTACCCATCAAACTGAACAACTTCACTATGGGAGCAAAACGATCGGAGCAAAAAAAAAATCTGCTGTTGCATACATTTGAGTCGAGTAGGCATTGCAGTTTAGTATGGAACAGCTGATTATTTTTTTGCTCCGATTGGTTTGCTCCCATAATGAAAGCTGTTCAGTTTGATGGGTAGACTTTTAGTTTAAAAGGATGCTAATGATATCAATTTCACCCTGTATATATTTTTTTAAATTTATGATCGATCACGTATAATATTTACAGAGTACCTAATCCGATTTTGATATTTTTTTTTAATTTGGTAAAAGAAGATCTGGTAAAGGGCTTCGGAGATAGACAATAGAACTCCTCAAAAATCTATAGCATATCATTGACGATTGAAATAAATGATTCGATAAGTTTTTACAGAGTAGTCCGATTTTGATAAAAAAAAATTCACGCAGCTATTAGAGAATGAAATAAATTCCTTATTTAGATTCATCGACATTTAGATAATTTGATATCTATTTCTAAGGCATTAGAGCTTCTTTATCATAATTTAGGCTAGTTGTAGTTCGTTTCTTTCTTGCACCACACCAAAGTCAGGTGAACTCTTAAAACTGTGTCAAGCAGATGGGCCAGTTTAAATGTGTCAGTGTAAAGCTGCATACCTACTTATAACTACTTACGTTTATACGAAGTCTACCATTCCGCATTGGGCACGCGTGGTGGACTAACGCCCATTTAACCTCACTGAGGGTAGGTCTGTGCTCTGCTGTGGAAGTAAATAAGATGATGATGCCGATTGTGATGATAATACCAGATAATACGCTTATACCACCTTATAAAATATTGGACGTCACTTTTGTCCCATTAGATAGGTACTTCGGAAATTTCATATAAAGACAGTCATGTTGCGTATTTTTAAATGATACGCAATAAATACAAATAAAAATCTTTATCTTACACCAAAAAATTTCGCAATTTTTCCTTTATATTAAAGATATTTTTTATTCTTTTTTTTTCTTTCTTTGTTGTTAATAAACAACAAAAGCGTAGGTACATATACAAAATACATGAGGTACATAATAAGGCGGAAACTAGTTTCCAATTAAGACTTTGACTGCCAAATGACCGACAAACAATGGAAAATCTATTGTTATTGTGATCCGATGGCGTTCAACGTTCAACGTGTAGGAAATGCTATCTATACAGAGAGTTCAATGAATACGTTTTACGCAATTTGTATGGCAGCCACTATAGCACAATTTGATTCGTAAAAATCGTACTTCGCGTTATAACGTAACCAATGACTGTATGTATCGTTTTGCAAATTACAAAAAAGTATTATTAAAATTCGACAGACTCGACAACAGACCTGTGAAACGGTGGATGTCGGCTGGATCGTGGCTCGATAGTGGTAGCATCCTTCTATAACGTTCTGTTGTGCTATTTCTAAAAAGCACAGCACATACCTACTCGAAACTCGAAAATAAAGTCGAGAGTGAGATTTCACATTAGCCTCGGTAATTAGACATCTAACTTTCGAGTTTAAGTTTCTTTAACCGACGAAAAAACAAAAAACGGAGGAGGTTATTCTATTCGACGAGTATATTTTTTGTTTTTTTTTGTTTGTTTTATGCATGTTTTATGTATGAACACGCATAACTTTCTACAGAGTAGTCCGATTTTGATAATTCTTTTTTTATTGGAAAGGGTATACTCCCAAGGTATACTCAATTCGGTAAAGATCTGATGACGCACTTCGGAGCTACACAATAGAACTCCTCAAAAGTTGACAGCAAATCATCGGCGATTGAAAAGTTTGCTTCGTATCGATGTACCCTTTGTGTGTGCTGATATCCAGAATTCAACTAATGTGTTTCACCACAAAAAAATTATGAAATAAAAATTTTTAACAAAAAAATAAAACCAGCTTTAAAACTCAAAAAGTATAAAATAATATTGCAGCCGATGAATTTTATGCAGCTCTGTTATCGTTATATTAATACAATCAAGCAAACCCCTTTCATTTAAAAGATGACGGACAAGATATCTACCACACATAGAGAACGTTTTTTTTGCATTCCTTCTTTTACATCCATTCATATTATTTATTTTATGGACACAATCTTTATCATACTGAACACACTTTTTATCGTACACAAACGTATCTGTTTTTTAAAACAACACCCTCCACGTGTCACGCACGATTCAAAGATATTATTCGGAGGGGCAAAACAAAACAAATCTTCCTTGAAATAAAATAACGAACACCCAGCGGCCTAATACGATCAACGATACACAACATACACTTCCTTTTCCGCCATATTTGTTTTACGTCTCAAAATGTTTCCGTGATTTTTACTTTTTCAGGGTTCTCGAGTGCGATTTTTGAATCTCATTTGCTGAGTTCAGCAGTTGTAAATGTCAATGTTACTATATAGTCTTTGCGCTACAGATTCTATGAACAAAAAAAAAAAAAAAAAAAAAAAAATTAAAAAATATAAAAAAAAAGGCTAAGTGCGATAGTAGGCATCCCGCTACAAAATCCTTTCTACTTATGATTTGACTTTCAAAAATCATATTCCAGGAGTGCGATTTTGAAAGTTTAATCAGCAGTAGAAAGATTCATATCTCCATAGTAATTTTGACATTTACAACTGCTGAGTTCAACAAATGAGTTTCAAAAATCGCACTCCTGTGCTTTGAAATCTCGGAAAATCCTTTCTAGACAAAATGATGTTAACGAATAACAATTGGTAGGTAAAATGACTAAAACCACATTTAGGCGCGGAAAAAAAAACGAAAGGAAGACTTGAGTGGTAGATTCTGAGTTTTTTTTTGATAATTTAAAATTTTAAATAATGCAGTTGAGCTTTCAATTACTACAAATAAAAAAAAAGTTTTTTATTTTTTTCAAAAATAAAATTATGGAATCCTTTTTATATGTTCAGTAATGTACCTGACTGATTTTCTCTTTAGCTTTGTACGGCAATAATTTAATAAACAACACTGTTACTTTGTATTTTTTTATAAAAGTAGGTAATCTGTTTTAGCTTTCTAAAGCTTTGTACTTTAACATTTTTATGTATAATTACATTTTCCTAAATGTCAACTTTTACAATATAAATTTAATTTAGTACAAAGCTAATAAGTGGGTAGGTACGTTTTAACCTTTGTTGGCGAAATGTCATGTTTGAGTACAGCCCACACAGGGCTTTGTCGTAAATGAACTATGAGCTGAATGTTGGCCTAGTTAGTTTGAATTGAATACAATAACATATTGAGACTGGTAAAGTAGGCTGATATTGAAAATATGCTTGCAAATAGAATAATTTAACATCATGAAATCATTGTCTCTTTATAAAATGACAAAACAAACGACTTCTTTTATGAAAGAAAGTTTTTCAATCAATCAACAAATTTTTCTTCATTTTAAACAAAAAACATGAGATAGGTATGACATTAATATGATAATTAAGTTATAAACAAGAAATCGCTACTGTTTATTTTTAGTTAGGATGGAGAGATTATTTTTTTAACGCCGGAAAGAAAGAAAAATAATATTTAACAAACACATCAGAAAGTCATTGGTTGTAGCAGTGTTTCTGACCATTTATAAAGGGATTACGGTCGTGAGTTTATGTATGTGTGCGTGTATTAAAATTAACACTCTTTCTACCACAGAACATTATAAGACGGGTTACAAGTGCAAAGTATGCGTGGAACGCGTTCCACGCGGTTATGAAATGATTTGAATAACACCGTAAGGCGTATAAGCCTTAAATAACATTTCTAACCCCTCTTATAATGTTCTGTGCTTTCTGCAATACACAGGTTATTGTAACGACTTGGATAAGTTATATGTCAAGATAGTCGACGCTACGAAAGCGTAGAAAAAAATTGCAACCAGTACTGGCCTCTAAACTCTATCCATATACACGCACACAGACATAATTTGTATGACGCCTCACGCACACCAACCTAAGAAAGTTTGCCCCTCTTGTTTTATACGGTAGAAGCATGAGACTCATGTCAAACTCAAAGTCACTGGTGGGCCAAATGCATAATGATATAATCAGTGGGCCGCTAAGAACTTAAAGAATTTTTATCGATCATATAAAGGGACTGTTAATCGTTTATTTAATAGTAGAAAAAACAATCTCACTAAGAATCTCACCCCAGGAACTATAAGTTGTTTATTTCAAGTTGGGGGTAATTATATCTGCAGAAATCAACTTTTAAGGCCACTCCTCCCATTTGCAAGGCTCTCTTTCTTACAAGCAAGCTTTTGCAAGTAGCCATCCCGCTTCAATTGCGTGGCGCCGGTCGGAATTTTCAGTTTTCTTTGAAAACCTGTATGATTTTTTATGAATTTTCAAAAAATAAGAAAACCACCTCATTCTATATTGTATTGTGAAGAATGTTGTAAATTTTCATATTCTTCTGATCAACAATGTAAGAGTAAAACGGTTACAACTGGAAAAAAAGAGGTGACTTTGGATTCGTTTTTCTTCAGCTCATATCCTGTAGATTGTTCAGTTTTGTTTTCTGCTTAAAAAGTGCCATAGTTAATGTATAAAATGGTTACAAAGTTACTCAAAACCGGGCGGACTCCCCTTAAGCTGCATCTAAATCAGGAGAGTGTGAGCCGTATTGTCTTGTTACACTTAGAAAAAGTATATGTCTAGAATCTAGACATATACTTTTTCTAAGTGTAACAAGACAATGCTATTCGGAGTCAATATCGTGCATCAGGTCAACAACAAATATCAAAAACTCAAACCAAACTTATACTAAGACTTATAAATGTAATACTCAGAGCTACATTACTAAGTACCATCGAAAATCCGACCGAAAATATCTCTTTAAGTAATAGAGAAGGCGTCGACTCAGCATTTTGTATTCAGAGCTTTCGTTTCCCATTCTTTGTGTTTCCGTACGTTTCATTTCAAAGCCAAATAGGTCAGTGGATTTGCGCATTTACTCTTACACAAATTGTTATACAGGGTGTAAAATTAAATGCGTTTCATACTTAAAGCGGTGCTTCAGAACATCAAACTGGACAACTTTCACTATGGGACCAAAACTGAAAGCGCGAGAAAAAAATCTGCTGTTTCATACATTTAGGTTGAGTAGCGGTTGACATTATCTTTTGGAACAGCTGATTTTTTTTCGCGATTTAATTGTTATTTTTATTTATTTATTTATAGAGCAAACACAAAAAAAAAACGGAAATGACGGTCGTTTTCCGAAACGTCAATGGCTATCCGACCAAAATTTATGGAACATCTGATTATTTTTTCGTGATTTCGACGTAGTTGTCAATCTGTTTGTTTGTTTATCATCATTAAAACTACTCGATGGATTTTGATGAAATTTTTTGTTTAATATTGAAGTCGCGGGCAAAAGCTCGTTATTGAATGAGTATTTTTTGGGCCAATAATCTTCCTTTCTAAAATAACCAATGTCAATAATGCATTCAAGTCTGCAAAGACTACCTAGTGAATATTTAAAGGCATGCAACCCACACGATTTTATCGACAAAAAGTATCGGGTCCATTTCCATTCCCCTAAAATTGGAAGCCATTTTGATTTTTCATGCTCATTTTACTATACCTTATAAAAACTTTTATGGGGGCCTCACAAGCCCTTAAATTGGTGATGGTATATCTCCGAACATACTATGTAGTATTTTATGTAGCTTGCTTATACATACTCTAAAGTAGCGGCTCACTCAGTTATATTCTGAAGGGTTAGGTTATCTCAAGAACCGCAATCAACTAAGTCAAAGGAAGCATAGACAAATGGACATAGAAATACAACATAAAGTGTACTTTAAGGTCTTGGAAACAAGGTGCTTTTTATCGTATTGTTGTTAGAACTTAGCGATATGAACAATTACTCAGGCCTTGCTCATGCCGAGAGTAACGCTCGAGCTCTGGCTCACTTGTAATTCTAACGTAAGAGGTAATTTAATGGAAAAATGTTGTGGGTGGGTGAAATTGTTCTTTCTTAAGTGTTCTCGAGTAAGAGTTTCTAGTGTGTAATTAATATTTTCTTACTTTCACAGAGAAATTAAAACATGAATGCTCTCTTCTACATAGTGTAACAAAACACTCTTGTAATACTTAAGCCATCAAACTGAACAACTTTCACTACGGAGCCAACATAGAGAAAAAATATAATAAATCTGCTGTCCCATACATTTGAGGCGAGTCGGTAGTCGGTTATAGTATGAAAATGCTGATTTATTTTCGCGATTTCGTAGTTGGCTCTGTAGTAAACATTTTTCAGTTTGATGGACTATGCCATATAACATCAAGGGGATTCCATAGACTCTATGGCACCCTCTTAAGGTGGTTGCAGAGGGGTCAATTTTATATAAAACTTTGACGCACAATACGCGTATACGGTATTAATAGAAGTAAGTTTGTATATATGGAAAAATAGTTTAGAAAATCTAGATGTCGCGTATATAATACATTTGCAATTTATAATATATTTACGAAGATATAAAGCTTTAAAATTTTTCATACAAAATTTTCAAAGCTTTATATCTTCGTAATTATATTATAAATTGCAAATGTTATATGATACGCGACACCTAGATTTTCTAAACTATTTTTCCATATATAAAATATTAATTGTATTAATTCCGTCTACGCGCATTGTGCGTCAAACGTTTGTATGGACTGAAACCGCCTTAAGTATTACTAGGGTGTTTTGTTACACTCTGTATAGGGTGTAAGTGTGACAGTCGAATACTTTAGCTAGCTGGCCCTGTACCCGGACTTTCGATGTTTGATATATCGCCACTGTTTCGGTCCGCACTTCAATGTAACAGAGTTGACATTGGAACGAAAACGTGCACGCAATTGCGACGTTCGAATGTACGGGTAGAGGCCCTGATACGTTTATTTAATGCCATTATTTAAGGAGGCATATTCATTTTTCTTTGTCTTGACTTCGCCCTTGGAAAGGTCATCCCAATCATTAGTGTCTCGAACAGAAAGAAAGAATAATAGTCTTACGTTGTCATCTCGATAATTAAGTACGTACTTAAGTTGTGTTATCTTTTATTTTAAGAAAAGATTTGCATAGTTTATTGCGGACATGAGTGTCATTTCTTTCTCTAAATACCTGATTCTTGCTTAGTCAGTTTTCCTGCTATTTAGGGTTCCGTACCCAAAGGGTGAAAACGGGACCCTATTACTAAGCCCCTACGTTGTCCGTCCGTCCATCCGTCTGTCCGTCTGTCCGTCCGACCGTCCGTCCGTCTGTCCTTACCTATTTAGGGCTGTAACTTTTGAACCGTAATAGCTAGATAGTTGAAATTTTCACAGGTTATGCGTTATTACGGCGGGCGGCATTATGCGTTATATAAAAATGTCAAAAAGTTAAAAATTAAGGGGGGTTCTCAACATGAAACTGGTTTTTATCAACGTTTTTTCTTCACGCTCTATCGTAAAAACGGTAATACATACAAGCGTCAAACTTAGTGTGATTATAGAGCAAACTCTACTGAATAACAGAAAATACTAATAACCGGCCAAGTGTGAGTCGATCTTGCGCTAAAGGTCCCGGACAAAAAAAGTTTTTTTCTTAGTTAATAATGTTGTGTTCTATGGTGATGTGGTACGGAACACTCTGTGCGCGAGTAGCCCGACTCGCTTTTGACCGGTTTTATTTTAACTACTTTTATAATGTACGTATGTAATTATTTGAAACTTTTCAAATAATTCGCATTAAATAACATGTATTTCATGGTACACGAAAATGAAAGAAACACATGAAAATAAGATGAAATCCACTGTGAAAGATGAAATAAATTGATAGAGCAAATTCTGCAAAGACTGACTCATGAACTACCAATATACCTATAGGTTTCGGTACCTCTTAGTAAAACCACTCAAAATAAGGTGTCTGAAAACCATCGATCTCTTACATAACATTGATAGAACCGTGGCAGAGGGGAAATGCTACCGTAAGGCCGGTCCTTATAATAATTAGTCTAAGAATAATTCGCATTAAGGCTACTCCTCCCATCTGCAAGGCTCTCTTTCTTACAAGCAAACTTTTGCAATTAGCCATCCCGCTTCAATTGCGCGGCTCCGGTCAGAATTTTCCGTTTTCTTTGAAAACCTGTATGATTTTTATGAATTTTCAAAAAATAAGAAAACCACGTCATTTTATATTGTATTGTGAAGAATATTGTAAATTTTCATATTCTTTTGATCAACAATGTAAGAGTAAAACGGTTACAATTGGAAAAAAAGAGGTGACTTTGGAGTCGTTTTTCTTCAGTTTTATTAATTAAAATAGATTTCGAGAAAAACCACATCACTTCTCATATCCTGTAGATTGTTCAGTTTTGTTTTCTGCTTAAAAAGTGTCATAGTTAATGTATAAAATGGTTACAAAGTTACTCAAAACCGGGCGGACGCCCCTTAAGTAACATGTATTTCATGGTACACGAAAGTGAAAGAAACACATGAAAATAACTATATTTTTAAAAGGAACCATGAGATGAGCGATGAGTTAACTACAGAACGAGGTCATAGAACACACACATACTTACTAACTTTGAGTCCCGGTTACTTGAATACATAATTTTTATTTTCTAATTTTTTTCTTTTTTTTTATAGAATGAATTGGCTATTTGGAACTCGGAAGACAATTCAAGCTAACAGTAAACAACAAAGTTTTAATCTGTAAGTCAGTATATTGAAATCAGTGTCCATAGGCCAACTACACGGTGTATAATATCCTTCGTAAATCACGTAGGGCTCTTAGATAAAGAATATGTCTAGATAGAGCCTCACGCTTCTACCGTATAAAACAAAAGTGGCCAACTTTCTTAGTTAGGTGCAACGTATCACTGTGTGCGTGTATTGTATACCAACCTTAGATCAAAGTAAAATGAATGGATAGGCCCAAAGCACTTTAAGTTGAAGCACGCAAAACTAGGGCACTTCAATACAAATTAAGGTACTTGGTCTGTCATCTCAGTACATTTTCGAAGTAAAACTGTCAATTGTTTTGCCTCATTTTTCTGGTTTGAAATGTTCGCGTAAAGCCTGTCCATTCTTGTTTACTAATGTCATTGATACCAACACGGTTTATCAACCCAGAGTTCGGTGATTTTTTTTACGACGCGTTCGTAGCTTCGACTGTCTATCTTGACGTATAACTTATCAAAGGTAGAGCTATTGTGTAAGTTTCCGATTACATTGATAACGTTTATGACTGTACTAGTTAGGCAATTTTTAAGTTAGTCATATTTTTTATTTCTGTGATCATCATATCATTAACTATTCAGCTAGTTTTGAGGCATGTTTCACCACTTTTGGATAGGTTCTTGATAGCTTGTCTGGCGGCTCGTTTGACATCTCTTTCATACGTGCGAGATATGTATAGCGATCTGTCGGATGGGCTGTTGAGGGCTTGTACGGGAGTGGTGGGCGGACTCTTAGTCTAGTCTTAATCATAAAATATGCCTGCTTACTTATTTATTATTATTACCTACTTTATTTGAAATTGTTACTTATTTTGGATTGTCTCAATATACCTAAGTGATTTGTAACCGTGGGAAGTTGCGAGTTCCTCCCAATACAAGCATTTATCATGTTCAAAGGGTTGATCTCAATTCAAATTATGTTAAAAATATTGAGTAATAATAAACATTTTTATTTATTTTATTTTATTAAATTGTCTGAAATAAATACCTAAATAAAATAATATGAAGCAGAATCGCTAAGAACTACCAAGAACACCGTGCTGATTTGATACTGATTGAATTGGGTTATTTAAATACACAATAAGACCCCTGATTGATCTCTTTTCATTATCCACCTACATATCTTTGTTGCTTATAAACATGTTGTAGGGTATCGTTGGATAGGTCTTTTAAAAATATTGTGAGTTTGGCATAACCATTTTTCGATTTAGGGATCCGTTAGCGAAATATTAAGCTTTAAAGCGAAAATTTTCGGTAGAGTCAAGTGTCCCCCCCCCCCCCCCCCCTCTCCCAGCTAAACCGTTGTAGTTGGAGATGTAAAAAAATTCACGACAATAGCATATATAACGAATTTAAAAGGAAAACTATCACCGCTAAGTAGGCTTTACAAGTTTCCGAGTAATAGTCGACTAACTTATAAAATGTACTTTTGACTTTATTAGCCGTTAAACCGTAGTATAAAACAAAAAGTCTTCTTCTAAGTCCATATTATATTGTGACGGGCAACTACGGAATCCTACCCTGCGCGTAGTCCGACACGCACTTGGCCAGTTTTTTATTATTATTTAAAAAGTATGATAGAAACTTTGACCAATAAGTATTTTGGTCAAAGGATAGAAACAAGTGCAAGCGAATTTCGTCAAGTTTTTGCTACCTAATTACTGATTTCATCTTATTTGGTTGAATTAATTTTGAATCGAAGGTATACTCGGGAATCTCCCAAGCTACCGTAGAACGTGCATATTCAATAATTCTCACATGTATTCTGATACTGTTACTACTGCTTCATTAGTGTAGGTATAGGATTACACTATCCTATCATATACGATACACTCAAATCTACAAAGCAACCATTATCGTGCTCAAATCTACCCAGCCCACATAACAGCTTACATCTACCTTCTTTCATCGTATTCCTGCCTCTTTGCCCAGTCACGTCCTTCCCATTAAACGGCCTGAAGAGCGTTGATATGACTATAGTTTGTTTCAAACACAAAATCCCGCGGCTCAAACGATTTTCGTACTTATACTGATGATATAAGAGTACTGCGAGATGAATTGGGGATTGAACGTGGTTATCAATTTTAGGCCTCGTCCAGTTCATGAGCCATTTGGAAAGGATAAGTGATATCTGCAGAAATCCGCTCTAATCCTCTATAGTTTTTTATTGGGGATTTCAAAAGGTGGTTAGGCTACTTTATTGTAACAATTATACTAAGTAAATACAGGGTTCTTCTTAATATGCTGACACTTTTTTAAGGAGATGGTCAGACTATCAAACTGAACAACTTTCTCCATGGGACCAACTCCGAAATCGCGAAAAAGAAATCAGCTCAGCTATCCCATGAAATTGGCTAAAGTAGGTTTGCAGTTTGGAACAGCAGATTTTTTTTTCGTGATTTCTATGGTGTTGCCATAGAGAAAGTTGTTCAGTATGACGGTCTGATCGTCCCCTTAAAAAAGTGTCAGCATATTGAGAAGGACCCTGTGATTGTACTCATGATACTGAAGAACTAAAGATACTTAAACCTATTAGAATGGAAAGTTAAAAAAAAGTTCAATTTTTCTATCAGTTTTTTAGGTAAAGTTGTTCAGTATCATGGGTACAATCACTCCTTAATATAATCCAACTGTTTACCCTAACAACCTGTATTATGTAACTGATATTGAGTTGCAAAGTGACGACTCGAAAAAGACCCAATTGGGTATTCTTTCAATAGTCTACGTCAAACAATGCTACGAGCGAGACGGCTCTGGTGCGGCACAATTTTACGCGCCATTTTCTATGAAGGCACAATCTTGTGTCAAATATCATTGAGTAGTACTAAATAACAAGCAAAATGTTAGCTTTCTGTGTAACATAAACATGGAAGTATCCTTTCAAGTGATTTCAAACCAAAACGCGACGTAAACTCTTCCTTTGACATAAAAGATACCACAAATTCGTTTTAACATGGCTTTAGCATACAATTTGTGACGTTACAAAAGATATCTAGTAAGCATACCAGCGTCAGCGGTTAGCACAATATTCGTTTGTTTGGAACAACGTTTAGCAAAGTAGAAACAAAGGCTTTTAAATGTAGACTTTCACGTTTTGTACGTGACCACATTCCGTATATACCTAGCTTCTCTTGCGTTGTCTCGCTCTCACACGCCGTGGAAAAGTGGCGTATGAGCGAGATAGGAGGGGAGGGGGAAGCATGACCGAAGGGACTTTTTAAAGTTGGCGGGTTACACCGTGGAACTGAAAGTGGATAATAGATAGGTAAACATTGTGGTATTTAATTCCATAACACTGTTGACTCTATCTTGTTAGGTTACACATCAGGTTTTACCATACGACGCAGCTTTTATCTTATAAATATTTTTTCTGGTTTTTACTTCTGTGTTTCACTTGTTAATTCAATTCATTCAATTCATTTATTTTAATTCAGATTGTGGATCCATATTGGTGTTAGTAACAATGACTTAAGACTATGTTAGTGACAAATTTTTACATTTATTTAATATTTACAAAAATAATATTCTTTAGTCATTTCCAATTTAGTTTGTTAGGTTCTTATACTTATTTCATATTTGGTAATTGGCCGACAATAGCTTAGAAAATCAAAGTGATAAACCTTTCTGTTGATTAGAAAAAGATTTTTCTTATCTTTTGTAAGGGTTCCGTATCAAAAGGGTGCCAACGGGACCCTCTTCATAAGCCTATACGCTGTCAGTCCGTCTGTTTGTCCTACCTTTAAAAAATTGCTGTATCTTTTGAACTATAATAACTGCACGGTTATCTTTTTCGAATTTTCTCAGAATTTGCAATATTATGGCGGATTAACTAACAAATAATAGGTAATAAAATCAAAAAGTAAAAAATTAAGGGGTCTCCATACAAGAAACGTGTTTTTTTTCAACGTTTATTGATTTTATTCTATCCTAAAAACGGTAATAAAATACGCAGAAGCGTCAAACTTGGTGTGATTATAGTGCATACTCTAAGGTAAAACAAATAATAAAAACCGGTCAAGTGTGTTAACCGGCTTGGGCTAAGGATCCCGGAGGAAACTTTTTTAAAATATTGTGTTGGTACCACAGACAAATGACACGCAAGGATGGTACAGAGCCCTCCGTGCGCGAGTCCAACTTGCACTTGGCCGGTGTTTGTAGTCAATGTGAGTCTGAAATACTTTCAGAAAATTCTCAAAAGTCGCTATGTTCTGTCTACATTGTTACATATAACGATGTGCAAGACATGGATGTTTGTTTACCCAGACTGATTTATTACACTTAGGTACTCACTATTCCAACTTATATGTACAAACTTTGCACCAAATCCCGTGAAAGTAATAACTTTCAAGATTCATAGCGGTGCATTTTGCATGCATACGATCGTAAATTTGATAAACGATTTTGAACCCCAATGATTTATGTGATTTATCGTGGCAGCAGACCTTTTTGTATTAGTTGGAATAACTAACTAATATGTATAAAATTAACTAAATATTATTGGATCGAACTAAATTAGGACAAATCCGTTCGGAAAAGAATTTTTTTTTTGTTCATTTTTAATGGTCTAAATCACTCTATACATACTCACATTTTAAATAATATGATTAATTACAGTCATTCTCTGGTACTCTACAGTACTCTGTGGTAATATACTACAAACTATAAGTACATACTTAAGGGAATATAATTCGGAGCGCGCTCCATATAAACGAAGTCTGGTGATATTTTAAATACTAACTAATTAAAGATAATTAAAAATTTTCAGTAACAATCTAGAAACTAATCTCTATGTTTGTATGAAGTCAGATTTTCGTTTGAATGTATAGTTTTAAAGGAACAGTGTGCCTCAAAGATTTCCATACAAATCTTAATTAAATAATAATCTTAATCTTAATTTAATCCTTATTATGTTTATTTGTAGGGTTAGAATGTTATATTGTATTGATATAATTAATTATATTGACAACTATTGTTAAAATGCATTATTAGAGTAAATAAATACCAGCTACTACTATATCAGCAAATTGCTTGTGTTTAATCCTAGCATTAAAACTATATTTTAACGAAAATCTGACTTCATACAAACATAGAGATTAGATTGTTTCCGAGATTATGGAGAAGTAGGTCATTTTCTATGTACGTCTACGAATAAGAATAACTAATATACGTCATTTTAGAAAATTTGCATTGACTTTAATTGGATAGTATAGAAAATATCACCAGACTTCGTTTGTATGCAGCATTGGCGTTCTCGGAATAAACTTCTCAAAGGATTACTCTAATCGTTAATAGAATGCTTTCGTGATCGATATTTATAAACATACTATGTATACTCGTTAACATTCTTTGAATTATTTCATAAAACCTTTAACGCTTAAACGATTTTATAGCCGTTCAAGCGACATATTTATGATAGGATATTTAAATGATATAATGCAAGTGAAGCATGCTTCAAGCGTGCATATAGCGATGCGACCTTGTCCTATGACTCTACAGCCCTTGTCGAGTGTGGTACGAGCACAGAAGTGCAGCGATTTACATCACTACAAAGCTGTCTTTGAATAGCATGTATTATTGCCTGTCTATACCCTCAGCTGGATTTCCATTGAGTAAATTGTAATGACGTCTTCACACTCTCATTATTAATTATTACAAAGACGGATTCATAGGTTATGCTTTTTGTAAGAATATATTTTGTCTCCATCTCAGTCTGTACCAAGACGACTCGTGCAGAAATTAAACATGTCAATTTGCCAATTTACATGCATAGTTCCTATATTTGATCTGCACTAAAATTTTGTAAGTAGCCATATCCCGGAACGAAATCAATCGAGTTGAATTGAGTCAAATGTGGATCAAAGAATCAATGAGTCCACGTTATTTTTCGTATTATGTCCAACTAGCGACCCGCCCCGGCTTCGCACGGGTGCAATGCTGATACTAAAACGTTGTATATAAAAACATAGCGGCCCGCTCCGGCTTCGCACGCTCTTGCCGCACCGGGCGGCCGGCCGGTACCGCCGCAAACGCTACGTCCCGCAATTTTTAAATCTGTAATATCTTCGAAAATATTCACTTAAATCATACGGTGTAAAGGGCTATATAGATCTATATTAAATGAACAATGTATTCAAGGTATTTAATTGGTTAAGGATTAATGCTGTATTGGTTAAAATCGCTTCGAAAATTAGCCATTATTTGTCGTAAAAAGTAAATGACAAAAAAAAGTTATTGTGGGTTATCCATAAGAGATAGACATATACCATCACGGACTTTTCTGTAGACCTTTTCAATGTGTACAATACTTAGTACATTATTTTGATAAATCTCGTAGGGTTCAGCCTGCGTTTGCAATGTAAGCGGAAAAAATGTAATTATTTACGATATCACATTAGAAACCCTAAAAATTACAGTACTTCTCCACTATTTAATGGATGTTATTATACATATAAACCTTCCTCTTGAATCACTCTATCTATTAAAAAAAACCGCATCAAAATCCGTTGCGTAGTTTCAAAGATTTAAGCATACAAAGGGACATAGGGACAGAGAAAGCGACTTTGTTTTATACTATGTAGTGATAGTGATGATATTGCGTGCAGTTTATCCTCGCTCTGTACCCAATGATATTTTACAGAAGATAATTATGTTATCTCCATAGAAAATGACGCGTAAAATTGTGCCGCGCCACAGCCGTCATGTTTGACGCAGACTATTGAAATACTAGTCTATTAATTGCCCAAATAAGTTGTTCAATGAGTTTAACACCATATTTACAAACATATATAATAGTTGCTATAAATGTAAACAGATAAAACAAAGTAACAGAGATAATAAAACCTGGGTTACGGAAAATATGAAACGGATGTTACAGGAAAGAGACAGGCTATTTTCAGTGTGGTCCAATGACCCTAAAAATATGGAAAAACGTTTAAAATATACAAGGTTTAGAAACAAGTGTACTAAACTATTTTTCAATGCTAGAAATAAGTATGAAAAGCAAAATATATATAATTGTAATGGTAATTTGAGAAAGTTGTGGGATATAGTAAATAATCTGATAGGCAATAGCAGAAAGTCACTGGACGAGGTAATACTTACAAATATGAAAAACTTGGGGAATTCTTTCGAACTAGCTAGTAAATTTTCATTAACATTTATCGATGAAGTAGAACAAATTAAACACAGCTGCGCGGAAAAATGGCTAGATAGGCAAAACTACGTACGTGAAACCCAAGTATCAATTAGAATTCCTATAGTATCAAGCACAGAAGTATCTAAAATAATTAAGAATATGGATGCTCGTAAGTCGGCAGGTAGTGACCTTATTCGGATGTGTGATCTTAAGTTACTATGTGACAAAGTAAGTCCTGTAATTGCTAAATTAATTAACAATAGTATTCGCCTTTCAAGATTTCCAGATAAATTGAAGGAGGCTATCGTCCGACCAATTTATAAAAAAGGTGACCATAAATCATTTTTAAATTATAGACCCATAGCTATACTCTCAAGTGTAGAAAAAGTAATGGAAAAATATATTGTTAATAGGTTAGGAGACTTTCTGAGAGAGCATGGTGTTTTAAATGAGTGCCAACATGGTTTTCAAAAATTTAAAAGTACTAATACTCTGATTGCCAAGTTTTGTAATGATATCAATAGCTTTCTGGATAGTAAACAAATTGTGATAGCAGTCTTTTTTGATTTTAAAAAAGCGTTCGACACCCTTCAGCACGATACGCTCCTGTAGGCAATGGACGAATGCGGGGTGAGAGGACCACTGAAACAATGGTTCAGAGATTATCTCACCGCGCGGACGATCCGCGTTAAGATAGGCGACGCACTCAGCGACCCTAAGACCGTACTAAGTGGGGTGCCCCAGGGCTCAGGATGTGGACCAGTGAGCTACCTGATGCATGTCAACAGCCTCTGTGACGTCCTGGAGCACTGTATTACATACATGTTTGCTGATGATCTCTGTGCGTTGCGAGCTGGTAGCGATGTGCAACAGGTCAGTCGTCTCGTGCAGGAGGATGTCAACAACGTAATCAAATGGTCTCATGATAATGGCATCACCCTTAATGGGGATAAAACAAAACTATTGGTCATCCGATCGCCTTATTCAAGTATCTCGGATACTCAATGTAATGTTGTCACCCACAGTTTTTCGTGTTTCCATAATCATTTAAAGAATTGTAACTGTAAGCCTATAGAAAGAGTACCCTGCGTCACATACCTTGGGATGCAAATTGATGAACATTTTGGATGGTCAAATCACATAGATTATATCTGTAATAAGCTGAGAATACTGTTGGGTAGGTTTTATCATCTGCGATATAAGGTACCGGCAAGCACCTTAAAAACATTGTATTTGGCTCTTGTGGAATCAATAGTGAGCTATGGTCTGGAAAGCTATGGGCTCACTTTTAAAACTCATATAGATAGGATTGAATCATTACAGATACGGTTTCTAAAATTATTAGTAAACAATAAAACAAAAAATAGTTGTAAAGATAATTATAAAAAATTGTTTCATATTTGTAAAATTCTCCCAGCATCATTAAAACATAAATACTTACTGGCCACTAATAATCATGGCAATCCTCACTATAGGTCACACTTGAATCACAACTACGAAACGAGAGCGATATCGGCTGGTAAGTTCGAAGTACCGCGGGCGAACAACTACTTCGGGTATAGGACCCTAAGTAGGTGTGTTCCAAAGCTGTACAACGAGCTACCAGCCGATATCCGAAATGAGGTGAAGAAGTCGAAATTCTGTTGGTTGTTGAAGGATCTGTTGCTATCGAATGTCATCAATGAATAACTAGTAAGTACGTACTCAGTACGCCAGTCATGTTATGTGTATAAAAATAGTCTATATTATTGCGCCTATGTAATGCGAGACTGATTCTCGGTTCCTACAGCCAAACCGTAAAATACGGTTTTGTAGGACTACAACTAAAACATGTAATTTTGTAACTTATTATTAAATAAATTAAAAAAAAAAAATACATCCTACATAGGACGTTTTCGAGTCTTCACTTTGCGCGCTAGTGACATATCTGCTTCGGTTTGGTATATAATAATCATTGTCTGTACCCAAAATTAGTACTTAAAATCTTCTGCATGCTTAATTGACTGGGCCCTAATGATTGGGTCACTGACTAAATCTGTTAGGGTTAAAATATTCTACTTTTATCTAACAGAGGTAGGTATATCTTGAAGTTATACAGTGTCACAGAATAGGTAATAGTATATAGTTCTACATACAGAGTGTAAGTGACAGCCTAGCAAATACTGGAACGGTGAACTCAGATCATCAAACTGAACAACTTTAACTACCCGACTATTAAAAATGTATGGGACAACTGATTTTGTTTCGCGTTTCCTGAGGTAGGCTCAAAAGTGAAAGTTGTTCAGTTTGATGGCCTGAGTTCACCGTTTCAGTATTTGCTAGGCTGTTACACCCTGTATACCTACATAGTTCCTTGAGAAAAATTGATCATTTTCAGAAAACACCCATTAACATTATCCTGTAGAGAGAAAGTGAATATTAACTCGATCCTCGAGACCAAACCTATCCGCTGCATCGTGTTACTTAAAAAATTTCAACAAGGCCCATAGTTTGCAGTCGACATCTGCTCTGACATAATTATTAATTTTCACGCTCGCGCCCTCTGCTGACGGAGCGGAGTGACTAAGTGCAAAATTTAATTAATAATGCCTACATAAATGCATTTTGTCTATACTTTTAGAATGATTCTAGTAGACAAAGTAATAATTTTTTTAGGCTACTTAAACAATCCACTGCAGGGTGGGTATAAGCCTCTCTCCCATTATGCCATTCTTCCAGGTCCTGTGCTAGTTTCATCTAAATCTTTCCATTCGAGCCCCTCTAGTATGATTTATCTATTTGCGCGTGACTAGTTTTACTTCCATATTACTTGTCGCTCTCTGAAAAGCGCGGGAAAAGTATCATTTTCTATGCATGGAAGGCGCGTTGCGCGCGGCGCGAGTAATATATGCCAGGAGTGCGATTTTTGAATCTCATTCTTTGAACTCAGCAGTTGAAAATGTCAATATTACTATGGCGACGCGTGGATCTTTCTACTACTGATTTGACAATAAAAAATCGCACCCCTGGAGTATGATTTTTGAATGTCAAATCAACAGTAAAAATTAAGATGCGTATCTCCATAGTAATTTTAACATTTACAACTGCTGAGTTCAATTCAACGAATGAGTTTCAAAATCGCACTCTTGAACCACAATTCTGTTGATCGTATCAATTGTTAAAATAAATGAAGATGTAACTATAGGTAGCTTAGTACAGTCACCATCAGATATATCATAGCAAACAAGGTGGTCAAATATTTCTAAGTAGTTCTAATTTTCAATAATTTCTTCACACAATACCAATCAAAAATATCTGAACGCCTAGAATATCAACGCAGTCATGGTGATCATAAATATCTGAGCACTTTAGGAAAAAAGACCTGAATCCGTTGTTATTTCAATTTTAAATAACATCGTAAGGAAATTATTGAAAATTAGCTGTTCAGATATTTATGGCAAAATACATGTTTAGATAATTATAATTGATAACATTTACTCCGGCCGTTGGTCCCGGCTACTATCTCTGGTGGTAGTAGTCGTTACATAAAAACCACGTCAGAGGCCGTAAGGCGGTCTGAAAAAACTCTGACACCAGGGCTCTGCCCACACGATAAGAAGATAACATTTACTGTAAAGAATTTATTGAAAATTAGCACTGTTCAGAAATATTTGAACACCTTTTATGCTATAATATATCTGATGGCGACTGTAACTACTAGTTTGTCGATGAATAGTTTGCATGCAAGCATCATATTTCATTATCATGTCACATTGATGTTAACAGATTTTTTATTTTCACTAATGATGATTGTTTGTACGACCTCTTGTAGTTGGTGACTAGTTACAATTTTTATGACTAATGGCAATCTATGGCAATGATCATGTTTTTTTTTATTTCGTCCTTTTCATAATTGTTGTTCTGTGGCCATATTCTTCATTTCCATATATAGGTACTTTTAATAATAATAATAAATAATGATCACAGGCACATACATTGTAATGATCCCAAATTAAGCCTTAGGCTTTTTGTTGTGGAAACCATATACCACAACTGCACACACATATAACATCCATGACCGAACCGGGATTCGAACCCAAGACCCTGGCTTGGCAGTCCGGCGTGGTAACCATTACACCAACCGGGTTGTCGTGTACCTACTTAACATGCACAATTCAATACAAATGTGAATACAATTCCATAATATTTCTGGTAAGTAGTAATAATTTTGGTTTTCATTCCGAATTCAGTGATATTCTTCATTTATGTCTACGTGTTATCTCAAATATGTACCTATTTCATTTCAAAGTCATTAAGCTACAACAAAACACGTTTCAAGGTGTAGGCAGTGGTCCTTGGTTAAGAGCATTGGGCTCTCGACACGGAGGTCGTGGGTTCGATTCCCACGGGGAACACCAAGTGATATGTCACCTTCTGCGTTTCAGGCCGAATCATCTGATTGTCTAAAAAGAAAAATGATTCCGTGCATCGGATGGCATGTTAAGCCGTTGGTCCCGGCTACAATCTCTGGTGGTAGTAGTCGCTACATAAAAACCACGTCAGAGGCCGTAAGGCGGTCTGAAAAAACTCTGACACCAGGGCTCTGCCCACACGATAAGAAGAAGAAGGTATAGGCAGTAATAATAACCTGACATTTTATCAAAAGACATGTGTAGGTAGTTACAAGTAACTTATGAAATAATGTGCTTTTTCCTTATAGTTGTTCGAAGGAAGATTCTGTGGTGAAGACAGAGCGAAAACGGGAAATGTTGCCAAAATGTATGGGGGCGGAGCCGGAGGGCGTTCCACAGATGTTTCTCACAAGTTTGCCTTGACCTTTTAATCGTTCTTGGGTATTATATTTCCAATTCAATGTATTAATATTTTTCTTTTTAGGTACTTATACCTATTTAACACAAAAACACAGAAAAAAATACAGAACACCAGTGAATAACAATAAAAAAAAAACCATACTAAACTAAATTATAAATAAAAGATGTCCTCCAAAGCGCCCATCCGAGGCAGAGTTCCTAGGAGGCAGGCCGCATTGCCCCTCTGAATGGCCACTGGTACTCATAAGGATGATAGTATGTATACGTTATTTAGGTAGGTTTTAACGATAAGTTCTTTTTATTTTCATAAAACAACAAATATAACGTGCATAAAGAAATAAGGTTAATACAATAAGGCACAGAATAAATACCAAAATATTATAAGGTATTTTATTGAATGAGAATAACATACAGCATTAATAATTACCTACACTCATATTATAACAATTAATTAACAAGTATTAGCCAAAACAGTTTCCACTTATAAAAATTACAGATCTATGTTGCTCAAAGTAAAAAAAAATACTTTTTCTCAAACATGCTTGGAAATGTGAGCATTATTTTGACAACCTTCTTCGAGATAAATCTAAATTGCTGTACTGGCCAAATACATGCGCGCAGCGGCCGGCAATGTTGTATGAAAATCCATATCTGTCGTGTTTAGCGGCCAAATAAATTACATAGTAAACTCATATCTGTCGTGTAATTTAAAAATGGAACGATCTTTTATTCCGAAAAATGGCGACCAAGGAGGTAACTCATCAAAGGTTTTATTTAAATTTCGAACTGGATTGCAAAATTTTGAATGTTTTTTTTTAAAGCTGTTTATTGAAAAAAAAACAAATTGTTGTTCGTTGTTCTTTTCATTGATTTTGAAAAGAGTTTTAATTTCCGCGAATTATTTGAGAAAAGTACTATACAAGCCTTGGCCACAACTAGGCATTGATGGACTTACGTATGTGTGCCTCGGCTTCGCCTCGGCCCACATTTACACGTTCGTCCATCAATGCCTCTGTTGCTGGCCTCTGCAGTAATGTACTATAATTAACGAAAATACAACAAAACAAAATTTTTATACTAGTACTATACTGTCCTTGTCTTCCTGAAATTGAAAAACATTTGATAGGTAACTTTTTAAATATTTAATTCAATTTCAAAAAATAATTCGTTCTTATTATTTATTTTATTACCTTTTATTGTCCGTGTGGTGTCGCCTGAATAGCACCACCCCGTTTCCTCCCGTGGGTGTCGTAAAAGGCGACTAAGGGATCTACCGGAGGATGGGCAGCAGCATCCTCTGAGTACACACATTCAATCCAACTGCGATCGCCAACCTGCCTGCCAAGCGTGGTGATTATAGCAAATTTTGGGGGAGGCCTGTGTCCAGTAGTGGAGTATATCGGCTGATAGATGATTTGTGCAAATTGGCCTCGTCTCTTTAAATATTTTTTTACAAGGTAAAAAAAAACGAATTAAAAATGTTTATCCCACGCGTTATTTCAAAGTTAAGTCAGAGTAACGTTAGACAATTTTGGAATAACAGCAAGCTGAGATTCTCGTCTCAAAACTTTGTCCTATTATAGTAATTTATCTTTCTACTGTTCAATAATGGCAAAAAACTATGCTATTTTTACTATTTTTATTATTCAAAAGGCTGCGAACGACATAGTACAACAGATACAATCAGTATACGATATTCGTCTAAATGTGATAAACGCTGTCATGTTTTCAGCTTGATAAATTCATATTGATTGGAGCTATGTGTTAAGATAATATTAATTGCCGTTATTGTTTCGAAATAAATATTACTGCTGCGTAGTTCCAGCCTTTATTTTTAACGAGCGAACAAAAATCCTTTTTAGTGGCTGATAGTCACAAAACTTAAAAATAAACTTGAACTTAGAGTATTTAAATGTCGCGCGCGCATCTGTCGAGCCAAGCTTAAACAAATGATTGTCATAGTGTTTCAATAACGCTATTTTCTTTAACCGTGATAGGCAGACGTATATGCAAAAATATTGAAGTTTAAAATAATATTGCTCTTGAAAATGTTCACTGACACAATAAGGACGCGTTTTATTCTGGTACTAGTTGAACACACGTTTTGTTGTTCACATCCGTGCTTACGATTCATACTCGGTTAGGCGCGCTCTATAGCTTATACATACTCTAAGAGCTTGAATGAATAAAATATACTTTGTTCAAATCAAACACAAAAAAAAAAATTTATTTTAAAAGTTCAAGCGCTGAGCGTTACTCAACAGAGTTGGAAAATAGGTATTGTTTGATTTGAATGTACTGTGTCGGTGGGATTGGTTCGTGGACTGAAGGTCAAGGTGAAGGTAACGTTTGGGCATCACTTTACTTTTCCTCACAATTTATTACGAGATCGCGATCTTAGGCAGTCATTTTACATTTGGGCACTTATCTTCGATCAGGCTCAGACGTGTGCTATCTACGATCTACCATTAAATAAATAGCAGGGAAAATATATAAATACGAGCTTTTACCCGCGACTTCGTCCGCATAAATTATATACCAGATTTTAATTCAGATGATAAGCTATCAAACAAAAAAAGTTTCATCAAAATCGGTTCAGTAGTTTTTGCGTGATACTCGAACAAACAAACACCCAAACAAACAAACAAACAAACAAACAGACAGACAAAAAGTCCAAAAATTTGTGATTTGGAATCAGGGAAGCCTAAAAACCATATCGTAATCTTTTTTTTGTAAATATCTTCAATGTACAGACACATTCTGTTACAGTTTTATAATAGTTTAGACAGGGTGTAAAGGGATTGCTTCCGACAACTCGAAGGGGTGAAAGAACAACTTTCACTATGGCACCAAATATGAGATCGAAAAAAAATTGACCATGGAAAAAAATCTAGTTTCTTGTATGGCCTCTTTAATTAAGCAATGAATTTTGGGCAATGTCGAGTCAGTGTTGGGAGTACCGTAATCTTAAGGATTGTTTTAGGTACAAAAACACATTTGCGGTAATACAAAATAACGGAGCTTCTTGGCAAGCCAAAAAGTGTCCAATACGCGACCGCCCAGAAACAGACTTGCATCGCGACTCCTATACTACACATATGGACTGTCACTGTGTGTTTTAGGTGTACATACAATAAAGTATAGTTGAATGATTGATTGATTGACTGACTGTCAGATACATTTATATTTTGTAGTTGTTCATATTTACCGTTTTGCTCTAAAATCTTCAGGTTTATTTAAATATAACAAACAACATCGTATCATAAGCGTCAAACAGATGGATTATTATTTGAAAAAAATCTGTTCCTTGCCATAGGCACAGAGTACTATAATTCCTGCTGTAGGTATGATTCTATTTACGAATAATTAAGTTTGAATTGTAGCATTCGATATGATGGCGAAGCCAATGTAAAAGTGAAGTCGTTCCTCTTAATAAGTATAGACAATAAATATAGCTCTACGAGATGACCCCGGCTACGACCGTAGCACTTTGCTACGTCGTAGCAAAACCGAACAAAAATTATCAAAATTATGTAGAACTATACAGGGTGAAATTGATATCATTGGCATCCTTTTAAACTAAGAGTCTACCCATCAAACTGAACAACTTTTACTATGGGAGCATACCAATCAGAGCAAAAAAAAATCAGCTGTTGCATACATTTGTGTCGCGTAGGCATTGCAGTTTAGTATGGAACAGCTGATTTTTTTGTTGCTCCGATCGGTTTGCTTCCATAGTAAAAGTTGTTTAGTTTGATGGGTAGACTCTTAGTTTAAAAGGATGCTAATGATATCAATTCCACCCTGTATAAGTACCACCAGTATTTATATAGTATTACCTATTCTGTGTCAAAATAATCATAATTTAAGATTAATAAACTTATCTATAGATATAGCCTAAAATATATATATATAAATATAAATATATATTTATATATAAATATAATAGCCTAAAATTATCTAAGTATTTTATGAATTGATATTAATACCTATATTTTAATACAGTTTCGTATAATATACATATGTATACAGGGTGAAATTTTAAATGCGTTATATATTAAATGGGGTGCTTCAGACCATCAACTTGAACAACTTTTACTATAGGACCTAACCGCGAAACAAAAATCTGCTGTTACTAAACATTTTGGTCGATGACATTTTCTACGGAACAGCTGATTGTTTTATAACAACTTCAATTTTAACTCCATAGTGAAAGTTGTTCGTATAGGGAAAGTGATCCTTACTCGAAAGTGGCAGTGGCTAGGCCATGTATTAAGGAGGCCTGACGATCACCCATCCAAGACAGCCTTAGAATGGCACCCACCAGGCAAACGAAAGAGGGGACGCCCTAAAACAACCTGGCGCCGCTCTGTGGAAGTAGAGGCTAAAAGCCTCAACATGACCTGGAAGGATATCTACGGTGCTGCCCAAGATCGCAACCGGTGGAGAGCTATCATACGAGCCCTATATCCCACGTAGGGGTAGCAGGAAGAGAAGAAGAAGAAGAAGTGAAAGTTGTTCACTTTGATGGTCTGAAGCGCTCTGTTCGATATGTAAAGCATTTAATTTTACAACCTGTATATTTTCAATAGCTAAGTTTCAGAAGGTATCTAAGTATTTTAACTTATACACCACTAGTTTTTAATATAACTTAAAGGGTATATTCAGACCGGACCACGAATCTGAACAACTATAAGGAACATGGGTCGAAAATTGAGAATTTTTTTTGCTCCCAATAAAAATCAATCGGCTGATCCGCACTTTTGTATGGGAGGTTCAACAATTTTTCTCATTTTTCAACCCATGTTCCTTAGGGAAAGTTGTTTAGATTCATGGTCTGAATACACCCTTAAAGTTATGTTACTAATTAAAAACTAGTGGTGTATATAATAGCATGTCTGGTCAGTTCCATACATTTTAGATTTAGTATAGTCTTGGCGCAAACAGATGTCGCTACTGGCCTGAACGAGAGATAAATCTTAATTAAACGTTATTAAATCACTGTTATTTGAGTTTTGTTCCACGCAAATAAATTATATATTAATTTCCTTAAATTTTTTGAATCACAAATTTATTTAACACGTATTTTAACGTAATTAAACATTGCTGTAGTACCGTTACTCACCACCGTAGCTGTACTTGCGCGAGTTTTCAACTAAGAAGGCGGTAACTTTCTTAGTATGGGCATCGACTCTCTGTTGTGTATAATTTATTTACTCTATGATAATAGCTACGTACTATCAGTTTAAAATAACAATGTGCATGACCTTGTAGGGCCGTTGGATAACTTCACTCGGTTGACAAAGGAATCTAGACTCTATGTTAAGGAAATAATCATTTGAATGACTCGAGTGAAGTTTGTGTGATTGAGTGACGTCACATTTGCGAGCGAGGTCATGCACATTGTTATTTTAAACTGATAGTACACAGTTTAGTATAATATTATACAACATAATATGTGGTACACACGTACACCGAATAGAAACATAATTTCGCGCAGGGCGGCGAATCCGTTATTGTTGGCACCACGCCATTCACTTCCACCCATATTACGAAAACTTCCTGCAAACCAACTGT
Source organism: Agonopterix subpropinquella (assembly GCA_922987775.1). Classification (NCBI taxonomy): domain Eukaryota; kingdom Metazoa; phylum Arthropoda; class Insecta; order Lepidoptera; family Depressariidae; genus Agonopterix; species Agonopterix subpropinquella. Next base: position 8,100,495 of record OV277708.1, on the reverse strand, counting down.
TACAATGTTAAGCTCTAGCCCAATAAATTTAAGATCGAAATTGTATTGTACACCATCCAATTTTACATTAACGCTTCCGAGTTTTTGTACAATTCCTTTTGTACATTTCACACTTCGCGATCTCGGTAATGGAAGTTCTTTTGTGTGTCTCGTGTTATTTTGAATTTGTTTAAAGAAATTTGAAATGAAATCGAATCCGTTATGTTAAGGTCTTGCGAATAATTACGACGACGTTTTTTGCGAAAAAGGTGGGTTAAGGGGCGTCCGCCCGGTTTTGACTAACTTTGTAAGCATTTTATACATTAACTATGGCACTTTTTAAGCAGAAAACAAAACTGAACAATCTACAGGATATGAGAAGTGATCTGGTTTTACTCGAAATCTATTTTAATTAATAAAACTGAAGAAAATCGAATCCAAAGTCACCCTTTTTTTTTCAGTTGTAACCATTTTACATTGTTGATCAGACGAATATGAAAATTTACAATATTCTTCACAATACAATATTGAATGATGTGGTTTTCTTATTTTTTGAAAATTCATAAAAAATCATACAGGTTTTCAAAGAAAACGGAAAATTCTGACCGGAGCCACGCAATTGAAGCGGGATGGCTATTTGCAAAAGTTTGCTTGTAAGAAAGAGAGCCTTGCACTAGGGAGGGAGAGCCTTAAGAAAAACCCTTTCAGAGTCCATTTGCATTTCTCTATCATCTGCGGATTGGCTGTGAGTTGTCTATCTGTCAGTCACGGAACTGTATTATACAGTCCGTTAAACAATATTTAAAGGAGTGGTTTAGACCATCAAACTGAACAACTTTCACTATGGAGACAACATCGACAAAAAGTTAAAAACTTCAGCCGTTTCATAAAAACTTGCAGTAGGTATGGGTCAGACGATTTTAAAATTATTTTTTCGACTTTGTCTTCATATTGATTGATTTGTTCAGTTTGATGGTTTGAATAGAATATAATACTTTATTTTCCAGAATATGGTACAAAAATAGGTTAAAAGACTTAAAAGTGAAAGACACGAAGCAACCCCCTAATCCCCCTATGTATGTAACGTGTTTAAGTAGTTGATTTACGTTTAAACCCTCTATTGAATCCTAAATAACAAAAATATAAATCGACTTCAAAACTCAAAAAGTAAAAAATAATATTGCAGCCGATGAATTTTACGTTAGCATCTATAAGAATATCAATTTCCTTTATCGAAATCGCTGTCAAGCCTGTGCCTGTAGTTTCCAATAAAAAAAGAATTATCAAAATCGGCCTACTCTGTAGAAAGTTATGCGTGATAGCACATAAAAAAAAAAGAAAATATATACGCGTCGAATTGAGAACCTCCTCCGTTTTTTGTTTTTGTTTTCGTCGGTTAAAAATAGAAATAAACTGTATGATCCCCAGCACTTCCGCTTCAATGTTGTGTTTATGATTCAATTAGCCGCTCTCATTTCGCTATTAAAATAATTTTCTAAACATTAATTCTCAAATAAATAAAGAACTAATATTAACACATAACTCAATTTAATAGCGCCCTCACAAAATAAACCAAATTAATATTGGTAAATCAAAGAATGTTAACTACGGGATTTGATCGGTGGCAAAGCGAGATTAATTATACTGTTGATGTACTCTTAATTAATGAACTTGGTAGGAAATGTTCCGAATACTTAGTCCCCAAGGTTTTTGCCTCAGAAATTTGTAATCAACACGCGTTCCAGAAGAGGATGGTAGTCTTTTTTGCTTCAACTCAGAATATTATCGAATCGTCATGAGTCGGCCATTTTTACTTAATATAACTATAGAGTACATAGGTACTTAATACTGTGCTAGAATAGTATCATTAACGCTATATTTAGATTATGATGATTGATCTATAGATCTGATTGATGACTGATGATTTTGCCAATGTCTAAATGTCTTTTGTTTGTAGCAAAATTGCGTGACGTTGTACGGTTATATAGGTATTTTGGTGACCTTAAGGTTATACTTCGAAAAGAACACTATCATAAACCACCATAGGAGCTTCATTGTAGGCCGGGGAGGGGGCAGCCTTCGACCGACACGCGACGCGACTACCTAATAGCAGACCTACAACGCGACTCCTTGAAATTTTGAATTGAGACTATGTAATTATACTAGGTGGTTTTGTCAACCATTTCCAGGTTTTCAGTTGTGGTTTAGGCCATCAAACTAATCAAATTTTACTATGGGATATCAGGTTTTCCATACTAAACTGCCAGGTACTCGACTAAAAATGAAAAGCACATTGTATTTTTTACGATGGTATATTATGCATGCTCTTATAGTCAGAGTTGTTGACTTTAATAGTCTGACCACCACCGAAAGTTTTGAAAGTGATTTAAAATCATAATATAAGGTAATAACGGACAAAAACGTCTATTGGGGTTGCGGGGGGGGGGAGGGGGGGGGGGCGATAAATCCCACCTATCCTATCCCCCTGGATACGTGCTTGTCATTAAGCCAAGTTAGAGTCTTATTCTAATTCGGTTAAGGCTTCGGTTAACCTGGGCCTCTTCAAGGCAAGAGTGAATAGGCATCTTTCTAGGTAAGCATGCTACATCTTCGGCCTCATCATCACTCAACATCAGGTGAGATTGGGGTCAAATGTTTACCTATCGAACATTAAAAAAAAAAAAAAAAAAAAAGTTACTTTATGTACCTTAACCGAATTAGAATAAGACTCTAATGACATGCAAGATGACAATCGACTACCTTGCCGTACTGGACTAACAGCGTGGTCATAGAATAAATAGGGGTGGATTATGAGTACGGGGCGGTATCCCATACTAATCGTGCTTTTTGCGTTTACAAACCGTCGATCACCGTCGTTCAATGTATCGTAACCCTTATTCGTATTAGGAGGTTACATAAAGCAGGAAAATGGAAGAAAGAAAAAGAACAAGAATGAATCACGACGATTTCACGTCCTTGTAGGGTTAGGGGTAAAGCCAAAAAATTTAACACAATGTTTTAAAATAAGAGAGTTCCCCCTCCTCTATTAAAAAACGCTCATAATACTTTGCTGTGTTTTAAATAAATTGTTTGCTTTGCTTAACACTTTGTAGGTAGTAAATCCTTGAATGAAAGTAAAGTGAATGAAGTAAAAGGTAACGTGACATCTTACAAGTTCTCTTCCACACTATTACTCCTAAAGTGGCCTATAATTGAAGCTGAAAGCGTATTATTGGACAGTTTAGTTTTATGTTACTGCCGTTTTATTTGATGACGTCGATTTTGAAGCTACTCGTTGATTTCATTTTGTAAAACGTTCTCCTTGCCTTACCTTGCTTATTCAAAAGATTCAAACGATCTTTAGAAGCTTTCGTCATCGTTTTTACAAAATATGAAGCAATACGATTTTGTTCCATTGGCCAAATAAACTACCTATTGAGAAATACTAAACCATGTGTGAAAAACATACTTTGAAACATTTTTTGTTATTTTAATGTAGTTGTTACTTTTTTTTACACAAAATGGATGAACTTTTTTTCATATTTATAGTTTATTCAAAAGCGAGAGTTGTCTCATAGAGAAAGTTGTTTAGTTTGATGGTTTGATCATCACCTTAAAAAACCTTCAGCATGTTCAGTTGGACCCGGTATCTATATCAAAACAGAATTTACTGAAGTAAGTAACATGAGCAAGAGCAGCAACAAGAGCTTTATGGTTTTTAAGAATAGAGTTTTTAGCTTCGCTTGTTTAACCTTGTTTAGCACGTTGAATGCCGTCAATCCTAATAACAATGTATTTTTCTATCCTCAAATGACAGATCATTTGGCAGTCAAGGGCAACAGTTAAAAAATCATAGTAAGTATTTATTTATTTTGTTTGTTTGTTTTGTTTGTAAAAATGTTAAAATATGGCCATTCAAGACTATTCAAACATTACGACTAATTATAATTAACAAATACAAGCTAGTGATTAGTTTGCTAACAAACTAGAGAGCTCGTGTTTAAATAATTTAATTTATTCCAACCCTAAAACAATGATATTACGACCCAGTTTCTGTTACCTAGCCTGTACTTTTGAAGGCCTCCTAAAAACGAAATTCCCTCTCATTTTCTTGTGTTTAAAGTAGGCACATGAAACTACCTAAAATAACAGCTCTTTACCATTATCCTTAACAAAATATCTAAAGAGAATAATATTATTTTATACTTACTCTAGTAATAGCGTGTACCTACTCACGACTATATTTACCTAGGTAGACCAATATATTCTTAAAACGCAGTACATTCACGTTTTACTAGTAGGCATAGTACTGAAACTCTGTTCAGTTCAGTGTGACATGCGAGTGAGCCCGTCTCCACTTAAAATGGACAGTAGGTTAAGTGGGTACAATGCATGCAACGAAATTGAAGCATGCAGGTTTTTCTTTACACCAAAAAGCCAGTGCTGTTACAAAAAATCGTATATACAGGATGTTAGGGTAATTAAGGGGTGATTTTACCCATGATACTGAACAACTTTCCAAAAGAAATATATGGGAAATTCGCAAAAATTTTTATCGACTTTCCATACTAAATGCAATCAGCTGATCGAACATTTTATATGAAAAGTCGTTTTTTTTTTGCAAATTTGTATAGGCTTCTTTGGAAAAGTTGTTCAGTATCATGGGTACAATCACCCCTTAAAGTAGTGCAACTGTTTACTCTAACACCCTGTATAACAATATGTGGGCGTCCACGCAAGAAGGGTCCAGTTGTCGGCATTTTAAACCACCTTTCTTAATATTCCATAATATGATCTTGCGACTAATCTAGATGCTGAATCTAATCTTAACTCAAAACCCGACAACTGGACTCTTTTTGCGTGGACGCCCACATATTTTCTTTCTTCTTTCATATATTTATCATTAATAAGTACCCTAGTAATAAAACTTTGTATTGTACCTTATACATTATTTAACGCTAATTAAAAGACACTTTATAAATCAATAAAAGTTGGATAAATACCATATTATTTACGTGTTATTTACATGTTCGCGAGGGCTCTGGCGAGCCAAAATACATTATAAACAGAACTAGTAAGTTAAAATAGTAATTGTTTTATAGGAATCGTGTTTTCACCATACATAGGACCTAGCATTGGTCCTCAACTTAACATATATGCATTACAAAGTGTATGATGTAGTACTTTTAATATAACAAAGGATTAAGCTAAGCGATTTGAGGAATCATGGACTCTTAAAATGATAAACTAGAAATCGATGTATTTCAAATGAATATACACGCACGTGTCTAATGGAAACTTTGACGCTATAGTGTATAACCGATAACATAATTATAAAAGTAAAGGCTACACTATTATACGCGGGGAGGAGGCCTATGCGTCTCTTGATGCGCATAGTGATTCAGAGTCCATGGCGAAAACCGCAGCGAAAAAACTGGGCGTCCTCTCGAAGGTCAGACGGTACTTTACTCCGGGACAGCTTCTACAACTTTATCAAGCACAAGTCCGATCGTGTATGGAGTACTGCTGTCATCTCTGGGACGGGTCTGCCCAATACCAGCTGACCGCGCTGGACTCAATCGACAGGCGTGCCAGGAAGCTCATAGGTGATCCAACCGCGGTGGCGAAGCTACAAAGTCTTGAGCATCGTCGCAAGGTAGCCTGTCTGTCTGTTTTTTATAGGATACATTTCGGAGAGTGTGCGACTGAATTACACGATCTGATACCACCGTCTCCCTTTCATCTGCGGGGGACGAGACGCAGGCTGGGTTTCCACCCGTATGTCGTTGACCTTACCAGCAATTCGCACGAAGAAGTTTGCTTCTTCTTTTATAATGCGCACGGCTAAGGAGTGGAATGCCCTGCCTGCGGACCTGTTCCCTGAGCAATACAACCTGGGCCTCTTCAAGGCGAGAGTGAATAGGCATCTTTCTAGGTAAGCATGCTACATCTTCGGCCTCATCATCACTCAACATCAGGTGAGATTGGGGTCAAATGCTTACCTATCACACATAAAAAAAAAAAAAAAAAAAAAAAAAAAAAAAAAAAAAAAATAGTGAAGACGATTAACTAGGTAAAGAAGGGGACCTATCTCTGCAAAAGGCTTAGAAATAAAAAAAAATTATGGGCGGCGTTTGAAGAAAAAAAAAAGAACTATCAAAGCTTGAAATCTTTACTGTCACGCTAAATAGATGGATATGTTATGAGGAAACTTAGCATAGCCACGCATAGCGATGGTTCAAGACTACGAATAAAAATATTAAAAAATTACTGCTTCTACATAACGAGTCACAATGACAACATCAACTGTCTCACTGCACCTACTGGCAAACATCACAAGTATGAGCAAGACAGATAAATTCTAGTCTTCGATGCGAGTATAGATAAGTACTTGGTCATTATTTTCCTCTATTGAATAGCTATTCAAATGGACAATCTATTTGCATGTTCTGCCATTTTGCTTTCTATACTAGAACGTTATGTCGTGGCTTTATTATTCGCGGCCGTTCAAGCATTTCATTAGTTTTCTTTGTCAATGTTCGGTTGTTAGAGCACATTATTGAAATAAATAAACGCGTGGCGCGCGCGTGTTAGAATATTTGACTTTATGTAATCGAAAACTATATGTAAATTAACATCGTTCAGGAAACTTAGAAATAGAAGTTCTCTTTAAAGTGAATGAGTTGCGAGTCGAGTCATGAGTTTGAATCTAAATTATTTAATCTGCATTTCATTTTTACACTTTGCAACATCTATTAAAAAGCAAACCTTTGTTGACAGTATTTAGTAACTTATTTTGATGAATATTGTTGGAATTGTGATATTAATTATACAGTGATAATTACTCTAATTCTGTGATTTAATAATTAATGATTAAGTACAGTGAATCCAATTGATATTATTGTGTGTTTCTAAAAATAATATACAAACGACACTGCCGTCTTGTCGCCGATTGTTCCGCGCCAAGAAGCAAACGTGTGAATTACTTGATCAACTAAAAAGTACTTATTTGATTGATAGGTTTAGGTTGTGTTTACCGATATTTTATTCATCCTAAAATCATAGTATAATTTGTGAAACAATAATTGTAATTTAAAAAGGATTTAGTACGTTCCCTAATATTGTAAACAAACTCCATTTCCTGGATACATTTGCCGCCCATTCCGAACCATCGTGAAGTGTGGTAGCAAATGTTATAAAAGATGTGGTTTGTCGAAAAGCGGCACCTTTTGCCATTGAGACCGTCACGCTGCCCAAGTGTAAGTGTTAACCAAATTATTATTTGTTCAGTATAAGTAACTTGTGTTTGCTACAGTATAAATACGGTTAATTTATAATGTGTGACTTTCGATAATGGGTCGTTTTTGAGTATGGAGGCCCTTGAGGGGTCGATGCCGAGGGCTTTATCAGAGCCCAAAGCCGTCAGGTTCCTATTTGGTACAGAGAAGTTCTCTGGTCATCCAGAGAGGGGCAAATGAAGCCAGCATCTTAGAGACCTTTGTGCCGGTGCCGGGGTTGCGCAGGGCAGTAAAGTGTAGCAAAGTGATAGTCTACGAAGCTTGCATGGGGATTGTGTTTTGTGTGTTGCCATTGATGAAGCTTGTAGCGGATAGGATATCTAGATGTTATTTTGGTCTGACGAGGCATGCGTTGCGGAGTCGATTTTTTTGTTATTTAACGTTGACATTGTAAGTAATGTAGCTTTTCTATATTATTCTTTATTCAATGCATAACCTTAAATATTACCCTAAAACACTCTAGTATTCGTTTTGTATGGTGCACTTGTTGAACACCGATTCATCACCGTTTTCTTTGCAAACACCAAAAACTGTTGTTTATCAGGTATACAATTAACCTATGCTAGAATCCGTAATTTGAAAATTTTCGAAAATAAAATACCATGTTAATAAATCTATTTTTTACATTACATTATTAATTTGTAACAGTAAGAATTTTAACTTCGTACCTAAACGATGTTTCCTTTTAAACTTTTAAAAACACGAGAAATTACGTAACTTCCCGTAAAAATCTTACAAACTTTCGCGTAAAATTATTTGTTTTTGTCTGCAGTTTGTTCAAATAAATAAGAACAAATTAAATATAACTCTGAAACTTAGCTTTAGTTGTTTGTAAAATGTTTATCGACTTTCAGAATGGTACATTGGGTACAAATGTTTGTACGTAAACAAAATATTGTTGATTCTTAATACTAGACTTGGCACAAAGCTGGACTAGACTAGACGTAGTCTGGTCTAAATTGTTACACACTCGTAAACCTCTTGGCGACTCACTGAACTTAACACTGTATTATAAGTAGGTAGGTATGTTAGAGCAGACGTAATACGAAGTTATTTATATTATCAAAACATGCTTTCGCTCATGGGTTCAATCGCGTCCTAATATAGAGCCTTGTGAAAAATATATAAAACTGGCTTGAAAAAATTGCGTTTGGAGGTCTCGAGTGTACTCGTACTTTTGATTTAATATAACATAAACATAAATATACCTACTCGTCTCTATTTGCATGCCAAGAACATGGGCATGGTTCTTCTTGCACTTTCGATCCGACATATAGTGAACCTTTTCATTTAAATGTTAACTCTGTTCGAATGAAAAACGATCACGATATACTGACAATCAAAAGCACATGAAAGCTTTGTCTCTGTGGGTCCAACTTGTTAACCAGTTAATATCTAGTTAATCCTTCAAACTGAGAATATAAGACAAACAAACAGAAACACAACTTTTTGTTTCTGTCAGTAGTATAGATATTTTGTATGTTGGAATAACGCCAACTGTCAACATTTTATGGCCAAGTTTGGTCATTTAACGCGGGCAAACTAGGATTATGGGTCTCTAGAGGAAATCAGGACGAGTTTTTGTGAACATTGATTTTTGTTATTCAGACCGAAAGTGTCATTTTTTTTATGTGACATTGATAATTTTGCTAAGCTACTGCTGGTCTCTATATGCCGCGATGGCCTATTTGGCAAACACCTTTTTTCGAAAGAGATAGTCGCGGATTCGAATCAGCAATTGAGGTGATTTGTTAGAGCAATTTGTATCCTAGCTATGGTAGACAAACTGTTTAAGTATAATTATGAGTACCCTAATGTTAATAAATCTAGACTAGATTCTAGGACTTAGTTTGGTTCAGGTTTTCTTGGGTTTTTTGAATGCCTTTTCGTCTAAAATAAATAACTTGTCCTATTGCCAGTAATTCTATGTGCCTGTTCTTTTTATTTCTTTGTTTATTTTTCCAGTTTTCTTATATTCTGTTTTGTAATTTTTTAGGTCTTTCTTTCTTTACTTGGCAACACAATTTTTTCATTTCGTTTTATTTCTTTTCTGATTTAAATGAAATTTGGTAAAGAAGCACTTCTTGTGTGATGTAAAAAGCAAACAGGCTCCTTTTTATCCTGAAAACAAAATTTGACAAAGGCAAAACACAGGGCAAACTAGCCTATACCTAAATTTTTTCTGATTACAGCAATCTGCGTGAAAGCAATAATAAAATACTCCATAATCCCTTCATCATATTTCACTCAGAAACTTAGATTGCATCCTACTATTTCAAGTACTCTATAGGTTTTATAAAACACAATTATGCTTCACTGAGCATCAAAATAAAATATGCACTCAATTCAAACAAGTTTTTTCTTTTGACACTAGGATATGAATAATCATCCTGTTAATGAATATTATACGAGAGTACGTTTCTTTCGTTGCATATTTAATATTGAAATTATCGAAGTCCTTGCGATAGTCATAAAATTTTTATTAAAATAAAATGATCTCATTCCTTTCACACTACTTAATTAAACATTTTATTTCAAAAGGCTTCTGCACGATATTCGCAAGCTTTCAAAACGTGCCATTTGAATTTAAATTATAAATAGTTTCAAAAGAGCAACTTTGCTATCTCGAAAGCATTAATAATTTAGCACTGGTTAGTCTATAAAGAGTATTTTTAAAGCTATTTATTTAAACATCAAACGGTGGTAATGGCCGGTAGTAATTGCTATTATGCAATTCTTCGAAACAAAAACATGTTTGCTTCTCCAAAATAATCAATCGATGTCATTCCAGGTGTAAATATTCGAATGTGTAAATGTTACCTGAATAGAAATAAATCCTTACAAATAATAATAATATTCTTTTATTCAAGTATCTGGATTCATATTGTTCAAAAAATAAGTACAAGAAATAAAAACTCAAATCTATACCTAATCCGAAAGATCACAAACATGATTGTATTAAACCCTTATTCTAAACATAATTACGTCTTAAAAACGGTTCACGCCATGTGTACATTGTCACAGCAATTTGTTATAACACCGTATCTAGTAATTAGCGCGTTAATCCAGTTCTAACCGCACCTAGCTTCGTGTGTATGAGCTATTAAGCCGTTAACACGCTGGCAACACCGACGTATCTCTGATAATCTCTAACGATCTCGTTGTAAAACCTGTGTTATGCTATCTGTACTGTTTGAAAGGTAATATTTAGCTTTTCCGCTATTTTATTTGCGTTTGTTTATTTACAGTTATATTGAAAGGACAAAAGATTCGTTCTTTACTGGAAAATAATAACTATAAATAGGACTTTTATAAATCCAGAAAGAACAAAATTGGCCACCTTTCCGTTTACGTAGCCGCATCCGTTTTCCATTCGAATAAAAATTATGTGCGTATATCCATCCTACTAATATTATGAACATAAAAGTTTGTGACGATGTTTGGATGTTTGTGACTCAATTGTAGATTTGAATGGAATTTGACTCATACTCGTTGATAGTTTATAGACTTACATACTTTTTCAAAGTCAACGCAGACGACGTTTTGGGCAAAAAAACACGTAATATCAAATAGTTACGTCACAGTTTTGTGCTATTTTTTAATAAACCTTGTTGATATACTAATTGCAGGTGTACAACATTTTTCTTTTGATGTACGAGTAGGTATAGTATTTTAAAGTCAACATTTTTTTTATTACAGTCTTACATAAAAAGCCTTTGGGATCTTAGTGAAAAACGTTGCTCACACGTTTAAAACCTGAAAGATAACGTTATTTTAAAATACGACCTGACACTGTTTATTCTACTAGCATACCAATAACCTATCAAAAATCTGTGAGACTGACAGGGCTATTTATCAACGTCAGTTTAAAACCAACCTCTATTACGTAATATATCGAAATTTTAGGACTCAGCCCCGAAGCTTTCACACAAAGATACTCAAACTTTCTGAACTCATTCAACAAAAAGTTGTTCAATTTAATAACTAATTCAACTCATAATGTTTTAACGTCATTTAATTTTCGGCAAGTTCTTTAGTAAGTTTTGTAGCTCTTGATTTCCAATTTCGCACAGAATAAAGTTTCTTTAGTAACAAAAGGTCTGTCCAAAGGGTGTCAAACTGAACAAATTCTTTTCGTTTTCTTTTTTTAACAGGAGTGCGATTTTTGAATCTCATTCGCTGAGTTCAGCAGTTAAAAATGTCAAAATTACTGTGGTGATATGCATCTTTCTACTAAGGATTTGACTTTCAAAAATCATACTTCAGGAGTGCGATTTTTGAAAGTCAAATCAGCCGTAGAAAGATGCGCATCTCCATAGTAATTTTGACATTTTCAACTGCTGAACTCACCGAATGAGATTCAAAAATCGCACTCCAGGAGTTTCATTTGTTACCGCATTCGAAAGCTTTCTAAAGTTATTTTTACGAAAAACTGTCTGAAAAATTAAATTTAGTCATTCACGGTTTTATTTTGAGTGTATTTAGCCATAAATAAATTATTCATGGAAATGAAGATTGAAATGTTTCCATAGTGGGGAAGGCTTTTATTTCAATTTGTAGGTTAAATTAACAGTAAAGTTGCATTTATGGTAGGATACAGTTTTTATTACATCCTGAATTTCGTGGTGGGATAGATGAATGATGATGGGTCCACTGATGATGAATTATGGCATCTATTGTGTGTATCTCTAAACAATAAAATAATTCAGTTCAATTTTCCTTATATAATTCAGCTTGTGTTTATACACGGACTGCTTTACCGGCAGCGTCCGAACAATACTCAATTTCACTACAAAATAAATAAAATAAAATAAATAAATAACACTCACAGGCACATACATTGTAATGATTCCAAGTTAAGCCTATAGGGCTTACAAACAAAGGCTAGGCTTGAAATCAATGAAAAGTTCGAATTTCTACCAATCACAAAACACGACACCCAATTTTCAGTTAACAACTCTACATAGGTATTGTAAATAATTTAAACTATATTGACTTTCGGCCGTTTCAGCCCCTATACGTAGTCTGGGGCTAATTTAAACCCTCAAATTAAGTATTTACAGCGTTTTCTAGTTTGGACTACAGCCGAAGCTTGTCAAATATACCTTGGTTATATTGTTCGATTTAGATTCTCATGTCTCTCTGTTTCTCTGACTACCCCCTCGGGGAATATAGTCGTGAGCATATGCTATGCAGATTCTTATGTGCTTTGTTTTCGTACTAAAGTAGTTTTGTACAATTTGAAAGAAGAATTAATTTTATGAATTTGATATTAAAACACCTGAGATATTAATAGCATTTTAACGGGTTCTCATCCCTTTTAATAAATACTAGTTCGATCCGGTACAGGAGTAATAACTTATTAATATTAAAGTTTCTGATCAAATTTGCCCTTAGTATTTGCCTCGTAGAAGTGTTTCGTACCAATCAGTGTTCATTTTCCCTTCCTGCCTGGACACCTGCACGCGAACGCGCTTATGGACGCTGTCGATAATGCTATCCGTGTGGCGAAATACTGGGCTGGAAAGATTTAAATGACATGCCATCGACTCGATAGAAGAAGTGTTCATTTTGAGGTATCTTAAGTTAGATAAAAGTTATTGTCATACATAAAATCACCAAATATGTTTCTCTATTTCTCTATCTATTTATACGTATGATCACGTAGACATGAGTTAGTGCAGTATAAACCATAGTTTAAAAATAATTGTTTATGTATTTTAATCTAAAGTCCAAGATATTTATTATAAAGCCTACAGCAGCTTTTCTTATCATTTATAAAGTACTTTCCAAAGTTCGTTTGTGCTCGTTAAGAGGATTTATAACACACCGTATGGGCATAACGAGTACCTAAATATATTGTGTACGAGAAAACATGGCTCGGTTTGTTCTTAAATATCTTAGCGTAATACCGATTTTATAAAGATGTTTTCGTTTTGGTGAAACTGAAAGAAAATAAAAGTTCCGGTCAAGTGCGAGTCGGGCTACTCGTGCACCGAGGGTTCCGTACCACACCACCACAGAACACAACATTATTAACTTAGAAAAAAAACTTTTTTCCGGGACCTTTAGCACGAGACCGACTCACACTTGGCCGGTTTTTAGTATTTGTTGTTATTCTGTAGAGTTTGCTCTATAATCACACTAAGTTTGACGCTTATATGTACTACCGTTTTTACGATAGAGCGTGAAGAAATTTTTTTGATAAAAACTAGTTTCTTGTTTAGAAACCCCCCTTAATTTTTAACTTTTTGACATTTGTTAACAAATCCGCCGTAATAACGCATAATTGAGAATATTTCAACTATCTATTACGGTTCAAAAGTTACAGCCCTAAATAGGTAGGACAGACGGACGGACGGACGGACGGACGGACAACGTAGGCTTAGTAATAGGGCCCCATTTTAACCCTTTGGGTACGGAACCCTAAAAAGGAAAGAAAGTAAACATTGATAATAAAAAGAGGTACACGGTACTCTCTTTGACAGTTTTTCCCATTTACATGAAGCATAGATCACTGGAGCCGTGTTGCTCTAAGGACAATACGGATCAGGTCAGTTAAGACCTTTTCTCCGAACGTCCATCGCCCGAATTCCTTGTACGACCTTTTCCCCGAACGGACATTTCCCCGAACGGACATTGCCTAGTACGTCCATTTACTTGTACGGACATTTTCCCTTACATCCCTTTCCTTTTATGGACATTTCCTTTGCCAGCTTCCTGCTTTAGGGTAGGGGTGGCCAACCGCGACTATTAGTCCAGTCGATCGTGGCAAGGCAAAAAACAATCTCACATGTGATATGAAAAGAATCTCCTAAGACTCGTTAGTAAAAAATACTACATGATTGTTTACTAAACTATGCTGTTTCATTTAAGATTTCAAGAAGTATGTAAGTGGTAGATCGCACAGGGTTTCGTTAGTAAACAGTAGATCTTATGTCTAATCAAGTTGGCCACCCCTGCTTTAGGGCATGAAGTGACAGCTAAGTTTCCAGGGTGTGGGTGGTCCCAGGAAGGTGGCATAGGTATTTAATATCCACGGGTGGTCCTATCCGATTTCTAATCTTCGACAGCGTCAATTTCGTTGTTGGTCAACAGTAAGCGTAGTAAAACTTTAGAGATTGATTTGCAAACTACAGAATCAAATAATATGTACAGTATTCCTTAGCCCCGTCGTACCCTTAACATTGTCTACGTCGGCTTTTATTACAGTTCTATAGGATATTTTAGAGAAGTAAAGAGACTAAAGAGGGTAGCGAGTGTGGATTTCGGTCGCGTCAGTGTGATTTAGTAAAAAAGGGCCTTTAAGTAATTTCGATAAAAGGACTCCTTTATTATTCTTTAAATTGAAATTTCTGCGAAAGGTCTTATTTGTAAAAGACATTATTACCTAGTAACATTGTTTGTATTCAAACACACTGTGTTTTGAATAAGTACAAGATCTGAAAAATATGGCCATGGGTTGGCCACGTTCTGATTTACTCTACCTATATGAATACAGGGTGTAAATTTTAAATACGTTACATACTTAATCGGCTGCTTCAGACCATCAAACTAAACAACGTTTGCTATTTAACCAATATAGAAATTGCGGTTCCATTTTTGGCTGGTACATTTTCGTCGAGTGGCAATTGAAATTTTTTATGGAATGGGTGATTTTTTTCTTTATTTCGATGTTGGCTACATACTAAGTTGTTCAGTTTGATGGTCTGAAGCACTCAGGAATTATTTAATTTTTAACACTGCAAACTTTCGTAACAATAAACTAAAACTGAATGATAATCACTTTCCATTCTCATAAACGCATATCGAATATTACAATTTATGTATGAAAAATAGTGGTCGGGATTGAACCTACGACTTCACGATGGTAAGCTTTCTCTTTTTCCCATCTCGAGCTGGCTTAAAACTACCTATTTAATAAATTATGGTATTTATTATGGACAAATGAGAATAAATAATATTCAGTAAATAAGTAGAAGTGGAAATAATAATTCGTTGTTTTTTCACAGACAAAGATCGTATAATAAATCAGGATAAAGAAAACACCTGGTTCATAATGTATTAAGAAAGAAATCCCCTCATACAATGTAGTTATGATTCATGAAATCACGTTGGCTATGAAATGGATTTATAAAAAAGCCGGGCCTTATAAATGACCCGCGTCGTTATACCGGCACCGTAATTTTAGGGAATCCGTCCATCCGTCGTATTGTGCTCGTATAGGCTGTACGGAAAGTTACGAAAATTTTGGTATATTTTTGGCTTTAAGGGTTCCCGCAGAACATATATAAATCTTCATACCCACGCCGGTTAGCCAATGGAGTAGGCAGAGACAAGAGGCTACCGCTTGTTACGTTCCGATTCCTGACACAAATCTCTTTTGCCTCTTCAACATAAATCTGCCGCATTGTGGATGCTCGCCGGTTTCTGGTATATTAAATCTGGTAATAAAAAGGGGTCTAATACTAGAAACCGGAGCATAATCTTGTTAGCAAAATCTGAATACCTGAAAATAAACAATCTGAATACATTTAAGTTTAGGGTAAGTTTTTAGATTGTTTAGTATGGTTTAAGTTTAGGGTATTACTATTTCATTCTTTTACTCCAATAGACGATGATTTCTTTATGTGGGTTAAAAGGAAAGAAAAATATCCGTTACAATTAGGGTAACATTTAGTTCTTAAAGAAGGTGATTACATCCTCAAATTCCTCAAGATTCTAGTTTCTACAATATGTGTGTAGGTAGGTAGGTATACATTACTTTCATTAAGAGGCCAAATTGGAAATCGCAAAAAAAACAGCTTTTCCGTATAAAACTGCAGTACTACTCGACTCTATGAAATCTCAAATGTATGAAACAGCAGATATTTTTTTGGCAATTTCGATGTTAGTTCCCGAGAGAAAGTTATTCAGTATGATGATCCGATGATCACCTTAAAAGGAACACTGTTTCATACATTTGAGTCGAGTGTACTGCAGTGCAGTTTTGTATGGATTCGATTTAGTCGACGCTGCCGGAGTTCGTATCGTAGTACTTCCTGTTTTTCTGTGGTATAATCGACGTAACCTTATTTTTGTACTATGTCTGAGCACATATTATGCCCAATTAACAAGAAGCTCAAATTGTAATAGATAATGTTATAGAAATGTAAATCAAGCTCAAAAAGTGACCCCAAAAAAAGTACAGTGTTCGAAATTTGTTCCTTAAAAACTACACCTTGCCGCCAAAACTCATACAAAATGTCATTTTTCAAAGGGTGCCAAAAATTATGTTGCTTTTGTTTAGAGTTATTCTTCCATAGATAACGTTTTACTTCCTATTTCTATGCAAATTGTATGTAATTTGTATACTCTATCTACTCCAAATCGCTATCTCATACGCGGTTACGCTAACGTTCTGTCTACTAGCGTAATAGTCCGAGATCCGACCGTAAAATTATGCATCTACCTATTTCATAGGTGAAAGAAATGTGATTCTAGTGTATGTTTAAACAACAGGGGTTAATTCAACGCCGCCAAGTTGCCTAAAAGAATCTTGTCGCAAGTACCTTTTTCATTATGTTTTTTGGCATAACTTTTTCCACCTGTCTGTTAGGGAAGTAAATGAGGTGCCATCGGAAGGAAACTGATCTAAAGTACTGGAAATACTAAGGTTGCCACCTTTCAATCTGCCGCAACTATAGGGTTGCCAGGTTTAAAGAAGTCATTAGACAGCTGTCTAGCAACTTGGCGGCGCACAGTGGTATTTTCGAGGAAAAAAGTCAAAAAATTAAGTAGTTCTCTTTATGGAAATTTATATTTTGTCTTATAAAAGACACCTAGTGAAACATATTACCACAAAATTTTTTGTTGTGCTGAGTAACTTGTACATAAAGTAACACTAAACCAAACGAGTATTTTTTAAGCAAATTGTTGTACTACTTTGAACGTGAGATAGTCAGTACCTGTGGAGTTTATAGTTTATTTCCACATTTATTACAATTGGTTATACCTTTGTCTATATAAAACCAAAATCGATATATAATTAAATTCTGTTTTTATATTTAATTTCGATTTTTATATTATGTCATCTTTTTTAGACTTTTTCTATCATTCTGGGTCCATAAGTCCCGGGCTCCGGGCTGCTCCAGGCTGATTCATACATAAACTCATAGGGATAACCCTCGCAAACAATTAGGTACCAAATTCCACTGCCCCGATCTGCCCCCTAGTGATTAAGCCAACAATAACTGGCCTAGAGTAGGTTTAACAAAAATTTAAAAATTGAAAATGAGCTATGAAATCATTATCTAATGTGACAAAAGTAATCTAAATTCATTAGAAATAATTAATTTTGTCGTTTCATAATATTTAAATGCTAAGAAACCCTTATTTCTAAAGCCCTATTTTCAACTTTGAGCGCATATATCTCGAGATGCAAGCCTTATAACGACTTCGTTTGTATTGGTGGTTTGTTCCATTTTGAAAGACCTATCCAACGACACCTCACTTGAATGATAAGAAAAAAAAAAATTCTTACCCCCTTTTCTTCGTAAGGGAAAAACCGAAAAAGAATTTTTTTCTAAACTACTCAATTTCTGTATTTGGGCTACTGTTATCTGTCTACATGCCAAATTTCGATTCAATATTCGAATTAACCCCTGTGTAATAGAATACACTAGAATAACATTTCTTTCACCTATGAAATAGATGCATAATTTTACGGTCGGATCTCGGTCTATAAGCGAAACTTTGGTCAATGCATCTCGTAGAGGGAGAAGCTTGTGACATTTCATGGACAATGATACATGTCGTATTCCTGCGGGTAAAATGAGCAGACTGGCACGACTGAAAAATCTTAATAAAATCATGCTATGGAAATTAAACGAGAGTGAAAATAAATCTGACAGCAAAAGAGACCATTGACCTCGTTCATTTCTCGTCAGTCGCGTGAGTGGAAGTCGTTAAAACAATACTTGGCTAATACAAAATTTACCGCGTTTGCGTTTCATCAAATCCTTATTTATTGCCCTTAAAGTTACTTATCAAGGTTATTAACTGGGCTGAGCTAGAAGCGGGTATTTCCAAAATTTCAAGTATTTTTTGTTCATTTAATCGAAAGGGAAATGTTATGGGTAAAGTTGAAAAAGATTTGAAGAAGAAACTTAAATGCGTTTCATACTTAAAGAGCTGCTTCAGACCATCAATCTGAACAACGTTTACAATATTAATATCGGGAATAATTGCTTGTTCCATAGAAACTATCAATGGGTGGTTCTCGGCCCTAATGTATGAAATAGCTGTCTTTTTTCGCGATTTCAATATTGATCCCGCATTAATAAAAGTTCCCGTATCAAACTGAACAACTTTTCCGAGATGTTTCAGGCTCTAGAGCATCTCTAAGAATGTAATGTATTTTAGGTCCGTCTTGTTAACTTCTTTTTAACCATTTCTATTGACCATTCCAAAAATGTGTCAGGTCCTAAAATTCCACCTTGTTTCATCCACCATCTCTTTTGTGAACTTCTAAAATTTTTGATTAAATATAAAAAAAATTATAGATCAAACTGATCAGTTGCCTGACGATGCTAAAATAGCCCATCAATTTATAATTCGGCGTAACCCTCGAGTGAGGAAAAAGCATAACAAGATGCCCTTCATTAAAATATCCATCGCTAGCGGAGATGCCTATTTTTCTCAGAGATTTTCTGATATTGACAACCGGGTTTTTCCTTGCCAATATCTATTTTACTTTGTGTGAAACTTTATAGGGAAAACGTTTACATCTATGAGTAATTTAGATGGTATTTTTAATATTATTATTATTAGGTATAACTCATATGGCGATGGCGTTACGAGGTTAGAGCTACATTTAGATCAAAGTTTTTGAACAAATAATTATTTTATTTAACGTAATGAGGCGATTTTAATAAAAAAATAAAAATAATTCCTTGACATTGGAAGGAGGTCATAGCAATCTTAAATAAAAGCGGTCAAGTGCAAGTCGGGCTACTCGCGCACCGAGGGTTCCGTACCACACCACTACAGAACATAACATTATTTTAACTTAGAAAAAAACTTTTTTGTCCGGGACCTTTAGCGCGAGACCGACTCACATTTGGCCGGTTTTTAGTATTTGTTGTTATTCTGTAGAGTTTGATCTATAATCACACTAAGTTTGAAGCTTGTATGTATTACCGTTTTTACGATAGAGCGTGAAGAAAAAACGTTGATAAAAACTAGTTTCTTGTTGAGAACCCCCCTTTATTTTTAATTTTTTGATATTTTTATTATTTGATAACCAATCCGCCGCAATAATGCATAATCTGAGAAAATTTTAACTATCTAGCTACTACGGTTCAAAAGTTACAGCCCTAAATAGGTAGGACTGATGGACGGACGGACGGACGGACGGACAACGTAGGCTTAGTAATAGGGTCCCATTTTAGCCTTTGGGTACGGAACCCTAAAAATTACGTCAGCTCTATGTGTTATTATTTTGAATATATATATTATTGAGATTTTTTAAATAAAAAGTCACAAAACTTCGTAGTACGTGGCAGTAGTAAGCGTAATTTATGCATGACCACTGACTTTACATATAAAATTCTGAAACAATCCCGTGATTACAGAATTGTTTCGCTTCGTAACAACCAACTATTTATTCAGACACCGTGGAATTCTCATTTGCTGCGACTGAGCCCACAAAGGACACTCGCGAATAAAAAAAAATTTTCATATTGTGTGCTGCTATTATTCGTAGCACGTTTGAAATTTTTTCGTATTTAAGAGGATATGTTCTCTTTAATACAAAAAATTCACAGATTTCGTGCCTCAGACGACTATCGAGCACATTGGAAATAAATCTATGGAATTCGAAAATAATATTGTCTCAAAAAGGTTAGGCTACAGGGCAAACTCTTAACCCGATCGTCATTGTTTTAGGCTCAAATTGTAGCTGACTAAATTGTCCAGAGAAAGTTTACTCAAATTTTTGATATCATTCCTCGTTTCCAAAATATCGAGCGCTAAAATAAAAAATTCGGAAAAAGTCATTATTTTTTTCACTATTTCGGTCATAACTTTTATCGTTTTTGACTTTCTCGAATAATTCTTTTTGCACCTTACAGCTCTTGTAAATACGCGTCTTTAAAGCTTTAAAGCTTTTTTGAATATCATATCTTCACAACTTTTCGAGATATAAGGGGATCACACTTTTCGTGAAATCGGAGCCTATACGGGAGCGAAAGAAAAGACATTGCCAATGTCAAAATTGCTTGATTAAGGGATTTTGGATTAGCAGTGCCTGCGACTTCGTACGCGCTGACCAATGACTTTAAATACTTTCGATTGAATGCACTGATTGCAATGAAATAAAGCGTAAATATTGTAATAGTACATTATGATACAAGTTAGCTAAGTTGGTCATTACAGAAGAGACGGGATTGCAGCACGAGTCGCAGACGAGAGCTCTTATACGAGCCGAGTCTGTAATGAAATGACCAACGCTGACCGTGTTGTTCATGTCGACCGAATTGCTCAAGTTGACCATGTTGTTCATGTTGACCATGTGTCTCTTATAACAAAACTCCTATCAGACTGCGTGGTGTGACGGTCAGTACCGACGTGAATGTGAAAAAAAAGTAATGAATGTAACGTCATCGCTGTGGTGTGACAGTCGAGAATAAGACTTACTATTTGTAACACTAGTGTGTCAGTCAAGAAAAAAAATCCTGCCTGTCACACTGGTGTGACAGATCAGTGTGACAGTCAGTAAGTCGCGCGTTTTTCAGCACACTTGCGAGGAAAAAGTAATAAAACTTCGTAAAAGATGGAAGCAGTACGCTACCTCATCCCAGCTCTTCTGGCTCCGTGCAACATCTGGGAGGTTGTGGTTCGGGAAAAGGGATGACCAGGCACTCAGGGCGTCACTGACAAAGGGCACACAAAACCCGTCACCATTAATGTTAAGAATACGAGTGGCGAGATTTGCCGCCCCATGCGAAGACGCAAGAAAGGCTGCCAAACTCACATCTTTCACCCTACGGATACCCAGACCCCCACAACGAATTGGCAAGGAAGCCTGGGTCCATTGTTCCTCCTACAAGGTAACATTCAGGATGCTCTCCAGGATATCCTTCAACGCCAGGTCCAGAAAGGTTACATCGGTTGGGTACAGCCATGTAGGAGCCGTCCTGACAAAACAACTATTTTACTGCTTTTTAAGGTCTGCCTTCCGTTATATCTTGGTCTAATGTTGCCCGTTTAGCTGGAAGAATGGAGGATCGAAGATAGAACGTCTGTATGAGAAGTAAAAACATTTTTTTGCGAATTTCTTATAGGTTTCTTAGGGAAAGTTCAGTATCACGGGTACAATAACCCCTTCAAGTACTTAATGCAACTGTTTACTCTAACACACTGTATAGTGTATAGTATACTATTATTATATATTCATATGCCTATCATTAGGTCTATATACCCATAAGAGCATCATAAAAACCCAAAATGTTGGTGTGTTCCTTACAAATCTCCCGTTAAAAAGTGTTATCGAATCGATAATACAATTATACAAGCAAAGATAGAACAAATAGTACATTACTGCAGCGGCCAGCAACAGAGGCATTGAGGGACGAACGTGTAAATGTGGGCCGAGGCGAAGCCGAGGCACACATACGTAAGTCCATCAATGCCTATTTGTGGCCAAGGCTTGTATAGTACTTTTCTCAAATAATGCGCGGAAATTAAAACAATAAATTTTGTTCAAATAATGCGCGGAAATTAAAACTCTTCAAAATCAATGACGAAGAACCATACGAAGAACAAAAAAAATTTTTTTTTTTCACTAAACTGCTTGCTATTTGCAAGTCAGTTCAAAATTTAAATAAAACCTCTGATAAGTTACCTCCTTGGTCGCCATGTTTCGGAGAAAAAGATCGTTCCATTTTCAAATTACACGACAGATATGAGTTTAGTATGTATTTATTTGGTCGCTAAACAGATATGGATTTTCATACAAACATTTCCGGCCGCTGCGCGCATGTATTTGGCCAGTACAGCAATTTCGATTTATCTCGAAGAAGGTTGTCAAAATAATGCTCACATTTCCAAGCATGTTTGAGAAAACGTTTTTTAAATTTATTTTTTCTTTCTATGCCTTTAACAAATCACTAAACGAACAAAACATTCCTGCCCTTGTTTTTACAAATAAGGTTATGCCTTATTTTTACAAAGACAAAAAATATAAAGGTATCTATTTCGTGTCATTTCAGTTGTAATTAATCCAAGAGGCCTCTTTTGTTTTCTTTTTTAATTACTATTACTTGTATTAAAGCCTAAAGATAAATCCCTCTGCCCAAACGTGCAGAGGTTTTAATTAATGGAATGGCTTTTGCTTAAATTTGTGGCAACATTTCCCTTTTAAAGACTCCAGAGTAAAGACTCCATTCATCGTTTTAATCTGTTGAAATCTTTTAGTTTGAACACTCGGCGCCCGAATCAACTTCTCAACTGTATATACAGAGTGTAAACTTAAGTGCGATACGTAATAGAACAGGGTGCTTCAGACCATCAAACTGAACAACTTTTAGTATGGGAAAAATTTGAAATCGCGATAGAAAAGTCAGCTGTTTCATTCATTTTGATCAAGTACCTACCTAATTGACATTTTCTATTGAAAAGCTGTTTTTTTCGCTATTTCCGTTTTGGTTGCGTAGTTGAAAGTTGTTCAGTTTGATGGTCAATGGTCTGAAGCACCCTAATCAATAATTAACGCATTTTATTTTACACTCTGTATGTTCGTGTCAAAATTTAGGCATTTCATACACTTGCGTCACACTAGGTGGTAAAATCATTCTTTCCTTACTAATAACATATAAATAAATTACATATATTATGCAGGTATTAAGCCGTCACACGCCAACCAGTGATTTTACAAGGTGTAACAAAACACGCCAAAAGGGGTGGTTAAGACCATCAAACTGAACAAGTTTCCGTAGGGAGCCCACGGCGAATAAAAAACGGACTGACATTTGACTCGAGTTATACTGCAGTTTTGTATGAAAAACATTAAGTTATTATACCTGTCGGAATAGAGTAACTGACATGAGTTGTCAAATGAAACCGTGTTTTATGCATTTGTCGGCACTTATCGGCACCCTAAAACTTCGAGTTCTGTGTATAATTGTGAATCTAACGTGAAATCGTAGGTAATTTAATGAAATAGTGTTAGTATATTTCACAAAATAATCTACGACTTTACTTTAGATTCACTAATTATTCACAGAGCACGAATATTTACCCAGTCGATTGTGCTGACATGTTCCCAAAAACGGTTCTATTGCCTCGCGTCACGTATCTCTTTCTATTATACATTGGCGCCGCTAGGTACATCTCGCTCTCTCAGCTGTCAGATCCTCTATGAAAAAGCATATATTTTTTATTTTTTTTCGTCGTTGTTCAGTTTGATGGTCTTACTAAACTAAGGTCTAAAGTCTAAACCAATAATTGGTCTCTTATACAGGGTGAAGTTGATAATCATTAGCATCCTTTCCAACTAAGAGTCTATCTATCAAACTGAACATCTTTTACTATGAAAGCAAACCGGTGTCATCATGTTCCTACTTCCAAACTTCTGTCCCGCTGGGTAGCGGGGTCTCAAATATCTATTTTCCTGGTCCCATTCAATCCTCCACTTCACTCTCTCCTTAAGGCTGGGTATTAGTAGAACAAGCCTCTCTTTCTAACAAGCAAACTTTCGCAATTAGCCATCCCGCTTCAATTGAAAGCAAGATCGCAAAAAAACGCATTTTTCATCAATATCTTTTCTCTTGGGTGTTTGGGGAAAAATCCATCGGTTAGAAGCCCTGCTATAATTATTTACCTTTCAAATGATGGTATATTCAGAAGAAATGGTGTAGTGTGATTCTTGTAAAACTGGTTATAAATCTGAAATCGAGCTTACTTTGCTCCTCTTTTCTATCGAGAAAATTTAATAGAATCGTGTTTTCAACGGTTAGATGCCCTGCAGAAAGAACGTATCTACACTGTTATGTGAACTATATATATTAAATGTAATAATTTGGTTCTCAAAAATCGGTTCGAAAACAGACAAAATAGGTATGACCCCCTCTTAACACATTCGCGGACAGTGAACGAGACACAATAGAACTTTTATTGTTATCACTGCTATAGCAGGTCACTGTCCACGAATGTGTTAACATTGTCGATGGAGAGTTCGCAACTATCCACGATCTTGTTACTCCATCAGAGTTTTGCCCTGCCTTCGTCACGTTGACTTGGTAGAATAAAGTTCATTGATATGTTGCCTATAACTCGGTTATAAACAAAGAAAGTGTTATTTTAAAAATTTTCATCGAATTTTATACTTTAATAAGAAAATAAAACGTTTTTCTTTAAATCTTGGAAATAAAATAGGCTTAAAAGCTCTGTATATTTTCACATTGCCTTGAAAAGCATGAATTTATTTTCTTGTCGAGCGGTAAACCTTTGTCGGACCCTTTTCGTGGTTTTTATTTAGAAACAACAAAACAATTTTTAAAAACAGGCTTTAAAATCTTTACAAGAGAAGAAATTTCGTGTGAAGTTACGATCCTAAAAATGTACTTTCAATATTCTTAAAGTAAACTGGATATAAAAAGCAAAGAGAATTATAAAGGGCTTTCCAAGGTAACATTTATTTTTCTACAAAGTACCTGGCATAAATAAAATATAAGTACGAGTAGATTACGTATACGTAGGTAGATTTTAAGAAGGCGTAATGAGTTTATAAACTCGTAAAAAATCGCTTTTTCGATTACGTTTTTTCCATTCAAAATGTAATAATTTTGATTTGAATGAAATATATATTATAGTTGGGGATATTTCCTAGGCAGGAAGGTTATTCAGTACACGATTGGAACAATTTGGCTAGATAGACAAACATCCCGAAGTTACCCCTCTTTCTTACTTTTAATATCATTTTATATCTAGAAGAAACTGTATTTACGCAAATAAAATATACTATTATCTTGGCCATAACATAAGCTTGGCAGCTAGGTATATTTCGTTTACTTTACTTTATATACTTCAACACAATTCCAAAATATCTACGAAATTTCGAGCGTCTCGCCATTTTGCCGATGCGATACGCCATTTTAGAAGCGCGGCAGCGCTTGTAGAGGTAAGACCTATGTCAAACTTTTCTTCAAATTTCACGTCTTATTTTACAACATTTCCGGCTTTTTTCTGTATTAATATCTATATAAATATTTCTAATATTGCTCAAATTGTAAATAATAGCTGTGATTATTGTAGATATAACTAATTTGTAAATTTATTTTTGAATTGTAAATTATGTAGGCAAAATGACAGTTCCATCATAGTGCCACAGTTCACGAATATAGCTTTCAGTAGGACAACACCAAAATGACTCGTGGTGCTACGAATTGCTAAACTGATGTAGGTAAAGTTGTTTCTGTAGCGCATAGCGAGGCATCCTAAGAGGTAAGCGGTTCCCAAAGTGTATCTTAGGGTTTCGTGGAAAACAGTAGGGTTCCTTGAATCCAAGAGCGGATACTTACATTTTCTGAAAAGGGATCGTCTTGCGAGTTTAGCTTAGGTATTTTCTCATTTTATACTTTTATTTCCCACTGTACAAAGAAAGTACACTACAATTAAAAAAAAATACTGTAATAAAAATTGCTTTAATATTTACAATTTAGACTATTTTATTTAAAATATACCAACAGATTTTGTACTGAATAAAAATTTTTTGACAAACAATTAAAACCGACTTCAAATTTCAAAAAGTACCTAAAAATAATAAATATTGCAGCCGATGAATTTTACGTTAGCATCTATAAGAATATCATATTTAATATTATTTCATATTTATTTATTCATATACAAATTACATTGTGTTTGAAATAAAAGCTAAAGAAAAACCTAATAAGTTACATATAAAACACAGAATAATATTGAGTATAAATTTACAACAACAAGTCAATATAAAATTCATAATTTACATATTTTTTCCGTATTTCATAAATATTCAATATTAAACAAGTATTCAATTTTAAATTAATCATAATTAGTAATGTCAGAATTGAATTCATCATTTTGTTTTATCGAAGTCGCTGTCAAGCCTGTACGATTCGAGACTGAGCTTGCAGTAATTTTTTGGCTAGGCTTGACACCGACTACAATAAAACAAAATGATATTCTTAATAGATGCTAACGTAAAATTCATCGGCTGCAATATTTATTAATTTTAACTTTTTGAGTTTAGAAGTCGGTTTTCATTCTTTGTTAAAAAAAAATTATTTCAAAATTTTCAGCGTTGGTGTTATATTGGGTTAACATATCCGTTGGACATGTAAAGGGAACATGAACACGAATCTTTTATTTCAATCGTCGATGATATACTATAGATCTTGTAGGAGTCTATTGTCTACCTCCGAAGCCCTTTACCCGATCTTCATCAAATTAAAATAGGACCACTTTTGAAGTATGACATAAAAGAGAACATGAACATGAATCATTTATTTCAATCGTCGATGATAGGCTATAGATCTTTGAGGAGTTCTATTGTGTATCTCCGAAACCCTTTACCAGATCTTCACCAAATTAAAATGGAACCACCTCTGAAGTATGACCTTTTGCTAATAGGTATCATTTGAGATCGGGGGGCACGGTAGTACCCCCGCCAAAGTCGAGCGCGAAGCAAACACTGCCGTACCATCCTTTACTGGAACCATTTCGCCGCATTTTCAGGCCCCTATTTGAGAACCTCTGGATAAGACCAGAACGCAGAAATTTTCGTCAAATAAATCAATATGCCCACGTTTGTACAAAAAGAAGTGAAATCCCACCAAAACAATCTGTAAAAAACTAGCCATTGTTAAAATGTTATACTAGTCCCTTATTTTGTTTATTTTTGTTCAATGACACGGTTATAATAAAGTACTATTTGAATGACACATAATAAACTTTTTCTAAAAATTAAAAGGCTCTGAAGTGCGATTTTTGAAAATTATATAGAGAGCGACTTAGCACAGTAGAAAATGTCAAAATTACTATGGAGATTATGCATCTTTCTACTGCCAAGTCGCTCGTATGATTTTCAAAAATCGCACTTCTGGCCCAAAGAAAATTACTGACCACAGAGATCATTTTTTTTTTTTAATTTATTTAACTTTTACAAAAAAAATTATAATCTAGAATAAACAATTTCTCTCCAAAACTCCTTAAGAGGGCTATCGCAGTCCAGTGGCGCCCTCATCACATTAAAAAAGATTTCTCAATAAAGAAAGCCTAAATTAAAAAAGTAATTAACACGAACACTACAAACGCCTTCAAGGTGTTTGATGGCGAAACATCGGAACCGTTCGACGTTTGTAGAGGCGTCCGCCAGGGGTGTGTTCTCGCACCGACCCTCTTTGGAGTATTTTTCTCATTGCTCCTTAGAACAGCATTCGGTGGCGAGCAGCACGGTATTCACCTTCACACCAGACGGGACGGGAAGCTTTTTAACATCTCCCTTCTGCGGTCGAAGGGGAAACGTGACGATGCGTTTATCGACTCGCTCCTGTTCGCCGACGATGCTGCTTTTGTAGCCGAAACTCCGCTTGAGCTCCAATCCCAGCTGGACAAATTTGCTTCTGCATGTTCTCTCTTCTCCATGTCCATAAATGCCAAAAAGACCGTTGTGCTGGCGCAGGGAATTGACTGTACTCCAATGATCCTGTTGGACGGATCGCCCCTGGAGGTCGTCGATCGATTCTGTTATCTTGGGTCGACCGTGTCGATCAATCTCTCACTGGACGTGGAGATCGGTTCTCGTATCGGCAAGGCGGCCACGACGTTCGGAAAATTCAGTGCAAGAGTATGGGATAATAAACATCTAACTACCAAGACTAAGATGGGCGTGTACCAGACATGCATCTTGAGTGTACTCTTGTACGGAGCTGAGACCTGGACGTCGTATGCAAAACAGGAGAGACGGCTGAACACCTTCCACATGCGCTGCCTTCGGAGTATCTTGGGCATACGTTGGCAGGATAAGGTGACAAACGAGAGGGTACTTCAGGTTGCACAGCTGCCTAGTATCACCGCTCTTCTCAAGGAGAGGCGGCTTAGGTGGTTGGGGCACGTACATCGTATGGATGACTCTCGTTTGCCAAGGCGCATCCTTCTTGGTGAGGTCGCAGATAAGAAGAGGCCAGTCGGAAGACCCATGCTGCGATTTAAGGACTGCGTCAAGAGAGACCTGACCGCTTTCGGAATCAGCCCCACAAATTGGGAAGAGCTCGCGGAAAATAGAGGAGGCTGGAGAGGGAAAACAAAAGAGGGTCGGACTACTCATGACGAAGCCTGGTTCGCACACCTGGCAGAGAAACGTGACAAAAGGCATAATGCTGCCACAATCCCTTCGTCATCCACCGGCGTACAGTTCTATTGTAGAGGCTGTGGACGTGTATGCGGCTCTCGTATAGGACTGTACAGCCATGAGAAAAAGTGCTTCTCCAAAAACACTGATTAAATCATCTGCAACAGATGTAAAGGCCTATGATGATGATGAAACATACAAATTGGGAAAAAAGAAAAAAAACGGCCGCTTTTGTTTTTATTCGCAATTGTCTAAAATTGTAATGTTTAGAACCTATAAAAGTATTGTATAACAATGGCTTGAAGGCTTTAGCAGTGTTAGTGTTAATTACTTTTTTAATTTAGGCTTTCTTTATTGAGAAATCTTTTTTAATGTGATGAGGGCGCCACTGGACTGCGATAGCCCTCTTAAAGAGTTTAGCGGGAGATCCACAGTTGCTGCGTGACGTTAATTAATTCAAAAGTACAGTTACAAGGTCTGATTTTAATTGTTGACTACAAAACAATTTTAATTTAAAACAAAACAACATTCCTTTAAAAGAAATTAGTTTAAGTCTTTATCGATAACAATACTGTTGTATATGTGTGTTGCCATTGTGCAAGTGTGCGTGCATGTATTAATGTAATACCCTATCTAATAAACGTTAGTGTGTTAACAGCAGTCGTGCGTTTCTCTTGTCCTGTCACATACGTATCAGTGGCGACGATACCCTCGCTTCGTGAGTCTAAAAAAAAAAAAAAAAAAAAAAAAAAAGTGTTCGCGATGGCTAATGTACAGTTCGGGTTTTTAACAAGTTTCGATCATAATTCGCAGTCTTGGAAAACGTACAAGTGCCGGTTATCGCAATGGTTCATTGCAAACGAAATTAGTGCAACAACAGACGCGACGGGAACAAAGAGACGGGCAATTCTACTGAGCGCGTTGTCCGAAGCCACGTACACACTCACAGCGGATTTAGCATTACCTAAAGATTTGCAAACCGTGCCCTACGAGGATATTATAGCACTGTTGGACTCGCATTTCACCCCAAAACGCGTCGGGTTTTCGGAAAGACACAATTTTTACTCGGCGAAACAACAGGCCAGCGAGACATACCCACAGTGGGCCGCTCGATTGCGTGGTCTCACCGCGCATTGCGATTTTACGAATGTAGAAGAAGTGCTTCGCGACCGTTTTATAAAAGGAATGTTACCTGGTGCAGAGAAAGAGAAGCTAAATGCTCAAGCTCTGTCAGATTTAACATTGGGTAAAGCGGTGGAGTTAGCCGAGAGCATTCGTTGTGCGCGCGCGGGAGCCACGGCCGCCGCCGGCACAGGCCCACAGGTCGTGCCGTCGCCCGATCAGGTGTTTAAAATAGTGCATAAGGGAAAGAGTGGTGAAAATTCAAAAGTGAAGTGTTCGGTTTGCGGCTATACAAACCATAAATCGTCTCAATGTCGTTTCGCTAATTATACATGTAAAAAGTGTAATGTCAAAGGCCATCTGCGTAAGATGTGTAAAAGTGTAAACTTCATGGATACTGGAGCAGATAGTGGGAGCGATTGCGAGGATGACGGTATGTTGTATAATATACGATCAGTGAGGGGAGAACCAATGGTCGAGACGGTTAAGGTAAACGGGTTAAATTTAAAATTTGAAATAGATAGCGGATCCGCTGTAACAGTTATTTCTCATAGCACGTACAAAACGCATTTCAAGGACGTGCCGTTGTCACCCACAAGTAAGAGGTTAATGACCTACACAGGTGATCGACTGACATGTTTAGGTAGTGTTCGGTTGTCGGTTGAATTCGTCGGTTGCACTCATGTACTTGATTTTTACGTCGTGCGCGATGGCGGCCCACCTTTATTAGGCAGAGATTTTATATCTGCATTTAGGCTACAATTAATACCTATTAATTATTGTAAGGATACATTTATCGGTGTGGAACAGTTACAAAAACTATATTCAGAATTGTTCTCTGACAAATTAGGGAAATTTAAAAAATATAAAGTAAAACTGTCATTAAAGGAAAACGCCAAACCGTTATTTTTTAAAGCGCGGCCTATAGCTTTTGCTTTACGAGATACGGTCGGAAAGGAACTCGACAGACTAGTGGAACTCGGAGTTCTCCAACCGGTGGAGCATTCAGAGTATGCTTCTCCGATAGTGCCAGTTTTAAAAAAGAACGGTACTGTCAGAATATGTGGGGACTATTCGGTTAGTATTAATAAGCAGTTGATAATTGAACAGTATCCTCTTCCTACAATAAAAGAATTATTCTCCAAGTTGTATGGGGGGGAACATTTCACAAAGCTAGACCTTTCAATGGCCTACAATCAGTTCGTTCTGGATGATGACTCTCAGATGCTAACGTGCATCAACACACACCGCGGCCTGTTCAAGTACACTCGCTTAGTGTTCGGGTTGTCCAGCGCGCCTGCCATCTTCCAACGCGCCATGGAGTGCGTGCTGTCTGGACTCGACGGAGTGCTGTGCCTGCTGGACGACGTGCTAGTGACAGGTAAGGATGAGGCACAACACATGGCACGATTGAACGTTGTCATGCAGAGACTCCAGGATGCAGGGTTAACTTTGCAACGTGAAAAGTGCGAATTTTTCAAAAGCGAGGTTAGCTACTTGGGCTATACGATAAGTAAAGACGGGTTGAAAAAGTCGCCTGAAAAAATTAAAGCGATAGTTCAGGCACCCGTACCAACAAATGTCGGGCAACTACAGTCTTTTCTCGGACTTATTAATTATTATAGAAATTTTGTACCGGCTGCTTCAACTATTCTTAGCCCTCTATACGACTTATTAAAAAAGGGGAATAAGTGGAGATGGGAGAAAGAACATGAAAAGGCATATAAGAATATTAAAAGCAAATTAGTGTCTGATCAGGTTTTAACACACTTTAATCCGGAAGCAAAGTTAATCCTGACAGTGGATGCCTCACCGAGTGGCTTAGGGGCCATTTTGTCACAAGTAGAGGCAGACGGAGCTGAGCGGCCAATATCGTTTGCGTCACGCACGCTCAACGCGGCCGAGAAACGCTACTCGCAAATACAGAAGGAGGCGACCGCCATCATATATGGGGTGCGGCGCTTCCATCAGTATTTATATGGTAGATCACAACCGTTCGTACTGCGTACGGACCATAAACCACTTATCTCAATTTTCGGCCCATATAAAGGTATACCGGAAGTATCCGCTAATCGCTTACAAAGATACGCGCTATTCCTTAGTGGTTACAATTATGTAATCGAGTACGTACGCAGTGCGAACAACAGTGCAGATTATTTGTCGCGCGCTAGTCTGCCGGAGAGCGGCGGCGGCGGCGCGGGGGCGGGCACAGGTGGAGAGGCGGACGACCGTGCACTCACCGACCGGTCGGCCTATGTTTGTTTTGTTATCGACGGGAGTATGCCGATAACAGCAGACGAGATATGCAGTGAAACAAAAAAAGATGTTATATTAAACAAGGTGACTACGCTTATATTAAATGGTTGGCCTAGGACCGTATCGGATATTCGTCTGAGACCATATCATATGTGTAAATCGCAGTTAGCAGTAGAAAATGGTTGTGTGATGAGGGGTCACAAAGTGGTTGTTCCAGAGACTTTACAACAACGGGTATTAAAAGAGTTACATTCCTCCCACCTAGGTATAGTAAAAACTAAAGCAGAGGCCCGGGCAAGATTTTGGTTTCCCGGAATAGACGAAACTTTAGAAAAATATTTAGGCTCTTGTGAGATTTGTCTACAACTGCGACCATCCCCACCTCGCGTCCCACCTGTGGGTTGGAAACGTCCTTTAACCCAATTTGAAAGACTACATCTAGATTTTTTAGGCCCCCTAAATAATAGAACATATTTAGTGGTGGTAGACGCATATACGAAGTGGGTCGAAGTATACGAAATGAGCACAACCACCACAACCGGCGTAATCGAGAAAATGTGCGAGTTTTTTTCAAGGTATGGGTTACCGAAAACGCTTGTGAGTGACAATGGCACCGCATTTTGTTCGCGAGAATTTGTAAGGTTTTGTGAAATGAACGGCATAAAAAACATGACGTCACCGGCTTACCATCCGGCGAGCAATGGCCAAGCTGAAAGCTTTGTCAAAATTATAAAAAAAGGTATTAAGTCAAGTATAATGAGTGGTCAAAACGAGAAGCAAAGAAAGATAATATTGTTAAAGTATTTAATGGACTACCGTAACTCGGTTCACTCGACCACAGGGTTCACTCCATCACAATTAGTATACGGTAGGAAAATAAGATCAAGGCTAGACTTATCTAATCCCGTTACATCGTCGTCGCTCCCGCCATCTGCTGCTGTAAACAAAACTGGAAATCAACAGTGTTTACAAAATAATGAGAGAAAAAAGGAAAATGTAAAAGGGTTTGAGAAAGGAGAAATTATTTTATATAAAAAACATACCAACAATAAGCAATTTAATTGGCATAAGGGTGTTATCAATAAGAGAATTGGAAAAGTACTGTATTTAGTTAAGGATTTAAAAACATCTGTATGTATAAAAAAACACAAGAATCAGATAGTTAAATATAAAGGTATACTAGACAACGGCGATAACCTAGATGAGTCGGGCCAGGGCTTACAAAATGAATACATACCATCTCTGTCGACACCGCCATCATCGCCACAGCAACCCCCACCAAGATCGCCAACGAGACAGCCACTGCTGTCACAGCCGACGTCACCGTCGTCACCGTTGTCACCGTTGTCACCTTCGTCACCGTTGTCACCGTTGTCACAGTCGTCGCGACCCACACCGCCACCATTGGAGACCAGAGATAACATGGGACCAACCTCAGACTCAGATGCAAGTGTGCGGGAGTCAAGTGACACAGAGTTTTATGAAGCGGAGGCAGCTCCAGTAAGTGAGGAGCCGGTCACAGAGAGAGTGGTAGAGGGGTCCAGCCCAGTTATGCCCAGAAGGTTGCTACGTAAGCGTTCCATGTCTAAAGTAGATTTTAGGAAATATTATAAATAAGTTGTCATTTTATATTAGTATATAAAATAGGGGAGAAATGTTGTATATGTGTGTTGCCATTGTGCAAGTGTGCGTGCATGTATTAATGTAATACCCTATCTAATAAACGTTAGTGTGTTAACAGCAGTCGTGCGTTTCTCTTGTCCTGTCACATACGTATCGTCGTTGTCGTGTCATACGTAACAATAACAACAATGAGGGCATGCACAGAATAGATTTAACTTTCTGATATTAATTTAACCTCCTGCCTAGCCCTTCGACGGAGTCTTGGGTTCGGATTACACATTCGTTCGTTAGTTTTCGTTCTTGAAAACCAAAGTTCTAAATTCGAAAAAGCGCTCGAAATCGGGTCGAGTGGTAGTAACTATTAAGTAATCTGTGGCACAGGTAGGTGCGTACTGTGTCCAGTCGAATTGTTTTTCTTAAGACATTTTTGCGTAGTCATATCTCAATATTTTAGTACTGAGCGATACTAAAAGAAAAAACACGTATCGATTTTTTTTATGAACAAACATTTTATTAAAAGGATGGTGATAAAAAAATCTTCCTGTATAGGGTCCTTCTTAATATGCTGACACTTTTTTAAGGGGATGATGAGACCGTCAAACTGAACAACTTCCTCTATGGGACCAACATCGAAACTGCGAAAAAAAAATCATCACTTCCATACAAAACTGCAAACCTACTCGGAGCCAAACGTATGGGACAACTGTTTTTTTTTTCGCGATTTCGATGTTGATTCCATAGAGAATGTTGTTCAGTTTCATAGTGTGGTCATCGCCTTAAAAAAGTGTCAGCATATTAAGAAGGACCCTGTATACATACCTACCTATATAGAAGGTTCATGCCCACAACTGCATGCATACATACGTACATACATACATTTATTTATTTATTTAACAAATGTATTACATTGCATTACAGTTAAAACCTTTTCAAAATACATATAAACCTAGCTACCTACATACCCACAACTGCATACATACATATCTACATACATACTTACAAACCTACCTACCCCTACCCCTTCATAATTTGCCCTTTTCACAAATCCGGGCGGGTCTACCACTACTTACCTTTTTTTCTGAACGTCCAACTCGCCCTGTATAGCATATAATTGAAGATTTCAAACAACTTATTCAATTGCCAATGATTTGTTTTCAACTGTTGAGGAGTTCCATTTACCTGTTTCCAAAGCCATTCATCAGATCTTCATCAAAGAATTACTTAGGCCAATACCCTTCAATAATACCTATAAATAACTTAAACTTTGTTATTGGTGTTGTTCAACTGGTATCAATTATATGACATGTTGGTATACTGTGGCATCTTGAAGAATTATTGAACACTCTAATATTTAAATTCAAAATTCGAACGAATTGCTCGCGATCTCCCCTCAGACCCCGCACCTCACCCCCTTTATCGGAGCTTAGCCCTGCCTTCACGTTGCCTTCTTTGATTTCCTACCACTAACTATTTATCTATAAAATGTGAAGAGCGCTGACTCTCGTAGATCAGATTTTCTTTTTTTGAGAGTCAGAGTTGGGGAACTCTGACTCTCAAAAAAAGAAAATCTAATTAGGGGTAATTAGTGACACAGCATTGTTCTAATAATACCTAACATTTTGAGCTTTATAAAATGTTTGTAAGGCTAAGTTAGTGAAATAAAAAAAATATATTTTTATTTTTATTTTTTTTATTTTTCGGTAGGGTCTGGCTGGAAGGTTTTTAATCATTAATCTGATTTGAAACAGCACAACAGGGTGTTGCGTCTATTACAATGTTATAATGGTCAATATTTAAAAACGTGGTTACTTTTATAATCATCACTTCTTTCTCTTTTCAAAATGTCAAGTAGGTACCTAATATTTCATTCGTTCATTCATTCATAAATAAGTGATGAGTCCCTACTATACGTTACTTATTTTATACCTTTTGGAATCCCACTGTAGGGTAAAGGTACCTTCTTACGAGAGGAGTGGCCATCTACCACTAGGGCCCAGTGCTCATTGGTAAATATATTCATGACAAAAAATAATGTCAATACAGCAGTTTCTTGCAGATAACCTTATGGTAGATATACACTGGCCTTCAAAACTTAGTAACTACCACACTTTTAAAATTGCAATAACCTTACAAGATGTATTTTCGATGCAAAACAATACGATACTTTTTATTTGTTTTATATAAAAACTTCATAGTCTTTCTTTTTCATTATCTCCTTTTAAGGAATGCCTGAAAAAAACTTTATTTATAAACAAAAACACTTCTTTTCAAATTGCCGTCTAACTAAAGCGTGATACTTATAATTTAGTAGGCGTCAAAGAAACGTGATATTATTTCGTTCTTTATGAAACAATAATTTCCATAATTAAATTGAGATTCTGTTTAAGCTTAGACAATTTATATAGGGACGAGTTACGCATTTCATTCTACTAAGAAACATTTCTGCCACTTTTTGCGGGGGGCGAGGTAACATGAAATCCGCAACTTTGGTTCCCCATAAGTTTAGATTCTAATTTTGAATGTTAAAAATCATGAAAAGTAGTCTCGTGTGAACCCCAAACGTTCTAAGTTCAAAATTATTGTTTCGCTATTATAGGCTGTCTCTTTTAGTTATAAGGTACAACACACACACAAGATCTTGCAACACACACACAAGATTCTTATACCGTGGCAGAGGGGAAATGCTACCGCAAGGCGAGTCCCTATATAAATTGTCTAAGTGTTTAAGAAACTGCCTTCCGAATAGGATTAAGAAAATATTAAGCTTTACATTTGTTAAATGTAAACTTTCCGCCTCAGTGGCAGAGTAAATTATTTAAGGTGTGGTTTAAAACACAAGACGAGAGCAAAAACCATATGAAGTATTGTATGGTAGTAATAAACCTTTATCAAAGAAAAGTGAAAGATTCTTTGAATTTATTTGCATTCATTCATATGATCACGACTTTATTCCCCGAGGAGGTTGACAGAGATATACCATTTATTTTGTGCTTATTAATGGAAATGCAGCGGAAAGTAGTTATTATTATATCAGCCGTCGTTGTCCCATTGTTGGGCAAAGGCCTCCCTCCGTTCTCTCCATGCGTCCCGATTTTGCGCTTCGATAGGCCAGTTCTTTAGGAAACTATCGATTTCGTAAAGTATTATTAGTATTTAGTAGTAGTTTAGTATTTTCGGAAAGTAGTGATGGAAAAAATTATCAACGCACTGGCACATCCTTTGCTTGGAAAATTAAGGGGTAGAAAAGTTTATAGCAGTGTTGGATTGGTCTTAAATGATTGGTAGTTAGGTCTACTATACGTATTTTTTTTAAATAAAGTTCCGTTTACCAAAAATGATAAACTCTAGAGCGAAAATTTAATTAAATTAATCAAGAACACCACTCAATCAGCTTTATTGAAAGTCATTTGGGTAAACAGGGTCCTTCTTAATGTGCTGACACTTTGGGGATGATCAGACCATCAAACTGAACAACTTTCTCTATGGGACCAACATCGAAATCGCAAAAAAATATCAGCTGTCCCATACAGTTCGCTCGAGTAGGGTTGCAGTTTCTTTTGGAACAGCAGATTTTTATTTGTCGATTTCGATGTTGGTACTATAGAGAAAGTTGTTCAGTTTGACGGTCTGGTCATCCCCTTAAAAAAGTGTTAGCATATTAAGAAGGTTAGGTTAGGAAGGTTTCAATTTGAGTCTTTGGTTTACTTAATTTACCATAGAGATTTATTTCTATGGTAGTCGGACTTCATTCTTTGAAGCTATTCCTATGAGAATTATGTGCCTTTGTTTTATTTATATTAGTAATGGAAACGTACGTGGAACACGTAATTTCTACAGAATGCGTGACATCCAAAATACTACCTAATAAATACTAATTTTCAGGTAACGAAACACCAAGTATTGGTTTATAGTCTAAACCAGTTGTTGTTCAGTTCTAATACTTCGACCATCGAACTTAACAACTTTCACTATGTCCTATGAGACCAACATTCAAATCATGAAAAAAAGTCAACTGTTCCATATTATACGAGTAAATCAGCTGTTCCATAGAAATCGTCAATGGCGACTCTACCCATGGCACAGCTGATTTTTGTTTGTTCCTTCGTGAAAGTTGGTCAATTTGGCAGCTTTTAATGTGACGCATTTAATTTTACACTCTGTATATAATATAATTTTATAGTACCCCATCAATGTTTAGCATGTAAGCGGGTATAATAAACAGAAGTTTAGTAAAGAAAAAACATAGGTTTATGAACAGTTGTAAACGGAGCGAGGTTAACTTACTTTTATCGAAGTCCATAGCAGCCACGTATTAATAACCGAACGAAGTTTAATTACTGCATGCTGTGAGACCATTGGCGACATTATAATGTGCCTCACAAACGCTGGTCTACGAATAGCTGTTTTCTATTTTAAATATGAAACAATGTCTCTGTCAGCAAGTTGATCACTAATTGGCGTCCATAAGGTATGCGCATATTACGACGAGTCGAATCTGGTCGGGCCGCAGCGCAAAAATCTGCCCAAATAGCTTCTATACAAATATATAGAATATATATATATAAATAATATAAATAATAATAATAATAAATAATATATAAATGTATGTATTAAATAATATGAACTACTAGCTGTTGCCCGCGACTTCACCTACGTGGGGTTGAAAAAAGTATCCTTTATGAGTTATCCAGAACATATTCTATCTGTGTGCCAAATTTCATCGAAATCCGTTCAGCCGTTTATGCGTGATTGAGCCACAAAAGGCTCTCCCTTCCTGGTGCAAGGCTCTCTTTCTT
Organism: Agonopterix subpropinquella; assembly: GCA_922987775.1. Taxonomy (NCBI): domain Eukaryota; kingdom Metazoa; phylum Arthropoda; class Insecta; order Lepidoptera; family Depressariidae; genus Agonopterix; species Agonopterix subpropinquella. Next base: position 8,062,054 of record OV277708.1, on the reverse strand, counting down.
ACAAGCACACTTTTGCAATTAGTCATCCCGCTTTAAATGCGTGGCTCCGGTCAGAACTTTCCGTTTTCTTTGAAAACCTGTAGGATTTTTTATGTATTTTCAAAAAATAAGAAAACCACATCATTCTATATTGTATTGTGAAGAATATTGTAAATTTTCATATTCTTCTAATCAACAATGTAAGAGTAAAACGGTTACAACTGGAGAAAAAGGGGTGACTTTGGATTCGTTTTTCTTCAGTTTTATTAATTAAAAAAATAGATTTCGAGAAACACCACATCACTTCTCATATCCTGTAGATTGTTCAGTTTTATTTTCTGCTTAAAAAGTGCCATAGTTATTGTATAAAATGGTTAAAAAGTTACTCAAAACCGGGCGGACGCCCCTTAACAAACGTCGTTACTTTTGACATTTATAATATTAGTAGAATAGGACAGCATCGCATACAATGCTGGGCTCGCTGCGGGTCGTTTCGACCCCACCCGCACATCATCGGACAAATGCTCGAGCAGTTTTCATTGACAAAGTGATAAAGAACTCAACAACGATTGAAATATAGTTGAAAAAAATTGCGAACAAGAGATTATATCCCTGTGGCGTGTGTTCGCGTTATCTCTTGTTCGCTATTTTCAACTCTATTTCAATTGTAATTGAATCATATTCATTATTGATGGAAACTGCTTGATCATTTTTCCGCTAGATGTACGATGACCCTTACAACGCTGTAATGGTCACTTAAAAAAAAAAGAGCCAATAATAAAAAAAAAAGTGGTCAGGCAGGGGTAACGTACATAAACCTCTATCGATTTTTAGTACAGTCCGGCTTATAAATACTTTAACTTACATTATGTCAACGCACGAAGTTTCAAATTAATTTTAGTTCGTTTGCAAAATAATGAATCGGACTATACTAAAGTTATTCTAGTTTATGTTGTGTGGCACGCGATAGTTCGCTAAGTGTAATGTGCAAAACATTTTTTGCTATTTTAATTTTAAATTGTATTTCTTTTTGCTCGTTCGTTAATAATAGGTTGAAGTGAGCTTATTAAGTTTACGAGTTATTTCATGTATATAATTTTAATCGATATTAGTAAAAGCTTTTGTTACGCGTTGTGCTTTGAATTGAATTTCGAGCACGAAGGTCCGTGTTCGATTCTGAACATAAATTGGAAGAATAACATGCATTATGAAGAGACTTGAACTTCTGAAATAAATCAAGATGATAAAATAAGGAAAGCAAATGACAAAAGCAAATAACTAAAAATGGCGCCTTTTTTATTTGTTAAATGCGGCCATCAATAAAACTTGAATATTATAGTTCAGAATAAAGTTACAAACAAAACTTTATAGCAAGTATATCTCTAAACTCAGTCCGGACGGAGATATAAAGGCTTGAAGTAAACGTAATACATTTATTTTCAACTTCAAGCCCTTATATCTCTGTTCAGACTGAGTTTAGTGATATAAATGTAATAACAAGTTTTGTTTCTTACGTTATTTTAAACTAAAATATTTTAGTTTGGTTGATGGCCACGCTAAAAACAACGTCTAAAAATAAGGCGCCAACCTTCCATACAAAACCCGCATTGTCTTTTACTTTATATCCTGCAAAATGTAAAATGGTCATATCATTGTCTTTCACCGACCACCGAATAGTATAATGATATACCTACACGTAGGTTCGTATATACGTACCTTTAACCCAGATAACATTTAGCCGTCCTAATGACGTCTTTTTACAGTCTTGCTCGACCTAGGTGACGTACATTTTCGACGTCTGTAGGTCCGATAAAGGACGTACATTTGTCACAACCTAATGACGTCGGATCAAGACGTCCGTAGGCCGTTGTATCAAGACGTACGTAGGCCGTCGTATTAAGACGTCCGTAGGCCGTCGTATCAAGACGTTATTAGGTTGTGACAAATGTACGTCCTTTATCGGTCCTACAGACGTCGAAAATGTACGTCACCGAGGTACGAGACTAGACGTACTTAGGACGTCATATTAAGACCGATCCAGGGACCTTAGGGTGCGTCCACAGCTGACGAACGCTCCGCGAATGTGCAGCTCGCGAGCGGCTCGCGAGTTGCGCATTTGCGGCGCGTTCGCCAGATGTGGACGCACCCTTAGGCTGCCTCTCCATTGACGCGAGCTGGCTGGCGGAGCGGGGAAGCGGAGTTTTATTAACCAATCAGGATTGCATAAAATCTCGGCCGAGATTCGGCCGAGCTCCTGATTGGTTAATATTTTCCTCGCTACACCGCTCCGCCAGCCAGCTCGCGTCAATGGAGAGACAGCCTTAGACTGAGATTCAGAGACAAGATTTGAGTATAAGATCCAACTTCGATATGTCAAAATTTTATTGATTTTTACATATCAAAATAGAAACTAATACTCAAATTTCGTTTCTGAATGTCAGCCGTAGAATGACGTTCCTAGACTACGGTGGAGTGAACTAGGGTTGTAAATAAATAAATGAATGAACACCGAAATGTAAAATTTTATTTAAAGATTTTACTTTTAGTAAAAGATGTTCTAAAAATAGTTTAAACATTTTAAGATCCGAGCATTTTCGTACATTTTTAATTGCAGCTACATGATTATAAAGAAATCAATTTAAATTCGGAGAGGCGATAGTTTGAAGCTGTTGTTTACCGTATGGGAAAACCAAAGCCTCTAACTATTTATCCTTTCTGGAGCATGCTGTAGCCAGGTTTTGATGCTAACTTCGACGCCCTCTGCCGTTGCAGTTGCAGTTGTGCTAACAACGCCTTCTATAAAGAAACAAGAAAGATACAATTTATTAAATAAAGAAAGATATAATTATTTCGTGGGAGTAGCACCCACGCACACAGGGCTCCGTATCTTTTTATTATTTGCCAAGATACCTAGATGCCACAACAACAAACTGAATATGTTATGAGGCTACCTCAGTAGGCCTTGCATGCCACCTCCGAGAAAACGATAAAAATCGAGATGTGCCATCATCTTTATTAATTTACGTATGCCAGAAAGAGCGTGCATGACGTTTTTCTCGTTTAAACGCTTTGTCGTGGATGGCATGCTAGCCGTGCTGTTGTGGAGTTGTTTACAGTTGTTGAGATTATACCGCTGTGATATACTGAAAAACGGATGGACAGCATAGGCTTAGTAATAGGGTCCCATTGACAACCTATGTGTACGGAACCCTAATAATAATTCATTAAAACTAATTATTTGAATTCCAAATAGTGCAAAGATATTGAATGGGGGATTGACGCAAACAATATTGAGATAGTATTGGAGAATTTTGGTTGGTACTTATGTACTCACCTACAATGCAGTCTCTGGGCGTAGAGTGCAAAAAACTTTTTCGGTTTTGGTTTTCGTTGCAGTTTTCATTCCATAGAAATTGTACTCTGCAGCCAGCTTGTCGGAAATGTAGGACTTCATTGTACGTGGCACTTTACTGGAAACATCTCGACCTGACACCTGTAAAAAGAAATAAGTTAGTTAGGTACTTGTAAATCAAACCAAAATTATTTTCTTAGACAATATATAAATAACTAGTGCACCCGTTAGCGGCCCCTTCCCAATCGCCCGCACCCCTCCCCTCCTGCTATACAATTCTAAATCCAACCCTTTAATAATTCTCTGCGTTATTAAATAGAAGCGTTGTCGTAGTTAATTCATACAAGCATCCCGAGAAGCCAGGTTCCCCGAAACTGAAAACTGACTAGCGGGGCTAGTACGCCAACCCACGATAGCGTTATATAGCTCTATCACGCTTCCGCTCTCTTTCTATTGGGGCGCGAACGAAAGAGATAAAAGACTAAATTTGGCAGATGAATGTGTTAAATGTCGCTATCGCCGGTTCGCGTACTAGCCCCAGAAGCCGTAGCATCATAGTGTAAAGAACTAATAGTGGTGAAGCTCAGCGGTCGCGGCAGGCCAATCGTGCGGGGCGTGCGGGGGCCGGGAGGAGTGCCTCCCGACCCACGTTGCCTGCGCGCGTATCTTAACAGCGAATTGAGTTAGGGTACGCCCGTCCCCCGCATGACGCGCGGGCATAGACCCGCCACGACCGCTGAGCTTCATCACTATTATTTTATTTACACTATGGTAGCATGCTACACATGATACGGCTGTATCACATCTTTTATCTCGTTCGTTCGTGCGCAAATAGAAAAAGAGCGAATGTGTGATAGTGCTGTATCACGGTGGCATGCTACCCATGCAGGAAAGGGATAAAATACGTACCTACCAGTTTCGTAAAACACTTGCTGCACACCATAAAGTTTCCAATTTTCGCTGGGGGACGTGTTGAGATTGAGGATCAGCTCAAAAGCTTTGGGCCTTTTTATGACCGGCCAATACACTTCACACCATCGTGGCTTCAGCCACTCTGAATCCACAACAGAAATAGCACCGCCACCGCAAACAATAAACTGGATCACTGCGCACTTGGCTGGGCGGTCCTCGTCCATTACTAATACACTTTAGGTTCAATTTCTTTGAATAACACTAACTCAACAACAAAAACGACTCCGCGACACGTCCGATGCGCATAGAAAAATGGCGCGACTGAGCTGAGAAAAAAGGAGGCAAAATGAATGTCAATGTCATTGTCAAATTGACTGAGAACGTCCGTCAGTATAACGTCCAACTTGCGTCCAACACAGGACGTATACTGGCTGACGGTAAAATGACGTTCCTAGTACCAACTAGTACGTACTTCTACGACCAACATCGGACTATTCGGACTGACTGTATAAGTACCTTAAAATGACGTCATTTTTAAGTCGCCGACCGTAAATGTTATCTGGGAATTATAATCTCGTTATTATACATTCATTCATCTCTAATTCTCTCTTGATACGAGCCAAAAAGCACGTAATCAGACTTTTGGTAGGGGGTTTTTTCGAACATGGGTTTCTTTGATATTGTAGTTTAAACAATTACAAGTCGGTCATCTGGATATACGGGCTTGAATATCTTTCGAAGCGTTCTGTCTAGCAAAGCTTACCTTTCTTATATGGAAGTTTCCAGGATGTAATAATGTGACAACTGGTATTATAATGGCACCTTAAGTGACTAAATACTGTCTTCCGTAAAAAAAGACGTATACAGGGTGTAAGAAACAGTCTGGCAAATACTGAAACGATGAATTCAAATCATCAAACTGTACAACCACAATCAGGAAAGGCAAAAAAAAAAGTGCTGCTCCATACAAAACAGCTGTACCTACTCAGCTCAAATGTATATGAAACAGCAGTTTTTTCACGTTTCCTGAGAGTGGCTCCATAGTTAAATAAAGATGTTCAGTTTGATAGTCTGAATTCACCGTTTCAGTATTTGCCAGGCTGTCACTTACACCCTGTATAATTATCAAATTAGGGTATCAACCCTAAACCACCTTAATGCCTCCAATTAAATTAACACCTTGTATGCCGGCAAGCTGAGTATTAAGGGGATCATAGAATCGCCATGTCAGTGAAGCAAGTAGCAATAGGCGGTCAGCAATTAGTGGTCAAATGCTTCCGTGCTTCGGAAGGCACGTACAGTTGCGGTCACGGTTATCTGCAAGATGTCGGCAGTCGTTAAACCCTGTTTTCAACTATCCGTGAGTTTAGTAATTGAAACGCTGTTAATACAAGACTGAAATATCGTTTTATGGACCAGTAGTTTTAGTAAATTATCATGAAATCATGTGAGCTTAGGAATAATTTAATCTGCTCTACTATCATTCTTCTTAGGCTAACCGCACTCTGAAAGTGATAAACACAATGTTAGAAATTTTATCAATGATTGTTCTTATTTATGTATGATATGCTTCGCTACGAAATTTCCATACATTCCGTTTCTACACCTAACCTTAGGCAAAGCCTTTGAATTTTGGAAACACTTCAAAGTTCTGAAGCCAAGATAATCATAGAAGTTTTCATTGTACTATGCAATAAATCAGTCAGTGATTATGTTTGGTGTTTTTACATCAGATGTAATAATTTATATAAAAGTTTATATATATATTTTTCTTTTTCGGTCAATAACGTGTAAAAACATTGTAAATAAGGCCACTTTAATTAAGAAATAAGAAGTCGAAATTATAAGTAAGCATAAGAATATGCTCATGACTATATTCCCCGAGGGGGTAGTCAGAGATATTATAAGTAACGTTGTAAGTCCATGTTAATAATAGTCATCACTCTACCAGACATTGTCAACTTACCTTCATGTATTTCTTACATTACGACGCGCCGGCGCCGTTTAGTTAATCTCAAGGGAACTGCGTAGTTGGCATAACATGTAAAATATTATTAGAGTCGACAAAGTTGACGTCCACTTACATATTTATAATAGCAAATAGTGTAGAGCTATTTATAGATTGAAACTGAAGTGTACTGGATAGCATTTGGATAATATACCTTTATTTAGTCAAATCTTCATAAATCTGTGCTCCGGTATACCTACAACGTGTTAATAAATTAATGCACAATCTCATACACCCCAACTGATTTAAAACAAAAAAAAAAATGGATTGAAACAATAATTTCATTATTTTGATAGTTAAAATTTAAAGTTATTCAGATTTTAAGTTTTGAGGCAAAAATGATTTGTTATCATTTCAGCAATGAATGAAAGCGCTAACGTCCTCATGGATACATTTTAATAATCTTGTTTTGGTAGTAAGTAAGGTTAGTGTGCCCGTGGTTGAGATCGGGTTCAATAATAATAAATTTAACGAAAAATTATTTAAAATTTTGAAAAAAATTACCTATGTTGAAACCATGATAATTCGATTCTCCTCTCTATTCTAAACAAACTACTTTCTAGTTTTGCGTTAATTCATTAACACGTTGTATATCCTATATTATAGTGGCGCAAAATGAAGTACTTACTTAAAAATATACTAGACCTAGACAGTAGCTCTGAGGTAGGCTATACAGAGTTTTAGCACTTGAGAATATATAGGTACGTTGTAAATACTTACATCGTTTTCAAGTGCTATACTCGGGTTACACACCCTAATTGCCCAAAAATTCATTCAATATTGGGCCGTGCGTTCTTCTAGTATAATTAAAAGTGTACCTTGCTTGCTTGTGTACCTTGATTGAATTGCGTCAGTGATGTAAGCTAAAGCATGCTAAAGGCTCTACGCGCACTTTCAGAAAATGTTGTAGGGTTTTGGCATATACAGCGAATTCTCCGCGCATTCCTGGCGTATTCGCTAAAGTGGACGCATGGTACCTTTCGAAAATTTAGTAGACAAACGAAAATTAGCTAGAAATGCGAAACCAACGCATAGAAGAAACAATTCTATCAAACGAGTTCTCGTCTCTAGGGTACATATAAAATGGATTTTCAATTGTAATTTCTGTATCATTGTTACTCTCCAACTCATGCGTATGTTTTTTCCTTGTTTCAGTAAAAAAGGCGCGATATGTCGGTATACAAGGTGAGACTATTTGCATATTTACGCATAAGTATTACCTTCCTGTGAATTTTATATGGAAATGTATACAATTTTGATATGGGTTTTGAAGTGTTCATGAAGGTGGAACATGACTTTGAAACTTTTTGGCCGGTTATTTTATATTTACGTGAGACTGAAATTCTTGCTTTCCTACAGCCAACCCTGCTTTGGCTTTATATGGTTTTGTAGGACTTTATTACGCACGCAGCTGTCTGTGCGTATAACACGATTGTCATGACTACTCAGTTCTGCCTTAGAAGCTTCAAGTGCTGAAAACTTGTGGTGGCTAAAAACAGCGCTGTCCGAGCCCATGGATTACTCTTTCTTATACTGTGCCATGGTTTAGGAACAGCACTAGCGGAGCTGACATCTTTTGCCTTAGGTCTTTAAATATTTTCTTTTCTTTTTGTATACAAATTTTTTGTTTGTTTGTTTTTCTACCTATGTAAGTGCACAATGATTGTAACTGGTGATGTAACTGTAAGAGAAAGGAAATATATATTTTTTAAATTTAATTTAATTAATTTTTTAATTTTATTTTTAATTGATTTCTTTTTAAGAACCCGAACTATTACAACCTCGAAAATTATTCTTTGTTTAATCAGCGCTCGGAACCTTCTGAGATCCTGCTTCTCAAATCCTCCGACCAACTACTACAAAGAACGTAAAAAATGTTTTTTTTTTCGCAGCAACACAATTCAACACATACGTGACACTCAAGCTTCAAAATGTCAAGTCTACGACGGTGACAGTTAAGGGCCCGACTCCGTCCTGGGAGCAAGACTTCCTTTTGTAAGTATTTTATTTTGTTACACGCAAAAATGAGTCTTACTACGTAACAGTAAGAGTCAGTGTAGTAAGCGATTTTGATGAATACCTTCCAAATTTGAGTTCATTTATCAAATGTAACCCACGTTTTCCTTTCATTCAGACATTTTGTTAATATTTTTTGTGAAATTCGATATTAGATAAGGGTTGAGATAAAGAATTACTTTTTGCATTTATTTGATAAAATATAAAACGAACCATTTCTCAACTCGCATGCAAAAGAATCTGTAAACACTTGGTCCATAATAGGCTTTCCTCAGTTTACAAGCCGTGACATGAGGAAGGTCGACACCTTAATGCCTGTCATTCTAGTCTTTGTACTTGTGAGGGTAAAGGGATTCCTAGCTACGTAAGTATAAGGTCAAATTTAAAATGAAGTCTCGCAATCTGGCTTTAACTTTTGAAACATTCATCAACCTGATTCCAGAAATTTCCTTGTAATTCCTTCCGACTTTGTCATAGTAGATAAGTATAGTATGGGGTCAGGAAGCCGGAAATAGATCTATGTATGTATGGGGTAGATGACTAATATAAAGCAAGACAAAAAAATACTACTTGACTCATTCACTCTTATATGATGACCGTCTATTAGAATAAGCGAGATGTCAATAGAAAACAGATGCCATCTTGAAACTTTTTGTCACCACGGATCCAAATAGAGGTCTACGTATGTCCTAAGGTTAAGGTTGAAATTTGCTTAATAAGTGGTAAAATTTTAACTGATATTACTGTTCTTTAGTTGATAAATCCATGGTCTTTATCACGTACGATGCCTCTGCTCTGGAAGGGTTCGATCTAAAGTGAAATGGTGTCCAACTCCTTTCAGACTTTTCCTATTTCGTTCAAGTCTACAGTTTGACAAAAAAGAGTAGAAAGCGCTGACAGCAGGATCTAAATATTTTAGTACAAAATCTGATTCTTACAAGGAAAGTGGCCTTTTCAATTTTACTCTTTTTCAATTTCTTATATGTCGCATTGTACCTGCTGTTGGAGAAACATACTGAGATAATTTTTAATGAAGTTTCCATATTAGTGTGGCTACTCCAAACCCCATACTAAATCAGTGACCCCACAGATCAGCGACAGATTGCAGACAGATTCGCGCATGTTTTATGGTTACACACCGTAGAGAATTCAGAACTATCGTATGTGCTCTTTGTTGACGTCTAAATCATTTTAGCTTAAATATAGGGTGTTTAATAAAAAGTAGTAGTAAGAATCTGAGAATAATTTTAGGCACATTTGGCACATTGAAATTCTCTAGATAGATAGACATACTGTATGTTACTTAAAAAGGTTCTTGGTTCAAGAACATAACGTTTATGTAAAGTGATTGTAGATTATAAAATTATTAGATAAAGTATTATATCTTTGATACTAGCCACTGCCACCTGCCACTTCGTCTGCGTTGACTTTAAGGGCTCCCCCCACACATAACTGCGAATTCGCATCGCAAATATCTGCGAGCGCTACGATTAAAAATCATACATAAATCATAGTATTAACTTAATACTCGCGCTCGCAGATATTTGCGATGCGATGCAAATTTGCAGTTATGTGTGGGAGCCCTATAAAAATATGTATCCTATTTTAACTCAGAACTTATTCTATCTGTGTGCTACCTACAACTTCCACCTACATCTGTTCAGCCGTTTGTCACAAACATCGGAGTCACAAACATCGTCACAATATTTCACATTTTCTAATATTTAGTAGAAGGAAACAAAGTTATATAGGGTCCTTCTTAATATGCTGACACTTTTTTAAGGGCATGATCAGACCGTCAAACTGAACAACTTTCTATATGGCACCAACATCGAAATCGCGAAAAAAAAACTGCTCTTCCATACAAAACTGGAAATCTACTCGAGCCAAATGTATGGAACAGCAGATTTTTTTTTCGCGATTTCGATGTTGGTCCCATAGAGAAAGTTGTTCAGTTTAATGGTCTGATCATCCCCTTAAAAAAGTGTCAGCATATTAAGAAGGACCCTGTAGATTGACAGATCACGACATCCTCTATGTGTTGACAAAGCTACGTGTTTATAGAAATCTTTACCGTCGTTTTACTGTGATAGAGTAACAAATATGAAATAACTTTAAAAATATCTCTAAAGTTCAATATCAGGTCTTTCAAAGAGAATAAATATATAGAGTAAATTTGAAATTTAGTAGCAAAAAGCAGTCGTGATATCGCGTGGATATCGCGAATGTGTCACATTGAGTCATAACGATTCAGGTCACGTCTGATTACCTATCTCTGCCTTCTCAAAATATGTACATATAAGAACATACTGTACGTAATATGCCTTCTGTTTCTGTATACGGCGCAGAGCAATGGGAAAAACGAACGCTTCTTAACTGAAAATGAGTGTGATGTCGAATTCTATACAATTTACATTCTTCCGCCCTTTTAAATATGCTGAAAATTTTTAAAGAGGATGATCAGACTGAACAACTTTCTCTATGGGATCAACATGGCGAAAAAAAGAATCTGTTTTGTATGGAACTGCAGATTTCTTTGTGCGCCAAAATTGAAAGGAAACTAGGCTGTTAGTCCCGCGGGCAATGCTATAGTTGTTTAATAATGTTTTGATAGTACAAAACGAATAGTTCAAAACTACGCAGGAATAAGTAAATCTAAACCAAAGATCTATCTATATCTATCTCTATCTACAAGTCCAGGCTAGATTCTGGTACTTTAAATGTGACTAGATAATTTGTGTGACATTGTCCAAGATATTTATTTATTTATTTATTTATTTAAACCAGTCCGTAACCTATAAGTAGGGACAAAAAAACAAAAGGTTAGAATTCTAATTTGCAGATATAAAGAATAAATGTTTTACATGCTGTAGGGGGTGCTTCAGACTATAAAACTGAAAAACTTTCAACTCGACCCGAATGTATGAAACAGTTGTTTTTTTCGCGACTTTAATGTTGTGTCGAAATTTGTTCGATTTACAGGGTGTTAGGGTAAACAGTTCCATTACTTTAAGGGGTGATTGTACCCATTATACTGAACAACTTTCTCTAAGAAATCTATAGGAAATTCGTTAAAAAAAATTTGGAATTCCCATACTAAATGCAATCAGATGGAACTTTTTGTATGTAAGGTCGAAAAAAAAATGTACGAAATTCGTATAGGTTTCTTTGGGAAAGTTGTTCAGTATTATGAGTTCGATCACTCCTTAAGGCTGGGTATTAGTAGAGCAAGCCTCTCTTTCTAACAAGCGAACTTTTGTAATAAGCCATCCCGCTTCAATTGAAAGTAAGATCGCAAAAAAACTTATTTTTCATCAATATCTTTTCTCTTGGGTGTTTGGGGAAAAATCCATCGGGTAGAAGCCCTGCTATAATTATTTACCTTTCAAATGATGGTATATTCAGAAGAAATGGTGTAGGGTGATTCTTGTAAAACTGGTTATAAATCTGAAATCGAGCTTACTTTGCTCCTCTTTTCTATCGAGAAAATTTAATAGAATCGTGTTTTCAACGGTTAGATGCCCTGCAGAAAGAACGTATCTACACTGTTATGTGAACTATATGTATATATTAAATATAATAATTTGGTTATCAAAAATCGGTTCGAAAACAGACAAAATAGGTATGACCCCCTCTTAATGTGATGCAACTGGTTACCCTTACACCCTGTATAGGGTCTGAAGCACCTCTTAAAGTATATAACGCACTTAACACCCTGTATCTGTATGTATCTCAATTTTAAAATTCATACATGAATAAACAAGATGTCTGGTGTTTTCTGAAAGGTCATTGATTTTCTAAGACAGACATAAATTATTAATGAAGGTTTGTGATTCTTCGATACCGCAGACAGAATAAGCAGACGTCGGCAGACAAATTACAATTAATTTGTATTTTTTGACCTTTACAAAGTTTGTAATAAGGGGCTTAGAATATTGGCAGATGTAAATAATGTTGTTTGTCTTCGATACATACAGTTTTTAAATCTTAGGTTTAGCTAACTATTTTTAACCTCCTTAAAAAATGGAACATTTTATTAATTCGTCCATTTTTATGTAGGCAATGCCACATTTTTGGGAAGAAATATGTCAGTTGTCTTATTATTTTCAATTTAGTTTTAAAGTCGGTTTGGTATGGGTAAAAAATTTTAAACTCGCGTCAGGACCGTGACGTCACCCTGACCTGATCGGAAATTGGTCAGACATATATATCCTCCTCTCTTTCTACCGCGCTGCGAAAATTCCTGCTGTTTCGTTTAAGCGGCATAAAATGTCATGTTTGTGTACGATAGCAAAATAAATGAATATTGTATTTTACCATGTAAATGATAGTACTTTTAATGTTTAAGTTTTAACTTGTTGGCCCACCCGTTGTTTTTTTTAGAATAAAATTGAGTGGTGATATTTGGTTGACTTTGATAAACCTAGGGTAAACATAATATCTAGTTTTATTTACTAACAAAAATGTCTTTGGACTTTCCCATGGAAAATTCGTCGGCTGTCCACTTTTGTATGTGAGGTGAAAAAAATCTCGTTTTTAAATTTTTATTAAAGGGAAAGTTCAGCTTCAGTGGCTGAATAAACTCTTAAAATGTTGTTAGCAATTAATAACTTGTGGTGTTGCGACATTTGCCCACTAGTGAGAAATATTTATAATAAAAAGACGAAATATTGTATTATAAATTATAACCGTAAAAAATGCTTTCTTTCGCCTACGCCACGCCACGCCTACGCCACGTCTACGCCACGTCTACGCCACGTCTACGCCACGTCTACGCCACGTTAACGCTATGCCCACGCTACGCCGACGCAACATTTGAAAAAAAGTTACTCAAACCAAAGTTGTATAGAAATACTTATACCGCACTTATTTATAAATTATTCCGGCAAAAAATTATGAATTTAAAGTAAATATTGATCGCGCTAATAGAATACCCTGCCGACAAGGTTTTCGACAAAATTCTATGAATAACAAATGACTCGTTTATTGGCTAGCACAAATTAAACGCAATACAATAATAAGTACGACGTTATCTTTTATTGATCGAGCTCGATACAAGGCCTAACAATTTTTTAGGATTCCTTACCCAAAGGGTGCCAACGGGAGCCATGTCCCATTCATAAGCCTACGCTGTCCGTCCGCAAGTCCAACCGTCCGTCCGTCGTCAGCCATCTGTAATAGGTAGCGAGTATGAAATGTTCACAGAATATGTGTTATTATTTTGGATTTGCTAACAAGTAAAAAAATGAAAAAATAAATTACAAGTAATTTTTTTAAAAGTTTTTTTGTTTTTGCTTGATCGTGAAAATGACAATACATACGAGTACAAGCGTCAAACTGGGTGTGATTATAGAGTATACAATAAAGTTAAACAACAAATAATGAAAACCGGCTACGTGTGTGTCGGGCTCGCGCTAAAGAATGAAATTAATGAATGAGAATATACTTTATTTACACCAAAAATAAAATACGTAAGATACCAGTTTTTTTTGTAAATATGTTGGTACGCAACCCTCGGTGCGAGAGTTCAACTCGCACTTGGCTGAATCACACTAGGTACAACAAAATTACTATAATTTCACAAAATAAATTTATTTCATAAATATAAACGTCGAGGCAGATAACAATAATGTCTGACGTTAAAATAGAGTTTATATTATCTTAACAGGTTTATTTGTTGACGCACTTCAATAGTTTCCAAGTAAGAATATTTATGTCATCCGTCGCGTTACTTACTTCGATGGATAATCTTCGTAAATGTCATGTGAACCAAAGATTGAGAAACCCAGACATTGGGTGTGAGTAGGGTTACAGATCAACAATTTATCATAACATAAACACACGGAGGTCGTGGGTTCGATTCTCACGGGGGCACCTAGTGATATCTCACTGTGCGTTCGCATCACCTAGTGATGTCTCGAGTGCTTCGGATGGCACGTTAAGCCGTTGGTCCCGGCTACTATCTCTGGTGGTAGTAGTCGTTACATAAAAACCACGTCGGAGGCCGTAAGGCGATCTGAAAAAACTCTTGACACCAGGGCCCTGCCCACACTATAAGAAGAAGACTGAGAGCTAAAATTGGTGTGAATATTTGTTAATTGTTAAGGTCGCAACACACAACAGCTATAATATGTTGTTCTACTCTTCTAACGCACGCTGGTTAATAATTGCTTCCTCTCACTTACACGCAGGAAAGAGATGTGCTAATGTAATTTTGCGTCCGCTAAAAGAGTACAGCGACATAATATAGCGGCTGTCTGTGACGACCTTGAATCTCAGGATTTTATGGGGTACCTACAGGTATCCTGGCCTACCGCAGTGTACCTAATTGTGGCAAACCTATCCATTCGATAGGAAACCTGCCGGAATATCCTTTGTGCTCGAACACCTTCACACAAACACCATTATTGAACAATTGACATAAAAAAAGAGATATTTCTATGAAAAAAACTTGTCCTTAAAAATATACAACATTTACCAAAGATTTATTATGAAATATTACAAACCTTCATTAAAGTAATTTACAATTTAACATGTCTGGACAAAACTGGACGTGTCAACCCTAACCGTAACGAATTTGTCTCCGTTACGTACGGGCCCTTGAGCCAGGATAAAGGACCGGCAGATTTGATGCTGCCGGCGATTGCTTTATGAAACGTAACCAGTATTTTAGGTATAATTGTTGTTTGTTTTTGATACTACGCACCGCGGCGTGAGGCGAAATATTGTTTCAAATTGACAGGTTCAATGGCATTGAAACTTGATATTGATACTCTGAAACCCTTTGTAATATTATTGGAGTCAAAAGACGAGTTGGTTCGTAGAAGGTTGGGATGTAGGACAGGTAGATCGTACGCATTCGAACTGTCAAAGAGGTTCTGACATTGGTAGTAGCTCTCATGTGTTTTTGTTCATAAAACTATCTTTGAGATTACGATTACCCCACTTTGAATTGGCATCACATATTATGCACTGCTTCGACAGAAGCAAAAAGTCATTTACTCATTAGGTAATGTTGAATGAAAATTATATAATTACTTATAGTCTGTCTATAAAGTCGTGACCAAAAATGAGGGCGCTGTCTCCACTTAAGAACGTCAAAATCAAGCATAACCTGGCAACACCACCATATTAGTTCCTCAAACATTCACGACACGACTTTATAGAGAGACTGTATTTTATAACTTTTAAAATACCTACAGCAACCTTCTTCTGTAGAATTGATGACTTGCCATTGTAGTCGTGAAGAGATTCGTCAATAAGCTACGAGTACCAGCGAGTTACACTTGTCCATTTCCATTAAACTTGCATATGCTCACGACTATATTCCCCGAGGGGGTAGTCAGAGATATTCTGAAAACTCAGAACATCCACGTTTCACTAGTACCGTAACTCTGTCCAGTGTAACGGGGAGTGAGCCCGTCGCCACTTGTAATGGACAGTGGGTACAATACATGCCTCGAAATTGAAGCATGCAGGTTTCCTCACGATGTAAACTTAAACGTATAAATTAAGACACTCCTAAAAAAATAGTGTATTGCAACAACCTTAGGACACTTATAAACACGCGTGATACCTAGGCTTAGGTTAGGATTCACTTTACAAAGATTCATCCTAGTTGTTTTTAGTGCAAACGGGCATTACTCTAGTAGGTATATTGTGTTTCGCAAGGTATTTAAAAAAAATATTGAACTTTGTAAGGTAGCATATATTGGACGCAACTTCCACCATGATATTAAATACTTGCATATTGCTAATATTGCAACGTGGATGCTAGATGCTTAGGACATGAGGAGGGTTGCGTAAACAAATGGAGACCTATACCCAGCCCAGCAGTGGGTGGATTCAGTATGTGGATGATGATGATATTACAACCGTATTCCCATTTTGTAGAGGACATTGATAGTTGTATACCAATTCTACATTTTTGAGGATGTAATAGGGGAGCGGACTGCATAAAATATATTTTAGTTTTATCTTCTTAGTAAAAAAAACATTTGAAAATAACGCTATACTCACATTTTTAGTTTTTTTTTCAAGCTAAAATACTATTTTTAATAACATGATGAACTATAAAAAGTAATGAAATGTTGATGACGTCACTTGTGGGTATTTAGTACAATAATACATCGCGCGCGGTTTGACGTTCGATTAAAAGTTGCTAATTTGACTAATTGTCCCGGACTGTCCGATCCCCTTATTGTAATCAAAGTTCAAATTAGCAGCTGATAATATAGACCACAAAAACAGTGTCATTATAATCCATAAAAGCTTTAATGACGTATCTTGCAAACATATATTAAACAGTCGATTACATCAGACATTGTAAGCGAAGATCGTGCCATATTGCTTCCACGCATTCAATTTTACAAGCAATGAAAACTCGGTCGCTTAGCGTGCAATAAAGTAACATTTACACGTACAGTTTCCTTACAGTTTGCTGCTTACAATGTATTTATACGAATAAATAAACTTTATGACGCTACATTTAGCGCTACGTATAATGTTCATTGAATGTTATAACCCAATTCTGGGGTCCTATTGTGTAACTAGCCAATATACAAGGAATCAAATCGGCATTATGGTGTTTTTAGCAGTTCTTTGTTTTAGTTAATTTATTTAAGACAACGTTGTGATGATCTCAGAAACAAAATATTACTTAAAAATTGACTAGTAAGTACCTACAATCATAAATACGTAACCGATTAAGTATGTCAAATATATATTCGAGAACTTAAACAATGGGTACAGTGGCGTAGCGTGGATTTCTGCCGCCCGGGGCACAGATCGATTTTGCCGCTCCCTTATCTTTATGAAAAGACACACAAAAAATAACGGAGCGAGCGAAGCGAGCTCGATATTTTTTAGCACAACTATTCAAGTTGTGGTCAGACATCTTTTTAATTATAAACTGTGAATCTATTTAATAGAAAAACCCAAAAAGCGACATAGCCTCAGGCCAAGCTTTGTAATGAAGATAAAAAAAAACAGTGAGCGAAGCGAGCTCGACTTTTCTCTTTAATACGAATCAGTTGGAGCCAGAGCTTTCTGCGTACAATTATGTGCAAAGTGACCTAAGTAAACGCTATGGATCGAGGGAAGCAAACTCGAAATTTTTAGCACCACGTCTTAGCCAGAAGTTTTTAGGATTATGTGTAGATAAGGAGGGTGTCCCTTAGGTTCCATACATTTAAAAGTCAAACCTGCACCATATTTTAGGTTAAGTTAGTTTTAGGTTCTCAATATTTTTATTTATTTTTAATGTACTTACCCACTTTTATTTGTTTTACCAATAAATGTTTGTAATATTTTAAAAGTCATATTTTGAAAATCCATAACAGACATGACTTTTCTCTGTTCTACGAATTGGTTATAGACAGAGCTCTATATTTTTCCCGATTTTGCCGCCCCTAGTAAAGTGCCGCCCGGGGCATTTTTTGCCCCCCCTGCCCCCCCTCCTCGCTACGCTACTGAATGGGTAGGCTGAACTATTTACGATTACAGTTTGTTAAAACGTTGATACTATGGTCGTTATATGTATAGGGTTCAACATAAAATGCTGACGGCATTTTAAGGGAATGATCAGACCATCAAATGATAGGGATAGTCTTATTTATTTAAATACATTGTAAGAAACAGTGTAGGCAAAGAATAGGGTTTTGTGGCGTATCTTGGGAGAGGAGAGAGGATGTTCAGCAGCGTATGATGATAGGTTGATAATAATGATGATGCTATTTCTATCCTGCCAGGATGGAATGACGTATATAAGCTACTTAGACAATTTAATAGGGACGAGTTACGCGTGTAAGAAACATTTCTAAGAAACATTTCTGCCACTTTTTGCGGGGGGCGAGGTAACATGAAATCCGCAAATGGATTGTGCGTGCGTGGATGTTCTGAAGTTTCAGAATATCTCTGACTACCCCAGTCAGAGATATTCTGAAACTTCAGAACATCCACGTTTCACTAGTAGTACCGAAACTCTGTCCAGTCCTGTATATTATGCATGCCAATTACAGGCGTACACAGCACTTTTGTTCCTTAACAATCAGTGGTCTCAAACGGTGTAATCATGGATCGTGAGAAAACCTGCAGGGGCGTCCGCCCGGTTTTGAGTAACTTTGTAACCATTTTATACATTAACTATGACACTTTTTAAGCTAGGTAGGATAACTCTGTCCAGTGTGACGGGGAGTGAGCCCGTCGCCACTTGTTATGGACAGTAGGTACAATACATGCCTCGAAATTGAAGCATGCAGGTTTCCTCACGATGTTTTTATGGTTACAAAGAAAAAGAAATATAAATCTCCTTCCTGGCACAAAGAATTAGCCTCACCATCCAGAGGGGGAATCTCAAGGAACGCGCAAGCTATATAGCAGCAGCACAGTAGCTGCATAAAGGAAATTTCCTTTATGCGGCTACTGTACAGCTGCTATATAGCTTACGTGTTCCTTGGGATTAATGCTGCTATGCTAGCCTGATGGGCACCATGTCTTGCGGCGACGCTCTGGAGTGTGTGTATTTTCTGTTTGATGTGTTCATCGGCTTTTATGTTTTGCGATAAGTTGTTGTTATGACACCATAAAATTAAATGCACCATTCAAATTATTTTATTTTTATTTATTATTATGCATAAAATTAAATAAATAAAGTTAGAAAAAATCACTGGTACATACCAAAACAATTCTAAGGTAAAACGAATACAATAAAAGCACGTAGCATGACGTAGCCTTGTTTTTCGAGGTGCATTAAGTTTAACCATCACTTGGTCACGCTACACTTTAAGGTTACACTTTTTACCCGCTACAGTGCTCAAGAAGATTTATAGTGGCTGTTGAATTGTGAAATAAAGCACCAATATATCCATCAAAGTCAACTAGGTTCACTTGGAACAAAGAGTTGAGTTTACTGTACTTACTTTAATTTCAAAACACACTTACTAGAAAAGAACAGGAGTGTAATTTTCGCGTCACATCGCTGTCAAAAACTTCTACTCACGAATGTACCTAACTCTTTCTTGCATCCTTCAGATCGTTGAAGGTTTTATATGACTTTGACACATGACTATGGTTTTAAACAAGGATTTTAGAATCATAAAGGATGCCACTCCTCCTTACAAGCACGGAAACAAGAAAATTGGTCATGGCGGTTGTAATGTTCGACATTCTTTCGTATGTCTCGTGTTTAGTATCTCGTTCTATCAGAACAAAAATTAAATAAAAACGACGAAAATTTTTTTATTTTTTATTTTTGTCGTTGGATTAGAAAGGGACAATGTAACGTCGAAAACAACGACGGGAATTTACGAAAGAAGAACGATCGTTACCGACCACCAAGGAGTATTATCATGTTTCATCGCTTGTTAGGCTGTCTGTACTCCAAGGTATAGATAATACCTATGGAGGTGCTACTTAGGAATGTTCCTCCATTGAAAAGGGAAGTACTTCCGCCAGGCTAGGTGTGATGCCTGGGGACCGGCCGTGGTCCAACAGTTCTTAGTTAGACCTTCTATATATATCGAATCTCTGTGATTATTTCTCTTGCGCGATTTATGTCTCGCATTCGATTGTGAACCTTATGTGTAGTAGGTTACGAGTTACGTATTTACGATGAACGTTGTCTTTGTATGGAGCATATTTCCGTGAGTGACGGTATCGCCATCTGTTGGCATCTTTTGCTATAACTTGTGGGTGATGACATCTGAAGTAGTTCCCCACATACCTATGCCAGCTTCCTGGTTTAAAAAAATTTTTTGCCAGTCGAAAGTTAAACAATTTTTTTTGTCTCATATTTGTCTTTATTAGGCGATAGTATAGGTTCGTTCATGTTTGCACCACAAATATAGCTCGAAAAAGCTGCAGGTTTCTTTAGTGTCTTTTTACACGCTGTATACATATTCTGAAATCTCCCTCCTGTATGAACAGGTTACACAATAACACAAAGATCTTATTGAAAAAGATGTGTTCAATTTCAACAGTGTGGTAGGATAAACACGTCAATCACTATAAGGGTCTGAGGCTGTAACATTGGACCGATTTTCTTGACGATTTATAGGAGACGTTCGTATAAGCGGGGGAATTCAATCCTACGTTGGGTCGAGTTATACGTTCGATATTGTAAAGGCTCAGTGTGAATAACGGAGACTAAAATCTGTAGTAGACAGTGAATACGGTTTACCCCATTGACTTACCAACTACTGGACGTATAGGGTCCGCGCTCAAAAGTTTCCGAACCAGAAGAGCACCAAAACGTAAAAAGAGAACCAATTACGCAACAGTCTTCGCCGACTACGAGCACGCGCGGGAGAGTGGGGGAGTGGGATGGAAAAGAATTTCAGCATTTTCAATGTTTTTTGTTGTTTTTTGTTGGTATTTAGGTTTGTGTGTCTCGGATATTTTTTCCGAGGTTTTAGTAATAATAGGAAGCTAACACAATATGCAGGAACTGTTTAACACAATCCAAACTTTATTTCGAATGTAGTTTTGTCTTATTGCCACTTAAAAAAGATCGAATCACATCATGACCCACGCCAAAACCTTCGGCTAAAACGATATTTATTTCCGATCAAGAAAGCATGGTACAAAGAGAGCGACGACTTTTTGTACAGATTTGTATGGTACCCATTGTTATTTATGACAGAAGAGAGACCCCTTTATTTTTTAGGTCATTCTTTAACCAAATAGTATTCGGTCATGCTATTTCTACTGGTTCTCTTTTCTGTATCTATGGTTGTTTGAAAATACCTAATATAATATCATATATTTAAGTATTAGTTTTAAAATAAAAAGTCTGATAATCTAACAAAGTTGAATGATCAAAAACCAAGCCAAGGTGCGGAGCGGCTTCCCCGAATATTTATGCCATCAAGGCTCGTTTGCACAAGCATTTTGTTTGTTTTCTTATTCCACAAAACATGATCCCTGATAGAACTCTTATGTTCGAGTCATAAGTGAGAAAATGCGATGGTTCGTAGGACTTTATAATATGCGAAGCAATATATGACGAAGTAGGGAGTGTCGTTGTCACGATTATTAAATTTCTGTCGTGATTTGTGTTTCAATAGGTGAGTATTAATTAAGACAGAATAACAGTGTTTTGTTTTCAATATGTAATTGTTTTCAATATAATCAATAAAGTACCTTGTTTCCATATATAATATAAAACGATATAAGTATTTTATGAAACGATATTGATCAAGAGAGGAGTCAGAATCAAAGTAGAAATAGAATGTTATTTTATGAAAAAGTAAACTTGATTGATTTGAATTAATCAAGATTACTTAGACTTTTGGTTTCTAGATATTGATATCTCATGAATCAATTATACAGACAGCTAATGTAAAGTGCATTTTCAAGCAACTTTCAATGTTATTACATTGGACATTAAAAGTTTTCGTTAACTTTTATTGATTCATCGTCGCATCTAGTACCCCCTATAGCCCCCGCGTCTCAACATTTTTTTCTATATTTTATTAAGACTATGAAATCTTGACTTTCGATGGCTTTAAGCTAATTACAGTGTAAGCAAACCTAATACCTATGCCACCTTCCTGAGTGTAAGTCTTAGCTTATAAATGGTGGTATTGACTTGACATGTTTATATCCCCAGTGGGTCTATTTTCTGTTTTCCTTTTCACCCAATCCTCGATTCGCACTCGTTTTTATGGAGAAGTGAACTGATTTTACGGACTATTTTGTGTTTATCGAACGTGCCGGTTGTCTAACTCTGAGATCGGTTCAGTGCGTGCCATTTCAGAATATTGTTTGTCATGGCTTTTGAGGATTTTCTTCGGTACACTCCTCACATTGCTGTTACAGAAATTTTTACAAACTTTCTGACGTTTCTTATAGATTTACATGAAAAAAGTAAATTAAAAAAAAACGTTATATGCAAAGAATAGGTACAAATACGATATAGGATATTAAAGAATGCACTACTACTAATACATGGTGCTCGAGTTACGCTGGTCAAAATGAAATGAGATTAAGCGGACAATCAAACTAATAAACTTTCTCTACTGGACCTTTGGACCAACATAGATATTGCGAAAAAAAAATCTGCTGTTCCATACAAAACTGCTAACCTATCGTATCGACCCAAATGTATGTATATGCAACTATAAATACGTATCGTCGGTCGTCTAATATTTATATAGAATAGGAAAAAGTACCTACTCTTTGGAATAGGTTACTTTCATCCATCGTGGTGAACCACGATGGATGTCAAATGTCGTCTCGATTCTTTCACAGACTATTATAGATTCTTCTAGAATCTAGAAGATTAACAACATGCGTAAATTATCGTTTATTGGTTTCCCTTATCACATTGTAAGCAAAAAAAAAATAATGGTCTAAAATGTGATTGTTCTTCTTACAGTGAGACCAACGACATCAACCTCGGCCTTCTGGTGGAGGTGTGGAACAAGGGAGTCATCTGGGACCGAGCGCTTGGCTACCACTACCTGCCACTCACATCTGTCGCTTACAACGAGGTAAGATTTTTCTTATTACAGTGCGGCAACGACATCAACCTCGGCCTACTTGTGGAGGTGTGGAACAAGGGAGTCATCTCGGACCGAGCGCTTGGCTACCACTACCTGCCACTCACATCTGTCGCTTACAACGAGGTAAGATTTTTCTTATTACAGTGCGGCAACGACATCAACCTCGGCCTACTTGTGGAGGTGTGGAACAAGGGAGTCATCTCGGACCGAGCGCTTGGCTACCACTACCTGCCACTCACATCTGTCGCTTACAACGAGGTAAGATTTTTCTTATTACAGTGCGGCAACGACATCAACCTCGGCCTACTTGTGGAGGTGTGGAACAAGGGAGTCATCTCGGACCGAGCGCTTGGCTACCACTACCTGCCACTCACATCTGTCGCTTACAACGAGGTAAGATTTTTCTTATTACAGTGCGGCAACGACATCAACCTCGGCCTACTTGTGGAGGTGTGGAACAAGGGAGTCATCTCGGACCGAGCGCTTGGCTACCACTACCTGCCACTCACATCTGTCGCTTACAACGAGGTAAGATTTTTCTTATTACAGTGCGGCAACGACATCAACCTCGGCCTACTTGTGGAGGTGTGGAACAAGGGAGTCATCTCGGACCGAGCGCTTGGCTACCACTACCTGCCACTCACATCTGTCGCTTACAACGAGGTAAGATTTTTCTTATTACAGTGCGGCAACGACATCAACCTCGGCCTACTTGTGGAGGTGTGGAACAAGGGAGTCATCTCGGACCGAGCGCTTGGCTACCACTACCTGCCACTCACATCTGTCGCTTACAACGAGGTAAGATTTTTCTTATTACAGTGCGGCAACGACATCAACCTCGGCCTACTTGTGGAGGTGTGGAACAAGGGAGTCATCTCGGACCGAGCGCTTGGCTACCACTACCTGCCACTCACATCTGTCGCTTACAACGAGGTAAGATTTTTCTTATTACAGTGCGGCAACGACATCAACCTCGGCCTACTTGTGGAGGTGTGGAACAAGGGAGTCATCTCGGACCGAGCGCTTGGCTACCACTACCTGCCACTCACATCTGTCGCTTACAACGAGGTAAGATTTTTCTTATTACAGTGCGGCAACGACATCAACCTCGGCCTACTTGTGGAGGTGTGGAACAAGGGAGTCATCTCGGACCGAGCGCTTGGCTACCACTACCTGCCACTCACATCTGTCGCTTACAACGAGGTAAGATTTTTCTTATTACAGTGCGGCAACGACATCAACCTCGGCCTACTTGTGGAGGTGTGGAACAAGGGAGTCATCTCGGACCGAGCGCTTGGCTACCACTACCTGCCACTCACATCTGTCGCTTACAACGAGGTAAGATTTTTCTTATTACAGTGCGGCAACGACATCAACCTCGGCCTACTTGTGGAGGTGTGGAACAAGGGAGTCATCTCGGACCGAGCGCTTGGCTACCACTACCTGCCACTCACATCTGTCGCTTACAACGAGGTAAGATTTTTCTTATTACAGTGCGGCAACGACATCAACCTCGGCCTACTTGTGGAGGTGTGGAACAAGGGAGTCATCTCGGACCGAGCGCTTGGCTACCACTACCCGCCACTCACATCTGTAAAGATTTACCTGCAGGACTAGTATGATGCGCGCGATGGTGTTATCCCTTGCCTTTTCTCTCGCTTAAATTGTAAGCTTAAGCTCCCTAATGAAAGAGAGATAAGGTGCGACTTTCCTGTCACGCGGCCTTAAATAGTATACATTGTATAACCATTACCTGTCACCTGTCACTGCTCTATTTTCACTTTGAAAGAAAACTTTATGAAAATAAGTTTTACGGCACAAGATTACACGGTACAAATAGGTAAGTATGCAATAATTCTTTCGATGGTACATCAAGGTATGCTTTATTTCTTTCGTTTCTAGTATATTGTAATTTTGCATCTAGTTGCCGATGCAATTGAATATCGATTTTCATTGCCTATGTAATTGCCTATCGTCATTACCATCGTATTATTAGTGAGTTTGATGGCTAGTAATGCTCCAATGCAAGTAATTGATCGAGTCCAGTATGAGGATTGCCTTTGGATAAAGAGGGTTAGTCACGTTCACTGTGATAAAGTGCCTTATCATACAATAACAGGTAAATTAGGATACTCTTTTAATAAATGTGTACACACACGATTTGCCTACACTAGTCTCCGCAGCCCTAGTATGACTTCTCTACTCGCGAGCGACGCGCCTTCACTGCATAGAAAATTACCTCTTCCCTCGCCTTACAGTCGCTCTTGCCGCGACGTGTAGTATGGAAAAAGGCCGAGTCGCGCATATGTAAAGAAATCATGCAAGAGGGTCTGGTCTCATAAGCTGAATCTCTACTATTTGTTCAATAGGCAATGACATCGATGATTTACTCCACTTCCATACATTTTTGAAATTTGCAAGAAAAATCTATTCAAATTTTTAATTATTTCAAAAGCCGTTCAAATTTTAAATCCTCCTAAAGCATAATAATCTTAGACTACTTATATCGGGACGCGTAACCACGTGTCATTCTACTAACAAACTTTCTGCCACTTTTTGCGGGGGGCGAGGTAACATGTTATCCGCAACTTTGGATTTTATTCCCTATGACTTTAGATTCTAATTTTGAATATTCAAAATCATGAAAAGTAGTCTCGTGTAAATCCCAAACGTTCTAAGTTCGAAATTATTGTTTCGCAATAATAGGCTGTCTAGTTTAGTGATAAGTTATAAAATTGAATGTTGAATGTACATGATCATTGCGCTTATACCGTGGCAGAGGGGAAATGCTACCGCAAGGCCGGTCCGGATATAAGTAGTCTAAGATAATAATTGATCCCCTTTCCCTTACAGCAGGAGTGTGGCGGTCGGTGGGTGGAGTTGGAGGCGCAGTTGATGATGCGTGGCGGCGCGGTGGTGGGCACCACCGGCCCGACCGGCCATGCCTTGCTCCTCGACTGCCGCTTCGAGCCGCCGTTCGGTGAGTGTCTTGAAGTAGACTATGATTGTGTTGATGATGCGTGGCGGCGCGGTGGTGGGCACCACCGGCCCGACCGGCCATGCCTTGCTCCTCGACTGCCGCTTCGATCCACCATTCGTGTCTTGAAGTAAACTATGATTGTGTTGCTGTAGGTACTTACAAAAAATAACAAAAGTCGAAATAAGGATAGTCAATAATTAATGACAATTTAATGGTTTCATATTAGTTTAACTTTCGAAATATCGACTCAGGATCACATCGCCATCCGTTTCCCATTGTAATAAGTCGAACCGATTTCTTACAATTTACAGTACCGTGTAATGTAAAGTAGTCGATACTATATGCACATCCAATCTCGATATTGGTTGGGTAACCCAGAGGAATTGGACACTTTTATTTGCAAATCTAAATTTTCCCAGCCTTATTTGTAGAGGAGGCTTTTATTCTTGTGTGGCGTGCGTTGTTTTTAAATTATACGTGGTTTCTTTGATTTCTTAACTGAATAAGATTATTTCTAGAAAAATGACATAATTTAATTTTGGTAGAGATTTTTATTTGGCGTGCGTTGGTTCTAAATTACTCTTTTTAGGGTTCCGAAGTCAACAAGATTCGATTCGATTTAGGGATCCTTTAGCGAAATATTAAGCTTCAAAGTGAAAATTTTGGTTAGAGTCAAGTGTCCCCCCCCCCCCCCCCTCTCCCAGCTCAACGGTTGTAGTTGGAGATGTGAAAATATTCATGGCAATAGCATAATTATAACGAATTTAAAAGGAAAACTATCACCGCTGAGTAGGCTTTACAAGTTTACGAGTAATAGTCCATCAATTTATACTTATAAAATTTATTTTTTAGACTTTATTAGCCGTTAAACCGTAGTATAAAGCAAAAAGCCTCCTTCTAAGTCCATATTATATTGTGACGGGCAACTACGGAACCCTATCCTGCGCGTGGTCCGACACGCACTTGGCCAGTTATTTAAACTGGTTAAGTTTATTTCTCTTTTAAAAATTCGCAACTACCAAACAAAACAAATATAAGTACTTAAAATAATATTTTTAAATAAAATAATGGCACGATGCTTTTACTTGGCCCGCGAGTGAAACAATAATGAAACTTAGGAGATCTACAGAACTACTAAAAACAATTATGAAAATATTCCTGGAATTTTACATTAACGGGTATTATTATTGTCACTTATTATCATTTTATTATACTCTCATGTATGTATGGGTCTTTTGTATGGGTCTAAATTACCATAATTGGACACGCGAATAAAAATTGAAGTCAGGCTTACACTTAGTACCTACGTAATAGAATCGGTTTTGTTTAACATTAGAAACTTGTAAGTGCGCGAGAGGGTTAGTCCGTCATTAAAAATACGAAATTGAGTTTTAGTCTTAAATAAAAAGGGCTAAATTGAAAGCAATAACTCCAATATTCCCTTCAATTCGTAAACAAGGCCACAAAACATCATAATAGATAAAAGAAAGGAAAGGATATATCACAGGGACCCAGTTCCAGCTCTTGGCAGGATCTCAAGTGTGCCAGGCCAGGCTAGGGCGGCGCCGTCTGGGTTCAGGCCTTGCCAACTTTATGTCCTGGTTTCTGTGCTAAGATGGCCGGGACTTCTTGTATTGTTGTGACCTTTTTTTAGGTTCATCAAACTTTAGAATGAGATTCTGATCACCTGAGCAAAAGATAAAGCTGTGAAAATTCGTAATAATCATCATCAGCCCTTATAAGTCACAGTGCAGGGCACCGCATCCGTTTCCTTTGCCAGTGAAATCCGTAGATCCGTTGGCTAGGCCAAAAATCCGTAGATCTACGGATAAATCCGTAGGTGTGGCAAAGCTGGGCACCCTAATAATGTGTCTCCACTTGTAAGTCTAAGGCTGCCTGTCCATTGACGCGAGCTAGCTGTCGAGCGGTGAAACTGAGTTTTATTAACCAATCAGGATTGCATAAAATCTCCTCGAGCTCCTGATTGGTTAATATCTCCTCGTTACTCCGCTCCGCCAGCTCGCTCCGCGTCAATGGACAGGCACCCTTATATTATGACTGAAAGCAAAATCACCAATGTTTATAGTCTTGATGGGACTATATTTTAAAATTTATGACGGGTATCTCGGTGATGAATACATACTTTTCGAATTATGTAGGGAAAATTGAAAGAATTCTGTCTATAGGGGGCAAAACTATGCGATGTCTTAACCCCTTCAGACCTGAATAACAAGATTGTTCAAAAAAATATTACTGTTAATTTACTGCATATTTGTGGTCTAATTAGAGTAATATTGAAAAAAAAAAATTTATTTATATTTATTTTTAGTTAATCATGTGTCCATCCTAATGGACAAGAGTACTGAACTGACATAAAAAATCTTCTATGTCTATACAGCACCGCGAAATGTTTACATTACCTTCAGAACAACACTGAGTCATATAATAAAATAAATGTCAATTGAAATGGACGCCGGGTCTGAAGGGGTTAAGACTACGGAAATCTGCACGTACCTGGCCTACTTTTAATAAAAAAACAAATATTTTAGTACTTAAGCAACAACAAAATAAAATCGGTCAAGTGCGAGTCGGGCTACTCGCGCACCGAGGGTTCCGTACCACACCACCACAGAACACAACTTAGAAAAAAAACTTTTTTTGTCCGGGACCTTTACTTGGCTCACACTTGGCCGGTTTTTAGTATTTGTTGTTATTTTGTAGAGTTTGCTCTATAATCACACTAAGTTTGACGCTTGTACGTATTACCGTTTTTACTATAGAGCGTGAAGAAAAAACGTTGATAAAAACTGGTGTCTTGTTGAAAACCCCCTTAATTTTTAACTTTCTGTTATTTTTATTATTTGTTAACAAATCCGCCGCAATAACGCATAATCTGAGAAAATTTCAACTATTTAGCTATTACGGTTCAAAAGTTACAGCTCTTAATAGGTAGGACAGATGGACGGACGGACGGACAGACGGACAGACGGACGGACGGACGGACGGACGGACGGATGGACGGACGGACGGACGGACGGACGGACAGACAACGTAGGCTTAGTAATAGGGTCCCGTTTTCACCCTTTGGGTACGGAACCCTAAAAAGAAATCTGAGAAGTTAGACCTTCCTATCTGAAGATAGGAGTCCTCACTAATTTCAGATTTCTAAAAAGGTCAAGAACAAAAAACTAAACATAAACATTAGTGAAATAGTGAATTCTGCATTCTCTATTCAATACTTTTGTGAAGAGAATCCCAAAACGTTTTTCCGTAAGTAGGCTTATATGGAACAGATTAAATAAATTTAACGACATTTTTATTTCATCGTTTTACCGTTTTATAATGTCGATTTATCTGGTTAATGTGGAAAAGTTACTAAATATATTACGAAAGTTATCCATTAAAGCTTTTCTTAACACTTTATTGACGTTTTATTACGTTTCATGTAATTTTGTGCTTTTATCGCTTGAGTATACAGGGTGTAAAAAGACTACTCCCGAAAACTGAAACTATGGATTCAGACCATGATACCTAACACTTTGGCACTGAAATTTATTTTTTTTATTTTCACAATTTTTTTTTTTTTCGGGCCTTTATTTCTACAATTATGAACATTAAAGCCTACCAGTGACATAATGCAATACAATTTTAATTGTTAAACACAAGCATTTCGAAAATAGCAAAAATCCGCAATGTAAAACGCACTCATCAAACTCGTCGCCAAGCTACGGTCGCGCGCCACACAGCTGTAAGATCACTGCCCGCTCACCCGAGCGATGTACGCTTTACATTGCGTGGCAAGAAAATGGAAAAATCACGAATAATTTTTTTAAATTTAAAAGGTTAGCGCCATTAATTTTTATATAGGTTCAGTGATATGTTCTTAAAGTTTTCGGGAGATGTCTTTTTACACCCTGTATTTGTTACTAAAATATAATGTTCGCTTCGGTACCTTTCAAAGTAAATGTGAGTGGGGGCGTACCCGTCATAGGCCTTAATATGCATGTCTTTAGGAACAAAGTAGAAAATATTACAATATTCAATAACATCATCATAATCATGGGCCTTATTTCATCTATACAATATGTTTCAAACAGCGTCCGTTCAATGAAAACCGTGATCTAAATACAATGTAAATGAAATATTACCCAAGTGCCCGAAAAAATATAGTAGATCGGAGAAAAATAAGAAAAAATATAGTATTTTTTGAATTTGTTAATTTAAATTTTTCAAAAAGATATTTTTTTGCTACTTTTTGGTTTGAATACCAAGTTCTTATTTTTAAGGAACAATCTTTTCTCTATTTCGTATACGTTATAGAAAATAATGCATCCTGTAAACGCAGAAGTAGCTGGATTCGATACAGAAATACTATAATTTCTAAAAAACAGATCTTATCGTGTGGGCAGAGCCCTGGTGTCAGAGTTTTTTCAGACCGCCTTTCGGCCTCTGACGTGGTTTTTATGTAACGACTACTACCACTAGAGATAGTAGCCGGGACCAACGGCTTAACGTGCCATCCGAAGCACGGAATCACTTTTCTTTTCAGACAATCAGGTGATTCAGCCTGCAATGTCCTAACCAACTGGGGAAAAACGCACAAAGTGACATATCACTAGGTGCCCCCCGTAGGAATCGAACCCACGACCTCCGTATCGAGAGCCAATGCTCTTAACCATTAGACCACGGAAAAAACAGATAAATCTGACTTTAGGAAATCTTGTTGTCACTTTTTAGTAGTATTTTAGTAGAAAATTGTTTATGGAACAAATGTGATGAAGAGAAAGAAAATTGTTATAATAATGTTAAGTTATTGGTAATTTTTATTGGACCTAAGTCACAGAATAGGTAATAGTATATAGTTCTACATACAGAACGGCCACTCCCCGCCCCCCTCTGACTTCAGTTACCTCACCTCCCCTCACACTCTCTGTGGTAACTTGAGGGAAGCCGAGCAAGGGAATGCAGTCAGGCGCGCGCACCCGTTGGATTTGACTACATAAAATATTTTTTATTTTTCTCCACACAATAAAAATAAACGTTGGAAAATAACGCTAAATTCACATTTTCTGTGATTCTTTAGCTTAAATACTATTTTTAATAACAGAATGAACTATAAAAAGTAACGAAATGTATAATGTAGTTCATACGATGCGTGTTAAGTCAACCCTACACATATGTCATGCACAATTTTTGCAAAGTGCGCATGTGCAAACGTCATCATGTCAAATCTAAAACGTTGTTTGAAGTGCCGGACCTGTGCCTAAGTACCAATTTATTTAAATACTCTATATATTATTTGCTCATCAAAATATAGTAGTTTTGCCAACTATATATTTTTCTCAGAATTATAGTAGTAGGGTAATATAGTAGGATACTATATTATATAGTAGGGTTGGCAACCCTAACTACGGCTCGAAATGTTATATTTGGCCTAAAAAAAGTTGGCAACCCTAGTTGCCAGTGATGACATATGGAACAGAGACGTGGTCGTTCACTCAAGGCCTCATAAAAAGGCTGAAAGTCACCCAAAGGGCAATGGAGAGGGCTACGCTCTGAGCTTCCCTGCGAGATCGAATCAGAAATGAAGAGATCCGCAGAAGAACCAGAGTAACTGACATAGCCCAAAGACTTGCTAAACTTAAGTGGCTGTGGGCGGGGCACATTGCTTGCAGAACCGATGGCCGGTGGGGCCGAAAAGTTCTCGAGTGGCGACCGCGTACCGGAAAGCGCAGCGTGGGTAGGCCCCTCACACGGTGGACCGACGACCTGGTGAAGGCGGCGGGAAAACGTTGGATGAGGGCAGCGCAGGACCGGTCGTTATGGCGATCCTTGGGGGAGGCCTATGTCCAGCAGTGGTCGTCCATCAGCTGAGATGATGATGATGATGATACTCGTAAAGAAAGAAAGAAAGAAAGAAAATATTTTTATTTGCAAACAACAAAACACACTGACAAAATTATATAGGTACTTATAAAAACTAAACTAAAAAACATAATTTAAAAATTACATAATACGTACCTACCCAATTGTTTTTTTATTACGGTGGGATGCTATTAGCTTCAATACTGTATGTTAAGTATTAATTATTTAATTAAATACACTGTTTGTATACCTTACCTACCTTAATTGAAGTAAAGAAGTGTCATGTTGAAGAGTTTCTGGCCGCATCTCCTATACAGGGGCCGACGCGGTGGTAGCTTCAAAATATGCCCGTTTCTATACTGAATAAACTATTTTGGCTTTGACTACTTAATGTCAGTTTATATCAACTCTCTAAACTAAACAATGATAAAGAAATAAAATAAAAATTGCGATGTCTATATTTTCCCAGTGTTTTCCCCAGTGTCAGAATTGACTCGGGCGCCGTCTGGGCGGGAGGCAGAGACTGGTGGGCCGACGGCAAGGTCATCGCATGATGTCTAAGAGAGGTTAATGAATGGACCACTTTATAGTGGCGTAGTAGACTATTTGGCGGGAATTTGGTTACTACCTTAAAACAATTTATTTCCGACGTGTTAGAAACAGTTTGGAGTTCAAAAATGTCTGGAACGTGCGCGTACTAAACAACTTTCCCTAAGGATCATGGGTCGAAAAAAACGAAAAAAATATTTTGGAACCCTCTACAACGATCGATTTGCTATGGGAGGTCCAAAACGTATAATTTCAATATTTATTTCAGTATACAGGGTGTAAAAAAACACCCTAGTTATACTTAAGGGGGTGCTTCAAACCATCGAAATGAACAACTTTCACAATGGAGGAAATTCGAAATTGCGAAAAAAAAATCAGCTGTCCCATACAAAACTGCTGTACTACCGACTCGACTAAAATGTATGGGACAGCAGTTTTTTTTTCGCGATTTCGAAGTTGGCTACATAGTGAAAGTTGTTCAGTTTGATAGTCTGAAGCACCCCCTTAAGTATTACTACGGTGTTTTGTTACATTCTGTATATTGCTTACCTTTTTAACCGACTTCAAAAAAGGAGGGCGTTCTCAATTCGTTTGTATATTGTATTTTGCGGTAATGTTTATTTTTACAGTCAATAGTGTCGAACCAATAAATCTAATTTCACTTTGAAAATGTGGTTATCTCTTATCAATAATGTAAAGAGAAGGGTGACGGTCTTATATAATCCTAAATGTCAAAATGATGGATTAACCTCACCTCACCTATGCATTAAACACGAGAGTATTATAAATGACTTTATGTGTATAGGTCTGAGTATAGGATTATATCGTATAGGGTAGAAAGATTTTATGTTACATAATTATGGAAGTTATTTGGTGATAAATGATCTGAACGTACACTCGTGCTATTATTTTATGTTGTAGAGTTGGCGAAGTGTGTTGAGTATTGAATATTCTTTTCACGAAGCATGCCGCGGATGTTTGACTGTAGGTAGGTTAGGTACATCCTTTTTGGAAAAATCGTTACGAATTATTGATAGTATAATTATTATATTTTATTAGGTTCTATGGATTATTGATAATCATGAAAGATGAGATAAATTGTTACAAATTAAATCCCCGATGTTGAACACTAAATAAATACATAAAACCTACTTCCAAAATAAGGAATACATATTAAATAGGTTCATTATTTTCAGCATATTTTTTACCACAGTCAAATTAAGTCTGGCTTGGTTTTGACCTTAGAGACTCTAAGGTTTTGTTCTTGTTTTTGTGGTAAAGTTTTTCTAGAATTTTTCTACAAGTTTCGTCGTTACGACAATTTATTCCTTTTATTATTTCTCGTGCTTGGGTCTCCCTTCCTTTGCACAATAATGTAACATTTTAGAACATAATACAACGGTCTTTGAATATATTAGTGGTAAGAAGTATGAAAGAAGTAGTCCCATGAAAGTATAGTTTTGTGATTTTGGAAAGGAGCCAACAAATTTACTAGACGACATCACCGCGCTGTGGGAAAACTTTTCCTTGCATAAACTATATTATATACTACATATACGACAGCCGAAAGAAGTTATAATTTTCAGTGATTCAGCAGAGCTAGCGTTAGCAAGCTAGGTTTCTCGTTTTGTCGCTTTGCGTGCCACGCACGCCAAAACCATCGTACCACATAAAGCGAGAAAACCATAATGGGATTTGGCATGCATAAAGTAACGAAGACATAAGTGTGTCTCGAATTTTCTCGTTTTATCGGGGAACTAGGTCTCGCCCCCGAGAAAACGATAAAAATCCAGGTGTGCCTATCTTCTTTATTTTACGTATGCCAAAATCGAGCGCGCATGACGTTTTTTTCGTTTTGTCGCTTTGTCGGGGGTGGCATGCTAGGCCGACTGTTCACGTGACGCAACGGCCGTGTGGTTCCAGCGTAGAATGAATCAGCCCATTTCTTCCCGTGTGTGTCATACCTACGTGTTGAGGTGACTAATAGGTATGAGGTTTCTTGTGCTGAGTTTTTGTATGCAGTATGTACACGCGAATTCGATCTAGTTTTTATGGACGTTTTTTAGGGTTCCGTAGTCAAACAAGGAACCCTTTACACTTTCGTCCATTCTGTCTGTAGTGTCCGACCGAACCTAGTTTTTACAACCGAAACCGAAACCGAAACCGACGTTCGGTTCCTGTTTCAGTTTCGGCCGAATCCGAAACCGAAACAGAAACTTCCATATGACATAATTCTTCCCCACTTTTTAGGTTTTGTTCAATGTAGCTAGTTGCTAATATGTGTTTTATGTTTACAGAAGTTAAGTTAATTTGATAATTAACTGATTACTTACTAGTTTTGTTGTTTTGAAATCAATTATTTCTTAAACTTAAATAATTAAACTACCTTTAGTTTCTGCATATTTATAAACATGAACATAAACACTGAATACAGGGTGTAAATTTAAATGCGTTACATAATATTAAAGGGGATGCTTCAGTCCATCAAATTGAACAACTTTTAGGACGGGGCTAGTATCGAAAACGCAAAAAAAAAATATCAGCTGCTCCATTGAAAACGTTAACGGCCACTCACCCCAAATGTATGGAACAGCAGATTTTTTTTCGTCTTTGCAATGTTGGAAGTTGGAATAAAAATAAGAATCATTTTATTGTTTTTATTGATCTCATGAATAGTGAAAGTTGTTCAGTTTGATGGTCTGAAGTACCCTATAATAATACAGGATGTCACAAAATAAAAAAAATTTAAGGGTGTTTTTTAGAGACTAACCAACCCCCTTAAAAGTTTTTAATTTTAGACCATCAAACTGAACAACTTTCGCTATGGGACCAACATCGAAATCGCAAAAAAAAAAACAGCTGCCTTACATTTAGCTCCGTAGATTTGTGGTTTAGTATGGAACATCTCTTTTTTTTTCACGATTTCGATAAATAAAATAAATAAATAACGGTCACAGGCACATACATTGTAATGATCCCAAGAAAGCACTATTTATAGGCTGTTTATTATGGAAACCATAGAACAACGGCACAAACATATAAACATCCATGACCGAACCGGGATTCGAACCCAGGACCCTGGTTTGGCAGTCCGGCGTGGTAACCATTACACCAACCGGGTCGTCAAATATTCGATTCGTCGATATTAGTCCCACAATAAAAAAAAATCAGTTAGATGGTCTAACCACCCCCTTAAATGTTTATTTGTATTTTTGTAACACCTTGCATGTAACGCATTTAAGTTTACACTCTGTATAATTTCACCTGAATAATATAAGTTTTGCCTAAAAGTGACAAATTCCAATTTTATTTATTTGTACTACATAATTTTTACGCCTGTCTTCCATTGGAGTAGGCAGAGACAATAGAAAAGCCAGATCAATATCAGTTTGTAAAAACGTTATTTTAATCGAATACAAAGTTTACTAGGTAGATCAAATAGGTGTTAAAACTTTGCAAAAATATCAAACACGTGGAATAAAAACACAATAATTAAAATGGAATTGATTATTCATTAAAAAGGTAGTTTAATAAAATAATATTACCCGATTGGAAATAATAAAACATAAATTAAAAATAACCTAATACCACATAAATTCATACCACAAAACAAACAGTGCAAGACATAAACAGATGCGCGGGGAGTGAATTCCACGCTCCCCACTATGCCGCCGATCGGCGATCGCCTCCGAAGACCGAGCGATAACTCACGAACTTAGTTTCGGTTTCGGTCGTAGTTTCGGCCATTTTTCTGCCGAAACCGAAACCAAACCGAAACTCCAAATTTGGGCCGAAACTGGCCGAATCCGAAACCGAAACCGAAACTTCGGTCGGACACTATCTGTCTGTCTGTATGCCCCGCTTCAATAACCCGCTCATTTTTGCACCTATTAAATCGATAATTCGGCATGAAGACAGATAACAGTAATCCAAAAACAGAACTGTAAGAAAAACAAATGTTTTCGAAATGTTCCCGCACAATGAAAGAGGGGTTGGAAAAATATAGTTAAAAAAAACGTGTGAGGTGTCGCTGTATAGCTCTTATTCAATGGAATAAAACTCCCAGAGCCCATGCGGCCAAAAAACTCTTAACTATTTAAGTGTTGTCATTTGCTGCGATCGTATCTAATTTACAAATATGATCGATATTTTACCCGACAGCTCTATCCTATTCTAAGTGCTCACGGACCGTACGAATCCAATGAAATTGGATGAAAAATAAAACTGTTTTCGAAACCAAAAAGTTGGAAATAAAAATGCAACTGATTTATTTTACAATCGCTAATATAATAATTATTTTTGAAGTAGGTTTGTACAAGAAACCAAGCGAGCAAAGTACTTACCCACCGCTGACTTGAATTTGCTACTTGAACCGTCAATTCTACGAGTTTCTCTATCCTCCGTCAAGTTTACCCACTCTTGTTGTTCAGAGCGACAAGGGAACAAGTCGTACTCAAAGGTTTGGTGGTCGATTGTCCTATTTCACTCCTTGTCTATTTTGGTAGCCTCAACAAGTTTGATCTCTGTTACACTATACTTATAGCAGAACTAGTTGGAAAACAAATAGATTCTGGAACTTATAGACTAACTTTGTAACCAAATTTGATAGATAGTGGTCGTGAGGATTTGCGGTCGCTATTGTCTTGGGAATTCAAGATATCAAGTATGGAAAAAAATATCTTTATTGTTCAGTACCAAAATTGGCAAAACGGAACACAAAAAAATATAGCCGGATGAAATCTGAAAAAGATCACGAATATCAGAAATAACGTGTAGATTGCGGGAAAATTATCATGGTGGCACTAACTTAGATAGTTTTTTTCTATACCCAAAAAACTTACACCAGTGAAAAATGATTTTCAGTTACTATGTGACCACATACTAAGTAAGTGTCAATTTACAGTGGGTGTCATCAATGACCCATGTTAGATAACGGAACAGTAATTGCCCGAGTCTCGACTCGTACTTGGCCGGTTTTTTATTTTACTATAAAGTAATTTGCATAATAGGTACAGATCGTGTTGCTCACTGATTGTACAAAGAAAGAAGAAGAGATGCATTCTAACATAAATTGTTGGGACTTGTAGGTAGTCTCAATATTCTATTTTTGATGCATATTAGTCTCAGACTAGTAAAATGCCAAGAAATTTTTAAGTAAACTGGTTTGGATAATGTGTTTCTTGGAAAACTTATGTCGAGACATATTGGCCTCGATTCGGAGTGTACCACGACTAAACTAAACTAAATGTATTCCTGTCACTTTCTAAAATAATATTAAGAAAAGAGACAGAAAACCAACAGCTGACTTTAGTGCTGTCAAAGTGACGTTAAACGCCCAAAAACGACTTAAATAAGATGGCGTACATTATGATGGCATCTTATTTTGCGCATTTAACGTCACTTTGACAGCACTAAAGTCAGCTGTTGGTGTTCTGTCTCTTTTCTTAATCTTATTTTACAAAGTGACAGGAATACATTTAGTTTAGTTTAGTCGTGGTACACTCCGAATCGAGGCCAATGATACACCGTAATTACTTCTTCTTTTCATTTCAATGGTTCTTCAGTGGTGTTTTTATATAAAAATCGTACTCACTTTCATGGTGGAATCAATAAGTTACTCTGCCCTAACTAGAATCATCCCTACCGCAAGCTTAACCGCAAGTATTTGAAATCGAAAGAAAGGTCATTGGGCAAAATCTGACCCAGCTAACTAAATTTTTCCTACAAAAACTAAATTGGTTTTAAAATGTTCAGTATTAACCCACATTCAATTTTAATTTAGTTATTTATTTTTTAAACCATGGGAAAATATACTAAATGTACTATAATACTAAAATGTACGAAAATGACCAAAAATGTACAAAATGTACGAAAATGTACAAAATTTACTAAAATGTACTAACATGTACTAAAATGTACTAAAGTGTACTAAAATGTACAAATGTAAGAAAATGTAAATGAACGAAAATGTAAAAAAATGTACCAAAATATAACATTTTTCTTTATTAGTTTTTGGCCTGAATTCCATGGTCTACATTAATGCGACACATACAGGGTGAAATTGATATCATTGGCATCCTTTTAAACTAAGAGTCTACCCATCAAACTCAACAACTTTTACTATGGGTGCAAACCAATCGGAGCAACAAAAAAATCAGCTGTTGCATACATTTGTGGAAATTCCTTTAAATGTGTGTTCTCTTTACGTAACCTCTTCTCCGTCTATATACCCATTATGTAGAGGCGTACTTAATAAACAGTATAGCAAAGGAATGTTCACTACACGGCATTATATCACATTCTACTAATGTGGCCAACAGAGTGTAGTATATGGGTCACCCTTTGATGTTCACACAGCCTTTAGTCTGTTTGTGTTTCTACAGATACCTTTGGATCTACGAGTATGCTTGTGATTTGTTCTGTTATTTTAATGTCATGTGTGTTCATTGTTATCATGAATGTGGGATGGATACATGAGAAAAGTTAAGATGGATGGATTGTATGAAAGATGATACGTGTAAGAAAATAGAGATTAATGGAGGAAGATGGCATCTTGTGTCGACTTAAAATAATTGAATAAGGGCAAGAGAATGACGATGTCATGACGTCGTGTTATGTTGTAGAGTTTCTGGCCGCATCTTCTCTACAGCGACAACACGTTCCGACCAAAGGTTCCGACGCGGTGGCAGCTTCAAAAAAATATTTGACGTTTAATAAGTGTGCTTCAGGCTCCTATATTGAATAAATTATGTTGACTTTGACTTTAATGATGATTAAATACGCGACCTAAAACCATGAAACAGTCCTTTATAGCACTCCGTGACCTAAACCCGCACTTAGGTCACGGTTTTGCGTTACCTAAGTAGTCCATTATTACACGGATTACACTGTTCGATAACAAAAAATTAAAACCGCCTTCAAAAAAACTAAAAAGTTAAAAAATAATATTGCAGCCGATGACTTTTTCGTTCGCATCATAAGAACATTAATTTGTTTTATCGAAGTCGCTGTCAAGCCGATTCGCGACGGGGCTTGCATTAGTTTTTTGGCTTGGCTTGACACCGACTTCTATAAAACAAATTAATGTTCTTATGATGCGAACGAAAAAGTCATCGGCTGCAATATTATTTTTTAACTTTTTAGTTTTTTTGAAGGCGGTTTTAATTTTTTGTTAAAATTTTGTTTATTTCACAATTTTCAGTGGTGAATTCATTAGTTTGATTTAACAGTAGTGCTTCAAATTAACAAACGCACTAGTCGGCACTACGATTTTCGAAGGGTCCCCTCGATTTCTCTGGGATCCATCATCAGATCCTGGTTTCCTTATCATGGGACCACCCTTGGGATATCTCCTTTCCAACAAAAAAAGAATCATCAAAATCGGTTCATAAACGACGTAGTTATCCGCGAACACACATTAAAAAAAAAAAAAAAAATATACGGTCGAACTGAGAACCTACTCCTTTTTTTGAAGTCGGTTAAAAATGAATCTACTTTATTGCACAGATGCATAATAAACAAAAGAAGGTACTTTTATAGCATTCCGTGACCTAAACCCGCACTTAGATCACGGTTTTTCGTTACTAAGTAGTCCATTATTACACGAATTACATTACACCATTCGAAAATGAATCTACTTTATCGCACAGATGCATAATAAACAAAAGAAGGTACTTTTAAATGAGCTTTCAATCAATGTGACCAACATTGAAATCGCGAAATCCCCAACTGACTCTAACTTACCCCCTACTTTATTAATATTTTATCGTACCTACACTTACCCCTACGCACGCCTTACTTACACCCGCACCCCCTACTCACACCTTATTAGTATGTTGGCAGTAGGGTGCGAGTAAGGGATGCGCCCCCTAGTGCGTAAGGGGTGTGTAGTGGTGATTAGGGGACGCATCCCCTAGCTCGCCCACGAGCTAATTACCCCCAGGTAATTAGGGGTGTAATCCTAGCTCGTGGGGGTGATTAGGGGGTGTACCCCCTATCTCGTTGGGGTGATTAGGGGTTTACCCCCTAGCCCGTGGGGTGGTTAGGGGGTGTACCCCCTAGCTCGTGGGGGTGATTAGGGGGGTGTACCCCCTAGTTCGTGGGGGTGATTAGGGGGTGTACCCCTAGCTCGTGGGAATGATTAGGGGGTGTACTCCCTAGCTAGTGCTGGTGATAAGGGGGTGTACTCCCTAGCTGGTGGGGTGATTAGGGGGTGTACCCCCTAGTTCGTGGGGGTGATTGGGGGTGCACCACCTAGTTCGTACTTGCGTAGTGGGTGAGTAGGGGCTGATGATGATGTGACGGTAGATGAGATTAGAGGTGAGTATTACCTATTGATTGTGGTTGTGATATTTGTATGAACGAAGCTTTTACAGTTGTGGTTGTGTTCTACGGGGGGCTCCGCCCCTCCACCCCGCCGGGGGCTACGCCCCCGGCCCCCTTTGTGCCCTCTTCGTTAGTATACGTATTCATAGAATTAAAAAGGTCAACATGAAAGAGAATATCAATGCATTAATAAAAAGTTGGCGGATTTAGGTCACACGAGCTATAAAATAGTATACGATACTCGTGACCTAAGTAAGTCCATTATTACACGGCGTTTATCGCCCTCGCTACGCTCGGACGATAATTCACGCCGTGCAATAATAGACTACTTAGGTCACACGTATCGTAATGTACTATTATCATATTTATATATTTTATACATTTTGAGATGCTAATGTTGCTTGTACAATAAAAGTTTCTGTATGTAGATGTATTTACACGTAAACGAAAAATGAAACGAAAGTACCTAGGTACTATCTAAATGATTTCAATTATATAGCAATATAACCTTCAAAATAACGAATGATCTCAATAAAAGAATAACGAATAAATTGTATAGGTATAGTTTGTAAGGTCGCGCCTCTGTCTTTAATTTCGACGGTCACTCAAAATTCAGAGCAGGTTTCGAACAGGAAATAGCATTTGCGATACCTAATCCTCTTTTATATAGCTACCATAATACCAATTAAACTTTATTCCTAGAGGACGTTTTATTTCAGTAAGCCTGCCTTAAGTTTCACTTAACTAAAGTGTAAAGTTACACGGAGAGAAATAATAAGTAATAAATAATAAATAATAAAATGCACTTTATTGGCCTCGATTCGGAGTGTACCACGACTAAACTAAACTAAATGTATTCCTGTCACTTTCTAAAATAAGATTAAGAAAAGAGACAGAAAACCAACAGCTGACTTTAGTGCTGTCAAAGTGACGTTAAACGCCCAAAAACGACTTAAATAAGATGGCGTACATTATGATGGCATCTTATTTTGCGCATTGGCCTCGATTCGGAGTGTACCACGACTAAACTAAACTAAATGTATTCCTGTCACTTTCTAAAATAAGATTAAGAAAAGAGACAGAAAACCAACAGCTGACTTTAGTGCTGTCAAAGTGACGTTAAACGCCCAAAAACGACTTAAATAAGATGGCGTACATTATGATGGCATCTTATTTTGCGCATTTAACGTCACTTTGACAGCACTAAAGTGCACTAAAACTGCCTCCGTGGTCTAATGGTTAAGAGCATTGGCTCTCGACACGGAGGTCGTGGGTTCGATTCCCACGGGGGACACCTAGTGATATGTCACTTTGTGCGTTTTTCCCCAGTTGGTTAGGACTTTACAGGCTGAATCACCTGATTGTCTGAAAAGGAAAATGATTCCGTGCTTCGGATGGCACGTTAAGCCGTTGGTCCCGGCTACTATCTCTAGTGGTAGTAGTCGTTATATAAAAACCACGTCAGAGGCCGTAAGGCGGTCTGAAAAAACTCTGACACCAGGGCTCTGCCCACACGATAAGAAGAAGAAGCTGTTGGTTTTCTGTCTCTTTTCTTAATCTTATTTTAGAAAGTGACAGGAATACATTTAGTTTAGTTTAGTCGTGGTACACTCCGAATCGAGGCCATTGCCACACAAAAATACAGAATAGGACACAAAACAATAAACAGGTATTCATCAAACAGAAAAGTTTAAATAACAACAGATTTATGACATGGCTGTGTGTGAAATGAATAATTATGTTTCAACTATTCATTTCAGTAAACCTAAATAGTTTTTTTTTGTTATAAATCAAATACTGGTAAATTTCAAGTCTGATAATAATAATTTATGCTAGTACTTTGGTCAATTGTTATGTAATGTTTGCATGACACTTTAAAACTGTCCCTGTTCTGGATGTGCTGCAAGAAATATCTTTAGGTATAATCTCGCCCTTAATACATGTCTAATTTAATTGTGTTATCTGTCATTTTCTGTGTACAAAAAAGTTTTAAATAATTGTGAACCAAGTTTATGTAGTTACCCATTTTTTAAAGTCAAAGTGTCTTTATTGGCTTTATTTTTTCTCCCTGTACAAATAGGGGGAGACAGGAGTTTGCCATTTACTTACACCCCCACTGCTTTTCCCGGAGGGGTAAGCAGAGCCGAAGATTCTCTGATTTAGGCGGTTAGTTTGATGGTAAAAATAAGAGATAAAATTTGCAAAAAAAAAAAATTTTTTTTTTTCGGGTTTTGTTGACGATACCTAATACGTTGTGAAAGTTTGTGCACTGAAAAAAAAGTAACCCTGTATAAAACTGCAAACCTACTCTATCCAAATATACAGGGTGTTACAAAAATACAAATAAACATTTAAGGGGGTGGTTAAGACCATCAAACTGAACAACTTTCACTATGGGACCAATATCGAAATCGCGAAAAAAAATATCATCATCATCATCATCATACCAGCCGATAGACGTCCACTGCTGGACATTGGCCTCCCCCAAAATGAGGAGATTTGCCATAATCGCCATGATACGATGCGTTTGCGATGTTCCATACTAAACTACAGATCTACTCGAGCTAAATGTATGGGACAAAAGTTTTTTTTTCGCGATTTCGATGTTGGTCCCGTAGTGAAAGTTGTTCATTTTGATGGTCTAACTAAACCACCCCTTAAAAGTTTTCAATTTTTATTTTTACTTCTGTAACAACCTGTATGGGACAGCTGATTTTTTTTCGCGATTTCTAT
Source organism: Agonopterix subpropinquella (assembly GCA_922987775.1). Lineage (NCBI taxonomy): Eukaryota > Metazoa > Arthropoda > Insecta > Lepidoptera > Depressariidae > Agonopterix > Agonopterix subpropinquella. The sequence continues at coordinate 8,018,831 of OV277708.1, read as the reverse complement.
GTTGGTCCCGTAGACAAAGTTGTTCAGTTTGATGGTCTGATCATCTCCTTAAAAAAGTATCAGCATATTAAGAAGGACCGTAAACAGTCAATTTGAAAATGACATAATCTGATACGTTGAAACCTGCTTAGGGCTATCACAGTCCAGTGGCGCCATCATCACATTAAAAAAGATTTCTCAATAAAGAAAGCCTAAATTAAAATTTCGAATAAAAACAAAAGCGGCCGTTTTTTTCTTTTTTCAAAATTTGTATGTTATGTTAGACCTTTAAAAAACCTATAAAAGTATTCTATGAAAATAGCTTGAAGGCTTTTGTAGTTTTGATGTTGATCACTTTTTTAATTTAGGCTTTCTTTATTGTGAAATCTTTTTTAATGTGATGAGGACCACGTGCCACTGGACTGTGATAGCCCTCTTAAGTGCCTAGTACAGTTTTGCAAATTGGCATTTCATTTCGCATTACAATCTCAATGTAAATCAACCTTACAAAAAAAATTGGATTCCTTTTTTAGAGTTATCAGATTTTCACCTGAAATAACCCTCGCAATTCAGTGTTGTTTTCACAAATAATGTGAATCGTGATCATAATAACATAGCATGTCGTGTTAACACGTCGCTATTATTATACACACACGCCACCCCTCTTTGTTTGGAGGTGTCATGTAGACATGTCAAATTATCTCACACAGATAATTACATCTGAAACCCATATACATTATATTAGATACAATAGCATGGTGGAACACCAAAGAGATTATACCTCAAGGCATAGAGGAAGCCATACCATTGCAAGAATGTAAACTTTTTTGAGGTTTTTGTTTGAATGTGTGGTGTCAAGTAGTATGGACAAAAGATGACCAAGTGACATTTGCCCTTATGTTTACGGTCACTTTTCACACACACTAGCAAAAAAAAGAAGTGGACAGCCGCATAAACAAACATTTATAGTTCCGTCTCCTTCTACTATTAAAAGAACGCCATAAGATAAAAGAGACTAGCTACAATCGTAAATTGATGCGGTCTCTATGCTTTAGAATAAAGGAGATCCTTGCTCTTGGGGGCAGTGTGACAGAGAAGAAACTGAGCCATAAAAACCAGTACGAAGGAGACAAAACAAAATTACAAAAGCTTGCGGTGGCTGATCAGCTGATTGGATAATTTGGTATGTCACATTTTTTGGAGGGCTGAATCGGAAACAATTTCGAGATAAAATTGTCTCAACAACAATGTTTTCTATGACAAAGATTTTAAAATTAAAGGATTTCTGATATTTTGAATAAAATAACGTAGTTTTTTGTTAAAACGATTGACGTCATTCAACGACCAGCAATCTCCGTAGTAAACTTAAAATAACATTTAGAAATAATGCAAGTGATTTTTTTAATAGTTTCTTCCACAGGTTTCTTCATGGGGACCGCCGCCGTTCAAATGATATTCTCGTAACCATTTTTGCATCTAGAGATTACAGATAAATAAAAAGAAAATTGTATATTCTTCTTATCGTGTGGGCAGAGCCCTGGTGTCTGAGTTTTTTCAGACCGCCTTTCGGCCTCTGACGTGGTTTTTAAGTAGCGACTACTGCCATCAAAGATAGTAGCCGGGACCAACGGCTTAACGTGCCATCCGAAACACGGAATCATTTTCTTTTCAGACAATCAGGTGATTCAGCCTGCATCGTATATTGATCAAAATCGAAAAGAAATTGAAATCAGATTCTTTAAATTATATCTACTACCATAGATTTAAATATGCTACATGCTACTTACTACCTACCCGTAAAAATATAAAATCAATGCCAAAAAACTTGACATACTGAATTATATTCACCACGATGCCAAGTCTGACTCGATGACCTATAGAAGAAGAAAAAACAATCGTCATAGTCAAATGCCTCCTTTCACGAATACTTAAAATTGTTCATCTATTTTTAACATTTTATATAAAAAAAATATTATTATCGCTTTGTGCTACTGAATAAAGCAAAAAATTAAAATTAAAATTTTCGTTTTAATTTTAAGAATTAAAACAAAAAGTCTCAGTCACGTGACCTCTGAAGCTACAAGTATAATATACAAGGAATATTAATTAGCTAAACTGGGTTAAGCTTGTAGTTCAGGTACATTTGGTACCAACTGCATGGTTGTTTAATTTAGTTCTGGTTAACTAGGTTTGTGTTGTGCAGTCTAGTCGTAATTAGTGCAAGACAGATTATCGTGCTGTTGTAATATCACTGTCACATATCTTGAACAGTTAATGGGTTTGTAACTATAATGCTATGCTTTAAGGTTGACTTTCCTGCGTGAAAACGAGACCGACATTGAAGGATCAGCAAGTTGAAGTAATAGAATCTATTAATATAACAGAAGTGTGTCGTATTTTGTACATCTATCTATACTAATATTATAAAGAGGAAAGATTTGATTTTTTGTTTGTTTGATTGTTTGTATGTATGTAATGAATAGGCTCCGAAACTACTGGACCAATCTGAATAATTCTTTCACCATTAGAATGCTACATTATCCGTGATGAAAATAGGCTAAAAAACGGCCAAGTGTGTGTCGGGAAGATTCAAAGGCAGTACGAAGTTCACCGCGGTCCTCTAGTTGAAGATATTTACAAAAAGAGTTATGATATTGTTTTTAGGTGTCTTACACTCAGTTGCAGAAACGCTCATTAGAGTTAATCCTCAATTAAATCTCTTGCTAGCTTTTAGTATGTCAACATAAACTCGATGATTATTTGAATGACCAAAATGTCTGGTCTTGACAATTTTACACTATGTAATGCAATATTGTATTTTAATTGTACTTTGTACATTTTGTTTTGTTTAAAAGATGTGTGTTGTAGAGTTTCTGGCCGCATCTTCTCTCAACGGAACACCTTCCGACGCGGTGGTAGAGTCAAAAAATGACGTCAAAAAGCTATCTATATGATATTATTTTGAATAAAAAAATTTTGAATTTTGAATTTTTGAAAACAAGACAAAAATTGACAGCAAGATATTTAATGGAGGATTAAGTTTAATGAGCGTTTCTGCAACTGAATGTTTGACTTTAAACCACCAATTTGTCGGTCGGAAGTCGAACTCGCCGCGCACCGAGGTTTCCGTATCACCATAATTATAATAAAAATCAAGTTTCTTTCGGTATTCTTAGCGCAAGCTTGACCGTTTTTTATTATTTGTCTTGCTATAAAGAATGCTTAATAATCACACTAAGTTTGACGTTTGCATGTAGGTATTGTCATTGAAACAAAAAAAAACTATTTGAAAAAAACAAAACAAATTTCTTTCTTTTTTTATTATAGGTATTCTTGATTGAGAAATCTTAAATTTTGTGGTGATGGCACCACTGAGCGGAGCAAAACGTCTTGAGTTACGAAACACGTAGTGTAAATGTACCTAGAACGACGTGATAAGCAATAAAAGTTGTTTCAAACAATAGTTTGCAAAGTTAAATGTCTTCAAGTAAGCAGCTCCGCATTTTAAAATTTTCAATTTTCTTTAATATCGCGTAACAGCCAGTAACAAAATCCATCTAAAAGCAGTTTCGAAGATCAAATACTGAAAGTATATTAAAGACTGACGGGATTGGATGGGTAATTTCAGGGTTCCGTAGTCAAACAAGGAATCCTTTTACTTTCGTCTATTCTGTATATCTGCACTGAAAAAAATTATACCCAAACTTTAGACAAAAATAGCTAAACAATTGGCTATTTATAACCCAATGTTTGGTTATGTACAAAACAGTTCGGTTGTCACTATAGCAACTAAAGTTTGGGTATGTTAACAAAACAATTTTTTTCAGTGTGTCTGTATGCCCTCAATTACTCAGTCATTTATGCACCTATTGAATTGAAATTTGCCATAAAGACAGATAACAGTGTAATACAAAATCAGAAATGAGGTATTTATGAAGAAACCCATTTTTTTTTAACATCGCGAGGAAACCGGCATGCTTCAATTTCGAGGCATGTATTGTACCTACTGTCCATTACAAGTGGCGACGGGCTTACTCCCCGTCACATTGGACAGAGTTTCGGTACTACTAGTGAAACGTGGATGTTCTGAAGTTTCAGAATATCTCAGACTAACCCCTCGGGGAATATAGTCGTGAGCATATGCTTATGCTTATGCCCATTTCGTCCCCCTTTTCGTTGTACGGGAACAAACACAAAGGCCCATACAACGAAAAGGGGGTTGGAAGAAAATAGTTTTTATAATAAATCGCGTAAGGTGTCGTTGGATATGTAAACTGAAAAAAAAAATTGTTTATTTCAACCAACATCATGAATCCATATGAGCCTGTTAACATCATGACTTCTCCGACTAAGAGAACTTTGTTAAACGAATTCGGCTTGTTGTTACAACTAACCATCTTTTGTTTTTAGTAAACAATAATAACGTCATTTCAATCAATTTGGTGTGATCTTAGTAGGCTCGCATTTTTTTCAGTGTATTGTTAAATGGAACAAAACTCCTATAGAAACTTAATTTTTATAATGCTTCTATCTTGAGATATCTGCGCTCAAAGTCAAAAATAGACCCCCCCCCCTTTCTAACTTCTAAAATATTGGAGTACAAAATCCGTAAATTTTCCAAAACGTAGCTTTTCGTAGGTTCTCTCAATGAAAATTATAACGGATGGTGTAGCGCAACCAGTTTCGGAAAAAATCTTGAAACAAAGATAAATTTTCTAGTAACACACTAGAACTGGGTACTACACTAAATTAGAACTAATAAACTAATCTAAACTATTATAAAACTGTAACAGAAGTGTGTCTGTACATTGATGATATTTACAAAAAAAGGATACGATATGGTATTTAGATAGGACTCCAAATTACAGATTTTTGAATTTTTTGTCTGTTTGTTTGTTTGTTTGTTCGAGCATTACGTATAAATTACTGCACCGATTTGGATAAAATTTTTTGCTTTTAAAAGCGTATGACTATACTTAATAACAGGCCAAGTGCGTGTCGGACCAAGCGCAGGATAGGGTTCCGTAGTTGCCCGTCACAATATAATATGGACTTATCAGGAGGATTTTTGCTTTATACTACGATTTAACGACTAATAAAGTCTAAAAAGTACATTTTATTATTTGGTCGACTATTACTCGTAAACTTGTAAAGCCTAATTAGCAGTGATAGTTTTCCATTGCTTTAAAGCTTAATATTTCACTAATGGATTCCTAAATCGAAAAATAGTTTTCCCACACTCATAATATTTTTAAAAGACCAATCAAACGATACCCCATACCATGGGGTAGACTTATACGTTACGTATTTTACCACTTTGTCGGCGTAATTAATATGTACATCCATGCCAAATTACAGCTTTCTAGTACTAAGCGTCTATGAGCTAAGCCGCGGACGGACGGACAGACGGACGGACGGACATGGCAAAACTATAAGGGTTCCTTGTTGACTTCGGAACCCTAAAAACTGGTATAATGTATTTTATCATATACACTACTATGATGCGAGCCGGTGCGGACAAAGCCGCGGGCAGAATCTTTATCAATAATACTGAACAATACTTCCTAAGTACGAATGCGAAAAACCTCCGCCTCGTGAATCGTTGCATACAATCGAGTACCCATCACTACGCCACGAGGGTCTTATTATCAATCAGCGTAAATAAGTCTTTAGATAATAAACTACGGTTAAAACATGTAAGTCCGTGATATATGAACCAAATTCGTGGCCAGTGCCGACCGCCGCGCCGCTCATATCTTTCTGCACAATAAAGTTTCGTCCTAATTCGCCAGGAATATAGGATTAAATGGTTCGTTGGAATTAAGTTATTCTTTTTAAGAGTGGAAGTCTTTTTGTTTTTTGTTAAATTATAAACCGCTAGTTTTTAATTCCTAATATAACTTTACGGGTGTATTCAGACCGTGTCTTATATTAGTATCAATTTTCCCTTAGGAACATGGGTTGAAAAACGAGAATTCTTTTTGGACCTGTCATAGAAAATCGATCGGCCAAACCGCACTTTTGTATGGAAGGACCAACATTATTTCTTGTTTTTGACCCATATTCCTCAGGGGAAATTGCTTAGATTAATGGTCTAATCTAAATACACCCTTAAAGTTATGTTAGTAATTAAAAACTAGTGGTGTATACAGGGTGTAACAAAACACCCTAGTAATACTTAAGGGGGTGCTTCAGAACATCAAACTGAAAAACTTTCACTATGGAAACAACATAGAGAAAAAAATTAAAAAATCTGCTGTCCCATACATTTTAGTCGAGTCGGTCGGTACTGCAGTTTTGTATTGGAAAGCGGATTTTTAAATTTTTTCTCGATGTTGGCTCCATAGTGAAAGTTGTTCAGTTTGATGATCTAAAGCACCCCCTTAAGTATTACTAGGGTGTTTTGTTACACCCTGTAGAGGCACTTGTTGGCTGATTGATAGGTACTTCGTCGATTGTACCATTAATTATTCCATCTATCTATATCTATACTAATATTATAAAGAGGAAAGATTTGTATTCTTGTGTGTGTGTATGTTTGTAATGAATAAACTCAAATACTACTGTGCCGATTTCAAAAATTCTTTCACCATTAGAAAGCTACATTCACCCTGAGTAACATAGGCTATATTTATTGCTAGAAAAGATTAGACGTCCACTCGTGCGAAGCCGGGACGAGCCGCTAGTGTAATATAGCTTTGTTTTTCGGTCGAAATCAAAGAAATGACCCGTCCCATCCCGTAACCGATCTTGGAAACGATAGGTACAATCGGAAACTTAGACAATAGTCCCACTGGTCAAGACTTTGGATGGGTGACCGTTTTAGTGCTATTTCGAAAGGCACATCCGGATAGATCGTTAGTGTTTGGTATACCTATTCGTCAGAGGTCTATTAAAACGATTTGGAAACTCTCTGACAGGAAGGTTGACCATTAACTTGTCACCACCGATCCGCACTGGTCCCGCGTGGTGAAGTATGACCCTACCATTCACCCTTAATCATGAGAAGAGGTCTTTGCCCTATATTGGAATCATTGATTCCGCTATAGAGCTATAAGGCTTAGGAGCCTATTGAGGCATTAACATAACTTACATTATTTTAATATTTCAAACAGTACGCCGATATTTTGTTCTGTGATATCATTTATGCAATGCAAATAAAATTATCCTTGTAGAAAACGACCAATTGTCTCTACCTACTCCAATGGGACGTAATATAATGTAAGGTAAATAGGCCAAACTGACCAAGATAGCTGTTAATTTTTTTTTAAATATAACAACAGTATAACAACATATAACAACAGTAAGTATACTGTTGTTAAAAGTTCCTCATGTTGTTGTTTTGTTAATGAAAGTAGCCGAAAATTATAAGTTAAATAAATATCTAGGAGATTGTGACACGTCCCATTTAAAATACCAGAATCTATCCCGGACTTGTATAATGATGACTAGACAACGATATAGAAATCATAATTTTATGGATACAAACATCCATGATAATTCATATTAATCATACAAATATTTGTCCTTAACGGATTCGAACCCGAGACCCTTGGCACACCAGCCCAGTTCACTACCGACTGAGCTATCGAGCCATCGAAGGTTAAAAGTACATCGTCAACCAAAATCAACGAAAATAAAGGATTCTATTCTATTCATGCCGTATCATGCAACATTTCCATTACAAAATTACACTCTAACATTTTTAATTAACTTATTTCTACCCAAAGTAAGTTCCACGCTGCATCCAAGCCCAAGTCAAGCAAACATGAATTATAGAACATTTCATGCTCACATTCATTCCCACGTGACACTCGTAAGTCATGAAACACATATTGCACGTTACGTGCTTGGAATAAGAATCATTATCCTCTGCATTCCTATTTTTCAAGTTGCATTTTCGAAGTGGTCCGGCTGAGTGTGAGATTGTAAAAGACTAGGCAATACTGTGCGACTTTTTATTAATGCATTTTCTTTGTTTGAGGACTTTTGTCAGAACTCTTATACCGACATCATAAAGGCGAAAATGACTGCAGGTAGGGGACTTCGTAAAAAGGAGTTTAGAAGAGTGTGTCTGCTATGTTATTGTTGTGTTTTTATTTTGGGATTCACTATTCATAACGCTTGCTTGGTGCAATCAGACATTTGATTAATAGAGTTTAAAGTTATACCAGTTGGACTGACTTTTCAGTATGTTAAATTACATTATCGATTTCAGGTTTGCTTCCATAGTAAACATTTTTCAGTTTGATGGTCTGTTGGTTACACAGATTTGGAAAGTGTTTTAAAAAACAAATAATAGAAGTTCAGTTTATATTAGTTTAATTGAATTCCGTAAAACGTTGGCCCTATATTATAGACCTCATTAACTTCATGGTCAATAAACTCAAGTAGTTAAAGCAATGTTAATTCCAAACCCGAAATAGAAACAAAACAAGTGAAACTTAGTTAATGACGCTCGTTAAAACTATACCTTCACGCATACTGAACAACAGCTCTTTGAAACTCTCAGAATAACGTAACGACCAGAATTATTTGAGCTGTGAAACGCTGAAAATAGTAGTGAAATGCAGGCTAGCTGCATATTGAGGCGGGCGGACGCAAGTCAAGCGAGATTGGACGGCTGTGTTAGTGCATAGAGGAAGAAATTGCCTTAGAAGAGATGGAATTGTTTCATAGAATGGTGTAAACAGAGATATTTACCTATACAACGTGTTAATGAATAAGCGCAAAACCTCATACACCCCAACTGATTTATAACAAAATAATTAGATTGAAACAATAATTTCATTATTTTGATACTTAAAATTTAAAGTTATTCGCATTTTAAGTTTTGAGGCAAAAATGATTTTTTTATCATTTCAGCAATGAATGAAAGCGCTAATACATTATAAAACATTGATACATTTTAAAAATCTTGTTTTGGTAGTAATTAGGGTGAGTGTGCCCGTGTGATGGGTTGGGATTGAGTTCAGTAAATTTTAAAGAGCTTTGGCGAATTTGGACCCAGCCATTTTTACGAAAACTAAAAGCCCTTCAGGACGGCGATCATTATTATTATAAACAGAAAAAATTAAGGCATTTTAAAAAAAAAACTTCCTCATCTCTAGAAGTCCGGGTTCAAAAGTAGAAATTACTAGTAAAATAGACAAATCATCCAAAAAACAGTAGCAAAACGCAACCATGACAGCTATTTTCATCTAATATTATCACTGAGGTAGTTTTTGGACGTTACGGAACGTATTTGGCTTTATTGAACTGATAGTGCGTGTGATTACGTTTGATTCCATTATCATAATATTGTACGGTTATCGTGAATTTTCATTAAGACAAACACAATGAATGCGTAGAAGATTGAGTGGGCTATCTAATAAGACAGATTATGAGTTTCACACACTTGATACAAAAGGTATCATAAGGAGAAATACCTTTTCTCCAACTTCTACAGATTACAACCAATTTTGTTAGTTTTGTTTCACTCTATACGTATTACTAAGTTTCATTCATGTATGGGACCTATATGTCTGGGTTTCACATTATATGGCCTTCCGCCAAACTTCTTTACAAATTAATTATTTAATATTTTGAAAAAAATTACCTATGTTGAAACCATGATAATTCGATTCTGCTCTTGATTCTAAACAAACTACTTTCTAGTTTTGCGTTAATTCATTAACACGTTGTCTTTTCGACTTAAGTGGTAGCAAAAAGTGTACCATATTTTTTCTTGAATAATCAGTATGGCCCATTCCTAAAGTCATAGCGTAGACAATTGCATCACTTTAATGGGTAAATGTAGTCATGGTACTGAACAACTTTCCCACAGGAATAATGTGAAATTCGCAAAAAAAAAAACAATCAGCTGATTGTATTGTTACGAGCGACGGGTTCCGGGATCGGAGTGAAACGCTGAGTCCAATTTTACAGAGTTTATTTGGGATACACTTACAAACGGTCCACCTCGCAGAGGTTCCCCTATACGGTTCACTTCACCGGGTCCTCCTCGCAGGGATTCCCCGTGCACCACTTACTGTCACTGTTCACAGTCCACTACGTCACTACTGTGACGACACGACACGCGTCACGGCTATGACGTCACGACGTACGACACTATGACGTCTCGCACTACACTGACACTATGACGTCACGTACTACACCGACACTATGACGTCACGCTCTACACTGACACTAGTCTACTCACTGTTCCACTCTTAGCACTTTTCTCTTCACTAGTACTTTTCCACTTTTACTTTTCTTCCTTTTGTTTCGCACTGTTCACTGTTAAATCAAATACTGCCGCCAGTCGAAATTCGCCGCCTTTTTATATCCCGCAGAACATTCCGGAATACCCCTTTTTCGATCTTCTTTTCTTTACTCGTTTGTTTTCCTCCAGATAGTTCTAACCCCGCGTTCCTTTTTCGAAACCGATCGAAGACACGCCCACTTTTCTGGTTCTTTTCAAATATTCGTAATTTCGCCTCCTTTCTCGAAGTTCCTAGACACGTTCACCTTTTTGTCCCTTTTTAAATATTCCTTCTCTCTCTTCCTTCTAGAACATTTTTAAAAACACTAAAATCTAGAAATATTTTTGGCGCGGATCGGATTCGAACCGTCACCCCCCAGCATGGGAGGCGGACCCTTAGACCGTAAGACCACGGCGATTGTTAATACACCCTCCGAATTTTTGAATGCCTTCTTACGTCTAACGTTTGACAGCGTTCGTGACACTGCCCCTCCCTTAGTTCTGCTCGTCCCGAGCATCATTAGTGCCGAAATATCGAGCTAATCGATCCACGTGCACTATCTTCAACGGGCTCCTTGGCGATCGTCGAATTCGATAGGTGACGTCATTTATCCTGGTCACTACCTCATACGGTCCTTCCCAACTTGCCTGCAACTTCGGACTCTTCCCTTTCCTTCGAACTGGATTATGCAGCCAAACTGATGTTCCTTCCTCAAACCCAGCATAGTTCGCCTTTCGGTCATATCGTGTCTTTGAACGGTCACTTGAGTTTTGACCTGCTTCTCGAAGTTGTTCATAAATGTCGACCATTTTCTCCCGCAGTTCGCTCACATAGTCACTGATACTCTTAGGAGTGCCTGGTGCGCATCCTGATAGCAAATCTGCTGGAAGTTTCAACTCTCTCCCGAAGTTTGCTATTGCTGGAGTTGCCGAAGTACTCTCATGAACAGCGGTTCGATAGGCCAACAGGAAAAGAGGTATGTACTCGTCCCAGTTATCTTGATGATTATCGACGACCTTCGCAAGATGCCGTTCCAAAGTTTGATTGAACCGCTCCACCATGCCGTCAGACTGCGGGTGATAAGGAGTAGTCCGGGTCTTATGGATTCCGAAAATTTTGCAAACTTCCTGGAACAACTGTGACTCAAAGTTCCTGCCTTGATCACTGTGCATTTCCAGCGGAACCCCAAACCGGCAGAAAACTTCATTCACCAACTTGGTAGCCACAGTGACCGCTTCCTGATTTGGAATAGCAAATACTTCTGGCCACTTTGTGAAATAATCCATTACCACAAGTATATACCGGTTCCCCGATTTAGTGACTGGAAATGGTCCCGCAACATCCAAAGCGATTCGCTCCCAAGGCGCCCCAACATTATAAATTTTCATTGCTGCCCTGCTCCTCGTATGAGGTCCCTTTACAGCTGCGCAGACTGTACACTTGCGGCACCAATCTTCCACATCGTCTCTGCAATGCAACCAGTAAAATCTTTCCTTTACTTTCTCCAAGGTTTTCTTTACACCCAAATGCCCTCCGGAAGTTCCATCATGAAAAACTCTCAGAATTTCTTTCACCTTAGCTTGCGGGACCACCAACTGCAGATACGAGTCTTTTCCATCCGATGTCTCCCATTTTCTACAGAGTAATCCGTTATGCATGATGAGGCTCTTCCACTGAGCCCAAAGTCCCTTCGTGACTGCTCCGTACTTTGCCACTTCGCTCCACTGAGGCTTAGAACCATCACTCTTTAACCAGTTCAGGATTGGCCCGACTCCTGAGTCCTTTTCCTGTTCGCGACGCATTGCCTCGTTTCCCCACTCATCGTTGATGGCATCAGTTCTAATAACCTTGAGTGAAACTGTTTCCTTCCCTTCTTGCTTGCTGCAATGCTTACAATCTTCTGGACATGGTCTTCTTGACAGTGCGTCTGCATTGGAGTGAACTCTTCCACTTCGATGCTCTACTTCAAAGTTGAATTCCTGTAGTTGCTCCAACCATCTTGCAACTTGACCTTCCGGGTTCTTAAATTGGAGTAACCATTTCAGCGCAGCGTGGTCTGTCCTGACTAAAAATTTACGTCCCAGCAGATACTTCTTGAAGTGTTGTACAGTCTTCACCACGGCCAATAATTCTCGTCTGGTAACACAGTAGTTCCTCTCAGGTCTAGATAATGACTTACTGAAGTAGGCTATTACAGTTTCCTTTTCACCATGTCGCTGCGAGAGCACACCTCCAATCCCGATGTTACTGGCGTCTGCGTCTACAACAAATTCACCCTGGACATCGGGATATCCAAGAATTGGTGCCTTACTCAGACGTTCCTTTAACTCCATAAAAGCCTCTTTACATTCTGAATCCCATGTGAACGTCCTCTTTTCCTCCGTAAGTCGATGTAGCGGCTTTGCGATGTCCGAAAACCCTTTCACGAAACGACGATAGTAAGAGCAGAGTCCAAGAAAAGCTCTAACTTGTGTCTTATCTTTTGGTGTTGGCCACTCCCTCACAGCAGCAGTTTTGGCAGGATCGGTCTCGACTCCTCTCTCAGAGATTACATGTCCAAGGTAATTGACCTGTCGTTTGAAGAAAGAACATTTTTTTGGACTCAATTTAAGATTGGCTCCACGTAGTCTCTCGAAGACTTTCTCCAACTTTTTCAGGTGGTCATCAAAGTCTCGCCCAACAATGATGATGTCGTCCAGGTAGACAAGACACGTGTCCCCCAGAATTCCAGCTAGGACATGTTCCATCAATCTCTCGAAAGTCGCAGGGGCGTTACTCAATCCAAATGGCATTACCTTGAACTGCCACAGACCTTTCCCGGTGGAAAACGCGGTTTTCTCCTTGTCTTTAGGGTCTACGTCCACTTGCCAGTACCCACTTTTCAGATCGAGCGTTGAAAACCATTTCATTCCATTCAAAGTGTCTAAGGTGTCGTCGATCCTTGGCAAGGGGTAGCTGTCTTTCTTCGTTACTTCATTCAGCTGCCGATAATCCACACAAAATCTCGTTGAGCCGTCCTTTTTCTTGACGAGAACTACAGGTGAACACCAGGGACTTGATGAAGGTTCGATGATGTTATTCCTTCTCATGTCCTCTATCATTCCCTCCACTTCCTTCTCACGAGCAAACGGAATGCGCCTAGGTCGTTGCTTGATTGGCGCTACATCTCCCGTATTAATCGTGTGCCTCACCAAGTCCGTTCTACCAATATCTGCGTCGTTCTGGGAGAACAGGTCTGAAAAACGCCGCAGCAAGTCCTTCGCTTTCACAGCCTGTAGCTTGGTCAGGTCCTTGCTGGAGTCTTCCATAACTTTGGATACTACATCCTCCTCAGCCTTATGTTTCCTAGGAGGATTTTCCACACATTGTCGCAACCATAAAACTTCCTCACAGTGACCAACAACCTCCCCCTTCTCAATCGTCAGATCCACATCTCCAACGTTAAGTATCGGGATTGAGGTAGATGAAACTGATCCAACAACTGTCCTTGCCGGAATCCAAGAAGTTTCAGTTTTAACTTTCTCTATCACAGCACATCTCCGTGGTAATCTCCCATCGTTACTCTTGGGCAAAACGACAGGTACCAAGGTCTGTGATCTAGGTTTGAGAACTGTTCTTCTCACACAGTAGACCTTTCCCGACGATCCACCTTTCATCGGAACCTCCTCTGTGTTACACCGTAGCACTCCGTTTTTCATGTCTATACTGCACTGGTGATTTTGTAAGAAATCTAAGCCAATGATGCAATCGTCCACTATTTCAGCTACAATCACCTCATGTTTGAAAGGAGTTTCCCCGATCTTAATTGAAACTCCCAACTCCCCGTTGACAGGTATGCGCTGGCCGGTAGCTGTTGTTAACTGCAGGTTGGTTTGTTGCAGAAGTCGTTTCTGATAACTTTCCATCTCGTTTATCAGTCGAGTATTGATCACTGTTCTCGAAGCTCCGGTATCCAAAGTTAGTTGACAGACTCTACCATTGACCTCTCCTTCGACTAACAGACTATTTCCGTCTGATGTCTGTTTGACTCTTATGGTTGGGGTTGCAACATAACCGGCCAGCGCCCACCCCGCAGCCCTGGCTGGTTTTAGTTTTCCTGCTGCTCATCAGTCGAGACTCCTATATCCCGACGACCTGTGCGCTTCGGGCAGGAGCTGCGAATATGCCCTCGTTCACCACACTCGTAGCACACAAAACCGACGCTTCGATTCCTTGGCGGTGAGGCTCTAGTCACAAAAATCTCCCTGAGGCGAGCGGAACGAGAATCTTGTCGTACGGCCTCCACCTCCAATGCATGGGCAACAGCGTCCCTGAGAGTGCTATGGTGCCCAAGTCGCACGGCAGCTCGCACCTCCGGGTCCCGTATCCCATCCGTAAAGGCCTGCAGGAGCATGTCATCGATGGCTGCTGGTGATGACTGAAAAGCCTTTCGTACGAGCTTCTCCACTTCCACAGACCATTGTTGCAGACTCTCGTTAGCATGTTGGTTACGTTCCTTCAATCGCGCCCGATACATGTGTTCGAGATGCCCGTCGCCGAATCTAGCCTCCAGAGCTCCGAAAAGCTTGTCGAACGTCAAATTTTCACCAGCACCAACAGCTTCCAGCACAGTGAGAGCCTGTCCCTGGAGTGCTAATGTCAACGCAGACTGCGCCTCTTCTTTGCCCCAGCCGTTAACTTTCATCGCTGTCTCAAATTGTAGCTTGAAGGCGGGCCATGACGTCAGTCCATCGTAAACCGGAGTCTTGACACCTTTCGGTTGAATGGGTGAGTCAAAAACAGCAGCGACACGACTATGAGATCTGCTCTGCTCAACCTCTCGCCGGATCTTGGCGAACTCACCCTCTACACGATCCAGCCTCCCTCCGAACTCACCCTTCACATGATCCAACCTCCCTTCGAGCTCTCCCTTCACACGATCCAACCTCCCTTCTACGGCTTCGACTCTCTCTACTGCCTGTTGCAAGCCTTTCGTAATATCTTTATGAAGCGCTTCCTGCATTGTGCGCATTTGGTCTTCCTGCCGGCGTGCCTGTTCTTCCTGGCGTAGAACCTGTTCCTTCATCATGCGAGCCTGTTCCTCCTGGCGGCGAGCTTGCTCTTCTTTCATTGCGCGCAGTTCGTGAACCTGTTCCTCCTGCCGGCGAGCCTGTTCCTCCTGGCGGCGAGCTTGCTCTTCTTTCATTGCGCGCAGTTCGTGAACCTGTTCCTCCTGCCGGCGAGCCTGCGCCTCCTGGCAGCGAGCCTGCTCCTCTTTCAGTGCGCGCAGCTGTTCCTCCATCATACGCTGAATTTGACAGAGGAAATTTCCTGGGTTCTGCTCCGGAGTGCGCTGCACTTCACCCCCCTCAGGTCTTCTCTCCGGGGTTCGCTGCACCTCAGTTACAGGGGCCGCACCTTCCTGCCGCGCTTCCAACATAGCCCGGGTGGTGACTCCCTTTAACTCTTTTGGCACCAGCGGCATCTTACTCCAATCCCACACTTCTGACACCAAATGTTACGAGCGACGGGTTCCGGGATCGGAGTGAAACGCTAAGTCCAATTTTACAGAGTTTATTTGGGATACACTTACAAACGGTCCACCTCGCAGAGGTTCCCCTATACGGTTCACTTCACCGGGTCCTCCTCGCAGGGATTCCCCGTGCACCACTTACTGTCACTGTTCACAGTCCACTACGTCACTACTGTGACGACACGACACGCGTCACGGCTATGACGTCACGACGTACGACACTATGACGTCTCGCACTACACTGACACTATGACGTCACGTACTACACCGACACTATGACGTCACGCTCTACACTGACACTAGTCTACTCACTGTTCCACTCTTAGCACTTTTCTCTTCACTAGTACTTTTCCACTTTTACTTTTCTTGTTTCTTGTTTCGCACTGTTCACTGTTAAATCAAATACTGCCGCCAGTCGAAATTCGCCGCCTTTTTATATCCCGCAGAACATTCCGGAATACCCCTTTTTCGATCTTCTTTTCTTTACTCGTTTGTTTTCCTCCAGATAGTTCTAACCCCGCGTTCCTTTTCGAAACCGATCGAAGACACGCCCACTTTTCTGGTTCTTTTCAAATATTCGTAATTTCGCCTCCTTTCTCGAAGTTCCTAGGCACGTTCACCTTTTTGTCCCTTTTTAAATATTCCTTCTCTCTCTTCCTTCTAGAACATTTTTAAAAACACTAAAATCTAGAAATATTTTTGGCGCGGATCGGATTCGAACCGTCACCCCCCAGCATGGGAGGCGGACCCTTAGACCGTAAGACCACGGCGATTGTTAATACACCCTCCGAATTTTTGAATGCCTTCTTACGTCTAACGTTTGACAGCGTTCGTGACAGTATATTTATTGAAAGATTGAAAGTTGTTTAGTATTATGGGTAGAATCATCTCGTAAAGAAAGGTTTACTCTTTATTTTTATGAAATACTGCTCACCTTACATCCTCAGTTTTCCTAATTCATTCGCTACCCGCTACCTTTCTTATTATTTAACATTTCAAATTAATGATTATTAATTCATTTATTTTCATTGTAAAATCCTTTAAACCAGAGGCATTCTTTATGAGGCAGACGCAATGAGAGGTTGAATCTGCTGTAGCAGTTTCTGCATATAAAGAACCGGTAGATCACCAAAAAGGTGGGTTCTGGCACCTGTCTCGGGAAGACCATATTTTAGCCTATAGTCGGCTTTCAGAGGTATTTGTCAGTTGAACTTGTAAAATGATTTCATTCATAAGGCGTTCCTGTTGACCGACATTATTTAGTAGCTTATGGGTGTCTATTAAATATATGGCCAGAGCCTTATTAAAGGTTGCAGTTTTTCCATTTAACATAATAAATTAATGCATTGTTTTTCGTTCAATCATTTTCTGTCATTTGAACACATTACCATTAAGTTCGTCCAAGATATAGCATGGTGATTTTGACAGGCGGTTTTAGAGATTCCATTTTACTTTTTAAAGCTGTTTGGGCCGTCAAAGCTTTATAAATTACTAGCTTTTGCCCGCGACTTTGTCCGCAAATTTGGAAAACCCCAAGTATTCTATGTAACTTCTAATATCTCCAAGAATATGTGTACAAAGTTTCATGATGATCGGCTAAGTAGTTTTCGCGTGAAAGCCTAACAAACAAACTTAGATTCACATTTATAATATTTAGGGATAATACACTAAAGATATACAAGACTCATTAACATTTAACATAAAATTAAAGGTTTTACTACTCAAGCATTTTCAGAAAGTAAAATAATCGCTCTAAAACAATTTCTCAAAATTACCAAGCTATCTTAGACGCACTATAGCATTGTTACATTCATACTTAACACAATTTATTTTTACTTAAATAATCGTAAATCAATCTTTACTCTGAATAGTAAAAAAAAGGTCTGAAAGGTCGGAAAGGAAAAGAGTCAAAATTATTTAAATCCCAAAATATAACCAACTTAAACTAATGCAAATCTCTCATAAACCAGACCCCAGGTCTAAGTAGGTACTATGCGAAATGGGGTCGTCTCCTGAGTTATCGCGATGACCCGGGTTCTAATAATACTTTCTGAAGCCAGTGTAGCAAAGGCTGTTGTAATGTGTCTCCGTAGATAGTGCTACGGTGCTACGAGATTGCTACGGTGCTACGCCGGTATGTGGGATTGCATGATTATAAATAAATAGTACTTATACTGTACTGCCATCAACATTTTTGTATTTTTTAGGTTTAATCTAGATCGTAATCTGTAATCCGTAATAGTATTATCATTTTTCCGTTTTTTTTATAAGAAAAGTGCATAATTGCAGTTTTTATATCTCAAAAAGTTGAAGTTTTTTAAGTGCTAAACACCTAAAAAACTTAACCGTCGATTTGCTTAGTTAAATATGAATTGGTTTTATATTATTAGGTAGTAATTATAGTACTTTGTGCTATTAGTTTCTTTGTTTAGTTATTCTTGAAATCAACAAAAAAACAGAAATGTTTATTTATTGAGTACGACGTATAAACTCGAACCAATAACTTGCCACAAAATGCTTTTCATTATCTATTAATCGTTAAAAAAAACTAACAAGAAAATTTGCTAGATTTGCATATTGCCTAAACGGCGACAGACTGCAGCATCAAGTTTTAATTTATGTTTTTCTGTTTCTACATACATACATAAACTGTCGACCGTAATCCTCTTTCGGGGTGGTCAGAAACATTGCTACAACTGTAGTTGTAGCAATGTTCACATTTAGCAATTTAAGTTTCAGGATGGAATGACGTATCAAGTGGCTCGCTTTTTGTCTGCTTAAACACTGCGTAAGAAACCTTTAATCCCTTAGTCGCCTCGTACGAAAATACATTACTGTTTCATCTCCTATATCGAGTAACACCTTGAAGGCATTTCAAAGTGACCTCAAACCATCCTAAGATTTATGAATTTGTTTAACGTCCAACAAGACGTAGGTGCCGACTATTTATTGCTAAATGGGCCCATAACGTTTAAATCTGCGGACAAGACAACGCTCATAAACTGCTAAATAAAAATCCATTGCAAGCGAGAAATGTGAATGCTAGAAATTTTTCTAAGCTCTCTTTTAAATCGTGCTTTGAAATCGTTCGCTAAAAATGAATTTTCAAAAAAAGGAATGATTCTTTTTGTAGTGTTCTATTAGCCCAGTCATTTTACGGTTTGAGCCGGGACTAATTACTAATATTGAAGAGCCAATTTGAGCTTAAGAATGAACCAAAATTAAAAAAAAATTAGGTCAGCAACAGTTCCAATTTTAAAATATAGATATTATCTCGTTCTAAAAAAACCTGATGATAATTTTTTTGTGCACATATTTAAGGCTTTACCATCATACATACTTCAAACATGGTGTAAATATTTTTGTCTACTTAGAAAGTTTTGAAAAATACATTCGTATTTTCTAATGAATACATAATTTTTTAAATTTTAATGCCTATTTTATTGATCAAAAATAATGTATATTGTTAAATCTAATTCAAATGAGGGCATTGGTATTAATATTATTAATTTAAAAGCCTTCTGGGACACACAATTTTGATCTCTATGTTGCGTAGCAAATTTTTTTTTAATTTGGTTTAGGATACTATTTTTGTCACTAAATGGTGCCGGTTACAGTTTAAAAGTCCAATTAGTAATTACTCCCTACCCCGCCTAACAAAACTCCGTAAAATGACTGGCCTATATACCAAAATTGGCAAAATTGATTTACGAAATCACCTCTGTGTAAGTTTGTTGCTCTATCACATGCGTTTTTCTCACTGGTACACATATAGGATTCTGAAATTTATATTTTACTTGTGTACTTGCCGCTTTCGAATCGGGCTCTAGCTGCAGCTGCTGGCAGATTTTCAGGGGTAAATTTTCAGGGGGGGGTGGTGATGAAACTGAAAAATGTTTACTATGGGAGCAAATTTGAAATCGCAAAAATAATCTTCTGTTTAGTAAGGAACAGCCTGCGGAACTGCAGATTTTATTGCGATTTCAAGTTTACGCTCATTGTAAATGTTTTTACGTTTGATCACCTAAACCATGCCTGAAAGAGAGACTGGGCGAAAGTGGTATATGAACTAATAGCAATATGTTTCGGTGTTTGTGTTGGGAAACCTCAACTACACCCTTGTGCAAAGGGGCATTAAAATCTGACCCGGCAGTTTTGGGAAAAATAATACTTTTATACTAACCTAACCTCTTCCATGAGAAGTGGTGCCCGTTGTGCATTTTAATGCCCCTTTGCACAATGGTGTAGTTGAGGTCTCCCAACACAAACACCGAAACCGTATTGGAAACATAGACCACTTCCCATACACATTTGCCCAGTCTCCTTTAGCTGATGATTTTAAAATCACGCAGTATAGGCACGACCATTATAGTGCCGCCAAGACTCTGCTTGAATAATATTTTACAGTTGAAAAGGCTTTGAAAATGATGCTCAGCGATCTGCGTTTAGGCGTAGTTATTAACCTAGCCTGCATATTAATTACAATAAAAACTGACGGTTTTTGCATGAAAGGCTTGAGTACCTACTTAAAGCACACGTGACGCTATTTCATTTCACTTTAGTTGTTGCATTTCATGTAGCTATACTGTAAAAAATGCATTACCCTTAAGATGATATACCCTGCGCTGCGCTGCATACAACGAAGTTTTGTCTTATTTTCAATATTAACCGATAATAATTAGAAATAAATCTCTGTATCTGTGTTTTGACAGATTATTTCAGTGCTGGGATTAATTTAAGATTTGTATCTTTGAGACACGGTAACTTTAATTGAATTGAATTGGCTAATTTTGAAAACAGAAAGAAACTTCGTTTATGTGGAGGAAAGAGGAATATCCTCTTATCTATTTTTGGGCATTAAACCACAACTGTAACTGTAATATTTAAACCAAGATCAACAGCAAACACACCACTAAACAGTCTAAAAGCAACATAAGCTAAAAAGCTTATAAAAGAACTAAGAAAGCCGAAAATCTGGTATTTCAGTAGTCGTTTAGAGACAAAAAAGCTTCGCTCTCCATAGACGTAATCCTACTACCGCAATATTCTTCTAGACTCTCAACAGGACATAACCGACCGCGTAATAACATTTACTGCCAAATAAAATGCTCTTCGTCGAGATAAAATGATTACCCAACGTAAAATTCTTCGTTAAGGTAAACGGGCCTATTATTTTGTCTATGTGGTTCGGTAATTTATCGCTTTTTGGCATGTTTATGGGGAATTACGTAGTTCTTATTTTGCTGTAGGTGTTAAGAACTTTTATTTTTTAGGAATTAAGCAAGGGTGTACGAAAAATAAATGTCCAAATTGTCTATTTCGTTATTATTCGCATTGTTTTGTTGCCCAAAATAAAATAAAAAGATTATGTTTAGGATACCATGGCTGTGAACCACTTAACTGCTTTGGATGTTTGGATCTTAAAATTAAGTTATAAAATTTTGCGAAGGAATTCAAATCACAAATTAAAAGCATTGAGGTACTAGTAGTACATAATAGTTCTATGATTAGAATTGATGTGATTGCAATAAATAGATGAAATATGAATGAAAACATCCAATTAATTATATAAATACATTATGTTTGAGTTATTTTAACTGAAGTCGATGTTAACCAACTCTTAAAAGAGGTGGATATCTGTTTTTTTCAGTACGTAACCATAGCTATGTAGTATCTTAAGGCTACTCCTCCCATCTGCAAGGCTCCCTTTCTTACAAGCAAACTTTGGCAACTAGCCATCTCGCTTCAATTGCGCGGCTCCGGTCAGAATTTTCCGTTTTCTTTGAAAACCTGTATGATTTTATATGAATTTTCAAAAAATAAGAAAACCACATCATTTTATATTGTGAAGAATATTGTAAATTTTCATATTCTTCTGATCAACAATGTAAGAGTAAAACGGTTACAACTGGAAAAAAAAAGGTGACTTTGGAGTCGTTTTTCTTCAGTTTAATTAATTAAAATAGATTTCAAGAAAAACCACATCACTTCTCATATCCTGTAGATTGTTCAGTTTTGTTTTCTGCTTAAAAAGTGCCATAGTTAATGTATAAAATGGTTACAAAGTTACTTAAAACCGGGCGGACGCCCCTTAAAACAAAAACACACTATAAGAAAAATCGAAAAATCTGTAGTGCCATCTACAGACTCTTGGTTTCACTATTGGCTATGTGCAAAGTGGGTGTTGGGAACTGTCAAGTCGGTCGCAGCGCACGCTGTGGCATTAAGAAATTTGAACTACTGACGGCGAAGCTGTGTCAGATTTGCTTGAATCTATGCAAATCCGCACACTCATTCAATTCTCAAATATCCAAACCAGCAAATACTAATACTTAAAATTTGGCAGGGATGTTTTTATTGTCATCTAGGTGTTCACAAAAAAAAAGATTTTTCGCAATTCAACCCCTAAAGGTGTGAAAATGGTGGTGAAAGTTTGTACGAGAATTTTGTAACAAAGAATGGGAATCCCAGCTAGTTAGGTATTATAACATTTTTAATATCGTCAATATTGCTCATTTATTTTAAATTAAAATAGCAAACTTTATACTAACATTTTATGTACAAATAATCCACGGGGCCGTAGTGCGCTAGATGGCGCTAGTGTCGTGCACACAGCCAATATTAAAATAATAAAAAAATGGAAATTTTTAGGGTTCCGTACCCAAAGGGTGAAAACGGGACCCTATTACTAAACCTACGTTGTCCGTCCGTTTATCCTAACTATTTAGGGCTGTAATTTTTCGTCAACAATCGTCAGAGCTATTTATATTAAGAGCTATTGCTATTTGAAATTTTCACAGAATGTGCGATACTTAACTTTAACTTAAGGGTCCTCAATTCCTCATACAAGAAATTAGTTTTTATCAAAAAAAATTCTTCTCGCCCTATCGTAAAAACGGTAATACATACATACAAGCATCAAACTTGCTGTGATTATAGAGCAAACTCTACAGTATAACATCAAATAGTGAAAAATGGCCAAGTGTGAGTTGGAGCCGCGCTAAAGGTCCGGGAGTAAAAACGATTTTGTAAGTTAAAGATGTTGTGTGGTGGTGTGGTACGGAACCTCCGCGCCTCGGTGCGCAAGTAGCCTGACTGGCACTTGACCGGTTTTATTTAAGAATGACATCCATCCAGCATCACTGGACATTTTTTTAAAATGAAATCGCCTCATTTTATTGACACAATTAATTCTAGAATTAATCTATTTTAAAGTGCTTTTAAATAAAACCCGATTATGTTAAGCCTGGTGGATGTTTGTTTACGTTCGTTATCGTGGCTTAATGGCCTTTTTCGCTTTGATTTCTCACTATACACTACTTCCACTTAAGCCATAATAAATAATACTCAGGTCACTGTAAAATAAATGGTTCAGAGTGATTAGTGAAAAAAAAACGATTTGGAAGGTCGGCCATGATTTATTCACTGCTAAACTTCGATGACGTAGCATTTTCAGTCACGCAAACTTTTTTATTCAGTCAAATTCTCGGTTAAGTACCTTACTGTTTTGCGATAAAGTTTATTTTGGAATAAACTTGTGAGCTAAAGTAGGGCACTGATTGTAACTGTAAGAAGTATTTTTGCACTTACATTTCTCTGAAAGTTATTTATGTAACTTGTGATTAAAATTAAGTAGAAATAATTCCTGGCATTTTGTTATTTATAAATGTTTTTTTAAATGTTGAAGCATAAATTTTTATAAGTGATTTACGGTTTGTATGAAACTTATTTCTTAAAAGTCGTTTAAGGATACTATTTGTTACAAAGAAGCAGTATGATGTGGAACATTCTTAACACTTTCACTGACATTTCGCCGCGAGACGGCTCTTTTAAGGCTATTCTACCGTTGGCGCGCTCCATACAAACGTAGTATGGTGATATTTTCAATACTATCTAATTAAAGTCAATGAATTTTTTCAAAAACAATCAAGTAACTAATCTCTATGTCGGTATGAAGTCAGATTTTCGTTAAAATATACAGTTTCAATGCTAGGATTAATTTAAGATTTGTATGGAAATATTTGTGGCACTGTAACGTTAAAACTATAAATTTTATCGAAAATCTGACTTCATACCGACATAGAAATTAGTTACTAGATTGTTTTTGAAAAATTTCATTGACTTTAATTGGATAGTATTGAAAATATCACCATACTACGTTTGTATGGAGCGCGCCAACGGTAGAATAGCCTTAACTTTAGCAAGCCAAAACCGACGTACCGGCCAAATACGCTCAAAATTATATAGATATTACTATGGAGTCACTTGATCTAGTGTCGTATTACACTCACCCACATTTCCATTGCGTTGTCGTAAGAAACAAATCTAGAATGAATTTTGATACTACAGTCCCCCCAAAGTCGATGTTTGAGGTGTGAGTTGGTATTGGTACCTATATATGAAGTGTCATTTCCTAAAATCTAAGATATTTAATGTAGTGTCAGTGAATGTGTTTAAAAACCTTAGTGATAATTAGTACCTAAACATTCTTTGTGGTGGTTTAAAATCTTTACAAAATTTTGAACCACCACGATTTCGATTCTATGTAAACCTGGATCTGTAGGCCTATTGTGTAAGTTTCCCATTGTATTGATACATTATCGATAATACAGGGTGTAAAATAAAATGGGACAGTTACTTAAAGGGGTGCTTCAGACCATCAAACTAAACAACTTTCTCTATGGGACCAATATCGAAATCGTGAAAAAAAATCTGCTGTGCTGAAAAGTGTGCTGCTGCATTTCAGTCTAGTTATTTTTGAAGTTTTGTATGGAAGAGCGGATTTTTTTATCGCGATTTCGATATTGGTCCCATAGAGAAAGTTGTTCAGTTTGATGGTCTGAAGCACCACTTTAAGTAACTGTCCCATTTTATTGTACACCCTGTATAACGAATTATGACTGTACTGGGCAATTTTTAATACTTCTCCGATCATCATAAATCTTAGACTACTTATATCAGGACCGGCCTTGCGGTAGCATTTCCCCTCTGCCACGGTATAAGAGCAATGATTATGTACATTCAACATTCAATTTTATAACTTATCACTAAACTAGACAGCCTATTATTGCGAAACAATAATTTCGCACTTAGAACGTTTGGGGTTTACACGAGACAACTTTTCATGATTTTGAACATTCAAAATTAGAATCTAAAGTCATAGGGAATAAAATCCAAAGTTGCGGATAACATGTTACCTCGCCCCCCGCAAAAAGTGGCAGAAAGTTTGTTAGTAGAATGACACGTGGTTACGCGTCCCGATATAAGTAGTCTAAGTCATAAATACACATTGTCTAAAATAAATATTGAACCAGAGAATCGCCAAATCCTGTAAAAAAAGTACCATGTCGATATGATACCGATCGAATCGGGAACACACAGAATAGCACCCCAGACTTGTACCAATGAGTTTTTAGCATGTTTTTAGGAAACTTCTTGTATTTACGATTTGTATTACCGCTGGCTTTTCGGTGAAGGAAAACATCGTGAGGAAACCTATAAAAGCTTTAGTTTCAAGAAGTGTATTGTGTCTACTGTCTATCAAAAGTGGCGAAGAGCTCACTCCCTGTCACGTTAGACCATTGGACACAGTATGAGCACTGCTAATCATCATCAGCTCTTATCCACCCACTGCATGGTATAAACCTCCTTCCCCTCATGTCACTCTTTTCTTTCGTGTGCCAATCTCATCCAGGTCTCCAGCTACTTTCGTAATATGCAGGCTGCAAAGCACTGCTAATGAACCGTGAATATTCTGGTCATGCTATATTCAGAATATCTCTCCAACTACGTGAGAGTATGCATGAATGCATGACCATCTAGACGGAAGTTTAAAGCTAAAGTATATTTTTGCTTGCCATCCAGTTTATAGCTCAGTCGGCAGAAGAGTAATCAATACCTTATAAGTTAGTTCTACTCTCAAGGCACTTCTGGCATACTACGCCAACGACCATTTTCTGGAGTAATAGAATGTGATGATAGGAGAGGTCATAAAATTGCCGTATTTTTCTACCTTCAGAGAACGATTGAAACCCTATCTTAAGATCATGGAGATTAATTGATTTAGGGTTCAGACACATTGACCGACGGCGAACGACGCCGACAGCGAGCCCTTACAACAAACCATGATTAGTATGGGAACGCGTTCGTCGCCCGCCGTTCGTAGGGGTCGTCCCATATAAAACGAGCTTTTTGTATGGGCCCGCGCCGTCGTTCGCCGTCGATCAATGAGTCTCAACCTTAAACCGCTCGCAACCCAGCTTTAAGATGATAGATAAAGGTTCAATAATAAATAGTTCCAATACACGGTTTGCCAACTTTGGGAGTCAGGGACTCAATTATTTGTATATTTATTGTACACTATATTGTAATGTGTATATGTGTATTGTACTATGTTTTTCTATATTGTAATCAAATAAATAATTTTTCTTTATTTTATCTACATCTACATCTACACTAATATTATAAAGAGGAAAGATTTGTACCTATTTTTGTATGTTTGTATGTTTGTAATGAATAGGCTCAAAAAGTACTGGGCCGATTTAAAAAATTCTTTCACCATTAGAAAGCTGCATTCACCCTGAGTAACATAGGCTATATTTATTGCTAGAAAAGATTAGACGTCCACCCGTGCGAAGCCGGGACGGGCCGCTAGTTTATTTATAAAGGGTCTGGGTGTCTGTGGGAGTTAAAGGATTAATGTATACAGGGTGTAAGTGACAGCCTAGCAAATACTGAAACGGTGAACTCAGACCATCAAACTGAACAACTTTCACTATGGAGCCTACCTCAGAAGACGCAAAAAAAAATTAAGCTTTCCCAATAGGAAGTCTTCGGAGCTACACAATAGAACTCCTCAAAAGTTGACAGCAAAATCATCGGCGATTGAAAAGTTTGCTTCGTATCGATGTAGGTACCCTTTGTGTGTGCTGATATCCAGAATTCAACTAATGCATTTTCACCACAAAAAAATTATGAAATAAAAATTTTTAACAAAAAAATATAAAACCGACTTCAAAACTCAAAAAGTATAAAATAATATTGCAGCCGATTAATTTTACGTTAGCTATCAATTTTTTTTATTGGAGTAGGTGTCAAGCCTAGCCCAAAAAAAAAATACTGCAAGCTCAGTCTCGAATCGTACAGGCTTGACAGCGACTTCGATAAAACAAATTGATAGCTAACGTAAAATTCATCGGCTGCAATATTTTTTTATACTTTTTGAATTTTGAAGTCGGTTTTATTTTTTTGTTAATTTTTTTTATATATATTGTAAATTGATGTCTTTAGTCATCACAATTCTGGACTAGATTTTGGTACTATAAATGGGATTAGTTAATCAGTGTGACTATAACAACATTTTAAACGTTCATAAACTCACGATCACATTCCCTTTCGGGGTGGTAGAAAATTTTGTAAAACGACTAACTACCTATACATTCTCAAGCATGCAATTGTATTCAGCCCGTGTTTGAATTATGTAGTACCATATTCTTTCTTATACTGTGATTTGAATGTCCAAAATCACGCTCGTAAGGCCGGAATACATCGTGATGATGATGGTTGTATTATGGATCAGACTGTGGAATCGGGGTCGGTTTTGAAGCTGGGAGAAGGTGATGTAGTAGTAGAATTAATGACATATTTACAAAAGTGGTTTCATAAAAATAAAAACCAGCCAGCCAGCCAACCAGTTAGCGTGTTGGACTCGCCCATGATAGGGTTCTCTAGCCATTGTATAAATAGAATTAAAAAAAATTGTTTCTTCATAATTACCTCATTTCTGTTTTTGGGTTACTTTTATCTGACTTAATGCCAAATATCAATTAAATAGGTCCAATAATGAGCGAGTAATTGAGGAGGGGCATAAAGACAGGCAGACAGACAGAATGGACGATAGTATAAGCATTATAGCCAAACATGGACCCCTAAAAATGTGATAAAGCCGTATCCAAAAACGTCTCGAACATAATAAATAGGCGGGCGCGATGCGACACGTCAAGCTGCCTTATTTTGTCGGCGCGTAACGTGATTAAAATAACCATAAAAAGCTTACTAATGGTTCTCACACTTTAGAGTTATTATAGATATTCTTTATTAATTTAAGTATTATATCTTTTATGTTTTCTAACTTTACCTTGCCTTAGATTGTACAACTATAATGGCATATCACTTCCTTCAGGCTTAGAAACGACACCGATTCCACGGTGTATATACAGGACTTTGATAAATGTTTGATAAATGGTGCAATAAAACGCAGAACTATGCCCATCAATTGATGGATGATATATAATATAGGTAGGCTGAATAGATCTTAAATACTTGTGAACAAACTTTCATTTGTCCGCTACGATGAAACAAAGGTCACAGGTTCAAACTGTTACACCCCAGCCTACGACAAAACTTCTTGCTTCTTATAAAATACACTCAAAAGTTTTGTACATTGTTATCTAGCCGCAAAAATTCAAACAACTCTAACATAAACAACTTAACTTTTAATAAGTGACTTCACTCAGTTAACCTTGTAAACGAAAATAAGTATTTAGAGGTCAAAAAGTTTGTTCGCCCATCAAAAGTTACTATGTACTTATCTAAATTAGGAAAATTTTCTTCATTCTTTTTTGTAAAATGTGGCGAGATTTTCAACTACAATGTGCTTGAGAAATCTTGTACTTTTAGAGGGTGACAAAAGGACTTTTTAAATGCCGATGTATATTAATAGTATAGGTTAGGTTAAGGTTAAAAGGTAATTAAACATTTTAACGGGTTCTCTCAAAAAAGATAAATATTGTTTATTTGCACACCAAGAATAGACAAATACAATTTATCACAAGAATGAGAAGGATTAAAGATTTCATTGAACTTAGTAAGTCGTCATCTTTCTTTGCCACTTTCATCGATTACTGCACTTACGATTTTTGCATAGAGGTCGTAATTTGCATGCTGAATGAACCATTAATTTACCAGTAATCGCACCGTTTAAAGCCGCTGACGAGTTGTGAAAGTACCTATTACTAAGCTATTACTCATGAAAATATTTAAGAGTTTAATTTTCAAGACTTGAACATATACTTTGGAATACCTACATAGTATTATACCTTGATGCATTATTTCAAATAAGGTTTTCGATTGGTTTCAGACAAATTAGATTACTCCATTTGTTCCCATGCTTGTCATAAGATGAGACTAATTTTAATTCAACTTAATCTCGCTAAAAACGCAAATCAATGTTTACATAAAATTTGAAGTAATACTTATTTAAACTAGTTTCTTGTACGATCCCCTTTAACTTTTATTATTTGCTAGAATATAACACATACCGATTCTGTAAAAATTTAATTGACTACTAACAGCCCTTTAAAGTTAGAACAGACGAACGAACAGACAGACGGACGAACGGACAGCGAAGGCTTAATAATTGGGTCAAAAAAAAAAAAAAATTATATCATAGGTCCCATTGGCACCCTTTGTGTGCGGCGGATCCCTAAATAGGTAAACTAATTTTGCTTTGCAGTCATTGACCCCACATCAGTGTATTAACAGTGCAGCAGCCTGGAGGGAAATACATTTAATCTAAGAAATTAGGTCAAACGAAGAGAGCGAATTAAGGCTCCAGTTACCGTTCAGTGGCTCCCTTATCAAAATATTAAAATTTAAAAGGAAAACTACCACGGCTAAGTAAGGCTTTACAAGTTAACGAGTTTTAATCGACCAACTTAAAAAATGTACTCGGAGACGGTTAAACCGTAGTATATAACAAAAAGCCCCCTTCTAGGTCCTTCTACAGGGTGAAATTGATATCATTAGCATCCTTTTAAACTAAGAGTCTACCCATCAAACTGAAAATTTTTCTATGGGAGCAAACCGATCGGAGCAACAAAAAAAATCTGCTGTTCCATACTAAACTGCAATGGGTACGCGACACAAATGTATGCAACAGCAGATTTTTTTTTGCTCCGATTGGTTTGATCCCATAGTAAAAGTTGTTCAGTTTGATGGGTAGACTCTTAGTTTAAAAGGATCACCCTGTTCACCCTGTATATTGTGACGGGCAACTACGGAACCCTACACTGCGCGTTGCCGTGAACTTGGCCGGTTTCTTTTTTCTTTATATGACTTATAAAAATCAAAAAAATTGATAAAAATAAAACTATACAACGTGTTAATAAATTAGCGCAAAACCTCATACACCCCAACTGATTTATAACAAAATAATTAAATTGAAACAATAATTTCATTATTTTGATACTTAAAATTTAAAGTTATTCGCATTTTAAGTTTTGAGGCAAAAATGATTTGTTATCTTTTCAGCACAGAAAGAAAGCGCTAACGTACTCATGGATACATTTTTATAATCTTGTTTTGGTAGTAAGTAGGGTGAGTATGCCCCGTGCGGTGGGTTGACATTGGGTTCAGAAATTTTTAAATTTTGCACTCAAATTATTTAATATTTTGAAAAAAATTACCAATGTTGAAACCGTGATAATTTGATTCTGCTCTCGATTCTAAACAAACTACTTTCTAGTTTTGCGTTAATTCATTAACACCTTGTATATTGGAGTACTTTATAATCTTTATTGAGAAATCTTTAATAATGTGATGAGGGCACCACCGAACTGTAAAAGGTTTCTTAACCGACAAGATACTCCCTCGATTGGGGTAAAAAATTCAAAATACGTGATGCTAATCAATGACAAGACGTTTAACATTCTATTTGTTCCAAAATGAAATAAGTTGGGATCAATTAGGGGTTCATTGAAGGTTCATTAGTGGTACACGGGGTGAGAGAGGGGTATGTTTGAAAAGGTGTATGAAGACAAAACTATCGCAGTTTAACAAAGCCTGTTTAAAGAAATAACTTCGATCGACGTTACAGGTGATGGAACTGGTGGTAATTTAACAGTCCATTACAAACTATGATCACTTAAAATAATAAAAAGATAAGAACTTATATTTATTCAAACTAAAAACACTATATACAAAAAATAATCGAATCTACATCCGCTACAAGCTTCGTCAATGGCAGCACATAAGATAAAATCCGCATGCAAGCTTCGTCAGACAATCACTAACTCAATCTACAGGCACTGCCCTGCGTGACCCCGGCCCAAAGGTCCGAAAGATGCTGGCCGCTTTGCCCCTCTGAATGGCCAGAGAAATTATCTGTACCAGTAAGGCTCCCGAGCGTGGTTCTTCCCTTTAGTCCGAATTCGCTGCCCTATCTCCCTAACAAAGTCCTTGGCATCGATAGACCAAGGGCTTCCAGTCTAAAAAGCGGCTGGCACGAAATCATACCCTTGCTTCAGGTTATAAAAAGATAGGTATCAAAATAAAAACAAACTGAAATCGATGCCTCGTATTATTTTATATTATTCGATAACAAAGTAAACATTATACAATAAACAACCACTGATTGCTTTTGCTTCCTGTCACAAACGCTGTTACTTTTAGTATGTGCTTTTCAATGTAAATCACTTTAACACCTCTCATTAAAAAAAGCGCGTTTAGAATCGGTATTATGTACCATTTTCGATAAAAAAATGGGAAAACATTGTTGACATGTAGGAAAATACAAATGTTAGGATTATTTTATCTATCCTTAGAATTTGTACTACACGCGCTATTAAGAACGGAAACATAATTATTTTAAACTTAAACTTTTGATCCAATTGAATGATTATGGTTATTTCTATTTAGATTAGAAGATATTTGTCTCATTTATCATCATCATCGTGGGCCTTATAACTTCTGTAGTAGATGATTTAAGCAGTGCTGTAAGAGAATCATTTTTTCTCATGGCCGTACAGTCCTATACGAGAGCGACACACTCGTAAACAGAACTCTACACCGGTGGATGCGGGGGATTGTAACAGCATTTATCATTATCACGCATCACGTTTCTCTACCACTACCAGATGTGCGAACCAGGGTTCGTCATTTCGACCATTTCTTGTTTTTTTTCTCCAACCTCCGCTATTTTTTTGCGAGTTTTTCTTAATTCGCGTGACCAATTACGAAAAAGGTCCCATTACTTGGTTACGAACTAGAATGTTATATGTTTCCAGATGCAGAAGGCACGGGCGGCGCGGACCTGCAACGCAAGTTGGACCTGCTCAACGGAGCGCTGGATGCCGAGCGAGCTGAACAGGCGCGGCGACAGATGCAGTACATCGCTCACTGTT
Organism: Agonopterix subpropinquella; assembly: GCA_922987775.1. Classification (NCBI taxonomy): domain Eukaryota; kingdom Metazoa; phylum Arthropoda; class Insecta; order Lepidoptera; family Depressariidae; genus Agonopterix; species Agonopterix subpropinquella. The sequence goes on along the minus strand of OV277708.1, from coordinate 7,986,915 downwards.
AGTATTACTGTACATAATATTCTCTAGGTCATTTAATCTTCGATTACATAGATTCATCATCATTATCATCATCTCAGTCGATAGACGTCCACTTCTGGATATAGGCCTCCCCCAAGAATCGCCACAACCTGCCGAATAGAGTAACTTACATGAGTTGTCAAATGAAACCGTTTCTTGTGAATTTGTCGGCACTTATCGGCATGCTAAAACTTCGAGTTCTGAGTATAATAGTGAATCTAACGTGAAATCGTCGATAATTATATGAAATAGTTTTATTATATTTCACAAGATAATCTACGATTTCACTTTAGAACCACAAATTATTCACAGAGCTCGAATATTTACCCTGTCAATTGTGCCGATAAGTTCCCAAAAACGGTTCTATTGCCTCGCGTCACGTATCTCTTTCTATTATACAGTGGTGCCGCTAGGTACATCTCGCTCTCTCAGCTGTCAGTTCCTCTTTATGGTCCTGCCCTGACCTCATCCAACGGGTTCCCGCCATACATTATATATATTCATCATCATCATCATCATCATATCAGTCGATAGACGTCCACTACTGGACATAGGCCTACCCCAAAATGAGGAGATTTGCCATAATCACGCCACGCTTGGCAGGCGGGTTGGCGATCGCAGTTAGATTGAATGTGTGTACTCAGAGGATGCTGCTGCCCATCCTCCGGTAGATCCCCACGGGAGGAAATGGGATGGTGTTATTCTTATTTTCTTCTAATAAATTAAGTAATTTGTATAAATATGATCACGACTATATTCCCCGGGAGGGGATAGTCAGAGATAATCTGAAACCTCAGAACATCCACGTTTCACTAGTACAGAAACTCTGTTCAGTGTGGCGGGTATGCATTTGTATTCATGCCGAACGTAAAACCAGAAAACAGGTTCTCTGGAATAGACAACTTAAAACTTTTAATAGCTTTTTGAAAGTAAAGAAAACATAAGCTCGTACACCTCTTAATTTTCTCCTATCCTAAGGGCTGTGCATGTTAAGTTATTTAAGTTACTTGTATTCTAATATCTCTGTTTAAGTATAGGAGCACCTCTACCAAATACGAAGTCCGAGTTAAGACTTAAGACTTTATATTAAATACCTTCTTCAACCTATCACACATAATATCGACGAAAACAACATTATTTTCCTTCTTTTCCAATAGAATAGGTGTATCCAATAGAATGTATAAATATCTACCTACCTTCCGTGTTTTTATTTGAAAAGAAAAATCTTCATACCTCTCCTCTTCTTCTTCTTCATAATTTTTTCATATAAAATATAATTGCAAATTAATAATATTACATTAATATTCTTGGTATTGTACTTACTTTTATAACACTAACTAGCGACCCGCACTGGCTTCGCACGGGTGCAATGCTGATACTATGCATGTATTATAATATAATATAGGTACATATAAACCTTACTCTTGAATCACTTCATCTATTCAAAAAAACCGCATCAAAATCCGTTGCGTAGTTTTAAAGATCTAAGCATAGGTACATAGGGACAGACAGACAGACAGCGGGAGGCGTTCTTTTATACTATGTAGTGATGTAAAAATATCACAAACCGATTGACCTTTGAGCGGAACATGTGAAACTAGCATAATAATAATACATAGAGCTCTTCAAACCCTCATCATAATGTCCTTTCTTTACCTATAGGTATGCGGCAAATAATTTTGTGCCTAGACTAGTTTTTATATCGGGATCGTATCTATGGAATGTTTTTGAGATTTCAAGTATAGATTCAATTTACTCTGAAATTGGAATATCTGAAACAAAACATACAGAGAAAACGCACATGATAGCAGTCAGCGGTTACTCTGTTCTTTTTTAAGATATTTTAGTTCGTAGCACCAATATTTTTGATGCTATTTTATATGGAGACTCACCATTAAATATTTGGCATAATTATGAATGTCATAATCTCATAATCGATAAACTAAAACACGTCAATATCCGCCACTACGTTAACTTTAGGCCCTAAAGTCGTAACCAGCGAAACTCATATTTGACTATACAAGTTGCAAAAACAAAACTTCACACAATCTATTATCAGGGAACATACATTTTCATTGAATGTATCATATCTCAATGAGTATTCTTCTTAATTTTGATTTTAACCTATTGAATGTATAATTTCAGCGGGCTACTCAGAGGATTCCGACTATACGTCAGATCTCAACTACCCAGTGGGCCAGCATGCTAACTGCAGCGCGTCACAGTTCAGGAGTGCAGCACATCAGATGCACACGCCACAGGTAACGATGCAGTTCCATAGAGGATTGTCTATACGTCAGATCTCAACTACCCGGTGGGCCAGCATGCTAACTGCAGCGCGTCACAGTTCAGGAGTGCAGCACATCAGATGCACACGCCACAGGTAACGATGCAGTTCCATAGAGGATTGTCTATACGTCAGATCTCAACTACCCGGTGGGCCAGCATGCTAACTGCAGCGCGTCACAGTTCAGGAGTGCAGCACATCAGATGCACACGCCACAGGTAACGATGCAGTTCCATAGAGGATTGTCTATACGTCAGATCTCAACTACCCGGCGGGCCAGCATGCTAACTGCAGCGCGTCACAGTCCAGGAGCACATCAAATGTACACACAGAAAGAAACCAGCGGGTTCGAGGTAGACTTGGAAAGTTGGACCCACGAGACCACCACACGTGCCGCACGGTACGGCACACTCTTTAATTATAATATACATTTAAAGTTGAGTTTCTTAGTGGTTTTGGCTCGCGAGCAATGCCACGCGACATCTGTCGCCTGTCGCGGGGTTCCAAAGTCAACCTTTATCAGGCTACTTAAACTACCCTGTGGGCAGCACGCAACTTTTTTGTTCTGTGAAACATTAAACTTCAAACAATTTGGCCTACTGGGTTTTTACGATTGACTTTTTAATATTACGCCAGTTTTTGCTATCCCACTGTCAGTAAAAAGCCTCCAGCACTGTTCTTTCCGATTTTATAGGTCCAATTTTTCAAAAGCCAAATATTTTTTCACGACTCGCCTTCTTGTTCTGCCTCGGCGCCAATTTTTCTTTTTTGGGGCTATTTGGTAGCGCTTTTGGCCCCTTGATTTAATAAAAGTTAAATAGCGCAATTTACCTGTCTTGTCTTATACTTCTGCCCATTCTGGAAGTGTGTGTTCTATTCTAGCTATATTCAACATTTGATTTTGTGTTTTTGCAGAGGTCACTTGAAGTGTCGCGAGAGAATTCGTACGAGAGGGACGAGTACCATATACACGGAGACACCGATCCACTTTACTACAATAGTCAGCCAAGAACCAATAGGTAAATAAAATTATTTATACATGAAACAAAGAAAATATTGACAATGATTAAAAACGATCCAAAATCTGAGTACCCTATAGATTATAGAAATTTTCAATTTGATAATTTTTGTTCTCGAAGTTGATAGACCGTATCTGGCTTTGCGGCACTGCAATCAGTTTAGTCGATAATTTTTGATTTTGGCATAAGCTAACTTTTGAAGAATTCCTGACAAAACTTTACGGTAGTAAATACATAAATATACAGGTTGTAACAAAAACTCTAGTAATACTTAAGGGGGTGCGCTACAGACCATCAAACTGAACAATTTTCACAATGGAGCCAACTTCGAAATCGCGAAAATATCTGTTGTTTCATACAAAACTGCAGTATACTGACTCGACTCAAATGTGTGAGACAACAAATTGTTTTTTTCGCGATTTCTATTTTGGCTCCAACTATGGAGCAAAAATTTGAACAATTTTCACTAGAAAATTGTTCAGTTTGATGTTCTGAAGGACCCCTTTAAGTATTACTAGGGTGTTTTGTTACACCCTGTATAATATGGTAATGAATGTATAATTGCGAAGAAACCTACAAGCTTTAATTCTGAGGCATGCATTCTATCCAGTGTTCACTAAAAGTGAAGATGGGTTCACTTTCCGCACTCTAGAAAGAGTTTGGACTCTGCTGGCGAAATGTAGCTATTATTTAATTAAAGAATACAATTCTCGCTTAAAATTGCTTTGCGTGAGAGCGTATTTCGAGTGTCAGTCAGGTTCTGATAGAAATAACAGCGCTTTAGTTAACGCTGCAGCAACATGCTGAGTAAAAGTAGCATACCTACTGTGAATGATTCTTGGCTAATGTTTGTATTGTACCCTTTCTTTTGTTTTGTTCACTTAAATGCATTATGAACTGTTTTAAATGAACCAAAGTGTGAGTTTTATGGTGTTTAGAATATTTCTAGGGGAATAATAGTCGTTAAAATATTTACGATTATTTTGATTTATTTTAATATAATAAGAGGTACGATTCTGACCACATCTGTTAACGTTTTCAGGATAGAGACGTGGTCACAGTTGCATGCCCAAGCGAGTGTCGAGTCAGCTGTGTCATGGCGAACAGCCACTGATTGGCAATCCGGGGGTAAGTCATAGTCACAGTATAAGAAAGAGATTTCATAGACTCGCGTTGTAAGTCTGCTATTTCGTTGTCGCGTCGCGTGTCGATCGTTGGTATTCCCTGACCTACAACGAACTCCCGTGGTGGCTCAAGATAGTGTTCTTTTCGAAGAATAGCCCATGAAGGCACCAAAATACCTATACAGGGTGTTACCTTGCATAGTTGCCATACCTTGTTGGGAAAAATTTTGTTACTTAGTCCATTCTAACCTACTACACGGCTTTTTTTTATTGAATTTGTTTATTCCAGAGGAGCAGAGACGACCAAGTCTGGAGCGACAAAACACGTTGTACGACGACGGCATGGGATACGGGTTCGACGCCTTCGCCACTAGCACACACATTAGGTATGATCCTACAACTAATATAGGTACCTAGTGTTTTTTTGTTGATGGAACGTGATGGAACTGTCTCAATACGGATGACGATAATTTTTTTATTCCTCTTCTAACAACTGTTTGATATCTTAAACACTAAAGTGAAATTCATTTTTTTTAATATCTTAAAAAATAGCCGAAATATACAAGTTTATAATTTACGGTTAGAGCGAGAGGCAGATATAAAAGAAGTGACGTCATAAGCTCGTATTTAAGAGTGCTATCGCAGTCCAGTGGCGCCCTCATCACATTAAAAAAAATTATCTATAAAGAAAGCCTAAATTAAAAAAGTGTTCAACAGATAAACTACAAAAGTCTTCAAGCCATTGTTATACAATACTGTTATAGGTTCTAAACATTCCACTTTTAGACAATTTCGAATAAAAACAAAAGCGGCAGTTTTTTTTCTTTTTTCAAAATTTTTATGTTTAGACCTTTAAAAAACCTATAAAAGTATTCTATGAAAATTGCTTGAAGGCTTTTGTAGTTTATCTGTTGAGCACTTCTTTAATTTAGGCTTTATTGAGAAATCTTTTTTAATGTGATGAGAGCGCCACTGGACTGCGATAGCCCTCTTAACGAAGTGTTTATAACTGGACCGGGTGCCCAGAAGGTTTGAACGCTGTAATATTCAGGGTGAAAATTGAATATCTGATTTTGAGAGGCTTCATGAGTGAGAGATTACTGAAAAAGTATCTAAGAAGTTCCAGATAGGACCCACCGTGCACAGGGGGTTTTCAGATCAATTTCATACCTAATTTGAAAATTTTCAAAACAAAAACCTGATGTCCAGTGCCAGTGATTTTCATACCATCGTCGTATGGGGCTTGACGTGCAAATCTGACCGACAAATTGTACCTTTCACTAAATCTGATTACTCCGAAAACTAAGATTTGGGCCATTTTTAAAGTTATGACGACCCGGTTGGTGTAATGGTTACCACGCCGGACTGCCAAACCAGGGTCCTGGGTTCGAATCCCGGTTCGGTCATGGATGTAATATATTTGTGCCGTTGTTGTATGATTCCCATAACAAAAAGCCTGAGGCTCACTTGGGATCATTACAATGTATGTGCCTGTGAGCGTTATTTATTTCCCTTAACGGCACACGGCACACTCACCCTATTTTCTACCAAAACAAGATTATTAAAATGTATCCATGGGTACGTTAGCGCTTTCATTCATTGCTGAAATGATGACAAATCATTTTTTTCTCAAAACATAAAATGCGAATAACTTTAAAAGAAATTGCCCACGTGACATACCTAGTGTCTTAGCCTAGTGTATTCGTTTCGGGTCGTTTCGCAGCTGGCGAATGTGTATGATTAAAGAACAAATATAAATCGTATGATAGCTGAAATTATACACAGGATAGGAGGAATATCGTGCTTCGCAAGGAAATGGAAATTATCCTTTTCTGCAGTAGGATTTCTTACAAAATTCAAATTCAAATTTACCAGTATTGTATGGGAAACGGGTTTGGGCGATGTCTTATTAACTATAAAAAAAAGGAATTATTGTTTCAATCTAATTATTTTGTTATAAATCTGTTGGGGTGTATGAGGTTTTGTGCTTATTCATTAACACGTTGTATAATGCGTTAAGAAAACATCTTAGGCCTTACGCAGTTAATTTTATACCGTCACCAAAATGTCTTCTGACTAGACTTCAAAACGTTAATATTATTTATAACCATTATTATACGTATAAGATAGAATAACAAATAATTTCTCCAACTCCAGGGACCACACACATATATCGCAACAGGCAAGCTACGAAGAGTACTACGACTCGAGCAGTTTTCCTTACCAGACGTCGTACGTAGGTGACGACTCCCGACAGTGGGACAGTGGTGGGCTCTTCTGCGATGTCGGCTACGGTCTCACACCGACTGAGTACGAGAACATCGTCAATAAACGACGTTCTTCCGTCGTACAGCTCCCTCAAGTTCCGCCTAAACAGGTACAGTTTTGTAGAGTATAACAAATGCACGCAAAATTTGCGAACTGTGTACAGAATCGATTACTTATCAACTTTTACTTGGTAACCCACCGAAACGTGCGATGTTGTACAATGAAGACATGTTTAAAAATGTTATAATGCTAAAAGTGAAATGTTGTTCAATAGTCGATTCTGAAGAAGCTATTTTCAGGAGTCGCCTTCATTATTTATTATATTTATATTGTGTATATTGTTGTTGTTTTTGTGTATTTTGGTGTGCAAATAAAGAGTATTTATCTTATCTTATATACAAAAAGGACCAGAAAAATCAACATGCATGCCAAACATTCGCTTTGCAGGCTGACGTCTTTTTCTGTATTAACAAGAATTTTTGCAATCGCGACCTAGCTCTGAGGAATATTGATTTTGCAGCCAAAGGCTCTCTCTTTTTGTCCTAACTACCCCAAAAAATGCGGACATTTTGCATAGGGTAAAACGTCAGCGCCATCTGTTATTCTTTTCCTAATGTACTCGGTGTGTGTTACAGTTGCCGCCTTCTTCTCGTTACTCGGATTACAACGAGATGGCGCCGTACAGGCCGCGGCCGCGACGCACCACTGCCAGTCTTCCAGGTTCTTATCAAAGTTGTATATAGTTCCTCGTCGCAAAGATTTGATAAGCCAAAGGTTTAGGAATTAGGGATTCCTCAGATAGAAGGCGGTTACGTGGTCAAGTATTCCGCGTACCATAGAAAAGCGCGTTTTTTATAGAAAGCGGAATGTCAGACTGGGTGATCCTTCTAAAATATTCCTTAGGTAAGACTTATACTGAACTATGGCTCAATATCTCTGCGAACCAAAACTTTGTACCAGTGAAGCAGTTTGAACACATTAGACGGCTTCCCTAGAAGACCAACCCTCTGGAAATAAAATATTACTCCATCCCACACAGCTTGAAGCCAGGCCATTACCTACTTCAATATTTCAAAACACTCCTGCTATACGACACCAGCACCACCAAATGCAAAAGCATCAGCTGAAGCGTCGGTAGCTTAATTGAACAACTTAGAGAAAGCCCCGGATTGGCAGACTGCAGGTGCAAGTCTCGTCCGATACTGAATGTTTCAATCTTTGTTACTAACATTTTGGGATAAATCGAATAATATTCTCTCAGCGACGCCATCATCAACACCGAAGCGGGGGCGTGCCCTGCCCGTTCCGCCTCCCGGCAGCGAGTCCGGCTCGGTCCGCAGCGGACGCGGACGACGGCTGCCTCGCCTCCCCTACCCACCGCCTGCACCTCTCACGCACACCCACGTGCCTTACGTACCCGGTAAGTAGAGGACTGTGGCGGTTAAGGAAAAGCAGGCTTAATTGTGCCCACACATAACTGCGACGTCGCATGGAATCGTGGCATCGCAAATATCTGCTATGCGCTGCGTGCAATAATCATACAATATGTCATCGTAATAAGTCATCGAGCGCTGGCAGATATTTGCGATGCGATGCGACGTCGCAGTTATGTGTGGGAGCCCTTAGACCTGCAATTTCTCAAGGTCAAATCTTCAATTAGCTAAATCGCAAATTTAAAGGCAAGAATGCCAGATCGCAAACCAGATCTCTTCCAATAAAGACCGTGTGCTCCTCCAAAAGCCTTAGGAAGATCTTTCCTGAAAAAAAAAATCTGGTTTAAATTAATTACCAATCTAAAGCGCGGATCTATCTGCCTAGGGCGTTCTGATATGTCCAGTGCTTATGTTTAAATGTTGTGGTGGCTATTCAAATCACATAAGTAAGGGCTAGACTTATTGTATGGGATATTCAGATTGGAATGGATAGGCCCAAAGTGCTTTAAGTTGAAGCACGCAAAACTAGGGCACTTCAATACAAATTAGGGTACTTGGTCTGTCATCTCAGTACATTTTCGAAGTAAAACTGTCAATTGTTTTGCCTCATTTTTCTGGTTTGAAATGTTCGCGTAAGGCCTGTCCATAGGTTACGTGTATGTCCGAGTACATTCCAATAGCTAATGAGAACACATTTTGTTCACCTTTGCTTTAAAGTGTATATTGTGCACTAATTTTTTAGCAGCTACAAACGCCTTTTTAACTACCTAGTCTTCAAAAGAAAGATCAGTCAATAGTCTAGCGCTTTCGACTGGAATAGAAATGTCGATATCACTAACTAATAATTTTTTTTCAGAACCCGAAAAGACTATACCAGACGTGAGCTACGGTTATGATAGTTTTGGATACCGGTCGGAGTACCAGGCCACTGCCACTGATCAATATCAGGACATTAATTATAATACAAGGTATAATCTTTATAACCATTATTTCTACATTATAAAACTTGAAGCAGTATTGGCAAGAATTGCCAGGGTAATTGACAGCCGGTGTAATGAAGAAATCATAACCGCAGTGGGATTTAGTGCTGTGATAACTGTTTCTTTCATTAGTCTTTTTAACCCCCGACGCAAAAAGAGGGGTGTTATAAGTTTGACGCCAATGTCTGTGTGTCTGTCTGTCTGTGGCATCGTAGTTCTCAAACGGATGGACCGATTTCAATGCGGTTTTTTTAATGGAAAGCTAATTTTTGCGGGAGTGTTGTTAGCTTTGTTTAATGAAAATCGGTTCAGTATTATTCATGTAACTTTAAAAATTATGAAATGACATTAAATTACAAATTTGAAAAACCCCCAACGCCAAAAACAAACCTTTAAAAACTAAATGTATGTTTTGCTTGTTAACAAGCAAAACATACATAAATTTGCTTACATCTCAAATAATAGGCGACCGATTTTTTTTTATGTTTGTTTTTTACGGTTACGTTCATATCTTGTTACAGTTACGATGAGGATGGAATGCAACCATTTTTCGATGAGACACCTCATGCTACTCCGCCTGCTGCTGGTAAGGATATACATTTTAAATTTAATTGAGCACTTTTTGAAAAGAATTAGTTCTAAATACATAAAGCATACTCACTGCTTTCTTACCTTTTGTAAATCTCAGTACATTTTATCGTTAAAAGAAAAGTACGATGTGGGAGATCTACAAAGTACGATTACTGATTGGGCTGACATAACCTCAGGGTTAAAAGCTAAAAAAAAAAAGAATAAAAAAAAAATACTGGTTGACATAGAGACGATATACGAATAGTGATTCACCATTATTTATAATTTTATATTATAGGTGTCAAGGACTAAAGCATTTTATCATTATTATTCATTGAGAACAAAATGACATAAACGATAAGCATTTCCGGTCCAAAGCAAAAACATTAAAGATTTTTATTTAAATCCGTTATTTATTACAAGCATGACGTGCCGTATTGTAAACTCTCTTTGTGAAGAACTAACGTTAAACATATTTACAGTGTTTTTTAAAATTCCAGCTCAAAAACCTTCGTGGAGTGAAACTGAGACAACGCAGTTTACTTACGGAGTTACTAGTGAAGAGGACACTATGTTACCTAAAACTGTACCGTCGACAATAGCATCTTATTTACCCCAACCACCAGTGACAACACAACAAGAAATCTACCAAGACACTAGTTATCCACAAGACGACCATTATCAAGAACAGTATCAACAGTATTATAAGCAAGACCAGCAGTTTCAGGATCAGTATCCATTGCAAACTGATTTTTCGCAACAGCCTTACGACTATCAATATCAAGAGGAGCAAACAGAACAACAGCGGTTACAACAGCAGCAGTTTCAACAACAAGAACAATATGAGAAAGATCAACTGCTACTCAGTCAGCAGCAGCAACAACAACAACAACAACAGCAGCAGCAACAGCAACTCCAACAACAACAACAAATTCAACAGCAGCAACAAAAGCAACAGCAGCCATCACAACAAATTCAGGCCACTGTCATGACTGGAGCCGCAACTTTAGGCTCTTTCATGGCAGGAGGCGCGAAGAAATTAGGTAGTCTATTTGGAGCTGCAGCCGCTGCGGTCGCTCCACCTACAATAAGTCAACCTCCTTCATCTGTTCCAGCAAGCACTGCCCCAAGCCAATTTACAACAGCTATAGCACCCGTAACGCCTTTCAGTAGTACAACCACAATTCCAATCGCATCCGTCCCAGAAGTTTCACCGTCTGTGCCAGTCTCAATAGTGACTACTTCTGCACCCGTTTCTTTACCGCGTACCCCTTCATTGAAACGACAAGAGTCGATACAGAGACCTTCTGTGCGTCGAACGAGGACGTTACCCGACGCACCTGAGGATTTACCCACGTCGAGTTACGAAAGTGCCTACGAGGATGATTATCATAAGACTGAAACTGATCAATTGATAGACCGCGATAGGACATCTTTGGATAGGATATCTTTGGATAGAACGTCTTTAGACAGGTATCGTGACGACGATTACCTTCATGAGACCATACCGGAGGATGTCGCGGAGGAAGCGCATTTACAAGAAGAAACTAGTCCTAGTATACAGAAGACAGCTTCCCCAACGAGGACTGGATCTCAAATGAGGAAGCCTTCAGTGGATAGTTATCATAGTCAAGCGCCATCGATAATTGATCGAAAACCTTCACAAAGTTCTTTTCATCTAGAAGATACTCTTACCGTACCTACAACGACGACACAAGAAGGTGAGTAAGAAATAATAACAGATTTATATTCAATAAAATTTTGAAAGAATTTCACATATTATACTTACTTGCGAAACGTGAATGTTCTACGTTTTCATAGCATATCTAACCACGTGAGAGGCCGTAAGGCGGTCTGAAAAAAATTTGAGACCAGAGCTTGCTGCCCACACGATAAGAAGAAGATAATAATTATCTCTGTGTATAAAATCGTGAGCATTTATTATGCTTACCTATAAATGGTTACCATTTGTTTAATATCAGGGCTAGAGGTCAACCCAAAAGTATACTGAGAGCTAGCTTCACTGTCTTGAGGCTGCAACTATACTTACGATAGCTTCTGATAATTTATTATTTCACAGAATTAATCACGGACAAATCAAAAGTGACATTTCAAGTAGAACGACCAAAATACCACGAAGTGCCAGAAGAATCAGAAACGTTTCAAGAAGATGCACCTTTCGATGAACAAGGTACAGATTACCAAGACGACCAGACTTACGATCAGAACGAAACGTTTCAAGAGGAAGAAAAATTTGAAGGTGATGAACAGTTCAATGAAGCAGATGAACAATATCAGGATAGTGTGTTTCAAGAGGCGGAGAGGAACGAGGAGCCACTGGACTTCCAGCCGAAGCAGCCCAAGTTGACGCCGAAGCAGCGGTGGCATCGGGCTTACAACAAGATCGTGATGCAGCTCAATGTGAGTACTTTTGTACATTTTGACTATCAAAGCAGAATTTTATAAGAACATTTTTTAATCAATCATTTGATTTTTTGAAAACTTAATCTAATCTACTATATACGAATTTTGATTTGTGACAGAAAAGATCTGCTTTTGTTGTCATTTATTACTTTAAAATATTTGTTTGTATTTTATATTTACTGTGAATTTTCTTTTAACTACAAAATGGAGAATTAATCATAGCATTCATAATGGATCGAGGTAAGTTTTAATTTTAAAATACTAATCAACATATTTATGATACGGGCTTTTCGTTTCTATTATTTACTTTGACAAAATATTACTGAAAGCATTATGTTAATTTTAAAGAAATTATGGTAATCATGACGATATTAATATTGAATAATGCTTCAAAAATGATATTATCCATTGACTTTATTTAAAAGTGGATTAAGTTTAAGTAGGTATACTTACTATAATATTGTAGCATTTTTCCTTTCTTTGGTAGGTTCTTAAAGAACTTTTAAATAATTTATTAGACAGTAAAATTCAGAATTATCTTTAAGTGCCGAAACTTCGTGATAAAATTAATTAATACGGCTCTTGAGACATTTGCGAAACAAACAGGTTGAAAGAACTAGTTGTAATTAAGATAACAGTTAATTGTGTATTTTAACTGTGCCTTTAACATTTTGTGTTTCTGTGTATAAAATAAACAGTTTTTCTGCATCGTAATAAATTATGTACGTACTTACATTATACCTTACATATCTACTCACATTTTTATTTTAAACATTCTTACGATTTTTATTACTGTTACATTTTTTAACATGGCCTCTCCATTTGCACCTTCAAATCCTTCAAATTTCTAGGGATATATTTGAAAACACATGTTTCACAAATAAATGGTCTTATTCTTATACTGTAATCATTACAATTGCGTTTATTGTTAATAAAATAAAAAAAGAGGGTGCAATTTTAGGCGTTGTCGTATGACGTAATAAATAAATCTATAAACTATATAAGGACAAGGATACTCGCTTTAATTGAAACCTCGTTAAGACGTCTATCACAGCTGGAGCTCAATCTCTTGCAGAGTTATATTGGTTTAGTATGTTGCTATAGTAATTTACTTAATACACTTCCAGACAGTTTACTTTTGGAACTATATGTTTAGACCCAATTTACTTTAGTGTAGTGATGTTCTAATGGCGTCGACGAAAAATATTTTACATTCGAGACATAATGTTGAGCTTCGTCAAAGTAAGGAAAATTTTATCAAATTCGTTTATACTGAACGATGACTAAAATGTAATGTTGATTTTATTATGTTAACAGCGATATACTTAAATATTGGATCACTTTCCTACTTTCCTACTTATTCATATTACTTGCAGAGGTATACAATTTATATAAAGCAAATTGAACAATCCGTTAAAAGTTTTTTCCTTTTAGTAATTGAAAATAACTTATTCCACTTTATATAGTTCCAAAAACTTACGTTATTCCATTTTATCTGCCACTTTTTTACTCCATAATATAAAATACCGAATCTTGAAAAAATATTTTAAATTTATTTTATTATTTCATACAAATTGGAAACCTACATGAAGTTTTCGTTGAATTTGATTCCACAATATAATACTAGTATGTATGTACTTAACTATAATTATTTTATAAAAAGAATTAATATTATTTGAATCGAAATAAATGCACGCAAACTAACGCAAGAGTCAAGCTGTGTAAACCATAACTATGTAACCCACTGGGAAATGCGAAAAAGCTGTTATGTTACTAGTATGCTGACCTCTTAATGGATTGACCTTGAAGATAAAAGCTAATACCTACCTAACAAACTCAGGTCATGTTTTGAAGGTAATGGATACGGTTACTTATGCCAATATGTCCAGATATTAACATTATAAAATCCTAGTCTTATAGTGGGTTTTGTTCTATGAAGTTCAATCTTCTGAAGTTTATGAGCCCTTTCCAACGACATCTCACTCGATGGGGTAGGTAAAGATTTTTTTAAATCCCCTTTTCATTCTAGGTACTATCTATGGGACGAAGGAAAATTGTTTCATTCACATTTATGTTTTTGGGTTACTATTAATCCGTCGTCATCCCGGATTTTGTTTCAATAGGTGCAAAAATGAGAGAATGATTGACAGCAGACAACAGATTGCAGACAGATATAATATTGAAAATTAAAAGGGTTCTTTGTTTAACTACGGACCCCTAAAAAGGGTAGTGCACAATTATCGTTATAGTTTTTCCACTCAAATTAACATCCGAGAAATTTAATTATAATTCATTTCATGTGGCCTTGATGCGGCAACCATTATAGGATCAGATTTTTACTGTCCTAGTTTGAAAACTTTTAATTGTGATACCTAACCTTCCTATAATATTGCCCTTAATTTAAAACAAAAACCTATTAGCATCTTAGTAAACGTTAAATGTTAAACATTTATTATTTCCGTTACTAAATTAAATAATTATTTTATTATTTATTTCGGAAATTAACCTGCGTGGGCTCACCTCTAAGGGGCTCAGAGTCTCAAACCAAAGTGGGGGCGTAATTACGAGTATGTTTAAAAAAAACTTTCTTCTTTGCATGACTTTAATTATCTTTCTTCCCTGAAAGCTTCGTTAATATAACGCTGTGTAGTATATTCCTTTGATTTTATTATAATGGTATATGAGTAGGTACATTTAGATACAAGGTGTAATAAAATATACATATTACAATCAAATCGGTCAATTTTTTGCATCTTCACCTGTTTAGCAGTTTTCATAGTTCTCTACACCAGAAAAAAGAAATTCCCACGCAATGACTTCGAAGCGTCAATTATCGTATACTTCACTAATAAAAAGAGAATAATATGTTGACAAAGACAATATTAAAAATCTACTGCTGTTAATATGACTGGTCAACCTGTTTTCATTCCTACGAAACATAATTAATATTTTGTCATTAAAGGTAGGCTTAGGTCAAGTTGAGCGTCAAAAGAGTACCTAGCTATAAGTTTTCTAATTCTCACACCTTTGAAGAAGTTGACGAAAATATATTTAATAATATTTCTTATTTCCCTTTCACATAAGAGTAAATGAAAATGCTTAATGCGCTTAGGGGGTAGATGTTTTGTAGAAATTGATTCTTTAAGAATCATATGATCACGTACATAACACTCCCGCTTTTTCCCAGAGGCGCGACTGTAAATCCTCTTATCAGAATTTCATTTCATGCCCAACTATTATTGCAGAGGGTCATATATTTATTTCTAATGCAGCAACGACTTTGTTTTTACGTGGTTTTTACACAAACCAAGTGTCAGGGCGTAAGCGAAAAATTATTTCCATGGTGTCAAGTAATCTACAAAAAAAAATTATAGTATGTTCTCTCTGATTTCATGGACATCCGACAAACTTACGAATAAGACGTCAATAAGATCTAATCTCGACGTAACATGATAAACCCTGGCTTCTTTGAAATATCAGAAGAACACAGTTAACTCCATATACTTATTTAGTCGATGCACGCCGCTCGTAGCTAGTTTATTCGAAGCTTTGTTCAATTAATACATTCTAGTGCTGTTTTGGACAAAAAATTAAGTTTGTTTATTCGTACAAATTAATATAACATTTGAGTTAACTTATTTGTCTGATCCACACATTGATGTATTTTGGAAATAAATATGGTAAAGGGTTTCCAGTGTAACGCTCGTCTCTTGGCTAAGTGGCGGTCGCCGCCCGCGGAGAACTCCTTTGAACCCGATCACCTCATTAGTTCAGCTGAGTTACTCCATCCATACGCACACGTTTCTACGCACTCTTCTCAGTCACTCAACAGACATTGTACCGTACGCACCCCTGTATTACAGATTAAAAAACGTTGTAGATTTAAGGTATAGAAAACATTGCGCAAGCGATGGCGGCGGAAGCGCGCAAGGACGCGATAGCGACATCCTGCGGGCGACCGTGGCCCTATTGATTGCAAGTCGCACGCGCACCTATTAACATGCAAATTAAACTTCAGGTGCAAACGTTCAGTGGTTGTGTAGCCGTGGATGTGTTATGTTGCGATTATTTTGACTTTTGAAAGTGAAAATGCTGCGAAGACGAAAAGTAGCGACCAGCGAGGCCGATGTTCGCATCGAGCAAACTTTTCCGAATCGCGCTACCGTGACTGGTTCTCGTTTGAGGGTTCGTCGGGGATCGAGTTTGACTGATTTGGACAAGCTTCGTTGTGGTGGTGGTTCAAGCGGGGGTGGTTCGATAGGGGATTTGATGAACATGTTTAGTGGTAGTGCTAACTCGGTGGGAAGTGACTCGTTGGTCGCTCGGACCGTGCCTCTCGAGACCGTCCGGCGTAATGTGGTCCCTCCGTCGACCCCGCCGTCGCTCCCGCCGCCCTCTCCGCTCATCCACGTGTCCCGTCCCGTGGGCCCTCTAACGATGGCTCAACGAACATTGAGGTTTAGCAGGCTGTTGAAGTACCAACCTTGTTCAGCTGATGTTATTATTTTACTGGTAAGTAAACATGAGATTAAACGAGGTAAATAAATAAGTGTTCTGTTCTCGGATTCACTGATGACTAATTATTTGATGTTCTACGGTTATTTCATTACAAAGCGATGATATAGCTTTTGTTATGTGCTATGTTGATAGTAGTATGTGCGGGTTATTTATAGATAAAACGTTGTTAAGCACAATTATAAAGTGTGTTAGCGTGGATTATCGCTATCAGTTAGTTCTGGCACTTTGATTATCGAATGATTTGAAAGTTACTTTTGATCTCAGGGACGCGTATCGTATCAACTTGAATTATGATAATTTGTGTTCCATATTTTTATAAATATTTCCAATTGTTTTGTTCTATACGATGATAGGCTAGATTGGTAATCACCATAGTTTTGTTTCACTTAAAAAAAAACTATTCCTATAACCTTTCTTTGTCCTATATAGGTACAAGAAACGGAATGTTTATTAATATCTTTATTTTAAAGATATAATTTTTTTTAAATGATATTGACGGCAAAATATTGGTATATGTAATACAAATATTATTTACAACATTTTCAAGAAACGAACATTTTCATCTGAATTTCAGGTAAATTCATATCAATCTGTAGCTAGGAACGAAGGCAATTTAACCCCTTTTAAAGCTAGATTACCTTAGTTAAGTACCGTCTGGGATTTTAAGTAGGTGTCTTCATGGATTCAGATGAATGCACTTGTTTTATGATCTACGTGCAAGTAGATACGCTCTTGTCAGTGGAAAGCTTATCCATGGAATCAAACACAAAGAGAAATTATATTTTTTTTGCAAGATTAAATGAATTGGTTTTTGCTATTTACCTTTCTACTGCTTACCACAAAACAGAAGTACACGATCTATAGAGGGTTAGGGTAGAATAGTTGCTTTTACACAGGTAAAAAAGATTACTTGAAATAAGAAAATTACGTTTTCTTCGATATATTATGAGAGCGCATAATATTCTTGGTTCAATGCAATTTGCTTTTACACAAGACAGTCTTGCTGAAGGCAAATTGCATTGAACCAAGAATATGGCGCTGTTATAATATCGAAGAAATCGTAATTTTCTTATTTCAAGAAATCTTTTTGACCCGTGAAAGTTGTTATCCTGGTTGGTATCCTTTCCGTTGGTATTAACTTGTTGGTATCTTGGGTAAGTAATGCAACTTTACGCTAGCACCCTGTATAAAATACGTAACTAATGAAACGAATTATCAATATGCATTTAATGTATCTACTTACAGCGCTATGGACATTTGTCTGAAATAAATAGATTTTATATAATTTTATTTTATTTATTTATTTTTATTTAGTTAATTGCTAACTGCTATCTTTTGTAATCACTTATCGTAAACTAAGTATACAAATTATAGTAAAATTTATAAGTCTACGTTATTTCTTAGGGTCAGAACCTCAGGTCTGAACTATTTCTACACTAGAATTAAACATTTTAACGGGTTCTTACCGCGTTTTTGTAATAATAACCGCGTAACTCTCAAAAACTGTATTTCTATACTCTACCAAATTTCAGCAATATATGTTTAGTTGTGAAACCATTACGGACAAACACTTTGGCATGTATAATATCAGTATGGTTTTACTGGTGTAAACGAAACTAGTAAAGTTTTTGTGTTTTGATTTTCTTATCACCGCCAGTTGCGTGTTAGTAAACAACTGAATCTTAACTGCCTTTACCATGAATTAATGTTTGTAGCCTTAAACAAGACTATAAAATATGTGTGTTAAAAGTTTCACAATTTAATACAATTTGTACCCGAACAGGTCTGCTGGAAGAAATCTTTTTAGAGTTAAGCTCTATGTTCTTGTCTAGTATGCTGTACTTTATTTCCGTGTGTAGAATAAGATTTTAAATACTTTTTTAATCTTATTTTTCTGTTTAGGAAAACTTACGGACTCATTACCAATATTACTGGATATGGTTTCAAATTTGTATGTTCTTAGTGTGCAAATACATATTATATTTTATGTTATTTAGGATAAACTTAATAGGCTAGGAGACGGTTTTTTAAGAGGATGATTAGGTCATCAAACTGAACAACTTTCTCTATGGGATCAACAATGAAATCGCGGAAAAAAAATCAATTGTCCCATACATTTTGGTCGAGAAGGATTGCTGTTTTGTATGGACCGCAGATTTCGTAATTTCGTCTTTGGTCCCATAGAGACCTTCATCATCTCCTTAAAAAACCGTCAGCATATTAAGAAGGACCACTATATGTTGTATAATACAAATAAAATAAATAAATAAATATCTTGGACAATGTCACACAAATTATCTAGTCACATTTAATGTACCAGAATCTAGCCTGGACTTGTATTATGATGACTAGACAACGATATAGAATACATAATACATATACAACGTGTTAATGAATTAACGCAAAACTAGAAAGTAGTTTGTTTAGAATCGAGAGCAGAATCGAATTATCATGGTTTCAATATAGGTAAATTTTTTTCAAAATATTAAATATTTTTTTTTGGAAAATTTATAATTTACTGAACCCGATGTCAACCCACCCCACGGGCACACTGAATCCCTACTTACTACCAAAACAAGATTATTAAAATTTATCCATGAGTATGTTAGCGCTTTCATTCATTGCTGAAATGATAACAAATCATTTTTGCCTCAAAACATAAAATGCGAATAACTTTTTAACCATCAAAATAATTAAATCGAATTATTTCTATCAATTTTTTTTGTTATAAATCAGTTGAGGTGTATGAGGTTTTGCGCTAATTCATTAACACGTTGTATAGATACAGGCGAGCTTAATCAAATTAAAGATGGAAAAAGTCGGGCGGCGAGCGGGATTCGAACCCACGATCTGCCTATCCGGGGCATGCTCCTCTCCAACAGAGCTGTCGGCGCCCCGCAGGCCATAACAAAATTTTCAATCTATGGGACGTCGAGCTTGAGGTAAAAAAGCTATTCCCAGAATGTGATTTCTGGTTCAGTCGGTTGAATCTAAAGCTATGAATAAGGTAGGAAGTGCATCTATTTGGCGCTCGGGTTTCATGAATTTTCAATAGCACTTATATTTTAATAGTACAATTTGCATCCGAAATGAGATAACCTAGCGTAACTATAATGCCGTATGGAAATGTATTTTGAAAAAGAAAACAGAACATTTTCAGATTTTGCATTCAATTTTTAACTTTGTATAAATGCTGTGAAAGATTATTATTCTTCTTAGCGCGTATAATAAAGGATTTGTAATGAAATTTTTCGGTTCTCATATTTCATTATTTGAGTAAATACCAAACGAAATATAAAATGAAAATGTAATTTGTTTCGAAGATTATTTGGTTCCAATTTCAGAGTCTACACACGGCGACATATCAAGCTAAGCAAAACCAAAATAAGCTGGCCACGCGTAGGTAGAGTATATACTATTACTTATTCTGTGGTAATGTATAACGTCGCGCGGCCAGCTTATGTTTTGTTTTGCGTATCTTGATGTGTCGCCGTGTGTTCATTGAGATTAACTGAATTTTTATCAGATATCTGAAGAAAAGGTAAAATAATTCAATAAAATAGAAAATTATCATAAGTTTATTCAATAAACTTAACTACATCTATCTTTAGTAAATATTTGTGTTATTTGACAGCTGGCTTCGTTAGTATATATAAACTATTTAACAAACCTAAAATTTAATTTATGCCGGGCTTCAATTAAAACCTTGAATATATTTCTAACTGAATTAATTATTTACATCTAGTTAGATAAAATTAGATCATACAAAATTATTCGGAACAAGTATAGATAGGTTCACCCCTATTTTTTAATCGCTTGAACCATTTTTAAGGCGTTTTAAGATACCTACTGAAACTAAACAACTTAAGGGTGCACCGAGCCTATTTTGCTGCCCCAATCTTATTTTCTTTATTACTTAACAATTAAACAATATATAAAAAAAAAAACAAGAATGTCACATTGTAGTCACTGCTGATTTTCAATTTATCGGGTCGTCACTGCGGATTTATTTTTATAATGTTTTTAGTTATTCTTTGGCAGTTTTAACGATGATAGCTACAAGCATAATACATAATTATCCGTAATGTTTCGGTAAATTGAAAGCCAATCAGGACTACAATGGTGACATTCTTGTTTCTTGGAAGTGTTGTTTAATTGTTTAGAAATAAAAAAATATTATTGGGGGCAGCACAATAGGCTCGGTGCAGTCTTAAGAATCATAGATCGAAAAACAAGAATATTTTTTGGATCTCCCGTAGAAAATCGATCGGCTGATCCGCACTTTTGTATGGAAGGACCGAAAATTGTTCTCGTTTTTAGACCTATGTTCCTTAGGGAAAGTTGTTTAGTTTCATTATCTGAATAGGTACATCATTAAAATTGTTGAAGTAAGTAAAAAATTATGGTATATACTTACACGGTTTCTATAAGATTGTTAATCTAAGCAAACACGGTTACCTAAAGAATGTAAGTCACAAATTATGCGTTTTAATAGTTAATAAAATTTGTTTCATATCAAGGTTAGGTAACGATTTAGAAACTGATATTCTCAAAAACACAATTTTTTTTTTACCTTATTGGTTCGGGTGTTCTAAGGAGCGTAAAAAAAATTATAAGTATTGTTTATTCGGGAAATTTAGTTGTTACTTTTATACAATTATCGACATAAGAACTAACATCAAGCATACTTCTTCATGAACTTAAGTAGATACTTCAGTTTCGGCATCTCAATGTTGTGAATACATCTATTGAAGTCGCCGATGACCTTTACAGAATGAGTCATCATTCTGGAGATTATGTCTTTGAGGCAAACGCTGAGATCAGATACCTCTTTGAACCCGTGGATGGCTATCTCGGCCATCACCACTGGGAACGGTGAGGTTTCGTAAAGGAACTGAAAAGAATGGTTTAACATAATACTTTTCAAAAAAGCACTAATGCTAACAAACACTGGAAAACAGGTTTTGTTGCATATAACTAAACTTTAGTCACTTTCGAAATATTTTGTAGCACATAATCAAAATTTGGGCTATAAATAGAAAAAAGTTCTGCTTTGTTTTGTTAGTTTGCTTATATTTAAGAAAAAAAAAACAGTGCGGAGTGGGCCGAATTTCACGCGGGCCCATATAGACAGACTTCGTTTTTTTTTATTTTACTCCAAATTCGTTAATTGGTTAGGTCTAGAACCACGAAAAGAAAACTTTTTCACCAATGTTGATCTGTAATAGATTTCGGAAAAAACTATTTTTCTCGTTTATAATGTTAAGCTGAAAATTTGTTATTCCAGTTCATTACACTATAAAAATAATTCTGCAGCACCAATATTAAAATGGATAAAAGACTTAATTAAACTTCTGCATCGAAAGGATATCTATGAAAAGTATAAAAATAAATGTTAATAGAACTCTTTGTGAATGAAATAAACGGTCAATTTGCAGAATAAGACTGAAACTTCATTTCAAGTTACTACTGGGAATGAGGTTTTATTGCGTTGGCGTAAAGTTTAATATTCTACCCTTTTAAAAGAGCAGTAGGTATTCAATGTGGGAAGCCTGATAACTGTCTATAGTTACAGATGTTAATTTAAAGCCATTGCGTTTAACAAGGCGGATTCTATATTTTTAGACATTGTTTAATTTAATTAAATATACCATTTTAAAGTTGATAAAATAATTGAATGTGAAAAAGTCAAATGTTTTTTTAAGGTTGCACCGAGCCTACTGTGCTGACCCCAATCGTAATTTTTTATTTCTTAACAATTAAAGAATATTTCCAACAAAGAAGAATGTCACATTGTAGTCATTGCTGATTTTAAATTTATCGGGTCACTACGGATTTTTTTTATAATGTTTGCAGCTATTATCTTTAAAACCGCCAAAAGTGGCCACTTTTGGCGGTTTTAACGATAATAGCTACAGGCATAAACCATAATAATCCGTAATGTTTCGATAAATTGAAGGCTAATCAGGACTACAATGTGACATTCTTGTTTTTTTTTGGAAATGTTGTTTAATTGTTTAAAAATACGATACGATACGATTGGGGGCAGCACAATAGGATCGGTTGGCTCTTAAGCAAAAGACGAACAAAGGAGCCTTGACAAATGTGTGTTGGTTGTGGTCTATGACCTAAGAGCAATACGGTTTTGGTGTTTGTGCTGAAATACTTCAACTATACCCTGCCCTTGTGCAAAGGAGCATCCAAATCTGACCCGGCAGTTTTGAGAAAAATAATACCTAATTTGGTTAGGTTAGGTTCATAGACCACTTTCACCCAGTTAGTACAGATGCCAATTAATTAAAAGAATATTTCGTAGGACTGAGTAGTCTTATACCGACATGTGGTATCGTTGCATTCAGTAGAGTTTCCTGAGTAATAGTGAATACTTTTTGGATTTTTTTGAAAATCAGCGGCTGAAAGGTAATGGTGTAGTATATTTTTCGAACCGGCTCATAAAGTCTTTTCATTTAATACCCAACACGACAGGTTTCATAAAAAAATTGTTTTGATCCCATACTAAAAATCGATGACGTCATAACTCCCCACTCCACCAATTGAGAAAGCGACACCGTCATTTTTCCTATTCAGGAAACTCTACTGAATGCAACGATACCACATGTACGAAAACCTTTATTTGTCTTTATTTAAATTGGCATCTGTACTAAGGGTCAGTTGCACATACGTTCATTAAAGTTAGTCCTCCATAAAATCTCTTGCTAGCTTTAACTACGTCAACAATACAAAAAGTGACAGCAAGAGAGTTAATGGAGGATTAACTTTAATAAATGTACATGCAACTGGCAGTAAGTCTCCTTAAAAAAATTGTTTCAAACTATTTTGTAGCAGGCTGCGTCAGCCCAACAAGCTCACTAATCAACTTTAAATGGTCGCTAAACATAATCGAAATTTAGGTGTAGCTATTTTGAACCTTATCCAAACGTAATAAAGTCGGTACTTACGACAGTCCTCTCGAGGTCCTGACTCTCGTGGGAGCAGTTCCCGCCAACTTGCTGCTGTTTCTGACATTCAAAGAGCTTCGAAGCTGAATATTTCTTCAGATTCTCTAGGGTCTCAAAGTGGACCTGTAACTTCTCTGTAACAAGAAATTATAATTAGTAGTTAATATCAATAATTATGTTAATTGCGACCTAGTTATATTATCCAGTTAATTAAACGTTGGCGCAGTTTAATTAAAAGCCTGAATGATGTTTAGCCGTTTAAACATACCTACATGTTATTGGAATTGTTATCCAGCCTGTTTAGATGTTTATCCTTTGATCGTATACAATTATAATTAAGAGCATTTATCCGCGACTTCGTCCGCATAAATTATATTTACCAGATTTTAAGTCAGATCATAAGCTACCAATAAAAAAAAGTTTCATCAAAATCGGTTCAGTAGTTTTTGCGTGATGCTCGAACAAACAAACACACAAACAAACAAACAAACAAACAGACAGACAAAAAATCCAAAAATTGATGATTTGGAATCAGGGACATCTAAAAACCATATCGTAATCTTTTTTTGTAAATATCTTCAATGTACAGACACACCTCTGCTACAGTTTTATTATAGTTTAGATAGTTATTAGTGTGACCATGATTCATGAGCGCAAAGCTTTAAATTAAAACGTTTTTTAAGCGAGATTTACGAGGTCAGTATTGTAGCGTGTGGGGGGCCGTAGTCTCTGCCTATACCCATGAGACAGTGGTTGATCTTATACAGGGTCCTTCTTAATAAGCTGACATTGTTTTATGGGTAAAACTGAAGAACTTTCTGTATGGCACCAACATCGAAATTGCGTAAAAATCTACTTTTCTGTCAAGTTCCGTGTTCCAAAACTGCAAACCTACTTGAGCCAAATGCATGGGACAGCAGATTTTTTATCGCGATTTTGATGTTGGTGCCTTAGAGAAAGTTGTTCAGTTTGATGGTCTGATCATCCCCTTAAGAAAGTGTCATCATATTAAGAAGGACCCTGTTATAAGTAAAATCAGTTTTCACTCGCTATCGAAGGAAAATGTCCAGTAGGAAGTGACGTAAGAGAACTCCTGTAGGAACAGAACTTCTAGATGGGGAAATTCAATTTCCTGTTCAGTACAAAATGAGTTGAATGAAAGTAAAATACGGTTCGCTCGTTCTGAATAATCTTACTACGGTTATACATCTTATTGAATAGGTCTGTACCAACATTTTTATATGATGACATTGCTTTTGCTTGGGGCTTGAACCGCCTAGCATACAAACAAAACTGGGAACTGGATGGAACACGTTTCGAGCGAGCGGCCGACCACAAAGAAGGGCATGATAAAAAAAATTTACATGGTTACACATATTGGCGAAAATTTACAAACGCATTTGGTATCTATTACTAAGCACAAATGCGTGGTAATAAACCGCCGCCCGATCATATGATTCTGAGGTCAATGTCCGCCCGCGTCCCGCACACTGCGTACGTTACGTACTATAATGATAATTTTTTTAATCATCAATACCAATTATAAACATTGAAAATGCAATCTGTTATCATTAGCAAGTGCCCTAGAGTTTCGTCAACTAATTTAAAATAAACATATCGAGCCTTTTCGGGAAGAACATCGTAAGCGCCCAAAATTTCAAAATGTGATTTTTACGTAACCTCTAGAACAGATGTTTAAAAATTTGCAGCTGTTAGTTAAAAACTATTCCTCTAAATAATATAATATATCACACAACATTTAAAAAAAATATCAAGTAAATACCATACCATTCACGATGTATAAGATATAAATAGAAAAAACCTCGTCCTGTAAAAAAACTTAATTGTCGCTTACGATGTTCTTCCCAAAAAGGCTCGATATATAGCGCCTCAATGGCACCAAAATCTAGCCTGGATTTGTATCAATTATTGTACCATGGACTAGACAAGACAATGATAATGCATAGATACAAACATTCATGATTTGGGTACAAATATACATAATATTCATCATACTGGATTCGAACCCGCGACATCAGATCAGCAGGCAAACTACCAACTGTGCTATCGGAGGCAAACACTGAAAAAAAAAATTGTTTACTTCAACCAACCTCATGAATCCACATGAGCCTGTCAACATCATGACTGCTCCGACTAAGAGAACTTTGTTAAACGAATTCGGCTTGTTGTTACAACTAACCATCTTTTGTTTTTAGTAAACAATAACAACGTCATTTCAATTATTTTGGTGCTAATTAAGTTCTTAGTTGTCTCGCATTTTTTTCAGTGAATAATCTTAGCCCACAGTCGTCTCTTACGATACCCACATAAAGAAATGGCTTGGCCCATTCGAAGCTAACTAAGCCTTGCTATGTATTACTAAGTACATTCAGTAATTTTAATTGTTGTGTCTGCTCCGTGGCAATCTGTTTTTTTAAAACAATAAGCCACTACAATAAGTGAAAATTGTCTTCTATGAGAGCTTCCTTAACTTTTTTTGTTCCAAGAAGCTTTCCCTTTGTCTTATTGGAATCTGAAGCTCAGTCCCTTTCGGTAATCATTCAGTACTCATTCAATTTTAAAGCCTCTCTATTACACAGTTTCTTGTTATTATAACAGCCGGTTTGTTTTGGACACAAGGGAACGGAAATGTTACGTACACACGAGGAACACTTTGCCAAAATACAATCGATTCAATATGTGGGTTGACAAAACTAACGATGCGCTGGCGCACGGTTCCGTAAACTAAATTATAACGTAAACAGGATGGGTGAATGTATACAGGGTGGTAATGGCCTAGTGACATACATACATAAACTTACCACCGTAATTCCTTTTAGGAAACATCGCTACAGGATAGAATTATAGCGTAGTAAAGAGATGTTTTATCTTTTTTTGTTAAAAATATTAAAAATTGGTATTTAGCATCAAAAGCAGAAAAACTTGAATATGTAGATTTTTTTGAAGTCTCCATTTACGCGTTATACCTACTGACTGCTTTCAAAGTTTTATGATTACTAAGCCCGGCTTGCACCAACAAGTATTTAGGCTTAAACGTATTTAGTGATAGTTCTGTCCTTCACACTGCTCATACAAATGGCAGTGACAGCATCATATTTAAACATGTTTAAGCCTAAATACTTTTTGGTGCAAGCCAGCCTAAGTAAGTTAAAGTTAAACATAAGATGCAGAAGTGGTAGAAACTCGTTACAATGTTTAAACTTTAGGTTACCCTAAGATCCCTGAGAATATAAAATTACCTGGCAATCTCTGAACCCTCTGATAACCAAGGGCGAGACAAAGTGTGACATTTTCATCTGCCAGCTGTAGGTTTTCACCGAGAAGTTTGACGATGCTCTCCTTACAGTAGGTTCCATTGCGAGGCTTCCGATCGTGGATTATTACCTACAATCACACATCAAAGTTAAAAACGGGACTTACATTTCTGTAAATACAGAGATGCTTGGTAAGCATTCATTATTTTTTTATTGTCTGTAAATACTTTTTCTATGACAATTTTAGATATGTTTTTATTAAAATACCTACTTAATTTGACTAAGACATTTCATTTCATTTATTCATTCAATACATTGTGTCTGAGCATCACATACATTAAAAAATATATACCTACTAGATAAAATTACAATTTATAGAATTATTATGAATTACATTACATTTTACTACAATAGAGTTATATGTAAGTACTCTATTTTATATGGATAAAAACTTTTTTATTACCAATTTTCTTACAATATTTTGCATAGTTTTGACGGCAATAATATTTTGATTCATACATACATACATACATAAGCTCACGCCATTGTCCCAAGGGGGTAGGCAGAGACCACAGATCGCCACACGCTACGACTCTGACACACTTCTCTAGCCTCATTGACATTCATACATCTTTTCATGCACTTCCGTCGATTGAGGGTGCTACGCACTTGTCCTTTTCGGAAAAGATCATTGATCTGATCGTGGTATGTTTTCCTCGGACGGCCTCTCCCAACACTTCCACTCACCTGTGCTCGATAAATTTCATTCGTAAGTCTTCTTTCATTCATTCTCTCTACGTGACCAAACCATCTAAGCATACCCCTCTCAATCCTTGTTACTATATCATCCTTCAACTTACACCAATCCCTTATCACACTGTTCTTGATTCGATCAACCAAAGTAATACCACACATACTTCGTAAGGAGCGCATTTCAACTGCATTCACTCGACTTTCATTCCTTTTATTCCATACCCAACATTCACTCCCATACATTAGCGTAGGCACCAACACACCGTTGTGAATAGCCAGACGTGCCCTTTTTGATACAGACCGGCTACTCACCACGGCGTGCAGGGCCCCATTTACCTTATTTCCCGCAGTCACTCTTCGCTCCACATCCCCGTCACACTTTCCATCTCTCTTAAACAAACTTCCCAGATATACAAATTCATTCACCTGTTCCACTCTGTCTCCTTCCATAACAATGTTACATTCTGTAACATCGTCTTCACGTTCCAAAACCATTACCTTCGTCTTGCATACATTGACTTTCATATCTTTCTTCTTCAACGACTCATTCATCACATTCAACATGTCTTGTAACTCCGTCACCGACGGCGCAAGTATCACCTGGTCGTCAGCATACAAAAGGCACTTGACACTAAGCTCATCCATTCTTATACCGCATTCCATCTCTTTCAAATCAGTCAGACAACTATCCATATAAAGATTGAAAAGCCATGGCGACGCAACACATCCCTGTCTCACACCCGTAGAGATGTTAAACCAGTCTGTGTACGCCCCATTAACTCTGATACAGGCTTTAGAGCCCTCATAGAGGGACTTCAAAGCCTGCACTAAGCGGTCATCAACCCCATATGCTGACAGTGTCGTCCACATTTTACTCCTGTTCACTCGGTCATATGCCTTTTCAAGATCTACAAAGGCGCAGAATACTTTTTGGTGTTTTTCTAAGTATTTCTCTGAGATGCACCTTAAAGAAAAGACTTGATCCATGCAACCCATACCTTTTCTGAATCCCGCTTGTACGTCCCACATTTTTTCATCAGTTACATTCATCACTTTGATTTTTGATTCATTTTTGATTCATTGCATGAAAAAACAAAACTGTTACAAAAACGTAAAAAAAAAGCACTATTGTAGACTCCGTGATTTTAACTAATAAATGATGTCTCTAAAAACAGCATCAAATGTGTTCCTGCTCTCATAAGGTATAAGGTATCAAGGTTCTCAATAAATAAAGGAATACAGTCGATGCTTTAAAAGCAGTATTTAAGATTTACGTTTTTTCTAAGATTGTACTTCCAATAAAAGTGGACGGAAAAAAAATATTTAAAATAAATTCTCACCTGGAAATACAATGATATTTGTTCGAGGTAAACTGTCATGTAATTTATAGCTTTGTCAGCTTCATTTTTCATGAGTAATTTTATTTGGGACACTAATGTGTCCATATCTTCTCGGGACTTCTGTGTTCGGACTTGAATGTCCGCAATCAGCGCTCTGTATCCATTTATTAGATTGTCCTGGAAATCTGTCGTCTGTGAACAAAATGATTTTGTGAACTGAATGATTGCTTAGTTATAATAGTTTTTGAGAGTTACAAGGTCTTTGAATTTTCACGTCCCCTATGATAACTGGAACCATCGTAATATACCTGAAGAACAAGTTTTATTGTTTATTGAAGAAACAAAACAATATAATAATTAGGCTTTTTACAATTTTGCAAAATTCACAACAATTTGAATATTTGAAATAAAGTACTTATATTTGATTTCATTTGATTTGAATATTTTTATATGTAATAACTGATGCCCGATGCGACTTCTTCCGCGTGAACAGTTGCACATTTATATCAATAAAAAATGAAAATAATAATATAATTTTTTGTTTTGCATATATTACTCAAAGATAGTGTAGCGTTAGTATAATATAAACAGTGTAGATAATAAAGTAAAATTAAACGTTAAAATAACAACACTAAACTTTTGTCAAAGGATCATAGCAATAGAAAAACTGTCTAGGGACAGTATGAAGTTAACGACCACCAAATAAACGAAATTGTAGTTAGATGAGACTGGAGTTAAATTTGATAATTAGTTTAATGTTCATTTCTAGTTTAGGTCCAAACAAAAACAGAAAAATCCGGCTCGTGTGTAATATTGTGCGAATTATTGTGCTATAAAGCTATAATAGATGGGCTATTGAAGTTTAAAATTATGTTAGGATAGACACTAATTAGGAACATTTGGGCTTGGACGTAAGGACAGCTGTAGTGCAAGTTGGCACATATGTGTAAGATACTGTTTTTTCTACGATTGTGATGCGATTTAACAAAGTACCTAAATCTACTGCACATTAGCTGTATTAAAATATATTATCTTATCATCTTTTAGTACAACTACTTCCCGGGCACAATCTGTAATTGCCAGTGTGGAAGTCCTTACATCGGCTCCGAACTCAGTTTGGTCACTGCAGACAAAATTTATGCAATCGGGGTTACAGGAATCTTGGCCTAACATAGTGTGATTGCGGTGAACCTATCCGGTCAATGAGATACTTGCTAGAATATCCCTTGTGTATACAATAAAACTTAAATACAGCCGCCCCTGACCCTAGCTGACTTGTCGAATAACTGGCCAGTAAAACAAATATACAACGTGTTAATGAATTAGCGCAAAACCTCATACACCCCAACTGATTTATAACAAAATAATTAGAATGCAACAATAATTTCATTATTTTGATAATGAAAATTTAAAGTTATTCGCATTTTAAATTTTGATTCAAAAATGATTTGTTATCATTTCAGCACTGAAAGAAAGCGCTAACGTACTCATGGATACATTTTTATTATCTTGTTTTGGTAGTAAGTAGAGTTAGTGTGCCCGTGCGGTGGGTTGTCATCGGGTTCAGTACATTTTAAATTTTGCAAAAAAAAAAAAATAATATTTTGAAAAAAATTACCTACGTTGAAACCATGATAATTCGATTCTGCTCTCGATTCTAAACAAACTACTTTCTAGTTTTGCGTTAATTCATTAACACGTTGTAGAATCACTATCGTAGAAATATTGGCACGAAAAGAAGAAGATCTCTTGGTTTTACCTAAGATTGGAACGTTATATCTTTTCTGCTTCGGGACGCTGCAAATTTTGTTAAAACTAGCTAGTAGTAGTCTGCCAAAATTAAGGGTAATCTAGTCAAATTGGATTAAATAAAGAGAAAACGTAAAATACAAAGTCTTAAAATACTTTACACGAAGAAAGTCAGGATTGGAGAAAATTAAATTGTCTCTAGAAGGTTCCTAAACTAGACAATTTAAATATCTTTTGAAATTCTGTAGAAGCACAAGTTTACGAACGTATTATTTAAATATTAAGAGATATTTGAAGTGCATTTTTGGAGTCTTTAAATGATGCGAAATACAGTACTATGACGACATTGACGCATTCGATATGTTGACTCCATTTTAAATTTTTCGGGCATAGGCCTACCACACAATACTGTAACTCATAAAAACCAGGATCAACTGCGGCCAGTGGCCATACCAAATAGTGATGTCCTGATGACCTTAGTCCGTCTTGGAACCCGCAATGACTTTCATCAAAGAAGATAGTAGGAATAGGTAAAAATATATCCGACTTCCCTCCATTGTAAACGAGAGACAGCAGAAAGAAAAGCATGGCTATTAGTAAGCCAACTCCAGAGATAATTTGTTGTAGAGTTGAAGACTCTACCGTAAAAGTACAAATTAAATAGTATTACAAAAACAAAAGTGGAACTTAAATCTATTGTACTGAAACTATAACATACAGTACAATTATGTTAACTCAAACTCAAAATCATTTATTCAATATAGATATATTAGCTTGAAGACCACATAAAACTACGTTAAATATCGTATAGAAGCATAATATAGTTGCAATTTTTAATATGCTATGTAAAGTATTGCAAGCTTTACAATTAGGTACTTTGTTATCAAGAAAAAGAAACAAGAGAAATTAAAAAAAACATGGTTCCGTTACGTTTTTTATTCATTGTTTGCCCAGGAAAACAAAAAAAGTAAAAAACAAACCTGTAAGGTAACTGCGACGAGAACAGAGAAAATTATAATAAAGGTATTACGATTCATCTCTTTGTATTAATTGTCCTTCCCATTTCAACTTTTACCACTCAACATTTTATTTTCTCTAAAAACTGGAGCAAAACTGTATTTATTTGAGACTAAATTAAAGCTAATCGTTGTTGACGGTTTGAAAATCGGCACTCGACTGACCAATTGCTTATTTTCCACCACAGTTTGATTAGTATTTTCTCTTCAACCGATCAATGTTATGATTTCAAAACTCAGTCAGTGATGACTTGATCGCTATAGTTATGAATCAAAACTGTTTTACAATACTGAACGATATAGTTAATGTTATTATTCTAATGTTTTGTAAACATTGTTGGAATTTCAATGAGTCCGAGAGAGAGATGCAGTTATGAATGAGTTAAAAAAAAATCTAATTATGATTGAATAAGATATTTTTTTTCAATCATAATGAGAATGAAAGATTTTAGACGTTCTCATTATTCTAATTTTGTTTTGAAATAATTATATATCTTATCAAATATAAACGTTACATAAAGCAAGCTCAAAAAACAATGATGTATTTAATTATAATATTTTGTTAAAACCCCGCCATATCATCAAAATATTATAGGTAAGTATAGCTAACATGTGACAATTTAAATTAAAATTAAACAGCTTTAGTATTGGATGGGATCAAAACCCGCAACCTGCCCATCCAGGTCTGTTCATACAATTAAGTCCCAAGAGAATCAAAACAATAGATTTTGAAATTTATGATGCGTTAAAAAATATCCGTCTTCATAAAAACCCAATAAATAAGTTAAAAACATAACCCACCTTCGGGCGCAGTAGGGTAAAAACAATTCTGATTGTTGACTAACATGTAAGCGATATTCCTATATTTGTAGGTATACTATTCATTATTATAAAATTATTTTTATTAGAGGCATTATTTTTAACTTTTTTGTAGCAATTTTTTATCAGTTTAAAGTTAGTTAAAATACACTAAAATTATTAAACATCTTAGACACTGTCACACAAATTATCTCGACACAAACGGTAATACGTATGTAACATCTAAACACTAAAACACTTTGATGGTTGAATTTAAACTTTACTCCGAAGCATACAAATGGAGACCACAGAGAATATTATCTACTAACATAATTTCCCAATGGAGGAATAGCATTATTTTTACCGTCTATTATAATGATTATTATTCACTGCAGTAGAACTGCAAACAATTTGTAAATGCAGCGTATACAGCAGCAACAGTTCTAGAATAATATTCTACACACTGTTTTGCGTCGAAATGTTATCTTGCTTCTAGTTTGAAATAAAAATATCTATGATCATAATTAAAAGAAACCAACATCAAAAAGACGTTGATTAAATACCCACAAAATCACACTTGGCTAGGAGCTCTATTTTTTAATGCCGCATATACTAATTAATCGAGAAAAAAAAAAACGAATATCGTAAAGTCAATATCGTATTTCATGAGGGCTGAAAATGTTCTCATATTATTAGTATATTTTCTCATATTATTAGTTAAAGCGCCATCTACCAATAACATTCAGAATGTTGTGATAAAGGGAACTCTGAAAAGAATGGAGGGCGTCGAGTGTGAGTAGATGGTTAAGATTGGAGGCAAGTAACCACTCAGTTTCGTTAGTTCGTATTTTTGCCACCATGAAAAATACTTTGCTTCGCAGTCGCTGTGCAGGTTTTTCGTTTCCTGAAATCGAGTTTATGGTGTACCGTGTTTTGTAGATGGAGCTTAATTGCTTTAATGGATGTTTCTGAAGTTAAATGAAAAAAAAAAGAAGGTGAATATTATATCGATGTTAATGCCCTATTAGCAGATATCATATTTTCGTGTGATTAGTAGTAAGTAATTAACTATTCTTAAACATTATAATATAATGAATATTCGATTAGGCACCTACTACATTTAATAATTACTACACATAATCAACGCTCGAAAAATGCCAAAATCAATAGTGTACCTTTCTTAGTCCACTATAGTCTCACAAGTACCTACTTTGTTATATTGACGGCCCGGTAGCACAGTCGGTAGTGAATCTGCCTGCCGTGCCGAGGGTCGCGGGTTCGAATCCCGTAAGGGGCAAATATTTCTTTGATGAATATGAATATTTGTACCCGAGTCATGGATGTTTGTATTTATATATGTATTGTATATCGTTGTCTAGTCATCATAATACAAGTTCAGGCTAGATTCTGGTACTTTAAGTGTGACTAGATAATTTGTGTGACGTTGTCCAAGATATAGTTGAAATATATAGTTGTGGTCTCATCTCGCTGACAGTAAAATTTTCTTAGATTTTACGGGAGATTTGTTTATAAGTAGAATTGTTTATAGTTTTGTTTTAGAAGGCTAATTTTTCATGGCAACATAGCAATTGTCTATCGTAGCTTTTAGAAGTTAGTGAAATTTTCCTCGCATAACTAAATAACCTACTGAAACCCCAAAAAAGGAAAAACAAAGTAATTAAATCCGAATTACATTAAATTACACGAAAAACAATGAGTTCTAACATCATCCTCATTTAAACTCAATTCGCTTAATGAAATTAAATGTGAAGTCACACGTAACTGCGCGAACCGGCTGGTACAATCATCTACTAAAATACACCATGTAATATTCTAATACTTTACTTTACAGTGTTTATGCAGTCCCTGTTAATGGTGAGGGCTCAAGTTGTTGGCCATGAACAGAATGTCATAGAAACGCCTTTATATCGGGCTCAGATTTCGCAAAGGAGTAACAGATAGAGCAAAATAGATAGAGAAAGAGAAACAGTAAATGAATCTCTCGAAGTAAAATGTGGACATAAGAAAAAGTATACTCAAAAATGTATCGTAAAGTAACCATGAAAGACATAACATGGTTTGAATTAAATTCAATGAAAATTTAGAATTTTCCAGTCATTTTTAATATCTAAGAACTTCCAGTGGTGAGCGAGATGTCCAATGCGGCATGCATATTATATGGAACATCATATCATGCCGCATTATACGTGCTAAGGATAGGAATTCGATGACCAATGTACTGTCAATTCCAAAATTATAATGCAAATGATATTCATATGATATGCATATGATATAATTTAATGTTATTTTTATTCAAAATTTGTTGTTAAAGCCTTGCTACAACCGGTACTAGTATTTATTCTGTGCTATATATAACTGCTGTTTAGGTGGATAGATTAATGTGTTTGATTAGCTTAAAACAAAATTGTCAGTATCCATGTGCGATAACTCTTCATAGTCCTCTGTAACAGCGCTATACAATTTATATTACCCTGATAACCAAATGAATATTTTTTAGCTAAAAAAGTGACGGCGTTAAAATAACAGAAAATATCATTGATATCCAAATCATGATTTAAAATAACAGTCGCGCTGTTCCATAAAGCAAACATTGGAAATTCTAACGTAAACTCGAAAGTGAGATGTCAAATTTTATTCGCAAAAAAAAAGCAAATTTTTTGATTTATAGAATAGCA
Source organism: Agonopterix subpropinquella (assembly GCA_922987775.1). Taxonomy (NCBI): domain Eukaryota; kingdom Metazoa; phylum Arthropoda; class Insecta; order Lepidoptera; family Depressariidae; genus Agonopterix; species Agonopterix subpropinquella. The sequence continues at coordinate 7,951,688 of OV277708.1, read as the reverse complement.
TAGCAGCTGCCTTGATTTTTATCTCTCTGCTTTCTTTTATAACCAGCAGCGCTTTAAATTTAAAAGACACATCAAAAATGCTTTTGTCGCCCACTGTACGCTAGAGATATTTTTTACGCGATTGCCATTCAAATTAGGTAGGCCAGGGTTCAGTAATTGTATTACCATTTCCCGTGTTAACTTCGGGTTAGTAAGCTACCAGCGTTGGAATAATAAGATAAGTTAACAGTCAGCTCTCTGATTGTATGGGTCGAGGAAATATTAAATAAACGTGTTGTGCCAGTGAGGCTATATTGGGGCAAGTTATAGTGGGTATTGGGTGTAAATTAATGTTGGGTTGCTATAGAAAATAATCCGCTTTCGGTAAATTGTTGAAGGTCAGATCGTTGAGCTGAAGGTAAATAATCTTAAAATTTTTATGGTAGAAGTGGCAGTTAGTTTCCAGTTTCGAATATTTAATACTGATAACAGCAGTTGGTAATGGAATTTTTGCAAAGTTTGTATTTCTGTCTTGCGAGTATGTCATTATTTTAGTCGTTATAGTAGATCTGGTAAACTTGGGAATAATACTCTGTGTAAAATACAATACATATTTTTCCTAATCTAGTTTAGATGTGGATAAAAGGCAAAATCAATCTAATTATACAAAAAAAATTATGGATACAATAATCTAAATATCTACCAAATAACTTTCTAACTATTCGAAAAATCTTAGGTTTTAATAAAAGCATGGAGATAAAAGTATTTTTCAATGTTTCAATAAACTTATCGAAATATGTGACGTTTTTATTTCTCGTAGCAATAAAAACGAATACGGTACATCATTGCCTATTCAGTAACTCCTGAATGGACTTCGTTTACAGTTTCCTGAAAGTATATTTAGAAATATTGTACCTATATTGTACACTGAAGCACTTTTGTTCGAATACTTTTATTTTACATATCAACTACAATCTCACTTTACTGAAAATGAGTATGTTGAATGAAATAGGTCCTAGGCCATTGTGTGAGGAGTATCATTAGCTCTCTCTCACTCTTATTTGTTAAAAGATTGTGCCTGCAGTAGAAAGTACAAAATTATATTGAAACGTACATAAGTTAATGTTGAAGTACAATACAGTATAGTACATTCAGCAAGTGAATGACCCATTACAGAGAGGGGAATAAAATCTGCTTTTATTTACATAACTGCAATACTTGACTCAAATGAAGGGAACAGTTGAATATTTTTTTGTGATTTTGATGTTGGCTCCATAGTGAAAGTTGTTCGGTTTGATGGTATGAATCCCTTTATATAAGGTCTAACAAAACCTGAAACTATTTTTTAAGGAGATGATCAGACCATCAAAGTTTTTTATGGAACCAATGTTAAATACGTTAAAAAAAATCGGTTGTCCCATACATACGAGTCAAGTTATGTTTGCAATTTTGTATAGGACAGCAGATTTTTTTTTCGCTATTTTGATGTTGGTCCCATAGAGATAGTCTGTCTTGAAATAGCTACAAGCTAATTTGGTTGGACTTTTTGACCACATCATTTTGTAGCAACCTGTATAAGGACAAAACAAGTACCGAAATGAAATCCATTATAATTATGAAAATAAATAACAAAATGCAACAGTAATTTATTTGAAACACTCAAATTGAAAATAAACGTTTTAAAGCAAGCCATTATAAAAATTGCCAGTTACTGACCATTTTCAATGTTTGTCGCGGAATGACTACAATTTGACTATTCGTGAGATAAAGATCTGAAGCAATCTAGCACATATTTTTATCTATGTCAATCGGAGTCATTCAATCACATTCACTGCGGCCTTTCACCCTCGATGTTATAAAGTGGAAACAGTTTTCTAGTGCGATAGGTGGCGCTGCTGGTAAAGACATTTGGGAAAGAGTGAATATCGTTTAGATGTTTATTAGAATTGGAAATGCCCTATATTTAAAAGGTATGATGCAGGGTGTAAGTGACAGCCTAGCAAATACTGAAACGTTGAACGCAGACCATCAAACTGAACAACTTTCACTATGGAGCCTACATCAGGAAACGCGAAAAAAAATCTGCTGTCCCATACATTTTAGTCGGGTTATTTTACTATAGCAGCAGCAGTTTTGTAATTTGTATGGGACAGCTTTTTTTTCGCGTTTCCTGAGGTAGGCTCCATAGTGAAAGTGTTTCAGTTTTATGGTCTGAGTTCACCGTTTCAGTAATTGGGGAGTTGCCTGCATCTATTTTAGTTTTATCTTCTTAGTAAAAAATACGTTTGAAAATAATGCTAAACTTACATTTTCAGTGATTCTGTAGCTTGAATACTATTTTTAATAAAAGGATGAACTATTAAAAGTATCGAAATGACGACGAAAAACAATGACATCATTATCCATGATTTAGGACAACTTTTCATACAAAGCTCATGTTTTGACGTTTGATAAAGAGTTGCTGATTTGACTAGTTGGAAACTCGCGGATTTGCTAGGCTGTCACAAGGCTGTCGCTTACACCCTGTATGTATGTCCACCAACTAGGATGGGATACGATGCGATGAGCAGGAATTTCGAATGTAAAAATTGTTTGCGCATCTTCGGTGGTCAAGGATAGAATAATGATGTATGAGACAAGAATTAAAATGTTAGTTTGTGCAAAAATGAACCATAAATCTCTTGCAATGTAGTTAACATCGATGTCTTGCAATGTTAATCTTTTTGTGGACAAGATTCGGAAAGATTTTAATTCCTGCTATTCGTATTGCAAACTGCATAATAATCCTAGCCGGTCGGTGGTAAAAATAAATACAATGAGCATTTTTCTAATGGTTTTTTAGGGTATCGATAGATGACGCTACTTTAAAAATGTGTTTATTTAAAATAATAAAGACGGAAAAGTATTAATATTTCATTATTTCGAAATCATTTTAAGCGTCAATTTGAAACTATTTGCGTCTGACATGGCCTGACATGGGCTCGATCCCTTGGCCTTTAAAAAAGGCAGGCATAGACTTGACATGATCTAACACTTCTCTATGGAGCAATGAACATTCCCTCTGATGGTGGAAGTAAATTTAAAAATCAATAAAACCGGTCAAGTGCGGGTCGGGCTACACGCGCACCGAGGTTCCGTACCACAACGCCACACAAAATATTAACTTACAAAAAAGTGTTGTTTTCTACGAGACCTTAAGCGCGAGAACGACTCACACTTGACCGGATTTTATTATTTGCTGTTATACTGTAAAGTTTGTTCTATAATCACACCAAGTTTGACGCTTGTATGTATTACCGTTTTTACGGTAGAGCGAAAAGAAAAAACGTTGATAAAAACTAGTTTCTTGTAAGAGGACCTCCCCCTAATTTTTTCACTTTTTAAATTTTAGTATTTGTCAATAAATCCGCCGTAATAACGCATATTCTATGAAAATTGCAACTGTCTAGCTATTACGGTTCAAAAGTTACAGCTCTAAATAAGTAGGACGGACGGAGGGACGGACGGACGGACGGACAAAGTAGGCTTAGTAATAGAGTCCCGTTTTCACCCTTTGGTACAGAACCCTAAAAAACAAAGAACGCTCATTCAAGTACTTAATGTCGGTGTGAACGCCTTCGTGGTTTTACTTAGCTCGCGTGTTAAGTCAGTCTCATAGTACGTAGTACGTACTACATCAGATGTTGTATAAAGATAAACTTAAAAGCTTGTATGTATTTACAACATGGACTAACGACTCAAGTAATTAATTCGGCAAAATTAAAGGACATCAATTAAGCTTATCTTGACAGTAACATTAGACTAAGCCCTAAATACGCCGAGGTTTAGCTAACTTGGCTTTTATTCACAAATTCACGATCGTATAGGTGGTCTGTTTACTACAATTTATTATTATTATATCCTTGTAGAAAGATAAAGACGACAATCGCGACGTCAAACTCAAAGACATTGCTATCCTACGAATACGACGGAAGTACATTCAAGATGAAATTACGTCAAGATGTAGCAGATGTTTATTATATTTCACCTGCAAAAACATTTTATCTTTATAATTGTCCCGTACGACACCCAAGGGAAATGGGTCTGTCGGCTGTAATTCAGGAATCACATGGTGGCTAGTTATTAGTAAGCAAAATATTGAAGTTTATAATGTAGAGTTTAAAATCGCTTAATAGATTCTTATTAGAATAAAGAGATCCTTCCTCTGAGAGTTTCTTCAGCCTTATAAAAGCGTTGTTTTGCTTCAAGGGCTATTGAAGCATATGAATAAAACCGGTCAAGTGCGAGTCGGGCTACTCGCGCACCGAGGGTTCCGTACCACACCACCACAGAACACAACATTATTATCTTAGAAAAAAAAACTTTTTTTATCCGGGACCTTTAGCGCAAGATCGACTCACACTTGGCTGGTTTTTAGTATTTGTTGTTATTTTGTAGAGTTTGCTATATAATCACACAAAGTTTGACGCTTGTATGTATTACCGTTTTTACCATAGAGCGAGAAGAAAAAACGTTGATAAAAACTAGTTTCTTGTTGAGAACCCCCCTTAATTTTTAACTTTTTGACATTTTTATTATTTGTTAGCAAATCCGCCGTAACAACGCACATTCTGTGAAAATTTCAACTATCTAGCTTTTTCGGTTCAAAAGTTACAGCCCTAAATATGTCGGACAGACGGACGAACGGACGGACAGACGAACAACGTAGGCTTAGTAATAAGGTCCCGATTTTACCCTTTGGGTACGGAACCCTAAAAATGATTACGGGCACTATATTTTTATTGCAATAAACTTTAACGATTTTTGTTAAAGTTTCAAATTGGATATCAGCTATTCGATTATAAATAAATCCTACAATTTTATGAATAGAACTGATTGGAACTTCATATTCTAATCAATTTTTCCCATTCGTTTTAAATAAAACAAATAAAACTTGTCATCAATCACTGCGGAATAATATATTTTCAGTTTGTCACGCAAACATTGGACTGCACTCGGCTGCGTTTAAAATTCATGGTTTTTCACCTATTCTTTTAAAAGCAGAAATAACTCATTATTACAATGTAAATTTATTTTTTACGACGTACTTTCGGTTGCAACTTTTTGGGAATATTACTGCGAAAGTGCCTGAGCGAGCACGCTGCATACAAAGGAAGTTTTGTCCTATTTTCAGTATTAACCAATATAGAGATTGTATCTCCGTGTTGGATTGGGTCGGAAACCTTGTCAGATTTCCGTCAAAATATTATATAGTTTCAATTCTAGTCTAGGATTAATTTAAGATTTGTATGGAAATCTTTGAGCCACGGTAACTTTGAATCTTTATATTTTAACGGATTATTACACAAGCAACAATTTTACAAGATTGCGTTCACCGCTCGGACGCCACTAAAATCCCTCTTCAACGGCGAGGTGAGGAGGGGAGAGGGTATCTGATGTTAGGCAGAGAGGCAGAGGGGGCCGTTCTGTATGTAGTATTGTCACAGATTATTTAATAGTTACTACCGTAAGTATTGTTATTATTCTGTGCATATTTATTTCAAGATAGAATTATGTGTAAACTAGTGGTAAAGTTTTAGTCCCCATAATTTTGGCAATACACACACTGTGGAAACTAGCACGTTTACTCGATTTTAAAGCGTCTCGTACCAAATTAGCGCGATAAATGTGACATCTTACTTTTTAAGGTTGTGTAATAACAATAACACAAATGTCACATTTGCAACATAGCACAACCTAGTATACAAGATATTCTACTAAAAAACATCTTGTACTATTTGTTTGCCCCATTATTATACTTTATATTGATGCACATGATGCATAAGGAATAAGCGACGAAACAGCGCGTCGAATATGTCACGGACACAGATACAGAATTTAATTTTTTTTTGTTGTTTTAGTTTGTGTCTGACCAAAATATGGGTTATTGTAAAATTGTTCTTACTTCTTTCGTTGAAAGTTTTCAAGAAGTACAGTAAAAAATTAAATACATTTTTTTATTTTATTCTTATTTCTTTGAATGACTAAGGAGCTTGAAGCCAGCTACTGGTGAGAGGTCGGGCAGGATCGGGAAATGTGGCGTTTAAACATTTTGTTCTTGTAAAATTTGTATAATAGCATGCACTGTTCCATATGCAGACGTCCTTTCACTGCAAAAATTGGCTTATTTTTTTATTTTAATACTTTATTGTACACACGGAAATATACATAAAAACAACATAATAGACAATTACAAAGGGCGAGCTTATCTCTAAAGAGATTTCTTCCAGCAAACCCGAGACAGAGAGAGAGCATAGAAAGTGAGGCAGGCATAGTGTGCACTTTTAACGAATAAAACAGTATTTATGACTAATAAATACATATTACATAAAGATACAGGTATATATACTTACATATTTTATATATATACAAATATATACGGAATGATAAATAAATAAATATACCTACTAGTTTATTGAAGAGAGAGATAGTGATCTTTGACTTGTTTTTTGAATGAAGCAATAGTTTGACAGTCTCTTATTTTAAACGGGAGAGAGTTCCAGAGCCGGACTGCATGGACAGTGAAGGAATAGGAATAGAAATCAGTGGAGTGTGATGGGATATTAAGGAGGGTACGAACATGGGATCTACAGGGTTTGTCAGAAGGACGGGAGAAGGAGAAGCGTTCGCGAAGGTAGCTAGGAGCAGAAGGATTGTGGAGGGTGTTGTACAGGAGAGAAACAATATGAGAGTTCCTACGATCACGAATAGGAAGCCATTTTAACTGCTTCCTGAAGCTTTCCTTGGCTTCATGAAGCCAACCAGCTCCTGGAGCTGCAGCACATCAGCGAAGCCCATTATATCAGCAGAAGTTGTAGCATCGGCATGGACGACATCATCACACAATTTTAACATGGTCCTCTTCATATTTACTTCTACCATACTCATAAAATTAATATTTAACTTCAACGGTTTCTCATCTTCCATATTATTATGTTAAGTTATTCTCACGGCTAACTGGGAAGGATGCAAATTCCTTTTTTTCATAAAACCCTGGATAGCGCTTAATTGAATGAATAAATTCATTGCCTCTTTACTGTGTGAAGAGAATAATTGTTTCGGTAACGCTAAAATTAATAATCACTCTGATTATAGTTACCTGCTTGACTTTATTTTTAATTTTTTTTTTTTATATTTACGTGTTCTGTTTTTGAAAAATATTTAGAACCAATAAGTATTTCGTAAAACGAAGAGAAAAAACGTACCAATGAATTTTTCTAACTTATGTTATGTAGTATACTGACTGCTCTCAAACTCGAGACGGAAAACATCACAATACGCTGAAGAAGTAATTTTTGGCACGCGGGTTGACGCGGGCACGCGTGGTGGACTAACGCCCATAAAATCTTTGAGGGTAGAGCTGTGCTCTATGGAACATAAGGCTGATGATGGATATTTCAAAAACTTATTCTAAATCTACAATGTTAGACCTCCCTTTTAAATAACTTCTTTTTCAATACCTACCCTACCCTAAATCCCTTCTTACTTTTTTACAGCTTTACGTACAATTATGGGCATTATTAGTTTCATGAAAATGTATTCTTCGATAAATTGCTTCTTCAATTTTCAACCAATTTTGGGCTAAATAAGATATGGTAATAAAATGTTGATCGTGAAATGAAATATGAAAATTACACGAACCTGTTATTTATCAGAACACCTTAATCAGTCTGTAAATTTTTTATCCGAGGTTACCGTTTAGTTGACATTCATATTTCATACTTTAATGGAATCTCAGTATTTGCTAAGGTACATCAGGAAGAGTATGGTCAAAACGTTGAATAATTCGTGCACAACAACATCGGCATTTGGTTTAAGTTATAAGCGATTCTTATGAACGTATTCAAAAGCTAGCAGGCCTGGAGGCCTTCAGCAAGCTTCTAAGGCTGGCTGGTAAATAACACGATGGTAAATAATACTCAATGACATACTTTCAATTCGATAGAATAGAAGATGAATGTATTGACGCAAATAATACCTTCGAGATAGTCTTCTTTTCGTGTGGAATCGTCATGTCTCTCTCAGATCGTCATTTCCACCCCTGGATACTGGCTGTACATACTGGTGGTTTTTTGTATTCTGCAGTTGCATAAAGTGGCGCTATGTGGCGCTGTTGATATAAAAGTAATTGTGTGAAAAAGTAATTTGTGTTCACTAATTAGCCGCGACATAATGTGACGACGTCGGTGGCGGACGTCTCGACTTATTTTTCTATTCGTTATCTCGACTCCATTCAGAAATAGCTTAAGTGATTGTGATAGGCCGTAATTGCAATGAAGTAAAGCATTATGTCCGTATAACACAAAGCATCTACGAGTACTTTGTAATCATTTAGATTGATAATGCAGAAATTATTAGTTCAAACCAAAAATGATAATGTTTTTGCTAATGCAGTCGTCTATGCGCTAGGCTAGAGTATAATGGTATAATCAAGGTATATTTGATGAACCTTTCAGGCAATTTTCCTGCTCATCTTGCACCCTCCGCCATTCCATTCAAAACGTTAGTGGCACTCAATAATGCCTGTTTTGGACGCCAATTGGTCGGGAATTGTTCGCACCTGCGGTGACAGTTCGATACGGACATTTAGGGTATTTCAATTACCTGCCGTACTGAGATAGCCAGGTGACTGTGTTATGCGGGACTTATTGGATTAGACATGCTAACATTTATTGCTATATGAAAATAAAAGTTAAGTATGAAACTGTTTTGAACGAAATGTGATTAGAAAATAAGGTATACGTACTTACATGGTCTCATATTTGATAGAAACATAAGACGTAAGCTCTAATGTGATGTGATGTGACATGTAATGAATATTACGAATAAATTATATGATTATGATTAATAACCTGTGAGCCGGCCGCATGATTGCCTACGTAAGTAACATAACATCCAACGAGTTCTTTTAGTCTATAAAAAAAAATCTTTGATGACATCCATCACAATAAATGTATGGTACATGGACGAAAAAGTGGTGTGAAGCGAAGATCAGTTGAATTATGCACCCAGAATTGGTTGGAAGTACGATTTTTTTTCGAACTATCCTCATCATTTCTGTTTCTCAGCTTACTTCTTCTAAACCATTTTAATTGCCATTTAGAGAATTTCTTCTGGAAGGGTTTGTTGTAGAATACATTAACTTATATTATAGATCTGACTCGGACGAAGCAATATTGTATAAAATATAAATAATTAAAATCAGAGTCCTTTAATTTTTCTATATTGTCCAAACTATCTAAAAAAAAAAAATCTATGTTCCGTAATATAATTATACATATATGGAACGGAATATCCGAGCAAAGTGTATCAATTTAATAAAATAAATAAATAGATTCCAAACGGTAACTTTCCCTTCAGATTAAGCAACGATTTTCCCGAATGTTTGGGTTCAACTCAAAGGAATTAATTAAACAAAACATTTAGAAATGGAATAGGCAATTAGTTTTATGGCTGACTTTGAACGGCAGGAGTGTTTAATTTTAAGAATCGAATTGGCTCCTTTTATCGGGGTTATTATTTGAGCATTATAATTTTTAATTGGTTTAAAGATGTAATCAACATTTTAGTGCACCATTTTTAGTTTCGAGAAAACTGAAGGTCCGATTTTGTAGAAAAAAATCCTATTTTTTAAGGGAATGATCAGGCCGTCAATCTGAACAACTTTCTCTATGGCACGGACATCGAAATCGCGAAAAAAAATCTGCTCTTTCATATAAAATGGCAAATCTACTCGAGCCAAATGTATGAGACACCTGATTTTTTTTTCGATTTCCATGAGACCAACTCATGGAGAAACTTGATGGTCTGATTATCCACTGAATTTGATGGTGTGATTATCCCCTTAAAAAACCATCTACGTCTCACTGCAGGGCACAGGACTACTCTCAAGAGGGGCATGGGCATAAGTTCACCACGCTTGCCCATTGCGGTTTGGTAGACTTCATATACGCATCAGAATGTCTTCTTGAGCGTATGCAGGTTTCCTCGCGATGTTCTCCTTCATCGTTTGAGAGCAGTCAGAATTACGTTAATAAGTTAGAAAAACTCATTAGCACATGACCATGGTACAATAATATACTCCGCCTGGTACTCTCTTCCGATCACGTGACTGACACAAGTCTACGTCATCATACCCTTGTAACATGTTATGATGAAATAAAGTGGTAATGGTTTTGTGACGTAGGCTTGTGGGAAGAGAAGACCTGTTTTTTTAGACTATGCACATGACATTATGTTATAGTCTGTGTAGATCATAGAGTAAGAAGAGATGGCATATCGGCTTGTTTCTGTAGAAAATGTTGTCGCCAACAAAGGGGGTGAAAAACGGGTGAGGGGAAGGGTTAACATTTAAATACGCCACTTCCCGCTATTATGACGTCAGGCCCAGTTGAGTATCTGTGCACAGTTCGATACAACATCTCTACCCCAGGGGAGCGCGTTATTTTCTCTATGGTGCAGATTCGATCCCGGATAGGATTTAGTGTCTTTACCGCTCCAGAACAAAGGCGCTCTTAATGTATATTTAAGTTCTTTTAGATTTAACATTAAATTCTGTTTTACTGTCGATAATATAACTACAAAACAAGAATAAGCAAAGTTCAAAAGGGAGCAAGTTTCGCAGAGTTGTTTATCGGCAATGGAGTTAGTGAGGGATTAATTGCAATAGGATAATGCCGATGGCTAGGGTTGTACAACATAAAGTTAGAAGGTTCGTTTTAAGTAATTATGAGCCAGCCCGGAGTTCGAGGATCAAAAGTATTTTGTTTCTTATTTCAACAGAGAAAAAAACTGAAAAGAAAAAAAACCAAGTCTTAGTCCAGTAGTATATTGGACGGAATTTCACAGTCGGGACCCATATTTGATCCGTTCTAGAATTTTTAATGGGTCCCGAATGTTAAAGTCGCTTCAATATTATTACTAAACAGAATTTTAGACTTCTGGACTTGTCTTTTTTTCTTTTCAGTTTTTATTTAAAGTTCACTTTTTACGCAGACGGGTTTTTTGATTTTTTAAATTTACTTTTTCATTTTACACTTTTTAGTTTTTTCAACTTTAGATCGTTATAGATCCTAAATGGTCATTCCAAATGAAAAATGATAAGAAAAACAAAAAAGATGATTTTCAAATACCTATTCAATGATACCCTATAACCCTATTCAACATAGTCGTCAACTTTCATTTTTTTATTTTTCACAGTAATCTGGTTGTCGCGATATTGAATTTTGATTAAAGTCAAGTCTTTATGACACTCGCAAGATTACGACAAATCGATTGACGTAAGAATCAAAATCGGCCCACTCGTTTGGTCTCTAGTGTGCCACAAAGGAACAAACTTACATACGTACATATATAGTACATACATACATAGGCTGATAAACACATTACCCTTCCTTCGCGTCGCGCAGTCGGGTAAAAAGCTTCAATCGCAGTTTATTCGACCACTATGCTTTGGTCAACCCTGATGTAAACTTTAGTTCTTTGTCCTGAATGAAAGCAAAGCGGCGTTAAGTCTTTATTTTTTTCTCTTTGTTTTTCACAACCAGTGGCTCAAGTATAAACCTTTTAAAATTGAGTAACGACTTCGTATATAATGCCACAAAATGGTTGCAATAGATGAAAGTGTTGCATTTGATTAGCACGTCATTCGGTAGATCTGATTCTTTTTTAAATTTATATTTTACATTTTAGGCCAATAGTAATTTAAAATATACATTTTTAGAAAAATCGGTCATTGACTATTTGTAAGAAAAGATTTTCCTCGACGAAAAAAGCGCTGCTCGAATTTATCATAAAGAAAACTCGTGGTAGGGTATGGATACTAGTTACAAATACTTTTTAAATAAAAATACGAAGCTCATTAGCTCTTTAGATATTTAAAATTATTCAAACAGAAAGATAAAGTTCAATTATTTTAAACGAAATAGTCGTTGTGAATAAAAGTTATCATAAATTACAATAATTGCTTAAATAATCTAATTTAATGCGTACCTACAAACAGCAGTTAAAAAAATTAATGAATTTTGTTTAAGTCGTTTGTAAAATATTCCTTTGAGTACAAAGTAAATTGAAAAACGCCGGTAGCAACCTAATTATAACAAAAAAAGATCAGACGAATTATGTTTGTAAATATTTAATTTTAATAATGGATTTATGTAAAAACAAAAATGTAAGCTGTGGTCCAGTGGCGAGTAACCTTGTCTGCCGTGCAGGAGGCGATGGTTCGATCCCCGTCCAGGCCGACACGTACCAATGAGTTTTTCGGAGTTTATGTACGGTTTGTAACACCACTGGCTCTTCGATGACGGAAAATATTGTGAGGAAACCTGCATGCTTCAATTTCGAGGCATGTATTGTCCCCTTGTGTTGTGTCTTTGTACCCTCTGTCCATTATAAGTGGCGACAGGCTCACTCCCCATCACACTGGACAGAGTTTCGGTACTAATAGTGAATCGTGGATATTCGGAGGTTTCAGAATATCTCTGACTACCCCGGAGAATATAGTCGTGAGGATATACTGTGCTTAAACAAAACAAAATTGTTAAAAAAAATTAAGGTATAATAAATTGGAGAATGTTATAGTGAAGAATTCCCAGGCCATGCCCAGTAATAATAATAATGTATGCATCTTCTTACTATAGGCGAAGACAACTTGGTCATATGGAACCAATTTAGTAGTCAACTATATTATTGGTGTTAGGCAGTGGATGCCAATTCATTTTTCCTGAGTACCACGTCAAGAAAGAGCTTAAACCCGCGTACCCCTTAGAAAGAAATCAGTTTTTTACCATTTGTTAGCTTAAAAATCTTAATAAATAAAGAATAATTAGTAATTGAAAATTAATACTAAACATTTTAAAACCAATTTGGTTTTTGTAGGAAAAATTTAGTTAGCTGGGTCAAATTTCGCCCAATAACCTTTGCAAAAAAACGACGACTTTTAGTAATTAGGTAATTACGCAAATCGCAAAGAGAAACGTTAAATTTAAATAGGAAAAATGTGCATGTTTCTTAGCACAAATCTGAAAAGCAGAGTGATTGAATTACTTACCTTACTGCCGCGTGTTTCAAGCAACCTCACGTACGCCTGGGGGTACGCGTACCACTAATTGGGAACCACTGGCTTTACGGATTAAAAAAAAAACGTTATTTATTTAAAAATATTTTGTGCTGATTCTAAAATATCAGTAAAATATTACTGAAATATCCAGTGAAAATTCAGTTCACAAAGATATAATTAAAAATGTTTTAAAACATGGCGTAGTACCATGGCTAGTAGAATCTAAACAATAATGGACTCTGCTGTTATTTAACTAGAGTTCATGCTAAAAGTGCTATAAACTAACTTTTGCAGCTAAGCTTTTAGTGGTGTTTTAGCTAGCCGTTACTAAGCACTAATGTATCTGTTAGTTAGTAGATTACCTGTTTTGTTTTAAACTTTTATAATTCACGGATTATATTATGAGTTTTTGGTTTAATATAGGCAGAGATATTATCAATATTTAGGTAATAATTTGCCCTTTTCACCAATACGGACGGGTCCACTACTACCTTTTTCTGAATGCCCAACATGTCCCACTACCGATTTGAGATAGTGGCAACTCGCCTTGTGGCGAGATTTTTTTACTGGCGGATGTAATATTGATAAATACAGACCAAAATCTATTTACTTTACACATTGCCGGTGGACCAGCAGGTATTTTTTACAATCCCTGGGTATTGTATAGAATACCTGAATTATACACATTGCCGGTAACGTATATAGATAGATAGAGAACCTTGCATAACCCTCAAAAGAAAGTGTAGCCTCACGAATCTCACGATGTTTTCGTTCACTATAAACCAATAAATTAAGCATAATAATTTAAGTATACTTTGCGTGAGCATTTTGCATCAAAAATAAGTGTGAATTAAATAAAACCGGTCAAGTGCGAGTCGGGCTACTCGCGCACCGAGGGTTCCATACCACACCATCACAGAACACGACAATATTAACTTAGAAAAAAAAAGCTTTTTTGTCCGGGACCTTTAGCGCGAGACCGACACTCACTTGGCCGGATTTTAGTATTTGTTGTTATTTTGTAGAGTTTGTTCTATAATCACACTAAGTTTGACGCTTGAATGTATTACCGTTTTTACGATAGAGCGTGAAGAAAAAACGTTGATAAAAACTAGTTTCTTGTTGAGAACCCCCCTTAATTTTTAACTTTTTGACATTTTTATTATTTTTTGACAAATCCGCCGTAATAACGCACATTCTGTGAATATTTCAACTATCTAGCTCTTACGGTTCAAAAGTTACAGTCCTAAATAGGTCGGACAGACGGACGGACAGACGGACGGACGGACGAACGGACAACGTAGGCTAAGTAATAGGGTCCCGTTTTTATCCTTTGGGTACGGAACCCTAAAAATAATGAAATCTTCCACCCATTCGTTTGCCAACTAGTTCCATTATTTTCAACATTTTGCGGTCGTTTTAAATCAGTAGCGTCTCTTCTATTGCGGATGTTTGCTTTTTATACACGACTGAGTGCCCTTCTGCGGTCGACTAAGTTTGTTTTCACTTGAATTACTTCAAAAGTGTTCGATGTTTGTAAATTCTTGCGAGTCGTGGTTTCATTTCAAGCACCTGTTTACTTTAACAATTATTACAAAGAGAATGATGCTTTTGTTGAAAGTTACAAGCAAAATGAGACTTTAAGGAAATAGCGTTAAAGTTTGTTTCTAGGTCATTCCAGAGGTATAGTAACTAGTTCCACGAAGTAATTTTGAGATTACAAAGCTTTGCTTGAACGAAATAGTTTTGGGACCTCGGTTTTCGAATCTCTTGAAGTCTCCGTGGATATTCATAGGATTTCATTTTGGGCCTAAATGTCTACTTACATACCTAAATCAATATTTATCATAGACGTAAAAGTGATTAAAGCATTTTGAAGTAGACAGTTGCATTACTTATGGGTGACTGTACTCATGATATACTGAACAACTTTCCCAAAGGAACAAAGGGAAAGGTCACTGGGCACCTTAGTATGAAACCTATACCCACGACCTACAGAAAAAAAAAGTATAGGATGTTTAGATAAATGTCTCTAGTTCATGAATATTTATTATGTCGCATTAATGTAGACAAAGGGATTCAGACCAAAAACTTATACAGAAAAATTGTATAATATTTGTAATTTTTTTTACATCTAAACTATTATAAAACTGTAACAGAAGTGTGTCTGTACATTAAAGATATTTACAAAAAAAAATTACGACATGGTTTTTACCTTTCCCTGATTCCAAATCACCAATTTTTGGATTTTTTGTCTGTCTGTTTGTTTGTTTGTTTGTTCGTTTGTTTGTTTGTTTATTTGTTTCTTTGTTTGGGTGTTTGTTTGTTCGAGTATCACGCAAAAACTACTGAACCGATTTTGATGAAACTTTTTTTGTTTGATAGCTTATCATCTGACTTAAAATCTGGTATATAATTTATGCGGACGAAGTCGCGGGTAAAAGCTCGTTTAATATATTTTCTTAAATTTTTTATATTTTAGTACATTTAGTACATTTTTGTACATATTGTGCGTTTTGTACATTTTCGTACATTTAATACATTTTCGTACATTTTCCTAAAATATTTTACATTTTCATTCATTTTACATTTTTGTACATTTTCTCATGGTTTGAAAAATAAATAACTACATAAAATTGAATTGAAAAATTAATACTAAACATTTTAAAACCAATTTGGTTTTTGTAGGAAAAATTTAGTAATCTGGGTCAGATTTCGCCCAGTAACCTTTGCAAAAAAACGACGACTTTTCATACAAACGTTCGATCAGCTGATCGAACGTTCCTATTGAATTTCGTATACTTACATACGCAACTGCAATATCGCGCGGCAGTCTTAATGATTATAATCAAGTAATCAATTGAGCTACCGCTTTTCAACAGAAAAATATGTCTATAGCGCAGTACTGCCCCGCAATTTATAAACGCAGTGGGTGCATTTTTTTCAAAATTGAGTTTATTACATATTTGGCATCCTCACGATGAGATCTTTCGGAAAAAAAGACCCGTTTTTCGGTAAGTACCTTAGAAGGAGGTAAAGCAAAAACCATAAATGCAGTAAAGGCACCCTCGACATTGCGAACCCTATAAATGTGTGCAGTAAGTAATCTTACTGCTTATAAATAATGACAAATAATATTTTTTTCCAAACATACCATAGCATAAATGCAGTAGTTACGGTAAGGATTCTTCATACGTAACTATATTCATAAATGACTAGAGCACATCCTTAGTATAAATGCAGTGCGAACTCTTGCCGCGTTTATTTTTTATATGTTTTATACATTTTGTAATTCGACGTATTGCTTTCAGGATGTTAAAGGGCAGCCGAAATGCAATTATTTAAACCCCCATATGTGGGGTCGGAAATTAATAGTTTTCGAGATATTTGGAATTTAAGGTTTTTTACCAAAAACCCAATTTTTTCACAGTTTTTCTTAAATAAAATAAAAATGCTTATTCTATGGCGTCGATTTGAATTTTAATTCATAGCTAACACTTTTTCCGAGATTTTTTCATAAATAAATGTCTGATCATACTGAGCAATTCAAAATAAATCGATAACAATGACGGTTAATTTTTGAAAAAAAAAAAAATACAAAATCTTGAAATCATGCGGTTTTTCTTTTGTATGAAAAGAAGTGTGCGTTTTACTGAAATAACTTCTTCGTTTTGTTAGCGTTCTAAAAAGGTATATTGTTTTAGAAAAAAATGGAATTACTATGTAAAAAAAGGTTTTTTACTTAGTACCTACGTGATACTTAGAGGCAACATTCTCTTGGAGCAAATTTTACGATTTATTTTTAGATAACATTATTTATTAATTTAAGTCTACACATCTTACTCAGAGTGAGCCCCTCGGTTCCTTCAATCATGTCAATCGTCGAAATCTTGAAATCATGCGTTTTTCTCAAAAAAAAAGCTTTTTTACTTAGTACGTGATACGTAGAGGCAACATTCTCCTGGAGAAAAATTTTTTTTTTTTTTTAGATAACATAATTTATTAATTTAAATCTACACATCTTACTCAGAGTGAGCCCCTCTGTTCCGAACACATACACGCAAGCACTTTCTTAGTTCATTTTTAGTTACTCTTGAAGTAAAAGTAAAATCTCATTACCTCCGCTGCATTTATTATGCGCTGCCTTAAGTCTTCTACGTCTTACTGAGGTTTGATAAACAAGGTCTTTCATGTTACCCCAGACACGAAAATTACATGGAGTCAAGTCGGGGCTTCTTGCAGACCATGAATTGGCCGTCCTCTACCAATCCATCTATTCGAATAAGTTGCAAGTCGGGTCAGCAACGTACCATAACCATTTTAGGGATTGGTAGAGGAAGGCCACTCCTTGGCTTGCAAGAAGTCCCGACTTGATCTCATGTAATTTTTATGTCTGGGGACACAATAAAAGACCTTGTTTATCAAACCCCAGTAAGCGACGTAGAAGACTTAAGGCAGCGCATAATAAACGCAGCGGAGGTAATGAGATTTTACCTTTACTTCAAGAGTAACCGAAAATGAACTAAGAAAGTGTTTGCGTGTATGTGTATGGAACCGAGGGGCCCACTTTGAGTAAGATGTGTAGATTTAAATGAATAAATAATGTTATCTAAAAAAACATCGTAAAATTTTTCTCCAGGAGAATGTTGCCTCTACGTGTCACGTACTAAGTAAAAAACCTTTTTTGATATTGTAATTACATTTTTTTCTAAAACATTTATACCTTTTTAGAAAGCTAACAAAACGAGGAAATTATTTCAGTAAAACGCACACTTCTTTTCATACAAAAGAAAAACCGCATGATTTCAAAACTTTGTAATTTTTTTTTCAAAAATTAACCGTCATTGTTATCGATTTATTTAAATTGCTCAGTATGATCAGACATTGATTTATGAAAAAATCTCGGAAAAAGTGTTAGCTATGAATTAAAATTCAAATCGACGCCATAGAATAAGCATATTTTTTATTTATTTAAGAAAAATAGTGGTCCAGAATTTTTTAATTTCACTTTAATTTCATTTTAAAAAAATTATACTATCGACTTGCTTGATATAGTTTTGACACTTCCTTCTTATGAACGCAGTACAATACTTTACTGCATAGCTCAAATGCCTTTTATGTGAAATTGCTACGCATAAGCGCAGTAAGCAACAAATTCACTGCATTCATGCGTTGTTTAATCCTGCTTTTAAACGAATGTGATTCTAGGTATAAAGTAATTTTGGATTACTTTAATGCTTAATTACTACAATTAAGTACATTTAATGCAAAATTTAAAATCTACACTGTTTTTTCTATATAAAAAGTGACTTCAAATAGACTAAAGGTTACTGTAGAATTCGTGGCACCACAAAACACGGTCGAATCTTTGAGCGCGTTTTACTCGAAACTATCAAACTGTTGGTTACTGCGTTTATAAATTGCACGGCAGAGTAATAGTTAGTATTCTTTAGCTATAACTCCAAACATTTACTCTAACAATAAATTTCCCCGCTCGGACATATTATTACGAGCCAGCTCAAATCACTTTTCAACTCTGAAATTAACTTCACGTCACTAGAAGGTATGAAATGAAAATACTCCCCGCCAACCTTTTCATCCTGACAGCTCTATTCTGGTTCGAAAATGAGTTTAATACAAAAGAATTTGCGATGTCGTTCGGTTTCATTCAACGAGTAGGTTTTGTCTTCGTAAAAAAGAAACGAAATGCTGAGGATTACGTTGCTATGGATGGCGGAGGACATGCGTTGTGGTGAAATATGTTTTTTTTACCGACTGCAGTCGAGATGTCCTTTAAAAGAATGGCAAATATTTTTAAAGGTTATGAAGCTTTAGCTGAGACTTTATTTAATTTATGAAATGAAATAATAATTTTGTTTCAGACCCACAGCACAGTACAGGGTGAGGGTAAACAGTTGCATAACTTTAAGAGGGGGTGATACCTATTTTGTCTGTTTTCGAACCGATTTTTAATAACCAATTTATTACATTTAATATATATAGTTCACATAACAGTGTAGATACGTTCTTTCTGCAGGGCATCTAACCGTTGAAAACACGATTTTATTAAATTTTCTCGATAGAAAAGAGGAGCAAAGTAAGTTCGATTTCAGATTTATAACCAGTTTTACAAGAATCACCCTACCACCCCCCCCTTTCTTCTGAATATACCATCATTTGAAAGGTAAATAATTATAGCAGGGCTTCTACCCGATGGATTTTTCCCCAAACACCCAAGAGAAAAGATATTGATGAAAAATACGTTTTTTTGCGATCTTGCTTTCAATTGAAGCGGGATGGCTAATTGCAAAAGTTTGCTTGTTAGAAAGAGAGGCTTGATACTTTACAACTTTGTCAAAGAAAGCGATAGCAAAATCACAAAAAAAAAACGATTTTTCATTCAAAAGTTCGACCCGCTGATTGCATTTAGTATGGGAAGTCCAAAAAAAATTTTTTATCTACCCGTGCCTTAAAATTATATTTTTTATGGAAAAAACCTAGTTTATTTTAATAGGTAAATTGCACACCAAAACAGAACATACAACCAGTACAAACGGTTAAAGTTCTTTCCGGTAACCGTATCTGACGTTTTTAAGAGTTTTTATGTCACTATTTCAGCCTTATTTCAGCTTGTTAAATATTGCATTATATAGCAATTAATTACGATGTCTAACTTTAGGATCCGAAGCTGTTTTATATCCGGAACCGAAACTACGTTTTAATATACATGTCCCCGGTTTTTATGAGATATTTTTAAGATTAACACACGCCATCAAAATTGTAGGGCGGTACTTCAAACGTATTATTACGAGAGATAAGTGTACTTTTTGCAACCATAAGCAGCAAGGCTGATTCAGTGTTTATAGGGTGTAGAGCACCTCTGTGATGGGGTTGACGTCGGTCTGCCTGCATATCGTCAGTCGGTTTAGGAGATACAGCCGTTCAAAGGTGAGTTATGGGTGCAAAAAACGGCCGATCAGCAGCAAGGCTGATCGTATGATACTATTGTAATATGTACTGAGGCTATGTGAACAGTACAAAAACTGACGTGGTTCATCAGTCGGTTTAGGAGATACAGCCGTTCAAAGGTCAGTTATGTGTGCAAAAAACGGCCGATCAGCAGCAAGGCTGATCACAGGATACTATTGTAATATGCACTGTAGCTAAGTGAACAGTACAAAAACTGACATGATCCGTCAGTCGGTTTGGTAGGTACAGCCGTTCAAAGTTTCAAAAATTAATGGTAATAAAAAAAATAATGATTTCCCGGAAGGATGTTCATAGGATATTATTGTAATATGCACTGTAGTTATGTGAACAGTAAAAAAACTGACATGATCCGTCACTCGGTTTAGTAGGTACAGCCGTTCAAAGTTGCAAAAATTAATGGTTAAAAAAAATAATGATCTCCCGAAAGGATGATTATAGGACATTATTGTAATATGCACTGTAGTTATGTGAACAGTACAAAAACTGATATGATCTGTCAGTCGGTTTAGTAGGTACAGCCGTTCAAAGTTGCAAAAATTAATTATTACAATAAAAAATAATGATCTCCCGAAAGGATGATCATAGGATATTATTGTAATATGCACTGTTGTTACTATACGCAGTAGCTATGTTAACACTATTTAAACTGACATGATAATGTCGGTCAGTTTAACAGTTATTACCCCTAGTTAAAAAGAAACTTGCTGCTAAAAATTATTAGAAGTAGTTTAGTGGTTATGAGTTTCGTTAGGTACTAGTATTGAAAAGTGAGTGTTCAGAGTTTTCTCTTTGATATCTTCCTGATTTGTATCTCTGACTATCCCCTCGGGGAATATAGTCAAAAGCACTATGCTATGTTGTGCTTGTAATGAACATGATTCGTCAATCAGATTACATACAGTCGTTCAAAGCTCATGGTTGCAAAAGAATAACGATCTCTAATAAAAGGCTGATTATGTGGTGTAGCTATGTAAGTACTGTTAAACTGACATGCTAATTATGTCAGTCCGTCAGTAGTTATCAAGGACCATACTACTCGTAGTCAAAGAATAATTATATACATGTATATACTAACGTAAACCGTAGTCTTAATCACTGCTAGCAGAGAGAGGTGAGTTACGATTACGTTGAAAAAATCAAGGGGCACAACACAACCGAGGACTGTGCCGAAGGAAATTTTGGAGTGAAAACTTAGTCTATCCTTTTTGGTAGTTAGATATGATCCGAGCATACCTCGTAGATAGTCAACAGTAGGTAGAATAACTTGCACAACATGAACAACTCGGTCGACTTGGACAACTCGGACAACTCGGTCAAATGATTTGACTTGTTCAAGTTGTTCATGTTGTCCAATTAAGTACTTTCGACAACAAAACATCTCGGACAACATGAAAAACTTGGTCAACTTGGACAACTCTGACAACATTGTATAAGTTGACCAAATCGTCAGAGCTGTTTATGTTGCCTGAGTTTTTCATGTTGTTCGAGTTGTTAATGTTGTTCGAGTTGTTCATTTGAACACCTCGACCACGACCAAGTTCTAATAGCGATATTTCAGCCATCCCGGGTCTTCGAAACGATCCTGGGATTGTTAATAATTAATAACAATACCGTCTTATAACCAGCCTTAATGGCGGTAAAAAATTTTTGCAGCCATGACCTTTGAACGGCTGTACCTACTAAACCGACTGACGAATCATGTCAGTTTTTATACTGTTCACATAGCTAGAGTGCATACTACAATAATATAATATATCATATAATATGATTATTCTTATATCTGACGTCAGATTCGTGTTAAAAGATCACAGAAACCCCCAGACATCGATTTTGGAAGCAATCGGTCGGTAAACAAAAAGTTAAAGATGGCGGCCACTTTTCTCAAATCTGACATTGGATTCATGTTCGGTGTCCACACGGACCCTCAGGTTTTGGAAGCAATCGGTTGATTGAGAAACAAAAAAGTTCAAGATGCATTAGATACCATTGGTTGGGATTAGGGTTGCCAACCCTACTATATAATATAGTATCTTACTATATTAGGGGCCCTACTACTATAATTCTGAGAAAAATATATAGTAGGCAAAACTACTATATTTTGATGAGCAAATAATTTATAGAGAATTTAAATATATTGGTACTTAGGTCCAATAAAAATGACCAATTACTTAACATTATTTTAACAATTTTCTTTCTCTTCAACACAATTTGTTCCATAAACAATTTTCTAATAAATATACTACTGAAAAGTGACAACAAGTTTTCCTAAAGTCAGATTTATCTTTTTTTTTTTTTAAATTATATTATTTCTGTATCGAATCCAGCGACTTTTTACAGGATGCATTATTTTCTATAACGAATATTAATTAAAAAATGATTTTTCCTTAAAAATAAAAACCAATAAATTAAAAATTCAAACCAAAAAGTAGCAAACAAAATCTTTTTGAAAAAATTTAAATTAACGAATTCGAAAAATACTATATTTTTTCTTATTTTTCCCCGATCTACTATATTTTTTCGGGCACTAAGGCTCGAAATACTATATTTGGTCTAAAAAAAGTTGGCAACCCTAGTTGGGATGTTCAGAGTCCACGCGTACCTTCATTATATCGAATTTAGGAGCAAACGATTTAGTAACTAAAGAGTTAAAGAAAGCAACCATGTGATTCAGTCAGACATGTGCATTCGTTCATGAGCGTATGCGGGAGGGAAGGAGGGGGGGGGGGGGGTTTCGGTGGATTCTTGGATTAATTTAGAATGACATGGTTAACTTTTAAATCGTTACTTAAATTAACGAATACACACACCCACACTGCTACCTACATACATACCTACCTACATTATATACCTACATACCTACCTACATATCTTCCTGCATACATAACTACATACCTACCTACATAACAAACATACTTACAAACCTAGCTACCTGCATACATACCTACAGACCTACCTACCCCTCCCCCTTTATAATTTGCCCTTTTCACAAATCCGGGTGGGTCTACCTTTTTTCTGAATGCCGAACTCGCCCTGTGTTGAAGGCGACATGTCCCCTTCTGCGACATGTCCTCCTATTTCTAAAGTGTCAACTCGCCGCAAGTCGAGATTTTTTACTGACGAGTTGTCACCGAACTCGAAAATGTATACCTGTTTCTGCTGTTTCGTTTAAGCGGCATAAATTGTCATGTTTGTGTTCGGTAGCGCAAATAAAAGAATATTTTATTTTACCTCATAAATACTTTCATACTGATAATTAAAGCAATTTGCGCGAAATTATTCCCTAACCTTTGCAAAATATCAAAAATGCACAACGTTAGTGTTCAATTTTTCACTTCTACCGGCACTCCCGGTGTGCCACCTGTTGTTTTTTTTTTTCATTTTAGCGTTTATAACCGATGAATTGTTAGACAATGATGTCAGTTTTAATAGTGTCTACATATCTACTGCGTATAGTGCGTATATGACAATACTTTCATATGATCAGGCTTTCCGTAATCATAAAAGCTAAAGGCGTTTCATAAAATCTTTATAAACATTAATTTGTTCAACTTTGAACGGCTGTACAGTCAGCAGCAATAAGTTATTATACACTTTAGTACTACGGCGTAGAACAAAAGTGAATGCAACTTATTGCTGCTGACTGTACCTACTAAACCAAGTGACGGATTATCTCAGTTTTAATCGTGTTCACATAACTACAGTGCATATTACAATAATATCCTATAATCATCCTTTCGGGAGATCATTATTTTTTTGTAACCATTAATTTTTGCAACTTTGAACGGCTGTACCTACTAAACCGAGTGACGGATCATGTCAGTGTTTTTACTGTTCACATAACTACAGTGCATATTAAAATAATATCCTGTGATCATCTTTTCGGGAGATGATTATTTTTTTTATTACCATTAATTTTTGAAACTTTGAACGGCTGTACCTACCAAACCGACTGACGGATCATGTCAGTTTTTGTACTGTTCACTTAGCTACAGTGCATATTACAATAGTATCTTGTGATCAGCCTTGCTGCTGATCGGCCGTTTTTTGCACACATAACTGACCTTTGAACGGCTGTATCTCCTAAACCGACTGATGAACCACGTCAGTTTTTGTACTGTTCACATAGCCTCAGTGCATATTACAATAGTATCATACGATCAGCCTTGCTGCTGATCGGCCATTTTTTGCACCCATAACTCACCTTTGAACGGCTGTATCTCCTAAACCGACTGACGATATGCAGGCAGACCGACGTCAACCCCATCACAGAGATGCTCTACACCCTATAAACACTGAATCAGCCTTGCTGCTTATGGTTGCAAAAAGTACACTTATCTCTTATACTATATATTGTTAGAGAGGGTTAACGGAAGTTGCGCTTTTTCGCAGGAAACGAACTTGACAATGGATGTTTTCTTATTTCGTATCTTTTAGATTTGATATATTTAGGTACTAATTTTACTAAGTAAACTAGGTATAGTGGCGATCACAAAAGATTTGTATAAGGTCGAAGTGATACTAGTCTGCACTCTGCAGGCAGCTCGAAAAGCCACTGTACACTAGTAAAAAGTGTATTATCATAAATAACTGTATTTTTTTTAGCTTTGGTCACTTAACATCGTAATAGATTATCAGAGAAGAGATTTATGTAACCTTGGTTATTTTTAACAAGTTCATTGACGTTTTATTTCTTTAGGGTTAAAAAATTTAATGCAAGCAGTCTACAATCTGAAACTTTTAGCAGGCCATTGACCATGAAATTCTGATCGAAAAAAAAAATCATTTCTCATCATCTATCCATAACATTTTTCACTCTAGGCACCAACCCCGTATCACATGAGCTTGTGGTGAACCTTTGTAACGCGATCCTGGTGGTTGCTTAATTTTCTCAAAACATTTGTTAACTACACGTAAATATTTTATGCGCATAACAATAGACATTCACAAACTTTTAGCAAACATTCAGATTGTAACAAAACCTCTCACAAAGACGAGGAAGCTTGCAAATATTTCTTAAGCAGATATAATTTGCATCAGGTATCTAGGGCACTTGAGTAAGTTTAACATTCTCCCAAAATCCAGGTAATTCCGGGATTTTGCAAGCGCAACTCCAAACTAAGGTCTTTAACAACCGACATTTACACCATAGTATAATTTGAGGAAAACATTTTTTTAAAATCGAATTGATTTTGCTTTTATGTGCACGGATAAAAAGGATTTCTTGAAATAAGAAATCACATTATTTTCGATATATATATATGAGAGCGCCAAATTCTTGGTTTAATGCAATTTGCTTTCAGTCAAGACAAATTGACAAGAAAATAATCGATCGAAAATAATGTGATTTCTAGAAATCCTTTTTATTCGTTTACTAGAAGTTTGGTTGGGTTAGATTAGGAAACGCAATTGCGTAGAGGATGGAAATAAAGGTGCGTTTGGAAATTCAGATCACAAGATTCCTGATTTTATTATTATTTTAAGTGCAGCAAGAAATTCATGCAATACGTGAAATCAATAAAATAACATAGACAATGGAACGAAACTCAATTTGTCCTCAAACGAAGATGTTGTTTCTGTAAACGCTCTTTTATCGTCTTCAAATATAAAAGCACATCCAATCAATTATGTATACGGTCGTTACAGTCTATAGAGCAGCCTTGATACACAATGCAACACACGGACAACAAAACTTTGCACCAAAAACACTTTTCATTTTATAGTAGCATTATTTTTCATTCGCAAGTCACGTATTTAATCATACGAGGGTAAACAATACAGTGGTTGGTGTTGGAATGTTGTGTAACGGTGTGAAATGCGGTCCAACTAAGTTCCATTCAGAATAATGGTTAACTTGAATGTTTTGCGACCAATTTTATGCATATTTATGCAATGCACCAAACATTTATTCGCTCATTACTTACGCAAAGCAGACAAACAAAGTTAGTCTTGGCTTATTGTATGTGAAATTCACGATAAAATAACTTTAAATGGGAATTGCTTCAACATTGACGGCCCGGTAGCACAGTCAGTAGTGAACCTGCCTGCTGTGCCGAGGGTCGCGGGTTCGAATCCCGTAAGGGACAAATATTTGTATGATGAATATGAATATTTGTACCCGAGTCACGGATGTTTGTATCTATATATGTTTTCTATATCGTTGTCTAGTCATCATAATACAAGGCCAGGCTAAATTCTGGTACTTTAAATGTGAATAGATAATTTGTGTGACAATGTCCAAGAAAAAAAAAACAAAAAAATAATACGCAATTAACATTATTTATCCAGCTATTCATCCATCCATCACAGCCCTTGTTCAGTCCGTCTTCGGACATAGGCCTCCTCCATATTTCTCCATGACGTTCTGTCCCTTGCCCTCTGCATCCAGTTCGGACCCGCGTGCTTCCTAATGTCATTGACCCATCTTTCTGGTGGGCGGCCTCTACCTCGCGTGGTTTCTCTGGGCCTCCACTCCAGTGTTCTTCTGGTCCAACGCTCAGAAGCCATACGAGCAGCTATTATATTAAGTAAAATTATAGATTACATTAAATTAAATTAGCAGTAGACGTCTTTACCTAAAGAGATTATTTATAATAAAGAGATCCTTCCTCTGAGTCTTTACCCAAAGAACTATACCTTGTATTTCCGGCTTAGGTGGCAGATTGTCCTACGTCCGTGAACGAGTATACTACGTCTGCCAGTTGCTAGGGGTCAACTTGTCCTCGTCTGTGGACATGAATAAATTAATACAACTAAAACGCTCTTCTTAAAATCTAAAGAACTTGAAACTATATCTTCGCTAACAGACAAATGAGTAAGTAATATCATATCATACATTAAAATGATAAATTCGTGACTAGCATACCTACCTTGAATGGAAGATAAAGAGATTCCAAATTATGTTCTTGAAACTCGTAGGCAAGCTGGTAGCGTTCAAAAGTTATGGAGAACGGATATTGAAAGCTTTATATATGAGATATTTTGGTTTGAATCATTTATCCGGTCGCCCGTAAGCTTTGAGGAAAGATTATGGTTTGAAGACAAATCTGTTAGATGGATAAAGTCGGTACATTAAAAAGTGAGTGGTCAATAAAACGTTTTGGCAAGGGAGACGCGTTTACGTTAATGTTGTTTTTATTTGATTTTTAAGAACTTTACGGACGTCGGCACATACTGCGAAATATTTTTAGAACTTTGTACTAAGTTGTCACCATCGTAGAACTATCGACATGGAAAGAAGAAGCATGCTTTTGGCATGCTTTGATCAAATAGTGGGAAAGAATAATCTTCTAGGTCTAGCCTTTGCAATATTTCCATTCGAATAGTTTAGTTAACACAATTATTAGTACCAAAGTAGCATTGTCGTCGAAAGAATACAATTATCATCATCAACTTGTCATCGTCACGCTATCGCGGGCTGGCGTACTAGCCCCGCAGTGTGGCTATAGCATAGCATAGCATAGCATATGCTCACGACTATATTCCCCGAGGGGGTAATCAGAGATATTCTGAAACCTCAGAATATCCACGTTTCACTAGTAGTACCAGAACACTGTCCAGTGTGACGGGGAGTGAGCCCATCGCCACCGGTAATGGACAGTAGGTACAATACATGCCTCGAAATTGAAGCATGTAGCTATTGCAACTGTAAGTATATTCAACGAAAATCTGACAGCATACAAGCGTAGAGATTCGTTTTTAGATTGTATCAGAAAAATTTCATAAACTTCAATTGGTTAGTATGAAAATATGACCAGATTTCAATTCTATGGAGCGCGCTCCGGATTATATCCCCTTGCCAGATTCAAAACCTACATTTTGAATGCTTGTAAACAAAAACTTCCTATGATGACCCACTGATGACTAAAAATGTAATAATATCTCAAAAAAGAAAAATTTTCCCCTTAGATACAATAACAAAGGCAATTTAGTATCTTATGACCTGTATTGCGTCCATGAAAACGGCCCTGACTCGACAAATGCAGGATAGGAGCTGCAGTATCTGGGTCAAAGACGGGAGATTGTTTTGAAATTACTTTGTTTCGATTAGAAATTACCCAACAAGCTTTTTATAAAATTTTCCATTGATACTCATCTTTTTAGTCTTGTATTATAAATTGTGTGCCACAAAAGCAAACACAATAATGGGTTTTTATAATTACATAATAATTTTGATTGTTCAAGTTATTTTCGGTGCATTTTTTCGAAATGTTAGCGCTCTCACAGGCGAGCGACACTTTGCGGTCGCCGGGTGTCGCGGAGGGTCGCGCGACCGTCGTCGCACGCTCTGCGACCCACCGCGACAGCAAAGTGTCGCTCAAGCGACCACTTATAATTAATGTCTTAATTTTTTTTAGTTCTAGGTTATAATTGAGTTCGTCTGTTGTATGTTCTTTTGGGATAAATCACTAAAGGCGAAAGGCTTTGTAACTAAGTATATTCATCATCATCATCAGCCCGATAGATTCCACTACTGTATCTTTTTACAACATTTTCAACGGTATTTTATTTCTTCAGAAACTTTCCATTTAAAATGTTTTAGTGCCAGCTTTTGCAGTTAGAAAAATCCGATTAAAATTCGGCAATAAAATCGTAACAAACGAGTGTGAGTAGTATTAAGAGTACAAACATTTTCATTTGTAGTCAACACTTGGCGCTGTTTATTGCTCTATAAAGTTTAGTTTAGTAACGGTGCTATTTTATTGTTGTGCTAATGACTTTAGGCAAGCTTTTACTCAAATTCGTATTTGCTGTTCACGTAGAAGCTTGGATATTTATTATAATTTTAGCAAATGCACCGCGTAGTGGTTAAACAGGATGTAAATTTAAATCCATTACCTTTAGGGCAGTGGTGGCCAAACTTTTCAAGTACGCGGTCTACATTGAATCTCAGATATACTTGGCGGTCTACTTTCAAAAATTATACTTCTGACATACCTATTTAGTCAATCAAAAATGTTTGTTTATTTTGGTGG
The DNA here is from genome assembly GCA_922987775.1 of Agonopterix subpropinquella. Classification (NCBI taxonomy): domain Eukaryota; kingdom Metazoa; phylum Arthropoda; class Insecta; order Lepidoptera; family Depressariidae; genus Agonopterix; species Agonopterix subpropinquella. Next base: position 7,922,648 of record OV277708.1, on the reverse strand, counting down.
TGGATGTTTTTTCATAACTTACATCATAAAAAACGCTGATTCATAATCTACTTGTGGAAACCTGCCACTGTTTCCAAAAACATGCAATTTCAAAAAATAAGTCTTAGGTATCAATCAGGGTTTGAATATTATTTCCTCCTCGCACCACAAAAGATTTAGCTTCGACTTTTTCTACGGTTTCAAAATTCGAAAACAGTCTTTCGGATTCCACATGTTATACAGCTGACTAGTTTTTCAGCGATATCTCTGAATTTTAGGAATTTAAATTCGATTTTTAGAAAATTGCGCCATGATTGAAAAATTTATTATTTCTTTGTGTTAAATTTTTTGCACTCTTCGCGGGCTACCATAAAATACGGCGCGGTCGACCTCTTGGCCACCCCTGCTTTAGGGGGTGCTTCAGATAACCAAACCAAAGAAAATATACACTACCGCGAAACCAAACCGCACAACTATCGCAATGGGACCAACATTGAAATAGCGTAAAAAATCTGCTGTTACATTTGGGTCCGGGAGCCATATACATTTTCTGTGGAACAACCTATTATTATTGATCCCATAGTAAAAGTTGTTTAGTTTGATGATGTGAAGCACCTCCTAAAGTATTTAAGTTTTACAATCTATCATCAAACGATTTCTCTTCTTAGCTGTTTTCGTCACAAAGCGAATAGGTATCTGACGTTTGCTACTATATTCATCTTGTTTAAAAGCTATTATTATTATGACAAAAACATAACGTTTAATATTCCGAGATTCTTTAATAATATGTGTCTGAAATTAATCTCTGAGTGGGTTTTAAGATATTTTAGACTTACTAGCCTTAAGCATTGTAGCTTGCATATGAGATCACAGCACACTTATAGTGATATATAAGCGTGAAATGTTATTCGAAAATATTTTATAGGTAGTTAGGGTTCAAATGATTTGTATTTATTTTCAGGCTGAAGTCAGGTTAAATACAAAGTATAAAGGTCGTTCATAAAGATATCGTTTACGTTTAAAAAGCCTTTGTTTTAGCAAATTGTGATTTATAATTAAATCGGGCTCTAAGCTGAATTGTTGAACATTTAGTAATATTTATTTTATTCGTCCATTATTTAGGTTTTATCTAGGGTTTGAATTAAGGGATGAATATAATTTAAAGCCTTTGAGAATTTAAGGTAATGGTATTTTTTTCTAAAGTGTAGAGTTGTGTTTAATCAGTTTTTTTTACTTGTATAAATCAAATACAGCTTTATATTTTCAAGAACAACTTTTTTATTAAATTAAATAGGTATACACTATTAAAATAAAGACTGTAAAAAGGTGATCATACTTTCAAGCTTAGTTTATTTTGTCAAATTATGGTCTTACTCTATAATCAGTCTTTACAGTTTTTTTACTTGTATAAATCAAATACAGCTTTATATTTTCAAGAACAACTTTTTTATTAAATTAAGAAGTTATACACTATTAAAATAAAGACTGTAAAAAGGTGATCATACTTTCTAGCTTAGTTTATTTTGTCAAATTAGGTTCATTATTTTTCTTACTCTATAATCAGTCTTTACAGTTCCTGATAGGCTTGTGCCCTAAAGTGGGACGTATATTTGCTGATGATCATAATAAATATATGTAAGTACACTATGGATATGAATGTTTATCAAAATTCGTCTTGATTTTCATTCCGCACATTTACAAATTCGCGGTGATCGCGCAAATAATAAACGCGCTCTAATCCTCACATCAGCTAGTAAGAAGTCAAAAATACAAGCTTTTTTAATTATTTTCTTCAAGGGTTTGATATACGGACAGATCAATGAAGAATAAAAAATAATTGGTTATAAATGATGAAAGTCGTCTCATCCACATTCTTCCTAAAAATTAAAAACACACTTTAATCCACTCACACGTGGACCGAAGTCCGACCGTAAAATTACGCTCCTATTTGTTTAGTGACCGAAATGTGATTCTATCATGTGAATCTATTTATAAAACGTCGCCAGGTTGCCTAGAAAAATCTTGCCGCAAGTAAGTACCTTTTCCATTATGATTTTTGGTACAATTTTTTCCACCTATCTGTTTTGGAAGTAAATGAGGTGCCGTTGGAAGGAGACCAACTTGGTGGCATTGTATAAACCCCTGTGTAAACACTAGAATCACATTTCGTTCACCAAACAAATAGGTGAAATATTTTACGGCTGGATCTCGTTCCAACGATACAATAGTTACATTTTAAAACACCGCCAAAACTGACTAAAACGCTTGTAAGCTGTTGGTTGATGAGATTTTAATTCAACCCAGCGCCAGCGTTTGAGTTTCTGCTAAGAGAGGCTTCCACTAGTATTAAGGCTGGGTATTAGTAGAACAAGCCTCTCTTTCTAACAAGCAAACTTTCGCAATTAGCCATCCCGCTTCAATTGAAAGCAAGATCGCAAAAAAACGCATTTTTCATCAATATCTTTTCTCTTGGGTGTTTGGGGAAAAATCCATCGGTTAGAAGCCCTGCTATAATTATTTACCTTTCAAATGATGGTATATTCAGAAGAAATGGTGTAGTGTGATTCTTGTAAAACTGGTTATAAATCTGAAATCGAGCTTACTTTGCTCCTCTTTTCTATCGAGAAAATTTAATAGAATCGTGTTTTCAACGGTTAGATGCCCTGCAGAAAGAACGTATCTACACTGTTATGTGAACTATATATATTAAATGTAATAATTTGGTTCTCAAAAATCGGTTCGAAAACAGACAAAATAGGTATGACCCCCTCTTAAATGAGTATTAACGGTTTACCAACGTGAGGCTTAAGGGGTGGGTGTTTCATAGCATGCTCACAGCAACCCTTGTGAACGTTTAAATATACAGGGTGTAACAAAACACGCTAGTAACATTTAAACCATCAATCTGAACAACTTTTACTACGGAGCAAAGGACGAGATAAAATAGAAAGAAATCTGATATCCCATACATATATGTCAATTCGGTATTATATTGCAGTTATGTATGAAACAGCAGATTTTTTTTCGCGCATTAGATTTTGGCTCCTTATTGAATGTTCAGTTTTGTCAAAACCACCATTTCCAGGGTGTTTTGTTACTTCCTGTATATTTTACTCCCTATGCAGAGTGTAATGTAATGGAACCGCTTCCTAAAACTCAAAGCGGTGAAAGTACTTATCAATAGTGTCAATATAAACAACTTTTAGTAGAACCAACTATGAGATCTAAAAAAAAATCACCTGCTCTATGCATTTTGCGCGTTAGGAATTTAATGTTAATGTGAGATAGCTGATTTTTTTGAGATCTCATGTATATGGGCACATTGTAAAAAAAAATCTGCTGTACTATACAACATTGCAAACCTACTCAAGCAAAATGTATGGGATAGCTGATCCAGTTTGATAGTCTGATCATCCACTTAAAATAGTGTCAGCATATGACGAAGGACCCTATAATATGATACGAAAGAGCTCTTACGGACGAGCGACACTTTGCAGTCGAGGTGGGTCGCAGAGCGTCGCGCTCATAAATTTTACGGTCGCGCGACGGTCGCGCGACTCTCCGCGACACCCGGCGACCGCAAAGTGTCGCTCGTCTGTGAGAGCGCTAAGATTTGACTGAAGCGTTCGAAAAATAAAATCATAATTTGGTGATCATATGGAAAGTCGCTGTTATTTCAAAGAATAGAAGGAATCGCCGAGAAGCAGTATGAAACGGGCTCTTACATAAGCAGTAAGAACCTTTTCTTACTCTTCTTGTCATTGTACTGAGTAGTTTTTGATAACGCTTGAGAGAAAATTAATCTTGTTATAGTTCGCGGTTCTGAGTTATACTTACTTGTTGCAAACTTAATGCATTTGATGCAAGTTTTGATTTGAAAACTTTGCATTTTTGTTCCGTCGCTGAGGCGCTTAGGTGGTATTAGTTCTACTTGTTTTTTGAAGATAAATTTTATTCTAATAGCTGTATTTATACTATGTGAAGTTAATGTAAGACCATCATCATCATCTCAGCCAATGGACGTCCTCTGCTGGACATATGCCTCACACAAAGGATCACCACAACGACCGGTCCTGCGCTGCCCTCATCCAAAACGGGTCCACCTTGTGGACGGCCTACCCACCTCGCTGCGTGACTTTAGAAATTCTTTGGGCCATATAATGTGATGTTTTGTATTCATATTACGTACACACATACATTATCTCACGAGCATAATCTCTATAGGCGTAGTCAGAAGCTTTGATACAATTACGCATCAATCAATAAATCAATCAATTATACTTTATTTTATTCAAAAAAAAAACATTGGTGATACAGAGAGTAATCAAACAGGAAATACAAAAGTTACAATAACAGGCGGTCTTATCGCTAAAAAGCAATTTTTTCCATATAACCTTAGGGCAGAGCATCCAGTCCAGTTGACCAGTTATAGTAATGCTCATTTTTAGCGTATTGAAGGTTTTTGGCAGAAATTATCAACATTGCCGTACAATAATAGACTAAAAGTTCAGATAGGCGTAAGTTTTCAGTGAAATCTTTACAAGTTTTAATATTTCATGATCACAAAATAAGTACTGCTCGCATAGATACCTACTTAGCTAATACAAAATAACCCTAATTATTGAATGTTCTGTAACGATCACCACCATTCCCTGTCGTTAGCAGAACCCGTGTACTAACATCAATCTCCAGTAAACTGTTCAAACTAGTTAAATCTTAATACATTGACTTAGAGAACATATTATATTGCACGTGTCGAAGCAAAGTTTGCAGTTGCAGTACGCTTTAATGGTGAAGCAATTAAGTTTATTTGGTATAGGTTAAAACGTATTTTGAAGTTTGTAGGAACTCTTGTTTGTTTAAAAGTTATGTGTAGTTGCTATAGGTGTGAACTTATACGGTGACGTAGTTGTTTTGTTTATGAACTGTTAATAATTTGTATTCATATGGGGTGATTTGAAGTTCATTGTTGACAGGGTGAAACACAGAGCAGAAGGAACTTAAACAGTTCCTAAGGCTTTATCGTATAATAACTGAGAATATTTTCAGATAGAAAAGAGGTTAGTAGTATGGAAAGCCAGCATATTTGCTAGCTTAAAACTTACATCGTCAGGAAACCTGCATACTTTGAAGAAGAAATTCTGACGCGTATATGAAGTCACCCAATCCGCATTGTAAACGCGTGGTGGACCAACGCACCCACGCTGAGAGTAGGCTTGCAGGACTTGTAGGCCAAAGCAGGGGTAGATTTTCAGTGGTGAATTCATTAGTTCGATTTAATTGTAGTGCTTTAAATTAACAAACGCACTAGTCGGCACTACGATTTTCGAAGGTTCCCCTCGATTTCTCTGGGATCCATCATCAGATCCTGGTTTCCTTATCATTGTACCACACTTGGGATATCTCCTTTCGAACAAAAAAAGAATCATCAAAATCGGTTCATAAACGACGAAGCTATCCGCGAACAAACATAAAAAAAAAAATATATATATATACGGTCGAATTGAGAAACCTCCTGCTTTTTTGAAATCGGTTAAAAAAAAAGACACGAAACTTGCGCATACTTTATGCAGTAATGGAAAATGTTTAAAAAGCGAATCGTTCAATTTAGGCCAATTTGTTCTTCTTATTGTACGAATAGAAGATGGCACATCTCCTACTAGAGGTTGTCTGTCATTAAGGATAGGTATTCAAACCCTGGAAACTGCAGTACTGAACAGGGAATTGGTTTTCTTATGGAACTATCAACACAGGTGCTTTGAAAAACTATTCCATGAAGGAAAATGTTTCCCTTCAGATAAAAGAAGATACATCTCCAAACTATAATATTTTACTTTATTTGGTTGTTTGTTACCAAATCTAAAACTACTCGTAAATGACATTCAAATAGGTACGCCCTAAAACCGCCATTAGCAGAGATAGTAGCGTTCAACAGGGCTACTAAATTCCACTGGAGACTTTTATTTGGGTGCTAGAGCACTAAACTTATGTGTAAAATTAAGTATGAGTTTATGTACTATTCAAATGAGTTTGAGTGGTATTTTCAAGCGTTTTAGGACTAAATTGCGGTAAACGCGATCGTAAATGTCGCGGAATGGCATTATGTTTGTATAGTCACAATTTTTTATGGGTGCACTGAAGCTAGATATGAGGTTGTTTGGCTATTCAAAGTCATGGGTGCTTTTCATTGAAAGAGGCACCACATAGATCACGGTCACACATACATACACTGTAGTAGTTAGTGATCACAGTTAATGTTGTTAATAAACACTAGCTCAATTACAATTTTACTTAGCGTACAGAAAGCGAATTCAGTCAAAAGAGAAAATATTTTTGATACATTTTCATAGAAAACATGTCACTTCTTTCAGTAACATGTAAATGTATTTCAAAATATGTTATACAGCAATTAAGCGCGGTACACGCGAGCATGCGAGTAACCGAATGAAAAATAAATTAGACGGAAAATTAAAAACGCTACATAGCTTCTAGCTTTAAAATAAAATTATTACTCAGATTAAGAAAGGAAGACATATAACTCTAGTTTAACACAGTCATAATCTTTTCCTGGTTATGCCTTGATAGTCAAGTGTCTGCTAACTTCACCTTTTGTGGACAGACTGGTGGTTCGATTCCAGGTAGCGTTGCCAGGCGTCCGGATAAAGCCGGACATAGTTAGGCTTTTTGGATGTGTGTCCGGCCAAATTAGACGGTGTCCGGCCTGTCCGGCTTTTGTTAGGCTTTTAAATTTGACCAGTCTACTCCATTTTGAAGGAAACTGAGCTTTTAAAGCAGGTATCTGGCAATACATATCGATCATTTTTGTTTCAATTACCTAGTTAGTGAAGAAGTTCTGTTTTGTTTAATTTTGTTTTTTCCATTGCTAATTGCAATATTAGTAATCAAGTAATGAAATGAATGATTAATAATCATGAAAATTGATTCAATTTCATTAGAAATTTAAAAAGATTTTATTGTAAAATGTTGTTGTCGTAGTAATAGTCAGACAAAAAAAACCTCAATAGTTAAGGGTGTCCGGCATTTTTACTCAAATATCTGGCTAAACTGGCTGGTCTATCCGGCTATTCGGTTCTAAGACCTGGCAATCCTAATTCCAGACATGAGTCTGGAACGAGTATGCACTCGTGCCTACTTATTTGTGTTTATGTGCTTATCTACACTAATATTATAAAGAGGAAAGATTTGTACCTATTTTTGTATGTTTGTAATGAATAGGCTCAAAAAGTACTGGGCCGATTTAAAAAATTCTTTAACCATTAGAAAGCTGCATTCACCCTGAGTAACATAGGCTATATTTATTGCTAGAAAAGATTAGACGTCCACCCGTGCGAAGCCGGGACGGGCCGCTAGTGTGAAATACATTGGTTTAAAAACCAACATTCGTGTTTTTAGACTTTTAATTGTTTAGCTTAAACTTCAAGAGGATCCCATTTCCTGTATGTTCTAGTTATTGCTCTGAAACTTGTACCTCTAAACGTCTGACGAAAGTCTTGTGAAAAAGGAGTGCACTTTCAGAATATTCAGCGGCAACAACGAAAGGGAGGAAACTTTTCAAATAAAACCTTGCAACGTGCAATACTCGTTGGAGTTACCGTGAAATATTGAGAACGTCTTGCAGAAATGAGAATACTTACGGACAGACGGGTGGATAAGTACTTGAATGTGGAACTCTAATACTAGGTCGGATACCTTTTTTTAACTGACTTCAAAAAAAGAGGAGGTTCTCAATTCGACTGATTTGATTTTTATTTTTATTACCTCAGATTTTTCGACTGTGTGAACTTATTTTGATGATTCTTTTTTATTTGAAAGCTGAAGCCCGTGTGGTCTCATTTTAATTTGGTGAAGAACTCTTCAAAAGTTGACAGCAAATCATCGGCGATTAAAACATTTGCTTCGTATCGATGTACCCTTTGCGTATGCCTAACTATCTTCATTCATTAGTTCGACTAACTGATATCTGAGTCGAACTAATGAATTCACCGCTGAAAATTGTTAAATAAACAAAATTTAAACAAAAAATTAAAACCGCCCTTTCGCGGTTCGTACCAGCTTGACAGCGACTTCGATAAAACAAATAAATAAAAGATTTTTTTTGGTCCAAAAAAAATCTTTGAAATAAATGTTCTTATGATGCGAACTTAGAAGTCATCGGCTGAAATATAATTTTTTATTTTCTTAGTTTTTTTGATGGCGGTTTTATTTTTTGTTATGACATATTATATAGGTACTTACTCTTGAGTCATCAACATTCACAATTCGTGATATTCAGTGTATAGACTTAGAAGCATTACATACTGAAGGGGGTCAGAAAAACTCTGACACCAGCTACGAATAAGAATGTATAGAAATGTAAATCAAGCTCAAAAAGTGACCCCAAAAAAAGTACACAGTGTTCGAAATTTGTTCCTTAAAAACTACACCTTGCCGCCAAAACTCATACAAAATGTCATTTTTCAAAGGGTGCCAAAAATTATGTTGCTTTTGTTTAGAGTTATTCTTCTATAGTTATTCTTATTCGTAGGACACCAGGCCTCTGCCCACACGATAAGAAGAAGACTGATGGGGGTCCTTCAGATCATCAAACTGCACAACTTTCACTATGGAATCAACATTGAAATCGCGAAAAAAATCTGCTGTTCCATTAGAAAACGTCATCGGTTACTAAATCCAAATGTATGAAACAGCAGATTTTTTTCGAGATTTCCATGTTGGTCCCATATTGAAACTTGTTCAGTTAGATGGTCTGAAGCACCCCTTTTAATATGTAACGTATTTAAATTGACACTCTGTAGAAAGCTTACGAATGTACTCGTATCTTCTCGCTTCATAATTTTACTTTATTTCATTCGGAATACAGGTTGCTCTATACCCCTAGTATAAAAATTAAAAACCCACGATCCACATGTGTGTAGAGTTCCTAAAATTATTATTATACAGGGTGGTTCAAACGGAGACGTCCAAACATTTTTTTAGATTCCTCACCCTTAGGTGTATCGGAAAATACCCCGTATATGTTTCGCGATTTTTTGTAGTTTAGAAGTTATGATTTTTTTAAAGGTGTGTTTTGTGAATAAACTGTCATAACTTTTTTCATAGCAAGAATTTTTAAAATTTTGTTTTTGCAACATGATCGTCGGGAAACACTTCTATACGTAAAATAATCAGCAACACAACATTTATACAAGTTACCGAAAAAATAGTCGAAAGTGAAAACTTTAGGTTTTAGTTGGACGGAGCAAGATTTTAAAAATTCTCTTAAGTTTTGAACTGCTTGGGCAGAAAATTCTCAAATACTCCTTTAAAAAAATCATAACTTCTAAACTGCAAAAAATCGCGGAACATAGGTACATGGGGTATTTTTGGATACACTACTTCTTCTTCTATATTATAAGTACAATCAATTGAAAATAATTCACTCATGGTGATTGCTTTATTTATAACTTAGAACGTTACTTAAAAGAAATAGGATTCGGAGAGGAATCTAAAAAAAAAAATTTGACGTCTCTATTTGGACCAACCTGTATATCAAAAATTACTATGAACATGAAAGAGGCAAGCTGGAAATGTGTCGTCAAAACCACTTAAGCAATACCTCAAAGGGTGATGTTTAAGCGACCCGACTTGACGTGAAGAAAACCTTTTATAAAACCTCACTCAATATCAAATTGCCTTCCACTTTTTATCTGGATTTATTCCTTTTTAGATCACTGTTATATTTTTTGGCTATTGTACATCCAATTTTGTTCACCCGAAGTGATTTAGAAAAAGACATGTAAGATCATTGTCGAACAAAAAAGAGAAACCAGCTGCCCCTTAGACACTAGTTTTGTACGAAACAGCGTTTTTTTTCGATATTGTCTCCATAGTGAAAGTACCACCTTACCACTCAAAAAATATTACTATGGTTGTTTGTTACACCCTGTAGATGAGATGTTGTATAGGTACTTTGAAGAGCTGCGCGACTTTCATTATTTTTTCATAAACAAAAGCCATTTATAGACTAATATTTTTCAGAAAACACGTTAGCTTTTTAATATTTTCAATACTTTTCGCAGAATTTTGAAAACAAAATGTTTCATATTTTATAGTCTTGTGTCAAAATTATAGCCTGAAAGTACTATAATATATATATGTTTGGAATCCTCTTTTTATTAGCTTTCGTTTGATACTCATATTGTAATTCTTTAAAAAAAAAGTTTATTCCCCCTCTCTTTTTTGATTCGCAGACGGTATATTAAATTAATATAAAATGTGAAAATAACATAAGGTATGTTATTTTCACAATTTTTACGAATCCAACGACACCTCACACATCAAAATCCGTCAAGCCGTTTATGCTGTAGGGCGGTTTTCGCGGAAATGTCCCGTTCGCCGGAAATGTCCCGTTCGCTGAAATGTCCCGTTTGATGAAGTGTCCCGTTCGCTGAAGGGTTCCGTTCGTTGAAATGTCTTTTTTTTCTGATTTTTTTTTCGCGGAAATGTCTTTTCGCGCAAAAGTCTTTTCGGTGAATTTTTTTCGCTGAAATGTCCTTCGCTGAAGTGTCTTTCGTGGAAAGGGATTCGCTGAAATGTCCTGATACCATTTAATATAAAGTGGGAAATAATTACTACAGAAATTGAAAAGTTTGTGGCGGTATAAAACCGTCTCTTTATTTAAAAAACTTTTTGCATTTAAGTTCGTATTTGTCTTGTTTTACTATACAACCATTACTCTATTCGTTACTTAGAACTGAAATGAATTAAAATGTACATTTCTCAAAAGTACCACCACAAGAAATAAACGTAAAATAATACGGACGAACGAACAATTTACCTTAACAGGGAATGTTTACTTAACTCCAAGATAATTGAAGTAATTATGGAAATGGGATCACGTCGTGCGTCGTTACTGACGATTTTGGTTGAATAAACTGAAAATTTTGGACGGAAATGAAGTGAAATTTTGTTGATTAAAATTCTGCGGTGGAATAATAAACTACGTTATTGATTGGCATCTTGAATTTATGTTTTTTTACGTAACCAGTTCAGTCCCATTTCTGGGAAAAGTCCTCGCTCTTATAAGGGTGTGTCCTTAGAATAACTTTTTGAACTTGAAATATATTACGATTTGACAGATTGCACAAATCTTTTTGAAGCTAGAACTTAATTTACGTTACCTACATGAATTTATACCCACTTTTGTACCTACCCGGTGACTGATAAAGAATTATCCCTAATTTGACCTTTAGAACAAATTTATCAAAATGGTTTAGTGGCAAAGCTGATATGCCAGCTGGCATGACATTGACTGAGCATCACCTTCAAATATTTGACCCGAACTCGGTTAGTGACATTAACAAATTTTTTTACCAATTGGTTATCTGCATTCAGAAAAATACCTTTCTTTGAGAGAAGAGTTCTCTTTACACCAATAAGCTTTTGCTAAATGAACGAATTATGGCACTCATTAGTTTTGAGTTGGAGAGGTGGCTAAATGGCGAAATGGTTTTAATCCGTTCTGTGACTTCGTCTTGCAACGTTGGTTAAGTTATGAACTTTAGCGTTTAGGTACTTGTTTAATAATACTTAGCCGAAAACTATTATTTTATACTATTTACATCCATATACCTACATACATTCATAGATACACTTATCAAACTAGAACAATCCTATTTTCGCATCGGGGATTAACAAAAGAATCGTACAAAGAGTCAACTACACTTGTATCCATAATCATCTTCCGACAAAGTCCTGAATTGTTCTGTTCTGTGCTGTTCTGAGTTCAGTTCTGTATCCTGTCTATGAATAAATATTCTAGTTCATTGTTTAAATGTCATAAGGCATTTTGATTCCAATCCTGCTAATATTCAATCCCTTGTACCACGGCATATTATGAGTCACCTTTTACGGGCTTGGAGGGCTCGTGAAATATTTTGGTGTTTTCTATTAACGAATCTTTCCGAGCATCAAATGGGTCCAAGGGATCTGATAGCATGTACTGATAAATGTCGATAAAATATGCTACTTTCGACTGATTTGAATTTGTTGTTGTATTAGGTCGCTGGTATCACACGGACAGAAGTGCTATTTTTGAATCGAGAGGATCAAAATCATGATCGAACCGTAATAATTTTGACATTTTGTATTTCTGATTTGAACATGTGACTTTCAAAAATCGTACTCCTGGCCTTTTCTTATTGAATCATCAATATTTTCATAAAATAAAATAAAAAATAAAATAAAAATATCAAATGGATCAAATTGTTTTATAACATTTTTGTATTTTGATACGACATTAAACTCCTACAATAACTCAAGGTGTAGTCTGTTTAAAAATAAAAAATTCTGCTCATGTTTGTTGTTAGTTAGTACAACTCTAAGCTCAAATTAATAACTGTTCCACGAATTTGTACAAAATTTTATATGATAACAGAAAGTTTGGTTAACAAGCCTAATTCGACGAAGTTAGCAAAAACACGGTTCATGTAAAACTAAAAAGTCAACAACAATCTGCTGCGTGAACAAAACACTACTTGTTGAACCGTGAGGCTTCACGGTAAGGGGTTCGAGAGTTTCCTCATGCATCGACGCGTTATTGCATTTTTTCCCTAAAACTACGTTGCCGGGACAGAATGTAAAGAATAAATTGGAAAGTCGAAATATAGATTGAACGAAGCTTGAAACTATTCCGACTACCAACGGCTATACTGACGGCCATAGAGAAAAACGTGTCTCCTGTCAATGCCCGGAGAGGAGTATTGTTTATTTCTCCATAGAACATTTTTCTGACATTTTTTGCGGGGGGGAGGGACCGTTGCTATGACAATAACAGTAAAACGCATCGAATTAAGTAGCCCATCGGGTCTTGGTTCTGGCCGTCGCGGGGGTGAGGCTTTGACAGAGGGGAAAGTATGGGAAATTATGCGTAAGCCCGCTCCTTCCTGTCAAGGAGTACGTGTTTCTCTATGCTGACGGCCTGATAGCTGAATCGGTAGTGAACCTGCCTGCTGTGCCGAGAATCGTAGGTTGGAATCCCGCACGGGGCAATAACATTTGTAATGGTGAATTGAATATGAATATATGTACCCAAGTCATTAATGTTTGTGTCTGTTTATGTATTGTATATCATTGTCAAGTCATCATAATACAAGTGTATACAGGATTTTGGTACTTTAAATGGGACTAGATAATCTGTGGGATAATTAACATCAAAGATATAGTTATTTGAAAAATGTTACCTCGTCGACTGTAAACAATAGTTAGGTTCTCATCGTCCAAGGCGACAATAGCTATTACATGGAGAAGATTCGTTCAACACAGATTTTAGATTAATAACATCTCACTGCATGGCATTCGATTCTGACAAATGTGGGAACCTTCAAAGGTGAAACATTCGTATAATTTTCATATCTGCTTGCGCAGTTTAAGTAGCTTCATATTTTACTAATGTTACGCGTACAGCTTGAGAGCATCTGGCATCGTGTTACTGGATGCGGCAGTGTGCAGAGTTTTGTAACACGCTCGGTCCCGGCTCAACTTCAGATCGTAGTTTGTTTTCTGGAATTTGAATAACTAGTTCAATAAACCACACTGGTAGTGAATAGTTGCTGCAGTGCGCTATTCTCTTCACAACTTTTTTAATTAAATGGATTTTCTAATAAAATTACGGGATTTAATGTAAAATATTGATTCTGTGTTATGATAACATGTTTAAACAAAATGGTTTTAAAGTAATAAGCAACACATATTATTTATGATGTCAATTTTTATGATACTACCACCGATTTCAAGAGTTTTGGTGCATAAATCTGTGATCACAAAATATCATACATAATTTTAATAATTAAAGAATTGGCCAACGACTCAACTTGAATATTCAAAAGGGGAATGCTGCCAGCATGCTTGGTACCATGTCTCGCGGGGATGCACCCGACGACCTTCTTTATGTCTAAGATCTCATTTTTATACCTTTTTGTAATTTAACCATTGTAATATAGTTCATAATGAATTATAAACTATTGTGCGTTTCGCGGCATTTTCAGGGTTGGTAATAAGCGAGTTTTTTGTGGCCGTGACTTTTTATTATTATTCTTACAAGTCATGTTCTAAATGTGTTCTAACCGGTGTGCCATTTCAATTATATTGTGAAATTACCAATATGATACGAGAACACCTTGATCTTCGTACTGCTCTTATGCCGTTCGTATAAAAAACAATATCGCACTTCAAATCTCAAGCTTGACGTGGTCTTGACTGCACATGGCTGTATGGGTCAGTTCCCTTTGCCTTTTACAAACAGGAAATAATAAAACAATGAGAAACGTGAAAATAACTCTAATTTGGGGCCGCATTAGAAAAAACTAAAAGAAAACGATATGATAACATTGTAATTGTTAACCAATGATATGTGTTACAACTGTCACCCCTAGAGTTTGCCGCGAGTTGCACAATAGTTACCGATCACTAATTATATGTAATGTGATTTCAATTCAATTTGAATGGCTGTGAGAACCAAAACATATCTACAAAATAGTTAAACATTTTGCTTTTGCAGTACTTTAATCAAAATACCACTAACACATCCACCAAATAATAACTCTGCGTTAAAAACTCATGCATACATTCATATGGCCAGTAAATCTAGCGAAAATTTCTACCTAAAAAACGAGGCAGAAGCATTTCACTGTTTACAGTAATATTTCATGTTTTTCGCGAGAGAAGCCTATTTTAATGGCTCATGTTTCTGCTTGCTGACATATGGACAATTTATCACTGCGCCTCGTTTTGGAATGACGTTTGTACTTATATTGTGCGCAATAGTGTGTAATTTTAGTGGATATAAAATTTTGGTGGTAATTCACAGATTGTAGGATTTAAGTCTTCAACATTTTAATATTGTAGTAATACAGATTGTAAGTGACAGCCTAGCAAATACTGAAACGGTGAACTCAGACCATCAAACTGAACAACTTTTACTTTGGAGGACACTTTTACCTCAGGAAACGCAAAAAAAAATCTGCTGTCCCACAGACCCATACAAAACTGCTGTACCTACCCGACTAAAATGTATCGGACAGCTGATTTTTTTTCGCGTTTCCTGAGGTAGGCTACATAGTGAAACTTGTTAAGTTTGATGGTCTGAGTTCACCGTTTCAGTATTTGCTAGGCACTTACACCCTGTATAGGTAAAATAAATGTATTTTGTAATAATAAATGTAATTTTATAAATTGGTTACTCGAAAAAGGCTCGATTTGAATGAAATGTTGTATTTAGATTATGTTTTTATTTTCAAGTTAATCTAGATAGGTTTCATCCCTAAGAAGATCCGCTTGATAACCAGGGCCCTGTTTAATAAACGCGACAATCACAACTTGACAATGAAAATTCATAGTACATTGCTGGTTACTAATGACGCTAAACTTGCAGTGCTTCATATGTCCTAGCATTCTCAACAATGTACTCTGAATTGTCATTGTCAAATTGTCACTGTCGCGTTTATTAAACAGGGCCCAGGTAGCATGAATATTTTAACCTACTGCTATCTCAATATAGGTGGCGTTTAAAAAAAAAAAACCGTTCTGTCTGAAAACGGATTCTTTAAACCGAGTAAAGCTCGATCGCCCAAGTACGTCTATTTAATCCAGCGAGCAGATGTCAAAAATAAGTTTGGTAATCTTATTGGGGCTCACAAACTAGTTAGACAAACCAACAAACTCAAGACTTAAGTCTAACATGATTATTACCACAATTTTACATCTGTTTGACTTTGAGATAGACACGGATTAGAATTCAGTGTGAATGCCATTAGCTGAATGCTTTCATGTTTTGAAGAGGCAAAAAGGTCAGGTCAAATGCGACGAAAATCGAAAGTACCTATAAACATAGTAGAAGATAAGAAAAACGAGTGTCATGACATGAGAGTAGTCGGTTTTTACTTAGTTATATTTTACTGTTATTTATCCCTATGTAGTTTAAAACATACTTAAATATAAAATAGACCTCTAGAAATTAGAAAACTAATGATATCCGAAACCAAAGAATATGTATAAAATCTACTATAAAAGAGATTTTTCAGGATACAGGCACTCAATTCAATTGTCTCTATGTACCTCAATAAAACAGGCATATTTGTATTACATATACAGGGTTACTTTTTATTCAGTGCACAAACTTTGCGAGCATGATGGTTATCGAAATTAAGAATACCCGTTTTTTTTTGTTTAACCCGGTTTAGAACAAAAATAAAAAAATAACTGCATCTGAACTTCTTCATTAAAAATGTTTGGTTTGTACTATGTTTGTACTGACCATACTGTCACCTGTCACTCGCTTCCTCGATCGGCGCGGTTGTTATCAACAGTACGATCAGCACAGCAATTTTTATTCAAGTTTATGGGATGGTAAAAATAAGAGATAAAATTTGCAAAAAAAATTTTTCGGGTTCTATTGACGTTATAATACGTTGTGAAAGTTTGTGCACTGAATAAAAAGTAACCCTGTATATCTAGCATGATATAATGTACGATCAAAGAAATATTTTATCAAAACAATCACGCAGGATTAATGTGAAATTTATTGCTAGCAGCAGAAAAGGGAAATAATGTGACAAGATAAAACCTTAGTTTTTCCTAAGTAGAATCATATTTCAATCCGAACTCAGGGTCTTTCTCGAAAAACCGACAGCGTTTCTTCAAGGTTACATTATTCAGTATTTTATTACGATCTCGTAGCTGCGTGCTACGTTAATGCTACGCGCTACGACACGTGTAGGCTCTTGTGGAACAAATAAACAAAACAGAGAAATGGCAGATTTGCTACAATGCGAAACATTTACAACTTTACGTAGGTACATCAACTTATTATTTCTATCATACCGTTTTTAGAGTTCTATACCCAAATCACTGTATAAAAAAGAGTATCTAGTACTACATACAGTACGGACACTCCATGCCTCCCACCAATAACTTACCTCACCCCCTCTGTCAGGATCGTGGTATAAAAAAAGAAAGGCAAAATTGGACCCAGCCATTTTTTTACGAAAACTAAAAGCCATTCAGGACGGCGGCGGCGGTGATAATTATTATAAACAGAATAAATTCAGGCATTTTGTTAAAAAACTTCCACATCTCCAGAAGTCCAGATTTAAAAGTAGAAATTACTATTAAAATAGACATATCATCTAAAAAGCAATAGCAAAACTTATATAAAAGATATTTCCATCTAATATTATCAGATTATCATTATCACTGAGGTATTTTTTGATCGTTACGGAACGTATTTGTCTTGGTTGAACTAATAATATTGTGTGTGATTTCGTTTTCTTCCATTATCGTAATATTGTACGGTTATCGTGAATTTTCAATAAAATAAACACAATGAATGCGTAGAAGATGTTATGGACTCTCTAATAAGAAAGATACTTGATACAAAATAAAGTTTCACACACTTGATACAAAAGATATCATAGGGAGAAATACTTTTCCCCCAACTTCTACAGGTTCCAACCAATTTGCTTTTTTGTTAGTTTTATTTCACTCTACACATATTACTAAGTTTCATTTATGTATGGGACCTCTAAGTCTGGGTCTCAAATTACATGGCCTTCAGCCAAACTTTTTTAAGCAAATTCGTATTCCTGTCTCGCTCGCAGTATCGCACATGCTTACCTCTTCTATTAAATTTTTCCCATTTGTATGAAATGACTAAGCCTAGTGTACCGTCCTTCCGTCTGTCCTACCTATAAAAAGAACTGTATCTTTTGAACCATAACAGGTAGCGAGTTGAAATTTTCACAGAATATGTGTTATTATTTTGGAAAAAGAACGAGTTCTTTTAAAGGTTTTTATTGTTTTTGCTCTATCGTAAAAACGGCAACACATACAAGCGTCAAGCGTAATTATAGAGCATACTCAAAAGTAAAACTTACAACAAACAATAAAAACTGGCTAAGAGTAGGGTCTCATGCTAAGGTGGAGATTAATTTTTGGTTGTTTTTTTTTATGTTGTTACGGAACCCTTGGTGCACAAGTTTGCACTTGGCCGGTTTTTACGAATCGTGATGTTTTATTACAAATAACAAAAGGTTGTCTTTATCTTGCGCGTCGAAAATTTTTGTGTGATATTCTAAGGCTATCATTGTATCCTTAATTTTATTCCCGGTCAATACCAAGTCCGTTGGGTCCATAAATATAAGTCCTATTTACCTTTGCAGTTTTATGTTCGGAAAAGGTTTCATTGGTTGTGAATTTTTCGAGGAAAGGTATCCATTCAGGTACCTACCTATCTTACAAACACGTCCGAGCACTAAAATGAAAGCTAATACACATATATCTTTCTAGCTCATCTTCGGTTGTATTTTATTCTTGTCCATGACTTTTACCTATTCATATAGATTTTGTTTGTGATAAAGTGATCCAATTTTCATATGCATTAAGAAAGCTATCAAAAGTAGTCAACCAAAAATCTGTTCTAGTTGCATATCACGGGTACGTGGCTTCTAGAATAAGGTATGGGATCACGTTCTGGGGAAACGCTACCAACAATAACCGAGTATTTTTAGCTCAAAAGAGATGTGTAAGAGCAATGTGCGGTATAAAAAGGACGGACAGTTGTAGACCCTATTTTAAACAACTTAAGCTATTGACTCTTCCATCTCTATATATTTATGAAACTGTACTGTTTGTTAAGCGATATCCAGACCTATTTATTCATGACACTAGTGCACGTCGAAAGGACCAATTATGTTATAATTCTCACAAGACCGTATTGTACAATAAAAGTATTTTTCATATGGCTCCAAAAATATATAATTCAATTCCTCTAACACTAAGACAATGCAATGATGTAGCGATGTTCAAGAGGAAAATGTTTGACTTTTTAATCGATGGCACTTTTTACACCATAAATGAATTTTTTGACTATAATAAATAATATAATGTTTTTTGACTATAATTAATAAATAATGTAAAAGGTATTGTACATACTTAAGTATAACATATTATGTTTCCAAATGTATTATTTATTGCATGATCTCAAGCTTTAGATAATTCTGCACATTTTTTATTGTTTGATTAATATTTGTTTTTTATTATAGTAGTTGTTATTTACATTTTGGAATTTAATTTAATAATATTATGATATCTTTCAATTTAGTTTTTTAATGAATTTTGTATTGTTATTATTTGTTGACATCTTAATGTTGACATCTTAATCTTAATGTTTTATTCTTAATTTACGTCTTATTTAATTTATTTGAAAGATACTAATGTAAAATCTACTTAATAATTGTAAATGTATCTCGTATTTTGTTAAATGTAATTTGTAAACTTTTGTATGCCTTCTGGCGGAACACAATGGAACCAACAATTTTGTAACATCTTTATAACCTGTGATTCACAAATAAATAAATTGAAAAAATAAATTGAAAATTGAAAATTACCTAAAGATATATTCTTTATTGGAATACCAATGAAAACAATAGTTTTAGTGAGAAAATGATATTGATACTTACGTTCTTGCTTAGACTAAAATCTCCCAGCAAAATGTAACTAACATCACTTTTGTATTTTAGAGGTGAAGACATAAACGACAACACTTTTTTATTTATCATCATCATCACCCGCCTCTTTATTCGTCCCCAAGTATATGGGCGTCTACCAATGTTAAATTTTAAAAATGTTCAATTCACAAAGTGTTAACTTTATCAAAGCAAGATGATGTCAATAGGTAGTAAAGTAAGCCATAAGGCCGCCTCATTTTATGTAAAAATTTTCGCGTGCCCAATGCTGATTCGAATTTAAATTAACCATGTTTAAAAAGAGGATTCGTCCGCTTAGACCAACCCAAAATACCTTGGCAGTATACGAGTATGTAGCAATCACAGAGAGCTACCAATTTAGAAAGTAGCAAGAAGCACTATCTTTAAGTTTAAACTCAAATATTTAGTACCGAATGCCTTTTTCCAAACCACTGTAGTATTGTCTTTGTTCCCTCTGTCTTCACATTTCACAATGTATCATTTGAAGAGTTTTCTTTGTTAAATTATATAACAATACTTTCAAGAGTAACTTAGTAACCGTTTTCTTTGTCCTGTTAACTAAGCATGCCATGTACCTACTTGAACATAAAACTGGGACACTCGTGTCAGAAACTTAGGTGCCTACTTAAGTAGTGGAAGATGTTTAGTTGGAACTATGAACCTTTTGCTTTTTGTTACATAACCGCTTAAGAGGGCTATAGGAATCCAGTGGCGCCCTCATCACATTAATAAAGATTTCTCAATAAAGAAAGCCTAAATTAAAAAAGCGTTTAAAAATTTACAAACTACAAAAGCCTTCAAGCTATTTTCATAGAATACTTTTATAGGTTTTTTAAAGGTCGAAACATACACATTTTGAAAAGAGAAAAATAACAGCCGCTTTTGTTTTTATTCGAAACTGTCTAAAAGTGGAATTTTTAGAACCTATAAAAGTATTGTATAACAATGGTTTGAAGGCTTTTGTAGTTTGTCATTGAGCACTTTTTTAATTTAGGCTTTCTTTATTGAGAAATCTTTATTAATGTGATGAGGGCGCCACTGGACTCCGATAGCCCTCTTAACCGATAAGGGCTGAAATTGATGTAGATCAACTATTTTGCGGGAGTCCCGTCAGAGAATATTTTTGAAATCTTTAATTGGATTCCAAGTAGCACAACATTGCTTTAACGGGCTGTAACATTTAAATCTACATAAATAACAATGAAATGATGTTCGTTAAATAAACGCATCACTTGAGAAGACTTGTTAAGGCCGCTCCACATTCACGCGTTCGCGCTCGAAGTTCACGCGCGAACGCGCGAAAACGTGAATGTGGTGCCGATTCGCATATTTTTCGCGGGTTCGCGCCTTGTTAACCACTTTTTGTCGGTTTTTGTCCCGCGTCAAAGACTCTGCGAACGCGCGAAAGCTGCGCAGTGATAACACTGCGAATGTAGAGCCAAGAAGAGTTCACGCGCAATTCGCGCCGCATTTCGCGCCGCATTTCGCGCCACGATTCGCGCTGTCAATTCGCGCTGTGAATGTGGAGCGGCCATATACATATAGATAAATGGCAAATTTTTTTCTTCACGTTTTCTTAATAGTCCGAATAAGATTTTTAGGGTAAAAAAAAGGCCTCGTGTGTGTGTCGGGAAAAAAAAGAAACATTGTAACGTATTCAGGGCACAGCTAGTAATCAATCATATATCTGAAATTAGATCAACACTTGTGATAAACCAAATTTATATAGGATAAAATAAATAGGAATTTTTTGTCTAACCTATATTTTCAGCTTCATTATCGTATTGAATATCCTTCCTTATCGAATCCAAGCCAAGAAAAAAATACTAAACATTATGTGTGTTCCTGTGTTCCTTTCCAATAAGAAAATAATACAATTTTCTCTATGGAAACAACACAAGATAAAAATATGTCATACACCACCTGTGTAACACTGTGTAACCTAAAACGCACAAAGTGACATATCACTAGGTGTCCCCCGTGGGAATCGAACCCACGACCTCCGTATCGAGAGCCAATGCTCTTAACCATTAGACCACGGAGGCAGTCAATTCAAAATAATTGATTAAAAATGGGTAGGTACCTACAAAGATTATTATATTTACGAAGCAAAAGATAACAGAAGTGAAACCCTCATATTTTGCAAACGAAAGTCCCTCGGACCGCTCTGTATATTCTTTTTCTATATTTCAAACAAAATAATTAAAATATCGAAATATAATTTTGTCTCGACGAAGTACAGGTCTGTTTAGCAAGAGGCCTCGCCCCGCTCTGACTATATGGACGAGAGCGGGGGTGCCGGTATGAATACGACAGGAATTTAGCAGTACTTTTTGAAATTTGATATAAATTTTGATCAATTTCGAAAAAGTAAGAAAACCACATCATTCTATATTGTATTTTGAAGAATACTGTAAATTTTCATTTACTTCCGATCAAAAATGAAAGAGTAAAATGGTTACAACTGGACAAAAAAGGGGTGACTTTAGATTCACTTTTCTTCGGTTTTATTCATTAAAATAGATTTCGAGAAAAACCACATCACTTCTCATATCGTGTAGATTGTTCAGTTCGTTTTTCCGCTTAAAAAGTGCCATAGTTAATGAATAAAATGGTTACAAAGCTACCCAATTTTACCGTAAAACTGGGAGTCTTAAATAACATATTTTGCTTATCCTTGAGTATCCTATTCGGCTTGTTAATATTGTTTGAGATCCCACAGGACGCATGGAAGAAGGCCTTTGTGTAGTACCTTCTTGTTATCAATGCGAGGCCACAATATTTCGATAGGTACATAATATTATTTAAGAGAAAATTTGTTCAAATGGTTGGTCTACTCTAACGATAAAAACGGGCAAAGAAGGAAAACAAATTGTTTTGACTAGAGTTCTTATCCTGATAATCCAAGAAGTCAAAAAATACGGTGTACCAAAGATGAGTTTGAGGACATGAATACATTTAAAGTATTAAGCTGAACGACATTTGTTTTTTTTATTTTTGGGTATCCAGCTGGAACCTAAATAATTCAAGAAACTGTAGAAAAACAAATATTAATGTGAACAAACTTAATTTCCAAAAGCTTATACCTACATTTATTCATCAGAAAATATTTACAAATCGGTGAGATCAGTGCATCATAATATATCATACATATATTTTTTTTTAATTTATTATTTATTAGGTAACGTGTAACAAACATTGTATTTTATTTACAAGCAAAAGCACTAAATATAAGTATGTAGGTATAAAACTAAAAATCATAGGAGAAAACATTTATATCGAGATTCTCCGTCAAACTTGTTACTTACAATCTCAGTTTATTCATCAACCTTTATATAATTCTGTTAAACAGAATTTATAGCCAAAAATTAAAAAATGTTCCTTAAAAAGAGCTGCTAAATTAAAACTTTAATTTAAAACGAACGATACGTAACAGAAAAAACTTTATGAAACGTTAAAAAGTTTGTGCATTTTTTCAAAGTAAATACATACCGAAGCGGATTAAAGAGCAGCTTTTCACGTAAGCCCTAGAGCGGGGAACATGCATCCTTTGAATTACTCACATTCATAAAAACTCTGGTGACAAGCATAAAAATCACGTATAATAAACCATCCCTTTTGTTTTTACGGTGTGAGGGATAGGACAGGACTATTTTTACTCATTGCTGTCAAGAAAAACGCCGTGGAAGAACTTTCGACTCTTAAGAGGGGGCCTATTTTGTCTGTTTTCCAACCGGTTTTTGATAACCAAATTATAACATTTAATATACATTATATAGTTCAAATAACAGTGAAGATACGTTCTTTCTGCAGTGAATCTGAAAGTGAAATTGACGACCCAGTAGCTTAGTCGGTAGTGAACGTGCCTGCAGTGCCGAGGGTCGCGGGTTCGAATCCCGTAAGGGACAAATATTTGTATGATGAATATGAATATTTGTACCCGATAATTTGTGTGACAATATCTAAAAAAAAAAAAATACTGACCGTTGAAAACACGAATCTATTAAATTTACTCGATAGAAAAAGGACCAAAGTAAGTTCGATTTCAGATTTATAACCAGTTTTACAAGAATCACCATACAACATATCTTCTGAATATACCATCATTTGAAAGGTAATTAATTAATTATAGCAGTGATTCTACCCGATGGATTTTACCCCAAACACCCAAGAGAAAAGATATTGCAGAAAAATACGTTTTTTTGCGATCTTGCTTTCATTTGAAGCGGGATGGCTAATTGCAAAAGTTTGCTTGTTAGAAAGAGACGCTTGCAGTAGGGATACCTAGTCTTAAACCCAAAATGTAGGTACAATGAAATTAGTTTTTATTCTTTTTAAGTAAGAACTCAAAATAATTTGAGTTGAATAACTGCTTAACTTATTAAAAAGGAGCAATTCATATTATGCATATTGAAGTTAAATAGTTGTTTATTTTAAATATCTTATTGTTACCGCTAGATATTTAAAATTAACAACAATTTAACTTCAATATGCATAATATGAATTGCTTATTTTTTTGTAGGTACTCTAGTGGCTAGAGTAAAAAAATACGAACATCGCCGAATGATGAAATCTTCAAAAACAAAATCAAAGGTCAACTTTATCGCAATTTCTCCAAATGGACGGTCGAACCCCTGTTATATTTCAAAAATAAAACGCTGGTCTTATCGCCTTTCCATATATTTATACAGTCGTACCTCCAAATATTTGAAATTTAGAATGAGCCCGGTTATATCTAACGTTTGTATTTGAATCCGAAAACGACCCGGGGCTCTACTAACCGTGAGATTATTCAAATCCCAAAAAGCGGACGCAGGTTTGGCCCGGGTAACAGAACTGACATTTCCGGGGCTGTCCCGGGGCAAGCATTCCTTAGTTACCCCATGTCGCTATATGTTTTACAAGGTCACAAGGTTACGAATGTCGCTATATATTTTAATTGAACAAGGTTACTGGGAGATAGACATATTATACATATAAAGTATTCATTAATACACGGAACCAGGAAGGATGGGATAATGGGGAGGCTTATACCGTTATACTGTACTTATACCGCAGTGAGTGTGTATAGTCTTATGATAACGATTAAAAGGAAAAACCAAAGACAATAAGGTCTCCCGGAGTAACAGCAACTACGGAACAACTGCCTTCTGGATAAGGACAGGTATTGGTAGCCAAAGAGAAGAATTGAATCGTGATTTATACGTGCCATTGCTCCATAGTAAAAATTACCCCATAGTTGCAAGGAGATCTTAGGTCATTTTATTAAGCTTAATTGCTACTTTGCGCAACATAAAAGCCAATGACTAAAAATGGCGCCTTCTTTCTTTTCGCCCCTTTTTTTAGCGCGGCCATATATCAAACTTGAATATCAGAATAAAGTTAAAAACAAAACTTTATGAAAAGTTTATCTCTAAACTTAGTCCGAACGAAGATATAAAGGCTTGAAGTAAACGTAATGAATATATTTTCAACTTTAACCCTTTATATCTCCGTTCAAACTGAGTTTAGGGATATACAAGTAATAACAAATTTTGTTTGTTACTTTATTCTGAACTAAAATATTCAAGTTTGGTTGATGGCGGCTTAGATCAAAGTAAAATGAATGGATAGGCCCAAAGCGCTTTAAGTTGAAGCACGCAAAACTAGGGCAGGGCACCTCAATACAAATTAGGGTACTTGGTCTGTCATCTCGGTACAAATTCGAAGTAAAACTGTGAATTGCTTTGCCTCATTTTTCTGGTTTGAAATGTTTGCGTAAGGCCTGTCCCAATACAAATTAGGGTACTTGGTTTGTCATCTCGGTACAAATTCAAAGTAAAACTGTCAATTGCTTTGCCTCATTTTTCTGGTTTGAAATGTTTGCGTAAGGCCTGTCCCAATACAAATTAGGGTACTTGGTTTGTCATCTCGGTACAAATTCAAAGTAAAACTGTCAATTGCTTTGCCTCATTTTTCTGGTTTGAAATGTTTGCGTAAGGCCTGTCCATTCATTTTACTTTGGTCTAAGGATGGCGGCGCTAAAACAACGTCAAAAAATAAGGTGCCAATCTTCCATACAAAACCCCCATTGTCTTGTTATACAAAACAAAATACCTATTATTAAAATTGATTTTAGACTAAACTACCATACCTAAACCTGCCAACCACAGAATAATCAATGACGACCCTTTTTATCTTATCTTTAAGTTCTTATCTCAACTGTACTGCTTTTGTTGTTTTCACTTTTATGAAAAAATAATTGATTGATTGAATTTGAAAGCCCTTTACATTGAAAGCTTTTGGAAATAATTATTATACCTACTAAAGCAATAAGATTTAGGAATAACCTTCGTTTGTGACTGATAATAACAAGACGTGTTACGATTCCGAATACATCATCCAGTGACATGATTCTGTCCCAGGGGCTAAGCAATAGTTGTACCGTTGAGAGCAAGCACAAATATGTAACAAAATGTTGGGTTTGCGACTCCTACGTAAAAAACTGCTTAGATTTCCCATTTTTTTGTAATGGCAAATCCATTACAGCTTTAGTAACATATTATCAAAAAGTAAGCTATCTAGTTAGATTATAGTAAAGAACTTAAGATTCTACTATTTGAGTTGAGAGGTATTGAACTATAATCAACTGCAATGTGTTTGTGCATATCGAGAACTATTTCCATCGGCGTATTTTTGAGCTGTGTGTTTCTGACTTGCCTGAATCATAACCGCTAGTAGTATCTTTTTTATAATAACGGTTTTTTGTTCCAATATCCACTAAATGTGCTATGAAGTGCAGAATTAGGTATTCCTAATGCGGAAAGGAAGTGGAAAGTTCTTATATTCCACTTGTAGAAAACAAATACCATTATTTGTATACATTATTATTCTTAAATATTTATTCAAAATTTCAGCGTTTCATTAATTTACATTTGACTATGATTTCGTGCTTTTGAAATTTTTATGATTTGTATTGATTTTGGATGATTGTATTACCAACGTTTTGGCGATCCTTGGGGGAGGCTTATGTCCAGCAGTAGACGTCCATCAGCTGAGATGATGATGATGATGATTACCAACTTGAATACGCCGAATGACGCCGAAGTACCTATCATCAATTCCTGAAATTGCTTGCTTGAAGACTATGTCGCTCAAAGAATTCAATTTCACAATAAAGAATGTGAAAATAGTGAAGTTTTAGTGCTTTGAGATATCTTCCGAAATAACACTTTCTTCAGATCAAGATAAATTTATCAAAATTAAAAAAATATATTTAAAACAAAAAAACGCATTAAGCATGAAAAAGCATCAAACGAGTAAATTAAAAAGGCTTCAATTTAATAATTCCTTTGTGAAAAACTTTATTTAGTAGGGGCGTCGATTTAACTAAATTGCTTTCATTATTAATTGAACTGTTATAATCAATTTTTATAACACGTTTATGACTATAGCTGTGTATTAAATTAATATTAGCTTTCTAGTTTCTAATTATAATCCGAGGTTATAGTTTTTGGAAGGATAATATTATTGAGGTTAAAAAATTAGGTGTTACTATGTAGATAATTACAGTTAGACACAAATTTTCCCATTTGGGGGTCCATAATACTTTATAAATTAATTGTTTGTTACAATAAATATATTTTCCAACGTCAAATACAATTTTTGCGATAGGTATTTTAGAATATAATAATATTCAGCCATTGGTTTATTTAGAATGTTTAAATAGAGATTCAAATAATTAAAATTGGCATAATGTTTTGATTTCATATTAAAATTAACAAAATTTAGTGATTCTTTTTAAATCACGGTCAAAAACGCCAAATCGTTCATAATTCTGACGACTACGTATCAGTGATCGTACCGACAATCAGGTACCCAGGGTCTTTCCAACGATTCAACCATGACATGATTTAATCATGTCGTTATTGTATTAGGTATAAAGGAACCTTTGTCTTGTATAATAGATAAAACATGTACATGACCCTAATCAGAACTTAGATGAAAATGCTCAAGAAATAACAGAAATAATATTGTGACAGCCTCTGGCCAACAGAAACGGACGTTTTCTTTCAAGCTTATGTCGAGTGGAAAGGTCAAAAGTATTTAGCTGTCATTATGCCATGAAGTAATCCAAACCGAAACATGTTTTCAGTAATAATCATTTCATAATCTAATTGGCGTACCTTACATTTCTTTCAAATTGTGTTTGTTTTTATACTTACCATTTTCTTTTAGTAGGTATGCAAATCGCATATATTTGTTTTTGCGGAATACAAGTCTTTATACATTTTGTATGATCAGCAAGACAGCTGACTTCATACAGTTTTTATATTCACAAGGATTTGCGTCAATTTTGTACAATCTTGTAAATTTTGTGTAGTCTTTGTTGTATAGTCGTATAAGATTCTGTATATTCCGTTAGAATGTGTAATGTTCACGATATTGTTTAAAACAAAGGCATATGGATTATAAATATAGTCTATGGATTTAGGCATTTTGACCTAATTGAGAATAGGTAAGCAAGCACTCACGACTCTGTTCCCCAAGAAATATTCTTAACTCAAAAGTTAATGCATAACCTCAGGAACACAGTGTATACAGGATCCTTCTTAATAAACTGACACTTTTTAAGGGGGTGATCAGACCGTCAAACTGAACAACTTTCTCTACGGCACTAACATCAAAATCGCGAAAAAAAATCAGCTCTTCCATACAAAACTGCAAACCTACTCGAGCCAAATGTATGGGACAGCAGATTTTTTATTCGCGATTTCGATGTTGGGCCAATAGAGAAAGTTGTTCAGTTTGATGGTCTGATCATACCCTTAAAAACCTTACCTTAACTTAAAAAGTGTCAGCATATTAAGAAGGATCCTGTATAGACTAGCAGTGCCCAAATCTCTCCTGCGTGACTGATGTCACCATTTTTTAATAGGACACTTCGAAATTGAAGCATGCTGGTTTCCTCACGACGATTTCCTTCACCGGAAAGCCAGACTTAACTGACATAGAGAATACCTTTGAATTAGATCAAATTACACAATTAACGGGCAACATTAAACAACGTAACGTACACAGATTGTAACAGTCCCTAATTGTTTCCAACTGCATTTACCTCTGAACTGTTTTAACAACCTTCCTGTCGGACGTAGTGAGTCACGTCACGTATTCTCGTTGTCCTGGCCAATCATGTTCGTCCACCACATGCATATTAATTGGCCACTTGTTTTGGTCCACTGGTCAAGTGTGTTAATGGTTTAATAAAGTAGCTTTCATCTACAGGGTGAAATTGATATCATTAGCATCCTTTTAAACTAAGAGTCTACCCATCGAACTGAACAACTTTTACAATGAGAGCAAACCGATCGGAGCAAAAAAAAATTACTGTTGCATACATTTGAGTCGCGAACTCGCGCGTCGACATTACAGTTTAGTATGGAACAGCAGATTGTTTATTTGCCCCGATTGGTTTGCTCCCATAGTAAAAGTTGTTCAGTTTGATGGTTAGACTCTTAGTTTAAAAGGATGCTAATGATATCAATTTCACCCTGTATATTATAGCATTGATATTACTATTTATGAATGATGACGCGACGTAGAGATTGTAAATGCTAATCGTAGATTTTCGTAGCGTTGTCATTTTGTATTTTCGTGTTATTTTGATGATTCTAATTGTTGCTAAATATTTGTATTGTGTCTGAACATATTGGAATCATGATCAAACATATATTTTTTTAAATGTGGTTTTTAGTATAAATAGTATTTGTAATTTAACATATATTTTTTTAAATGTGGTTTTTAGTATAAATAGTATTTGTAATTTTTTATTGTTTACAGCAAATAGCCATATTTGGAATTACAGTTTGAATTCGCATTGGTCCATAAAGTTCGGTAGTTCCCGATATAGTACATAGCTGCCAATACTGACTCTCGTTTGCCAAGGCGCATCCTTCTTGGTGAGGTCGCAGATAAGAAGAGGCCAGTCGGAAGACCCATGCTGCGATTTAAGGACTGCGTCAAGAGAGACCTGACCGCTTTCGGAATCAGCCCCACAAATTGGGAAGAGCACGCGGAAAATAGAGGAGGCTGGAGAGGGAAAACAAGAGAGGGTCGGACTACTCATGACGAAGCCTGGTTCGCACACCTGGCAGAGAAACGTGACAAAAGGCATAATGCTGCCACAATCCCTTCGTCATCCACCGGCGTACAGTTCTATTGTAGAGGCTGTGGACGTGTATGCGGCTCTCGTATAGGACTGTACAGCCATGAGAAAAAGTGCTTCTCCAAAAACACTGATTAAATCATCTGCAACAGATGTAAAGGCCTATGATGATGACATAGCTGCCAATACAATTTAAACACAAACGATATCATGATATGGCTAATCGTTCATTTTTGAAATATTAATTTTCCTTTTCCCTTGCGGCTAAATCGAACGAGTCATTAAATTAGGAAACTGCGTAAAAAAATTTGTGTTTTCTATGTCATATTATTTGAATTATTTACATTACGAGTTTACCGTTCGAATGTTAACGTACTTATAGAAAACGATTATTATTTATAGGTAAGGTACCTTGTAAATGAATACGACAATAGGATGTCTGATGTAATAAATAAAGTCAGTTTCTGCGGCCATAGTATATAGTGATAAGATAGAAATATAAAGAAAGCTAAGGCGCGATGATAGATATAATATTACGCTGCATACTACGGCCGCTGTTGTCCATAAATGGAACTAAATGTTTTCATATGAAAACCAAATAGTTTTAACCGTTTAGTATCTTTCATATAATATATGAAAGAAACTAAATCCAGCATAAACGCTCTCAAGACATCTCATTATTTCATACCGTTCAAGCAGTAAAATCTTGAAGTAAAAGAATGAAACCCGTTTTACACACCGCAGTTATAATTTAAGACATTCAGATTTAGAGATTCTAGGTGACAAAGTGCTCCACTGTGCGCGTGACATGATTTAGTTATAACTTTTGTACCTACTTCAACATTTTATCTTATAATGATTTATACAGAAATCTAGCTATCTACGGATAATATTTCTACACTCATCATCATCTCCTCCCGATATTCCTAATGTAGGATA
Source organism: Agonopterix subpropinquella (assembly GCA_922987775.1). NCBI lineage: Eukaryota > Metazoa > Arthropoda > Insecta > Lepidoptera > Depressariidae > Agonopterix > Agonopterix subpropinquella. Next base: position 7,892,045 of record OV277708.1, on the reverse strand, counting down.
ACGTCATGTCCCTAAATAAGGCTACCTCCGCACATCTACGCCAAGAGAGCAGTTCTGCTTTCTCGGCGTAGATTTGTATTGTATCCTATTGTAGCCTATTTATGGTCGCGCGCGCAGCACCAATATACTCGTTTTACGAAACTCCATCCATCTCGGACTATCCAGTGCAGTCCTTTTCTATATTTATGTAGGGTGGCATCTTTTAATATTTGTATTATTGTACAACGGCTTTTCGTTTTGCTGCATGCTTTTCCAGACAACGTGGCAGCTTATTTTTTACCGAATGACACCATGTCATTTTCTGAAGATTTGGATGGACTGGTACGGTAGCGTTCGGGCCACCGGCGACAGCCACACACGTAACATCTATAACTGCGGCTTGATTAACCCAAGTTTTGTGTATCCTGCAATCGCAAAGCGTGTGGCGCTGATTCCGTGGCCGCCACCGGCCACCGGTCGGTGCCGGCCGGTGCCGATGGTCGCTGAGTCCCGTGTGCGGCAAGCCTTATTCTTTAGTAACCATCAATATCAATGGCAAAAAATTTTAAACAGTCCCGGAACTGAGTTGGAATGTTAATGAAGACATTAGTTTCAATTCATTCAAACAGCTGAATTTTCAACTTGCTCTGAAACATTTCACAGTTGGAGCAACTTCAATTATTTACAGTAAGAATTTACATAGAAATTTTGAGTTTGAACATTCTAAACTGAACATTCTAGGTTTAGTTTACAATACAATATTCTGATATAATTTGGTGTTTAAAATTCAACGTTAGTCTAAAATAACCCAAAGTTAAGTTGGTCTTCGCGTCTTTGTTTACAAGTTATAACGACTAACAACAATACTAGAATTTGGCGCTCGATAGTTTTGTTTATCTATTTTGAGCTTTAGTTTATATAACTTAAACCATAATTTAAAACAAAAGAAGAACATGAGTTTAGGTTCTCCTTTATCTTATGTTCAAAGAAATAATTTTTTATGACTTCAGTAATTCCAGATTCTAGAAAATGTTTTATAATCTAGAACAAAACAAATTCTAGACCATGTTATGAAGTATTATTTTATCGTCTCTCTTTACAAGCATGCGTAATGAAATTCATATTTTGTTATTAAACAGTGTAATATTGTAGAATCTTTTACGTTTCAAGCCTTTGCTTACATACATTTATGAAATTGTAACTTGGTTCCAGCTCTGGCGCATTTACTGTAGGTAAATACTTACTTATTTGAGTTTAACTTGTTTGGGTTGGATTTACTAAACAGTACCTAAATACGTTATAGTTTTCACCAGTTTTAGGTTTACAGGGTTTATATAAAAAAATTTAATAAGTTGCACTTCTTTTATTTTAATATTTTATTTCTGCTGAGTAATTATTTCGAAATAAATATTATGTACCTATACCTACATATACTTTAACTAATCTCTTTCCCGGTATGCAAACACTTTACGAAAACCACCAACGACATTTTTAAGCAATTGCAGCTAGGGTCACTCTAGCTTATTTGTTTTTGAATTAATTATTAAAAGATTTCTTTTGAGTTCCTCTAGACAGAGACCTCGCTAGGGAATAACTATACACATACTTTCACTAATCTCTTTCCCGGTATGCAAACACTTTACGAAAATCACCAACGAAATTTTTAAGCAATTGCAGCTAGGGTCACTCTAGCTTATTTATTTTTGAATTAATTATTAAAAGATTTCTTTTGAGTTCCTCTAGACAGAGACCTCGCTAGGGAATAACTATACACATACTTTCACTAATCTCTTTCCCGGTATGCAAACACTTTACGAAAATCACCAACGAAATTTTTAAGCAATTGCAGCTAGGGTCACTCTAGCTTATTTATTTTTGAATTAATTATTAAAAGATTTCTTTTGAGTTCCTCTAGACAGAGACCTCGCTAGGGAATAACTCGGCATCGACTTTGGACTCAAGCCAGAAAGATTTAACGTTAAAATTTCATCAACTCCCAAGTACATCATTTGGAATTCCACAAAATGTTGCCGTCAAAACATAATGGCACCAACGAGGAGCAACTTTAGCGAATATGCACTGCCGTAGTCTCTAGGACGAGCTTCGTTTAGAAATTTGCATACTGCGCACCGCTCGGCTTATCGAGTACATACAGGCGGATTTTGCTTACGTTCCCGTCGCGTTTGTGTGGCGCTTAATAGTTATGATTATGAGTAGATTATACGAGTGTTCTAGTAGCAGTCCTTACAAGTAGACTTTAAAATCAAACGATCTACTCGACTAGCTGTTTCTTTTTTAAATGAACTAATTTCTGATGCAAGATAGAAAAGCAAATGTTTCCTGTTACAACCAATATTCGTGTTTTTGATGTTCTGATAGGATCGCTGTTCAGAATTTATAATGGATATGTGGGGATATGTGGATGATTCGTACTCAAGACAACAACTTGTCTACTGCACTTATCCTTCGAGCTATATAGAAAATCTGTAAGTCATTTAGTTATTTGTTTGCTTATCTATAGCTATTATTGAATTGGGCAATTGATGTGTTAAGTACAAACAAACACATCTTTGTATGAGGTACTTTCTTTGATATATCTACTCTTATTTGAACAATTTCGATTAGCAGTTATTGAAATTAAAATGACATCGTTTATTTGTTAAAATATGTTCCATTTATACAGTCTTAAAATCATTTTGGATCCTCATATCCTATCTTTCTCGAGGTGCAAATATTGATACTGTATTGAAACATTATTATTATTACTGTATATTGTAAGTTTGTATTCATTAACACTTTATTGTACACACAAACAATAGAAAAGACATGTACAAAGGGCGAGCTTATCTCTTAAGAGATTTCTTCCAGCAGTTCCGCAACAGTGAAAATTATTAAAAGAGGGGCGGACATAATGGGTACATACAATCATTAACTATTAAAATAATACGGAGCTTTAAAACAAAAAATCTACATACGGGTCGAATTGAGAACCTCCTTCTTTTTGTTTTGAAGTCGGTTAAAAACAAAAATGATAATAAAATAATTAACTTACAATATCAATTGAATTAATAACAATACATAAAATACCAAATTAATACCTATACAAATAAAATATATATACCTATAATAAAATATATAGGTAGTTCATTAATATAAATATCACTAACAATAACTATATTTATGGTGATTTAAAGAAAATGCCTATACCTAGAGGGGAAAATTATCATAAAATGATTTTACACCAAAGAAAATGAAGATATTATTGTAAAATAGGAAGTGCTCAATTTGGAATGAGAGTGCAAATTACAAAGGAAATGTATTTTAAGCGAGCTGCCATATTTTGTACAAAAAATGTAGTTAAAAACATGTCAATCCATTACCAAGCCACGGTAGAAGGGAAGCATTGATTAATATGCAGCCGGTAATAACCGGATATTAGGAGTTGCCCGAACGTTAAATGTTGAACGTAAATACTATTAAGTACGTGGTTTTTCGAATAACCGAGTGAAATACAGAAATAATTGTTATTCGAGTCTTAGTCAAACATCACACATTTATGATATATTTATATTTATCTTCAAAGTGTACTAGTAAAAGTAAATAAATATATGTTTATATTTCTTGATTTTAGCTGATCTCTCTTTATCCACTTGAAAGTTAAATGAAAAAGGTGTAAAGTAAGTATATTTTACAGTCTTGGGATGATCAAACTAACTTTCTCTATGGGACGAACATAGAAATCGCGAAAAAACACCAGCTGATCCACACTAAACTGCCAAGCTACTCGATCCAAACGTATGAAACTTTTTTTTGCTAAGATACTGTACAATTAACAAGGTAACTTTCCCGGACTTCTGACAAAATAAACATTCTTAAAACAAAGCTGCTTCTTGTTTAAAATTAACACGAAATTTCCTTGAGGTTGTAAAAATAATTCCATATTATTTTTCCAACATCAAGGAAAATTCATGCTATTTTTCAAATTATATACAATAAAAGCTTTATTTCAAGGTAAGGGTTTTAAGAAGCACCGAAATGAAAGACTGAAATTGTGACAGATTTCAGTTACAAGAGCAGACAAGCGTCATAATTCCTAATTTACGCTCTCAGAATAAAAGGCATCCAACCTCGTCGCTAACACGCAAAACGAGACGTAAAAACGTTCCTAATGCCTTCTAATAAAGTGCCACGTCAAAATGTTATGTGCCATTACGTATGCAAATATCATAATAGCATGTTTCTCAATCGTACGACGACAAAATGTAAGAATTAGCAGAATTAATGACGTTTCGAGTAAGCGTACAATTTATACGTCGTAGTTTATTTTACAGTAAGTTATATAATAGTATTATTCTGTCGAATAAATAATATTGACATACACTTTTTATGTTAGAACATTAATTAGGTACTCCGAATGCAAGATTTCGAACTTCCTGTCTCATATATTCAGAATATTCTTTGTTGAAATCAACTGGCTACCTGAAAATGTCAAAAGACATTGCCCAATCCCGTTTCGCCTAAAAAACTGGTAAATTTGAATTTGAATTTTATAAGAAATGCCACGATTGAAAAGGATAATTTCCATTTCCTTGTGATATACCCTATTTTGTGTAAAATTTTAGCTATCATTCTCATTGTATTTGTTCTTTGATTATACACATTCGTTAGTTGTGAAACGATTTGGAACGAATACAGTTCGTCACGTGGGTAATATCTTTTAGTATCCATTATCCGCACGTGACACAGGTGTTACTACCAAAATTCTTCATAAGCGGCGTACTTCTTCTTTCGTGTCAGCATGAGTCATATCTCATGACAATTACTAAAACTGTAGTGGGAAGAAATTAAGCCAGTCAGTAATGGTAGTTACGACTACCCAGGAGTGCGATTTTTGAAACTCATTCTATAAAATCAGCAGTTGGAAACGTGTATCTTTCTACTACTGATTTGACATTAAAGAATCCATACTCCAGGAGTGCGATTTTTGAAAGTCAAATCAGCAGTAGAAAGATGCGTATCTCCATACATTTTCAACTGCTGAGTTCAATGTATGCGTCAGATAAAGGTTGAATCACAGGAAGGTAAGGAAGGAGGGAAGGTTGATCCCTCAGCTTTGATCACTCGGGGAGGCTCTTTCCTTCCTCACCCCTAGGTGTGTTGAATTTAAACAATATACCAATGTCTTAAGGTTCAAAGTCCACTAACATTTTAATTCAAAGTGGCATCAAACACGTCGGGCATCGGTGGTGAAATTCGCAACGTTGTGATTAAATTTGCATTGCACCCTATTTGTGTTTTAAAGCCCAGAGCCTGCCTCGCCGGGTTATCTTGCACCTGTGCAAATAAAGGCGTATTCACAACATGACTCGAGGCCAAATTGGCATTTTCAGAAAATAACCTTTTTTAGGATAGACAATTCTCATCCGCAGTAGCCTTTCTAGGTTGTCGTCAAATTATATCTTTTTATAGGTTTAATGCCATGACAAGCTAAGTACCAATAAATTTTTCTCACTTGTGTACGTAATATCGACCGCGTTCAGGTGACGGAAACGTCATGAGGAATTCTGATGCGTATGTGAAGTCTACCAATCCACACGCGTGGTGGACTAACGCACATACCAACTTCCAACACCCTCCCTGAGGGTAGGCCTATGCCCTGAAGTGGGACGTATATAGGCGGATGATGATGATTGGTTTAAAAAGATGATATAATGAAGAATGAAAGTTTTCAATAAAGAACCAAAAGTAGTTTTTTTTATGAAATACATATAATTATTTAGTATAAAATATTAAGTAACTATTATTATGTTGTATTATTGTGTTGTATGTTTATGGAGAAATCTTTAATATTATGTTGTATAAGCTGGAATAATAATTATGTCAAGAAATTATTGAGCAAAACACTTGTAAAGAAACAATTTTAACAAAAAAGTCACTCAATACGACGCTAACTTAACTTTCCTGCAACTGTGCATTATAAAAGGCAGTTTTTCGTAATTAACAAAGATTTAACTATCCCGAAAAAGAACAAGCTTATGAGATTTTATGATGAAAGTTATGCTGTGTTACAATAAAAGAGATGATTGTAAGTGTATTTTTGATTATTAAAACTTTACGTGGCTACATAAACTGCTAACTTGACTTCCTTGGCGTGAATTTTGCTCTTAGATAATGAATTGTTGACCTAACACAGCAAATTATCAGCTTCTGTAATGGCTCATCCGTGCATTGTATGCACTAGTATAGGTACTAAACAAAATTACAGAGCGCCACTAAGGATCGCCCCATTTCGAGTGACGGACTCTATCGCATGAATTGAATCTCGCATTAGAAAGCGTATTTATGTTATACCTCTACATACAGGGTGAAGTTGATATCATTAGCATCCTTTTAAACTAAGAATCTACCCATCAAACTGAACAACTTTTACTATCGGAGCAAACCAATCGGAGCAAAAATAAAATCAGCTGTTGCATACATTTGAGTCTAGTACGCACTGCAATTTAGTATGGAACAGCTGTTTTTTTTTGCTCCGATCGGTTTGCTCCCATAATAAAAGTTGTTCAGTTTGATGGGTAGACTCTTAGTTTAAAAGGATGTTAATGATATCAATTTCACCCTGTAAACGCGACACACTTGAATCGTTTTACTCCTTAAAATGTAAAGTAACATACTGGATTTTGTTCTTAACCTCGAAGCAATTTAGAATAATTCGGAGTTTTTCTTAGAAAGACTTTCAGCTCAACCAATAAACATAAAATCGAAGATTTCTTAAAAAGGACTACTGTAAAGAAAGGTTAAGTGAATTTTATTTACTTTCTGTTTCCAATTTATATTTTATTCGATTTGTTGGTAAATGAAAAAACTCTAGAAAGTAGTAGAATTTTGTTATTGAATCAGAATCAGAATAAAGTTAAAAACGTCATTATAGGTACCTATGTTCTAGCTAGCTATGAGAATATGTGTTCACGGTTTTTTTCTCGCAGGTCACTGAGATACGCATAAATAAAAAAAAATAAAAATAAAAAATCACACGTCTTCTGATTATAAGCCGAGTAAAATGCTGTTCAAAATAAATATTAAGTACTCCGAACATTTTGTTTTAATAGCATTGAAATCGGCTTATTATCAGAAGACATGCGAATTTAATGTTTTCAGTACCACAAGTAGGGTAGAGGACAGTGCTATTTTCTTAATTAAAGTATCAATTTAAGCCTTATGTTTGCCTGAAAATTCCAACAGTATTTGCCGTAGTTCGAATGAACCGACAAACAAAGTTAAAAAAAGATCGCAATGCATCTTATCACTCGGGTATCCTTCATCCCTTAGAATTAATGGATTATGCAAATATTTTCAATGTACAGCCACGCACAATTTAGTTTTATTTCGTACTGTTATGACTAGATATAAAATACTGTATTCTATTTATTTTAGAGGCAGTATTACAGTAGTCTCAATTTAAACTGCAAATTTTGAAACAACACGCATTGTAAGCCGTGACGGAGCATCAGAGGGGCATAAATAGCTGTGGGACAGAGCGTGGTTCTAGTTACACGCATGCCCCACTCCGCTAATCCTCAACAACACAGCGCGACACAATGAGGTAAACATACAGAACCGTTTCTGGGACGACATCTCAATACCAAGCTATTCGATGACTCAACGACATTAATCGATCGACTAAGACTGTTGAACAGAAACTAAAAATCTGGTAGAAAAACTAGCTGTAGAAAATCTGTAAGTCGTAGAGAGATCTAATTGCCTTTCAATTAGATCTCTCTACGACTTACAGATTTTCTACAGCTAGTTTTTCTACCAGATTTTTAGTTTCTGTTCAACAGTCTTAGTCGATCGATTAATGTCGTTGAGTCATCGAATAGCTTGGTATTGAGATGTCGTCCCAGAAACGGTTCTGTATGTTTACCTCATTGTGTCGCGCTGTGTTGTTGAGGATTAGCGGAGTGGGGCATGCGTGTAACTAGAACCACGCTCTGTCCCACAGCTATTTATGCCCCTCTGATGCTCCGTCACGGCTTACAATGCGTGTTGTTTCAAAATTTGCAGTTTAAATTGAGACTACTGTAATACTGCCTCTAAAATAAATAGAATACAGTATTTTATATCTAGTCATAACAGTACGAAATAAAACTAAATTGTGCGTGGCTGTACATTGAAAATATTTGCATAATCCATTAATTCTAAGGGATGAAGGATACCCGAGTGATAAGATGCATTGCGATCTTTTTTTAACTTTGTTTGTCGGTTCATTCGAACTACGGCAAATACTGTTGGAATTTTCAGGCAAACATAAGGCTTAAATTGATACTTTAATTAAGAAAATAGCACTGTCCTCTACCCTACTTGTGGTACTGAAAACATTAAATTCGCATGTCTTCTGATAATAAGCCGATTTCAATGCTATTAAAACAAAATGTTCGGAGTACTTAATATTTATTTTGAACAGCATTTTACTCGGCTTATAATCAGAAGACGTGTGATTTTTTATTTTTATTTTTTTTTATTTATGCGTATCTCAGTGACCTGCGAGAAAAAAACCGTGAACACATATTCTCATAGCTAGCTAGAACATAGGTACCTATAATGACGTTTTTAACTTTATTCTGATTCTGATTCAATAACAAAATTCTACTACTTTCTAGAGTTTTTTCATTTACCAACAAATCGAATAAAATATAAATTGGAAACAGAAAGTAAATAAAATTCACTTAACCTTTCTTTACAGTAGTCCTTTTTAAGAAATCTTCGATTTTATGTTTATTGGTTGAGCTGAAAGTCTTTCTAAGAAAAACTCCGAATTATTCTAAATTGCTTCGAGGTTAAGAACAAAATCCAGTATGTTACTTTACATTTTAAGGAGTAAAACGATTCAAGTGTGTCGCGTTTACAGGGTGAAATTGATATCATTAACATCCTTTTAAACTAAGAGTCTACCCATCAAACTGAACAACTTTTATTATGGGAGCAAACCGATCGGAGCAAAAAAAAACAGCTGTTCCATACTAAATTGCAGTGCGTACTAGACTCAAATGTATGCAACAGCTGATTTTATTTTTGCTCCGATTGGTTTGCTCCGATAGTAAAAGTTGTTCAGTTTGATGGGTAGATTCTTAGTTTAAAAGGATGCTAATGATATCAACTTCACCCTGTATGTAGAGGTATAACATAAATACGCTTTCTAATGCGAGATTCAATTGATGCGATAGAGTCTGTCACCCGAAATGGGGCGATTCAAAGTGGCGCTCTGTAATTTTGTTTAGTACCTACTAGTGCATACAACGCACGGATTAGCCATTTCCGAAGCTGATAATTCGTTGGTTAGGTCAACAATTCATTATCTACGAGTAAATTTCACGCCAAAGAATTCAAGTTAACATACGCAAAGCTTTTATAATCAAAAATATACTTACAATCATCTCTTGTATTGTAACACAGCATGACTCATCATAAAATCTCATAACCTTGTTCTTTTTCGGGATAGTTAAATCTTTGTTAATTACGAATAAAACCGGTCAAGTGCGAGTCGGGCTACTTGCGCACCGAGGGTTCCGTACCACACCACCACAGAACACAACATTATTAACTTAGGAAAAATACTTTTTTTGTCCGGGACCTTTAGAGCAAGACCGACTCACACTTGGCCGGTTTTTAGTATTTGTTGTTATTCTGTAGAGTTGGCTCTATAATCACACTACGTTTGATGCTTGTATGTATTACCGTTTTTACGATAGAGCGTGAAGAAAAAACGTTGATAAAAACTAGTTTCTTATTGAGATCCCCTTAATTTTTAACTTTTTAACATTTTTATTATTTGTTAACAAATTCGCCTTAATAACGCATAATCTGAGAAAATTTCAACTATCTAGCTACTACGGTTCAAAAGTTACAGCACTAAATAGGTAGGACAAACGGACGGATGGACAGACGGACAGACGGACAGACGGACAGACGGACAAACGGACAGACGGACAGACGGACGGACGGACGGACGGACGGACAACGTAGGCTTAGTAATAGGGACCCGTTTTCACCCTTTGGGTACGGAACCCTAACAACTGCCTTTTATAATGTACAGTTGCAGGAAAGTTATGTTAGCGTCGTATTAAGTGACTTTTTTGTTAAAATAGTTTCTTTAGAAGTGTTTTGCTCAATAATTGCTTGACATAATTATTATTCCAGCTTATCTTGACTATTATAAAATCTTGACTATTATAAAACTGTAAATTTGAAAAAAGAATTTAGTTTGTTTGTTTGTTTGTTTGGGTGTTTGTTTGTTCGAGTATCACGCAAAAACTACTGAACCGATTGTGATGAAACTTTTTTTGTTTGGTAGCGTAACATCTGACTTAAAATCTGGTATATAATTTATGCGGACGAAGTCGCGGGTAAAAGCTTACAACATAATATTAAAGATTTCTCCTTAAACATACAACACAATAATACAACATAATAATAGTAACTTAATATTTTATACTAAATAATTATATGTATTTCATAAAAAAAACTACTTTTGGTTCTTTATTGAAAACTTTCATTCTTCATGATGATTGGTTTAAAAAGATGATATAATCATCATGAATCATGAAAAAGATGATATAATCATCTTTTTAAACCAATCATCATCATCCGCCTATATACGTCCCACTGCAGGGCATAGGCCTACCCTCAGGGAGGGTGTTGGACGTTGGTATGTGCGTTAGTCCACCACGCGTGTGGATTGGTAGACTTCACATACGCATCAGAATTCCTCATGACGTTTCCGTCACCTGAACGCGGTCGATATTACGTACACAAGTGAGAAAAATTTATTGGTACTTAGCTTGTCATGGCATTAAACCTATAAAAAGATATAATTTGACGACAACCTAGAAAGGCTACTGCGGATGAGAATTGTCTATCCTAAAAAAGGTTATTTTCTGAAAATGCCAATTTGGCCTCGAGTCATGTTGTGAATACGCCTTTATTTGCACAGGTGCAAGATAACCCGGCGAGGCAGGCTCTGGGCTTTAAAACACAAATAGGGTGCAATGCAAATTTAATCACAACGTTGCGAATTTCACCACCGATGCCCGACGTGTTTGATGCCACTTTGAATTAAAATGTTAGTGGACTTTGAACCTTAAGACATTGGTATATTGTTTAAATTCAACACACCTAGGGGTGAGGAAGGAAAGAGCCTCCCCGAGTGATCAAAGCGGAGGGATCAACCTTCCCTCCTTCCTTACCTTTCTGTGATTCAACCTTTATCTGACGCATCCTGGAGTGCGATTTTTTAATCTCATACATTGAACTCAGCAGTTGAAAATGTATGGAGATACGCATCTTTCTACTGCTGATTTGACTTTCAAAAATCGCACTCCTGGAGTATGATTCTTTAATGTCAAATCAGTAGTAGAAAGATACACGTTTCCAACTGCTGAGTTTATATAATGAGTTTCAAAAATCGCACTCCTGGGCAGTCGTAACTACCATTGCTGACTGGCTTAATTTCTTCCCACTACAGTGGGAAAAACTGTAGTTTTAGTAATTGTCATGAGATATGACTCATGCTGACACGAAAGAAGAAGTACGCCTAAGCTTATGAAGAATTTTGGTAGTAACACTTGTGTCATGTGCGGATAATGGATACTAAAAGATATTACCCACGTGACGAACTGTATTTGTTTCAAATCGTTTCACAACTAACGAATGTGTATAATCAAAGAACAAATACAATGAGTATGATAGCTAAAATTTTACACAAAATAGAAAATTTCCCAAGGAAATGGAAATTATCCTGTTCTATCGTGGCATCTAAACTATTATAAAACTGTAACAGAAGTGTGTCTGTACATTGAAGATATTTGCAAAAAAAAGATTACGATATGATTTTTAGATGTCCCTGATTCCTAATCACCAATTTTGGGATTTTTTGTCTGTCTGTTTGTTTGTTCGTTTGTTTGGGTGTTTGTTTGTTCGAGTATCACGCAAAAACTAGGTACTGAACCGATTTTGATGTAACTTTTTTTGTTTGATAGCTTATCATCTGACTTAAAATCTGGTATATAATTTATGCGGACGAAGTCGCGAGTAAAAGCTCGTTTCTTATAAAATTCAAATTCTAATTTACCAGTTTTGTAGGCGAAACGGGATTGGGCAATGTCTTTTGACATTTTCAGGTAGCCAGTTGATTTCAACAAAGAATATTCTGAATTTATTATTATTATTATTTATTTAATACTTTATTGTACACAGAAAAAACAGAATAACACAGCATTATAGACTACTACAAAGGGCGAGCTTATCTCTGAAGAGATTTCTTCCAGCAGACCCATTATAAGGAAAAAGTTTAGAAAGTGAGGCAGGCAAGGTGTACACAATTCAGAGAAATTAATAAACTAAAAACAAAATCTGAACAATAACTTAATTGATAATTATGAGACAGGAAGTTCGAAATCTTGCATTCGGAGTAATTAATGTCCTAACATAAAAAGTGTATGTCAATTATTTATTCGACAGAATAATACTATTATATAACTTACTGTAAAATAAACTACGACGTATAAATTGTACGCTTACTCGAAACGTCATTAATTCTGCTAATTCTTACATTTTGTCGTCGTACGATTGAGAAACATGCTATTATGATATTTGCATACGTAATGGCACATAACATTTTGACGTGGCACTTTATTAGAAGGCATTAGGAACGTTTTTACGTCTCGTTTTGCGTGTTAGCGACGAGGTTGGATGCCTTTTATTTTGAGAGCGTAAATTAGGAATTATGACGCTTGTCTACTCTCTTGAAACTGAAATCTGTCACAATTTCAGTCTTTCATTTCGGTGCTTCTTAAAACCCTTACCTTGAAATAAAGCTTTTATTGTATATAATTTGAAAAAAAAAAATAGCAAGAATTTTCCTTGATGTTGGAAAAATAATATGGAATTATTTTTACGACCTCAAGGAAATTTCGTGTTATTTTTAAACAAGAAGCAGCTTTGTTTTAAGAATGTTTATTTTATCAAAGTCCGGGAATGTTACGTTGTTAATTGTACAGTATCTTAGCAAAAAAAAAGTTTCATACTTTTGGATCGAGTAGGTTGGCAGTTTAGTGTGGAATAGCTGGTGTTTTTTCGCGATTTCTATGTTAGTTCCATAGAGAAAGTTAGTTTGATGGTTTGATCATCCCAAGAGTGTAAAATATACTTACTTTACGCCTTTTTCATTTTAGTTTCAAGTGGATACAGAGAGATCAGCTGAAATCAAGAAATATATACAGGGTGGCCGGGGAGTTGACGTTCAAACGTAAAATTTAGGTCCGGTATGTCGTGGGGTATCCGAATCACCCCCATGTATGTTCCGCGATTTTTTATACTTTTCGAGTTATGATGATTTTTCCGATTTTTTGAGGAAACTCGACATGACCGGCTAAACAACTTCTAAAAAAAAAAGTGTAAGACTTTTTAGAGATTCTTTTTTTGCAACTTAATCTTCATGAATTGTGCCTTTATTCATAACATCATCAGCATCGTAACTTTGATAAAAGTTATGAAAATATTGATCTAAAGTTAAAAATTTGCGATCCGTGAATTATGACTAAATTTTCAACTTTAAATTAAAACTCTAAACAGGTGACCTTATGATTTTTTAGCCAATCCCAAAAATGCGCCCAACTCTCAGCTTTCATAATCATTAATAAAAAAAAGTACTTAAGAGGGCTAATTTGGCTAGAATTGATCTTCAAAGACAACAAGGCGGAAAACTCTTAATTTTTTTTTTTGTTTGCCATAATTACCACGCCTAAGGCTAAATAATGATTAAAGAATGCTGGAAACCGAAACGGCGACGGGTTATGCCGGACTCTTACCGGCTAAAACCCCACCGTGTTCCACCTCATCGCATATTGCCGTAGAGCCTGAGGGCCCGTGAGGAATCTTCCACACTCTACGGCGCAGCGACCGACCTTACCAGGTCTCATCAATAATGATTAAAGAATGCTGGAAACCTATCGTGTTGGTGGAATAAGGAAAGTTTCAAATTAAAGATTGAAAAATTCAGTCTCGGGCGGGACTTGAACCCGCACCCTTCCAAACCGGGGAAGTGCGTTATCCAATTTCGCTACCGGTCCACTAGCCAGAGAACGAATTTTTCAATCTGTTGCGTCTTGAGGGGACGTGAGCGACATCTACTGGCAGCTATTACAAACTAGCCAACCCGCAAGTTCAGAATTACAACTGAAATTCATACGGTATAGATGACACACCCTGTTCCAATTTCAAATATTATTGATTTTGAACATGTTACAGCCATGTTGTGCTATTTCGAATCAAATTAAAGATTGAAAAATTCAGTCTCGGGCGGGACTTGAACCCGCACCCTTCCAAACCGGGGAAGTGCGTTATCCAATTTCGCTACCGGTCCACTAGCCAGAGAACGAATTTTTCAATCTGTTGCGTCTTGAGGGGACGTGAGCGACATCTACTGGCAGCTATTACAAACTAGCCAACCCGCAAGTTCAGAATTACAACTGAAATTCATACGGTATAGATGACACACCCTGTTCCAATTTCAAATATTATTGATTTTGAACATGTTACAGCCATGTTGTGCTATTTCGAATCAAATTAAAGATTGAAAAATTCAGTCTCGGGCGGGACTTGAACCCGCACCCTTCCAAACCGGGGAAGTGCGTTATCCAATTTCGCTACCGGTCCACTAGCCAGAGAACGAATTTTTCAATCTGTTGCGTCTTGAGGGGACGTGAGCGACATCTACTGGCAGCTATTACAAACTAGCCAACCCGCAAGTTCAGAATTACAACTGAAATTCATACGGTATAGATGACACACCCTGTTCCAATTTCAAATATTATTGATTTTGAACATGTTACAGCCATGTTGTGCTATTTCGAATCAAATTAAAGATTGAAAAATTCAGTCTCGGGCGGGACTTGAACCCGCACCCTTGGATAACGCACTTCCCCGGTTTGGAAGGGTGCGGGTTCAAGTCCCGCCCGAGACTGAATTTTTCAATCTTTAATTTGATTCGAAATAGCACAACATGGCTGTAACATGTTCAAAATCAATAATATTTGAAATAAGGAAAGTTTTAAGTAAAAAGTAGATAACCTAACCTAACCTAACCTAGGAGGAGGGAGCCGACAGCCGGGTGCCGCCACTGCGACGGCTGTCTCGACGAGACGGCGCAGCACGTGCTGCAGGAGTGCC
Organism: Agonopterix subpropinquella; assembly: GCA_922987775.1. Taxonomy (NCBI): domain Eukaryota; kingdom Metazoa; phylum Arthropoda; class Insecta; order Lepidoptera; family Depressariidae; genus Agonopterix; species Agonopterix subpropinquella. The sequence continues at coordinate 7,876,841 of OV277708.1, read as the reverse complement.
CTGCGTGGGCGGGAGAGCGCAGTAAGCTCTCCCAGGTAGTTTCAGACCTCTCGCTGCCGGCCATTGGTTCGCGCTATGGTCGACAGTCAGGCATCTTGGCGCGCGGTTCTCTCCTTCTGTGAGGCAGTAATGCTCCAGAAGGAGACGGCGGAGTGGGAGTTGGAGTCGACTTCTGAACTCCCGATCCGCCAAAGACGCACGGGGCGCAGACGGGCTGCGTTTGCTCGCGGTCTGCCTCCCCCGTAATTTTTGAGTCTCTGGGCGTCGGGCTCCCCAGCCCCCCGGTCATAGGGCGATCATAGGGACTCGAGGTGGTTGTGTGCGTGTTCCCACGCACCACCTAAAGGCCTGTAGGCTTGTCAAGGCCAACAGAGATGAGACCTGGTAAGGTCGGTCGCTGCGCCGTAGAGTGTGGAAGATTCCTCACGGGCCCTCAGGCTCTACGGCAGTATGGGATGAGGTGGAACACGGTGGGGTTTTAGCCGGTAAGAGTCCGGCATAACCCGTCGCCGTTTCGGTTTCCAGCATTCTTTAATCATTATTTAGCCTTAGGCGTGGTAATTATGGCAAAAAAAAAAAAAAAATTTAAGCGTTTTCCGCCTTGTTGTCTTTGAAGATCAATTCTAGCCAAATTAGCCCTCTTAAGTACTACTTTTTATTAATGATTATGAAAGCTGAGAGTTGGGCGCATTTTTGGGATTGGCTAAAAAATCATAAGGTCACCTGTTTAGAGTTTTAATTTAAAGTTGAAAATTTAGTCATAATTCACGGATCGCAAATTTTTAACTTTAGATCAATATTTTCATAACTTTTATCAAAGTTACGATGCTGATGATGTTATGAATAAAGGCACAATTCATGAAGATTAAGTTGCAAAAAAAGAATCTCTAAAAAGTCTTACACTTTTTTTTTAGAAGTTGTTTAGCCGGTCATGTCGAGTTTCCTCAAAAAATCGGAAAAATCATCATAACTCGAAAACTATAAAAAATCGCGGAACATACATGGGGGTGATTCGGATACCCCACGACATACTGGACCTAAATTTTACGTTTGAACGTCAACTCCCCGGCCACCCTGTATATTTATTTACTTCAATAATGAATATAAATATAAATATATCATAAATGTGTGATGTTTGACTAAGACTCGAATAACAATTGTTTCTGTATTTCACTCGGTTATTCGAAAAAACCGCGTACCTAATAGTATTTACGTTCAACATTTAACGTTCGGGCAACTCCTAATATCCGGTTATTACCGGCTGCATATTAATCAATGCTTCCCTTCTACCGTGGCTTGGTAATGGATTGACATGTTTTAACTACATTTTTTGTACAAAATATGGCAGCTCGCTTAAAATACATTTCCTTTGTAATTTGCACTCTCATTCCAAATTGAGCTCTTCCTAATTTTACAATAATAGCTTCATTTTCTTTGGTGTAAAAACATTTTATGATAATTTTCCCCTCTAGGTATAGGCATTTTCTTTAAATCACCATAAATATAGTTATTGTTAGTGATATTTATATTAATGAACTATATATTTTATTATAGGTATATATATTTTATTTGTATAGGTATTAATTTGGTATTTTATGTATTGTTATTAATTCAATTGATATTGTAAGTTAATTATTTTATTATCATTTTTGTTTTTAACCGACTTCAAAACAAAAAGAAGGAGGTTCTCAATTCGACCCGTATGTAGATTTTTTGTTTTAAAGCTCCGTATTATTTTAATAGTTACTGATTGTATGTACCCAATATGTCTGCCCCTCTTTTAATAATTTTCACTGTTGCGGGTCTGCTGGAAGAAATCTCTTAAGAGATAAGCTCGCCCTTTGTACATGTCTTTTCTATTGTTTGTATCAATGTGTCTGTGTGTACAATAAAGTGTTAATGAATACAAACTTACAATATACAGTAATAATAATAATGTTTCAATACAGTATCAATATTTGCACCTCGAGAAAGATAGGATATGAGGATCCAAAATGATTTTAAGACTGTATAAATGGAACATATTCTAACAAATAAACGATGTCATTTTAATTTCAATAACTGCTAATCGACATTGTTCAAATAAGAGTAGATATATAAAAAAAAGTACCTCATACAAAGATGTGTTTGCACTTAACACATCCATTGCCCGATTCAATAATAGCTAGATAAGCAAACAAATAACAAATCCCTTAAGCATTCAATCAAGTCTTCACCCGTGAAAGACGGCAAGAACCACCATTAATTCACCATCGTGCCAACAATTAGCTGAACCGTAATTGATACGATGCATATCGTAAACGAGCGGGGTATAAATCAAGCCGATAGCTTAGGCTTGACGTAGCGTTAGATCTAGGGGATGCTAGGGATGGGGGCAGAATAGACTTGGCGTGTTTAAGTTTGAATTCTTGAAGATGTTCTAAATTTTAGTTTGTAGAAAGTTTAGTTTTTAGTGTCGGTAATTTGTTGAACATTTTTAAAAGTTAATCAAACAAATCAGCTCACATCAACCGACGCTTGATACTACGCTTTCAAACAAAAAGTTTCATCAAAATCGGTTCGGTAGTTTTCGCGTGATGCTCGTTCAAACAAACAAACCAAATTCTTTTTTTAAATTTACAGTTTTATAATAGTATAGAAACAAACAAATAATTTTCATAATTTATTTAATTTTCTAAATATTTTAGAGATCCTCTTTGGGCATGACTGTCTTTCTTTTAAGTACAAAATAAACGAATCTCGGGCTTGTATAGGTATCAACTGTTTCCTTTGTTTGTAGAAATATTGCAATGTTGGTACCATTAGTTATAAAGGATTCTCCCAGACAACATTGTCTTTCGTTAAAGAGAAACTAAGGTTACCGAACCATTAGAGCTCAAGTCTGACTCGCACTTAACTGGTTGTAATAAAGTTCATTTATCTTTAGCTGTTCTAAACTTGTAGTCTTGTGTACGTATAAACAAATAGATAAATACAGCCTGGTAGACATGTACGAAGTACTTACTCAGTATCTAGTGCTAACTACACATAGTTTAACTTGGAAGTCTTAGGGAATGGTCAATCCATTCAGCATTGTTACAGCTAGTTGAGAACATGTATGGAAGATACAATCTCCAACGCAATATGAACATTTCTCACCGTTGATTCTATGGGTATATGGTTTAGGAATGTTGATGAACTTTCGTTGGAAACTGTGCAACGATAGTTTCAATATGAATGGTTTTTTTTAGAGCAATGGATTACATTTTAGCATAGATAGAGTTTTGCATGCCCCTTTTGTATATTGATATAATTTATTAATATTTGTGTATTTTCTGAAATAAGAACGACCTCAAACTGCATCAGTTTGACTACTTTAGGTACAATTTTTTAGTAAAAATACCACTAAATACCACTAAATCCGCACATTTCGCATTGGGCCGCGTGGTTGAGTATGGCCTATTCCTGCTCACCTCTATTTGTGAGGATTTGTCCTGCAGTGGGATCCACGCTATAAGTAACTTAAATATTCTTTCATACTTTTAACCCTCAAAATAATAAAAAATAAATAATTTAAAAATGAAAAAGCACCACAATATCCACGCACGTTAGAAACAACTTCAATTAATATGTACATACATAAACGTACAGAAGAAGTCAGAAGCACTGCTACCACTACCAACTATCGTTTGAAGCATGTAGTTGTAGCAATGCCTTAGACCACATAAGCTACAGCTAGGGACCAGCCTCTCGTCAGCATTCCCCTCTGCCAACTTACACGATAATGGTCATTTACAATTTATAATTATACCTTATCACTAAACGAGACAGCCTATAATTGCATTAACTTCAAACTAGTCTCGTTTGGGATTCACGCGAGACTATTTTTAACAATCAACATTTAGAATCTAAAGTAATGGAATAAAATATAAAAATATAAAAGTTTTTTAGTAGAATTCTTAGTAGAATCACATGCCTAACTTGTCCATAGTTATATTAATTATGGTCTAAGAGCATTGCTACTTTAAGGGGCTATGTGAAAAAAATAGGATTCTTCAAAGCTTCATATATCATGAAGTACTAACAGTAGGAGTATGATTTTCGGATATGTGTAAATTGAACATATAAATTAAGTTTTGATTAGAGCCAAAACACGATTAAGACACATTTTCTCGATGGAAAAACAAGCCAAAGTAGCCTCCGTTTTTATCTATAAACACTTGAAACTGCTAAACGGTGAATAATAGAAACACAAGAATTGATTTAAAAAAAGAGATTGATATTTTCTACATTTTGATTAGAGCAGAATTGAACTTACATAAATAGTATAATCACAATTAAATAAAGTTTGATTTGGCGCTCGATTCGTTTCAGGCGCGCGCGCCGCCCCATCTCTTTCTCTCGCATCAGGCCGTAATATAAGCTATCCCACGTCTGTTTCGCTTAAATTATTTTTCGACATAGGCCTTCAAGCATATTTAAATTTTCGCCCACAGAAATACTGGATAAGAAGCCTTCTTAGTTTCCTCTACAGACCGTGGTTTCCTCAAACGACACCCGCGGGCCATGGGTAGATATAAGGTGGTCCATTCTAAGCCAGAGCTAAACCAGAGCCAAACGGCAATTCCGTGTCTATAAAATAAAAAAAACCAGTGTGTGTTTGATAAAAGGTCTGTTGAAAGCTTTTCAACCTTTTTTTTCGCTTGAAAACCAAATTTAGGAAGTTAGGGTTGTGCAGAATATAGGCATTGGACTTTTTATTAGTTTACATATCGAAGAAAACTTATGTTACATACCTACTAACTTATTTAATACTTTTCATAGTTACAGGGTAGGTAGTTAAGTTAGGTACCTACTTTTTGTTATTTTCGTAGTAATATTATGCCGTACAGTAAAAATAAACTGTACTTATCCCCAAGCTTGGATTGTATAATATTAAATTATGTACTTCTTATCACATGAATAAATATCCCTACAGAACGAAAGCTTCATACAAGCGGCTGCTTTCAGTGCACACATATGAGTAGCGTGCTTTAGAGAACGTACGAACAGGTGCGCGCATACCCTAAGTGCGATTTTGTAAACAAGATACATAATCTCCATAGTAATTTTGACATTTTCTACTGCCGAGGCGCTCGTATGACGTTCAAAAATAGCATTCCTGGCTGAGTGTGTGTACCTGTTCGTACGTCCTATAAAGAGCGCTATCTATGTTTGCACCGACAGACTGTATTTGCAATCTTTCATTCTGTAGGGATATTTATTCATATTGTGTTACTTTTCCCCCATCCTATTCCCCTTCAATATTATTCCTCGCAAAATAAATAATAAAAAATATTGTCAGATAATTGCTTGGCTAGCTTTTTTATTTGATATGCTCTTTGAAAAGTCAAGTAAGTCTGAGAATTTTGCTAAACTTAACATTGGCTTTTCTTTTTTTCAGTCGGTTTTTATTTTTTTGTAATTTTTTTTTCATAATTTTTATTGATTAAATATGTTATTTTGACTCAGATATCAGTTATACACGCAAAGGGTACATTGAAAAGAAGCAAATGGTTAAATCGCAGAAGATTTGCTGTCCACTTTTGAGGAGTTATATCATGTAGCTCCGAAGTGCGTCATCAGATCATCACAATATTAAAATGGGACTACCTCGGGAGTATACTCTTTAAAAAAAAAAGAATTTTTAAATTGGTTTACAATTGACGAAAATATCGGTGAACATACATAAAAAAAATACATACAGCCGAACATAGAACCTCCTCCTTTTTTTGAAGTCGGTTAAAAAGATAAACAGTGGCTGTCAGAAAGCGTAATTACAAAGTAGTGTTAACTCATGCGGAAATTATGCAAGGCTGATGAAAAACTTGTGGGTAGCGTCCCAGTAGAACATTAGTCAGTCCACAACGCGGTTCTGAACTCTATTTCTGTATGAATAAGGATAAAAGTAGATTATAAGCTGTTAACTACTTGACTGGTTAGACAAATGACTCCCAAGAAACAGATCTAAGAATTTCATTATGTTTATGTAAGTATGAATGTTGTATTTTGAAAATATTGTATTACAAATTTACTACATTTTGGGTATATATTTTTATATTAAGGATATTATAAAAGAGTACTTTTTTTTCTTAAAATAGGCTTTACTTTATTTTACGCTGTACTGATGTATTCAATTTTAATTAAAAACTATTTAACTATAAAACAGGTAAGAAAATGATGTTTTTTAGTTTCAAGTAGTATCATTTAAGTTATTATGTTCTACAGGGTGTAACAAAACACCCTAGTAATACTTAAGGGGTTGCTTCAGACCATCAAACTGAACAACTTTCACTATGGAGCCAACATCGAGAAAAAATAAAAAAAACTGCTGTCCCATACATTTTAGTCGAGTCGGTACTGCAGTTTTGTATGGGACAGCTGATTTATTTTATTTTTTCTCGATGTTGGCTCCATAGTGAAAGTTGTTCAGTTTGATTGTCTGAAGCACCCCCTTAAGTATTACTAGGGTGTTTTGTTACAACCTGTACAAATGAATTGATCATAATTTTAATCAACAACGTATAAATATAACATATTGAACAAGCATTAATTCTTTACATAATAAAAATAGTGCTAATTACATTTCGAGAGTCAATAACAGATATACAGGGTGTAACAAAACACCCTAGTAATACGTTTAAGGGAACAATCTGAACAACTTTCACTATGGAGCCAACGTCGAGAAAAAATAAAAAAATCTTCCGTCTCATACATTTGAGTCGAGACGGTACTGCAGTTTTGTATGAAAGAGCGGATTTTTTTTTGCGATTTCGATGTTGTCTCCATAGTGGAAGTTGTTCAGTTTGATGGTCTGAAGCACCCCCTTAAGTATTACTAAGGTGTTTTGTTACACCTTGTATTATGTATATTTATAATTTGTTATTAAGTTCTCATCATAACTTTAATTAAACATTTATATTTTGATAAAACATATCATCAATTTCCCTTTTTAATATCAAGAGACAAAAGGGACTTCAGGCCATTATTTTCTGTCAACATATCGAACGGTTAACGATACCTAAAGCCTTATTCAAATTGTCACTGAAAACAATTACAAAATCGGTTGAAAAGGGGTTTTTCAGGACACGGTTACAAGTTTTGCCCAATCAAATTACGAGGTATCGAGTTTCAGCCAATCAAAATCCCTATTTGAAATTCTAACCAGTTACCGTTGGATCACGACTGATCTAAGCTTAACACCTGCCTGGCGAAATCTCGTCTTTTCTATAAAGGGACCTTCACACTTTGCTAACGAAGATTGTTCTTAGAGATGATAAATAGGTATACGTAGATTAATAAAAACGTCGCAACTACACTGCCGCTTCGTGGCAACTGAATCTTGCGAATCGCAATTTTTAAGCACATAAGCGTTATCGCCGCGACATTGACATTGACATTGTTCTTTCAATGCCTACGCTAAAAAATTCACTCAAAAGGCCTTAACGATCTTAAAAATCACACACACACACATCACATACACACACACACACACATCACACACGCCACACCACATCACATCATTCAAGTATCCTTTATGGGCGTGGATCAGAGAGGAAGGAAGTATAGAGTGAACATCGTGCTTCATGACGTTGTCCCATTCAACTGCGGCGATATAGTACTCTGGCGTTTAGTCGCTCTCTCACTACGGTCACGTGTAACAGTTTGATTGAGAAAAAATTAATCTGCTTAAACAATGCCGTGGTGTGTACTGAGATACTGCACAAACAATTCAAGAAATGTATGCAAATGTAAAGGAATAACTTTTCATAGGTAAGCAAGATTAATTAATTATTTAAAATAATTTTTAATATTATTTTAAACAATATTGTTTTACCGCCCTCGAAAATACAACGTGTTAATGAATTAACGCAAAACTAGAAAGTAGTTTGTTTAGAATCGAGAGCAGAATCGAATTATCATGGTTTCAACATAGGTAATTTTTTTCAAAATATTAAATAATTTTTTTGCAAAATTTAAAATTTTCTGAACCCGATGTCAACCCACCTCACGGGCACACTCGCCCTAGTTACTACCAAAACAAGATTATAAAAAATGTATCCATGAGTACGTTAGCGCTTTCTTTTCGTGCTGAAATGATAACAAATCATTTTTGCCTCAAAACTTAAAATGCGAATAACTTTAAATTTTAACTATCAAAATAATGAATTTTTTATTGGAATCTAATTATTTTGTGATAAATCAGTTGGGGTGTATGAGGTTTTGCGCTAATTTATTAACACGTTGTATATTAAACAAATGCAAAGAAGGACAAACCTATACGCGAAAAAGAGAAGACAATAATAGATATTACCAGTCATATAAATTATAGTGAAGGATAAACTTATAGGTGAAAAAGAGAAGATAATAGTATGCACAAAGCTATGTGTATTTTTTGTCTTTCTCGCGCGTATAGTTTTTACTATATTCTTATATCTCTCTCTCTCTCTCTGTAATCTTGTTGCACACGCGCCCCCCCCCCCCCCCTCGTTTGCCTCACCGGCTGCCGCACATAGCGCATGAATTTTGTTTGTCGTACTATCTCTATACTTCCTTCCTCTATGCGTGGATAAGCCAGGCCTAACACATGGTGGACCGAGATGACCTGGTGTAGGCGGCGGAAACCATTGGATGAGGTCAGCGCATTACCTGTCGTTCTAGCGATCCATGGGGTGGCCTATGTCCCAGCAGCAGACTCTATCGGCTGAGATGATGATGATAATGTATCAAAAATCACCGATCTCGCCCGAGCTCCTGATTGGTTAAAAAAACACAGCTACACAGCTCGCACAGCTTCAATGGACAGGCACCCTTATAATTGTGCACAGTTCGAGTTCAATTAGAGAGGCGTCATTGTGAAACAAAAGCAAAGCGCACTACACGTATGCCGAATGCCACAGCCGAAATGAGCGACGCATTTTCCATTTATCCCGTTATGTGAAACGTCATACGTTTCAATTCGGAATGCGATGCAAATGCAATCATCATTCCGTCCCCATTTTCATGACGTCATAAACCAAATTTGTACAAAGCAGCTTGTTGCGACTAATTCACTAACTTGACAAGATTGCGCAAACTGTAGTTCTTTCTTTAAAATTAGGATAAGTAAATCCATTTAGACCAAAATGTTTAGATACGAAACGAGAGAGAAATTGCTTCTTAGCGATAAGACCGCATTATTTTGTGGCTTTGTGCCCCTTGTATGTTTTCTCTGTATTTTATTGTTTATGTTTTGGTGTAAAACAATAGTCGATTACACACCGAGGGCAGGAAAGTAAGAAAGGTGTCAGATCTTATATAAGTGTGACGATGCGCGCGCGTGTGCGTGTGTGTGCGTGTGTGTGTGTGTGTGTGTGTGTGTGCGTGTGCGTGTGTGTGTGTGATGTGTGTGTGTGTGTGTGTGTGTGTGTCATGTTGTGTGTGTGTGTGTGTGTGTGTGTGTGTGTGTGTGTCATGTGATCTGAGGCTTTCTTATTTACTACCCGAGGTTAGTACACTATTTTTCTCCCCGACGGAGGCGAAAAGGGGAAACTTCGTTTAGCACAGCGGGCCGAAAGTTGACGCTTTTCGCCAGGAGGGGTGAAAAGTATATTTCATTTCGTTTTGATTTGATTTTGCCCCGATTCAAATCAAAATCTAGGCATGACATGACCTGCTCCATGCCATCTACATCGCGTGCAGTTGATGCATCGCTTTTATGTAGTGTCTCATATGAGTATGCCGAAAAAAAGCAATAAAATGATTTGTGTGCAATTTCAAAATCATCGCTTTTGTTTCGGGACATAAACGTAAAGTTTATGAAGTTAAAGCTTTGTCTTCTCGGCCTACAATTATGGATATATATAAGTTTGTTACCACGCTCATACATCGGGATGGTATGAGCATCAAACTTTGTATGAAATTTTAAGGGAGAAAAATAGAATTAAAAAATCATACAACAAACTATAGCGTAACAAAAATACCGAAGCAATCTATTGTAATGTTTTTTTTAAATAGCAAAGCTTGTGACTTGATTTACCATTGTTTGAAATTTATTAAAGTAAAATGGCTGAATAGTGTCTTATTATGTTCAGCTAAATTAAATGTCGAGTGCTCCATCAAGTAATTGGTGCTGGTTATATACAAGGTTAAAAGGAATAACGCTTTTAATTACTTACGATTCGATTAAAATACCCTTTTTTTGTGGAGGAGAATGCGAGCCTTGTATAGGGAAAAATATAATTATTATATTAAACTAGCTCTTGCCGGCGACTTCGTCCACGTGGATTTCAGACTTCAAAACCCCGTTGCACCCTTTAAGGGGATGATTTTCGAAAAATCCTTTCTTAGTGCACCCCTACGTCGTCTGTAGAATATAATATTCTAAAAGACAGTGCCCACGTGACGAAGTGTGTTCGTTTCGGGTCATTTCGCAGCTGCCAAATGTGTATGATCAAAGAACACATAGGTACACATAGCTAAAATTATACACAGGATAGGAGGAATATCGTGCTTACCAAGGAAATGGAAATTATCCTTTTCTATCGTGGCATCTCTTATAAAATTCAAAATAAAATTTACCAGTTTTATAGGCGAAACGAGATGGGGCGTTCTCCTTTCAAGTTTCTATCTTCAACGGCTTAGGCTGTACGTCGTCCGTCTGTCATTCAGTCATTCAGTCAGTCAGTCACGGAACTTTTTTATAAGTATAGATAGGAGATAGATAGATTCAGGAGAGATGCTTGAAATTATTGTTTATGATAAAATATTGTGCTATTGGCACTTCGAGCAGAAAATCATATAATCTCAATGCCTAACAAGCTGCGCTTGAGGAAGCATGGAAATGGATGTTATATAGAAAATACAATCTTAAACGTATTCCGAAGCTAAGTTAACATCGTGATTATCGCAGCAATCGAATGACGCGATACCTTAATCAGAACGCCGGCAGTTTACTGAAGTAAATTAACGCCTGAGGAGGCAACCGAGATTGTTATACCTGATTGCACTCGATGCGGGCAGACTTGTTAATCGTAGAGAACTTAGTTCATTGAATATTCTATACACTTTCAGCTGCGTAAATATTGCTGGCTCTCTAGACGCTTGCTTTACCACAGGGTCTTCTAAAATCTTTGATAAACAGCTTGCATCGTACCGGGATTAAAAACAAATAAGTACCTTCCCTTACACAGGGTCCTTCTTAAGGCTGCCTGTCCACTGATGCGAGCTGGCTGGGCGAGCTGTGTAGCAGCAGCCAGCTCGCATCAGTGGACAGGCAGCCTGAGGCTGCACTGAGCCTATTGTGCTGCCCCCAATCGTATTGCTGTTCTATACAAAACTGCAAACCTACTTGAGCCAAATGTATGGCACAGCTGATTTTATTCCGCGATTTCGATTTTGGTGCCACAGAGAAAGTTGTTCAGTTTGACGGTCTGTTCATCCCCTTAAAAAAGTGTCAGCGTATTAAGAAGGTCCTTATTATGATCACGGACCTGAAAAAAAGACGGACGGAGTCTCGTCTAATCAAAAGTGAAGCACCCATTTATATGAGTGTGCGTGCTGTCGCCCTGTTGCGCGGGACAAAATGGCGGCGGGTTGTCGCACCTGCGCCTAGAACTGGTGCGTCTGTGTGAGTGTAGGTGCTTTGTAGAACAAACGAAATTGTAGCACCTTGCATGCTTCACCTCTTTTTAATGTGACATTACGTCCGTCTTTTTTTCAGGTCCGTGATTATGATATGATATAAGCACATATTTAAAAATGTTTGGTAGTTGCAAAGTTTTTGACCAACTCTTAACGCAATACCTACGGTTTTGGTGTATAAAAACACTCTAGTAGTATTTAAAGGGCTGGTTTAGACGTTAGACCATCAAACTCAACAACTTTCACTATTATGGAGCCAACATGGAGAAAAAATATAACATCTGCTGGTTCACACAAAACTGCAATATGTACCTTGTCAAATCAAATGTATTGGACTGTCTGTATGCCCATTGCTACAATAATCTTATCTTTTTAAACGTTTAGTTGTCTTGTAGCTATGATCTCTTTTGGCGTTAGGTTTTTATGGTATGAGTATAGTTAGATAAAAAGTTTGTCCGTGTGAACATCGACCAAAACTTATAATAGGATACAGACAAGTTCAGATTTCAATTATCGTGCCAGTTCACTATTACACCCTAACAAGTCAAGTTCCCGGAACTTCAACTTACTGAGAGTTATAGCATAGCTTTTAACTAGTTTCTACGAGAATTATTGTGAACTAGTAGAACTTTATTTTAACGTAAATAATATTTTGTGTAGAAATGAATTAATAGTATCAATAGTTGATGGGAGTAATCAGTAATAAATTTCCATATTTATAAAATTTTCAGAAAAGATATCTGAAATGGGATTTTTAAAATTATTATAAGTGTACTTTTATTTAACACTTTCACTGCTGGAAAACGTGAAAATTAATAAAAAATAATATTCTTGGAGACCAAGTTCAATTGAAAAGCAGCAATTGTTGTCACAAAAGTTTAAAGGAAAATGATGGAATTTCAGTAAACGGAAAGAGTAATTGAAAGCAGAAGTATTTATTTTCAATAAAAGGCGTGAAATTGACTGGGTTTTGTTCGAGTTAAGATGTTTTGCGCTCTACTTCCTCTTCTTTCATTGATGACTATTAGGACAAATGTTTTCTTCTAATTGGTGTCTTAATGCAATTAAATGTGTGTTAAGGGCCTATGGTAGGACGAAACACCTTGGAGTCATTTTTTATTTTCCATTTTTCGACTATATTTATACAATTTATCGAAATCAAAGTCATACCTCAGTATTTTTGGATAGTTTATCTAGTGAAATCATTAATTGAATACACGATTGGAATTACTACACTCGATAGAAAATCGTCACAAACTGACGTATTTTCTTGTGTTTTTTAAAAAAAAAATCTCGATTTAGAAGAACTTCAATAATAGTTTCAGATTTTTTGATTTATACTCACATATTCACAATTAGTTTATCTAGTGAAATCATGAAAAAAATCTATATAAAAGTACTTTTGTTAATTCTTCTTAATCGAAAATACGGCACACGCACGCACTTTTCGGAGGGCTGGGCAATCGCGTTTCTCATAGAAAATATTCGTTTTAACCTATGGCCCCTTAACTGTTTAGTTTAAATCAAGAATTGTGTTCCTGAATATAGTAGTTGTGAGGTGAACCTTAATATGCTAAATTCCGAAAAACTCATTAGTATGAGTCAGCCTGAACAGGGATCGAACCATCTCCTCCTGCACGACAGGCAAGGTTTCTCCCCACTGGACCACAGACAGCTTTTTAAATTAAATTGGACCCTGTATATTTGGGCCAATGCTTTAATTTTGAACATTCCAGTCCTCTTCAAATATTTTGAAATAAACCTAATTTGTTATGATTTATTAAAAGAGATCGTTGTATAAACAGGTAAGGTAGTAATTTGTCCCATATCATAATACCAAGGGGTTAAAAAGGGATATAAAAGAGTAATTTATATAGGTCGAGTACGTTACACTTTAACACGAGGCTTGTACAGGCCAATTATGATTATTATCTTTGTACTTGCCGCCTTTATGAATATTAATGGAGAAGTGTGTTATGTTTGGAACAAACCTGAGTATTTGGTGTAGGTACTGTGAGTGACCCATTTAAGGAACGAGTATAATTTTCTCCCTATTTTCTTGTAAGGTCAGTTGGGGCAATTTCGTCAATTCGACTTGAGTATAGTTCCAAGTTCTAAAAACATTTTTTAAATTTGGTTTACAATTTTGGTAGTTTGAAAAAAAAAACCCCAGTAGGGTTGAAGACTTTCGTTCTCCGCGTAGTAGGCTCGGTAGCTCAATTGGAAGAAAGCAATGGCCTCGTTTTAGCAGGTTTCGGGTTTAAGTCCCAGCCGAGACAAATAATTGTTTAATCTTTAATTTGATTTATTAATAATGTCATTTTATGTATCTGTTGAAATAAACTACTCAAAGACTTCATTTGTTGAATAATTCAATATTTGAATTTTTCTGAAAATTCAATCATTTCCACGATGTTGAAAAGTAAACAAACTAGCTCAGTTGACGCACTTGTTTACTAACATTACAACAGAAAAAGTGCAATAATTGAGTATTTTAAAATAATAGGTACCATTATTTTTATTCACTGTCGTAAAAAAACAGTAAGTAATCATATTACTGCAAAAATATGATATACACAATGATTCGTTCTTATTTACAAAATCAGACCGCGTTTTTATGTTTATTCAAGCCTTTGATCCTTCCCGATATTGTAATAAAATGCTCGCAAATCTATGCATTATGAAACATCATCTCATTTAAACCTTTTTTTATACGAAAAATAAAAACGGAACAAATCACGACTAAGCTCACAAATTGTAAATAAAAAGCACTATGTCGCGTTTTATCTTTTTTTTTTGCCAGCACAAAATATGTGTAAGCCCTTTATGTTTTATGTTCAGCACAAAACGTGTCAGGAAATACGGTGGGGCCAATGAGCTATGTAATGTCTCAGTACCGAAATCAGAAGTAGAGAGGACCCTGAAAGTATAAATAAATACATTAGGATGTATTTTTTTCTCTAGTCTAAATCTATCGACATTTAAGAAATGTCATAAACGTGTTTTAGGAATTTAAAAACTTCAGAATCTGGAGGATTCTGCTACAACCTCTACGAATTCTTTGTCAGTCACTGTTTGTCTTGTATTGTTCTGATGAAGTAAACGTTATCTATCTATCTAGTCCAAAATCATATTATGACTATATAGAAATCTTATAATTGCTAGCTCTCCATCAATCTTTCGATCATAGACACGTCTTGGTGAACTGAAAGGAAAGGAGAGTAGACCCACTTGGCTGGGATACTAGCTAGGAAGATGACTGTCAGAAATTCAGAAATTTATTAGCGCTAAAAACATAATTGTGTACTAAATTAATTAACCTATTTTCGGTTAAAACGTCTTTAGTAGCGCACTTCTATTACTTTCCCTTTGATCCAGCCCTTTGACCTTCATAGAGAAATCTGATATTCCAGCTCTTATTAAAATATTTCTAAAGAAATAAAATGAATAAATTGGTTAAGATTTACATCTTAAACAAAAAAGACACTAACAACGGCAAATTTTAGTACGTGTACACATTGTTACTGAACATTTATTTTTGAAACAAAACATTTCTCTATGCTCAGTACTACGGTGGGAGGCCTTTGTCCAACAATATGGTACAGCTACAGCTGATACAGGGTGTTTGGTGCATCGTTGGCCAAATTGAAATGGTGGATAGGAGGGGCCGTTGACAATCTTACCACGTCCCCAAAAAAAATTCTCGCATCATAGGTATTCGCCCTGTTTGTACTAAGCTGCAGTACCTACCGACTTGACCCTTGTTCAGTTTGATGCTCTAAAGCACCCCTTAAGTATTACTAGGGTGTTTTGTTACACCCTATATGAATGTTTCGTGTAAGCGATATGTTTATTTATCATTCCCGGAGTCCGATGTGAGCAGGAATATAATCTCGTTAACACGATGACACGACCATTTTAAGCCGCGCCGTATTTCACTCCGCTGTTTTAATTAATATTAAATGTCAAATAATTTTTATGAACAAAAACAAACGATAGCGTTTTATAATCCTTGATTATACATATTTGTTAAAATATGCTCAATTTATTTATATTTGTATGGTAAATACGAATGTTTGTACCCAAAGTCATGGATCATCATCATTTATACGTCCCACTGCAAGCACAGGCCTACCCTCAAAGAGGGTGTACGTGTATGGGTGCTAGTCCACAACGGGTGAACAATGCAGGTTGTTAGACTTCATATTATTATACGCATCAAAACCTTCTTTAGCGTATGCAGGATTCCTATCGATGTTTTCCTTCACCGTTTAAGTGGATATTACGTAAGTGATGGATGTTTGTATCTATTTATGTATTATCATATCTAGTCATCAGAATCCAAGTCTACACTAGATTTCGGTACTTTATTTGGACCTTTTTCCACTTTTATATCCGTGTAAGAATTTCCAAGATCTTATATGTTTACGCCATACACCAGCAAGCATAGACCGCAGTATAAGAAAGCTTAGATATAAAAATGTATGTAGATTGAGAATAACCTAATCTTCTAAAAGTAAAACTCATTAAAATTAATTATCATTAAAACCGCTTTGAACCTAAGACTTTTGAACAGAATTAAAATAAAACAAACACGGTAAAATTAAATGTGATTCAAAAAGTTAAGCCACTTGCCGGGAGGCGGGGGCTAAATATTCTTTATCTTACACTTTTGTTTGCCCATTTTTAATCTCATTATCAAAAGGGAATCCTACGGTTTTTGCGCTGCCCTATTTCCATAAATCGCTATATTAAAGGGGAATTTAAAATATTTTTTTATGGAATTACGAGAGAACAGCGTGGAATCGTCGCGTCGTAGACTTTGTGCTAAGGTTCCGTAATGATTCTGTAGTCAATAAATAACCTTTATTAAATTGAACACTGTTCGTTGTTTTATACAGGATCCTTCTTTATATATTTTGTTTATTTTATTTTATTTATTAAGGTACATCAACAGCAATAATACATTATCAAGATTATAATATTAGCATGCGGTATTTTATCTAATGTACATGCCTATAATAGAAGTACACAACATTCATCAGTTTAAATCACAACAATACATCAATCACACATAAAAATTATTATTATAATATACATTGTAATATTTAACTAGACTTAGACATTGGAATTTTACATTAACAATATTTAAATTTTTATCTAATTGTAATTTTATTGTTTTTTGCATTTTATAACTAAATATATAAATATAAATATATAAACTTAATTTGTAATATCATAAATTATTTATAACTATTTATAGTTTGCAATCAATTTATAATTAACAAAGGAATTAATGATATTAACAACTATGGGTCCTGATATATATATACTGACATTTGTAAAGGGATGCTCCGACCATCAAACTGAACAACTTTCTCTATGGGGACCAACATCAAAATCGCGAAAAAAATTATTTGTCCCATGTACATGTTGGTACCTGTTCCTTACTAAACTGCAAACCCGAGTATGTTTGCAGTGTGCTTTTTATTTCGTGATTTCGATGTAGGCCCCATAGAGAATGTTGTTCAGTCTGGTGGATTAATCATCCCCTTATAAAACCGTCAGCATATTAAGAAGGCCCTCATACCATTTTCTTTAGGTTTTTTGTTACATTGTTCTTCAGTTCAGTTATCAATTGAATAGATTTGTATGTTGCTGAAATGTTACGTATCCAATGCAACACAGCATCATAATCGTATCATAAACGGATATTATAACGTCTTATTTTCGTCGCGTGTAAAAATCAAGTGCCTTATAATAAGCGGTTCCGCGGAATCGAATTCCCAGCGAAATGTATTTGTATTCAAAAAAATCGCCGCGAAACCACGACAATTTCGCCGCTTTTTTCCTTACGGTGACTGGCTACGTCAGTCAGATTATCATCACCATAATCTAAGACTTGAACCTCATCTAGCAGCATAGCATCACCTTTTTCTGTCGCTCCATCCTTTTCTGTCACTCAGGAACGTCATTTACTAGAGCAAATAAGATAGACGGAACGCGATCGCGCGCGGCGGTGCTGCGGCGTTCCGTCTATCTTATTTGCTCTAGCAAATGACGTTCCTGAGTGACAGAAAAGGATGGAGCGACAGAAAAAGGCGATGCGGTGCTGTCAGATGAGGTTTAACCCTTATCATAATAATGTGATAGGGCCCCATAAATTGAAAAAATATTTCGATTGTTTCATAAAAATTGCTGCATGGTTTGGATTGGACAACCTCAAGTTTTCCCGTAGGTAAAGTATTACATTGGAGAAATCTAAACCCCTTGCGCTTATAAAGATCAAGATGTATGTATGGATGGTGACTTTACGACGCGGTTAAAAGAAAAAGGTATCTTTTTAGTTTTTTTTAGCGTAAGGCTAGCTAACTATTGAAACCATATTCCCTATTCAATTCTAAAACCTTAAACATTAAAGATGAGCCTTGTAACATCACGATAGTTGGTAGTATCCACTGTCTTACGACGAAACTGGAATACGACGAATCTGGAATACGACGAAACTGGAATACGACGAATCTGGAATACGACGAAACTGGAATACGACGAATCTGGAATACGACGAGTTCGGAACACGACGAATTCGAAACAAATCAATAGCGAAAAATACAAAACAAAATCGCTTATGTTTCGAGGGTCGAGGGTAGAACACGGCTACCCATAAGATGACTTTTGCCTTGAAGACAACGAGGATTATTTATTCTGTGGTATCTGGGAATATATTCGCATGGGCCCTCCCATGCGAATATATTCCACATGTTGGTTGTATATATCACAGTCGTAGGGAGGGCATTCCACTCCTTGCTGTGTGAACCAGAAAAGACGCGGCGTACCATACAAATAAGGCTGTCACATTTTGATTCTGATGTGGAAACCGCACCGCGCATTCAAATCTATTCTAAAATATGTTGTATACGTGGTCTAGTTGTGAACTGGAATTTTATAAAATTTTTATCCCAAAGGAAATATAATCTTGGCGTATTTTATTTTATTTATTTTATTTAATGAATTTATTTGTGAACTAATATAGTTATAAGACAATTGTTACTAACACAATATGGATGAGTAATCTGAAATAAATAATTTTTAATTTAATTTAATTTGTCAACATCGCGTCCTAAAAAGTAATATTTGGTAAAAATACGTTCAAAAACGTATAAAATTAAATTGAACTTTCATTTCACTTTTAAATAGTTATTTCTGCGCTGTTTAACATCGAAGTCTGTCATTTAGTTTTAAAAAAAAGTTTTATGATGAATAATAAAAGAATTGTGAATCGCTTCGTGGAAAGTGTAGATGTAATGAAATTCAATGTAATAGAAAAAGAAATCTAATTATTGTGTGCATAATGTCTAGAAGCTATTATACAAAATATTAAGCCACAACTGTATCAAATTTTAAGGTGACCAGAA
Source organism: Agonopterix subpropinquella (assembly GCA_922987775.1). NCBI lineage: Eukaryota > Metazoa > Arthropoda > Insecta > Lepidoptera > Depressariidae > Agonopterix > Agonopterix subpropinquella. The sequence continues at coordinate 7,857,786 of OV277708.1, read as the reverse complement.
CCTTTGCTTAGACGACCAAACATGTTTTTTTAGGATATTAGGTTTTAGGATGAAAATATGTATCATGTATCATACATGGTCATAAATGGTGAACATGGTTTTGCAAAAACGCAAAAAACGTAACAAATGAAACCTTTTTCCTTTATCCTTTTGATTATCAAGTGAAAAAAATAGGGTTATGTATTTAAAAGCCCATAACCATATCACAGATTATTCAATAGTTACTAGCGTAATACTACACTCTCTCAATTTTGTGCAGTTTTTCACAAACTCTGCGAAACGACAAACTAATATGCGCCTTATGTCAATGCCCGACGGCCTGTGTCTTCAAGACGCAGTGGTCAAACGCGAGTGACGGAGCAGTAACCAACTAACAACTGGTCTGTACGACCCAAAAAAAATCTTTGCATCTAACCATCTAGACTATTATAAAACTGTAACAGAAGTGTGTCTGTACATTGAAGATATTTACAAAAAAAAGATTACGATATGATTTTTAGATGTCCCTGATTCCAAATCACCAATTTTTGGATTTTTTGTTTGTTTGTTTGTTTGTTTGTTTGTTTGTTTGTTCGTTTGTTTGTTTGTTTGTTTGTTTGTTTGGGTGTTTGTTTGTTCGAGTATCATGCAAAAACTACTGAACCGATTTTGATGAAACTTTTTTTGTTTGATAGCTTATCATCTGACTTAAAATCTGGTATATAATTTATGCGGACGAAGTCGCGGGTAAAAGCTCGTACTTTATAAAATCTGTAAATTACGGAATATTGTTTACTTTTAAATAAAGAACGGCATCCCATACTCAGTGAGGTTTACCGGGTAATGATGATGATCTCACGATATTAAGTTTTAGTCAAGATTTAGGAATGAATAAACAAATTATTTTATCTACTCTTTTGTATGTATTCAGGAGACCTATCAAATACGTTTCAAAGAAAAACTAACGAAACCATCAAAGCAGTTTTAAATTAAAATTCAGTAAACGACACAGCATTCTATTAAATTTACTTTAGTTTAGAAACCAGCTGCTCAATATGCGTCATAAGTTCCACTTTTGTTGTACCAAGCAGATCGTGACCATGCTTTTGAAATTTTCTCAGTTTTATTCTGTAACAAAAGAAAAACTTCAATGGAAATTGTAAACTGAGAGACTCGTTTTTCCATTAGCTCAGGCGTTTAAGTTAAATGGCATCTTGTGATGATGAATATTAACCATTCGAGAGGATTCTTTGAAAACTTTTGTAGACATAACATTATTTTATGCTTAGCCTTTTTTAAATTATAAATTTCTGAAAATGGACTTTATAATGTGTGCTGGCAGCATTTTTTTGGCTTTTGTACTCAAAGGGTGCTAACGAGGCCTATATGCCATGTGTGAATTTATATCTCTTATGTATCCATCTAGATTTTGATCCTAAAATTTTTATATCCGTGGGCAATTTGAGTACAAATTAGTTGATGCACTTTTTCATTGCTACAAGTAAAACTAAATAGATCTGAAAAATTTGGTACCTGAAACAGTTTAAAAAGTGGTACAGTTAATTGGATAATATTCTAGTTTAGTCCACAATGGAGCTAAGTCCAATCCTACTACAAATAGGTCTGGAATAATTACTGAGGGCCTTGCAATGTGTCCCAAGAGGCGGTAGAAAGCGACAAAGCGGTGGGCAGAGATATTAGCCTCGTATTTGGTATTCTCTTTGCTGTTAGCTTAGTAGGCTTTGGTGTTATTTCAAATAATATTATACTTGCGGAAAGTGTTTTTTGAAAATGTTTAATATTTAAAACGCGCGTTTCAGTGCGGGTTGATGGAGACTAATTAGGCCTTAAATCTTCAATTCTTTTGTTGTTTGTGACGACGATAACATCAAAGTTGTGAAGAAAAAAGTTTTCCCATACATTTGAAGTCGAGCAGGTTTGCAGTTTCGTGCTGAAGAACTGTTTTCGTTCCCTGATTCCGATGTTATTCCCATAGAGAATGTTGTTCAGGTTTATGGTCCGATCATCCCCTCAAAGAACCGCCAGCTTATTAAGAAAGGCCTTGTAAATAATGATACAATACGTACAAGACGGGCGAATTAACTTGGCACCTGGCTCGCACGTGGCTCGGAATAAAAAACTCAGAAAACTCGGAAAGAATAACTCGAAAATGATAAAGCGCAGGGACACGTGCAACAGTAACTGAAATGCTATGCTACAGTCTCGCACAGCGACGGCGGGGTCCCGCGGGGGGGTAGCAGGAGGGGTGTCAAATTCCGCACGTCACGTGTCCGCCGCAAAAGCCACGTGCGAGCCAGGTGCCTAGTTAATTCACCCGGGATGTACACCTTTCTCCCGGAAAGGTACGAAATGGATTTCTACGTTAGGCGTTCCTAATTATAAGTCTTCATACTTATAGTTACCTCACTTTCTCTGGATTTATTTCTTTTCCTAATATTTTGAGCCAGATAGAATTAGATTTCCAGCAAAAACCAGTCGCTTCTAATTATTTATTGTATTTATATGTATTGTATTTCATCAAATATCAAACAATTCCCTTGTATCAGCTCCAAAGTCTATTTTAATTATGTCTAAGCCTAGTCTTCTGTTTAGAATGTTCGGGAATAATGCTTAAGGCTATTCCCACAGGACCTATATACGAGTTCCCAAGTTGAGGAATATTTATCAGAGAGGTTAATCGAGACATTGTAAATTAGGTCTTAGTATCTTCACTGAAGGAGAAAATTCGGGTAATTACAGAAATGATTACAATATTTAGGTAGTCTACAGTTTTAGACTAGTTCTTTACAATTCGACTTCAAGAGGTTCAAGATGGCGAAAATTGTATTAGCTTTAGACAAATACATGTACTGGCATGAGATAATTATCAATATAGACTCTAAGTAACACTTAATTAACTAAGTAAGAGGGTAAAAGAGGTAGTGAGACGTAGTTTCAATGTCAAAAAAATCGTCTGTGTACTTATTGTACGCACGTTAGAAGTTGTAGGTACTTGTTTGGCGTGAATTTACGTATTCAAACAAAGAAATAAATCAAATATAAACTATCTACAACCCGGGTGAATTAACTTGGCACCTGACTCGCACGTGGCTCGGAATTCGACACCCACACTACTCCTGCGACTTTACAAATTGTACCCTAAATCTCCTGCTACCCCCCGCGGGACCCCGCCGTCGCAGTGCGAGGCCAGTAGCATAGCATCTCAGTAACCGTTGCACGTGCCCCGCACTTTAGCATTTTCGAGTTATTCTTTCCGAGTTATCCGAGTTTTTTATTCCGAGCCACGTGCGAGCCAGGTGACAAGTTAATTCGTCCGGGTTGTATGATCATATTGTCTTTAGTACTCAAACAATCGAACATAATATTCCGAACCTGTGTTCATTATGCACTGAAAACTAATTTCGTGGTGTGTGACGCGGCGCGCGCAACGTTTGTCACATGCTGAAAATACACTTGATCTGTTTTTCCTTCAGAAGTTAAACTTTAGAACGTTATCCTCGGTTCGAAAGTCAATGCTTGAAGATTCAAAAGTGTCGTTTGAAATCAGGAATTCCAGTCACAAGTCAAAGAAACCATTGTTACTATCCTTGAGTCAGGAATAAGAAGTATTTTGTTTCAATAGTGCCACTTTTGGAATCGAATAATACTCTTTTCGAATAATACTGTTTTATTTTTATAGTCGTAAAACCTTACTACAGTATAACTTACTATAGTACTGTCAAATGTTTTTTTTGTGAGTTTGTTTGTTGTTGTACAAAACAACTATATTTATTGGTTTTTAAATATTTAACAATAATATGTGGCCGAGACGAGCCCCATCATGGTTTATATTTCTAGAATAGTTATTTGTTATGCAAGGATGCAAAGTTGCTTTTTGGCGCGAGTACTTGTATTGAAACCTGAGCAAGCGAAGGATTCTAGGATTGAACCACGAGCGAACCGAGTGGTTCAAATATAGAATCCTGAGCGTCGCGAAGGTTTCAAAAGTACGAGACGCAGAATAACTTTGCTGCCGAGCGAAACACACAACTTTTCACCTCACTACAGCGAGGAAAATTTCAATGCACCAATCTCATTTTTAGAATAATCGCACTGGCCAATACGAAAATGACATGAAAAAAAACTTGTTTAGGCTGTTTTTCTTTACTGAATAGAAAGAATCGAATTTTAAAAACTCTTTTCTCAAACATGCTTGGAAATGTGAGCATTATTTTGACAACCTTCTTCGAGATAAATCGAAATTGCTGTACCGGCCAAATTCATGCGCGCAGCGGCCGGCAATGTTTGTATGAAAATCAATTTCTGTCGTGTTTAGCGGCCAAATAAATTACATAGTAAACTCATATCTGTCGTGTAATTTAAAAAAATTAAAACCGCCTTCAAAAAAACTAAAAAGTTAAAAAATAATATTGCAGCCGATGACTTTTTCGTTCGCATCATAAGAACATTAATTTGTTTTATCGAAGTCGCTGTCAAGCCGATTCGCGACGGGGTTTGCATTAGTTTTTTGGCTTGGCTTGACACCGACTTCTATAAAACAAATTAATGTTCTTATGATGCGAACGAAAAAGTCATCGGCTGCAATATTATTTTTTAACTTTTTAGTTTTTTTGAAGGCGGTTTTAATTTTTTGTTAAAATTTTGTTTATTTCACAATTTTCAGTGGTGAATTCATTAGTTTGATTTAACAGTAGTGCTTCAAATTAACAAACGCACTAGTCGGCACTACGATTTTCGAAGGGTCCCCTCGATTTCTCTGGGATCCATCATCAGATCCTGGTTTCCTTATCATGGGACCACCCTTGGGATATCTCCTTTCCAACAAAAAAAGAATCATCAAAATCGGTTCATAAACGACGAAGTTATCCGCGAACACACATTAAAAAAAAAAAAAAAAAAATACGGTCGAACTGAGAACCTACTCCTTTTTTTGAAGTCGGTTAAAAATGGAACGATCTTTTTCTCCGAAACATGGCGACCAAGGAGGTAACTCATCAAAGGTTTTATTTAAATTTCGAACTGGGTTGCAAATAGAAAGCTGTTTATTGAAAAAAAAATAACAAATTGTTGTTCGTTGTACGTCATTGATTTTGAAAAGAGTTTTAATTTCTGCGAATTATTTGAGAAAATTTACTGTTTTAATTTCCGCGCATTATTTGAGAAAAGTACTATACAAGCCTTGGCCACAACTAGGCATTGATGGACTTACGTATGTGTGCCTCGGCTTCGCCTCGGCCCACATTTACACGTTCGTCCATCAATGCCTCTGTTGCTAGCCGCTGCAGTAATGTACTATTCCACGCTAGCGGATAAAATGCACTTTTGCACTCAGATTTTGAATGACAAACAGAATCTTTCCGAGCTTGTGAGGTGAAAAATAAATTGACATTCGCCCATTTTTAGGGTTCCGTACCCAAAGGGGGTAAATAACAAGAATTTGTGTTATTAATTTTGATTTACTAACAAATAATTTAAAAAATGAAATATGATATAATCACTGTCTGACGTTTTAATTTTAATGTATTGTCGGTTCGGTTACGAAAAATAAAAACAACAAATAAAACCAACATAAAAAGCACGTAAAATGTTTTTTTTTATTATTTGTTAGCATACTCTAAGCAGTGAATGTGTGATTGCCATACGATACAGCTATACGCTGACACGAAACAAGAAGAATATCTAAAGTAAAACAACAAATAATAAAATCCGCCCATTTCTGTGACGGGCTCGTGATAAGGCTCTAGGAGATATAAAAAAAAATTACGTAGGTACGAAATCCGCTGCCTCACCCGACTCGCACTTGGCAGGTTTTTTAATACAGCATAGATTGAAGTACCTTAAATTATAATGATAGTATAAAGCGATAAATTATGATAATTACCTACTAGTAACGTATAATTACTATGAAATCAATATTTCAAAGGTGTTTCGACAAATATTCGTTCGTTTATATTTTGACAGGGAAGTATGTAATTCTTATTTACATAATGTTTACATAGAACTAAAGTTCGAAAAACTCTATTTTTATTAGATGGTAATAAATCATTCAGATTCTGGCAAGTTAGATTGGAAACAAATAAAACTAGAACAACTTTGCTTGGTTTAACACAATATCTGCTTGTTAAAGTAAACAAAACAAAAATTTTAAACCGTACACCTTACTAAATGGTGATAAAGTCTACATTTAAATACACTTAGGAAAAGTAGAGCACTGAACTAAGATTATTCTTGGTTGACGACTGAAACTTATTCATTTATTCAAGCTTGACTTAACTACGATTTTGAAATAAAATAAACCTTATCACTACGAATCGTAGATACAATTTGGTGCACAGTCCATTTATAACAATACCCGGTGCATTTGCATGCTTACCACAGGGCGACCTTTCTCTAAAATTATGCTAATGCTCGTAATTTGTTGGATTATCACCAAACTAGATGTACTTTGATGAATGGTAGCGATAAATAATAGTGTTGCAGTGCGGAGCCGCAGCTTTGTCATTTAGTCGTGTTATACGTAAATTATTAATGCACCGCGTTGTTTGAGAGCTGTTTATTTTAAACACGTATTACATTTGTGTCAAAACCATGCACGCCATGAAATCTTTATGGCACACGTCCTCGTGAAAGGGTTATGTTTAGATTAGCTAAGGATACGTCCTTTATATGTCTCTTGGTTTGTACTGTATTTTCTTTGTAAGACGAGAATATTATATAACACTTTAATGAAACCAAGTTTGACGCTTGAACGTAACACAATTTTTACGATAGAAAAAAAGTTGAAAATAACTTTTTTGTTTTTACTCTATCTTAAAAACGGTAATACATACAAGCGTCAAACTTGGTGTTATTATAGAGCAAACTCTACAGTTTAACAACAAATAATAATAAAAGCGGTCAAGTGCGAGTCGGGCTACTCGCGCACCGAGGGTTCCGTACCACACCACCACAGAACACAACATTATTAACGTAGAAAAAAAACTTTTTTTGTCCAGGACCTTTAGCGCGAGACCGACTCACACTTGGCCGGTTTTTAGTATTTGTTGTTATTCTGTAGAGTTTGTTCTATAATCACACTGAGTTTGACGCTTGTATGTATTACCGTTTTTACTATAGAGCGTGAAGAAAAAACATTGATAAAAACTAGTTTCTTGTTGAAAACCCCCCTTAATTTTTAACTTTCTGCAATTTTTATTATTTGTTAACAAATCCGCCGCAATAACGCATAATCTGAGATTTCAACTATCTAGCTATTACGGTTCAAAAGTTACAGCCCTAAATAGGTAGGACAGACGGACGGACAACGTAGGCTTAGTAATAGGGTCCCGTTTTCACCCTTTGGGTACGGAACCCTAAAAACGGCCAAGTGTTAGTCGATCTCGCGCTAAAAGTCCCGGAGAAAACTAAACTTTTTCTTAAGGAATATTTTGATGAAAAATAAATGTAGTGTATGTATAAAGTTCTTTTTTTATTTATTGTGGTGGTGTCGTACGGAACCCTCGATGCGCGAGTAGCCCGACTTGCACTTGACCGGTTTTAATATACGAGTCAACAGCGTAATTTAGATTTAAGTAGCTTTTAATCGAGGCTTCGCTCTTCGCTTTCATTGAATTCGTTTAGTGACTTTAGTGTTAGGCATGCAAAGAATTCTAATACTATTCTCGCATTACTAGCACAGAGAAAGAGTCTGCTCGAAACTTAATTGAAATTGGTTCCGTAGAATAATCGTAAAGTCGTAACAAACAGACATAACTATTTCGTATTTTATTATTTTGCTGCAGATAATGATATCGACGTTTTGAGCTTTATGATTCAGCGTCAGTTTCAATTTATGTTATTGAGTTTTTATTCAGTTTTTAGGGTTCCGTACCAAAAGGGTGTCAACGGGACCCTGTTCATAATCCCATGCTGCGGTCCGTTCCAAGTCATATTCATACATTTATTGCTTTTCTATGTTTTTATTTACATGGTCTTAAGTTTTTGGTTAATAGGTACAAGACATAAAAACCCCTACAACACAGTAAGTCTAGAATCCATTATTATAGATTATGGCCCCATTTCAATTCGGTGAAGATCTGATGACGCACTTCGGAGCTACAAAATAGAACTCCTCAAAAGTTGACAGCAAATCATCGACGATTGAAACGTATGAAAGAAAAATTTTTAACAAAAAATTTAAACCGACTTCAAAACTCTAAAGTAAAAAATAATATTGCAGCCATTATTATCCTACCTATAAAGGACTTTATCCTTTGACAATATTAAATTAAATAATTCTTTATTTCGGACAGTTAGTCCATAAAAGTGTTAGTAGTCTATAAGAGCTAGAAGCTTAAAATTTTCACAAGATATTCGTTATTTTGGCGGACTATGGGGGATTTACTAACAAACAATAAACATTTTACGATCCTTAATTTTAAATTAATTATAAAAACCGGCTAAGTTCGTGTCGGGCTTGCGCTAACGATACCGGAGAAAAAAAAAATGTTTGGTAATATTTTATGGTGATACTGGCCCCTGCGTGCGTGAGCCCGACTCGCACTTGACCGGTTTTATTCAGTTTTTATTCTCCTTGCTGAAGGCAATATTCGTTAACCACGCTCCTTCGTTAAGGTTGTATTTCTCAACGTTTCTGTAAAGCTAGTAAATGCAGTTCCTTTTTTTCTTCTATTCTTGAAATAAGAGAGCTGAGTGGGTGGGTAATAACTGGAGCTGTTATTACGTATATGGTAGAGGTTAGAGAGAATGGAGGTAATTAACAGTAGAGTTATAAAATGCGCTTTAAAACTCATAAAGAGAAATTGTAATTATACATTATTGTGCTTTGGTCACAATATACCTGAGAAAGAGTATGCATATAAAAAAAAATAACGCTCACAGGGACATACATTGTAATGATCCCAAGTAAGCCTCTGGTTTTTTTTTTAGGGGAATCATACAACAACGGCACAAACATATAACATCCATGACCGAACCGGGATTCGAACCCAGGACCCTGGCCTTGCTGTCCGGCGTGGTAACCATTACACCAACCGGGTCGTCAGTAGTATAGTAGTACATACTTTGGTGCTAGGTAATTTTTAATTAAATTATCATTATCATCATCAGCTGATGCCGCTGCAGGGCACAAGCTACCCTTAGGGACGGTGTATGGGTTAGTCCTCTACTCCTCCAAATACAAATTTTGAATAATAAAAGTAATCAAAAGTTACATTACAAAAAGCTCCAAGTTTGGTGGCACTTCAATACTAACTAAAAAAAAATATACGGTCGAATTGAGAAACCTCTTCCTTTTTTGATGTCGGTTAAAAAATAAAAGTAAAGAGGTGCTGAGTGAGCCGCTAACTCTTTAACCTAGGTATTTTTTAGTAAGAACTCGCTTAACTGAGGTCGTGCTTGTGCAAAACAAATAAAAGTTAAGGTCAACCGAGGCACTATTAAAGCTATTAGCGCTGCGCAGTAAGAATGCATTTTGTCTATAGTTCATTTTTGCAAGGGGAACATGTAACGAGGGACATTTCCTAAGTTCTAACTGATTGGTACGAAGATTTATTTTAGAGACTAGATCGGGGCTGTCAATGGATCCATTAGCTATATTATTCAAGTAGGAAATTTCGCTAATATTATGTCGGTGTTCAAGAGGAAGAAAGTGGTAGCGCTTGCACCGGTGTTGATAGTCGACTGACCATTGTAGTGCTTTATAATCTAGAAAACGTAAGAATCTTTTCTGAACAATGTTTTCCTTCGCCGTTTGAGAGGCAGTCAGTATTAGTTAGCAGTAGTAGTTAGGAAAACTCATTGGTACATGGCATGTCCCCTCATGATTTTTAGTGTCCATCTCTCTGCAACGCGCCACCGATGTTCTCCGAATGAAATTATTCTAAAAGAAATTATGAAATTATAAGAGGGCTCCATTTCGTGGATGACTAATCACGAGATCTTCCTTTATTTAATTAAGATTACAAAGTGGCCAGAGAAAAATCTTTCTTGTATAAAATATCTTGGATGTTGTCACACAAATTATACACGAAGATATTATTGTTAGAAAATAGACTAAAGATGTATTATGATGGACTACGAGATTGAACACAAATAGCTTAAAATCTTGTGTAGGTACTAAAATTTATATTCATCACATAAATATCGCGAGAACATAGAGACCTTGCGGAAATTGAACCATCGAATCCGCTACTGCTTCATATGTATCTTTACTAACAACGATAGGGCCGACACAGTAATTTTTCTGGTTTGAGGGTTAAAAACTAGTGTCAATGTTTCTTTTTAACCGAAGCGAAGTGTATACATTATAATAAAACTGTGTGGCGTGGATGAACTAACTAATCTTTAGAATTTTTGTCTGTTTGTTTGTACTCGTATCACTTTAAAACTATTGAAGCAATTCGATTGGGATTTTAAAAAAACCATAGGTATTTGTTTAGATTAACATAATAATAGTCATTATTTCATCGTCATCGGTTCGTTCAATAAAAATTGATGAGTAGTTAAAGACTCTAGGCGTACGAAGTCGCGGGTGCCACTTGTCCAAAATAAATACCAAATTATTTACCAAACAGTTCTATAGCACTTTAAAGTAAATGAATTATCTCCTCAGCGACGCACATGGTGCACTACTGCAGTTGTGTAACAAATGATTAAGTTACAGAGTGCACTTGGCTGTTGCATTTAGCGCCTGCATGAAAGATAATCGCGTCTTGAACGAATTTGCTGAGTGAGGAATTACGTAACAAAGTTTTACTGTTATTTTAAGACTAAATTATTATTTTGTAGTATTTTAAGGCTGGTTTCAGCTTAACAACAAAATAAAACTGTAGGTATATTTATTATCTTTATAACGCAGCGTATCATATATATCGCATGCAGCTGAAGTTGTCGTACTTAGCAAGGTTTCAGACCACCCTAAAAGGAAATACGAACTTAAATGTATGAAAATCTAGACTTCATCTCAAACTAAGCTGTATTTGCACTACCTGCTCAGCGTGTGTATCAATTTTGTTATTAAAATTTAATTATATTTGCATACTTTGAGCTGAATAAAGGAGCCTAAGGTCTTTCTTCTATATAAGACCATGACTGTGCCCTATTCTCTGCAAATAAATAGCATCTTTTTATTTAACCACATCTTCTGTAATATTTTTAGTAAGTAAATCTATTGCGGCTTGTATCATTTTAATCGTTCCGTAAAATATAACAAAGCCTTACTACATTATCAAAAACGCCGGCCCAAGATAAGTCAAATCACCCGTTAAAACCCTCAGATCTTTCCCTGTAGATTTCTATCTAAGCACGCAGTTAAAAAATCGACGCAAAAGCAGTTTAAAAGCGTTCCAGTCGATCTCGCGTCCGATATCCCATTTAGTATCGTGTGACGTGAAACAGACGTCTATCGACCCGACCGTTTGTATAGGGAAATGTACCAATTTACATGGATACATGTATGGGCTTTTTTCTCATAGTAAAATATGTTCCGATATGGGGATTTGGGTGGTTTGCACGAGATTTGAGCGTTGTATAGAAAACGGGGAAAATGTTATTTGATTTAAATAAAATACATTTGAAATACGATGGAAAAAAAGATGTATATTTTTTCCCAAAACTGCACAATATAATAAAAAAGACAGGCAAAAAGAAATAAAATAAGAAAGAAAGAAAAATAGGAAGATACAGGATGTTAACATAAATGCATTAAATAATTAAGGGGGCGCTTCAGACAAACTGAACAAAATTTACTTTGGGATGAGACCAACAATAGCTAAAAATAAAAATAGCTGTTTCAAAGAAATCAATAGCTACTTAACCAAAATGTTTGAAACAGTTGATTTTTTTACCACAATTTCGATGTTGTTCAGGTTCATGGTTTGTATTATCACAACACGAAGCCCATGCAAACACTTCTTCACAAATGACTAAAGCGAATAATCCACCATTACCGTAAGCGGTCGTGCGCAATAATTAATTGCCTATGCGTACTGGATCAATGTTCGTTATTAAACATAAATATGTGTGACACCAGTGAAGGTACGAAATAACCATTGTGTCGGTTTACCTATCTAAATAACTCAGAATGTCTCAAAATCCTGTAGAAAATTTGATATTCACGATTTTTGTACAAAATGAAATGTATGAAATTAAATATTTTTTTGAAAAAAGGTTCACATTGTAGTTTATGGTTCCCAAACCTGAAGTAGTGGACAGGCATCGACAGTGTCAAAGAGCTCTATTTTTCGTTTGGCAAGAGATAGGCAGAGATATTCAGAGCTAACTGCCAACCTCCGGAAAGTACTCGTTAAATTATTAACTTTGTTATTGATGGTTTTTGGTATTATACATGGTATTCCTGCAGCAATAAAATTAGTTTTTTCTTACCAATAACCGAGAACGTAAAAATATAAAAAATCTTAAATGAATTCTGATGTCATGGTGTACCTAAATCGGTATCAAATCGGCTTGGTGTTTTTTGGCAGTTCTTGGAGATTCTGCTTTTTAATATTTAGTCGATGTACACACATTTAGGTAACATTATTAAGGTAAATAGATAATTCAAGGATAATTCTAATAAACTTAATCAAATATTTCAGACACTGTATATGATGTTCACAGAAACAAAATATTACCTAAAACCTAGTAATACAGTCCTTACGTTAACGATTTTCATAATGACAGCAAATATAATTTGAAATAGATTTAAAAAAAAAATACTTAAAGTTCCACGTCAAAAAAGTGTAGAAAATAATAATATTAAATCTAGTGGTTTTAAGAAAATGGCCATAAGCCCTTTCAACTTATCTTGTCACCAGATGCAGGCAAACCCGACAAACCCGTTAAAGCTGAATGCTTTTAATGTCACTTTATGCCATAAGCTCTTATATGTTTATGACTAACTATAACTTTTATCGGCTTTGCAACTGCTAGCGATGGAACGAATCAAAGTTTTACTTTCTACTTCAACCAGAACGGTGAAGGCGCATTTGGATCTCGGAATACGTTTTAAAAAAACAAAATTCATACAGCCGAACATCGAACTTTCTCCTTTTTTGAAGTCGGTTAAAAAACAGGATTTTTGCATAACATCGGAATATGGCGTAGAGACAGGCGCTTTACGCGATCTCTCTGAATAAAATATGCACAATATAAATATGCAGTGATTTTATTATACAACTGAGTGTCGTATTTCGAACAAACCCGGGCAAGTGTGAGTCGGACTCACGCATGGAGGGTTCCGTACCACCATACAATATCACAAAAAATTGGTTTTCTTTTTGGGATCCATAGCGTAACGCCGACACACACTTGTCCAGTGTTGTTATTTTGTAGATTAACCTTAGAGTAATCATTATAAACATGTCTCACTCGAACTAAGTATCAACACTTGCTTACATCTTCTTGTTAGTTTTTCCCATTTGAGTGATAAAGTGTCCAAGGTGTTGAAAACTATGAGATCATTATCGATTATTTTACAAATATGTCACTAAAGGAAAGAAATTCCCACTTTGTATGCAAATGGATTTGGCTAGTTTTCAAGATTGTGTTTTAAGATGCAAAAATAATCAAAAGTGATTAACAATAAGTTAAAAAAAATTATAATATTTATCATGTTCAGTTATCGATTCTGTACACTAACATAGTTTTTAAGTCCTTAATGTATCTAATAACAACACTATGGACCTTGTCTGAAATAAATTAATTTTGTCTTGTAAAAATAAATAATAAAAATAAATAAATAAATAACGCTCACAGGCACATACATTGTAATGATCCCAAGAAAGCACTATTTATAGGCTGTTTATTATAGAAACCATACAACAACGGCACAAACATATAAACATCCATGACCGAACCGGGATTCGAACCCAGGACCCTGATTTGGCAGTCCGGCGTGGTAACCATTACACCAACCGGGTCGTCAATGGTTCAGGTTCTGCGATAATTTAAATGCAAGTCCAAAATATTAACAAATCAAGGATTGTATTCAATACCGTGTTACAAAGATCTCTTCAAGATTAATAAAACAGTAGGGTAACTAACTTTTCTCAAAATGTTCGTCACTCTATTAGAAGTTTGTAACTAAGATGAAACATTTCCTTGAGCAAATCTTGAAGATGCCAAGTTCATTATTACATAGAGAATCTCACCCAATATCTACAAGCGTACGATTGTGCAAGTTTCTAGCACCCTCAGAGGATCGTTCAAGGACGCGTGCAACCCAATTTCGTTTGCCCTAGAAAACATGGGATAAAACACAATACTTCGTAAGATATAAGGTCGAAATCTAAACATCATGTTAATCAAAATACAATAGAAATTAGACTATTGTGTTCTGAAAAATGTTTTTTTTTAACCGAGTCTTTTTAGTATACAATACATTTTAATTGGTTCTGCAGAGATTCTAATTAAATAAAGTCAAACAAAATTAGCTTAAACTAAAGGAATGACCGGATCAGATCATCAAACTGCAAAACTTTATTTATGGGACCAACAACGAAATCACGAAAAAAACTAGCTGTCCCATACATTCGGGTCGGGTTGGTTTGCAATTTTGTATGGAACAGCTGTTTTTTTTTTTCACGATTTCGCCATTGATTCCATGTGGAATGTTTAAAATAGTTACAGCTAATTTAATTGGACGTTACATAATGAAAACCTCCAAAATAGCAGTCTAAAATTAACGATACCGTAATTATATTAATCAACAAAAGACTTTAGTTTGACTAATCTTATAGGGTCCTTCTTAATATGCTGAAAGTTTTTAAGGGGTTGACCAGACCATCAAACTGAACAACTATAACGAATACGCCACAAAATATATCAGCTGTCCCAAACATTTGGCTCGAGTAGGTTTGAAGTTTTTTATGGCACAGCAGATATTTTTTTGTTATTTTGATGTTGGTGCAATAGGGAAAGTTGTTCAGTTTGACGGTCTGATCATCCTCTTAAAAAGTGTCAGCATATTAAGAAGGACCCTATATTTACTATGTAGACGAGGAAATGCCCACAACATTTTTTTCATCTCTATCGTACTCTAGCAAAAACAGTCTAGTGTTAACGCTATTAAGGTACAATTACGTTTAAGAGTAAGTTAAAGGGAGAATCAGGATCTAGTTCAAGCAACAGTTGAGAGATGCGTGCGGGGGCTGCGCGGGGCGAGGGGCAAAATCAATAGACGTGCCAGGGCCAGCCCCGCCCCCCGCTCCCAAAACATCCGAGTTCCGACGGCCCGTTGATGTGTGGCTTTACATTTTTTATTACTGAACCCAAATCATAGTCATCAAAATCAAAAAGGATTTATAATTTTTTCTGAACATTTAATTAGAAATTCTAAGATTTTTGATTATACCTACATGTTTAATGGTTTTAAAACATGCTATGTACAACATATTATCAGATTATATCGTTTTTATTAGGGTTCCGTACGCTACGTAAGCCTACGTTGTCCATTCGTCCGTCCGTCCGTCCGTCCGTCCGTCTGTCCTACCTATTTAGGGCTGTAACTTTTGAACCGTAATAGCTACATAGTTGAAATTTTCTCAAATTATGCGTTATTACGGCGGATTTGTAAACAAATAATAAAAAAGTTACAAATAAAGGGGGGTTCTTAACAAGAAACTAATTTTTATCAACGTTTTTTCTTCACGCTCTATGTTAAAACGGTAATTAATACATACAAGCGTCAAACTTAGTGTGATTATAGAGCAAACTCTACAGAATAACAACAAATGCTGAAAACCGGCTAAGTGTGAGTCGGTCTCGCGCTAAAGGTCCCAGACAAAAAAAGTTTTTTTTCTAAGTTAATAATGTTGTGTTCTGTGGTGGTGTGGTACGGAACCCTCGGTGCGACAGTAGCCCGACTCGCACTTGACCGGTTTTATTGTTATCAGGGGTGCCTATGGCCAAGGGCACGGTGGGTCCATGCTTTGATTAAATTAAAATAGTTGAAGATAGGTGACACGCTGGGGTTAGTACTAGCTAGGGGCTCATCATTACATAGAGAATCCCGAAGTCCCGCCTCATCATGTCAAAGTAGACCTTTGCACTGCAGAGCAAACCCTTCAGTGAGATCATACAGGCTAATATATGCTAGTAGTAACTTTGCTTATGCAGAGATTTGCGGTTTATTCAAAGACATACCTAGTTAGTGTAAGAAACAAAGTAATCTAATGTTATTGTTCAATATTTAAAGCTTTTAACTTGAGGTTAATACCCTTAAAGGTCACAAATATTATACTTTGATACGGGTGAATGCCATTATAAATTTTAGAGCGTGTTTAAACATGACATTTTTACTTTATCAGTAACCTTTCTGATAATTTATACAAAATCATAAACAAGATTAATAAAAACGTTTGTTTTCTTTTTTAAGACTCCACCACTTTTTTAAATCTTGATGCTATACAAGACGTGAGGATTAAATGATAAGGTTTTTTATACAGAACCCAATTATTTAGGTAAAAATAACGATCACAACAATCCTAAATACACCAGGTATTTAAATATATAAGCATAAGAATATGCTCACGACAATATTCCCCGAGGGGACAAAACACATGTGCTATTCTGGCCTTTTGTTATGTTAATCTAATTTTGCGAATCTAGTATTTTGTGAATGTTATTTCGAAAATCTTTGATAAAAACCTAGGCTCAATAATTACATTATCTATGATTAAACAATTTTACTAAGTATTTTATTTAGTAAACAAATACCCGGTCGCAGTAATTTTATTTTATTACAGTTACTTGTCGATTTGTTGATTGTTATAATAAAATTTAAAATTTGTTTCACAATCACGTTCAATCCAATGGAAACTTGAAACATGTTTTAAATGACAAAATTAAATTCCTTTAAATAATTTATTGGAAGCATACGCAACTTTTATTATAATTTGGTATTGTCTTCAGTAATAATAATTACTAGGTTTTGCCCGCTACTTCGTCTACACCGTCTTCTGTCTCATCAAGCTTTTCGTCCGTCCGTCCGTCCGTCCGTCTGTCCTACATATATAGGGCTGTAAATTTTGAACCGTAATAGCTAGATAGTTGAAATTTTTACAGATTATGCGTTATTACGGCGGATTCGTTAACAAATAATAAAAAAGTTAAAAATTAAGGGGGGTTTTCAACAAGAAACTAGTTTTTATCAACGTTTTTTCTTAACGCTCTATCGTAAAAACGGTAATACATACAAGCATCAAACTTAGTGTGATTATAGAGCAAACTCTACAAAATAACAACAAATACTAAAAACCGGCCAAGTGTGAGTCGGTCTTGCGCTAAAGGTCCAGGACAAAAACAGTGTTTTTTCTAAGTAAATATGTTGTGTTCTGTGGTGGTGTTGTATGGATCGTCGGGGCGCGAGTAGCCCGACTCGAACTTGACCGGTTTTTATTTTGTAAATATCTTCTATTAATACACTTCTGCTAAAGTTTTATAATAGTGTAAGAATAATAATATAAATAAGAAAAAAATTATTGTTAGAACTGATACACACAAAGGTCTTACAATGGTAGTTACATGAATAAGCAGCTCTAACCCATTTCAGGCATACAAATGATTAAAACATATTTTACGTGCAAATATCAAAATTTAAACGCAAAATTAAAACTTGAATAACTTTGAAGTCATCTTTAGATACATTACCATAAAAAAACAAAATGAAAATAGATGTTTATGATGATAATAAATAATGTATATTTAATTCTTCTTCTTCTTCTTATCGTGTTTTCAGAGCCCTGGTGTCAGAGTTTTTTCAGACCGCCTTACGGCCTCTGACGTGGTTTTTATGTAACGACTACTACCACCAGAGATAATAGTAGCCGGGACCAACGGCTTATCGTATATTTAATTGTAATGTCATAAATACGTCAGAAAATTACCAATAAACACAATACTCAATTTCAATTACAATTATTTATAATGTTCAAAAATGTTTCAAAAGTCAGATAACAAAATTAACAATCAAATATTATAATTTAACAGCATTGTGGTCGTTTTAGCATAAAATTCATCTTAGCTATAAAATATATTTTCAATTAGCCTAATTTTCAGTATTTTTTTAAAACTAATATTTAAACATTAATTATTTTTTATGCTATGCTATATTTTTGTATGTTCAGGTGTAATCTGTTCACATAAATATAGCTATAATCATCCTGCATATTAATTTAATACAATGCAAATAATTCATTCAACAACAGCAACAGATTATAACTACTACGTTGCATCTTGCTACGCCGTAGCATTCTACGACGTAGCGCTCTCGGTACTATAGATTTGGACGTATTCTTACGGCCTATTGTGCTGCCCCAATCGTATTTTTTTATTTCTTAACAATTAAAAAATATTTCAAAAAAAAAAAATGTATATAAAAATTCGTTGGTACATTTTACACCCTGTATATTAAAAATTTTAATTACAAAAACGATTTCATCATACAGCTTGTTAGAATTAAAACCATAAAATTAATTAATCACAGAGAACGTAAAGATCAAAATGTGAGCTATAATTTTAAATTAAAAACGACCTTCTCAGCCTTGTTATTAGGTTGTAACTGTATGTAGCAATTAAGTTTGCCTCTATTTGTCTCAATGATTCCCTCCTCAGGAGCCCTAATGTTGCGAGAGTAACCACAATAATTTAACTTGCTCGAGATGTGCGGGATGTATAAAATAAAAGGCGTTTTTTTAAAGAATTGTGTTAAATTGGAGTCAAACAAAAATCGTGAGAGAAATTTTCTTGAATTCAGCAAATGGGTCCGTGGTACACTATCCATACAATTTTTTTAAAATGCCTGCCCTAGCAACAAAAAGTTGAAGTCAAACTCAAACCTCAAAATAATTTATTCATTATAGGCACTTGAAGTCCACTTATTAAACGTCACGGGCAAAAACTAGTACTTACATTATGTAAGTAAGTACCTACTAGCTGGTTTTAAAACAAGTAGTTTAGTTAACACCCTGTATCTGTAAAACTGGTTAAATTATTACGCTTGTTGTAAACGTTTATCAAAAATAAACGGAACACGACTGTAGCAGAAATTTAGCATCTCGTAAACGTCCAGTTGTTTCTAACTTTATGTCACAAACAACTAACTTTTGTATGGAAAGTCTAAACTTTCTGGAATACAATCTGACTAAAACTAGATATTCTCTCTTCTTCTCTATTCTAGATTGTTTATTAATCAAAATGGTTGTCCGTGGTTTGTCAGTCTACGCAATTTTACTATTATTAGTAACGCCAACAACGAACATGAAGCAGTCGCTGTGGCCGAAAACAGTCAGGAGCAACACATTATTAGTATACAAAATACAATCAAAATTGTAAATACAGCTGTAATAATATGATCGTGGCTGATTCTCCTTCTTTGTTTCACTTCAGAACATAGGCTTTCCCTCACTAATAACTGAAAGAGTAGGCCATACTTCACCACAAGGGCCTTGTGAAGATCCTGGTGCTTTTCGTAGAATAGCTTAGGTGCTCAAATTGAGGTGCTATTCAAAGTTGGTGTTCAAGAGCATAGATCACATAATCACCATTATTTTGGTAGGATTTGTACAAAGCAAATTTCTAACTGTTAGAATCAAGAACTACTTTAGAGTCGAGTTATTGAAATAATTGCCGATACTTTATAAAGAATGCCACCCTCATTGTGCGCTGAAGAAAGTAAACGAAAATTTGATACATTCTATAAAATTCTTCTCTTCAACTCTATTCAATAAATAGGTACCTTGGACATACGTGCCTATTAAATATTGTTTTGTGTTATAAAATATTATTGAGACTCTTGATCCTACAGACAAACCGTGGAAACGCTGTATGCAAACTTCATAAATAAATTATTGAGGTTTTTTTTTTCCAAGTTGGCATATAAAAATTCAAGATATTAAATTCAATTAGGAGTACCATTTCAGGTGCTCTTAGTAGAATAGCTTAGTTGCTTAAACTCAGGTGCTATTCAAAACTGTGCTCTTCATGAAATAGCTTAGAGGCACTCAAACTTAGATGCTATTCAAAATATATGCTCTTCGTGGAGTAATTCGCAGGTGAAGGCAATCAGCTTGCTGTCTGAGTATTTTCAAGCTGCCTCAATAGTCATTGACCTGATATACCGTCACTCTTAATAAGACTAATAATCAGTTGCAGAAACGCTCATTAGAGTTATTCCTCTATTAAATCTCTTGCTAGCTTTTACTACGTCAACAAGAAAAAAAATGACAGCAAGAGATTTAATGGGGGATTAACTTTAATCAGCGTTTCAGCAACTGAGTGTTTGAGGCTACAATTTTTATTCTAAAATCATATCAGCCGTAAGACTATTGAAAATAAAATAAAATTGACTGAAAATTCAAGCCTTTAAAATGTTTCATCGAGATCCCTTCCATGTCATTGACCCAAAGGTTATATGGTGCCGTTCATTATTTGAGTAGGTACAGTCAAAGAAAAAATGATTTTCTATAGCTAGAATACGAGGAAAGGAAATAGAGTTGGGATGAAATGGTATGAAATTACTACTATCTTTGCCGCGGTTTATACAAAAGTGATGTGGCGAGGGCATGTGGCGGGTGACGTGGCGCGGACATTTGTCACGTCGCTTCATAAATTACACTGTAGTGGCGGAGACGCGTGGCGCGGACTTCTTTTAGTATGAAAGAATATCTATTACTACATACAGTATGGACACTCCCTGCCTCCCACCAACCTTTTACCTCACCCCAATAATACTTAAATAAAAAAAATATTTGCTTATTCTATGGCGTCGATTTGAATTTTATAACTAACATATTTTATAGATAACCCTTTTTCAGAGCTTTTTTCATAAATAAATGTTCGAACATACACAACAGTTCAAAATAAATCAATAACAATGACAGTCTATTTTTGAATCCATATTTCGGAAACTAATTGACGTAGGTATCTAAATAATTTTTCAACACATATTTTTTATTATTAGTAGATAATACGATAAGCTAAAAATCGAAATCTATTAACATTGTCCATTCTAGCGTGTCAATTGTGATAGGGCAATAGAGGGTTGAGGTAAAAAGTTGGTGAGTGTCCATACTGTATGTAGTAGATATTTATGACTGACGTGACGCTCGCCACGTCGCCATCTCTCGGGGGCTATGGCGCGTCACCTAGTGGCGGATGTCCTCTGGAGGCGCGGGCGCGATTCTCCTTTACGACAAAATTGACGCTATGCTACGTACTATAAGGTTTATATTGCCGCATCCCGCCCGCGATACGTCCGCGCCACGTTCATTCTAAATCAAACTAAAGCTCGGAATGCTCAGGTGAGAATAACTTTGATAATAATACCCTAAATTGTGTTGGTTATTTTCATAGTATGCAGTGAGGAGGCCAAGATGATGTGTAATATTTTGTATAAATAGTAATGTGCATAGATAAGGATACATAACGTATATAAGGCGATAGGGCTTGCATATTATGAAAATAAAAAGCCCTGTAATAAATCCCGAATAAAAACAAAATATATTTCCTAGCTCACAACATTTAAATCCGTTTTATATAAAAGACGATTCTCGTTAAAACTCTAATTAATCCAACTGTTCGAGTTAACAAAAAAAAGGTAAAAGCTTACCTCGTGAACTGTACGATCGATCCAGGTTTAAAGTTAGTAGGCGCTTGGAAGGCAACGGGTTGAATAATATATGGCTATCCCGAGCATGACCGGAAGATACCGTACGTATAATCCTATTTCGGGGTGTTTCTTCGCATACAACACTACTGAATTAATAAAGTGTTCTATTAATATTTTATTAAGTAATTCTATGGCAGCTGCTTAAAGGTCATAGTTGGTAAAAGTTCGGCTTCGTTAAAAATACGGTGGTTTTTGTAATAGTTCGTATTAGTTTGGGTAAACAGCAGTTTTCTTAGTTAGTGGTTTTCGTCGTTTAGGTTTAATAATGTTTATAATGTCTTGTCTATACAAAGGAACATACTGACAAATTGAGAACCTCCTCCTTTTTTTAAGTCGGTTAAAAAATTATTTCCATTCACAAGACCATACTATAAAATGGCGTTTATAGTTAAACATAATGTCTTGTCTATAAAAGAGAAACATACTTACGAATTGAGAACCTAACTCCTTTTTTTAAGTCGGTTATAATTTATTTTCATTCACAAGACCAGACTAGAACATATAGGTACAGAACATTTTGTTTCTTTATGAAATATGATAAATTCATATTGTACGAAAAGAAAATAATCTTTTGCATCAAAAACCTTCATCTAAGTCTATAATGATTACATTTTTCAGAAATATTTAAAAAATTTTCATTCACTTTTTGTAACGGTGAATGAATACAGTGATTGCATAATTCTTGACAAAGATAATAAAATTATATTGTTTCTGAACACCGATTTTGGTAGTGAATTTATGTACCCATATGTCTGAAACAAGAGCGTTTGAGACCACAGACCGCTCACTTAACTATAACTTTGTTACGTTCAAAAACTTCTTATAAAATACAATTAATTTCGTAAAATATTCAATATACACAAGAAAAATCCTATCGAACTGGCCTAAAAGCATATCAAAGGACAAATTGTACTCTGCGTAGTTTGGATATTCAATTCCTCCACAAAAAAGGCTACCTTTGGGAGGAGCAAATAAAATCACCAAGTTACAATAGAATATTGGAATTTTATCTTTGAAGTGCGAATTGTTTAGTCGTTTACGCTTCAAGTGTTTACAAGTATGCCTGAGATTGGGATTTTGTTTTATTCGATGGAATTGGAAAAGTGTGGTTAGTTCGAGAGTTACCCACTGATGTGTTTAGTTATACAGGGTGTAACAAAACACCCTAGTAATAATTAAGGGGGTGCTTCAGAACATCGAACTGAACATGAGCCAACCTCGAGAAAAAATAAAAAAAATCAGCTGTCACATACATTTTAGTCGAGTCGGAACTGCAGTTTTGTATGGGAAAGCAGATTTTTTTTTCTCGAATTTGGCCCCGTAGTGAATGTTGTTCAGTTTGATGGTCTGAACCAAACCCTTAAGTATTACTAGGGTGTTTTGTTACACCCTGTATTGATAAATTATAGACCGTTGTATTCTTTGAAATGTTTCAAAAATATATATCGCTTTTGTATTTTACAAAAAACCATAAAAAAGTAAAGAGCGTAATACCAATTTAACAATATTGAATATTATTAAGTACATTTTATATTAGACATTAAAAGGCTGTCCAATATCGACTTCGATCCCAAAACGAATTTAATTTATCAAAAACCCCTTTTCTGAGAGCACCGCACCGGTGTCCAATAAAAGCTTATCGTAAACACATATCGGGGTACATAGAATGTATCCTTTCAGTTCTTTTTTAAATCTAAATAAGTATTGGACTTAAAAGAAAATCGTTAAAGTTAAGGTGAAAAGGTTTATAATGTTATTCAAACACGATGGTCACAGTGTAGGAAAATAAATGGTACTTACCTACTACATAATTATGTCTTCTATTTAACTGTTTTAACGTATAACCATACAGGGTGTAACAAAACACCCTAGTAATACTCAAGGGGGTGCTTCAGACCATCAAACTGAACAACTTTCACTATGGGGCCAAAATGGAGAAAAAATAAAAAAAATCTGCTGTACCATATAAAACTGCAGTACCGACTCGACTAAAATGTATGGGATAGCAGATTTTTTTTTTTTCTCGATTTTGGCCCCATAGTGAAAGTTGTTCAGTTTGATGGTCTGAAGCACCCCCTTAAGTATTACTAGGGTGTTTTGTTACACCCTGTCTATATACTATTACCTATTCTGTGACCCTGTATACATACTACATATAGATAATTTTTAATTTTTTGTTTATTATTTATTAACATTTCAGTGTACATTATCTTAAATTAACTTGACATACATAAACAAACATACCTAATCTCCCGACTATAATCGCTTTCGGGACTTATCAGAAACATTACTACAACTGCAAACTGTATAGACTGTTGTAGCAAACATAGTCTTCCGTAAACAAGGTGTTGGGGTAAACAGTTGAATTACTTTAAGGGTTGATTGTACCCATGATACTGAACAACTTTCCCTAAGAAACCTATAGGAAATTCGCAAAAAAAAAATCTACTTTTCATACAAACGTTTTTGACGTTTGTAGTGGGTGTAGTGGGGCGTCTAGTGGTAGTACCTTTCAGGTTTCGCCAGCCGGTCCGTCATGGACGGCAAGCCACACTGGTCCACAGGCGTCCTGCAAACTCTCACCAGTGGCTCCAAGTAGCTGTAATGCACGCAGCGGCCACACCCCGGTAAACCACGTCGGCTTGTGGGCTAAACCTGGTCGGGGGGAGTCTGCACGCTTTGGCGGACAGACTACACGCGGACATCTCCCGCGAAGTGCATGAAGACTGGCTCGGCGACAAAGGCAAACCACGGCTGATAAGCAACGGATTTTGGCGGAATCGGCGAGACAGCAAGGCATTGTGGAAGGCCTAGGGCGTCAATAGAGATCAGAAGCTATTGACGGCCAGACACTGCATCTGAGCTCTTCTCCGATCGTAGCGGTTCTCCGTTCCATTGGGCACAGGGGAGTAAGGACGAGAGGGTGCATCTGCATTAGCGCGTATGCTTGTGCACCGAAATATTTCCTGCGTACTTGACCGATTGGCTTTTCACTGGACCATGAAAATGTTAAAGTCCTATGGCGATGAATAGAGGTAGAGAGGTTCAGCTGTGATGCATGTTGGGCTTTGGCTGATATTTGCACATAGGCGACTTAGAGAGAGTGGTCGCTTCTGTGTTGACCCAGGGATGACAGCATAGACTCGGCAGCACTCTAAGTGACGAAGCAGCTCTTTTTAGGGATGAACTGCTTCCCCCGCCCAGCCGGGGAGGGGGCTAGAAAAGGTGCCCTAAACAAGTTCTCATCCCTACATTTGGGGAGGTAGCAACCGCGGCTGCCTAGGCATCCCAAACTCGCGGTCGAAAGAACAAGAAAATTATATACAAACGACCATCTATGACGTTCGGCGCATGGAATGTTCGCACATTGCTGGATCGTGAAGTAAACCAATGCCCTGAGCGGAAGACAGCTATCGTTGCCCGGGAACTTCGAAGATACGACGTGGCTATTGCTGCTCTCAGCGAGACGCACCTTGCTGAAGAAGGCCAGATAATGGAAGATGGAGGTGGTTACACTTTCTATTGGAAAGGAACTGCGGCCTCGGAGCCCCGGCGATCAGGTGTTGGTTTTGCGATCAAAAACGAAATAGCAAGAAAACTTGAGGAGCTCCCAGTCTATATCTCCGATCGCGTTATTTCATTGCGTCTAAAACTGAAAAATGACAACCACCTTAACATCCTTAGCGTCTACGCTCCTACTCTGGATAAAGATGACGAAGTTAAAGATAGGTTTTACGAGGAACTTTCGGATGCGTTTACTCGAGTTCGCCCGAGAGAGCAGTTGCTGCTTTTGGGGGACTTTAATGCTCGCGTCGGTCGTGATCATGAAGCATGGCCAAAAGTCTTGAGTGGACATGGCATTGGAAACATGAATGGCAACGGTCAACTCCTGCTTAGTCTGTGCGCGCAATTCGAACTGGCTATAACCAACACCTATTTTAGACTGCCTGCGAAATACAAGACAACGTGGATGCATCCGAGATCCAGGCATTGGCATCTTATTGATTATGCCATTGTACGTCAAAGGGATATATCTCAAGTTCACATCACACGTGTTATGCGAGGGGCTGAGTGCTGGACAGACCACAGACTGGTAATTACGAAGCTGGAACTTCGACTTCACCCACCTAAACGTTCGAACAAAGCGACGTGCCCTCGTTTGAACGTGGAAAAGCTCCAGAACTCTCAAACCAGGAAAGACTTCGGTCAAGCTCTGAACAGTAGACTCCTGCTTATTAATTCACATGATGTGCAAGAGACAG
Source organism: Agonopterix subpropinquella (assembly GCA_922987775.1). Classification (NCBI taxonomy): domain Eukaryota; kingdom Metazoa; phylum Arthropoda; class Insecta; order Lepidoptera; family Depressariidae; genus Agonopterix; species Agonopterix subpropinquella. Next base: position 7,831,857 of record OV277708.1, on the reverse strand, counting down.
ACCTACACAGTAAATGGAGATCGCTGTGCACTGGTCTTGTTGACACTGCCTCTGAGACTCTTGGGCATAGGAAGCGCGTTAATGAAGACTGGTTCGATGACAACGACAGGATATTGGTAGAGGCCATAGAGAATCACCGTAAACTGCTGCGAAGCCAGGATCACAGTCAAAGACCCCACGACCTCCCTGAACGAATTAAGGTCAGCACTCGGGAGTTAAGGAAGCTAACTAGAGCTACTAAAGACAAATGGTGGCAGGACAAGGCTCGACATTTGCAGTGGCTCTCAGATACAAAACAACTAGGCACTTTCTACAGTGAGGTGAGGAATCTGATTGGCAGCAAGTATCACGCAAATGTGCCTCTTAAATCGTCCGATGGTACAGAAAGGCTTACATCTAAGGAAGATGTTCTTGGGCGTTGGGCCCAACATTTTAATCAGCTGCTAAATGTAGATCGATCAGCAGATCTGCATCACATCGGTCTAATTCAGGAGTCCGAGAAAGTGGCTGAGCTGGATGACCCGCCAACACTTGTCGAAGTTACCGAAGCCATTAACGAGCAAAAGAACAAAAAGGCGGTTGGCGTAGATGGTATACCGGGGGAGTTGTTGAAGTACGGAACTGACGAACTCCACAATACTCTTTGGAGGCTGTTTGTACAAATATGGAACGAAGAACAAGTACCAGAGGAGTTTACAATATCTCGCATATGCTCACTTTATAAGAACAAAGGTGACCGTTCTGACTGCAACTCATACCGAGGGATCTCCTTGTTGTCCACACCTGGAAAAATATTTGCACGTGTCATACTCAATCGCCTAAAGCCAGTTTCTGAAGCGATTTTACCCGAGTCCCAGTTTGGCTTTCGCCCAGAGAGAGGAACTTGCGAGGCTATCTTTTCTGTTCGCCAACTTCAAGAGAAGAGTAGGGAACGGGATCAACCACTGTATCTTTGTTTTGTTGATCTTGAAAAAGCCTTCGACTGTATTCCACGCGAAACCCTGTGGATGATTCTGGGGAAAGTAGGATGCCCTGAAAAATTTGTAAGAATCCTGCGACTGCTGCATGACAACATGAAGTGTTGTGTAACCGCAAACGGCGAGCAATCTGACTTCTTCTCCGTCACGTGTGGAGTGAAGCAGGGTTGTGTGCTCGCGCCTACACTCTTTGCAATATACTTCGCTGCAGTAGTACGCGAAACCCTACAGTATTCGGCAGAGGGTATCTGCATCCGCTTTAGAACCGATGGGAAGCTCTTTAATTTGGCCAGACTAAGAGCGAATACCAGGGTTTCACATGACGTCATCAGGGAGATTTTGTACGCAGATGACCTATGTTTTGTTTCGGATTCTTCTGAGGGCCTCCAGAGTTTGGTCACCGGACTTGATGAGGCCTGTTGCAGGTATGGCCTGAAGATTAGTGTAAGTAAAACTGAAGTCATGTCAAGTAACACTCAGGATGCCAACAGCTCGACGTTAAATGTAAAGCTTGGTGATGGGATGTTGAAACAGGTCAGCAAGTTCCGCTATCTTGGCAGCACGATAACGTCTTTGTGTGATCTGGAACCAGAAATGAACAGCAGAATAGCGGCTGCATCGGCTGCATTCGGTAAACTGCGACCCAAAGTGTTCCGGTCGCATGACATCAAGCTGTCAACTAAGGTGGCTGTGTATATGACAATTGTTCTCCCAAACCTCCTGTATTCTTCTGAAACATGGTGTTTGTATCGTAAACACATACGCAATCTTGACAGATTTCATCTAAAATGCCTGCGCGACATTCTGAACGTGAAATGGTCAGACCGTGTCAGGAACACGGAGATACTACGACGCTGCAATGTTGGTGGTACAGAGGCGTATCTGATGAGGCGTCAGTTGAGATGGTGTGGTCATATTCGTCGGATGCCGGAGGAAAGAATTGCCAAACGCATCTTCTACTCTGAACTGCAAAGCGGCAAGCGGAAACAAGGCGGGCAGCTTTTGCGGTACAAAGATGTGCAAAAACGCCACATGAAGCTTTGCGATATTGATCCGAGTTGTTGGGAAGACCTTGCTAAAGATCGACCGGGATGGAGGCACACTGTCCAGAATAAAGTGTTTGACTTTGAGGCTAAGCGCAGGGCTGATCTCGATGCCAAACGCGATGAACTTAAAGCAAGACCACCCGCGGCCATCCAGTACAACTATCTTAATGGAAAATTGACCTGTAGCCTGTGCGGACGCACTTTTAAAGCCAAGATAGGCTACATCAGCCACCTAAGAGCACATCAACGAAGCTCACAAAGTCAACAGCCATAATCAGTCGCTGTGGTCGAACACGGCCATGAAGCATCATCATCATCATTTTGACGTTTGTATGATAAGTAGATTTTTTTTACGAAATAGTTTTTTAGAAATTATTAGGATTTTTTTCAATTTTATTTAGGAAATCTAAAAAAAAATAGACTTTTCATACAAACGTCAAATAATTCGTTTGTATGAAAAGTTGTTTTATTTGCGAATTTCCTTTAGGTTTCTTAGGGAAAGTCGTTCAGTATCATGGGTACAATCGCCCCTTAAAGTAATGCAACTGTTTACCCTAACACCCTGTATAAGCTCGTAATTTATATCTTTATTCCACATATCCGTTGGCCTACTAAAAAAGATCTGTTTATTCCTAAGAAATCCGATACAAAGGGTGCTTGCGGTTGGCAGGCAGAAGTGCTCCTCGCACTAAATCCACTTACACTATACTTGTGTAGTTGAGAAAAGATCGAATTACATTCTTTAGTTACATTCGTCTTTTGTTTGATTTTTTTGTACGAAGAGATGACAAATGGACAGTTGTGAATCCGTGAGTTTCCCACTGGTCAAATCAGCAACTCTTTATCAAACGTCAAAACACGAGCTTTTTTATTAAAAATTTATACTAAATCATGCATAGTGACGTCATTGTTTTTCGTCGGCGTTTCGATACTTTTTATTATTTATCATTTTATTAAAAACATTATTCAAGCTGCAGAATTACTGAAAATGTAAGTTTAGCATTATACAGGGTGTAACAAAACACCCTAGTAATACTTAAGGGGGTGCTTCAGACCGCCAATCTGAACAACTTTCACTATGGAGCCAACATCGAAATCCCAAAAAAAAACCGCTCTTTCATACAAAACTGCAGTATCGTCACTCAAATGTATGGGACGGCAATTTTTTTTTATTTTTTCTCGACGTTGGCTCCGTAGTGAAAGTTGTTCAGATTGATGGTCTGAAGCACTCCCTTAAGTATTACTAGGGTGTTTTGTTACACCCTGTATTAAAATGTATTTTTTATTGAGAAGATAAAACTAAAATAGGTATATTTGATGCAGTCAACTCCCCAATTGGGAATTGCAAAACTTCAAAGGTGAAAGTAACAAAGTTTCCGGTCATTCCAGAAGACCGGTGGTGAGATTTTGTATGTGTGTCTGTCAATTGGAAAGTTAATAAATAAATATCTTGGACATTGTCACACAAATTATCTAGTCACATTTAAAGTACGAGAATTGGCCTGGACTTGTATTATGATGACTAGACAACGATATACAATACATTTATACAGGGTGTTAGGGTAAACAGTTGCATTACTTTAATGATTATGATACTGGGAGATTTTACCCATGATACTGAACAACTTTCCTGTAGGAAATTCGTAGCATTCTAATGGTGAAAGAATTATTCAGATCGATCCAAAAGTTTTGGAGCCTATACCTTTCCTCTTCATAATATTAAATAATAAAATAATTTATAATAAATAACGCTCACAGGCACATACATTTGTAATGACCCCAGTACTTAAGCACTAGGCTTTTTGTTATTGGAACCATACAACAACGGCACAAACATATATAACATCCATGACCGAACCGGGATTCGAACCCAGGACCCTGGTTTGGCATATTAATTAAGAATAATAATTATTATAGTGTAGATAAACTCCTGTATAAACTATTATAAAACTGTAAGAGAATTGTGTCTGTACATTGAAAGGTGTCCCTGAGTCCAAATCAACCTTTTTTAGAATTTTAGTCTGTCTGTTTGTTTGCATCACGCAAAAACTACTAAACCGATATTGATGAAAATTTTTTTGTTTGATAGCTTATGATCTGACTTAAAATCTGGCATATAATTTGTTCGGACGAAGTCGCGGGTTAACTCTAGTTAGAGTATAAAAACAGAGCACTTAAATATTATTATAGGTATCTTAAATCAAAAGCAACTACATTTTTTCATCCATTTCTCTTATTATCGATAAAAATCGACAGACATCTTCTTGATCCAAGTTTTCCTTATCTATTTGCGGAACTCTAAAAAGGTTCGCTAAGACCTTTCCGTCAAGTTTCCCGACCTAATTCCGAGTCTGCCAACACTCGCGGTAACCTTATCTGGGGACGTAATTATTGGAAATTAGAGTCTTATTAACAACTAATGTCTTATATCATCGCATAATACTATTATTAAGGGTATTTGGGTTTCATTAATACTGTCAATATTCATAAACAAAACTTGTTAGGCATGGATAGAATTTAGGTTAAGGTTCCTACTTGTTATATCAAATTCAATATAATATTGTGCGAAGAAAACCAAGTGACTTTTGATTTAACATTTTTAGGGTTCCGAAGTCAACAAGGAACCCTTATAGTTTCGCCATGTCCGTCCGTCTGACCGTCGGTCCGTCCGTCTGTCCGCGGCTTAGCTCAGAGACGCTTAGTACTGGAAAGCTATAATTTAGCATGGGTATACATATTAAGCATGCCGACAAAGTGGTAAAATAAAATTTTGAAAATTTTTTTTTTTAGGGTACCTCCCTAATCGCGAAGTGGGGATGAAATTTTTTTTTTTCGTCTATCCCATGTTGTGGGGTATCGGTGGATAGGTCTTTTAAAAATATTATGGGTTTGGTTTTTTCGATTTAGGGATTTGTTAGCGAAATATTAAGCTTCAAAGCGAAAATTTTATTTAGAGTCAAGTGTCCCCGTTCCCAGCTCAACGGTTGTAGTTGGAGATGTGAAAAAATTCATGGCAATAGCATATAATGAATTTAAAAGGAAAACTATCACCGCTAAGTAGGCTTTACAAGTTTACGAGTAATAGTCCATCAACTTATAAAATGTACTTTTTAGACTATATTAGCCGTTAAACCGTAGGTAGTATAAAGCAAAAAGCCTCCTTCTAAGTCCATATTATATTGTAACGGGCAACTACGGAACCCTATCCTGCGCGTGGTCCGACACGCACTTGGCCAGTTATTTAGTTATACCATAGAGTAAAGAAGACATACGTATTTTTGACAATGATAATTATACTTTGTGCCATGCTTTCAGAAATTTTATTCTCATTAGCAATTAAAATTATTTTTGCATAAAGATACTATTCGACATAATTATTATCTTCGGCATTACTAACGTTGTTTCAAGAATAGATGAGAGAAAAAGTTTAAAATACCTATAAAAAAAAATATATATTTTTTTATATATTTTAAACTAATTCTTTCTTTAAAATGGCCTTAAAATTATGTGGTTTGGAACAGAGTATAAAGTTAGAATACTAACGATAGTAAACAGCTCTATTTTGAATCGATATGCATAGGTTTCAGATTAATCTTGCAATTCAGAGCAAACTTCTGGTTGAATTTACATATATACGTAACTTACGGCTTGCTTATTCCCAGAGCGGTAGGCAGAGACTACGGATCTTCACTTTAGGCAGTTCTGACATACTGGCTATATTCCCTTGAAGGTTTAGTAGTTGGAAAAAACCATTTTTAGACAGTGATGTAACTTTTATCAGTTGCATTTTATTTTACTTAACGCACTACCTCGAAAACACATACTCGTTTGTAAGAAAACTCCTTTTTTTCTAATTTCGAAATATTTTGATAAAATTATCAAATATATATATTTTTTTCAATATTTGATAATTCTAAGAAACTATTTTCGAATTAGGTATTGATTCTGAATTATTTTTCAGGTTTCATTAATTTGTCATCGTACCATTCTCATCACAATTCACATGAAACATTAACCCGCACAAATCAATTATGCATGCTGTTGGGTAAATAAAAAATAATAATGATAAAAAAATATTGCTGGCTAAATCATTGTACTTTATGAATAACCTTAGTCGTATTTGGTATGTTTACTATCAGGTAATTGGCAAAAGTGGTCTTTAGGAGTCATTTTTGAAACATTATTTTTTTTCTATTTCTATTATAAATGTAATAAGATATGGTTGTTTGTTTGATTATAAGGCTGGATTACCTATTCTGTGACGCTAGTAAAACGGGAATAAATTAAGTTGATGACCTGCTTAACTATACATAGAACAACAGTACTTCTTATCATAGCTCTAAGTCTCATAATCGTAGCTCTGGACCTGAAAACTTTGAAGATAAATTTCTTGTTTGCCTCCAGCGAACTGTTCAACGGTTTCGGCAATTTCAATGGTTTTAAAGTTCAATTACTTTGTTCAGATTAGCTTGCTTTTAAACAATATTGAATTAAGCATGGATTGTTTTTGATTATTTTTGTTAGGTATTATTATATCTTTTTTGCATAATTATACAAAACTCGAATTTTGTGCATGTTACAAAGAGTTCTGCTATAGTAGATGACAGACGAAGTAACTTCTAGTTAGTCTGAAAATAAATACCATTTGTATGTTTTTATTTGTGCACGTACATATTTAGGTTCTGTGTTTTTTTTTCTTTTTATTCACAGACTAACATTTTATTTGACGTCAGCTTTTCAATAATAAAATTAACGTTATTATTTCATGTGAATACCGGGTGTTAGGGTATTAAAAGCCTGAAAAAGAGAGAGACCGGGTATTAGGGTAAACAGTTGCATTACTTTCACGGGTAATTGTACTCATGATACAGAACAATATTTCCAAAGGAATAAAGGGAAATTCAAATCCGACATAATAACGCACATTCTGTGAAAACGTCAACTATCTAGCTATTACGGTTCAAAAGTTACAGCTTTAAATAGGTTGGACAGGCGAACGGACGGACGGACAACGTAGGCTTAGTAATAGGGTCCCGTTTTCACCCTTTGGGTACGGAACCCTAAAAACTTAAGTATATTTAGTTAAATCTCTTTAGGCCACGCAGTCTTATAAGCTTAGAGATGATACCTACTAATCTTTCAGTGAAAGTAATTAAGTTCACTTTTAGTTTAATAAATAATTACTTTTGTAAAGGTTAAGCCGTTTAGACCTTGGAATGAATGTTTTATTATCTGGCGGACTTCAGTAGACTTGAAGCATTGAAGGTCAGTTAGTGATCACTTTATCACAGACTTTAGTCTTTATTTACGATTAAATTTTTTCAAATTGAACAATTGGCCTATGAAATTCTTAACCATACTCTTGTCATAAAGTCGAGCAAATTTTAACTTCTGTTGTTCCTACCAATAGATTTATTAAAATGTTTAATTATTTAATAGCACAGGTTATTTAAGGCTTTGACTGCCAAGTGACCGACAAACAATGGAAAATGTGTTGTTATTGTAATCCGCCGGCGTTCAACGTGTTAAAGATATGAATTAGAGCTTTGATTTGGTCATGTTTTTTATGGTTTTGATTTCAGAAATAACAGATTTTTTACCAAACTAATATATTTGAGCAGTTAATCAAATAACAAATATTTCTTATTCATGTGCTATAGAATCTTGTTCTTAAAACCATTACTTTAAAATATCTTTGACATTGACTGTTCAATAGTTGTTAATATCAAAATAGGCCATAAAACAAGTGTTAAGTGCCTATTACTTTATTTCCGCTATCTACAGACATTGTTGCAGCAATAATCGTATTGATAGCACATCGGTTTTCAATAAACAACTTTGTCTGTCCTTTACTACTATTTATAGGTATTAATATTTAGTCAGTATTCAAATTCAAATGTAGTAAAAGTGAAATTAATATAATGGTTTATAATTTATATTTTAGAGCTCTTTTATGCTATTCATTTTGGCTGTTATTATTTTCATAAATTCCGAAATTCAGCCTTGCCTATCTACCTATTGTCTTATTTACGCTTATATGGCATTATAAACAATTTTGTGGAAAAATGCATGCATGTAGGTAGGTAGGTAGTATAATCCTCAAAAACTGTATTCCCCGAAGGGGGTAGTCAGAGATATTTTAAGAACTCAGAAAATCCACGTTTTATTAGTTGTAAAGAAACTCTGTCCAGTGTCACTGTACATATTTATTTATTTCCTTTTTGGAGAACTTACAGCTAAATGACAGTCTGGTTTCTACAAAGACAAATTGATAATCAGATGCTGACAACAAGTTCCAGTCTAGCACAGACAGACAGACAGCAATATAGGTACAATGTATGCCCTGAAATCGAAGTATGCAGGTTTCTTTAATAAGTTGTCCTTAACCGGAAAGCCAGTGGTGATACAAATCGTACATAAATTCCGAAAATTTTTTTGGTGTGAGTTGGTATGGACGGGATCGAACCATTACCTCCCGCACGGCAGGCATGGTTACTTGCCACAAGACTACGACGGCATAATTATTATATTAAATCAATTACACATTGTAAAATTAATTCAAACAGTAATGTACAATAAAATAAACAACATGCTCATGATTTTGTATACCTACTTAATACGTTAAGAGAAAATTTTACTCTTTGACATCCAAAAATGTTGACCTTCATTTTGGTCCCACCTTTCTATACCTCAGTATATAATCTCAACAAACTAAAACAAACAAAAAAACATTTCAGAAATGTACTCAACAAACATTTGCGAACTCCTTTTATTTAACTTACAACTTAAATTTGTTTTTCTAACCGAGTAGAGGGCGAGAGACGTTTACTTTGCGTCGGTGGAAGCAAAGCGCAGGAAGACACGACCCCACAAACAAAACCGCGGCAAAATTATGTGACTTCCCGCGCTTAATGCGAGCATTGCATCACACAGAAAAACCGAAATGAAAAGGGACTTCTTTGCTGAGTTTTGTTCTGACAAAAAGGTCACATTTTTTATCTTACTTCTTAGAAAACCGTTAGATATTTTCTTCAACTTTTGTAATTATTTGGGTAGCCTTTTCATGATAATAATTATAATTAACTGAGCCTCTAGTGCATGTCAAGAAAGTAGAAAAACATATCGTAGCTTTTCTAACGAAGTGACCTATCTGACATTTTTGACGTAACTGCACTAAAAATACTATGATAATGTACTTTTAAAGCTCTATCAATCTATCTAATCGACGTTTGGATATTATCTTCTACCATTTACTAGTTATTTCAGAAATACAATTATTTTTACGAAGTGTCGTATCTGTTTTACCTATTTTTAATTCAATAAATACAAACTTTTTAATAATACAATCTAAATTTGCAAAACATTCTTGAATCACAGATTATAAAAGTATTTATTTTATTTTCATAATACTTTATTTGAGCAAGCTGCAGATATTTATTTACTTGAAAAAGTGTAGAGCGCGCAATTGAAAAAGCTTGTCCAGAACAATACTCGATATCAGTTAGGTCACTTTGTAAGAAAAGCGACGATATAGCAATTTAAGTTTCAGGATGACATCATGACGTGTCAAGTGGTGAGAGGTAGCCTTTCGTCTACATTAGGCATGTAGACACTCTCATATTAGTCGCCTCGTACGACAAACATGGGAAGAAATAGGGGTAGTCCATTCTAAGCAGGAACCACACGGCAGGCAAAAAATTAATATACAACCCATGGTACAATAATATACTGCGCCTGGTATTCTCTTCCGATCACGTGACTGACACAAGCCTACGTCATCATACCCTTTTACCATGTTTAGCGGCCATTTTTTTGTGACGTAGGCTTGTGTCACTCTGGGAATAGAAGACCTTGTTTTTTTAGACTATGTATACAACCAGATTAAAACATAAAATTGAGAAAAACTGCACTACTTACAGTTCAGATGCATTTTATGACCGACATGTCATGGGCAGCATCTCTTCATCAGGGGTCATTAAGTCTAGGACTTAAGGTCTCAACCTAGATACCTAACGTTGAAGTTAGAGCTTTTTTATGACCTGAATTATCTTGCAAAACCGTAAAGTGAAGACTGCAGTTAATAACCATTATAAAACTTTTATTAATGTACCTAGTGTCATAAAACCGGTGCTGTATCACCACAGTGGAAATTTTTAACTGGATTTAATTTTTAATGCATTTTCATGCACCTCATTTTTCACTTTTATATCATTAAATTATTATTTAAACAGGAAGATAACAATGATACTTACAATGTTAAAGCACACTATAAAATATTTCATTTCATTACCACTATAATATTACAGGACTATTCATTAAGCCTTCTATGCCAGGATAAATGCTCTGCAAGAAAATTGAAGAATAGGCCGAGCAACCGAGCTTCTAGTGCGAAAGTGACAACTGCAACGCGGACTGACTTTAACTACATAAAATACAAATATTTCTTGCTACAAACTCTATACTAAACAATCATTTAATACAAACTTTGAAAAATATACATTTTTTTTTTAAATTTTAGGGAAGTTAAATATCTACCTAATAATCAAAATACGATGTCAATTGGTTGACATCAAGTGGTTGACATAGCTCAGAAAATTAGCAAGCTGAAGTGGCAATGGGCTGGTCATATCTGCCGTGGGGTGTCAGAGTTCTAGAGAGGAGAACGCGAACTGGTAGGCGTAGTGTGGGACGCCCTGTTGCCCGCTGGACAGACGACCTTAAAAAACTGGACTGCAACTGGATGAGGAAGGCCGAGGACAGAGTTATGTCGTGCGCCTTGGGAGAGGCTTTTGTTCAGCAGTGGACGATGATGATTTCATTTATCGATTCTAAAGAAACAATTTTAAAACATCGCGTAAATTATTTAACACCTTGTATAAGACCTAGAAACGATATCTGCTCAGTCTTTAGTCTTGTTTCACGCACAGCTGAACTTTCAGAAAATATACGTTTCACGAATAGAGAGAAATGCAACGACTACTGCACGTGACGCCGCTTTCCTCCGTGTAACGAAGGATGGACGTGTCTTTAGATTTTACTTTCAGACGGGAATACTGCATTTTTCAATATCTTTTCATATGATCGTAGTGGATCTCTTTATTTCGCAATGGGTTTGAATTCAAGGGGAAAATAAGACTTGCCACCACTTTGTACGACCGAAATAAATATCTGTGATCAGTCTTTTATTTTGTAGACTTTACTAGAAAAATCATTTATTTTTGTAGATTTAACTATTTACTTACAAAAAACATTCTAGTAAAATATACTAAAATAAGTAGACTACTTTTTTTGTTTGTTCTGAGTAGATTTTATTACTTTTAGTTAAAAATGCCAGAAATTAGATTAATAACAACCATTGTTCTAGTAAAGTCTACCAAATAAAAGGGTTATAACTATAGATCGGCAACTATTGTGCGATTCGCGGCATTTTCATAAGCGAGTTTTTGTGGCCATGGGTTTTTATTATTATTCTTACAAGTAACATGACTTGTAAGAATAATAATAAAAACCCAAGGCTGATCAGTGTGCCATTTCAATTATATTATGAAATTACCAATATGATACATAGATACAGTCGAGAACACGTCAAGTTTGAAACCTTGATCATCGTACTGTTCTTATGCCGTTCGTATAAAAAACAATATCGCACTTCAAATGTCAAGCTTGACGTGGTCTTGACTGCACATGGCTGTATGGGTTAGTTTCCCTTGCCTTTCACAAACAGGAAAAAATAAAACAATAGGAAACGTGAAAATAACTCTAATTTTGGGCCGTATTAGAAAAAAACTAAAAGAAAACGATATGATAACATTGTAATTCTTAACCAATGATATGTGTTACAAATTGTCACCCCTAGAGTTTGCCGCGAGTTGCACAATAGTTACCGATCACTAGTTATAACACAATAATTTTTTCCTGTGTAGTGTATTACGTATTCTATCAGTTTTTCATTAATCAAAACAAAATCGACGACCTCTCAACGTTACCAATCCTTCGAACTTTGAAATTATAATCCAATCAATAATAGAAACTCCCATTTAACCCACTTCGAGATAAAAACTTTGTTCCACCGACTTCGATCCTAATGGGTCCACTTAATCGTCCCTCGGCGGTGGTCCCAACGGCGGTGTTTCCTTAAAAATATCGTGTGGAAAATTACTAGAAAAAACAAGGTTTTATCGACTTTGTTTCACTCTAAATTGTACTTTCGGAACTCGTCTTGCATTTCCTTTTCTGCAATATGTGGAATTGGATCAGACACGTTTGTCGTATTCATATTCTACGAATCAGTGGGTAACGATCGTGCACCAACGGGCACTAAAGTGGATGTCTGAATGCTCACAAAATAAAACCATAAGAGCAGAGACGGTCCAGGTCGAAAATATACCTTTGCCTAAAAATAGAATAGAATGCATAGAATGGAAAAAAATTGCTTGAATACACCATACTTGAACTCGAGCTGCACTATTGTCTTTTTCTCATCTGTTGTTGTTGCGTATAACATCTATTCATTACACGTTTAATTCATAACAGGCACTGCAGTATGCCACTTCTTATTGTATTACTTTATTAGTTCACTTCGCTGGGTTCAGAATTGTCCCACAGACAAACTTTCTTCAGAAGCTCAGATGCCAGTGACAAATAGGCTATTTACATTCAGCCTTTCCGATAATACAGCTTCCAGCGGGAATTGATCTTATACATAATAATGGTATAGCAATGTGCTGCTTAGGTTAAAAGTGGGACAGCACTGTTTAAGCTAAGCGGAATGTTCTTATTAACTCGACCGTTTTATGCAGCCTTAAGGTCCGCCGCATACATCCAGAATTCGGAATCAGAATTGTTATTAGTTATATGATTTGATGATACCGTAATTCTGACCGGCATCCTGGAGGGAGGAAAAGAATTCTGAATTCCGTATGTGTAGCAGGCGTTATGCAGCATAAGTAAGTAGAGATGCTATACGAGTCCATCCGTATCCCTAAAAAATATCTATGTCCGTAACTGAAATCATCATCATCACAGCCGATGGACGTCCATTGCTGGACATAGGCCTCCCCCAAGGATCGCCAAAACGACCGGTCCTGCGCTGCCCTCATCCAACGTTTTCCCACCGCCTTCACCAGGTCGTCGGTCCACCGTGTGAGGGGCCTACCCACGCTGCGCTTTCCGGTACGCGGTCGCCACTCGAGAACTTTTCGGCCCCACCGGCCATCGGTTCTGCGAGCAATGTGCCCCGCCCACAGCCACTTAAGTTTAGCAGTTCTTTGGGCTTTGTCAGTTACTCTGGTTCTTCTGCGGATCTCTTCATGTCTGATTCGATCTCGTAGGGAAACTCCGAGCATAGCCCTCTCCATACCGAACTGAAATACGATTTGGTAATTATTTTGATCCCCATTAAGGCTGCCTGTCCGAGCTCGCATCAGTGGATAGACAGCCTTACTGCCAAACAAAACGAGAAAAATAAGTTAAAACAATTGCTAGTCAATATTGCCTTTACTTCGACGAAACGTCATTGAAGTACCGAGATGACAGACCAAGCATACGCCCCGGCGCCGCGTCGGCGCCTATTTTGTGTGCTTAAAAGAAAATGCGATTTGGACCTATCCATTAATTTTACTTTGATCGAAGTATGGAACATGAATAGGTTAGAGATGCTTTTTAATTTTGTTTCTAATAATCCATAATTTAGAATACTTCTTAGCTCTTTGGAGAACATAGTCCATTATCATGATACTGATAATAACCGTAATAAAACTATCCGTTTATGAAATCTTGTACCTCTACCATCCGTAATTATAATAAAGAACTTCGCAATATTCTGTGTTATACAAATTAGGTACGTTTGAATTAACACTAGCTAGGGTTGTTGTTCAAAATACATTTTTAAAACTTTCAGCTAAATGCAAATTTAATTTAAAAAAGTAGGATGTGTTTCATTGTGTTAATTACGTAAGCCTGAAACTCGGGGATTGTTAATTTGATGTTACAGCCGGTCCCCTCGCAGACAAACTTTTGTGGCTGTTTGTTTTGATATTCCTATCTTGCTAAGAACAATTACAATAAAATTATGATTCAATTTATATATTGTAATAACAAATTGTCTTTGTAGCTGAAATTTAATGTTATCAAAGAATTACATTAATTATTCATTGAAATATCTTTAATGTAGTCAACAATACGTAGGTATTAGGGGTCATAGTGGTACTGAAAAGCCGTGGTATTTTGGGGACATCTGTAAAAACTACGAGAAATGGCGAGCGTGCGTATCTGAAAACGACAAAAAAAAACTGTTAAACTGTTGTTTTTGGTGTAAGACATTTTTATTATAAAGTATTAAAAACACTAGAACATGTGTATTTTGATTGTGCAAATAAATTATATTTATCTATATCTTAATCAATAATCAGGGACACTTAATCACTGCTTTCATTTTTTTTTTTGTGAATATTATAGGGTATAATATATATATATAAATATTACTTAATTGCGTTACATACTTTAGGGAGTGCTTCAGTCCATCAAACTGAACAACTTTTACTATGGGACCAATATTGAAATCGCTTAGAAAGAATTAGCTGTTCTGTAGAAAACGTAATTCTCTCTACCCAAATGTATGGAACAGCTGACTTTTCTTTTCGATTTTAATGTTGATCGTATAGTGAAAGTTTTTCAATGTTCCGTACTCACTGTGTTATTAAATGTATAGACACACCTGTTACGGATCTATTTATAGATAAACGATAACGATTCTATTTATTTTAAAATCTCCTCAAAATTCTAATGATGTTCAATTTTCATTAAGCATAGCACGAGTATTACATAATTGCAACGCCAGCACTCAGAATGTAAACTCAGAAGAGAATGCACTTTTATTACGATCCAGCGAAAGTGGGTCAGGCGGGGGATAAAACCCAGAAACAGTTTCGCCATCCCGCTTGTATATTGCCAATGATTTATATTATGATTCTGTGTAAAACGGAAACATTTAAAAAGAAAACAATGGACTTAGGGTGCAGGTTTTGAGCACCATTAGGTTGTAATGCCGCCGATTTATCATTTGAGAAGTTGTACCTAACTGCCGGTGTGCCGCTAGAGACTTTAAGCTTGTTACATACTATTCTGCAATTCGGATTCGATTTAAGTTACTATTGTTTACATTGCTTTATTAAGTTTTCTTCTTCAGTAAACTTGGTTAAGCAATAAGATAAGATAAATATTATATTTAAATGCATGCATGCTTTATGTTTTTTTTCTTTAGCAATGTAATTATCCTGCTATCTACAAGACGAGCACCATAACGAAATTAATAATCACAATATTTTATGTTATTAATCTATTTGAAATGACGCACATTATTTTAAGTTTCATAAAAATGTCGTGTGGAGCCGGCACCACCCCATTTCCTCCCGTGGGTTTCGTAAAAGGCAACTAAGGGATCTACCGCAGGATGGGCAGCAGCATGCTCGGAGTACACACATTCAATCCGACTGCGATCGCCAACCCACCTGCCAAGTGTGGCGATTATGGCAAATCCCCCCATTTTGGGGGAGGCCTATGTCCTGCATTGGACGTCTATCAACTGATATGATGATGATGATGATGAAAAATTACATTCTTGTCCTGCTTTTTATTTGGTATCACAAGAACAATATGAACGTCTTCTACTGTTCTTGATTTATCGATCTAAGTATTTCTATCTCCAATTTAACCTCTAGACTTAAAGCAATCACAGATGTCTGTGTTTTTATTTACGTAGTTATTTTGTATTTGTTTATTGTAAATTCCGATCGTAGCACAATAATTACATTCTGGTGACTCTCAATATAGAAGACTAGCTGTTGTCTGGCATGCGTTGCAATGCCCCTTTTTTCCCGACACGCACTTGGCCTTTTTTCATAGCTTATGTTCATCACGGATAATGTTGCATTCTAATGGTGTAAGAATTATTTAGATTGGTTCAATAGTTTCCTATTAAATACAAACAAACAAAAGATCAAATCTTTCCTCTTTAACCGACTTCAAAAAAAGGAGTAGGTTCTCAGTTCGACCGTATATATATATTTTTTTTTTAATGTGTGTTCGCGGATAACTTCGTCGTTTATGAACCGATTTTGATGATTCTTTTTTTGTTGGAAAGGAGATATCCCAAGGGTGGTCCCATGATAAGGAAACCAGGATCTGATGATGGATCCCAGAGAAATCGAGGGGAACCTTCGAAAATCGTAGTGCCGACTAGTGCATTTGTTAATTTGAAGCACTACTGTCAAATCGAACTAATGAATTCACCACTGAAAATTGTGAAATAAACAAAATTTTATAAAAAAATTAAAACCGCCTTCAAAAAAACTAAAAAGTTAAAAAATAATATTGCAGCCGATGACTTTTTCGTTCGCATCATAAGAACATTAATTTGTTTTATAGAAGTCGGTGTCAAGTCAAGCCAAAAAACTAATGCAAGCCCTTTCGCAAATCGGCTTGACAGCGACTTCGATAAAACAAATTAATGTTCTTATGATGCGAACGAAAAAGTCATCGGCTGCAATATTATTTTTTAACTTTTTAGTTTTTTTATAATATGTAGTAGTATGTAGTAGTGTGTAGATGTAATTTATTTAACACGTTCGCTGGTAGAACGAGTTTAGTAAACTTCCACCAGGTGCGGTAAATGCCATAATAATGTATTGTATATTACAGTTTCTGAAACGGCATGTTTCATAATGTTGATTCAGCCTGTTTACTGACATCATGACATGTATTGTATTTCTAGTTCTTATTATAGGTAGAAATAATCATGACATGTATCTTATTTAATTTTGAATTCTGTAATAATGTAAAAATTGAAAATGTTATCTCAAACTCTCTCTCAAATATTGCAGTGCCCCGACGGGGTGCGACATGTCTAAAGGACTATAACCAATGTATTTAGATCTAAGACAACCATGTGGCTATGCAATAATTGAATTATGAATTATGAATTACTGTTGATGATAATATTAGAATAGTAATACTGAAACATGTTTGAGGTGGGTAAAATTAGTCTACTATCAGTTTAAAATAACAATGTGCATGACGTCGCTCGCAAATGTGACGTCACTTAATCACACGAACTTCACTCGAGTCATTCAAATGATTGTTTCCTTTCCATAGAGTCTACATTCCTTTGTCAACCAAATGAAGTTATCCAACGGCCCTTCAAGGTCATGCACATTGTTATTTTAAACTGATAGTATAATATTTTTGAATAAGTAGGTACAGGATATTAGGTATCGAGATCTAAAACAATTGTCCTGATCATACAAATTAAGTTGCTAAAGTTGGTGGGCAGGACACGTAGCTAGGCGAAATGATGGCAGGTGGAGAAAAGCCTTGACAGAGTGGTGGCCGAGATTAGGCAAAAGAGGAGTGGGTCGTCCGGCAGCCAGGTGGGTTGACGACATCTGGAAAAGTATTGGCAAAACCTGGATGCGACTGGCACGGGATCGAGAAGAATGGCAAAATAGGGAGGAGGCTTATGCCCTGCAGTGGGTGGATAGGGGCTGAAAATGATGATGATGATGATGAAAGTTAAAATGGTATCTGAGAAATAACGCTATTTTTGGGGCCCGTTCTGAGTAAAAGAAAGGTGCAATACTGCGAAGTCTGATTCGTTATTTCCTGACAAAGCTTTCCCTAGTAGGTGGATTTTTCCTCACTCATCGCCGCACTATCTGTCATTTCAGGCAGCCTAATTGTCAGCCGAGCAGACTTGATAAAGTAAGTCAATCTAAGTACGAGTAAGCCTAGAATTATATCCTCGTAAATCCTGCCAAACGATTGTGGCGACGTAAAGTTGTAAGAACATCTTTAAAAACCTCATTCAATTTGTGTCGGACCGCTATTTTACGATAGCGCTAAAACGAAGTGTTTTAAAATTTTCCCGGGAGCTATCACGGAGGCTCTCGTTTTCAACTTTGATTAATTCTTCAAACGATCTGGGTTCTTTTATATTATTTTACTCATTTCATTAGTCATTTTTCTATCAGATTTATCGACGTGGTATTTCACGTCCTTCAGTTGGCTTGTTAGTATTTGGAATATTTTTGCGTATCACATGATAAATGGTTCAATAACAGTCAAGCTGTGTCGCAATAGTAGGATAAAGTGAAATGCGATTCGTTTTAGTCAATCTGTTCCAATTCCATTGCAGTGCTGCATTTCTAGCTACAACGCTGGTTTCTATTACTTTATTGTAATGAAACTTCTCTCGGATCCCATTCTGCGACTGTTTGCTTGTAAGTGAAGAACTTTATCATTATACTAAAACATTTTCAAAATGTTTTGCTTTGAATAGCCTGCGGCTGTTCACGCAAGTTCTCTATGTAGATTAAAAAGACATCATTATCAGCCTACGGGGATACGCCCCACTGCAGGGCATAGGCCTACACTCAAGAACAAAAAACAACGGGTCGCACTGCGGGAGTGCCAGCAGAAGTGAAAACTTGAACATATAAAAGTACTATCATTTATTTGGTAAAATATATTATTTTATTGCGCTATCGTACACAAACATGACAATTTATGCCGCTTAAACGAAACAGCAGGAATAGGCACACATTTTCGCCGCGCGGTAGAATGAGACGGGGATGTGTGTGACCAATTTTCGATCAGATCAGGGTGACGTCACGGTCCTGACGCTATGCTAGTTTAACATTTTTTACCCATACCAAAAAGTGCACAACGCCGCTAAAGAAGTTTTCACTTCAAAAATCGGATCAAGTAGGTATATCGCAAACGGGTTCCATTAATAGAAAAAACAAGTATGTACTTTATTTTCATGTTTTAACGTAACTAATAAATACGAAACATTCAAATGATGAATTTTCCACTTATTTAAAATTCATTTGATCGGTATTATCCTGCTACTAAAAATTAACAGACTGACATCGTTGTTATAACAATAAAGTTTTGTTGGGATAAAAATCACGAGCATAAACAAAGTAATGTTTAATCTATGAGAAGATTAGTTGCAGCAAGTCTCAGAACTTAGCTAATTACCAGACGTCTCTCGGCGATGGATGGACATTAAAGTTAAGAAGTCCTTAATATATCCATTGCCTTGGGAATGGTCATTAGACATTAGGTACTATCTACAATGAAAAGTATTATGTTTCATCGATTACAAGTTTACAAAGAGTACACAGAGACCACAGAGATATCACACCTAGCTCTCCAAGGTTCTGCCATGTTTTAATAACTCAATTTTCCATACAAAACTGAGACGCGGTGGTAGAGTCAACAAATTACATCAGAAAGCTATAATATATGTGATATTAATTAGAATAAACCAAACTCGAAAAATCGAACCAAGGTTCAGGACGTCGGGGACAGAATAGCTCGCTTAAAGTGGCGGTGGGCAGGTCACGTAGCTAGGCGAAATGATGGCAGGTGGAGCAAAGCATTGACAGAGTGGTGGCCGAGATTAGGCAAAAGAGGAGTGGGTCGTCCGGCAGCCAGGTGGGTTGACGACATCTGGAAAAGTATTGGCAAGACCTGGATGCGACTGGCACGGGACCGAGAAGAATGGCAAAATAGGGAGGAGTCCTATGCCCTGCAGTGGGTGGATACGGGCTGAAAATGATGATGATGATGATGATGAATTAGAATAAATAAAAATCTTTTTTTTAGTCTTACTTTTATCGCCGACAACTTGTAGTCTTTTTAATACCAAAATGAAAATCAATTCACCAACATAAAGTATCTTCAGACTTAAATTAAATTAAACATTCATAACAATAACTTATTATCTACTTACTAAATTCTTGCAGGCTTAAATGCAATCTTAACTGTTAAAGCTAGTACAAAGTTTGGTGCATTTCAAACAACTGCGCTCAGCGTAATTAAAATTTTCTTCAAAACAAAGATTTTGAAATATCTTAAGGGCTTTAATAAAGGAATTTATTCATCTTACGCCCGATTGTATACGTTTGAACTTTCGTAATTTGTTGTAATATGGGCAAAAAAATACTGTTTTACCTTTTGAAATTTATCTTCGTGTTCTTTTTACTTTGCAGTGAATACATTGACTAAATTACTTTTATGTTAGGTACGTTGTTATTTTCTTTATGAAATAAGTCAGACGCAAAATAATGTTTTCATTATCTAGTTACGTGAAATATTACGAGTACGAGTACAATAATTTTTCGTTTCAAATTGTATTAAAAGTTTATATTATAAGAACATGAATAAATTCACCAGTCAGAAGAGAGCGCGTCATAATCGCAACCTCACAAAATCCATACCAATTTATATTTTATGTTATCAACATAAAGTCCTTTATTGCATTGTAAGGGAAGCCATAGAATGTTGGAGATATTGAGTAATTCTGTAGAGTTATCATCCACAGGAGAGGTACTTGCTCAAATAAAACCAAGTTGAATACAAATCGTCCGCTTAACAACATTTTAGTACAGACACGTATACAGACGTCTTTGTTACGGCGAGAATCCATTATTATCTCTACTCGTTTTCATAAGAAATATTCTGAAAATAAGTTACAATTATAGGGAAAAAATGATATCGCACTTGAATTAAACGGCTGAGCAAAAAAATTCAGGAGAATAGAGGTAGTGGAGTCCATGTAAAGATGCATATATTAATAGAGAGACGTATTGTGAATAGCTTAAGAGTTGATTTAATAATAAATAATTAAATTTTTCTTATATCTTATTCAGTATAGTACACAGGAGGACCCCTTGACGGAATCAATTATACTCCATTTCAAATTACAACGAAAGAAGATTGGCAATTTTGGACCCAGTCATTTTTTACGAAAACTAAAAGCTCTTCAGGACGGCGGTCATAATTATTAAAAACAAAAAAAAAATGGCATTTTTTTAAAAAAAAGTCCGGATTCAAAAGTAGAAAATATTAGTAAAATAGAAAAATCTTCTAAAAAGCAGTAGCAAAACGCAACCACGACTGCTATTTACATCGAATATTATCACTGAGGTATTTTTTGTTCGATACGGAATGTATTTGGCTTGGTTGAACTGATAGTTCGTGATTTTGTTTTCATCCATTATCGTTATTTTATCGTGAATTTGCATTAAAATAAACACAATGAATCCGTAGAAGATTGAGTGGACTATCTGATAAGAAAGATTATGAGTTTCACACACTTGATACAAAAGGTATCATATATAAGGAGAAATACCTTTCCCCCAACTTCTACAGATTACAACTTATTTACTTTTTTGTTAGTTTTGTTTCACTCTACACGTATTACTTAGTTTCATTCATGTACGGGACCTCTAAGTCTGGGTCTCAAATTACACGGCCAAACTTCTTTTAAGGCTATTTTGAATTACAGAAATAGAGATTTGAAACAATTCCTCTCACTTACTCTTAGAACAGCTTTAATAGTAACGTTCAAGATATATCGGATAGTATATCTTTCTGATAAATAACGTTATATTTGCAAATTATAATTGGCCAGAAAGCTAAATAGGAATCTGAAAATCTTGTCGTCCTTATTTGAAATGAAGTACGTATTGCTCAATTTGTGTCGTAAATCTAGGAACTCTTCATGATAAAAGACTAAATCTGGTACGACCTAAAAGACTTTAGCTCTAGTATTGAGAAATGATATAAAACTTATCCATGCTACATTTGTATTTTAACCATTTCAACAATTTTCGGTCATTTTAAATGTAAAATTCTTGTTGAATGCCACCGTTTTAGCGTAAGAGACCGTTTAGCGTAAAATGCATAGAACTAGACGAGTAAAAATATTCTATTCAAGAACGCAATTTTAAAGATTCCCAGAGATACAATAGGGCTCGCACGGAAACGAGACAGGATTCGGTCGTGCGTGATAGCTGCAACATACCCATACTATGCTATAGTATCTAACCATCCTAACGACGGCACGTATGTACGCGGCAGTTGTCGTAAGTACGCTTCACTATAATAAACTCTGTTCTGTCATTCCTTGAACACGTTTTTGATCTTAAGAAAATTTTTGTGTTTCATGTTTTTTGCTATCAAAAAAGAATTTTAAACTTACTACCATTTTTAGGGTTCCGAAGTCAACAAGGAACCCTTATAGTTTCGCCATGTCCGTCCGTCAGTCTGTCCGCGGCTAAGCTTAGAGACGGTTAGTACTAAAAAGCTGTAATTTGGAATGGATATACATAATTATCACGCCAATAAAGTGGTAAAATGAAATCTTGAAAAATAATTTTTTTTAGGGTAGGTCCCCTACACGCGAAGTGGGAACGGATTTTTTTTTCTCGTCTATCCCATGATGTGGGCTATCGTTGGATAGATGCTTAAAAAATATTATGGGTGTGAGAAAACTATTTTTCGATTTAGGGATCCGTTAGCGAAATATTAAGCTTTAAAGTGAAAATTTTTGTTAAAGTCAAGACAAATTCATGGCAGTAGGTAGTATATATAACGAAATTAAAAGGAAAACTATCACCGCTAAGTAGGCTTTACAAGTTTACGAGTAATAGTCGATCAACTTATAAAATTTTACTTTTTAGATTTTATTAGCCGTTAAACCGTAGTATAAAATAAAACAAAAAGCCTCCTTCTAAGTCCATATTATATTGTGACGGGCAACTAGTTCCCTAGTTGCCCGTCACAATATAATATGGATATCATGCGCGTGATCCGACACGCACTTGGCCAGTTATTTTATCTATTTCGTCCTCATTCCATCTTGTTATCAGACAACGCAAAAAAACTACTCTACAAGCGTATGCTTGAAAAAACAGATGATAGATTTTGCAATTTTTTAAATAACCACGGAAAGAAAATCAGTCGTGAGTGTAATTTGATTTTTTCCAGGATGAGTGTCTACCAAAGTATATTATGTAAAGCAAAGTGGAATAGGACGCGCAGGCGTAATCAACAACACATCCCCGCTTTGGTGGACGTTGGGTTTTAAATGTGGTCAAATTAAGCTATAATAATCGCATACCAGGAGCCGTGTGGTGGTGTGGTGACCGTTCCTTCTCATCCATAATTGTGAAAATGTGAAAATCCAAAAGTGTTGTACCTTACTGTAAAGTCGGTTTACGGCGATAGTTTTACGTGATAATGTCATTCGAATTGCTAGCACTGACGTCACGCGAGAAAGAGAGATTTGTTCCACGCTCTCGCTTGCACGCTCAGGCTCAGGCGGAACGTGACACTTTTTCGTGCGTGCAGCCGGTGTTCATCAATTTATAAGACGTTATCACGTTAACAACTTGATTCAGCGTTGTCATTACTTCGTAAACCGCGCGACGTATGCGACGATGTTGCCGTCTGTCGTGAGAGTGACAAGAATCAAGCAAGCGCATCGCTTACGATGCGACTAAGTGTAGGTGCTTTTATCTCGGTGCCCCGACCGAGTGACAGAGGCCTGACTGTATACTCTCGTGCGTGGCAGGCCGAGGCCCGTGTACATAGACTCGTCTCTATAGTAACTGTTAGTAGTTCTGTCAACAAATACGTCAATGTACATCGGCCTTGGCCTATCTCGCGCGGGAGTACAGGCCCTGTACCCGGATTTTCGATTATCGATATCGCGACCGTTTCGGTTCGAACTTAATAGTGATGGGGTTGACATTGGAACGAAAACCGTCACGCAATTGCGAAGTTCGACTGTCCGGGTAGACCCCAGGGTGTTATGGTAAACCGTTGCATTACTTTAAGGGGTGATTGTACTCATGATACTAAACAACTTTCCCTAAGAAACCTATAAGAAATTCGTAAAAAAACTAGGACTTCCCAGTTCCCATACTAAATGCAATCAGGTGATCGAACTTTTGTATGAAAAATCTAATTTTTTTTTTGCGAATTTCCTATTGATTTCTTTGGGAAAGTTGTTCAGTATCATGAGTACAATCACCCCTTATAGTAATGCAACTGTTTACCCTAACACCCGTAACTAAACTGACACCGATAATTTGGACAAAGAAAGAAAACTGTACTTTTAGTACACATCACAATGCTGATGTTGAAACATAAAACTTTATTCTGTGTTCATGTCGTATTCAAATACGGGACAATACGGTATATTTCACGAGATGCCATAACACGGAATGGGTTTTATCTCGTAGCCGCAACCTATTTACGGATTCCTAATAAAACTGCATCGAGGTTCGTGTCGGATCCTCTTGGAGCTCGGCTGAGCTGTTAAGAGTAAACCCAAGCGTTGATATATCTTGAAACTGTTTAACCCGCTTTATAGATCAATTTTTTTTCAACAAAATAGAATAATATAATCTAGGGATCGACACCGACCAAAAACCGCGTATGGTTTATCTAGCGCCGCTTATTCGCCGTTATTTTTTTTTTTTAGGGTTCCGTACCCAAAGGGTGAAGACGGGACCCTATTACTAAGCCTACGTTGTCCGTCTGTCCGTCCGTCTGTCCTACCTATTTAGGGCTGTAACCGTAGGGCTTAAACCGTAATAGCTAGATAGTTGACATTTTCTCAGATTATGCGTTATTACGGCGGATTTGTTAACAAATTATAAAAATGTCAAAAAAGTTAAAAATTAAGGGGAGTTATCAACAAGAAACATTTTTTTATCAACGTTTTTTCTTCACGCTCTATCGTAAAAACGGTAATAAATACAAGCGTCAAACTTAGTGTGATTATAGAGCAAACTCTAAAAAATGACAACAAATACTAAAAACCGGCCAAGTGTGAGTCGGTCTTGCGCTAAAGGTCCCGGACAAAAAAAGTTTTTTTTTTCTAAGTTGATAATGTTGTGTTCTGTGCGAGATAGCCCGACTCGCACTTGACAGGTTTTTTACCATCTAGAATGATTTCTCCGCATGCGCGAGACGCACCTTCACTTCATAGAAGACGATCTCTTCTTGCGCTTTTCAAAGAGCAAACGTCGCCGTCGTCGCCGAGTCGCGCGCAAGAATAGAAATCCTACTAAGGGTATCCTTAAACCTTTATCTGTGTAGGTAAACAACATTTATATGGCTACTATGTGGATACTAATACACACTATACCGTTGGCATGGCTGCGGGCTTTTAGCACGCGGGCGGCATTTCCATAGCAAAGGCGGCAGGCGGCATCTCCGGCATGCCTGGATAGTGTGTAGTAAGCCTTTATAATGACATAGACATAGACATAGACATAATTTATTGATAACAGGTGTTACAAGTCATACTTACAAACACTATTATTATATAGTATAACATCGTTTGCCATTGTTTTATACATCAGTTTGTATATTAAATTACAAATTTATCACATGTCATAGGTTGTTACAATATGTCGTTAAATTAAATAGGTACATTTGGTTATAATAAAAAATTATATTATATCTATTACATTATTGTTCATCATAGGCATCTATATATTCTTCAACCGTGTAGAACGCCTGCTCCACTAATGTAGCCTTACAATCAATTATACTGCCTACTCATACTATTGGCTATGAGCGAAGTGGGTGTTGGAAACTGTCAAGTCGATCGCAGCGCACGCCGTGGCAGAAATTTGTACTACTCACGGCGAAGCTGTGTCAGATTTGCTTGAATCTATGAAAATCAGCACACTAACTTAACACGAAATCTCCAAAACTGTCAATACTACAAACTTAAAATTAGGCATGGAAGTTTATATTGGCATCTAGATGCTCACTTAAAAAAGACTTGTCGCATTTCAACCCCCCAAAGGTGTTAAAAATGAGGTAAAAGTTTGTATGGGAATTCCGATACAAATTAGATTGTGGCTTCGTCCGCATCCGCTCCCGTCATCGTAGCGGGATAAAATATAAGCTAGTTTTTAAGACTAATAATAAGCTTTTAAATATAAAAAGTTTTATCAAAATCGGTCCAGTAGTTTTGGCAGAATCCTCGAACAAACACAGAGTATTTACAGTACTATAATAGTGTAGATAATTCACGGCTGTCCGACATAGTTCGTGCGCTACGCCGCGCTAGTGTGGCGCTAGTGTCGTGCACATAGCCAATATTGTCGTTGTTGCTTGGATATCATAGGTATATATTAATTATTATGACAATTAAATCCGCACCACTTTATAAATAAGTTCACGTCGGGGTCACCAATATGGAGGTGCTACTTGGGAATGTTCCTCCATTGAAAAGGGAAGTGCTTCCGCCAGGCTAGGTGTGATGCCTGGGGACCGGCCGTGGTCCAACAGTTCTTATTTGGACCTTGTATATATATCGAATCTCAGTGATTATTTCTCTTGCGCGATTTATGTCTCGCATTCGATTGTGAACCTTATGTGTAGTAGGTTACGAGTTGCGTATTTACGATGAACGTTGTCTTTTGTATGGAGCATATTTCCGTGAGCGACGGTATCGCCATCTGTTGGAATCTTTGCTATAACTTGAGGGTGCTGGACATCTGTAGTAGTTCCCCACAGGTAGGTACTTAGGTATGAATTAACCATCTACTTTTATACGCGGTTAAAATATACAAAAAATTGTATCATAGTGGTGATAAGTTAAGTTATGGGACTGTTAATGACGGTATTTATTAGGCTACGATAGGTGCAATGAGTGTGTGTGTGTTATGCGCTAAATACAGATGGGCAGATTCGAGTTCTATAAACAATGTAGTAGTTATCCATTTAAATACTACCTCACAAAATAGTGCGCATATTATAACTGTTTCATGTCAACGGAAAATCTGTTGATACTAAAATCGCAATGAAATCAACTGTTCATTCGGTTTTCGGTAGTCGTTTATTAATTTGCTTCGTTGAATATTAAGTGAAAACGTACCATACAATGCATTCAGTACAAAGCGCGATATTTTCCAATTTCCAAGTAAAATCCGGATTGTGACGGTGAGTCCGCCTGTCACAAACCAGAATAGGTTGGCAATACATTTTAATATTGCGGTGAAAATGGACGGAAAGTCAAACAACGTGTGAAACTGAGTAAACAAATATGCTGGCAAATTGATATTTATTTTGGTTATCTGGTTTTGAATAATTATAATCTGCATATTATCATTAATAGGTAATAACCAAATAACCCATATTGCAACTAAATGACCCATAACATTTGCTGCTGCAAAACGTTGCTTATGTTTTATACTGGGTGTAACAGAACACTCTATTAATACTTAAGGGGGTGCTTCAGACCATCAGAACAACTTTCACTATGGAACTTACACCCATATCGCAAAAAAATCTGCTGTTTCAGTACCGACTCGACTCAAATGTATGGGAGAGCTGATTATTATTTCGCGATTTCGAAGTTGGCTCCAGAATGAAAGTTGTTCAGTTTGATGGTCTGAAGCACCCCCTTAAATATTACTAGGGTGTTTTTTGTTACACTCTGTATACTTACAATTAATATCTCGAACACCTCATATTCTTTTTCCGCTAATTATCCCCGTAACAAAATATTTTGTATAATTACTGTATTCCCTCTGGGCAAAGAATATACTGCAGTGCGATTTTTGAACATCATACGAGCGACTCGGCAATAGAAAATGTCAAAATCACTATGGAGATTATGCTTCTTTCTACTGCCGATTCGCTCGTATGATGTTCAAAAATCGCACTTCTGGGCCCGCGTGGTGGAGTATGGCTCACTTCCTCTTATACCCCCATTCGTGGGGCGGCTGTGCTGCGGTGTGCGATGGTGTTCCGTCTACCTTATTTGCTCTAGCAAATGACGTTCCTGAGTGACAAAAAAGGATGGAGCGACAGAAAAAGGCGATGCGGTGCTGTCAGATGAGGATCAACCCTTACCCTTGTAGTGGGAGGGATTCTACAGGCTATAACTAACTTACTTACTTTTCACTATACTACTTATTTCAAAAAATACAATAACAATCCAATTTTATTCAAAGTTAGTTTTTAGTTCCTAATATCTTATTTATTTTAATATACCAATACCTTTATTTATTTTTGTTTTAAACATTCGTATTTATAGCTAATAGTATAAGAGATAAGTGTACTTTTTGCAACCATCAGCAGCAAGGCTGATTCAGTGTTTATGGGGTGTAGAGCATCTCTGTGATGGGGATGGACCAGGTCTGCCTGCATAACTCCAGTCGGTTTAGGAGTTAATGATGTTTTAAGGCCAGTAAAAAAATAGCGATCAGATGTAAGGCTTATCGTATGATATTATTGTAGTATGCACTGTAGCTATGTGAATAGTATAAAAACTGACATGGTTCATCAGTCGGTTTAGGAGTTACATCCGTTCAAAGGTCCGACCTTTGAACGGCTGTATCTCCTAAACCGACTGGCAGTTCAGGTCAGTTTTTGTACTGTTCACATAGCTACAGTGCATACTACAATAATATCAATACGATCAGCCTTACAGATGATCGCTATTTTTTTACTGACCTTTAAATATCAGTAACTCCTAAACCGACTGGAGTTATGCAGGCAGACCTGGTCCATCCCCATCACAGAGAAGCTCTACACCCCATAAACATTGAATCAGCCTTGCTGCTGATAGTTGCAAAAAGTACACTTATCTCTCGGAATATAAAAACTACAGTACAAATAATACTCTTTTTCTTTTATCTCTCCGGAATAATCTTGAACATCTCTGCCTCTACCATATTGATTTCGGCTTTCTAATTAAATCCCTTTGTCAAAAGCCTGATCACGATTTCCACTTTACCACTTTTGAGCTTCAATTAAGCATGTATCTCATAAATTCGGGACACAGGCAGTCAGGAATCAGTTCCGCAACAAGCTATGCCGAGCCAGAGAATGGCTACTAGAGATGTACCTTAACTAAACTCATATCCGAACTTTTGTAATATTAATGTACACAGGGCGACAGATCAACCCCATAGTTGAGATCGACTATGGGTTGAGTTATTGGGTGTGGGTTGATCTGTCACCGTGTGTTCTATCGGTAACTAAATCATAGAAATTACATTAATAATACTGATAAGCTCATAATTATATATATGTTTAAACATAGATATAACAGCGCAAAATAAAGCATTAGTCGCGCATAGGTCGGAAATATCAACAATAAATAACAAAAATCCCGGTCCAGTGGTCCTGGTTCGGCATGCTCCAGCCTTAATAATCTGTTTTCCTAGTGCTTACATTAACGTCCATCCATGGAGTTCTTCTAAAAATATTTTTGACAACACAACATAATTATGACAACATAACAATTTGACAAATAAATAATTTTTCTTTTGTTCTTTCTTTCTAACATGGGCTATTAGCTGGGAAGAACTCGAAATCTTAAACATACGTATTGCATTTGTCTTCTGATTTTATTTGATCTCTGAAATTATGGTTGGAGTGTTATGGTTTTTTCAGTTCGAAAAAAATTAATTCGATTCGAATGACCATCATGATATTATACAATTTTAAAAAATCCACACCCGTAACTGATAATGTTTATGTCCGTATCCGTAATATAGTATCCATAGCACATCACTAGTGGACACTGCGTCGAGCAATAACTCTGCAACCTTTGTCTGTTGGTAGCTTTGACATCCACACAATTTGCTCCCCTCGCTTTGCGCTTCTGAAATAGTACAACCGGACAGATAGTGGACGGTGTTTATGTATTTTTGAGTTTTTTTTACTAATGTGATTCTTAGAATATTCTTCAATCAATCTATTAAAATACAGGGTGTTAGGGTAAACAGTTGCACTACTTTAAGGTGTGATTGTACCCATGATACTGATCAACATTCCCCAAGAAACCTATAGGAAATTAAAAAAAAAAATAATTGCGCTTTCCATACTAAATG
Source organism: Agonopterix subpropinquella (assembly GCA_922987775.1). NCBI lineage: Eukaryota > Metazoa > Arthropoda > Insecta > Lepidoptera > Depressariidae > Agonopterix > Agonopterix subpropinquella. The sequence continues at coordinate 7,802,115 of OV277708.1, read as the reverse complement.
CAATCAGCTGATCAAACTTTTGTATGAAAAGACGATTTTTTTGCTAATTCCCTATAGGTTTCTAAGGGAAAGTTGATCAGTATCATGGGTACATCATCCTTTATAGTAATGAAACTGTTTTTAACACCCTGTACACTTTAGAAGGTAGGTGTTCTTAATAGGTTTTCATTAAAACACAAAAGAGGGCTAGTTAAATCTCGTAACTTTTTAGGACGGTTTATCACTTTTAATTACCTGGATACAGTTTTGAGAACGAGAACAATTATTCAAAAACTTAATTTAAATAGTCCTTCAGGTTTTACCTCGTTTGTTTCTAACTCCGATAATTAAGTTCATTAGCATATTTTTCATTTTGTTAAAGCTGTGCCAGACTAAAACTGTATATTCGACTCGATGTATGAAATAGCCTTTTTTTAATTCACCTTTTCCTTCCATAGTGATTGTTGTTCAGTTTGATAGTCTAAACCACCTCTGAAAATGTTAAAATTGATTAAAAATAGTCCAGTAACATGATATTTTACACAAGATAATTATGTTACCTCAATAGAAAATGGTGCGTAAAATTGTGCCGCGCCACAGCCGTCATGCACGTAGTATTGTTTGACGCGGACTATTGAAATACATCCTACATAGGACGTTTTCGAGTCTTCACTATGCGCGTGCTAGTGACATATCTGCTTCGGTTTGGTATATAATATCATTGCCAGTAAGTATATTCAGCACTGTGCGATGTCTGTCAGTCAGACAATCAGTCACGGAACTATTTTATACGTATACAGGGTGTTAGGGTAAACAGTTGCATTACTTTAAGGGGTGATTGTACCCAAGATAATAAACAACTTTCTCAAAGAAACTTATAGCAAATTCGCAACAAAAAAAACGACTTTTCATACAAACGTTCGATCAGCTGATTGCATTTAGTATGGAAAGTCGTTTTTTTTTTGCGAATTTCCTAAAGTTTCTTTGGGAAAGTTGTTCAGTACGGGTAAAATCACCCCTTAAAGTAGTGTAAATGCACCCTGCAGATTCATGCATTAATTGATCCATAAATATATGATCGTGAATTCGTGGTTAATCTGCACACTGTTTCTCAATTAAGCTGTTCAGTGAAAATTTAACTCAAATTGGACAACATTTGGCTTCTACGTGTATTTGTCTAGCTTAGGTGCTTTAACCCAGCATTTACGATTCCAGTGTAAAGGATGGAATGCCAAACAACACATACCATCTAAATTTCATACAATCTCAGTTAATAGCGGAATTCTCTTTGCATATGTATGCTTTTAGGAATTAATGTTATTAAGGTAGGTATGTAGATGGACTATTGGTAAATTTAGATCTTTAGTTTTAAAATATCATATTAAAACATGCAACACGGTAAAGTAATATAATCCATTGCACTTGTCGCATCTGATTTCTGAACCAAAATAATTTAAATCTATAGAAAAATAATTAAGATATTGCCCAATCCCGTTTCGCCTACAAAACTGGTAAATTTGAATTGTATAAGAAATGCCACTGTAGAAAACGATAATTTCGATTTCCTTTTGAAGCACGATATTCCTCCTATCCTGTGTATAATTTCAGCTATCATACGATTTGTATGTGTTCTTTGATCATACACATTCGCCAGCTGCGAAACGACCCGAAAAGAATACACTTCGTCACGTGGGCAATGTCTTTTCTTTATCTGACAAATCAAACAATAAAGTCCAAGTACTTACATAAAGTTCAATCATAGACATTATTGTTCTACTACCGTGAGTAGACCAAGTAAGTGTGTGAATGAGATTCCGATCATAATGAAAAAAGCTACGTGCGCGAAAGAGATTATAATATTATAATTGCCGTAAAACCACTTTGAAACAATCCGGAGTCTTTTGGAGTCCTGTCAAAAAATTATCTCTCGTTATTTTATTGATTTAATTTAAATTTATTTTGTGTTTTATAAGACGAACATAAAAAATCATAATGGTGTCGTGTTCCGTGTTGGAATGTAGTGTAACTTACACCAAAAACCCAAATAAAGAAACGTTTCACAGGTAAATACGATCAGTACAATACTACTTTCATGAGGCTTGTTTTCACATATGTTTCTCTTAAAATGATTTAGTAATACATTCATTAAATGCAGTAAACGTCCTATTTTCTAAATAATATGTAATTTTAAATAATTATGTGTTAGATAAAAAATTATTGTGTACGTGAAAAAGGAACCGTTTCGCATAAAGATTGCACAAAATCTATCGATATGTCGATATTTTTGAAATATGTTTTTTCTACCACCTAGCTCCCTCCGTTCATGTCTCGTCAGATTCTGTTTTTTTTTTAAATATTGTTACTGAAATGGTTTTCGATTCAGCCTTCCAATGTATATACCGAACTTATTATTTCAGAAAATGCATTAAGTTATTAAAATTAGTATTATTGTGATTTATTAATATTGTTTTATTTCGACGATCCGGTTGGTGTAATGGTTACCACGCCGGACTGCCAAACCAGGGTCCTGGGTTCGAATCCCGGTTCGGTCATGGATGTTTATATGTTTGTGCCGTTGTTGTATGGTTTCCATAATAAACAGTGCTTTCTTGGGATCATTACAATGTATGTGCCTGTGAGCGTTATTTATTTATTTTATTATTTATTACTCAGCTATTCTGCACCTGCGTTTTCGAAATATGTTTTTTTTTTTCATTCGTATATTTCCAACCTCTTGTATGGGGACGAACCACGCACGCCACACGGGACATCGTAGCGAGATAAAATACATACCAGTTTTTTTAGGTCTAATTATTTGATTTTAAACTCGAACTCAAATCAATTTTTTTTTTTAAATAATTTTTTTTTGTTCAAAACAATATCAAATGAATAGCTTTCTGACGTCATGTTTTTGACTGTACCACCGCGTCGGAAGTGTTTCGCTGTAGAGAAGATGCGGCCAGAAACTCAACAACACATAGGTTTCACACAATAAGTTTCATCATAATCGGATGTAACATCCGTCATATTGATTTTGTTTGTATAAAATGTATCCTCTATGTCACCCAGGCCATAAATAATAAACTAACGAATCGATTGCCACCTCATTCATCAACATCGGCTCAGTAGTTTAGGTGCTGCGGCAGAACATATATTATGTAAATGCATGGAATCAAAATCAGCCTAATTTATTATACTTAATCATGAGAACCGTTGTTCCTTTCTCTTTGAAACACTGCTATGCTAGTTTCAATTATGTATCGCAAAATTCTTCGAAATTATATTGCACCTGTACATTCTGTGAAAAAACAGGATATGTTTTTAAGTTTTGGCTACTACAGCAGGTTTTTATTATTTTCATAAATTGGATTCCATATCAAAAATAAAGAAATCTTTGATTCAGGGACCCCTATACACTATAGTCATATGCTTTTATTACAAAATATTTTCAATGCTCAGACACACATTTCAGTTTTATAATAAGTACAATAGTGTATGTAGATAAATTATAGCTCAGCAGACTAAAACCTTATATAAGTCGGTGTGATTATGATATCAATAAGGCGGATACGTCAATGTCACATCACTAAAACTCACACACATATCAATTTCGCACATACTGACATTTCGGTTTCGGTGATGCGATAATGAGGAGTGACTTGAGCCTCTACCCGCACATTCGAACTTCGCAATTGCTGAACATTTTCATTCCAAATTCAACTCTATTACAATGAACCGCGGACCGAAACAGTGGCGATATAGCGAACATCGAAAGTGCGGGTACAGGGCTTGGTCTACTCGGTAGTATCTTTTAAATCGAAAAAACGGCACACGGACGTGATGCGCGCCCTTTTCGTGGGGCTGGGCAATCGCGTTTTTCATAGAAAATATTCGTCGACCTATGGCCTATGACCTAAGTAACAGTTTTATAACAGTGTAGGTAGACGGATTGTAACCCTAGCCAATTTAGACTTCGTAATATAAAAATATAATAGTGGTAGTGACTACTTAAATTAGTGATGTAACATTGACGTATTCGCGATTATCGTATCAAAATCACATCGACTACTAAGTAGTCGATAATCTGATATCGATGATTTTGATATCGATAATCGCGAATACGTCAATGTCACATCACTAGAACTCACACACGTATCAATTTCGCACATATTGACATTTCGGTTTCGGTGATGCGATATTGAGGAGTTCCTCGGTCTACTCGGAAGTATAATATGTTTATGAGTTCAATATATATTTTTCTTGGTCTACAGATATTTTATCATAGTCATCTCACTACACTCTTTATAATTTATTTTACAATATTAATGCCTAAATTAGCTAACCTACAATGCCCGATCTATTTACCTAAGAACAAATATATTATGACCTCAAATAATTACTCTCAATTTTCACGCGTTAACGCGTGTGTTTACGTGAAAAATCTTGTTAAGGGGCGTCCGCCCGGTTTTGAGTAACTTTGTAACCATTTTATACATTAACTATGGCACTTTTTAAGCAGAAAACAAAACTAAACAATCTACAGGATATGAGAAGTGACGTGGTTTTTCTCGAAATCTATTTTAATTAATAAAACTGAAGAAAAACGAATCCAAAGTCACCTCTTTTTTTCCAGTTGTAACCGTTTTACTCTTACATTGTTGATCAAAAGAATATGAAAATTTACAACATTCTTCACAAAACAATATAGAATGATGTGGTTTTCTTATTTTTTGAAATTTCATAAAAAATCATACAGGTTTTCAAAGGAAACGGAAAATTCCGACCGGCGCCACGCAATTGAAGCGGGATGGCTAATTGCAAAAGTTTGCTTGTAAGAAAGAGAGCCTTGCAAATGGGAGGAGGGGCCTTAAGTAAAGATATAACAAGACTCTTTTTAACAGTATTTTTAAATATTTCATGTCTACAGTTAGTTTTAATTATAAGCTAACCTTAATAAATCATGTTTAACACATACTGTCCATAAGTCAGAGTAAAAGACATACATCATCATTCTCGCTCAAATATGTATTCCAGCTTTCACAAACTTAGTCACTATGTTTTAATTAAACAAAATTAATGCGCACAGCGTGCCTTTAATGTCAGGCGTCAATGTGTCAGACGTGACAAGACTAGAAGTTTGGATCTCGGAATATTCTCATAGGAGAAACCTCGTACGTTAATGCATGACATAACTACAATGGTTGATGACCACTGGGATTTTCTGCGCTAAAAACATTAAAAGCGCAATGTTAACTTGTTAAGGTTTTTGTGTTTGTGATTAAAGTATGTTTTGACATCGTTTTCTTTATGATCTTATTGGTGAATTTGTTCCTGGTCCTCTTCGCTTCCTCGGTCATTTCTGGTGCACAGATACAGTTATTATTCGATTAGGTATACACCACTAGTTTCTAATTACTAACATAACTTTAAGGGTGGTATTCAGGCAATGAAACTAAGCAACTTTCCCTTAGGAAAATGGATCGAAAAACGAGAAAAATTTTTGGTCCTCCCATAGAAAACCGATTGGCTGATCTGCCCTTTTGTATGGAAGGTCCAAAAAAGTTCTCGTTTTCGACCCTTGTTAAGTTTGATTGACTGAATACACCCTTAAAGTTGTGTTAGTAATTTTGACGAATAATAGTTTAATCATCATCATTTATCCTTCAGCATTCTATCGTCCCCAAAAGATTCTCTTTGGGTAAGATTTAGTAATCGTTTGATCTTAGTGTGTTTGTAAGCAGATGCCCAACACGTAATTGTATCTCTGTAGAGTTGAAATATAAGGGAAGTCCCATAAAGCCGATGTCTTAACTTTCACCCATGACCAAGGAACTGACGCGGTAGCAATAACTCACAGTTGTTTGTATAGTTGGAGATGTAGTAGGTATGCAGGCAGTGTCGTGAGAAAATTCTTAATAATCATGAATTCAGCACATCTTCATTCATGAGTCTCATTATACTGGTTTAGGTCATGCATGTCGGTATTTTATTTAGGTTATGACTTAATAAGAGTGAGATGAGGAAAGCCATGGTAAAACTCCTCATCAATTATACTAGAAACGACAATAATTAGATGTACGTTTTATTTTATTATAAACCTTCCTTAGATAAACTCACATATATAAAATACAACCTACGTAATCCTAATTCTTGATAGAAGCCTCGTACCTCAGTTGTAGGAACAATGGTAGAGTTTGAAGATAATAGAAAATAGAATGAAAAACATTCGTCGTAAATTTGCATTGTCTATTAGTTTTTTTACCCGACTGCTCCAGAAGTAATGTTTTTTTACTATTTTGGTGAACTGAATTTGTCGAAATATTTTTAAATAGTAAATATTTCATTAGAAATTCATTTTGTGTAAGTATCGTGGCAATCTTTTGTTTGTTGAACCCTTATTTTCCATCTCTATGTATGAATTGCGTCCATCAGGACTCCCATTTCACTCTGAAGTTCATATTCATTTTTAACTCCTCCCACCAATCTTCAGTTCAATGAACCTCTCAGGATTATAAAATGAAGGTTTGACTCGTCAGAAACTTGGCAAATTTCCCATCTTATTATAGAAATAAATCTCAAAATTGCGATGGACATTCTCAAATGTGACCATAAGTTTTGATAAACGTCTTGAATCAAGAAAATTGTCGACATATTGAAAATGCTGATCTAGGAAAATAAAGGTTAAACCTATCAGACAAAATGAACTGTGAATGAGTTAACATTACTAAAAAGTAACATGCTGTTAAAATAGCTTATTACTATATCTTTTCTGTTAGCCAGGCGATATACACCCTCCAAAGTTCGTGTTATTAATAAATTAACCCTTGAATAACACGAATGTTGTAAAAAACAATAGTATTTTATAGTAAAAGGTATAAAAATCACTCAAATATAAAAAAAGGTTGTCGCGACCCCACGAGACCCGGTTCCGAGCTTGCTGGCAGCGTTTTCCTCTTTGAATACCCAAGGTAATTCGTCGGCCGAGGAAGCTGCCAGCTCTACGGGCACCGGTAGTATATCGAGACGATGACACGTACTATGGAAATGAAAAAATGAAATGAAATCGATTATTTGAAAAGAAAAATGAAAAGAAAAGTGAAAAGTGAAAAGAATTTTTGAAAAGTGAAAAGAATTTTCATGAAAAGTGTTCGATGAAAAGACAATCTAAGTGTGAACTTTCGCAGTAACATAGAGTAACCAGTCTAAAATAATAAATGTCGAAATAATAAAAACGATAAAATTACATGCATTTAGCATCGACAACTCTAGTGTGACTGTGAAATCCTTTATTTTCCGGGCAGCAAAAATGTATCGTTCATTTTGTAAAAATACTGGTGGTGCCTCAGGCAAACGATAAGACGGATTTGCCGTACGAACGTCTGCGACGGCCATTTGTTATCTTACTGCAATACGGATGCACAAATCCGTTTAAAGGAAATAATATTGTCTAAGGAAATGGAGAGGAGATTATTGTAAATTGGTAGTGTTATTCGTATTGAATAAATATAGGTAAATTTATACAGTTGGACAAATCAGCTTGTGCCATTGAAGACTTTCTTCATTGGAAAAATGTATTTGTGCTTACATAAACTTAAGACCAATTGCCTGAATTGGTTTATTATAATCAATTTCATAATTAAAAAATGACATTCAAATAATGTTTAGGCAATTTAAAAATATACAGGGTGAAATTGATATCATTGCATTGGCATCCTTTTAAAATAAGAGTCTACCCATAGAAGAAAGAAAGAAAGAAAATATTTTTATTTGCAAACAACAAAACACACTGACAAAATTATTACTTATAAAAACTAAACTAAAAAACATAATTTAAAAATTACATAATTAAGAGCAGTGTGTGCCGCAGCAGCAAACAGGGTTACGACTCAGCATTATGCTGGGCTCAACGAGCTCAGCGCTGATTTTCTGTCGCACCCAAATGCCAGAAGTGCCACTTCCGAAACTCACACCCCCAAAATCGTGATCATGACATTTTCACTACTGATTTGAACGTGTGACTCTCAAAAATACCACTCCCGGCGAAAAAACGTACCGCAAACTTTAAATATATAGATAATTTAATAAATGTTACTTATAAATTTTTGTAATAGGTGTACGAATAAAAACTAGGAACTGTTGTGGATAAGTATAAATATTGTCCCATCAATCTGAGCAACTTTTACCATAGGAGCAAACCGATCGGAGCAAAAATAAAATCGGCTGTTGCATACATTTGAGTCGAGTGGGCATTGCAGTTTAGTATGGGACAGCTAATTATTAAGTTGCTCCGATCGGTTTGCTCCCACGGTAAAAGTTGTTCAGTTTGATGGGTATAGACTCTTAGTTTAATAGGATGAATGATATAAATTTCACCCTGTATATACCTATATGTTTATTATCGTCTAGTTGATCTCCAAAAATATTGATCACTATTATTTCAGATATATGTTTTATTGTATACTAAGTTACAATCAAGATATTTTTAATTTCTAAAAAAGTCCAGAGAGTAGGTCCTATTTAGAAGATTCCTCGAAAAACTTTACATTTTCGCCACTAAGGCACCTCAAAAACTTCAGAACAAAAGATGAGCGAGATAAACACAAATAAAGTAAATATCGTGTAAGTACTTGGAATTCGGCTGAAGGCTCCACAAAGGGTAGAAACAAGCGAACCACACCCAGCAATGTTTCATTCGGTTGATTGCGCTCCAATTAAAACTGTTATGAGTTTTGATTCAATTAATTTTCGGTGTTTCGAACCGGTACATAACAGTTTTCATTTACTTACTTTTATTGTAACGAATTTCTTGTAAAAACGAATGTATTTAAGAATTCGATGAGAACAAAATTAGGGATTTCTCCGGGTAACTACAGCAGGGAGAACCCAGCTTCGCTGGTTCTTTTTTGTGCGGTAGTTACTAATCCATAATTCCTTCATCTTACCATATCCATATCTCATCCCTAGGGTCTGGTCCCTAGGGGCTCCCCTAGAGGAGCGTGTATTTTATCTATAGTACAGACAGTTATACGAAATATCAAATTTTCTTCAGTGATTATGGAGACACAGTTTTCAGGTTTCATGTTATCTTATTAACGATCTGAACGTGTATTTCTTTCATCTCTTCTTCGGGTTACTTTCAATTACTGGAGGCTGACAGTCAGCATATTCCCATATATTTCTTTAACGTATAATAAATAACCTTAAAGGAGCAGGTCTGGGAAATAAATCAACCCTTACCTAAGTTTTCAGTCCTAACTCTGTGTAATCTAGCATTATATTCCAGGCCCAAATGATCCATACACAACAATTGGAGCAAGCCTTCGTTACGTAACAATGGTAGAGTAATTTACTGCCGGTCCGTCCCTGTGACATGTCACACTGTCCGCTTGAACTCCGCACAATCCGGCCCTGTGTCCGGCTGGCTAGTTTTCTTACATAAATTCAATTGTGATTTAATATAATGTGACAGATGTTGATTAATAGTTAATTGGTGTGGAAATTAGTAGGTTTTAGTAAATTAATGAAAGAATTTATAATTATTTCTCACCAAAATGGCAGAGTTTCAGTTTCAGTTGCTTTATCAACATTGCTAAAATATACAGGGTGTTAGGATAAACAGCTGCATTACTTTAAGGGTGATTGTACCCACGATACTGAACAACTTTCCTTTAGAAACCTATAGGAAATTCCACGTTATTTTTTACTTTTCATACAAATGTTCAATCAGCAGATTGCATTTAGAATGGAAAGTCCAAAATTTTTTGTGCGATTTTCCTATATGTTTCTTAGGGAAAGTTGTTCAGTTTCATGGGTACAACCACCCCTTAAAGTAATGCAACTGTTTACCCAAAACCCTGTATAGTATCGTTTTTGGGGCTTAAAAACATAGCACTAGCGCGTGGTCAACGGAGCCCGCCCGCGGTATTTGATTTTAACATTCGATTGAAACTTCCAGCCGCTGCAGGCTGTTCTGATATCTTGGTATGAATATAGCCTAAGGATCGTCGCTTACAAGTACCTACGAGGTTTTTCAGTTTTTCTGTGAGAGGAATAGCAGCCGATATCATGAAGATTGATGTTATATTATAATGACCTTTGTAAGGCGCCCAAAGTCTTTATAATTTGCGAGTTTATCCATAGCGGTACCTGCATTATGCGTTATTTCATTTTCCCTAAAGAACAAAGAAATATTTTAATATTTTTTTAAATGCCAAGATTTTTTTATAGCATAAGTATATGCTCACGAGTATATTCCCCGAGGGGGTAGTCAGAGATATTCTGAAATTTCAGAACATCCAGCACATTTCGTTTCGGGCTCACTCCCCGTCACACTGACCAGAGTTTCGGTACTACTAGTGAAATGTTGATTTTTTTTATAGTTGGTGCTATGTACATTTTTACCGCAAAATCTAAATTTTTTTGTAGTACAAACCATAAATACGGCCAATTACCCAAACACAATTTTTTCAACCATAAGGTTTTCCCCGGCTCATCAACAGATTCATGGTCTACCCAAGTTTTACAACCAGCGATACCACAATGTCGTCAAAACAATAATTGCCTCGCCCGAGATTTCGTATTCCGATACCACGGAGATTGTCTTCTGCAACTTGTCACTCTTGTCCCAGTTACAGTAGCACTGTGATACCGGTTTGTATACCGTCATTGTGTTTGCGACGTGTCTTGATTCGTTTTATTGATAAACTATTATGTGACGTTGTTCGGTTGTCACTTTCGACACACCTGCATTGGTAGCATGACAACCCGCGATAGCCGTGATACGGCTTTATCTCGTCTTTTATCTCTTTCATTTGCGCGCGAACGAACGAGGTAAAAGACGTGATAAAGCCGTATCACGGCTATCGCGGGTTGTCATGCTACCCATGCTGGGACACTTTGACGTAATTTCATACAAATGGGAAAAATGTGTAGGAAGAGGTAATCATATGCGATACTGAGTGAGAGCGAGCGGTATAGTAATACGCCAGTGCCAACGCCATACTCTTTCTTTACCTAACTGTTTGTTGGCGGTTTACGGCTCCATAGCTTAGTCAGTATTGAACCTTCTTGCTGTGCCAAGGTTCGCGGGTTCGAATTCCGCAAAGGGTTTGTATGGTGAATATTAGGATCCTTAAGGAGTTTTGGAGAGAAATTGTGTATTCTAGATTGTAAAAATTTTGTAAAAGCTAAATAAATTAAAAAAAAGGTACCTACAATTTACTAGAGGTAGAAATCACCTGAAGACTATAATTTAGTCTTATGATCTTATGAATCGTTATACAAACATAGTGACTATGCCCTTTTCCTGAACGAAATCAAGGAACTGATGCGGGGACAACCCATATCAAAAGCACGCGCCCACACAGCACAGAATAGCACTAGATATCTAGTAGATATTTTGTAGACACTTAGATATTTTGTAGATATCTATTAGACATCTTGTAGACATTTGTGCTGTTGGGGCGAGTTGCACCAACGAGCCGGGTTCTCTCTTCTGCGTTTAAAACAATACAACTGTTTAAAAACCGGAGATACTATAAAGTTTCTTATCAAGGAAGAAAATGTATTTCTATGCAAAGATACTTTTATAATAATACTGTATTTTTTACCAAAAGAAAAAACAAGGAAGAGAAAAGGAAAATGCTTTGCGCAAATTCTCTTTCATCCGCCCAATTGTTCCATCATTTTTGCTTTTTGTGGAAGAAATAGTGCTCAGCGTATTATTAATAAAGCAAATTATGTTGTTAATCATAATATAATTAACGATCTCTAGTAATCACTACCTTATTAATATTAGCACTTAATTTTATTTTACTTTAATGAGATCTTTGCCAAGTAGCATAATAAGTAGCATCTTATTATAATCATATTATTACCTATTAGCTTTTGCCCTCGACTTCGTCAGCGTGGAATCAAATAAATGGTGATAAAAAGTACCTTCAGCAGTTTTAAAGTGGAACCATTATGCTTTGCAACAGTGAAAATTACATCACAATAATGGTGCAGTTAGTTTTCGCATGAAGCTCGAAACAGACAAAAATAATCCTTTTTTTTAATCTCGTTGACGACCTGAGTATTTTTAAATAGTCATTTTATAACATTAGTTAACATAGTTTAGAATAAAGTGTATAATAGATCACATAATTACAGACTAGCTACTGGTTCAAGTTTTTTAGTGTTCCATACCAAAATTGGAAAAACGGAACACTTATGGAATCAGCTCGGTGTCTGTCCGTCCGTCTGTCACAGGCATTTTTCTCAAAGACCGTAAGACATAGGAAGTTGAAACTCGGTACAGATATAGCAATTGGTGGTCCAATGTCATAAACGAAGTAAAAAAGCTAAATTTTTATATTGGGGGGCAATTTCTGGAGTAAGAAAGGGTAACTAAAAAAAAAATTTTTTCTACCCTATGGTGTGGGGTATCAATTGAAAGCTTATAAAAATACGAGTCTAAAAATATACTTTTCAAATTTTTTATAAAAACTTTGTTTAACAAAATTTTCAATTCAATCCGAGAAATTGCTGTCCCCACCTCTATTTCAAAAAATATAGCCGTATAAGATCTGAAAAAAATCATGAACATCAGAAATAACGTGTAGATGGCGGGAAAATTATCAGGGTGGCTTTAACTTGGATAGTTTTTTTTCTGTACCCAAAAAACTAACACCAGTGCGACCAGTGTAAAATGATCTTCAGTTACTATGTGACCACATACTAAGTAAGTGTCAATTTATTGTGGTTTTGTCAATGACCCATGTTAAACAACTGGTAGTACGGAACACTAATTGCCCGAGTCCCGACTCGTACTTTGCCGGTTTTTTTATTCTTTAACAGGAAATTACCTAAACACTGGATTTGTAACATGGGAAAGTAGAAGCCTTGTACTTATTGATTAGTTTTAAATTACGTCTGTTGCTAAATCGATTAATTTATTACATGGAAAAGAGAAAAATGCCACCACATTTCTAAAGTAACTCATTTGATATTCACCCATTTTACGGACACGAAATTGGGGACAATTCAGAGGTAAAATTTGTGTTTTAATTCTCATTTTGAGGAAATTGGGTCGGATTGTTCTTATATCTATTTATGGGTATTTTGTGTCTAAAAGTTTAAAAAAGAATTAAATCAATGGAAATTCGAAGTCGCGCTAGTGTCACCAACATAAAAAGATAAAACTGACGTAACTTATACTGACAAAGAAAGATTTAAGTGACTAGGGTCTAAAATTAACGAACGATGAAGTATAATAAAACCGGTCAAGTGCGAGTCGGGCTACTCGCGCACCGACGGTTCCGTACCACACCACCACAGAACACAACGTCCGGACCTTTAGCGCAAGACCGACTCACACTTGGCCGGTTTTTAGTATTTTTTGTTATTTTGTAGAGTTTGTTCTATAATCACACTAAGTTTGACGCTTGTATGTATTACCGTTTTTACGATAGAGCGTGGAGAAAAAACGTTGATAAAAAATTGTTTCATGTTGAGAACCCCCCTTAATTTTTTACTTTTTGTCATTTTTATTATTTGTTAATAAATCCGCCGTAATAACGCATATTCTGAGAAAATTTCAACTATCTAGCTATTACGGTTCAAAAGTTACAGCCCTAAATAGGTAGGACAGACGGACGGATGGACAGACGGACAGACGGACGGACGGACGGACGGACGGACGGACGGACGGACAACGTAGGCTTAGTAATAGGGTCCCGTTTTCATCCTTTGGGTACGGAACCCTAAAAATGACTCCGTGTATAAAAATGTCGAGAATGAAAAATTTCATGGCATAAAAATGACAAAAATGATAATAGTCATGGTGTAAAAATATCGAAAATGGATGTCAAGGTATCAAAAATTCCAAACCAAAAAAGAAAATACAATTTTGTAATATACCTGTAATTGAATTTTGTTTCGTCGTGAAAAGAATCAAGTTTATTAATTTTAATATTGTACGCTAAAAGGATTTGAAGAGTAGAAATAACTTAGAAATATAAATACTTGGAAACCAAAAGTTGCGGAAACGGTCGGCATTTTCCGAGGTCAATCTTCTATTTATCTACCAAGGGTTGCCTTTTGACAAGTTGGGATTGTAACTTTAACTACCTATGTACAGGGTGAAATTGATATCATTGGCATCCTTTTAAACTAAGAGTCTACCCATAAAACAGAACAACTTTTAGTATGGGAGCAAACAGATCGGAGCAAAAAAAAAGTCAGCTGTTGCATACATTCGAGTCGAGTAGGCATTGCAGTTTAGTATGGAACAGCAGATTTTTTAGTTGCTCCGTTCGGTTTGCTCCCATAGTAAAAGTTGTTCAGTTTGATGGGTAGACTCTTAGTTTAAAAGTATGCCAATGATATCAATTTCACCCTGTATATGTATATGTATATTTCTTAATACTCATGACCAGGATGGTTTTGAACGAGCGAGCGGAGTTAAAATAATGTCATTTTGGACCTCAAAAAATATTTTAAAACAAAATCAATACTTGTAAAGGGATAACGTAAATTATTTATGTTGTAGTACCTACTAAGGTAGGTGAGGTTCCTCGGATTGTTAAGAAATTATTGAAGCAATACCGTATTAATTACTGGGCCCTATCGACGCACGAAAAGCGTATTTAATTAGCCATGTATTTTTTTCTTCATTTTCATTGCTAGTAGGTATCTACTTTAAAGTAATGTAAATTTAGTACGAACATACCCATCCGTATTTGGAGACGGCAATTTAGGTTCCCATTACATTTGTGGTAACCCTAAACAAGACACTCTGAGAATTTCAAACAACTTGCGAGGTTCCTAAAATTTTAATTACGCTGTATCCTAACCATTCTTCCCAAAAACTCGTAGCGGTCTCCTTTAATGTTACAGCTTCTATTTACATGGGGGCTTGCGCGAATAATAATATGCTTTTCACACCACCCGCTCGAAAATGGAACATTATATGTCATGTAACTCGAACCTAAAGCAAGTCATTATAGCCCTGGGACTAGCCGGGCAATAATATTGTACTGAATTTCATTATAACCCGCTGGTCAATAATGAGATTTGAATATGGAACCGCATCCACAGATTATTTAATAGTTACTACGATCCTTACTTAAAATTCGTATGAAAACCTGTGATGAAAACTAATTATGGAGACAGGCACCAAAAAGAACTTAATTCGAAATTTGAACTGGCCACCACGAGTATTGAACACAAAAAAAGAAAAAAAGGCGCGAATCATAAAGGTATCATCTTTATGGCGCGAATACTGCATATCTCTGTACTTGCTCTGTACCTATTATTGCCTTACTATTGCTACGAACAAAGTAATAAAAAAATATTACATTGTCTTTCCACAACTGGAGTGCGATTTTTGAATCTCATTCGCTGAGTTCAGCAGTTGAAAATGTCAAAATTACTATGGAAATACGCATCTTTCTACTGCTGATTTGACTTTCAAAAATCGCACTCCTGGAGTATGACTTTTTAATGTCAAATCAGCAGTAGAAAGATGCACGTCTCCGTAGTAATATTGACATTTTCAACTGCATGCACTGCACTGCTTTCTTTCTTTTTCATTTTCTTTGAAGAAAGTTTCAAAAATCGCACTCCAGGAGTGCGATTTTTGAATCTCATTCGATGAGTTCAGCAGTTGAAAATGTATGGAGATGCATATCTCCATAGTTACTTTGACATTTACAACTGCTGAACTCAGCAAATGAGATTCAAAAATCGCACTCCTGGTCTAATGTTTCAAATATCTACTTTCACTTTTAATTTAATAAAATAGTTTTTCTAAATACTATACTATTGAACACTAATACTTTGTTATAAACTCTAATAAAAGAATTGGTTTCTAACCATAGAGAATTTACACGCTCCCCTGGGTTTCTAACAGTATTGCTTTTTATTTTCTCGCGGAGAGTGTGAAAAGTAGAGTATGGTCCTCGGGGATAAACGTGTTTTCATCTTGGGCGAGCTTGAACCCCTCGCTTCACTCAGGATTCTAGTCTTAACTCCCTCGCTTCGCTCGGGAGTTAACTCTAAACTCCCTCGCTACGCTCGGGAGTTAACCCTAGAATCCCTCGTTACGCTCAGGATTCAATATCGCGCCCGTGATGAAAGACACTGCTTTATCCCCTTGGTACATAATCTACTATTGTAAATGCAGGGTCTTTCTTAATATGCTGACACTTTTTTAAGGGGATGATTAGACCGTCAAACTAAACAACTTTCTCTATGGGACCAACATCGAAACCGCGAAAAAAAATCTGCTCTTCCATACAAAACTGCAAACCTACTCGAGCAAAATGTATGGGGCAGCTGATATTTTTTTCGCGATTTCGATGTTGGTCCCATAGAGAAAGTTGTTCAGTTTGATGGTCTGATCATCCCCTTAAAAAAGTGTTAGCATATTAAGAAGGTCCCTATACAGGATGTAACATAAAATAGGACAGCTACTTAAAGGGGTGCTTTAGACCATCACACTGAACAACTTTCTCTAGGGAACAATATCGAAATCGCCAAAAAAAAATCTGCTGTCTGCATTTCAGTCGAGTTATACTTGCAGTTTTGTATGGGACAGCGGAATTATTTTTTGCTTTTTCAGTATTGGTCCCATAGTAAATGTTGTTCAGTTTGATGGTCTAAAGGCCAGCCAGGCCGCCAGCCAATTAATTCACGTTTTTCTTGCGTAAAATAAGTCTGTTATTTTTCTGACGGTTCCGTTGTCCCGGAAGCACCGTGGAACGCTCATAGATAATTTAAATAGTGTCGACCAAAGAGTCCGCCACACACCCCATTAAGCAGCTGTCCTATTTTATGTTACACCCTGTATAATAATATGTTTTTTCAACAATTTCGAATACTTTAAAGTTTTTTTATTATGACTAATTTGATAGGATTAAGCATGATTAAATTATAATGATATCAATGTTATCAATATGAGCAGTGTGAGAGACGGAGCTTGTCATACGTCATTTTGGTACAAGCCACAAAATGTTCTGAACAACTAGGACCTAATTTCCCAAGGAATATACTGAGTAATAATGATCATGATGAAGTAAAAATATCATACGGAACTAGGTTATAAGCCCATGTTCTATGTTTCCAGAATCACAAGTGATATTAATATAAGAAGATACCATGACGCAAGCGATTGTTCAGAAAGGGAATATTAAACGACTCGAGACGCTCAAGGTTGTCTGTGTTTAACAATGACTCAAATTTAATCAAATTTAATCGGAGCTATGCCTCGCAATTCATCAAAGAATGTTGGGTATGGTGGGATAAGCTGGTATCAGGGGTAAGATCGTTACAATGAAATTACTGGCGAATGAGGCCAAATTCTTTAAGGCTAGCATAATAGCGCATGAAAGAAAAAAAAATTGCTTCGTCATAACACATTCTGCCTGCGTAACACGACAGAAGTGAGAGCGACACAGGTCACTTCTAAACGTCAAATTGGCGGTTATCTCCATAGTATCTCACTCAAATTTGACGTTTAGAAGTGACCTGTGTCGGTCACACCTCTGTCATGCTACGCAGGCTGGTCTCATTTGCAGTTTGTTTCATCTTGCCCTACCTTAATAATTTCTATTCGATGTGACAGATTTTAATTACTAGATTCTCATAGGAAAACTGACTCAACATACACGTTATTAGGAGTCATTTTGGAAAATCATAATTCAAATTGAACGAAAGAATAATGATCGTATTGGTTGACCGGTATAGTCTTGAGTAAATTCCGTGAAGCCAACCCTTAAAAGCCGACCCCAATTAATTGGGGAAACTCGAAAGATAATGATGCCTCCATGAACATTTTCTTTCGAGTATTACACGATCTTTTCGAACCTGAATCTCATTTCTTAGAAGTACAGAGTGTGCCTAATTTTGTGCGCCTTTGAGATTCGAATTGTGTTAAATAACACTTTATCGAAAATATACGAGTATATAAATTGATGTAAATACACATGATACACAAAAAGTCATCATCAATATCATCATATTATCAGCCGATAAACGTCCACTGCTGGACATAGGGGATAAAGACAATGGATTTGCCATAATCGCCACGCTTGGCAGGCGGGTTGGCGATCGCAGTTGGATTTGAATGTGTGTACTCAGAGGATGCTGCTACCCATCCTCCGGTAGATCCCTTAGTCGCCTTTTACGACACCCACGGGAGGAAATGGGGTGGTGCTATTCATAGCCGACACCACACGGACCAAAAATTCAACAAACTTATAATGCGAAAGTATTGTTTTTTAGCAAATGATGGATAAATTGCTTGATAGGACTAAAGCAGCTAAATATAACATACATAAAATAAACTCACGACCATAATCCCTTTTCGGGGTAGTCAGAAGCTGTGCTACAACTACCAACTAAATGTTTAAGCACGTAGTTGTAGCAAGGCTCATTTTTAGCATATTGAAGGTATCACGACGAAATGACGTATCAGGTGGTGGCAGGGGACTAGACTCTCGCCCTCTGACGCAGATAAAGAATGAAATCATCATCAGCCTCAACTATACCCTCTACAGCCTCGTATGGTTGCTCTACTCGCACCGAATATAGCTCAATTCACATTACGACGGGCGGGCGCGGACGTTGCAATGTATAATAATACCTATTTCAATACAGATAGAGTCCTCAGAGAAAGCTCCGTCACAGTTTAAGAAAAGTACGGATTCTACCATCCTCCCACCAACTTTTTACCTCACCCCCTCTATCACCCTCTGGTTACTTTGCACTGGTTACTCGTTACCTAAGAATAAGACATAAGGTTCAATTTCTTTGGTTTCGCATGTGCTGACGTCATCTTGTCAAATTAAATTTTTTGTATGAAGTGTCCGGGCTGTGGCTCCGTCCCCGTCTGTGGGGCCAGTATGAGCGTTCTCTCTATGTCAACTCTATCAGTATTGAAATAGGTATTATTTTACATTGCACCCTCCGCATCCGTCCGCGCCCGTCCGTCGTAAAGTGAATAGAGCTACTATTAGAAAAAGATATTCATACAAGTTCGCGGCGGCTGGTGGCCCAACATGCCTGAGATTCTGAGACGTCTTTCGATCTTGAGCTTAGTCTAGTAGGGTCGAAAATGTATGGATTTTGACACATGGGACTTCAAACTAAAACTTAAAATACCTGAACCTCGACCTAAACAGCGTTCATAAGAGCAAGATATACCTAGCTATTCTATTCTCGCTTTCAGCAAATCTCATTCTGTTTTACGTATTCGTGTAATACGAATTTGGAGGAAACATGGTATAAACAGATGAAATCTAAGATTGTGTGCGAATGTTTTGCGTACCATATTACCTACGTAATATGGTAGGCAAAACATAAAATTGTTCAGAAACAGAGATATATTTATAACAAAGACGGCCCGATAGCTTTGATTGTGAACCTGCCCGCTGAACGAGGGTCGCGGGCTCGAATCCCGCATCAAGGGGCAAATATTCGTATGACAAGTATGAATATTTGTACCTACTCGATGTGGTTGTGTCATGGATGTTCCATCTAAACTATTATAAAACTGTAACAGAAATGTGTCTGCACATTGAAGATATTTACAAAAAAAAAATCACGGCATGGTTTTTACCTGTCCCTGATTCCAAATCACCAATTTTTGAATTTTTTGTCTGTCTGTTTGTTTGTTTGTATGTTTGTTTGTTTGTTTGTTTGTTTGGGTGTTTGTTTGTTCGAGTATCACGCAAAAACTACTGAACCGATTTTGATGAAACTTTTTTTGTTTGATAGCTTATCATCTGACTTAAAATCTGGTATATAATTTATGCGGACGAAGTCGCGGGTAAAAGCTCGTTCTATATAATTATGTATTCTATGTCGTTGTCTAGTCATAAAAAATGCACGTCCATGCTAGATTCTGGTAGATACTCTAGGTACTTTAAATAGGACTAGATAATCTGTATGACAGTGCCCAAGATATCTACTTGTTAAAGATACTTTAAATTAATTTTAAAGTACTTTTACATTCAAAATTTTCATGAAGTATTTTTACCCGACTGCGCCAGAAGGAGAGTTATGTTTTTCGAGCGTATGTATGTATATATGTATGTATGTATGTATGTATGTATGTATGTATGTTTGTATGTATATTTCTTTGGCACGGCCTACAGCCTAAACGGCTTGACGGATTTTGACTTATGAGGTGTCGTTAGATTCGTAAAAATCGTAAGACAGGACATAGACTATATTATTTTATTTTGGCGTCTGCGAGTTAAAAAAAAGAGGGGGAATACAATTTTTTTTTTGTTGAAAATTACAATATTTTATGAATAAAGTTCATAAATAGTTTACCATCTCTTAAGACTGTAAATTATGGAACAAGATAAACTTTTTAATAAATTGCGAAACACTTAACCACTTGCTCATTAAATTTCTAGATTATAATGTTAATAACAATGGAAAAAATGTATTCCTTTATTTGCTATATGCAGTTACAAAATGGCTACTAAAAATATACTGATATTATAAAAAATAAATAATTAAATATCTTGGACAATGTCACACAAATTATCTAGTCACATTTTAAGTACCAGAATCTAGCCTGGACTTGTATTATGATGACTAGACAACGATATACAATACATATATAGATACAAACATCCATGACTCGGGTACAAATATTCATATTCATCATACAAATATTTGTCCCTTACGGGATTCGAACCCGCGACCCTCGGCACAGCAGGCAGGTTCACTACCGACTGTGCTATCGGGCCGTCATTTTATGCTAGCATACAGTTTCTTGAATCTCGTAAAAAGACAAATAATAGTTTCGTTATTAAATGATTATTACAATGTCAATAGCTTATCTCCGATATTTCAGTAGGTCAATGCATTAACATAAAAACAATTTGTATTTATCTTTTACCGTACAAATGAATATTTCATGTGACCGATGGTTCGAATAATTGACTCTTCGTTATTAATATTTATGAAGTGAGTGCGCATTTAATGACGTCATTGTTTTTATATTTCGATAATCTCTTCTCTAAATAGTATAAAACAAAGTCGCTATCCGCGTCTGTCCTGTTTCTCCGCTTACTTTTTCTAATCCACGCAATAGATTTTGGTACGGTTTTCACTATCATTTAGATAATTTCTTCCGGAAGGTTTATGTGTATACTTACTTATATTATAAATACCCCCCGGGTAAAGTTGTAGAGGATCGCTAGTATCTACAGGGTGAAATTGATATCATTAGCATCCTTTTAAACCAAGAGTGTACCCATCAAACTGAACAACTTTTACTATGGGAGCAAACCGATCGGAGCAAGAAAATAATCAGCTGTTCCATACTAAACTGCAATGCCTACTCGACTCAAATGTATGCAACAGCAGATTTTTTTTGCTCCGATCTCTTTGCTCCCATAGTGAAAGTTGTTCAGTTTGATCGGTAGACTCTTAGTTTAAAAGGATGCCAATGATATCAATTTCACCCTGTATATAAAATTTTCATAGCACTACGCTACGCCCCCGTAGCATGATGCGTAGTCTACGTAGCAAATGACTACGTTACAAAATCATACACGTTCCAGTCGAGCGGTTTCATTTTGAACCATAAAAAAAGCCGGTAAAATTCATTTTTGCTCACGTTCTGTGAAAAAAAACTACGAAGTCGGGCGTGTAATAGAGTTTTCCCCGTTGTGTTTTTGTGTTCACTCTTGCACTGAAGTTGTGTAACTTCAAATAGGTTACTCGCTTTTTCTCTGACCGTGAACGTGTTGAAATTTTTCTATTCGAATAAGAAATTTAGTTAGTGTCAAAGTCGTAATGGAAAAACTTAGTTTGTTCGCGTCTATGGGCCGGCATTGTCGCCTGTCTAGAGAGGCAGTGAGCGCGATAATAATCCACCAATAGCGCGACCGCTCCATCGCATCATAATGAAACTGAACCGCTTTTATTGGTGGATTATTTCCTCGTACATTACTCGCTGCCTCACACATCTGCGATTAAATGGACACTGCTGACTGCGAAAAAGTTATTTAAGCCAAGTCAGAAGCTTGTTGAGGCGGTAAAAAATATTCTGGCACCAAAATGTTCACCAATTTATCTCCACCATTCTTAAATCAACCATGCACTAGGTTGCGCCGCCTTGAAATCAAGATGATTATTATCATCATCAATACTTCCCACTGAAGGGCACAGGCCTACTAGGGTAGGCCTGGGCCCTGGGTACATGAGGAGGTAGGGTATCAGCCAACTTCGAGTGCCCAATGTGGATTGGTGGACTACACATACGCATACGATTTTCTTCTTAAGCAGTATCCAGGTTTCCTCACGATGTTTTTCTTCACCGTCTGAGAGCAGTCAGTATTACGTACATAAGTTAGAAAATTTCATTGGTACATGGCATGTCTTCTGTGCGGATTCAAAACCGGACACTCTATATTGTGTGTATCCATACCTCTCCGCAATGCGACACTGATGCTCACAATGCTATACAACTGTGGTCAAATTCCGTCAATCGGAATTATATCTTATCTTATAGTCATCATGTAAGCCGATAGATATCCACTGATGGGCATAGGCCTTCCTCAAGGATCGCCACAACGGCCGGTCTTGCGCTGCCCTCCTCCAAAGGGTTCCCGCCGCCTTCGGTCGATCCACCTTGTGGGGGGCCTACCCACGCTGCGCTTTCCACGTTAAAAATGAAAGGAAAAATTGTTCCTGAGTGCACATCGCGTCGCATTACTGCACCTTCAATATGTGTTGGTGCTAACCCTAGGAGAGTGGGGACACCCGGGGTCGAACCGGCGCTCGTCCGGATAGCTGTCACCGGTCACGCGAGCTAGATATCCGGTTTTGTTCATCGCTTAATTAATTCGATTCTACATTCCTGTGAAGTAGGTTTAAGTAGCTAACTTAATTATGCAGTTAATTGGAGTTGCATTACGAGCAAGAGGTTTAATTAGGGGTAGATAGTACTTGTAGTTGTAAAGCTGTTCTACTAACTAGAGATATCTATTCCTACAGCGTGTAACATTTAACAATGTTAACATTTAACACTTAATTTACATACTCTTTACTTATATAATACCGTTCAAATACAGCCATAATCAGTCGCTGTGGTCGAACACGGCCATGAAGCATCATCAGCATCATCATCACCGTTCAAATTTATTGCACTGTGCTTTTAGTCTTTCGAAAATAATTGCAATAAAATAAAGACCTTTAACTTTGTAATATCACAGAGTAACTGATAATATTATAGCTATTATCAAATTAATTTATTCTGTATTAATTATTCTTACACATGCGTACGTAAATTCACAACCGTTGTATTTTTTCTGTCTGATCAGGAACCTCACTAAAACTGCGAACTAGCTACAATTTTAGCTGTGTTCACTTTTAACACATATCTTTAAGACCGATAAAAAAAAACGTCGGAAAAAAGGACTTACTGTTTTAAAAAAAAATAGTGTGAGTGGTTTAGTATGAACAGACACAATGGTTGTAGTGGATGAAGCCATGAATAAAGAGTAAGCTGTGAGTGGTGTTAGGTTCTTAACATCCTGTATAACACTATAAGTAGTTAAATGTAATAAGATAAGTTACGTACCCGGGGCCAACACGTGAAGTGGGGTTTAAATTTAACTATTAAAACAAGATCCTTATGGTTCAAGAATGAGATAGTTTCATCCTACCATTGAGTGTGAAAGTTTTAATTTCTTACTGGAATTGCTGTTGTAAGGACGTGGGGAAGATAATTTTCGGAAGATTTTTTTCGAAGTTTAGCCTATTTTTTTTACGAGTATAACATTAATAAAAATACGTAAAATACTTAGAGGGAGTATAGGTAGGAGTATACCAATAAGCATATGGACACGTTATACGTATGCTGAAAAGGAATAGGGATAAATTATGACAAAAAAACTTATGCAAAATTCTACCGTTGATTGCCGATTCCGTCGTAGCCAGGATTATGGAGGCAAACATACTAGGTATTTCTATGAAAAAATATAAATCAAATCAACGTTTTTTGATGTAAAGGTTAAACGTAATACAAGATTAATTTACACCACAAAAAAAAATCCATAAACATGTTTTATGAACGTTGTAAGTTACCTATAACATTTTAACACAACAAACCTTAAAAATATTCCGGTAAATGCTAAACTCCATGGTACAATAATATACTGCTAAACTCATAAAACAGCAGCGTTCGAAGTTCGAACGAAAATTGCTCCAAAAAAAAACTAACTCATAGTCTTTGCCAAAACAAATTTACACTACGTTACCTTTTATCTTCTTAACTTGTTCTATTCCTATTTATGTGACCGGAACTTGCTGTCAACAATATGGTGTCGTAAAAGTCAGTCGCGTTTACAAAGACATTACCGGACACAATAAAAGTGTCTAGAAAGGTGTAGGACTGTTGCCAGCAGCGCCAACTGGCACGAAACGTACCATCTGGCACTTGTTGCACTGGCAACCTTGCCAAATAACATTCCGCAGAGTCATAACTAGCTATGTTATAGAGTGGCATACATAATTTTGTTTTATTATTCACAAAATCATGGACTGGTATAAGATTGCGTTATTTGGGTATTCGTGTTGTGTTTTGGCATCTTGAAAGCTGGATAAAGGCTGGGCCACACAGAGTTCGGCTGCGGGCCGGCTGCGGAATGGCTGCGGGCCTGCAGTAGTTGTAAACAATGGAATTACCTATATGCGAGGTATCACACACACTAGATGCAGTATGGCGCGGCTGCGGAACAGCTGCAGAACGGTAGCCGCAGTGACACCTCGCATATAATTGCATAGTTTACAACTAATGTCGTCCCGCAGCCGTTCCGCAGCCGGCCCGCAGCCGCTCTCTGTGTGGCCCAGCCTTAAGGCATTGAGTTTAATTTGTGGATATCGTAAAGTATAAATATCTAATTACTTACCGGTTTATTCTTAAGTTTCAGAATATCTCTGACTACCCAATCGGGGAATATAGTCGTGAGCATATGCTTATGCTTATGCTTACTTACCTGTTTTTAACAACAAAATTATATAATTTTTTTACCTATAAATTTTTGGATGTCGCGTTGAAAGTTCGGACACGAGCTGTTGTGTCATTCACGTGGTGTTCACGCGGTTTGCGTTTAAATTCGCTACGAGGCTCCACCATCTCATCTCAACTGTGTTTTTGCTCAAAAAACAATCCTTTAGAATAGGTTAGATACTCCCATAACATAAACTATTAGATAAAGATGCCGTGCTAAGTCACAAGCAAAACATTAATTCATAAATAAAATAATAAAACCGGTTAAGTGCGAGTCTGGCTACTCGCGCACCGAGGGTTCCGTACCACACCACCACAGAAACAGAACACAACATTATTAAATTAGAAAAAAAATCTTTTTTTGTCCGGGACCTTTAGCTCAAGACCACCTCACACTTGGCCGGTTTTTAGTATTTGTTGTTATTCGCTACAGTTTGTTCTATAATCACACAAAGTTTGACGCTTGTATGTATTACGGTTTTTATGATAGAGCGTGAAGAAAAAACGTTGATAGAATAGTTTCTTGTTGAGAACCCCCCTTAATTTATAACTTTTTGACATTTTTATTATTTGTAAACAAATCCGCCGTAATACCGCATAATCAGAGAAAATTTCAACTATCTAGCTGTTACGGTTCAAAATAAATAGGTAGGACAGACGGACGGACGGACAACGTAGGCTTAGTAATAGGGTCCCGTTTTCACCCTTTGTGTACGGAACCCTAAAAATGACTTTTTCGTGTGAAGCATTATACTCTTACATAATAAAATATATCCTTTACAGAATAATTCTTACTTTATTACAAAGAAATATGATAACACGACACAATACAATACAACAATACAACACGATAGTAAAAAGAAAGAAAACTAAAACTAGGTACTTTGAGTTTAAATAAAAATTATTAGGCCCACTTGCGCCAAATGCTGTGTTAAATTGCGTACCCCGTGTTTAGTAGCACCGACCTAAAGTGTTATCGAAGATTGTCATGCGCCAATGAAAACTAGTTCATAGTTAACTAACCTGACAGTTTTCTATTTTTCGCTGGCAACATCCTAAATGACCATAGAGTTTATGTAATCCGACAAAATATGAAAAGTGAATGATGAATGAACATTATATGCACATCTCTTTCACACTGCATCTCTTTGTATTTGTCTGTCTCATTTGTTTTATTTTGGCAATGACATTTCGTTTTCATCGTTTTGTTTTAAAATCATTCAGTTTTCAATCATGTCAACAAAAACAGCTGTTGCCTCAATTTTGACATTTAGCCATATTTAGCACGTAGTTTAGTGACTTAAACCTACCACATCGGCGGTTTAAAATTTAAATATAACAAAAGTTTAGCCCCCTAAAACAGGATGGTGCAAGACATAATTATAATTTAATTCCAAAGTAGCGTCTAGTTCTGAGTTAATGACGATAACCCTGCCTGGCGCAAGGGGCCTTAGTGTTGTTTCGGATTTACCACAAAAAACTTGAATGAGCTTTAACACGTTTTTTTCACCAACTGTCACAGTTAAAACAGATAATTTTGTGTACTTCCTCGTGGACCCACTAATTTCTCCCACTGGTGGGTCCACGAGGAAATTTTTAGGTAAAGCGAAGAATATAAAAAAGTGTATAAAGTGTTAAATACATAAATAAATAATTAAATATACAAAATGTAAATCTTTATGATTCGGTGACATCCCATGTGAAGTTTCTCGGTAAGTATCGAGTGGTATCGATGAGGTTCCGCTCTGCACATAAGGTCGTGTGATTCGTGCGCACGCCCAATAATATTCCTATTTACTGCCCATATTTTTGTTTTCGTAACCTTTTGATAGATCGCTTTTGTCTAACCTTGATCGAATTATTTCGTTGTCTTCTGCTGAAGACCTCTCAAAAGTGTTTACGTTATTCTGACTGACTTAGTTTGAAATGTTTACTTTCCTTTAGAAATGATCGTGTTCTAAATACAAATGGAAAATCCATTGCAAAACATTTTACTCATTTAGCAAGCAAGAACCAAGGACCCATTTAATAAACATGACATTTGTAATGCATTATAGCATGACGGCCCGGTAGCACAGTCGGTAGTGAACCTGCCTGCTGTGCCGAGGGTCGCGGGTTCGAATCCCGCAAGGGACAAATATTTGTATGATGAATATGAATATTTGTACCCGAGTCATGGATGTTTGTATCTATATATGTATTCTATATCGTTGTCTAGTCATCATAATACAAGTCCAGGCTAGATTCTGGTACTTTAAATGTGGCTAGATAATTTGTGTGACATTGTCCAAGATATTTATTTATTTATTATGACAATTTAGGGATGTACCCTGAATTTTTAAAAGTGCTGGTTAATAATGACGCTGAGTATACAAGCAGGTAACATTGTGTCCTAATATACAATATACTAAAATATACAAAATAATAAACAAAATAATATTGTTTATTAATACCAAACACATAAAAAAATACACAAGGCCCAAAATAAGGCAGTTCTTAGTAATGAATGCCATATCTAATTGTCGTTGTAAATTACAATCGTCATGTATGTAGGGTCCTTCACTTTTTTAAGGGGATGATCAGACCATCAAACTGAACAACTTTCTCTATTTGATCAATATTGAAATCGTGAAAAAAATATCAGCTGTCCCATACATACATTTGGCTCGAGTAGGTTTGCAGTTTTGTATGGGACAGCTGATTTTTTTTTGCGATTTCGATGTTGGAGCCATAGAGAAAGTTGTTCAGTTTGACGGTCTGATCATTTCCTTAAAAAAGTGTCAGCATATTCAAAAGGACCCTGTATAGGGCCCTATAAGAACCTATTATATTGTCCTATGATAAATAATACACAATTAATTTTATTGACACTGTAGAAGTAAACATGTAATTAAAATATGATTAAAATTTATTTTACTCTCTTTGTGTGAAGCTAAGATAATTCATGGTTGTATGTTTTTGCTTTTGTTCACTTTCTATTTATTATAACTTTACCCATTTTGTGATAAAGCCGACTCTATTAAATGATAAAAGCAAGTTTTTGATGTCGGATGACGTAGGTCAGACAATGTTTGTGAATACATTAAAATGTTTATTATATTTATTGTTCATAACTTTGTAATTTATTCAGCTTTGTTATTTATGCCTTAAAACCAACGATTAATTTAATGAATTTTCCTTTTCGGGTTAATATGAATTTCGATTAGCACAAACGATAAGTAACCATAACCGCTTTCCACAATCCTGGAATACGTCAAAAACAAACCAAAAAAATCAAACAAAGTATATTTGTTTGATTTTTTGGTTTGACCTCTAATATGGATATTCTGTATAGATATTATATATGTATGTATTTATAATAGGTTTATTTTGTATACTTACATTTTTGATACATTTTTTTTTTGTTGAAACAGCGCCTACCTTTATTCTTTTTACCGTTTCCTCTACCCTAAGGTTGTCTGGAAGAAATCGCTTCTTAGCGATAAGACCGCCTTATTTTGTGCCTCTTGTGTTTTTATCTCTGTATTCTACAGTGTATGTTTTGGTGTTAAATAAAGTATATTGATTGATTGATTGATGGGTGGATCAAAGGTTGAATCTCTATTTAAATTAGAGGATTGTGAAGCTTTCAATTTCCATACAGAAAGCAAACACATTCCTTAACAATAACGTAGTTCAATAACGTCATGGCGATCATGCTAAGATTGTGCTAAAGTATTCAGCTGGATAGTTGCTGTAATAACGTTTGTAATGTATGTTAGAACACAATCTAGCGGCCATAGCTTCTGTAATGTGAGCTACGCAGTAATAAACTTAGAATTTATGGTTTATTGAAAACCACCGACCCGATCCGCCTTCAGAGTAAACGCCAAGAAAACGCTGGAACTTATTTACCATGTCGTAATTTAGAAATTTTTGCTGATCAGCATTTTGGAAAGGGTCAAATAGTTCCCGGATAAAAGAAGCATTTCTCAAATAGTTAAAAAGAAAATGGATATATTAGGTTTATTTGTTTGGTAAATACAACCACAAATATATACCATGGTAGTACGGAAGCCTCGGTGCGCGAGTCCGACTCGCACTTGGCCGGTTTTTTTATATAATAGTACTACAGATTGTACTTTTGACTACAGAGTTTTTCAGTTTTTAACTTTCGGTTTTCATTGTTAATGTACCCCTTTTTAGTGTCTATTAAATGGTTTTTCAGAAACATAAAAGTGAAAGGTTGTCTTGGTGAATGTTCCTATACCTAGTTTACTATAATATGGTATTTTTGCTTTTTTTGTTTAAGTGTTAGATCACACCTGCCGAAATCACTTTGCGTAATTCCGTTGGTTACTTAGTAAATTGACGCTTACTGGTGTATATGTAGTGAAAAAGCATTGCACGCGTAATTTACGTCGCGTAAAATCGGCAGGTGTGTTCCTACAAGGTCGCATTGGATATTTTATACAGGGTGTTAGGATAAACAGTTGCATTACTTTGAAAAATTTTCACTTTCCTTACTAAATGCAATCAGTTGATCAAACACTGTTTGCAAATTTCTCTTACATTATAATATATTCCTTTAGGAAAGTTGTTCAGTATCATGAGTTCAATCACTACTACAATTAAAGTAATGCAACTGTCAACCCTAACACCCTGTATAACCACTTGACTTTAATATGTATTGATGTTAAACAAAAATAGGAAAGAAAATACCTTAATTAACATGTCATTCTCGGTCGCACGTAGTATTTAAAATAAAATGCCAAAAAACCACAAAAATATATCTTTTCGGAACCGAAAACAACATAGACAGGTAATTAAGCTCGAAACTACGATTTATTAACACAATTTCGACGAATCGTATTCAAAATTTATCAAATAATTAAGTGTGTCGAAATTTCGAAAAGTTGATTGAATAGCAGTTTATTATAGCTTTAGTTTTCGGAAGCTATTTCTCTAGTTTGATATTGTAGTCAGATTATCACTGGTATGAATATAGTAAGTTAGTTATAGCCTGAGATCCCACTGCAGGGCAAAGGTCTCCTCTCATGAATAGTAACTTAAAAATTCAAAATTTTATTCAAAATTCAAAATAATATCACATAGATAGCTAAGCTTTTTGACGTAATTTTTTGACTCTACCACCGCGTCGACAAACAAAAGACATAAAAATTCTTTATTGAAATTTTACAACTTGTAAACTAACAATTGCGGCACTGGCTCCTAAACTATTCAAGTCTGAAGGTCCAGCCAGTAAATTGTGAAAGCCAAAAAAAGTCGTCAACTTGTCGTCAGATAATTTTAAAACTGCCTTAGCCGACCGCAGACGCGGAAGGTATAAAATACTTGGTACTGTGTTTTATTTCAATCATTTAGTTAAGATATTAATTATGTTAGTATGGGTATTTATAGAAAAGGTGTAAAAAGGAAGTTTTAGGGCCTGTTTGACCACTTCTGAGTAAGTTCTTGTTAGCTTATCCGATAGATATTTTAACATATTTTGTATGAAAGATATGTCAAAATATCTGTCGGATAAGCAACAAGAACTTACTACGAAGTGGTGAAACAGGCCCTTAGTATCCTTTACAATACTAAAAGATACCGGCTGGATAAGTTTTGCTGATTTTTTTATCAATAATAAACATAAATCTAGCAAATTTATAGAATCGAGTAAAATCGTAAAAAAATATTTCGTCGTTGATTTGACACAGAAATAAAATAAAAATTTTCAGAGATATGTATTACGAAAATACTTGTTCACATAAGCCCTACATAAACCATCCTGCAAAATGGAAGTAATTCCAGTTTCAACCAAATGGTTATAGAAATAAGTTACACTGTCCAAGTGACAGAAATGGAAGAATTATTGATTTGAAAATACTTCTGTATAGTGTTGATGTTATTTACGACCCAGAATATAAGTAGGGGATCTAAAACAGAAGTTTCTAGCGAAACTAGCTTACTACTTTTATCGTTCAACTTCGTTTTAGAGTTCAACTCCCGGTTCGTCAAGGATGCTACATCTTTGTGTAGTTGTTGTCAGTTAATATTATACAGCAGGGCCTCGATGATCTGAACACCGAAAATTTATACCCTGTTCGGATGCACGAAGCGTTCGGATCGCACTGCGGGACAGAAACTGTGAGAAATGGCGGTTGCGCAGGGGTAAGGGGGGTCGTTCGGATTATAGAGGCGTTCGGACGAGCTGGGGTACGGATTTTCAAGGCCGTGCTGTACTACTATGTATGTATCTGTGATTTTGATTTATTTGAAGTAAGTATGGTGTTTGAAAAAAAAATGTATCTCGCACTTATCCAAAACAGTACCATGAGTTTATAGTATATTACAGTTAAACTACTGTAGTAAACTACAGTTTTTATATTGAATTTCGTTCCTCCTAGTAAATTGGCGCAGCAACTACAGTAGTAACGTACGCGTACGGTGAAAACTTACGGTATGGCATGCAAAATCTTTCACTTGACAAGAATGTAAGCGTTATTATTTATTTTCCATAGTAGTTTCGAAAGTGAGTAAGGTTATAGTGTGAATATATTACAGTAAGTAGCAACCTATCTGATTTGTTGGTAAAATTTTGAGTTCTCCTACTGGAAAAACGTAGTAAACTTTTATCTCAAACATAAAATTTTTATTCAAAATAATATTTTTTTTTTTTTTTTTTTTTTTTTTTCACAGGCACATACATTGTAATGATCCCAAGAAAGCACTATTTATAGGCTGTTTATTATGGAAACCATACAACAACGGCACAAACATATAAACATCCATGACCGAACCGGGATTCGAACCCAGGACCCTGGTTTGGCAGTCCGGTGTGGTAACCATTACACCAACCGGGTCGTCATATCCTTCTGACGTAATTTTTTGACTCTACCACCGCGATGGAAGGTGTTTCGTTGTAGCGACTGCGGCTAGAAAGCCTACAACAGAGATCTTCCAATACAATTTTGAATTACATTGTGTAACATTTTCCGACCTTCAGTTACCGCAGTCGCTTATAACTTGAACTGAACGACACAAGAGTGTCAGCCCGTGATAAGACCTATGGACTGCTTAATTGAAATATTCAGTACACAACGAAAATATCGTACCGTTTCCTTCTTAACAGAAAGCATTTCTCTGTTCATCTGAACTGACGGATTATTTGTTACAATTTTGGCTTGAATTACACTGTAGCGTCATTTTGTTAGGTTACTGGATTTGTGATACAGAATTCCTTCTGAATTTCGGGATTACAAAATTTTGTTAAATTAATTCAATGTAATCTTATCATAGCAGAAATCGAAAAGTCGTTTTCGCACCATTCTTACTATAAATTACTCTCTAATTCTGAGACATGTATTATAATTATGTACCTACCTTTATCTTTGCAGTTTTATTTTACATACTTATATATGAACTACCAGCTAGCTTTAGCTAGCTAGCTTTGCTAGAACTACCAAATATATTTTTAGCATGCAGTTGTAGCAAGGCTCTTTTTTCACATGTATAGTATTACTTGTAGTATGATAATAAGGTTTACTAGACATCCAGTGGTTGTAGTGGTTTAGTGGCAAGAAACCATCGCTGTCCAGGCCGAGTTGTATCAACGATTTGTAAAACACCACTGACTTTGCAGTGAAGAAAAATATCGTGAAAAAACCTGGATGCTTTAATTTCGAGACATGTATTGTATGTACCCACTGTCCATTATATGTGATGACGGGCTCACTACCCGTCACACTGGACAATTTCGATACTAATAGTGAAACGTGAATGTTCTGAGTTTTCATAATATCTCAGACATCCTCGGGATGGTACAGTCGTGAGCATATTATGCTACTAGAAATCCACTCCTACCAATACCAGTCATAATTGACTATTAACTGCCTAATCCAAACACTTCATGCGTCTGTGATAAAATCAATTAGGTAAGATTGGCTGTCGTTCCCTTTAAGTGTCTAACAGCATGATATCAATGCCGTTTCAGGGCCATGTTAAAATCAAGTATATTGTGTATTAAACCCTAACAAGGGCATGATAAAAAAATAAAAGTAAAAAATTCAACAAAGGAAAAAAAGAATTATCAACATAACGAGACGTTCAAAGGGACGCGAAAAACAGACAAAGTGCAAATAGCACGGTGTCGCGGCGCAAAATAAATAGCTCTCGAAACACGCGGCGAATTCGCGATGCGTAGCGAATTGCTGTAGATTGAAATGGTTTTATATGAGGTCGTGTGACCTTAAATTTGGTAGGGTGCTATAAATATTCTTTAACACTTTATCAAAGTAACACTGCCTAAGCCACACGGTGAGTCGCAGCGTCAAAATACAGAATGACACATTTGACGTCCCAGCTGCGTGATTCCACATGCGAAAAACAACGCAAGTGTAGCTTGGCCTTCTTGAAGAATATAAAACAAATAAGCACATTTCAAGCGTGGATCTCAAATTAACGACCCGGTTGCATGTGATGGTTCTAGGTTAGACTGCCAAACCAGAGATCCTAGGTTTGAATCCCGGTTCTGTCATAGATTTATGTTATTTGTGTCGTCGTTGTCAATCAATCAATTATACTTTATTGCACACCAAAACAGAACATACATTCTATTCCGAAACAAATACCTTCAGCTACTGGACTATAAGGGTGGAAAAACGATCCGTTCCGTTGTCTTGTTTCCATGATAAAACAATATAGTTTAGTGTATGCTAAAATGAAATTCTGAAGCGTATCATACGCATCCACATCTCTTTTTTATATAGATTTGCGTTTTAGTACATAATAACCCCAGGAACACGCAAGCTAAATAGCAGCTGTACAGTAGCCGCATAAAGGAAATATCCTTTATGTAGCTACTGTGCAGCTATGCAGCTACATAAAGGATATTTCCTTTATGCGGCTACTGTACAGCTGCTATATAGCTTGCGTGTTCCTTGGGAACCTACATAGGTGAAGTCCACCGCATTGTGAACGCCTGGTTTACTAACGCCCGTATACACTCTCCTTGAGCGTATAGGCCGTGTACTCCGCAGTGGAACGTATGTAGGCTAATGTTGATGACGATATATCATTAGGCCAGTGTATGTGAGCATTTTTTTTAAAGTAATGACGGTATTATAGTTTATTTCAAGCAAAAGAAGAGCCTTCATCTTAATGAGTAGACAGACTTGCTCCAACCAATAGGATATTTGAAATTGGCTTCATTTTTAGGACGTTGACATCAGCAAAAGAGACTATTTCCCGGAATTGTATGCCTACAATAATGGGTCCAGAAGCTTAGCTGTGTAATCTTAATGAGCCACTGTAGGCTGTACAAACGTTGACTGCCGACAGTCATTTATAAATTCTGTTGTACCTAAGGGTGGAAAAACGTTTATACTACTCTGTGAAATATGAAGTAGCACACAGAAGTTGCTCATTAGGTTCGTAAACTTGTACAGACATAAAAACGCTGTGTGTCATGTCCATTGTCCTATAAAGTGACAGGCTCACTAGTTTGGGGCACTCCTAGTGAAATAAGGATATTCTGAAGCATAAGCATATGCTTAAGAATATTTATGTTTATGTTATGTTATGTTGTTATGCTTCATCTTCATCATCATCTCAGCCGATGGACGTCCACTGCTGGACATAGGCACAGGTCCGGCACTTCAAACAACGTTTTAGATTTGACATGATGACGTTTGCACATGCGCACTTTGCAAAAATTGTGCATGACGTATGTGTAGGGTTGATTAACACCAAGACGCTTGAAATTTTGGGCAAGAAGCTTGAAATTTTCTTGAACTACATTATACATTTCGTTACTTTTTACAGTTCATTCTGTTATTAAAAATAGTTTTTAAGCTAAAGAATCACAGAAAATGTGAATTTAGCGTTATTTTCCAAAGTTTATTAGTCAAATCCAACGGGTGCGCGCGCCTGACTGCATTCCCTTGCTCGGCTTCCCTCAAGTTACCACAGAGAGTGTGAGGGGAGGTGAGGTAACTGAAGTCAGAGGGGGGCGGGGAGTGGCCGTTCTGTATGTAGAACTATATACTATATACTATTACCTATTCTGTGACATAGGCCTAAAGCACAGAATTGGTAATAGTATATAGTTCTACATACCTAAAGTTTGCCACAACGACTAGTCCTACGCTGCCCTCATCCAATGGGTTCCCGCCACCTTCACCAAGTCGTCGGTCCACTTTGCTGGGGGGCCTACCCACCCACGCTGCGCTTTCTGGTATGCGGTCGCCACTCGAAAACTCTAAGGCCTCATCGGCCATCGGTTCTGCGAGAAATGCGCCATGCTTATGCTTACTGATACAAAATCCCAAGGTCCTGAACCTATCGCAACATCATTCTGAAAGAATCTTCGATATGCTATAACTGCACACTTTAAAAGCTAATAAGATGTTATCAATTTTCTGCCTACCTCCGAGGCGGAAGGTTATGGTCGCGAGTTTAAGAAAATCTGTAGGTACTGTAAATTATTGTATAAGTAAAGTTTCCAGTTATTTTGAAGCATTTATCACGTAAAACTATAATTATACCATTTTTAATAATTGGTTTTAATAATTTGGGTAAAGAAGAATAGAATTACGAAGTGTTCAGT
The DNA here is from genome assembly GCA_922987775.1 of Agonopterix subpropinquella. NCBI lineage: Eukaryota > Metazoa > Arthropoda > Insecta > Lepidoptera > Depressariidae > Agonopterix > Agonopterix subpropinquella. Next base: position 7,766,530 of record OV277708.1, on the reverse strand, counting down.
TTGATTAAAGAAACAGTTGGGCCAGCAATATACGTTTTTTAGGGTTCCGTACCCAAAGGGTGAAAACGGGACCCTATTACTAAGCCTACGTTGTCCGTCCGTCCGTCCGTCCGTCCGTCCGTCCGTCCGTCCGTCCGTCTGTCCGTCCATCCGTCCGTCTGTCCTACCTATTTAGGGCTGTAACTTTTGAACCGTAACAGCTAGATAGTTGAAATTTTCTCATATTGTGCGTTATTACGGCGGATTTGTTAACAAATAATAAAAATGTCAAAAAGTTAAAAATTAAGGGGGGTTCTTAACAAGAAACTAGTTTTTATCAACGTTTTGTCTTCACGCTCTATCGTAAAAACGGTAATACATACAAGCGTCTATCTTAGTGTGATTATAGAGCAAACTCTACAGAATAACAACAAATACTAAAAACCGGCTAAGTGTGAGTCGGTCTAGCGCTAAAGGTCCCGGACAAAAAATTTTTTTTTTTCTAATTTAATAATGTTGTGTTCTGTGGTGGTGTGGCACGGAACCCTCGGTGCGCGAGTAGCCCGACTCGCACTTGACCGGTTTTATTAATAATTGGTTTTAATAATTTGGGTAAAGAACAATAGAATTACGAAGTGTCCAGTTTGATTAAAGAAACAGTTGGGCCAGCAATATACATTTTTTAAATTAACAGAACAGAAGCAGTCAGCAGAGTGACGGAAGTCTCAATAATAATAGGTAAATAGGTCGCCATAATCACTTTGATAAAGCTCAAATAAGAATAAAGGGTTCAAATAGACAAAAATGATAAAAGCCGTAAGCTCAAAGCGTCGTCACATCGATCTATTAGTCACAGGATTAGCTTCCAATTTTGCTCAAGCCTGTCTTTAAAATAGCGTTCGAGCTTTTATAAAAGGTAATAGATTTTCTTCTCGCACGTTTCGTTTTTTAAAATTCCAATATTAAAATGGCTAGACGGCTAAAGCTGAAGTTTAAAGTAAATATAGTGATGATCCATTTTCCCATTCGTTTATTTCCGATCGTACAGAAAATATAGCAGTAATTCACTAATTTAGCTTTATTTTGTCACATTGGCCCCGATTCGGACTGTGCCAGGACTTAACTTAACTAAATTTATTCCTGTCACTTTCTAAAATAAGATTAAGAAAAGAGACAGAAAACCAACAGCTGAGTTTATTGCTGTCAAAGTGACGTTACACGCCCAAAATAAGATGCCATCATAATGTACGCCATCTTATTTATCTCATTTGTTAGTTTAGTTTTTGTTCATAATCCTCAGTATCTTATTTAAGAGCTCTTGTAGCTTTTTTAAAACAGAAAAAACAATTTATCGAACGTGCTACATCTCTGGCTTCATCTTTTCCTTCCATCAGGTGACATAAAACCGTAAACACATTTTTGTATACTATTTTGGAATAAATTTGTACTTTTATAGGGTTCCGTCCCCAAAGTTTGAAAACGGGACCCTATTACTAAGCCTACGTTGTCCGTCCGTCCGTCCGTCCGTCTGTCCGTCCGTCTGTCCGTCCGTCTGTCCGTCCGTCTGTCCGTCCGTCTGTCCGTCCGTCTGTCCTACCTATTTAGGGCTGTAACTTTTGAACCGTAATAGCTAGATAGTTGAAATTTTCTCAGATTATGCATTATTGCGGCAGATTTATTAACAAATAATAAAAATGTCAAAAAGTTAAAAATTAAGGGGGGTTTTCGACAAGAAACTAGTTTTTATCAATGTTTTTTCGTCACGCTCTATCGTAAAAATGGTAATACATACAAGAGTCAAACTTAGTGCGATTATAGAGCTAACTCTACAAAATAACAAAAAATACTAAAAACCGGCCAAGCGTGAGTCGGTCTTGTGCTAAAGGTCCCGGACAAAAAAAGTTTTTTTTCTATTTTATTAATGTTGTGTTCTGTGGTGGTGTGGTACGGAACCCTCGGTGCGCGAGTAGCCCGACTCGCACTTGACAGGTTTTATTTATTTATTTAAAGGTAGACGTAATTTTAGCTTTTGCTATATTTTGTCACCTGATCTGCTTAATCAAATATTTAAAAAAAAACTTCTCAATTTCCAGCCCGAAAAAAAAACTCTCGCTCTCTGTTCTCTGGAAAATTTATTTTGTGTTATACTAGGATCTATTCATACTTTTGCTGACCGTATAATCAGACTGCTTGTAACCTAACAACCCACTTCAGCATGAGCACTCTTGGGACTAGTTTTTCGACGGTCTCTTTTCAATGAGTTTCGGTACGTAATAATCATTGCGAAACTCAATTTGTTTCGTTACATATTGTTTACAACAAGGTGCTTCTAAATTGTCAACAGCAATAATGCATTATTTTAATCCCTTCGGTCAAATTCCATAGTCTATTTTAATTTGTGTAAATATTACTTACTTGGGTGAGGCATGTTGGCAACACCAACATAAAATGTAGTAATTAAAAAAGTTGGAATTTCCGTCTCCGCCCTTCCACATTGTACGGTGCTTGTGTCATTAGACTATCGGCCACCCGCAAAAAAGTCGTCTCTAAACCAAATCTCGTATGTAAGTTCTGTATATACCTACAACAGATATGGCTGTATTCGGGGTACTCTCCTGATCACGAAACTGCTTGTTGTATAATTCAAAAGTGGTGGAGGGGGTAGCAGTGACGTCATAAAGATGACCGCCGACGGTTTTAGTTTTTCTTCAATTGTAGCGCACCTATGAGGTCAATCTTGTTGTGCGAGGTGTCATTTGAAAGCTTATTAAATTTACTTTAATCATTCCATAGACACCTAAAGTGAAAAATTTGTATTTACTGAAATATTTTGAATTTCATGCATTTTTTGCTACCTACCAGCAATCATACCTCCAGTTTTCTCGGAAACGGATAACTATATTGTGATTATAGCTATTACATAAAACATACCGAATTTTATAAGCTATCTAAAAACTTAAATTGTATAAAAATACAACTTCAAACGACTGAGCTGTGTCAAATTTACTGGTGCACTGTAACTATGAGTCCAAGAATGCGTCGGTCTGCGGCGGGGCGGAAGGACTGCAAATAAAATTATTACTTATAGATTATTATATAATTAGGGTTTCCATATAATAATAATATGTAATATGGCTCAGAAAAATATACAATTTTATATTATTTACTTGCACATGCGTTTACATAGACTGTAGGTGTACAGGGTTTAAACTTAAATGCGTAATATATTTAAGGGGGTGCTTTAAACCATAAAAATGAACAACTTTGACAATGGGACTAACTTTGAAATCACGAGAAAAATTATCTGCTGTTTCATACATTTTGGTCGAGAAGGAATTGACATATTCTATGGAACATCCCATTTTTTAAACACTGTTTCTATGTTCGCTCCAAGGTGATAGTGGTTCAGCTTGATGGTCTGAACTGAAGAACCTATTTGATATATGTAACGCATTTATTTTACACTATGTCAGAGCATAGGTAATAGTACATAGTTCTACATAACAAGGATGAATCTGCGTTGGAAAAGTAAATAAAAGAATGAGAAATCCAAAACAATTCAACAGGTTTATAAATATTTATTGTTAGAAAAAAAAATAATTGTTAGTTGCAAGAAGGTTGCAAGCATGCAAAGTAAAACTAGGTAGAGTGATTCATCAACATCCTCAAAATTATACTGGTTTAACATACCTTCTCCCCGAATGGGAAGCTTTTTTTATTTTTATTGACACAGCCGCATCTCGCACTGCGGTAGCCTGTTTTGCATTGGCAAGATATTAATTCCAAATCTTTTAACGAAAAACATGGTTAACGTTGTTATCGGTGACAATGTCCAACCATGGTTTGTAGCTGGTGGTACATTTTGAATTGCCACATCTGCAGTGACCCAAACGTATATTTGGCGATTTGCTCTTTTTATATGTTGTTTCAGAGCTTCTTGTGACGGTGGAGGATTATCCACGTTACAAATACCTATTTAAAAAAAATCTGCTCTAAGATTGTCCATATTGTCAACCGTGTGCAATTTAGGTTTCTTATGACAGTAAAGAGTCATAATAAATTTCTCGCCTTTTTGCCTAGATCTTCTGTTAGGTCAACCACCGATCCAAATCTTTCCAAAAGATCGTAATTTTTTGTGAAGACTTTCCACGTGCTTTTCTTTGAAAAACCTAACAAGCGTGGTACGCCAATAAACAGTGTCGTTCTGGTCCGACAGCTTGAACAATTTTATGGACTAAAACGTATTTTGGTTTACTCGCGCTCATTCCACATTGAATCCAGACCTTCGCTGGTAACTTGTCGAAGAAATGAATGAGCAACAGTAAAACGTCAGTGTCTCTGCTGTTTAACATAATTCTACTTATATCTCCCTCAAGATTTGTATGTTACGTATTGTGAAATAAATTCATAGCAATTTGATTTACTAGCAGGATTTATTGGTGTACCACGCTCTTACAGGATGCGACAACGCAAGCTCATTGTTAGGTTTTTCAAAGAATGGCACGTGGAAAGTCTTTAAAGAAAATTGCGATCTTCTGGAAAGTTTTGGATCGGTAGTTGACCTAACAGAAGATCTAGAGCAAAAGGGCGAGAAGTTTACTATGGCTCTTTACTGTCATAAGAAACCCAAATTATACACGGTTGACAATATGGACAATCTTAGAGCAGATTTTTTTTAATATTGGTAACGTGGATAATCTTCCACCGTCACAAGAAGCTCTTAAACAACATACTTATAAAAAGAGTAAATTACCAAATATGCATTTCGGCCACTGCAGATGTGGACCACCTACAAACTATGGTTCGACATTGGAAAACGAAAAGTTGTCACCGATAACAACGATGACCATTTATTTTGTTAAAAGAACAGGCTGCTGCAGTGCGAGATGAAAAATGCCATATCGGGGAGACCTATGCTTAAATCAGTATAATTTTGGTGATGTTGATGAATCACTCTACCTACTTTTACTTTGCATGCTTGCAACCTTCTTGCAACTAACAATTGTTTTTTTATAACAATAAATATTTATAAACCTGTTAATTTGTTTTGGATTTCTCATTTTTTTATTCACTTTTCCAAGGCAGCTTCATCCTTGTTATGAAGAACTATATAGGTACTATTACCTATTCTGTGACAGAGTGTGAAATTAAATACTTTACATTACATACATCAAATGGGGAACTTCTACTTCAATTCAGACCATAAAGCTGAACCACTATCACCTTGGAGCCAACAAAGAAATAGTGAAATAAAATGGGATGTTCCATAGAATATGTCAATCCCTTCTCGACCAAAATGTATGAAACTGCGGATTATCAGTCTTATGGTCTAAAGATGTTACGCATTTAAGTTTAAACCCTGTACATCTACAGTCTATGTAAACGCATGTGCAAGTAAATAATATAAAATTGTATATTTTTCTAAGCCATATTACAATGGAAACCCTAATTATATAATAATCTATAAGTAATAATTTTATTTGCTGTCCTTCCGCCCCGCCGCAGACCGACGCATTCTTGGACTCATAGTAACAGTGCACCAGTAAATTTGACACAGCTCAGTCGTTTGAAGTTGTATTTTTATACAATTCAAGTTTTTAGATAGCTTATAAAATTCGGTATGTTTTATGTAATAGCTATAATCACAATATAGTTATCCGTTTCCGCGAAAACTGGAGGAATGATTGGTGGTAGGTAGCAAAAAATGCATGAAATTCAAAATATTTCAGTAAATACAAATTTTTCACTTTAGGTGTCTATGGAATGATTAAAGTAAATTTAATAAGCTTTCAAATGACACCTCGCACAACAAGATTGACCTCATAGGTGCGCTACAATTGAAGAAAAACTAAAACCGTCGGCGGTCATCTTTATGACGTCACTGCTACCCCCTCCACCACTTTTGAATTATACAACAAGCAGTTTCGTGATCAGGAGAGTACCCCGAATACAGCCATATCTGTTGTAGGTATATACAGAACTTACATACGAGATTTTTTTTTTCTTGTCCTGGCCCCTACACTACATCATGGTGTAACTTTCACTTAAATAAACCTCCAGTGCTGCAAAACAAGACTTTCCTTTCCATCAACTTCTGCCTGCCACTAGAAGAGACCTACCAAATCTACAGTCTACTAAAACTGTAAGCGACGCTGCATATAAGGCCTATAATATTTTATTAATGTATTTGTTTGTACCTACTACTAGTTAAACGTTGTGTGTCGCTTTAACCAATACGAATTGTAATTTTAATAATGTAAACAAAAGTCAAGAGGAGTGTGTTTGGTATCAGTAAGACGGACACAACCTGCGTGTTGTGCCCAAAGCTGTACCCAGCACTATCACTCATACCGCATGTATCCGAACCCAATGTATTGAATAAATATATTTGTATTTGAATTTTTTTTGTATTTACTTTATGAAGATGTGAAAAAGTATTACTATCAAAAAGAACTTTATTAGCTACATCAAATGTTTTGGTAAACAATTTCGTAGGGTCTACAAAAGGGTGGGACTTAATAAGGCCGATAAATTCCTTGAATATTGTTGCAAAACATAAGCTTCTAATAACTTTATGACACGCGATAGGGGAAAGGTTTTATAGAAAAATCGTATTAGTAAGTTTTGTTAAAGCTGGAATTTTCGGCTGATTTTATTTTTATTCATACAATAAGCATTTTAGATCTGTGGTATCTATAGTAATGTTTTTGAGGGGGGAAGTAGGTGTTTATAACGCTGCGATTAGAGCACTCACAAAGGAGATACCATTCTATACTGTATTAGTTATTCTATGTCGATGCTTCGGCTAACCAAAGGTCTGACCGTAACCTCGGTTAGCGTATTAATCCGGCTATACAAAGAAGCAATTAATGCGGTCATTCTCCTAGGCACCCTGCCTTTTTGTTTGTTTTATTTAGAATAATTAGCTTTTAGAATTTCGTTAAAATATTAATTTGTTTTTCAAATAGTAAACACTCGTTTTACTTGATATGACATTCTCGGTCACTGAAAGAGAATGATTCGTTCATTTTTTTGTATTATTATCTAGAATTTTTCCGAGCCGGAGCAAAACCTTGACTTTGGGGTCCCCGCTAAGCGAGTATCAATATTTATTCTCAGGGAGGTCAGGTCCACGTTAGGTCGTTGCAATAAAACTTACCTAAACCTTGGAGAGAGCGAAGCTAGCTCGAGATTTTACTGCAATATATTAGCTTGTCGCAATAATTATCATCCAAAATCTGAATCGAATTCTACAATAGATCAAATGAAAATCATGGAGTTGATATGACACGAGCACTTGTCTCGCGTAATGTTCGCGCGGTTCGCGTTTTTGCCTGTCATGAGGCTCCGCAATCCTCAATCTCTTCCTGTTCTTGATCAAAAACAATCGTCTTATATTAGGCAAAAACATTGTGATATGTAATGTGCCTTATTGTAAACATTGGTTAAACGCAGGCAACTTGTTCGTATGATATTTTAACGAAATTTAGCTACGATAATAATTTTAGCTAATAATAATATGCATATTAATCTTGCGTCTGACGTGACATGGTCTCATTAATTATCTTTGCAATTAATTTTGCTTTATACCATGATAAATAGTACGTTTTTCTGAATACATTTTTCTTTACACATTTTGCTTTTACTATAATTTTTCTTTACACATTTTCCTTTTACTATAAGACATTGTTTGATATTTTCTGTTCAAAGATAGCAAAGAGGATCTTTTGAAATAGTTATGTTAGATCTTCTTACCTACTACGTCACGTCTCTGTACCAATTTGGTAGGCAGAGACTAGGGAGCACCATTTACTAAAATCCTTACAAAGGTATTCTTTCGGCACATTTACACCCATACACTTTCGTACATCTCCTTTCTGTAGGATGTAACCGATAATAATGTGGTGTAAAACTCTTGAACTGAACAACTCACTTTCGAGTGCATAACTGTTTTACCCGTTCGTCGAAATCACGGTTACAACTGTTTCGTTCGACGAAAGAAACTGTTCAACGAAAGCACGGTTCGTCGAAGTATGTAAGTTTTCATACTTCGATGAACCGTGCTTTCGTTTTGGCATCCATAATCAGAAGCATAATGCTCACGTACGACTATATTTCCCGAGGGGATAGTCTGAGATTTTCTGAAAACTCAGAACATGCACATCTCAAATTAAGTAAAGAAATATATCTTTCACCACATGACACGCCATTCCATCCTGAAACTTAAATTGCTAAATGTGAGCAACAAACAACATTTTTAAACAGAAAGTTGCCAGTTGTAGTAATGTTTCTGACCACACCGACAGGAATTACGGTCGTGAGTTTATGTATGTATGTACATCTTTAAAATTGATTAAATATTTGAGAATTTAGAATCTATTTCAGGCCGAGATGGATTCCCCTTCGACAGTAATCAATCAATGCCTGGCACCACCATACTTTGACATTGCTAAAGTACTGTGACAGACAGTGACATGGTGAAAAAGAAACTATAACGACTCTTACATTTTCCGCGAATCTAAAGACAGTATTCTGCTATTTTACTCTATATGATTTTAGTGCTTCTCAGAAATGAGAAATAAATTTGCTCTCTCACTTTTTTGGAAGGCCTAATAGAAAATCAGAACTGTTTATATATTTTACGTAGATAAATTCAGATTTTTGTAAGATCTTTTAATATCACCTTGTAGTCGGGGAAATCTACGGATTTTTGTATGAAGTAGGTTGCTTTAATTGCACTTTAGGTGCTAATTTGGAATATAGTAGATACTTACCTGATAAACATAAATTCTCAATAATCCCCGATTTTTGATTGTGTATTACTGAATAACTAAGACATTTACAAAACAAATCTTTAGAAATAAGCTTGCCTTTTGTACATTTATATTGATTTTAAGTTATTTCTCAGAATCCTGGGCCTATATAACTACGAAATCTCGACAAAAGTGCTATAAACTAACAGTTACATTAGTTCAAACACAATATACTAAAGTGTCTTTAATGTAATCTCAAACCGTATTTTTCCTAGACTATTGTTATAGTAGAGCTTACGTACTGGAATCGATTGAAGTTAAGCAACCATGAACTGGTGCATGCCTTTGGATGGGTGACAGTTTCAATTATATTTTCATCTCGAGTAGGTACCGTCGTGCTTTGGATAGAAAGTTACGCAGTGGTCTCTCGTAGTGCATACTATTAAGTTAAAAAAAAAGTTTTTGGAAAATTTATAAATAAACACGCAGGCGTAATCAGACTTAACATTGCTGAGACTGTTTTATTTAGTTGTCTATGTTGGTATTGCTTTGAGTTTGAAATATTTATCGTTATCTAAAAAAATACCTTTGGCTTTTACAGCATTTGATTCGTCGAAATAGATCTAGGCTGATAGTCCCGAAACGATAACGCAGAGGTTACAGCAAAATTATTTCTTAAGGGTCCTCTCTAACTTGACGATAGTCTATCTCATAATAAACTCAATTTTCGGCGAAATATTACGCAAACAATAGTAACTTTTCAAACATTAGTTATCATAATATTTATTAGTGTTGATATTTTTAGGGTTCCGTACCCAAAGGGTGAAAACGGGACCCTATTACTAAGCCTACGTTGTCCGTCCGTCCGTCCGTCTGTCCCACCTATTTAGGGCTGTAACTTTTGAACCGTAATAGCTAGTAATAGTAATAGTTGAAATTTTCTCAGATTATGCGATATTATGGCGGATTTGTTAACAAATAATAAAAATTTCAAAAAGTTAAAAATAAAGGGATTCCCTTTATTTTGAAATTTTTATTATTTGTTAACAAATGCGCCATAATAGCTCAACAAGAAGCTAGATTTTATTAACGTTTTTTCTTCACGCTCTATCGTAAAAACGATAATACATACAAGCGTCAAACTTAGTGTGATACTGATTATTGAGCAAACTCTACAGAATAACAACAAATATTAAAAACCGGCCAAATGTGAATCGGTCTCGCGCTAAAGGTCCCGAACAAAAAAGTTTTTTTCTAAGTTAATAATGTTGTGTTCTGTGATGGTGTGGTACGGAACCCTCGGTGCGTGAGTAGCCCGACTCGCACTTGGCCAGTTTTATTTTCTTTTGTTTATTTTTCTTTCAACTGCATACTTCAAAAGATTATTGGTAGTTGCAGAAAGGTTTCTCCTAAAAGAGATAAAAGTAGGTTTGCATAATATGTATGTGTGTACATAAAACATAACATACAAAAAGAACAATTAATTTAATTAACATTTTTATCTGTTATTATTGCATTTAAACAACTCGTTTCATTACTAAAATCTATATAATTATTTATATGATACGAAATTGAAGCAAACAATCGAAGGAATAACTTCCCTGATTCGATTACTACGGACTCTTAAGAATGGATATATGAATATGGATGTAGGGAATCGTGACCTTAAGATTATCGGATTTTGTGATCTCTTTCCTTGAAGGAGAAGGGAAGGATAGAAACTATTTTAGGGATATGTTATTGAGGATAAATATCGAAATGTTTGCCAAAAGGCCCATGTTAAAAACCGCGATTGCAGTGCGAAATAATAATATATTTGAATTGCGTATTCCAATCTCCTTTTTAAAAACTATATTCAAATTTGGTATAACTGCACCTGTTTGAAAACAGGTACAAAAGCTCTGAAAAGCGAAAATAAATCTTATTCTAACAGCACTTTAGGGTTGAACTAAAACATTTTAACGTGAGTTATTTATTTTTGTGTTCCTGTTTCCATTTTTACGAATACACTGGAATTGCATTTAGGTACGCTTTACTGTTGAAATTCAAAATTTCCTCGTGAATAAAATGAAACACAGCTGGTATGTTTTATTTTTGTTATCGAATCATTATTCATTTACCTACATTACTTTGTATCGTTATGAAATTGTTTCCTAAGTTAATGCACTTACTGTGTTATCGATTCCTCTTTCTTCACTTTCTTAAATATCTTTCAATATTTTTTCTGGTTAGCAATGGCATGGTCAAAGGTAAATTTACCCCCTAAGGGGCATTTGCTCCGGGGAGGTTTATTGGAATAATCCATCGAAAACATTTTACGTATCATTTTCTGCAAGATAAATATCTTTACGAAATTCTGAAAATAACGTTCAGTGCGTTTCCGTCAAGAAATGCTCTGCATCAGAATCAAAGTATTGTTCTATTTTAATTTAATACTGATCAATCTTTTACTATGTGGAACTATGAGTACAATAGTGACCTCGTAACACTCTGAATCTACTATTTCCCAAGACTAAGATTATAATCTTCAACCCTTCGTTCATAATCGGTCACCAGTTACTTAATGCCCATTATATCACTGGATAATATACCCATCTAAATTTTACATCCAAAATCCTATAAAGCAGTGCTTATAAGCTTCAGGTCAAACGGTAATCAAACTAACTATTAATAAATAGTAGCCTGAGAATAGAGATAAACCTGAATACGTTACAGCCCTATCTAAATAGGTCAGGCAATCTGGTATAACAGAACGTTACAGCTTATAATACAGGATGTGTTGAAGACTTCGTAAGTCCCGTTACATTGTGTTATTATCGAAATTATTATCTGTACGGGAACGATAAAAAAACCAATCGAATTTGATACCGGAAATCTTACGAAGAATTTAATATGTGGAGAAGTTCTATATCCTTGGATATTCAGGCTATCCTATTATCAGGCAATAGAGACTGCATCCAATACTGGGACCCCTATGGGACACTCAATTCAAAACTAATGTGACATCTCGGGATTCCGTTTTCTACCAGTCCTACATCTTCCCCGAATATTTTCTTTGCTAGATTATCTATATTTGTCGATTTCATTATGTGACCGAGGTATATTAAACTGTTTTTTTTTTTATACTGTAGCTACAGACTTTTGGATTCTAGGGTTTCTGTGAATCTTTTGTTCAAAGATGTTTCAGCATATCAATACAAAAAGCTTTAGCACATACAAAAACGTTGCTTTTTCAGTATCCCACTGCTGAGTAAAGGCGTCCCCTCTCTCCAATCCCATTATGTGCAAACCTTGGCCTGGAGGGTGTCCAGGAAGGCAACCAGGTCATCTCTCCATCTTTTTCTGGGTTTTTCTCGAGTACGATGACCGTTCTGCAAGGCCCAGTCTGTGGCGACTTCTGTCCATCTCTCGAAACACATGTGACAGACTTGTCCCACATATGCGTGTCCCAAAAAAATATAGAAAATGTAAATTTTTTTCAACACCCAAAGTTTCTTTTTCGTTTTGCGAAATTTGTATGTTATATTCAAAGAGTATGTTGTTAGTTTGTATGATCTGTTTAACGCTTTCACATATCCTGCAGGATTTTGGTCCACTCGGTAAAGCTTTAGGGTTATAGAGGTGTTCCGGGTTGATAGCGTTTTGATTGCGCTGGCACTTTGATAAACCTTTTCAATGGTAGTAAACATTTTATTTACTTACCTGGTCTACTTTTGGATGACGGTATGCCATCAAAACCGTAAAGGGCAAATGTTTCCTTTGTGAATACGAATATTAAAGAACACCTAAATTGTAGATGTAATATAATATGTATAAAGTACTGTATATAGCAGTTATCAAAGTGTCGAACCATCTCGAAAGGGATACTATTATAAAGGGTGTAACAAAACACACACAAGGGTGCTTCAGAACATCAATCTGAACAACTTTCACTATGGAGCCAACGCCGAGAAAAAATTAAAAAACATTGCCGTCCCATACATTCGAGTCGAGACGGTACTGCAGTTTTGTATGAAAGAGCGGATTTTTTTTTCGAGATTTCGAAATTGGCTCCATAGTGAAAGTTGTTCAGTTTGGTAGTCTGAAGCACCCTCTTAAGTATTACTAGGGTGTTTTGTTACACCCTGTATTTCTTGCTAAAAATAAAAGAATTTTAAAAATGCGGCATAGCATAGCACAATATGCTGACTATTCCCCCGGGGAGTTTTCAGAATATCTCTGACTACTCTTGTCAGAGATATTCTGAAAACTTAGAATACCCACGTTGCGTTGCGTTAACATGCAAGCAAACGTATTTATTATTCACACCAACAATTTAGCACTGGAAACATCACTGGTCATCATCATTGGTTACTTAGAAAAAATTTTTTATTTACTATATTATAATTTTGTTTAAGTGCCGTGAAATTATAAAAAAATATTTATGTAGAACTAGGTAAGTAACGTAAAGTATTTTACGTTACGAAGTTACGAAGGTAGGTAAGGTATGTTCCAAATTTTCAGGGGTGGTTCATACAAACTGAACAACTTTTACTGTGAGCAAACCTGAAATCATAAAAAAAAATCAGTTGTTTCATACATTTCAGTTGAGTAGTCATTGCACTTTATTATGGAACAACCCTTTTTTAAAGTGTTTACAAAATGACCTAGCATATATCTATTTTATGTCAATGACAGAAATCTTAAATGACTCGATTCTATATACATATACACTCACTGCAAAATTGTCACGCTCAAGTGTAAACTTTGTAATGCTTGTAACTTTTTGGCCATATCCTTTATTCACTTTAAAGACACCCAGTGAGGACAGTCTTATGAAGATATCAATATCTTTACTATCACAAAAGATTGTGACGCGGTTCCAATTTCAATTTGTTCTATTATAAGATCCCAGAAAAGCGATAAGGTGGAAATTCTATCGCAAAAGCGAGATCCAAATGTCACCGCAAAAGAATAAAGAAGACTTTATCTCTTTTCAACTTTTCGGATATTTCCGATGTCGATACATTTTTCTCATTTCCGTATACTTTTAAAAGCTATTTAGATTTCTTTAAAATAATGTCGTTTTCACTGAAATTTTCCCGATGAATATTTCTTTCTTTCCATCGATTTATTTACCTCCTGTATTGACTCTGTATTGTCCAAACAAAAACATTGAAAACAAATCCAACCCTGACAGATGTGAAAACTATGTAGCCGTTAATTAAATTTTATCATAGTCAAATAAATTCAAAAGCTTTTTCATTATTTCTGAGTGAAAGCTTTTTCATAGAACGATCATTGTGAAATGTGAAAATGAGAGGCATCCTTTTAAAATAAAGGGTAAACGATCCTCTACTTCCTGTGTGTTGAATGGCAATTTAATATTTGTAACATGTTTAACATCGTTGCTATAAAACTGTTAATTCAAACGTTAAATTTATAATTGTATCAATATAATATGCTGTATCTTTTATTCATACAATTTTATTTCAGAACATAGAAAACCTACGATATGTAGGCAGATCATTTTCTCAGTTTATAATCATTTTATGGATGAAGGTAGCACTAATAGTTTTCATGGACTTGCTTTAAAAGGTGATGAGTCGTTTTTATTGTGTTTTTCTTAAATACCTAATACTAATACTAACGAATACTAACGAACTCATAACATGTATATAATTCGGAAGACAAAAGCTATATCTTAGCTAAAGTTACAGTTCACAATATAATTGTTCTGTACACCTTATCCAAGATATCAGACCCTTTCCCTACTTTGGAAGGTAACTAAGAAACATTAGCACGTATACTCTAGTTCATAGACAAGGAACATTCTCGTCAAGTACAATAGTACGTCCTACTAGCGGGGATCAAGTGACTCTGCGAGATAAGCCTTAGGATTTCTGAAAGGCGGTCGTCGGTTACTATTCTCTGCGGACACATTTGGCAAATTAACACGTCTGAGCACGATAAAGTAATCAAAACTCTTGCTTGGGAATAATAATACCGGTCAAGTGCGAGTCGGACTACTCGCGCACCGAGGGTTCCGTACCACACCATTACACAACATAATTAACTTACAATTTTCTTTGTCCAGGTCCTTTAACAGGAGACCGACTCACACTTGGCCGGTTTTCAGTATTTCTTGTTATACTGTAGAGTTTGCTCTATAATCACACCAAGTTTGACGCTTGTATGTATTATAATTTTTATGATAGAGCGAGAAGAACAACACGTTGATAAAAATTAGTTTCTTGTAGAGGACCCCCCTTTTTTAATTTGTTAGCAAATCCGCCATGATAACGCACATTCTGTGTAAATTTCAACTGTATAGCTATTACCGTTCAAAAGTTACAGCCCTAGATAGGTAGGACAGACAGAAAATGTAGGCTTATTATAATAGGGTCCCGTTTTCATCCTTAGGGTACGGAACCCTAAAAAGGAATGAATAGTTGAATCAATGATACTAACACAAAAGTGACAAGAGTTGCAAAAACACAGCGTTTCTTTTACGGTCTTCTAACAATGATAGAGTTTCTTTAACTTCTTGTTTATTCAGTCAAATACCATGGCGTGGTGTTGTGACTGAGCGTACAGGTGGTAATGGGGTGTGTGGGGCGCGGCGTCATCGTATCGAGCGCCGGCGGCGACGTCGGCGCGCGCAGCAGTGCAACGGGCGTCCCGAGCCCGGCTGGCCGCGTCCTCACTCAGATGCGCCTAGGCTCGACCCACCAGCCGTCGGCCGCGCGTGGCGGCTCGACCGCCCCCGCGATAACAACCCATATCCTCCTGTACATATGCATCCTCTGTGGTACGCCCCAAGACAGTGGTAGTGCTGTGCTGTGACGGATCTCACACGGATCACCAGGCCACGTGACGGCCGCAATTACGTGTCGGACATGCCATTCGTGCGGTGTAATTAGTTAATCAATTATGTAACGAGCCGAGTGAATTACTTCTATTATTAATGAGCCTATTGTTCGGATTCTGCCCCTAAGTTTTTGAGTTACTACTTTTATAGTTATGTTTAGCTTTGGATAAGTCTCTGAGTTATGCTCAGGGTAAATATGTAAAGGAGGGTAAACCTTTATGACCTAAACTTTTAGGGAAACGTTGCCGACGAAATAGGGTTACAATCCTTGTCCTACGTATACAAACCAACAAACTCTTTGTATTTAAATTAACGTTGACGCTTGTGAATTATTGTTGTACAAAAGTTGTTGCAAACTTAATTTACATACTTTATTAAGCTTTAATTGAAAGTGTCTTTAATGTTGATTAATTTTAACTTGCGAAAATATCCGTATCCAAAAAGTAATTTAAATGTAGTTTTGCGATGTCACAAATTCTCATTCAACGTTACTAAACCGTAGACGCTTCGTAGCACCTGCTACGATGTGCTACGTGCATGTCGTAGCAAATAACGCCCGCAAGCTACATGCCCAACATATTTTTAAAGTTCATCTGCATTTGAAAAAGCATTGCCAAAAATATTATACTGTAAGTATAGGAACAGGAAGTACAAATCTCTAAATAGTTTAAAACAAAGCCGTAGTGGTCCAGTGGCGAGTAACCTTGCCTGCCGTGCAGGAGGCGATGGTTCGATCCCCGTCTAGACCGACTCGTACCAATGAGTTTTTCGGAATTTATGTACGATTTGTTACACCACTGACTTTTCGGTGAAGGAAAACATTGTGAGGAAACCTGCGTGTTTCAATTTTGAGGCATGTATTGTAACCACTGTCTATTACAGGTGGTGACGGGCTTACTCCTCATCACGCTGAACAGTTTCGGCACTACTAGTAAAACCTGGATGTTCTGAGGTTTCTGAATATCTCTGACTACCCCCTCGGGGAATATAGTCGTGAGCATAAGCAGTGTAAAACAAAGTCGCTATCCGCGTTTGTCCTCATCATTTCTGTTTCCCCGTTTACTTCTTAAACGCCGCCACGGATTTTGAATTTTGATACGGTTTTCACTGAAATTTAGAAAACTTCGCCCGGAAGGTTTATGTGTATAATATTATTTACTTATGGTTCCCAACCCGGACGAAGCTGGGTCGGGTCGCTAGTTACAGAATAATTTGAGAAATGTTTACCTAATTTTAACAAAATATTAATCCGCACCGTATCCGTTTTACAATGATATTTTATTATTTTCCCGTAAATTTCGAAAGGTAAATGTATATTTCTGATATCACAGCCCGTAAACCCTCCTGAATAAATAATAGCCTGATTTCTCGTCAAACATTAATCAATCCGAACATTTTAATTTATCTACAGAAATGTTTTTCGGTTCGATATAAACGTAATCATTATCATTATATAATTTCTTGAAAGTCTATCTAAAAAATAATGTTGCTCAAAGTAATTTAAGTTATTCCAGAATAGCTTAGTTCCCAATACTTAAAAACTTGTAGACTAAAACTAACTTTAACCTGGGGAACCTTTGTTCGAAAAATAACGCTAGGTTTTCGAGATGCTGAGTAGAATCACTTTGTCAGTATTATACAGGGTGAAATTAATATCATTAGCATCCTTTTAAACTAAGAGTTTACCCATCAAACTGAACAACTTTCACTATGAGAGCATACCGATCGAAGCAAAAAATAAATCTGCTGTTGCATACATTAGAGTCGAGTAGGCATTGCAGTTTAGTATGGAACAGCTGATTATTTTTTTGCTCCGATCGGTATGCTTCCATAGTGAAAGTTGTTCAGTTTGAAGGGTAGATTCTTAGTTTAAAAGGATGCTAATGATATCAATTTCACCCTGTAGATATTACTATTATAGAGGTGTTTGGTATTGCTATATTTATTATAATGCCATCAAGCAAGCTTCTTATCGGCTGATCATTAATCTCCCATGTGTAATCAGCAAGGAGCATAAAGGCATTATTTCCTAACAAACCTTAATAGAACAATGTGTCAAGTTCCGCTCCAAATCCCATTTAACAGGCAATTCCTTGCCCACTGGGTTCATAATCTGTGTACTCCTTTAGAATAATTTTTAACAGCGCATAGAATGCGTACATTTTTAAATAACAATAATAGCAACTTTCTTTGTTTTAATCATTAACTTACCAACTACTAGTATTATACGTTAATGGTTTTAATTAATTGTTATTCCTATACACCATGGGATAGGGGTTGGTTGTGAAGTCCAAAAAGGTTGCTCAATCCTCATGTCAATAGATTCTCGACAAAAATATATGCAACAGCAGATTTTTTTCTCGATTGCAAAGTTGGTCCCAAAATCAATTTATATACAACGTGTTAATGAATTAACGCAAAACTAGAAAGTAGTTTGTTTAGAATCGAGAGCTGAATCGAATTATCATGGTTTCAACATAGGTAATTTTTTTCAAAATATTTAATATATATTTTTTTTAATTTAAATTTTCTGAACCCGATGGCAACCCACCGCACAGGCACACTCGCCCTACTTACTATCAAAAAAAGATTATAAAAATGTACCCATCAGTACGTTAGCGCTTACATTTATTGCTTAAATGATAACAAATCATTTTTTCCTCAAAACTTAAAATGCGAATAACTTTAAATTTTAACTATCAAAATAATGAAATTATTGTTCTAATCTAATTATTTTGTTATAAATCAGTTGGGGTGTATGAGGTTTTGCGTTAATTTATTAACACGTTGTATATAATTCGCTAAAAGGCTCATTGAAGTACAGTAAAAATCAACATAATTAGGTAGGTTTAATTAAATGCATGCAAATATTACGCCATTCAAAAATTTTTTTTCACGAAAACTTTTTGCCTGTCTTCAAATAATGGAATAATAGGGGCAAAATGGATTAGGTGTATAAAATACTTCATATTTTCAGAATTATAAAATATTCAATACAATTTATATTCAGTATCTTTGTAAAAATAAAATTGTGGTAAATGACATTTGTAGTTGAAATCGACAGAAACAAGTTACAAGTTTGGCCACAGTTTGGCCACGACCCGTTGTGTCATATGCGCGGTTTGAGTTTGCCACTAGGGACCACAATCTCTTTTCTCAAATGTCTTTTTGCTAAAAAAATTATGGGATTGATACATACAAACTACTTGTCATTGGCATAAATGCAGCGCTAGTCACAAGAAAAACGCCAGTAATTTAAAAATAATAAATTATCGTAATTATTATATTTTTTTTCCCACCCAATTTTCCACAAAGAAGATTAAAGTTATCCCACTTCTGATGTCGAAATATATACTTACTTACTTACTTACTATGCTGGCTCAGGGACCCGAAGTGGGTCTTGGCCTCCGACAACAAAGCACGCCATTCATCTCTTTTCTGTGCCATGTCAGTCCAGTTGGGCACCTCCAGCTCCTCGAGATCCTTGGTAATCTGGTCTATCCAGCGATACCTAGGCCTGCCCACCGGGCGACGCCCAGAGGGTCGCCCCAGATACGCTCTCGAAATATATACTGTTATAAATTCCCTTCAATTCATGTTTATAGTGTAATACTTCGCTGTGAAAGTAAGAATATTTTGCTTTGTCGGAGAAAACATTAATCTTGTAACGTCGACAGTTTTCTCAAGAAACAAAAAGGCACTATCCGTCACTTTGCACTACACGTTTGCCTTTTAGCTCCTTTCAAACCTATATTTATTCTACTCGAGTTCTACGCAATACAACACGCGTTGACAGCTTGTAAGTTATGAATATTATTTGTTTGTCAAATGCATTCAAAATACATTTTACCCATTTTAATAAAAGAAAGAATCAACTTCGAAAGTATCCGAGTTTCGGTACTAACTTGCGAAAATTTGATGCTCTGAGTTTTCCGAATATATCTTCGGGGAATTATAGTCGTGAGCACAGCATATAACATGAAATTAAATATTGTTCATTTTAAGTTTATCTAATCTGGGTGATTTTTTAAACATTTGCCAAACAGGGACAACTTTTAGGCCTACCACAT
This sequence comes from Agonopterix subpropinquella, assembly GCA_922987775.1. NCBI lineage: Eukaryota > Metazoa > Arthropoda > Insecta > Lepidoptera > Depressariidae > Agonopterix > Agonopterix subpropinquella. The sequence goes on along the minus strand of OV277708.1, from coordinate 7,746,878 downwards.
ACATCCGGAATAAACCTGATTCTGAATACAGTGTACGGGGGTGTGTGTGTGTACAGTTTTATTGGAACAAATCTGACTGCAATGCCTGGTTTCCCCCGTAGGAAAAGTTGTTCAGTTTGATGGTCTGAACCACCCCTGTATATTTGAAAAGTATCGATTGACGATGTTGATTGTATAGAAAAACGTGGCTAGGTGACATTTCTTTGTTCCTTTTTGGTCGTTGTTGAAAACTTTGTTGATTGAAGTTATTTCATGGGTTAGTTGGAAAATAATTGCCAGCTAATTTCTTTACGCTTCCATCGTGGGATTTTATAATTATAAAGCTGGGCAATAATTAAAATAATTGATGTGTGTTGTGTGAATTCTATCCTAATTGCCATTCAAACATTGCTACATTGACATACGTTACTTTAAATTAATTGTTAAAACTAACGCATTTGGCAATCGTAAATTTGTTACAATTTTCATTCATTTTCTTTATTAGTTTAAATGTAACCTCGACATATTTAGAAAAAAAAAACAGTTGATATCAGTAATTATAGACTACAAAAACGCTAGCAGCTAACAAAGCCTCAATTAAAAGCTAGTTATTGTTCAAATACATTATTATCTTGTTTTCAAACTGAAGTGAAAACAGAAAATGTAAATAATAAATAACTCTTACAGGCACATACATTGTAATGATACCAAACGTAAAAGCTACTAGGATTTTTATTATGGAAACCATGCAACGATGACTCAAATCAAACATACATTAACATTCAAGACCGAACCGGGATTCGAACCCAGGACCCTGGTCCGACAGCCCGGGTGGAATTCATAGGTACACCAACCGGGTCGTCGAAATAATCAAACACGTATCCAAAATGTAAATTAAACAACGTGTTAATGAATTAACGCAAAACTAGAAAGTAGTTTGTTTAGAATCGAGAGCAGAATCGAATTATCATGGTTTCAACATAGGTAATTTTTTTCAAAATATTAAACAATTTGTTTGTAAAATTTAAAATTTACTGAACCCGTCGTCAACCCACCGCACGGGCACACTCACCCTACTTACTACCAAAACAAGATTATTAAAATGTATCCATGAGTACGTTAGCGCTTTCATTCATTGCTGAAATGATAACAAATCATATTTGCCGCAAAACTTAAAATGCGAATAACTTTAAATTTTAACTATCAAAGTAATGAAATTACTATTTCAATCTAATGATTTTGTTATAAATCGGTTGGGGTGTATGAGGTTTTGCGCTAATTCATTAACACGTTGTACCTATATGACAATTTGAAGGAAAGAACCTTAGGTAATTGAATTAATACATTTTCATGCAAATAATCTACAGGCTATATACAGGGTAGACTAGTTGCATTACTTTAATGGCTGATTAAACTCATGATACTGAACAACTTTCCCCAAGGAATATAAGGGAAATACGGATAAAAAATGACGACTTTCATACAAACGTTTGATCAGCTTATTGCATTTAGTAGGTAGGTATGAAAGTCTTTTCTTTCGAATTTAATATAGGCTTCTGAGGGAAAGTTGTTCAGTAGCATGGGTACAATCACACCTTAAAGTAATGAAACTGTTTACCCTAACTCCCTATACAAGGTGTTACAAAAATACAAATAAACATTTAACACTTTCGCGGGCAGTGAACGAGAAACAATAGAACATTTATTGTTATCAATGATTAGACAGCTACTGTCCGCGAACGTGTTAAGGGGGTGATTTAGAGATCAAACTGAACAACTTTCACTAAGGGACCAATAACGAAGTCGCGAAAAATATCATGTTCCATACTAAACTACAAATCTACTCGAGCTAAATGTATGGGATAGCTGATTTTTGTTTCGCGATTTCGATGTTGGTCCCATAGTGAAAGTTGTTCAGTTTGATGGTCTGAACAACCTCCTTAAAAGATTCAAATGTTTATTTTTACTTTTGTGGGCCATTGTTTTATTCAGGGTACAATTTGGATAAAATTTCATTTTCGTTTATTGTATAAATTCTTTAAGTCTTTTTTTACCATTTTATGCCGATTTTTGTTCATTATTGTTTATAGCAATGTGTTCTTGCTTCTTCTTACATTAATTGATGATTTTTCATCAAAATAACCACTGCGTTACCGTCCCTCAAAATTATATTGCATTTCATAACACCAACAACTGAGTTACCGTAATTTGCAAAAAAGTATAGTATTTTACTTTAAGTCCTATATACGTTTTTCTAAGACTGGTTTCTTATTCGGTAGCTACCGATAACAGTTTTATTTTGGAATTTAGCTATTTTACTAACAAAATGGCCTTTGTTCCGTTGGCTTTGAAGGGAACCGGATTGTGGTACCCTGAATAAAATAATGACCCTTGTAACACCTGGTGTACATGAGAAACAGAATTTCTGAATATTTTCCTGCACAAACTTGATAATGGTTGCGTATACAGTATCAACGTGACGCTAATGGCTACCTATAGACCAGTATAGCTAGCTAGACCCGAGTGATTGATGATCGATTCTTGAAGGCTCGGTAATTAATGCCGGAGCCGTTCGATGACAATTAGTGATGTAGGTACGATGCAACGTCTGTCTGTCTGAAATACGACCATTCAGTAGCTTGCAAACGAGTTTTCTGTCGTAACATTATCATACGACCCGGTTGACGACCCGGTTGGTGTAATGGTTACCACGCCGGACTGCCAAACCAGGGTCCTAAGTTCGAATCCCGGTTCGGTCATGGATGTTATATGTTCGTGCCGTTGTTGTATGGTTTAATCATTACAATGTATGTGCCTGTGAGCGTTATTTATTTATTTTATTTTATATGGAATCATCACTCTCTTGCTTATTTCCTAGTATTTGGGGTCGGCGCAATATGTCATCCTCTTCTATTACTGTCATATGGAATTCGACAAAATAATATACCTTCGGTGACAAGATTTTAATAGATAAAACAAATAAAATATTTAGAACATAAAACTCACTGAACCTAAAATATGGTGCAGGTTGGGACCGCGGGGAAGGTAGCAAAGATGCTGGCTTTAAAATCTTGGATCAAGATTGGATTCGATCTATGGTTGAAACATTTTATTAAAAACCATGATTCTATTTAAGGACTAAAAACTAATTACGACGACGTAGTGCGAGACTGCATCCATACGTTGTCGATATTCCAACAATCCGCACAAATAGGTTCGCATCCTCTTTTATAATGAGAACCGGTAACGTTATGAACTCTCTCCCTGCGTCTGTTTTCCCAAGCAAATACAATCAGGATATTTTTAAAAGAAGAGTAAATAGGCTTTTTCTGGGCGAGCGCGCTACATCCTCGGCTTCATCTACACTTTCCATCAGGTGAGCTGAAGCCAAGCGCAAACCCATTTTCAATAAAAAAAAAAAAAAAAATAGTACATAACTCGTTGAAACAGTTGTGAACCGTGATTTTGACGAACGGGTTTTCGTAAAACTGTTATAAATGCACTCATTAAAGTTACACTTTTGCTCTGAATGTGAATATTCAGATTCTTGACAGCGAAAATATTGAGTAGAACAAGACTTAAAATAAAAAAATAATTAAGTATTGTCAATTCTTTACAAAGAAAACATAACTGCTTTAGTGATACTAAGCTTTTTTTTTTTTTATTTATTTATTAAGGCTTACCAACTAAATATATATTTCACGTTCAATTTAGATCACATTTAAAATATCGTATTAAATATATACTTAAATTATAGGAAAGCACAGCATTACTACATGAAAAGTATAAAAAGACAGAAGACATTGAAATTATACGAACACATCCAAATAAATATGTACATAAACTAGAATACATTAAAATACTATTATTGAACAGAATAGAATAGAATAGAATAAAACAAACAAACGAAAAGCAATTTACAACACATTATTTTTGACACATTGTTACACACTACGTTTAAAAGATCACAAAGATTCAAAAAATAATTCAAAAAATAATAAGCTTATAAATATAACCATTTGATTGGGAAACAATATCGCGGATAGCGGACAAAGGATAAATAATCTCCGTCACTGATCGCTTTCCATTAAGTATCGATAAAAAATCTTTTTGAAGAAGAAACGTTTTAACGAAATTACTTACTCTTCATTTTGAAACGTTGATGTTGCTACAAATAAATTCTGACTAATATGCTACAAACTTTGAGTATATTTAATGAACAATAGCTTACGAATAACATAATAGTTGAAATTAAACGTCAATTTAATAATTGTACCTATCTATTGACAATGTGTAGCTTTACAAAAATTGTCTAAAATAATACCAAAGTATATTTTATGTGTACGCAATAATGTATACGCAGAAATGTGTGAGTACGTATTTAATAAAGATTTATTAAACGGTTGTCCCTGTAAAATTATTAAAGTATGAGATTTTAAGTCAATCTAATCATTAAAAAATTAAAACATCAGATTTCCAATACCCAGGAGTGCGATTTTTGAATTTCATTCGCTGAGTTCAGCAGTTGTAAATGTCAATATTACTATGGAGATATGCATCTTTCTACTGCTGATTTGACTTTAAAAAATCATACTTCACGAGTGCGATTTTTGAAAGTAAAATCAGCAGTAGAAAGATGCGTATCTTCACAGTAATTTTGTCATTTTCAACTGCTGAACTCAGCGAATGAGTTTCAAAAATCGCACTCCAGTTCTCCATAAATGTTTGTTATACAGCTGGAAAAAGGGTGGAAATGTTTATATTACTTAGATAAAATTACAATTTTAGCATTCTTATCTCTAAATGTACGGAAGTACGGACGGTAAAAGGTTTCAAGCAATCTTCGTAATACACAGAAAACTAGAACAAACAAATACTATCCTACGAATAAGAATGTATAGAAATGTAAATCAAGCTCAAAAAGTGGCACAAAAGGACTCCAAAATATTAAATGTTACATTAGAGAGACTACAAACACATACCAAACTAACAATTTTGTTTTTATGTTTTAATCCAATGACATTACTGTTTACTAATGTCAATGGTTTTATCTACCAGAGTATGGTATTGAACGAAATAATTTATGATGAGACGCTTCGTTTAAAAATTTGGTCTTTCCTCTCATATTCTATCTTTTTGACGCAAATTCTTGCCAACGTTTCAAAAGGCATCATTGTTTGTTTTGCTGTCGATTCATGCCGGTAGCCTTATTTGAATACAAAAATATATCATCAAAAATAAACGTTAAAAACGAAATAAAATCCAATTGTAATGTTCATCTTCTTTTTCACATATCGGAGTTTAATTCGATCCGCAACGTGACTTGACATTGAGTTGACATACTCCTCGTTATAATTCCAATTTTGAAGGCATTCCTTCGCTTGATCCGGAGGGAGAACTCATAGGCTACTGAATTCAATTGGTACAAATACGTTGGGAAACGTTTCTTTTTCGCAAATAAGCGCTTGTTGCTAGGCGTTTTTTCTTTTATTATATTTTTGAGGTAACGATAATAGGGAAACTATTATTTCGAATTATAGAAATTGTTAGGGAACATGTATTGTATTATCTGGAGAGTATATTTGCTTTTATTTATTGCGGACCCGACAGACGTTATCCGGAATGGTTATTTTTTAATCTTAGACTCAAAATTATTACCGAATGAATACAGAAACTTAATACTGTTTAGGTAATTTTCTGCTGGGGCTGGTTTTAACGTGGTGACAACAAAAATTATGTCACGTTCATTACCATACCAAAAAAAAATTAGTACCAAATTGATCCAGCCGTCCTCAACTGAACGAACAGCTTTTAATTTTTATTTATACGAACTGACTATGGGAGCAAACCTGTCAAAACAAAAAAAGGCAGTTTCGTATGGAGCAGCTGATTTTTTTGGCTCTGACAGGTCCATAGTCAAAGTTGTTCAGTTTGATGGGTAGAGTACCTATGTTTTCCTTACAACGCTAATTCCACTCCAGAAGTCTCTAAATATCTATTTATATTTACCAATTTCATAAAATATATTTTATTGCGAAAAATCCTTTTAACGCCAATTTCTCTCTCAAAAAGTCCCTATTGTTCCCTTCACTTTTTTCATTTTCCCTTTCATCTCTCAAAATGGGCACAGTTATATGAGATCGCATCACGTCTAGATAGGTCCGTGTCTGCGCCTCATTAGTGCAAACCGGATCAACTCGGTTACTGAACAATGCCTCTCGCTACTTCCTTCGAACCCTTTCTTCTGGTAGATAGTTATAAACTTTATTGCAATAAACGGTGCATAATCCAAAAATGAGTCTTTTATAGTTTTTAGCTTTATTTGACCTATATTGTTGTGCTTCCTTTATATTTTCGATTTTACAAAATTACTGCACCTAGGAAGATAGATATTTTTTCAGTTCCTTTATATTTATTCTGGGTGATTTTATAAATACAATTACGATTTCATATTTTTTAGGGGTGGTTTATCAGGAGTTCATAACTGTTTTACGAAAACCCGTTCATCGAAATCACGGTTCACAACTGTTTCGTTCGACGAAAGAACTGTTCAACTAAAGCACGGTTGGTCGAAGTATGTAAGTTTTTATACTTCGGCGAACCGTGCTTTCGATGAACAGTTCGAAAGACGAACGAAACAGTTGTGAACCGTGATTTCGACGAACGAGCTTTCGTAAAACAGTTATGCACTCGTTTATCAGACCATCAAATTGAACAACTTTTAATATGGGAGCAAATAAAATCGCAAAGAAAAAATTCTTTTGTTTCATTATTGCAACTCAAATATATATAAAACAGTTGCTCAATTCTGTTGTTGGCTGTGTTTTGCTGCCAATGATATTTTTAGTGTTTTAGTAATATCATTGTTTGCTACTGTTTTTTGACTGACTAGTTAAATTTACTAGTAATTTAACATTCAAATCCCATTTAGACACGAGGAATTTTTATTTCAAAAATCCTTGGTTTGCTCTAAGTTTGTTCTGTTTAAAATAAGTGTAACCCGACCAGGGTTCGGATTCGCCACTGTTCTTTTATAAATGGGAGAATTACTTATTTCTATTGGATTCAAACATGCGTGTCATTGAATGTTCAATGTTTACCATACATTGTTATAGGTAGGTTCGTATAAAGCAACGTTGACCTGACCTAATAAGTAGGCAGTGTTGACGCCGACCCACTTTATTGAGTAATTGCGATAAATTAAGTTAAGCATGTAGTATTAATTAAGAATGGTCATTCGTTATGTCTAGCCAGTCTTATAGGCAGCTTGAAATATTAAGCAAGTTGATGATTAAGATACCTATATCTTCTAGCGTGCTCCATACGAACGAAGTTCGATTTTTGACGTTAACCAATTATAGTAAATAAAAGAAGTTTGCAGAATTCCATATAGTTTTAGACCCAGACATAGAGGTCCCATACATGAATGAAACTTAGTACATAATACGTGTAGAGTAAAAAAAACTAACAAAAATGTAATTGGTTGTAATCTGTAGAAGTTGGGGGAAAGGTATTTTTCCTTATGATACCTTTTGTATCAAGTGTATGAAACTTCAACACAATCTTTCTTATTATATTATAGTCCACTCAATCTTCTACGCATTCATTGTGTTTATTTAATGAAAATTCACAATAACCGTACCATTATTATGATAATGGAAGAAAACGAAATCACACACACTAATCAGTTCAATCAAGCCAAATACGTTCCGTAACGACCAAAAATACCTCAGTGATAATATTAGATGAAAATAGCCGTCATGGTTGCGTTTTGCTACTGCTTTTTGGACGATTTGTCTATTTTACTATTAATTTTTACTTTTGAATCCGGACTTCTGGAGATGTGGAAGTTTTTTAAAAAAATGCGTTAATTTTTTCTGTTTATAATAGTTATGACCGCCGTCCTGAATGGCTTTTAGTTTTTGTAAAAAATTACTGGGTCCAAATCTGCCAATCTTCTTTTAAAACTCGATATGGAAACTAATGTTTGTACCTGTGGTTTGTCAGATTTTCGTTAAAATGTTACAGCAGCTCAAAGATTTCCATACAAATCGTAAATTAATCCTAGCATGAAACTATATGTTAACAGAAATCTGACAAACCACAGGTACAGAGATTTGTATCTAGATCGTGTTTAAAAAAAGATATTGACTTTAATTGGTTACAATTGAAAATTTGGATCTAACTAGTGCACTGCAAGGACTATTCTCTTAACTTGCCTCCGTGGAGGATCCGTGGAGGCTCTCTCCCTCTTAATCTTGATTAGCGAGACCTATCTTCAACAAAGTAATATAATGTAAGCTAAAATAAAAAAGAAGATAAATGTACATACAAAAGTAATTACAAAATGGCCGTACAATTACTATTAAAGCCCTAATGTTGGAATTGAGTTCGAATCGTTTTACGACTCTCTCGAGGTAGTTATAATAATAAATGGATTCTGCTTTAATTTACTTACAAAATATTCCAACGGAATATTATAATTTGGATATCAAATTTAATTTCGATATCTCTTTGCAAAGATATTCCAGGAATTACTAATAAGGCTAGCTTTCTATTTTATTATATTCGAGAAAATATGAAGGAATCTCGATTTGTTTTTCAAATGATATTTACCGTAGCATTCACGTTAAGCACAGAACGCCGCAGCTGCAATTAAAAGAACACAAAAGGAAGTAAAAATGCATCGAGAGAAACATAAAAATGAAACTAAAAGAAACAACCGTGACCTAAATAAACAAATGGAGAACGAAAAGTCGCCACTTTTCCTTTGCGTGCCTAACAGGAGTTGCTCTCAACAGCCTTTAAGTCGTACGATAAATTCTCAAAATTTCGTACGTAGAGCCTAGTTTACACGTACGTACACGGGGTTTAATTACTAACCGTCAGCAAGTACTAATAATACGTCATATGTACGAATACACACAATATGTAGGTACACATTCCAAAAAGATTGTCATTAATTATTATTATGTTAGCCATTGCTCTCCCACTATTGGACAAAGAAATCCAACCATTTGTCTCTGTTTTGCGTTTCGATATGCCAACTCTTTAAGAAACAATGAATTTCTACCCGAAGTATAAAACAGAAATTGAATATTCCGCCAAAATTTTTCGATTTCCGCTTCCAATCATGATAATGATATTTTATGAAAGATAATTTTATCGTATTTGAAATGTTCAGTTTAGTTTTTGATAATATTATACGATTATAGTTTGTTACCGGCAAACTTATGAATGTGAGTATATTACGTAGGTGTATAAGCCGATCCTATCACATTAGCAAATGCATATTTTCACCACGATAGTACTTGCGTCTTGTCGCTCGTATGAATCACCAGGCTAAGTGATTAGTGAACACGTTAAGAAGTTCACTATTAATGTATTTTAACTTGCCAAGCCACATGAACTCCTACCGCCTAGAGCCGCCGCTCTTAATTCTAGTAACGAGGCTTAAAATGTCATTACGATCAAGTAGTAATATTCACGGCATCGGTAGTCAGAGGTATTCTAAATATACCATACTAGACTAGCTGTCCGCGACTTTGTCTGAGTGGAATTTTATATCTGGTATCTGTCTTGCATGCAGGATGCAAACTATCAGTTCAGCAGTTTAGCCTTGAAAATGCAGGTAACAAAACAAAAATACAGACAGACACACTTTCACATTTATTACGTTTATTTCGCTTTTTTAAATGTATTCTTTTTATTTTTTATTTAGTGCGGGCAGGCTCAAACTCTCCCCAGTGTGATTGATAGTGAGTCGGTCATCACTTTATTTATCAAATAATGATGACTAGTTTGTCTGCATTCGCGCTCAGGCGTCTCCTCTAATAATTAAATCAGTGCAAGTGACAAGTTCAAATGCTCCTTTACTAAGCCTGTGTAAACAATGCAGGGAAAGGCTTACCCTTGCTGAGGTACGTCAGGGTAGTTGCGTGATGTCGACAACACGTAATGTAAGTTAGTGGCCACAATAAACTATAAAAGTTCTGCCTTGCCGCCAAAGAATTTACCGAGCTCGGATATTGTCCATTGTTACATTAAATACGTTGATAGTGGTTTACGCTAACATTTTATGAGTTAGAACTTGAGTGACGTGTCAATCGACTTTAAGTTATAGAGGTTACACTGTATTGAAACATAATTCTCTTTTCGAAAGGCTTAATTATATTTACGGTAGTAATTATAGTACTCTGTGATTATTATTGCTGGGAAATTAATAGATTTTCTCTTTACTGATTGTTTCAACTTCAGGTTGTACCTACCACTTGACATTCGATATACCGACCTACTTAAATCTCATCTCACCTCTCTAATAGAAATGTAAAAGTTAGTGACGACGATGTTTGGATGTTTGTGGCTCAATCTCGCATAATCAGCTCAACGGATATGTAAGAAAAGACATTGCCCATTTGACGAAGTGTATTCGTTTCCGTCGTTTCGCAGCTGGCGACTTTGTATGATCGAAGAACAAATGCAAATCGTATGATAGCTGAAATTATACACAGGATAGGAGGAATATCATGCTTCCTAAGGAAATGGAAATTACTTATCCTTTTCTATATAAAAGTCAAATTCAAATTTACCAGTTTTGAAGCGAAACGGGATTGGGTGTTTTTCTTTTACACAAAGAAAGAATATGTATTAACACATAGGATACTTTTTAGAGTAAACGCAGATGAAGTCGTGGGCAACTTTATCTGCGTGAAATTTTTATATTCCCTTATGAATGTCCTGCCGGGTTGATACCATTTTTCCTCAAAACTTCGTGGAAACATAGCAGACTGATATTAGTAGAGAATATAGAGAATAGAGCCTCATAATCAGCTCTATTAAATTCGTATACTAGCGACTATTATTAGTTCAAAAATAAATTTACCATTTTCCATTATCCGATTCACTGTCCGTGCTTAATACTCCATCCTACTCCACTAACTTTCAATTAGTTTTATAACAAAAAGAAACTTTTACGTTCAACGATCATGAATATTTAAAAAGCGTCTTTTATCAAGAACTTAAGTGCTTGAAGCTCATCCCGTAAAGTGCTCACCGAAAATATAGACGTCATTCTAATACTTGTCACTATATACTTAGAGTACATTGTTAAACTGTCTTACCTTGAAACAACAATGTGCTATGTACCACATAAATCAAGTTGTACGCAATATTACCAACGTTTAATTTATGAAATTGCCGTGACGGAAAACAGAGCCTAAGATAACGTCAGCCCTAAAGTTCACAAAGGGTGTTTTGATCCTTGTGACTATGCCGAGCTTGTCAATTGAAATCAAGCCTTTTGCGAACGATCATAGCGACTAATTTTCTTTGCTTTAGTTGTTGGAAAGACAAGTGCTACTAGGAGCAACGCTTCTTGCATACATAAACTCGAAATGGGCTCTTAATGCTATCTATGAATTAATAATGAAGTTCACACTTAAATGTGTTTCCGATAAAATACTGTTATTGCTTTTACTGACCTGGTCGATAGGTCAACGAATATTCGAGTTCTTGTCAGATTGTTTATTTAATTTTACGGTAGAAATAAGTTTTTCTATTAGGTAAAGCCTTACAGGTGTTCGTGTATTGGGTGCTTTCTATATTCCCACGGGGCTCCACTATTATAGTATTAGCTCAAATGTCTTTTGTACCAACATAAAACAATCCTCAAGATTACAATATAGTCCGAAAACTCACTTAACATTGGCATCATAAGCAAAACGCCTTTAAAAAAAAACAAACAAGTATCTATACCAACCCAGTTCAGTCGTAGTATCCATTGTTATAAAATAAAATAGAGCCTCGTTATTAATATTGATACTGGTGTAGATATAAAACTAAAAAATATTATAATAACGTTAAATCGTTGATAATAATTGAATAGATAAATTCACGCCTAATTAGGTAGGTATGGTAAATTTAACCAATAATATTATATGTATATAATAATATAAAATAATAAAATATTTCACTAATAATAAGCATTAACAAATTTTATTGCAAGATTTAAAATTAAACATTTCACTTGTTCATCCTGTAGTCCAGTTGAGACGTCAAATTTGTAAAAGAAAGAATATTTAAAAAATGTATTAAAAATACGAGTAGTGCACCATTTTCAAACGTATTTTACCTTCAATAAAAATTAAGAATTTTCGAGGAAAGGGATATACAGAAAAAGAAATACTTGAAGCAAGTAATATTATTTGAGTCAAGGTATTTTCGCATTTCGATATAAGGAAACTCGAAAATGTTTTAGTTTGAAATAATAAAATGTTTTGTATGGGCCAAGAACTAATGTCTTGTATAAAAATTCAAAAATTCATTCATAATGAAATCTGTTTTGATTCAAGATTATAAATTTTGAACCCAGTAATACAATTCTCGTCACTAGAAATTCAATCTTGAATTTTGAGAATTAAACATTCTTCAAACGTTAGTGGGATTATGGCCAAGAAATAATTCTATATTTGAGATTAAGAAATATCAGTTGAAACATATTTGGTTCTCGTTTCTAGAAAGTATTTTTTTCTGTGTAGTGTAATGATAATACTAAAGAACAAAGACTGATCTGCCACCTTGAAGTACATAGTCAAAGAAAAGGAAACTCAACATAATGAAAAATGTTGAAAAAGATTTTTATTGTGAACATCTAAAATTTTAAGACTCATGAAACGTTACAGGGTCCGAATAAAAATCTTCATTTATCTTATTTCCCTTCGTTCCTACATCCAGTGATTCTTGTTGACCTCATTTCTTCTTTTAAGAGGTCTCTCTTTGTAATTTGTTGTATCTGTCTTTTTTACGTTTTAGAAATTTACTCGTAGCCTTATTGTTACCATGTTTTTAAAGCTGCTTTAAGAAAAAGGTTTTGGTTTCATATAAGAGACTAAGGTTAATATTTCCAAAATAACTAGTTAGGTGTTACTAAATATAATATAAATTGTTGTATCTACTTATATCATGTAATTTATATCGTAGGTCATCACCGTCATCTTATTTAAGGGCTACGCTCTTGTCGGTGGAGTATTCGCCAATCCTGTCTCTTTTCTGCTAGTCTCTTGATTTCTTGATACGACACGACATCAACCTTTTCCTTCACCTGGGCTAGATATCTCTTTCTAGGTCTTCCTATGCCTCTCTATATATCTATATATCGTAGGTATATAGGTAGTCTAAATCATCAGAATATAAATCTGATGTCCGAAATATATAAAAGGTGTAACAAAACACCCTAGTAATACTTAAGGGGATGCTTCAGACCATCAAACCGAACAACTTTCACTATGGAATCGAATTCGCGAAAAAAAAAAACAGCTCTTTTATACAAAACTGCAGTACCGTCTCGACTCAAATGTATGGGATGGCAGATTTTTGTAATTTTTTCTCGACGTTGTCTCCATATTGAAAGTTTTTCAGATTGATGGTCTGAAGCACCCCTGAATACTTAAGTATTACTAGGGTGATTTGTTACACCCTGTATGTATTTATCGTCAAAATTGTTATACACACGATGTGAACTTAAATGCATTACATGCTTTGCGTACTTACTTTGGGCACAGATTATTTAATAGTTAATACTGTAAGGGTCCTTCAGAAAAACAAATTTCCTATTTCATACATTTGCATCGAGCCGCCGCGTCGCGCCGGACACTTTTTTTACGATTTCGATGTTGGTCCCATAATAAAAGTTGTTCAGTTTGATGGTGTGAAGGTTACACCTTGTATACAGGAAGATTTTTTTATCACCATCCAAATTTTAATAAAATGTTTGTTTATGAAAAAAAATCGATACGTGTTTTTTCTTTTAGTATCGCTCAGTACTAAAATATTGAGATATGACTACGCAAAAATGTCTTAAGAAAAACAATTCGACTGGACACAGTACGCACCTACCTGTGCCACAGATTACTTATTAATAGTTCCTACAACTCGACCCGATTTCGCGCGCTTTTTCGAATTTAGAACTTTGCTTTTCAAGAACGAAAACTAACGAACGAATTTCTGTGGTCAGTAATTTTCTGTGGGTCAGAGCCTTTTAATTTTTAGAAAAAGTTTATTATGTGTCATCTGTGCGTCATTGTGTCATTCAAAGAGTACTTTATTATAAACGTGTCATTGAACAAAAATAAACAAAATAAGGGACTAGTATAACATTTTAACAATGTTTTGAAAGTCTTGTGTGTTCCTGTTAAGTTTACAATTCGTGGGACTCTGAAGCTAGGGCTCCGCTCCCCAGTCCTGCAGCACCCGGTCGGTACGAATACGAAACTCGATGACCAAGCTTTATGGAAAATTCTGTGGGATAAAATTTTTAAATGTGCAATTTTGACCTGCCCTTTTTTTTTATGAAATGGGTTCTATAAGTGATACCAAAGATGTAGAAAAAATTTGGATGGTGATAAAAAAATCTTCCTGTAGTTCCAAAACCAATACATATTTTTCGGATAAATAGTTCAGTGGATATATCTTTATTAACCGTTCAAATATCAACCGAGGATTGTGATTTTCCATCGGAACAATAGCTTTATAACAGCTTTTATCTTTTTCAGTACCTATATAAAACTAAGTACCCGATATAAAACTATATTGATGCCAGTCGCAAGTACATTCTAAATGCCTGTCAGTCAGGTGAATGACCTTTAACTGCGCTATTATAGGATCGTTTATATCACGTTTATTCTTGATACCAATCATTTTTATTGCGGACAGCTTACGTAATGTTTGATTTATAAGGTCATAGTAAGTGTAGTTACTTTTTGAATTCGTTCGTATCATTTTCCAATTTTTCAGTTTGTAAATAAATCTATCCTATACAGGTGTACAATTAAATGCATTAAATATGTACTTAAGGGGTGCTTCAGTTCAGATCATAAAACAGAATAACTTTTATTATGGGACCAATATTGAAATTGCAAAAAAAACCCTGTTCTAATATACATTTTGGTTTTATTAAGGTTGTCTGGAAGAAATCGCTTTTTAGCGATAAGACCGCCTAATTTGTTCCAGAATAAGTTTTTTTTCCTATTGTGTAATGTAATTTGTATTTGGTGTAAATAAAGTATATTTCATACATTCATTCATTGTGGTCGAGTGGTTATATTTTTTTAAATTATAAAACGTCAACGGCTACTCGACCCAATGTATGGAACAGCAGATTTTTTTAGTCAGTTGAAAGTTGTTCAGTTTGATAGTCTGAAGTACTTCCTAAGATACGTATCGTATTTAATTGTATACTCTGTTGTATACTCTGTTATTATATTTAGGTAACGACATTGTTAATTAGGTACTTATATAAACTCAATCATTTGATGTTACGTAAATATTCTTAATTAGCAAGTCAACAACAGAAGGAAGAAAATAAATTGAAATTTTGCACTGTTTTGAGTATAAAGGGATATTTATTAGGTCATTCATTTTGAAATCCTTACTAAGCTAAAAGGATAACCTTGAAACATGCGTGCTTAAAAAGTTGTAAAAGAAATGTTTACTACACCAAAACCGAATACGGTCGTAATTTAATATTTCCTCTATTAAAGGGGCACCGAGCCTAATTTGCTGCCGTCAATCGTACTTTCTTTATTTCTTGACAATTAAACAACATTTTCAAAAAACAAGAATGTCACATAATATAGAGTCACTACCGACTTTTAATTTATCGGGTCACAGCGGATTTGTTTTTATAATGTTTGTAGTCATTATATTTAATGATAATAAATAACTCGACCAGCATAAAACATAATTTAATCCGTAATGCTTCGATGAATTGAAAGCCAATCAGTAGGCCTCGCATGCCACCCCCGAGAAAACGATAAAAATCGAGATGTGCCGTTATCTTTATTATTTTACGTATCCAGAAAGAGTGCGCATGACGACGCTTTGTCGTGGGTGGCATGCTAGTCGTGCTGGACTACAATGTAACATTTTTGTTTTCTGGAAATGTTGTTTAATTGCTTAGAAATAAAAATAAAATACGATTGTAGGCAGCACAATATTATAGGCTCGGTACCATCAAAAATGTTGACTAGTTTTTTTGTATATTGAGACCAGATCAAATAAATACTGCAAATTAACTATCAATCTATATTTTCGCTGTCTGTGTTCGTTCGATAAATTGATAACAAATAGGACACTTACGTCCGCTTGCTTTTGTTAGGAGACGTGTGTAAGAATCAGCGAAACGTCAGCAAATGGAAGGGTCTAAGGGTCTCAAAGGACTTGGTATAGCATTTGACAGGGGTTTAAGGGGTTAACGACCCTTTAGGAAACTGTTTATCCTCTAAAAGATATTTGTAAACTGAGTTACAGTATTGAAAGAGTTACGTAAAATTGCCCTAATCGAATGAATGTTAGGTTATAATTTCGTCGTAATCTTTGTCAGCTCTTCATTCCTCACAAACACGTAGGTAAACACGGCGACACATCAGGTTACGCACCCTATATACCCATAACTACACTATGTACAAAACACAAAATAGTGCGGTAGAGAGCCTGCATTGACGCGGCTGCCGGCGCGAGACGAAACAACAAGAACATACCGCACCCTATCGCACGATTCGCAGCGTTCAACTTCTAATAGTTCAAAGTCCAAATAGGGTAACCTGACCTGTCACCGTGTGTACATAGTAAAACAAACCTTTTTTTTTTATCTGCTGTTTTATCCAAACCGTAAAATACGGTTTTGTAGGACTACAACTAAAAACATGTAATTTTGTAACTTATTATTAAATAAATTAAAAAAATATATATATACATTTTGGTCGAATTGTCATTTTCTGTGGAAAAGCTGTTTTTTCGCGATTTCGACGTTGGCTTCGTCGTTAAAGTTGTTCAGTTTGATGGGCTGAACATTCTGTTCGACTGTAATGCATTTAATTTTCCTTCCAGAAAAAGCCTTCCTTCGAGCATAAGCTCGTTTCTCTGGTTATTTTGAGATTTCCGCCACCTTCATCAACGAATTTCAACCAAAGCTTTGAATAAATGTCTTAAATTCCACAAAAATTCCTGAAATAACGACAGACTGTAATTCATGACACCTTTATAGCGATAGTGAGAATTTTTCATGTAAATGAAAAATGCGAGAAAGGGGGTGTGAAAAACGGAGGCACTGAATGAAATGGGCATGACTCGACGTTTGGGGGCGAGGTACAATCGCGCCCGACACAAACGTTACAAATGTTTTATCTTGATTCTGGTTTTAAAATGTTTTGTCAAGTGTAGGTTATCCAGGTTACGTTCGATGTTGAATGTCTAGAGTCACTTTTCTAGAGTTACGATTTACATTATTTTTTAAAAGATTATAAGTACAGTCTGTAATTAAACGAGTTACATACGCAGAGGTGCTTCAGATCATCAAACTGAACAACTTCCAATATGGGTCTAACATTTAAATCGCTAAAAATATCTGTTGAGTTATAAATTTATTATGTTCTATGGAACAGTGAATTTTTTTTCGCGATTTCTTTTTGTTCCCAATGTAAAAGTTGTTGAGTTTGATGGTCTGAAGCACCCACAATTGTATTGTTGTATGTTTGTATTCATTAGTGTTTTGCTATGTTTCACACCAGTCTCCGGTCTTATTTTGTATGCTGATTAGATGTCATGTTATTGAGTTTGAATTACCAACAACGCGACGTGATAAAAAGATTGAATATCAGCAAGAATCACAATGAAATTCAAACAAAAAGACAGTCATTTTACTACTTTCAATTTATTTTGCCTTTAGAGCACAATTTATTTGAAACGTATTTTTTATAAATGTAAATTTTTGAAAAAAGAATTTAGTTTGTTTGTTTGTTTGTTTGTTTGGGTGTTTGTTTGTTCGAGTATCACGCAAAAACTACTGAACCGATTTTGATGAAACTTTTTTTGTTTGGTAGCGTAACATCTGACTTAAAATCTGGTATATAATTTATGCGGACGAAGTCGCGGGTAAAAGCTCGTAGGTACATAAAAATGAAACCAACAAAACAGTAAAATAATAATTATGGCCGATCAAACAGTTACAAACTTATTAACTCCCGTATTATGTTTGCACGTTCGACTTGTTTTATGTTAAAATTATCGTGGCAATAGAACCGAGTCTGTTACTTTCATCGATTATTAATTGAAGGTTATTTGAGTCTCGCAATTACGGTAATTGCTCTACATTGACAAAGTATCTTTTTATTATTGGCACAAATTCTAGTAACATGAAGTATTTATGATTATTCTCTTATAATATAAGTAAATCTCACTAGCGACCCGCCCCGGCTTCGCTCGGGTGCAATGCTGATATAAACCTTCCTCTTGAATCACTCGATCTATTAAAAAAAAACGCATCAAAATCCGTTGCGTTGTTTTAAAGATCTAAGCATACTTAGGGACAGACAGACAGCGGGAAGTGACATTGTTTTATACTATGTAGTGATTATCTATCTATCGTTACGCCTCTTTTCCAGTGGTAGAGACTAGGGTGTGCTTTCTACTACGATCCCTACATACCTTTTTCGCATTATTCAAATCAGCAGTTGAAAGATGCAAAAATTTTCTACCGCTGATTACAACGTGTGATGTTCAAAAATCGCACTCCTGTGCTTTAAACATGCTCGTCTGCTTCGAGTACTCCGCACCTCACCTTTTTGTAGGACGTGCGCCCTCTAGCGACATTTCCATTTATATTAGCACTATACTTTGATAATTTTATATGTCAAGATAGACAGTTGAAGCTACGCAACCGTCGAAAAAAATTGGAGGTAAGGCTGGTAAACCCTATCCATATACATACACGCATACAAACATATTTTGTGTGTATACCTCACGTACACCAATCTAAGAAAAGCTCAATCTAGACATATACTTTATCTAAAGCAATATATGTATTATTTCTTTTGTAAATCTGCTGTCATTCATCCTCTCCACATGATAAAATCAACGAAGCATACCATTCTCAATTCTTGTCACAATATCCTCTTTTAATTTACACAAATTTCGTATCACACAATTTCTCACTCATGAGAGCATCAGCTAAGTGATACACATCTCCCTTTTTGTGATTCATAACAGCCTTAAATTCCATATTACAATTTGGAACAGAGCGTAGCTAAATAAATTGTCGCCGGTACCAAGACGCAGGTGGTGTTTCCAAAGATCGTATTGCAGAGATGTCTACGGTTGTAAATACCTGGATAAGTGCCGAACCCTCCTGTCTGTCAAAATAAATCAAATGTTTTATTTGTTTCAATAATTCCTAGACGTGCAAGACTTGCGAAGAATTTATGGAGGTGGAACAATTCGTGATCACAAACTGCACATTGAAAATCAATTATTGGTACAAACATCTATCATAGAAGTCGTGAAATCCGATAGGACACATTAAGGTCGGATTCGACCAACCTTTGATTTATAGAAGAGTAACTATACAAGGAACAATTTTACTCTCGTTATTTACTCCGAAATAAGTCCACTTGTGCTCTACCATACTAAACCCATACTAAAAGAACGAATGTATAATCCACCTTAAGAAACAGATCGTTGTATCCGTACTAATTATAATGTGAGGTTATAGGTACAGTTTTGATTTTTTAGTTTTTTTTAAATTAAATTTACTCTCAACTTATTCATTGATTTGGGTTGGTAAAACACAAAATCAGTTTATTCTAGAGTAACCGGCGACTTAATCTAAGAATAAAATTTTATCGCGTTTGGTCGAATCGAGCCTAAATCTGGCTTTGGTACTCTTATATTCCGTGCTTTTTTGGCTTGAAACAGGTCCAAGTTCATATTTTTGTTTACAAGAGGACTGTTAAGCTAATAGCAGACTCTACAAGGTGTAGCAAAACACTGTAGTTATATTTATAGGGGTCGTTTAGACCATAAAAGTGAACAACTATTACTATGGAAAACGTCGGTATAACATTTAAAAAAATCTGCTGTCTCATACATTTGAGTCTAGTTTAGACCTTTGTATGAAACAGCTGATATTTTTTATTTAATTATAATGTTATTGGTATGAAATAACCAGGTTTGTTTTTGTATGGCGCTTCACAGTCTTTTTAAGTGATTACCAATTTTCATAATTAAGCCTACACAAAAACCTTATTTAAATTTTTTTAAATCCAGCTTTTGCAGCAAAGAAACGTTGTTTATAGTTAGTTTTAACAAGTTGTCTAAAAAAAATCTAGACTCAACTTTTTTAGGTTTTTCCGTCATCATTATCCCCAGAAGTCTTTAATTAGCTCTCGCAAAAACAGGTCTCTTGATAATTCGAACACTTTATTCAGAGGCTTTGTAAATTGCTACCAAAAATTGTAGTTAAATACCTAGTTAGGCTCAAAATAACATTGTTTTGCATTGCCTAAATGTTTATTCAGCAACAAGAGTAAATAGCCTCAATTATAATGATATTGGGCTTGTAGACAATTCTATAAGGCTTATAACAATATTAACAAGCTTAATTTTAATGTTGATTACCTGAAAATTCCCTCTTGCGTAATTATACGCTGCCAACCCAACTGGCTAAAATGATTTTATCAGTTCTTACTAACAATACGTAGTTTACAGCTTATTTTTAAAATAAAACTCTGTAGTAAAATTAAGGACTTTTTCATTTGACTTTTAACATTTTTAAGCTAAATTAAACTTAGAGCACGTCGGTGACGCGTTGTGAAGAGGTATGGACCCTCAATCATTAGGTTCCGAGTTCGAATCCGCATGTACGATATGCCATGTACCAATGAGTTTTTCTAACTTATGTATGTAATACCGACTGCTCTCAAACATTGAAGGAAAACATCTGTCTTCCTTCATCATCAAGAAATTCTGTCTAGTCCACCAATGATACCCGTACATTCTCCATGGGAGTAGGCCTGTGCTCTGCAATGGAACCTAGATAATCATGAGATGATAAGACATGGGCGAATTTCTTCTATCGTAATAGAGGAACACAGTGTGTAAGTGTAATTTTACGGTATTGTACAGTACAAACACAATAACGAAAGCAGTCGAAGATTAAAATATCTCTCATAAGTTTAGAATATTGAGTACAAGAAGTTGTTCACATATTTTATCAGTGAACCCAATTCAAAGCTTTGTTTGTCTTTTCCGCTTTAGATAGGGAAATGGTAATAACCTTAGAGCTGAATTAATTTTAAATTAAACCTTAATTCATGTACTGCAGAAGTTAAACTACCAAAAACGCTAAATGCATTGAAAAGTTTGTATCTAAGTTAAGGTTGAGTAATTCATTCACTTAATAGGACTTTGAATGGGAAGTTGTTAACATAGTTATCATCAGTCTAAGTTTTGCACGCTATCTTTAGTATTTGCGAAGTTAACACTTTCTGTGAGTCTAGACTTATTTATTAAGTACATACCTAATTAATTTTGAAACGTATTTATACTAGAGAAATACTTAACAATCAAGAATACAGATGTGACTTACAAATATTAATGTAGGTACACACGGCGACAGATCAACCTACCCATAGTTGAACTCTATGTTCATTGACATAAGGTCGAACTATGGGTAGGTTGATCTGTCGCCGTGTGTACAAGGGGTAATTGAAAACATTTAACATAATTTTGACGGTTGGTTTTACTTTCAACTGTAGATAACTACAGTAGTTTTTATTTTGGTGGTGCAGTTTGAATGGGAACTAAATATTTGTAACTAATCTGAAATATATTTTAATTATGATGTAATCATCTTCATGATTGGTAGATGAAAGAAGGATAGCTGGAAGAGGCAATGATGCCCGCTCGGGGACGTATCTGATTCGAAGGATTTCTTTGGCCATCTTTTCACGCAGCTATCCTTTGCTATTCCTGACGAAGGGGTTGTTTAAGGTGTAATTTTTATTGTTATTGTAATTATTTGTTTTCATGGTTCTGATGGTTCTGGGCTGGAAAGATTTAAATGACATGCCATCGACTCGATAGAAGAAGATGGTTCTGATCAAACATGTTTTTATTTTTGAAAACTGTACATTCTTTTGATGAAGCATGCCGCGGATTTTTGACTATACGTACACACAGTGACACATCAGGTTACGCACCCTATATACCCATAACTACACTACGTACAAAACACAAAATAGTGCGGTAGAGAGCCTGCATAGACGCGGCTGCCGGCGCGGGCGCAGCGTGCTGTGAGACGAAACAACAACAACATACCGCACCCTCTCGCACGATTCGCAGCGTTCAACTTCTAATAGTTCAAAGTCCAAACAGGGTAACCTGACCTGTCGCCGTGTGTACATCCTTTTTGGCCGAAGTATATTGCGAAATTATCTAACTGTATTTATGAAATCATTTAATATTGCTTTTATTGTTATATTATTCATTTTATTATTTTTATTATTCATTCAATTATTTGCCTGCAAATAAAGAAAAAATTATTATTATTTATTGGTTTCACTAATATTTTGATAAAATGGGGAAAAACTTATTAGCGGATCGATTAGTAAAAGTTTATTGATTAAATTTCTAAATATACCTACCTAGACACATCAAACAGTTTCATTGACAGACAACGCACAGCCTAAAACCAATGAAGATAGAAACATGATAATTGAACAACAAATATTTATTACAGATTAAGTAAGGATGCACAATAAAATGATTATTCGAAAATTAACCCCTAATGGGTACAACGGGGTGTTGAAGGTTTCCGAAATCCACGCGTACAAAAAGGAGCCACCGGCAAAATATGTCATATTTGAAAGTACCTAGGTAAAGTACCAGTGAAGTTAAAAACTAAAAAACTCAGATAGACAAAGCCTGCACAGAAAAAGCGAATAAAAAGCGTTCATTCATTAGCTGCCGACTGTTATGAAACAATTCCAGATGTACCTACTATGAAGTGTAACATCTGGACAAAGTTTGAACTGTTGCCAACAGCTGCATTCTCTTTTCGCTGCCTCTTCCGTAATAATCCATCCATTTGCCACAATCCGACGATCGCCAAAGGCTTGCGTACAATCAGGAACAAAGTACGTTCACATTTTTGGCGATATGCCTATTGTAACAGGTCGTAACTTTCGTTAGAGGGTGTAACCCGATTTATCGTCATGGTGATTGGCCGGAAATGCCCTCAGAGTATTTTGTAGTAAATGTGTTTGTTGATCGAATATCATGCCTGAATAGGATTTATTTCGCTCGTTCTCAATATTTGTTCGTTTGATTGATTGATTATAATATACTATAAGCGACACGTTAGTGTTTAGTATGAATGTGAAATAAAATGAAAGTTATTTAGTTTATTTATTATAATATAATAGTCACATCTTATCATTCATTACAGGTAGCAAAACATTTCGATATATTTTTTAATATAGTTTTAAATATACTAGTCTGAAATACACTAGCTAGTAATCAAACAGCTTGTCTAGTTGTGTACATTGTGAAATTAAAATAATTTGACAAATTTAGGAATCTCTACAAAATCATGACGATGATTGCTTATGGTTAAAGATGTATTTAAGATTAGTTAAGGTTTCCATACAAACTGCACCACGCGAAATTTACATTTCTTTGGTTTGACTGTAGAGATATTTTACTACTACTGTAGACAGTTACCTACTTTAGAGATCTACTAGGATAACATGACTCGCGTCTCCAAAGTGTTTACAAAAAAAAATACAAGCACTTGTTGCTCGACTAGTGGTGGTGTTACTAATTGGCTCATCATCAATGACCGCGGGCCATGTTATCGTAATAGATCTCTACATAATTAGGTACTTAACTGTCTACAGTAGTAGTAACATATCTGTAATTTGCCGAATATTTTCTTTTTCACCCTGTATAATCATAGCTATTTAAACATTGACTAATTCTTTGAAACTAGCATAGCATAGCATAGCATATGCTCACGACTATATTCCCCGAGGGGGTAGTCAGAGATATTCAGAAACTTCAGAACATCCAAGTTTCACTAGTAGTACCGAAACTCCGTCCAGTGTGACGGGGAGTGAGCCCGTCGCCACTTGTAATGGATAGTAGGTAGGTACAATACATGCCTCGAAATTCAAGCATGCAGGTTTCCTCACGATGTTTTTCCTTCACCGAAAAGCCAGTGGTGTTACAAATCGTACATAAATTCCGAAAAAACTCATTGGTACGAGTCGGCCTGGACGGGCATCGAACCATCGCCTCCTGCATGGCATGCAAGGTTACTCGCCACTGGACCACAACGGCTTTAAAATTCTTTAAAACTAATGCTTTAATAAAACTCTTTGACACGCTGTTATAAATTATTCGAAGAAATTTACTCGCCAAATTACAAGTGCGACGCACCCATAAATTTGAAACACAAGTACCCCGAAGAATTTATGTCTGACCACTACAACCCTGAACCCCTGTGGGGTAAGGAAATTGTGTAGCCTGCCAGGTAGAAAATTGTCTGCCACAGACCTTATGTTTACTACCTTGTAAATAAGTATACTTTGTAACACTGTATTTTCAAACTTAAGATAGTGTTTTAGTAGTCATTCATCAAGTGGTTCTTTTAAGGGTCCCGGTTTGAATCCGCACGGACGATATGCCATCTAATAAGTTTTTTTACTGCTCTCAAACGGTGTAGCAAAATATACGTGAGGTATGCATGCATACGCTGAATAGAAATTCTGATCCGTATGTGTAATCCACCCATACGAATTGGGCATGCGTGGTGGACTAACGCCCATACACCCTCCACTGAAGATAGGCATGTGCCCTCGCAGTGGGACACATATTGGCTTATGATTATTCTGCTTGATGATGACCAGGATTCTCTGAGGATTTAGGTTTCCAATTGAATGCTATTTGTACTGCTTGAGTAAGTTATTTCGTTTATTCGTTTCATTGATATTTAAGCTTAATTCGTAGATGGTGGATATAATACACAAGTCAATATCGATACAGATTTTTGTGTCAGATCTATCTAATTAAAAAAGGACATGCTTTTTTAAACGAATAAACAAACGCCTTTAAAGAAAAACGAACAAACAAATTCCAAGCAAACGACCATTCAATAAAAATCTTAAACTTTCTCCATGGGGAGTGGGCTACAAATCCAATTAGTGTTGGCCAAAAGTTCCGGTGGATTTTGGCTGGCCTCCAACTGTTTCAATCGGAGATTGCTATCCAAAGGAGCTTTATGCTCACTGTCGGTTCATTGCTACTAATTTAGTTTGGTGTCGTGAGACGAAAGACAATTGCACGGTGATTACTTTGCACCGTCTCGTAAAGCAAGGAGCAGCCTTGCCAACTTTTAAGTTTATTACCTCCTTTAAAATTTGCTACATCAACATCCTTAAATTTAAAGGAAATTTTCCAAGAATTTTTGAACTTGGCTTGAAATTATGTTGACGTATATTTTAATATCCCCCCTTAACTGACAAAAGACATTGCCCACGTGACGAACATTATTCGTTTCACAGCTAACGAATGAGTATGATCAAAGAACAAATACAAAGAGTATGATAGCTAAAATTATACACAAAATAGGAGGAATATCATACTTCCCAAGGGAATGGAAATTAACCTTTCCTATCGTGGTATCTAATCTAAACTATTATAAAACTGTAACAGAAATGTGTCTGTACATTGAAGATATATTTACAAAAAAAAAATTACGACATGGTTTTTACCAGTCCCTGATTCCAAATCACCAATTTTTGGATTTTTTGTCTGTCTGTTTGTTTGTTTGTTTGTATGTTTGTTTGTTTGTATGTTTGTTTGTTTGTTTGGGTGTTTGTTTGTTCGAGTATCACGCAAAAACTACTGAACCGATTTTGATGAAACTTTTTTTGTTTGATAGCTTATCATCTGACTTAAAATCTGGTATATAATTTATGCGGACGAAGTCGCGGGTAAAAGCTCGTTTCTTATAAAATTCAAATTAAAATTTAATACTTTTGTAGGCGAAACGGGATTGGGCAATGTATTTTCAGGCTCGAGAATAAATTACCAAACAATTATGTCAACTAAACTATTGCCTAAATTCCCGAGAAATCTGTTTTAGATCTGTCAGTCTTAAAACTAAATTTTAGGATTACGCTAAAGCCGTGAGAAGTTTATCGAAAACCGATATCGAGCATGGGATTAAAGACCTTGTCTAAACAGAGTGTACCAAAAATCCTATAGGACTAATTAAGGATTTATAGGCAATGAAGATTTCTTTGGAACACCAAATTCTTAAAACAAAAAATAAATATATTTCAAAAAGTCTGAACATACACGTTTCAGTAGTTGAACCAAACGAAAATAGAGCGTTATTTTTTATTTATGCCAATATCATCTATGTATATTATATAGGGTCCTCCGTTTTTTAGGGGGTGATTAGACCATCAAACTGAACAACTTTTGTTACGGGACCAACGTCAAATCGACAAAAAATAATCTGCTATAGGTACCATACAAAACTGCAATCCTACGTGACCTAAATGTATGGGACAGCAGTTCTTTTTTCGTGATTTCCTTGTTAGTCCCGTATAGAAAGTTTTTCACGATCATCCTGTTTAAAATCGGTCAGCATTTTAAGTTTTTTTTATTTTTTATTATAATTTAACTTTTATAATCTAGAATAAGTACAGAATTTCTCTACAAAACTCAATAAGGAGTTCAGTTGGACCCTGTATACAGAGTTCGCGTGTAAAAGCCGTCAGCTAAGTAATAAGGATCTTACTGCACATCCTGTATAATATTTATACCTACAACAATTCGGTCTCTGATAAGACGCTGTTGTTTATCGGATATTTAGCGTATCAGGCTTCCTCTATGTTTACCTATATAACTACAGGTGGAGGGAGGCTGCTAACGACCTCCTCCTTCCCCCTTCTCCCCACTAATGTCCTTCATGGGTGGAAGAGACCTAAACAAAGATTAAAATGTTCCAACAACCTCATTGTTGTAAGAAATTAAAACGGAGCTTGTCGAAATTAAAAACTGGTTAACCGTTCCCGAGTTTAAATTAAAAGAAAAATCGAGGTTTTCAACTTGAAGTTGTTTTTTTTAATGTCGAAATAATATGAAAGGTGATCTGCTAAGTTATTTTTTAAATCTTTATTAAAAAGCTTGGCTAAGGCCATGTCGCTCTGTAAGGTTCTCAAGTGTATAGGTTCACCGATATATTTTATATCTGTCAATATGTTATACAATGATGAGTATTCTTTGAAAATTTTGAAAATTGCTTTTTTTGTGCTTTTTAATATAATATTGATAATAGTTATTTGGTATGCAAGGCTGCAAAGTTGCTTTTTGGCGCGAGTACTTGTATTGAAACCTGAGCAAGCGAAGGATTCTAGGATTGAAATATAGAATCCTGAGCGTCGCGAGGGTTTCAAAAGTACGAGACGCAGAATAACTTTGCTGCCGAGCGCAACACACAACTTTTCACCTCACTACAGCGAGGAAAATTTCAATGCGCCAACCTCATTTTTAGAATAATCGCACTGGCCAGCACATAAACAGCATGAAAAAAAAAACCTGTTTAGGCTGTTTTTCTTTATTGAATAGAAAGATTTTAAAAACTCTTTCCACGCTAGCGGGTAAAATGCACTTTTGCACTCCGATTTCGAATGACAAACAGAATCTTTCCGAGCTTGTGAGGTGAAAATAATATAGTGTACCTAAAATGTTTGAAAAGTGAGCAGGGAGTCAAATTTAATCGCTTTTCTGACCACGCTTTGTGTCATAAATTGACCACATTGTTTTAGTAATAAAAAAAACGATCAATCTTCGACTTGACTTTGATTTGACTAGTTATAAGGATGGACTTCGATCTAACTCGTAAGAGAACATTAGATGGTGATTAGATGACATTTTAGTGATGATGATCAAATGACAGAAATTATCAGCAACGGCTGTACGGGCTCGATCTCTTTTGCCTTTCTGAAAAGAATAATAAAATGAAAAACCAGGACTTAACATCGCAATGAAATATCTACTCTAGACGGTGCATTTTAAAAAGCAATTTTGTGAAGTCAGTTGCAGAGCTTTCCCTTAAATTAGTTATCTCTTCAAGCGTACAATTTGAATCGCGAAATGTCGTAATCGCCCCTAGGAAAGAGAGGTCCTGAAAATTACTGAGAAATATTTTTGACGATTTTATACGTTTTGTAATACATTACCTATAACATTACTGAAAATACATTACGGTAAAATCAAAGAACTCAGGATGCATAAAACATAATAATAATATACATAATAAACTCACGACCATAATCTCTTTTGGTGTGGTCACAAACCACTCTACAACTACCGACTATTGTATAAGCGTGAAATTATGACAAGGCTATTTTACCTTACTGGTTTTAAAATATAATTTCGTCTCAGGTAAAAAAAGGATCGCAAAAACACTTCAAAAATTGAACGTCTAGTATTATTAGTTCGTATACCGAACTTTTGAGACTTTTTTGTCTCAGCGGTTAAGGTTTAAGATATTTATTTTCCCACAAGAATATTTTAAATATTCACTTAAAATGAGACAATATTAAAGTTGACGTAATGTTATACGTTACGTAGTTAGAAACCTTATCCCTTAGACGCCTCGTACGTCATTGGCAGGAAGAAATAGTGTGATCTATTCTAAGCTGGAATGCATAAAACAGATTATCATGAAGCTAAGCATAACATATTTTTATTTTTAGTTACTTTTTCATGTAACTAACCGAAATACATTAACCTCAAGCAACAAGCGTTCAACCAAATTATACTCTAACAATTTAACCTTCCGTTTACATTATGGGAAGTTGTTCCACATAGTTTACTATAGAAATTATGCTTGTATGAAATGCTTCGCTGTGTCAAAGGCATACCAGCTCTGTAAGCAAGTCACGTTTGGCTCTTTAGACATTATTCATGTAGTTTGTTTGGTGCCAAATAACATGTGTTGGCGCACTTGGCTCGTTTCTTGTTAACTTCCTCTGGTAAACTGATTAGGCTGCTTAACTTTTGGGTCTATAAACTAACGGCACAGCACTGCCAATTCATTTTACCATCGTTATGATTCTTTATGCTCCTGAAAATATGGTCTATAAGTGACCAACTTTCTATGATCCTTTGATTCCTAAGCGAAGCGGTGGTTTGATCCGGCGTTAATTTCCCATCCTTTTATCCTATTTCCTTCCTTCGCCGGTGAAGCCTTTCACCTCTAAGTTGAACTACTTACGTGGAATCAAATTCGAACCGCTTAGCTGCCTCCAGCCCGAATATGTCAACATTTTAAAATAACATCTAAAATTTTTTAAGTAATATTATATTCTACAATTTTATTTAACTTGTTGCGTTGACATGTTCTGTTGAGGTATTCTCCTATTTCCTCCATCCACACTGGTGTGCACATAAACTAATTTATGTCCAAATCAGTGTTTTCAATAAACAAAGTCTTTAACAATCTTTCTTTTACAGCAAAGTGATAAGTGTAGATCAAAATATATTTTTGATGTAAAATTATCAATTTTATTCCGTCGAAGTACAAAGTATACCTAGCAAAAGTGTCGAAACGAAAAATAGTTTTATAAAGTGAACTAAAAAAACAATGTGTATTGAAATTCGCGAGTGAAATAAAATGATTGAAGAAAGAACTATTAACGACGAAGGACTGTTTCATGTAGAAAGTGTGTCGAGTAAAACGATATGGGATGACTCATAGTGAAAAATGTTATGTGCAACCCACTGTCCGATCCGAAGATGATGCGCGATATTCACGACAATGCCGGGGCAGGCGCAAGCGGCGGGATGGAGGGAAGCGAGGCCGGAGGGAGTGGGGGTGCCGAGGTCGATATGGACGACTACGGCTCCCTTGCTCTGCCACCCGATCTGCCTCCCTACTCCGGCGACTACATCATAAGCGACTACATGGAGCGCCTCGGCACGCGCCTCAACATCCTCGAAACCGAACTCAAGTACGCCTGGCGAGCGCTCGATCTGCTCAGCCAGGAATACGTCAGAATGTGGGAACGACTAGAAAGGCTAGAAGCTTTACTTGCAGATCAACAGGGTGTAATATCGACCTTACTCGACTTTTACACATGTCGCACTGTCAACGCCAGAGACCCTATGAGCCGACTAGAAGTGATCAGAGAAATTTTAGGTAATGGAACAGTAGAAGATGGCATAGAAGAAGGTCTAGATATTGGAAGGAGCTCAGTTTTATTAGATCCTCAAGAAGAGATAATGGAATCGAATGAAGCTTTCTATAAAAGCTTAAATCAAGCCTACAGAGATGATTTGGTTTGTGAAGAAAACTCGAGACCACCCTCACAATTAGACATGATATGGGAAGCACCAGAAGAGCCTGAAATAGAAATGATAGCTGCAAATTCAAGACAAATTTACAGTTCAACTGACTACAAAGATTACTGTGGGTTACAGGGAGGACCTGTTATTAGCGAAAGAGACTTGGTGCATTTATCTACACTAAGTACAATCGATCAAATCACAGTAGATAAATTACATGAATTAGATAGGCTGACAACACAATTACACAAAGATTCGAGAGAGTTAAAAGACTTGAAAACTAGGCTTCTTAGTCCTGAAACTAAGAAAAAATCAAAACACGATAGAGAGATAGAGGCAAAAACACTCGTTGAAGATGGCCATATTATAAATGAGCAACTGAAGAACGTTTATTCTGGTGGTGAAAACTGGGGTATCAATGAGATGATAAAAAGTTTTGACGACTTCATGCTAACTATACCTAAGGATTCTATTTCAAGAGAAAAGTCGCCATCAAGATTGTCACTTACAGATAATACCACCGCTGATCGAACTATGGATTATCTTCCATCTACAATTTCCCCTCGACGAAAATATGTTCCAGAAAGAACTACTACTGAACCATACACAACTGTAACTGGACGTCTAGCATATAGTTCAGCGGTGGCCAATGCAGAGATAAATGCTGCAAAAGCATCAAAATCGCCTAGCGCTCTTTCGAGAGACAGATTTGAATACAGCTCGTCGTATCAAATTACAGACACGTCAAGGCAAAGTTATTACACCAGCAAAGGGACGTCTCAACCATTGAACGACGTTTATAAAACAAGTTCTGATCACTCTCCTATGTCTGTTCATGAAATATATAATGGGCCTGCCGACAATATGCTTGATTTAAATTACGATGAAAATAGATTGCCTAAATCTCCAAGTCCTCCCCCGCCTGCACCACCGAATGGAACAGACTTGTTTTCTTCCATTGAAAATAATAACGAATCATTAACTGCACATCAATCAATGCTATCTACCGGAACTATACCCGCAGATTCATTGCGTTTAAGTCCAAGGTCTCCTAAATCACCAAAAACTTCACCTAAGCACGTAAAAAGAGATACAACGAATATTGTTGCAGCTAAATCTGACTCTGGTTTATCTTCAATGAGTGGTTGGTCTAGCTTAGAAAAAAGTCCAGGGTCACCTAAAATGGGTCGGATTGCACATGGAAGTCACGATTCTCATAAGATAAGGATTTCTTCTCCGCAAACCGTTCAAAGAATGGCCTATGAAGTTGATTCCAAGCCCTACTTAGAAACGTTAGTGGACTCCTATACGTTCGAAAGCAAAAATAATAAAAGTGATCATAACTTGCGAAAAACTGATCATTTGCCAAGAGATGTTTCTAGTTCTAGGGATTTGGATAAATTACAAGGAAAAATGGATGCTGCTTTTCTTAAGAGTGACATTCAGTTTTCAAGTGAAGACCCAGGTACGCAAATGAGTAATATGAGTGAATTTTATTACGGAAATGAAGCACCCTCAATATACTCTGTGGCAGGAAATAGGCAACCCGTATTTACTACAGTTTATAGTACCCCTAGAGGAATGTTATCTGAAGAAAGGAATTTTTCCGAATTATTAGATAGAAATGAAATTGAAGAAACTGTTACGAGACCTCCAGTAGATTCATATCCACCGGAGCCTAGTTACCATGCGCAAACTGTTGTTATGTCGGCGGCAAATACAAACAAAAGACCTCTCACGAGGGCAAATACTATGGGGCCGAACGATCCCCATTTTTACCAAAATGGTTTCAAATCAGCGGGACATCGTGGGGGTTATCCCCCACAAGGAAATCTTACTGACGCACTATCTTATTATCCGACGTCTAGTAGGTATGACTCGCCCTCAAAGCGAACCTCTCTAGAAGATCAACTTTCCTGGCAAGGTGGCAGTAGGTCTCCTACGAGTTCAATGGAAACGTCTAGTTTGAAATCACATTCATTAAGTATAACGGAAAGAAAACAATTCCAGAATCAACTTCAACAAGAATATTTTAAACAGCAACAATATGATCAACGTAACGGTAACATCATGTATGAAAATCAAGAATACGAAAAACAAAATATTCCAGAGCATTCAAAAGTAAGACAAGAACAATACGTAGATTCAAGTGGTGGAGTACTTGTCTCCGAGTCGGGATATTTATCTATTTCCAGTAACCTCAAAGGTAAAACCCAAGACAAACAAACGAAAAAACCAAAACGAACCGCATCTTTGAAGTCCGCTATGTCTTCTGTAACACAATGGCTTCCAGATATACATTTACCTAAGAAACATAGATCTCATTCGTTACCTACTGGTGTGGATACAGTAGATCCAATACAACAGGAAAAAACGCTTAAAGAAAGAATACTATCTGCTCAAAGGAGGAAAAAGAAATATCATTTGGTAGCTTCAATGTCGGGCTTATTACAAAAAGCACGAAGAAAGCACCAAGCCAGCCACCAATCACTGTCCGATCCCGAAACATCTGAGACTGAATGGTCTGGAGGTAGGTCTAGTGCTCAATCTGAAGATAGCGACAGCGTTTTCTCTGATTCTGCGCATGACATGTTTGCAAAAGTAGCCCCAAAACCTAAACAGCGAAAAGTTAATAATCAAGAAATAGTAGAACAACAACAAATGATCCAAGAGTTACAACAACAAGGTGTGGAATTTCCTGAAGAAGAAACGGATCGTGAAATAGAGGAAAATGGTGGCTTCGTTGCAAAGGTTGTGCAAATGCCGCGAGACAAAAGTGATGATATTGACTTTCATTTCGCTCGTGTTAGTCAAATGAATAAAGAAAATGTGATTTCTGAGTTAGAAAAATTAGATATCGACACCGATATATCAAATGTAGATCCATTCGAAGAAGAAATCAAAGAGGACAACCAGTCACCCGCCTCGCTTTTTGCAACGATTGGTGATGTGAAAAAGTCTTCAACTACGTCTGATGAATGTCTAAATGATAGTAATAAATCGTACAGTGGCAGTTCACAAGAATTTGCAGTTTCTCGAGCATTGGGGAAATATAGACTCAGAAAGTCTACATCTATATCAGATGAGCAAATTGATGATACATCTCCACCAAAAGTTGAAACTGAGTCACCGAAGGAAACAAATGAAGAGTTTATGTTAGTTAATGGGCAAAATCAGAAAGATAAACGAATACGCAAACAAAGCACTCCTGAAATAATAAGTACTACTGTATCAGAAGACACGTCTACATTACCAGAGCGAAGTCCATCAATACAAAGCACAAGAGGTATACAAAACAAATTTCAGCCAAGGCATCAACAAAGTTTAGAAATACCAAACAAACATGACGATGATGACAGTCGTAGTACACATTCTTGGAGAAGTGGATCGCGAGTATCATCTAGAAGACAAAGTACAGAAGATAGTATTGACTCAGAAGACGAATGGTATTGCTACGAACTACGAAAATTAGAAGAAATGGAACATCAAACTCAATTAGAAGTAGATCGACAACATACATTAGCTGAAGAACCAGAGTTCGAATTACTGGAGGAACCTGAAGTAGTTTTGAAAGAGAAAATGTCATACGTACTTCGAGAGTTGAAGTTAAAAACCGCAACAGCAAAAGCAAAATATGACGAGACTCCAGTAAAAGAAACCTGGAAAGATATAACAACATTTCCAGGTATTGAAGAAACGCAGGAGCATCCCAAATCACCTGAAGATGAATATGAGGACGACAAATCTTTTGTGGATTCTGGTTCGGGTGAAACTTCAGGTCCAGACAGTCCCGTACAAAGTGGCGATGAGCTTGATGATGACTACGATATGCCTGAAATACATCAGAGTCCTGCTCCAATCGAGGAACTACCAACGCAGCACGATGCCGGAGCTGGAGGGGTTGGGAGCAAATGGAAGCTCCTTAAGGCACTAAAGGATCGTAAAGCTGAAGAGAAGACTTCCGATACACCTGTAGCGACAACTCCTTCCACTGAGAAAGACAAGGTCAGCGCAGGCGTAAGTTATCTCATGCAGAAATTTAATGAAATTAGAGTTAAGAGTTAAAGTAATTAAGTAGGGAATAAAAGTACATAAACTACTGAGAACTTTAACAATGTTTGAAAGTAAAATAATAGTTAGACTGATATTACTCAATGCCATTGCAAACGTTGTTTAACCTGCTTATCAATTACTACAATACAGAGTATCCATTATTCTTACGTATATAGACATAGTTGTAGGAAATGTATTTTAATGGTAATTGTTATGAATAGTCGTCCATTCAACTATACTTTCAGTAAAAACTAGTAAACAATCTGAACGTAAATATTTACGTTTGCAGTTTTGATAACATTAAACAATTTTACAAAGCGTTGTTTACGAAACTACATTCAAATTAGGCAAGATTCTACAGAATAAACTATCCAATGGTTGTGACAATTAAACCACACTAGTTCAACCGAATGATCTTACCTACCAGTTTAAAGTCAAAGTAATAGTATTAGGGTGCTCGATAAATGTTACTATACAAAATATTATTTACCTGTACTATCTAAAGCTGTTTCTATTTAATTGAGGCAATAATTAGATTAAATCTGTGCAATAGGTGTTAAGAACTCTCTAGAGGGTGTTATGGTAAACAGTTGCCTTACTTTAAGGGATGATTTAACACATGATACTGAACAACTTTCCCTAAGAAACAGGAAATTCGCAACAAAAAAAAACTACTTTTTATACAAACGTTCGATCAGCTGATTGCCTTTAGTATGGGAAGTCCAAAAACTTGTTTGCGAATTCGTTATAGGTTTTTAGGGAACATTGTTCAGTAGCATAGGCACAATCACCCCTTAAAGTAATGCAACTGTTTACCCTAACAACCTGTATATCGTATGAATATTGAATTTTTATATGAAGCTTAAAAGAAATATTCATGAAAACGAAGAATATACAACTTCTAAAGAAAATTTACCTGCTTGAAATTATACTCGAAGAAATGCTCTTTTCTAACGTGTAGGAATAATCTTAATACTCAGTATTATAATATTATGTGTTTGCTTAAAGTCCGTATTGGATGATGTTAGCTATTAATAAAGAATCATTTCGCCAACAAATCAGAGTACCTACATTTGAAACATAATTATGTTTGGAGTGCATTTAACGTACAAAATTTATTCATTGTCATATCATCTCATATCATGGAAAACAGAGAAATAATGTTCCTTTTATTGAGAGATAAAATCGTTTGGAGAAACACCGGTTTAATAAGAGAGTCTGTTGCTCACGCGCATTCATAAATCTGAAGAAAAGGTCGAGAATTGATCAGTTCTCGGTCAAATGTACCATTTGGCATTGATAGAGAATGATAACCAATCAATCAAATAAATAGCATTGATCAATCAGTCGGTGTTTCTTTAGAGCTATTCGATTAGATAAAGTTTACTCATCACGATGTTATACGTCATAAATGTATTTTATCTAAGTAGAAATCACACGGCTTAGGTAATCGTATAGCTATTTACACGTACATAAAAAAGATAGCTCGCACTTTATGTAAACATATTTAGTGGAAGAATTTAGATGTTGAATGATTATGTAGACCTAAAGTATTATGGGTAATTTTTAGCAGAGTAAATGTTTTTTTAGCAGATTAAATGACTAAGTAATATCAATTTTGAATTCCTAACGTTAATTAAAACAGATTTTAAGGCTTTCTACAGAACCTATCATAAAAAGAATTCACTAACATACAATTCGTGCTTTCATATCATACAATAATCAAAGGTAACTTCATAACATTTTGCCCAAGTCATTTTAATTGTTGATTAACTATTGTGTAAAAAAATATGTTGAAAATATTAATTCTCCATTTTGTAGTAAATATTAAGTTAAGTGTTATAATTGCTTCGATAGAATTTTCATAACTTTGGAAATGTTGTCTTGATTGCAAATAAGGCATTAACTTAATCATAAAATCATTATTATGAAAAATCTTTCGAAGTGATAAATGAATTATTGTTATAATTATTATTGTTATTTTGTTACTGAATAAATGTTAGCTTTTTATTTTTATTTTATTTTTTTGTTATTAATTGTTTTGTTTTATTTTTTTTAGAATGGCTCCGGCGGGTTCAATGACCAAGGTGGCAGAGGAAATGGGTATGTAATCAAAGTTATTGAAATATTTATATGACGAATTTGTGTATGTTACATAACATTTAATTTTATATAGGGCTACTTCGGAGACAGTGCGCAAATTTTACTTATATGAAGCTCATTCAAAATGAAAAGACACGTATTTTTTTATTTTATCATGTCTCCTAGAAAAACATTAAAAGACGAGCGTAAACAAGACGCGTGCGCACGCGGCTTGTAGTATAGCAACGCTACATAAATTTTCGGGTGGATTAATTGAAAAAAATAACAAACAAAAAAAATTCTTTTTTCCCTTTCATGTGTTCTATTAACGATACTGATTGCATGGAAGAAAAATGCGCACTGTCTCCGAAGTAACCCTGTATAGCAATAGCGAGATTCAGACAAAAGTAATACTTACCTAATGCAAAAGTATTTTTCACAGTAACCATTATAAAGGCTTTAGTTTCGTTAAGAGAGGGGTAACAAAGAGCCG
This sequence comes from Agonopterix subpropinquella, assembly GCA_922987775.1. Classification (NCBI taxonomy): domain Eukaryota; kingdom Metazoa; phylum Arthropoda; class Insecta; order Lepidoptera; family Depressariidae; genus Agonopterix; species Agonopterix subpropinquella. The sequence goes on along the minus strand of OV277708.1, from coordinate 7,710,076 downwards.
TGTATCTTCATAATACCATATTTTCTAATCTAAACATTCCTACAGGCATCCTGGAGATAATCCGTTCTACAGCAACATCGACAGTATGCCTGACATTAGACCCAGAAGAAAATCGATTCCACTCGTGTCTGAACTTGTAAGTAACTTTCAACCTTAACTACCAACAAATATTTAAAACTATCTGATGGACCTTAACATTCGTTCATAGGTATCTTTTTTCTCTGGCCGGTTTCAATATCTAAAGAGTATATAAGGCTGTGCAACATGGAAACTTAAGTTCTTACTGGTAAGGTAGATATTTGAAACTGGTCTTCAATGTATAAAGCTCGCATTAACGTTTGCTTTCTGAAGCTTAGTAATACTAGGCGCGTAATAAATGTTTTCTTCTTAACGGAAATATTTTCATTTTGTGTGTTTTGAACAATTTATAGAGATACCTTTTGATTAATTTATTAAATTTTTATCCTTATAATTATGTCGATATGGTATAGAGTCAACATTTCAAAGCTTTATTTCTGACTCTGACCGGTATAAATAATATCATATTCAAAATACATTTGTTTAACTTCATTCATAACAAAAAAAATTAGTTAGCCCATGCCGATATGCTGCAATGTACCATAAGTATATTGTATTTTAAAACTACAAATTTTATCTCAATTCTCTCTATTTGTTGTTCAAATTAAATGGATCTCCAACAAGGACTTTCGAACGTTTACTGAAGCCTTCTTCATTGATGTCTCTAGCTCTTTACCTGTTATATTATATGTCCCTTCTTTCAACACCTAGGCCTTTACCCACCTGTTTGTTAGATGGCCTTCTCCGATACCTACACCGTATATTATAAGATTAGGGGTCACCATCAGAAAGCCTTAGCGGAACCATAGTTGCCGAAATGACACTTCCTGATATAAATTAATGATCTCGTTGCATTTTACCCCCTTACCGTGGACCTGCAGGTTCTCAAGGTATTACACTCCCAATAACACGTTTCTTTTTCTATGCATGCAACTCTTATTATAAGTGAAAAGGAAAACAGACTGTTGAAAGTATATTGTTTAAGTAAAGATGATAGTTAAACTTTTCCTTTTCACTTATTGTACATAGTTTGCTTGCATTATTTGTGTTAAATATTTGATAACAGAAATATTTATGGCCTTTGCATGAATCAGCTTTTAAATTAGTAAAATAATTAATTTTAAGGTAATGATGATTATTACAGTCATTGCGATTTTCGACGACTGCCATTGCATATTGCAATATTTCACACAGCTGCTTTCATCTACGATTTAAAAAAGTAGAATTTGGTTCCAGATTTTAAACATTTGCACGTGCTTGTCAATTAAAATTCAGTTCTGATTGCGAGGCTTCGATATCACAGTTAACATTATTTTCATCGATAAATAATATTACACCATTTTACAACAGTGTCGACACTTATTTTAATCATTCTGCAATTTTATTGATGTCACCTTGTGTTAACACTTACACTAAAAAATTTTGAATTTTGTTATTTTTTAAACATTTCACGCACTTAAACTTTGATCACAATTATGTTTAATTTTGTACACAGCAACAATCAATTACTGTATTTAGGACGTACGTTTTCATAAGTCATGGTAGAAAAAGACAATTGAAAAAAAAAAGTTGTACATACAGTAATGAATTTGTAAAGAAACAATAAAAAGCTTGAGGGGCAGCTTTTCAGGCATGTGTAGACATATCAAATTAAAATTGAATAGAGAGTAAACTAGTGATTCTATTAATTTGAGATTTTGTGCCGTTTTCAGTAGTCAGGTTGGCAGCAAACACTAGCTTTGAGTTTAGCAAAAGAGTGACGTAACAAGCATTTAGTAAAAAATACTGGCTAGATCAATAATACCTAATATCTTAACTTTTTCGACTGTTCAGACCATGGCTGCTACAAAGCGGAACGCAGGTTTGACATCGGCTGTACATCGAGCTACGTTGAACGATGAGGAATTGGTAAGTTCTTACAGTATCTAAATAGCACCAACTCAACTTAGCTGCAATAACTTTGAAGCTATTTGCACTAGCAATCATAATGACAGACGTCTTCCGATAGTCGCATTATTTAAGCATCTAAATAAAAAAGTATCTTACAGAAAATGCACGTATACAAGAAGACGTTGCAAGCGCTCATCTACCCTATATCTTCGACTACGCCTCACAACTTCGTACTATGGACAGCAACTTCACCCACCTATTGCTACGAATGCGAAGGTTTACTATGGGGCATAGCTAGGCAAGGTGTCAGGTGTACTGAGTGTGGTGTCAAATGCCACGAGAAGTGCAAGGATTTACTAAATGCCGACTGTCTACAGAGTAAGTCAAGCTTCGTGTCTTTTAAATGGATTTTCCTTTGTTCATGTGAGAAATAGTTTCGGACCTTTCTATTGTATAATTATTAGGTACAAACACATAATTTTCAAACTAGACAGATTTTTCAGGTATCAATTTAATAGATAGAAAGTTTTAACTAATTGTCACATGTAAACAAAACTTTTAAAACATTGAAAGTAATAAAGCCGAATTTAAAAAAAAAACCAATCACAAAGTAAAATTAAAATCCACTCTATTTCTCTCATTTATCTATTTCCATATCTTGTGATAGAAATATTCGTAGAAATATCTTCACTTCATCAAAAGATTCCAAAAGAACGCCACGTTTAGGCTTAAGATTGTCCGTTCCACGTAGGAAGGCTCGCAAAGCAAGCAAGTTTTTACTTTATAACGTAGTACTGAGAGTTTAAACTTCAGTTTTCTTAAGTGAAATAAACTGTAGGTGCCGGCGCAGGCTCCTTATTAATCTGAAGCAGAGTCAAGTGATGCTCGACGGGTCACTAGACAAGACCTTTGCTACCCAGCAGAGCAAAATCAATAATTTTAATGCAGTTTCCGAATTAGCAAAGGTTGCTAATTGTTCATTTGATTTCAACTTTTTTATCAACTTCAATATTTTAGTTAAGATTTCGAAGATGATTCTCAAAGGATTTGTTTATAAACTTTCTTATTGTTTCTCAAAAGTTATTTAATTTAATTATTTTCAAGTGACTTACTAGAACACGTAAGGAAAGTTATTTACTATATTATAATTATTGTAACGAGAATTGGATTTGATAATTCGATTGATACTTAATTTGTGCCCATGAAATTCATGCACCATTTTTTTTATCGATTTTAAGGTACGATCTTACAGAGCCGGTGCCACACATAAAATATAGCCAGACCCGGTTCATACATTATTCTGTGGAAGCATAAAGTACAGCGCTTTTAAATATGAAGTGACGATTTTTCTAACATAACAATTTAGAAGATATTTAGAATTTACCTCATAATTATTAGAAAATGCTATCTTGACGATGTCTGTATAAGAAGGTAGGTAAATTAAAAACAATAAGAACTGTCGTGGTAGTCAATCTTAACTATTACTTCTATTTCTAAATATGCATGTCTCAAAGTTTTGCATGCATTGCATCGGTAACATTGATAGTCAAACATTTTTCACTTCACACATCTAGGCTCATAAATTATCTGCAAAACTACTAGCCGATTAGATTTGACATAACATAAACTAATATCCAACCGAGAGTATCATCCAACTAATTGTTATCAATGTCGTCTCTATGAATAATGGTGTTTTTCTTTCTTTTTATATTTCTTTATTAAATCTGACCTCATATAATAGCATGATTTTCGATAAATAATTTACCAATCGCTTCGGTGTGCATGGCTGTCGGTTAACGGCTAGTATATGCATATTTTTATAAATTAAATGTTTCCCATGTATAGTGTTCGTCCATGCATTTGCACGATCATGCGGCGGGCAGTCGTCCGGGCGCTACTCCGCGGTTCACACGATACTTTCAATTTTAAATTTATCGACTGCACGCCATCTTCATTCCTAGTCCACACTTTGAAAGCAATTTCTACTTTAGTTTATTCACTTAAGATTTTTATTTCATAAACTTTTCTTTGATTTATCATCCTTTACTTAATGTTCAAACTGTTCTCTTGTTTCATTTCAGTTTCTTTTTTAACTTCTCTACGGATTCGTTATTATTATAATTTTGTACATTCATAACGTTACATTTCTAGATAATTTTATTATGTACATATGAGTGGGTATTTTAAATTTGTACTTATGTTTTTGAAGTGTGGACGTTAGATCACGTAGATAGGGATTCCAATCCTCTCATCCCATTCCTTTCGGGTCGCCCCGCCCAGCGCCGCAACTTATCAAAGCCCTTTTAAATAAATTGAGTTACTTCATATACTTATCTATACCTTACTTTACATTCTACACTATCTAATACACAAAGCTCTTTTACCGGAATCTTTCTATTTACTACTTGAACACTAACGCCCGAACAAAACAAAATATATCACAATGTCGTGATGTGCCTGTTAGCAATGTGTGCACGCAATCCAATGTCTGTCCACTTCAATACTATATGTGGTCCCTTAGTTTATTTCTTTAACAATATTTTTTTATTTATAGACTTCCACAATTTCTGTGTTTATTTCACTATCTTTGTGTGTTTTCACTTCTTGATCCCTTTATAGGACGTGATGCATAAATTATTAAAAAAATAAAGAACATATGTTTGTAAATATATGAAAATGACAGTCAATGGAGTAAAAGTCTAAAGTTTATAAAAATATGGTCACAAATAAAATAAAACAGACGTTACCTTGTAATAACTAACAATTTATACTAATACATACAAAATACAAAAGGGTTTTTCATTTCAGAATGCAAACCTAACGCACTTTTATATGGCGGCTTGTTGATAAGATTATTAAGAAGCTGCCATATTCTAATTATGCTTTTGCTAATGCGTTGGGAAGTATTCATTTTGTTGAAGACGGTGCCGTGCTCAGGTCGGCTCCGGCCTGCGCCGCTTGAGGTCCTCGACCTGATCAGATCTGACATCAGAAGCCAAATGAATAAAACAATTAAGTTGGAATCTGGTCAGGTTATCGTCCAAAAGTGGCCGTAGCGGGCCTGAACGCGGGGCGGGGGGACCGTCCCGGCGCTACCTTCGGCTTTCAAGAACAGTCTTGGCACCGCCTGAGTAGTGTGCTTCGCAGGGGCTGCTGAGAAGTCTTCTAAACACGGAGCCGAGGACAAGGCCAACTCTATCATCACCGCCATGAAAGAACGAATGAAACAACGAGAACGTGATATGCCGGAGATCTTCGAACTCATCAGGTATTTACTACTTTATATTTTACAATACTAAATTTTAATTTCTAGCTTCATGTTTTTGAAAGGACTATACTCCAGGTATATGTAAATTTTTACTCTCACACAATTCAAATAAATTTACGACATTCTCCGCACTTGCATATTCGTACCTATAATAGATGGCTCTTTAAAATTGGATCCGGTCCGCTGTCCAATATGAAATATTTTATAGCCATGACACTTGAACATTTTAGAGAGCTTCTTGATTTATGGTCCGAGATTGAAACTAAAATATCTTTTGATAATGTTGTAAGAGTAAATTTTAGGGACGGAATTGTCCGGTAATGTAAGGAGCTACTAAAATGTTCATGGAACTAAAACAGAACCATTATGCATAGGCTGACACCAGTGTGTATGTAACAGACAGGTGTTCAGCATCGAAGGAGAGGGACACGCGGCGCACATGAGCACCGTGAAGCAGTCAGTCCTGGATGGCACCTCGAAATGGAGCGCGAAGATCGCCATCACAGGTTCGATGACCGTGACACTCATGTCAAAACCGTTCTTAACCCTCAACAGGTCTTCAAGCACCAGCTACTCTGCGAGGCTCCAGCTGAAGGACAACACAGACACGACACTAAATCCGCTTTCCATCTTTCGTTTCATGTGGCGACCAGGCGGACTTTTAACGTCGACCCAGACACTCACATTGACAGTCTCGAACAGGCCGAGCAAATCACTATAGAAGGAACTTCGAAATGGTCGTGCAAGATCGCCATTACAGGTTTGCGGTGGTCTTTTGGCGGCTACGAACCGCACGCTCGCAGTTTTGGCTCTATTAGACAGACTCTTCGCCTGACTTCTAATCTTACTATTTTGATATCTGATTCCATCGTTTCTCTGAACTCATCATCTAAAATGAAGTTCTCTGTTGGAGAAACTTTAGAACAGATATCTAAAACACTCTTACTTACTGCATTATCTTCTTTCAATACTGACCCAGTCCCATCACGGTTGATACTGCACCGCTCTATCACTTTCATTGACAAGTTTTAGCTTGATTTAATTCATAAGGACACTAAGGAAATTCCACGAATCTAACACTTCACTTAAATCAAGAAACAGCAATTAAGAAAATAACAATATTAAAGTTATGCACTCCAATATTTATAATCAGAAATAACACCATTTTAACGTCACATTAATGAATAACAATTGCAAAACCACAACTTGGCAGCATGTCTGCTAAATTGACACAATTGCACAAATTTCACGAATTTTACCTTGATATTACGGTTACAAATAGATTGTCAACAACCTGTTTTGTATACACATGAAGACTTGAGTAATAAAATAAACGATGAAAACAAATTTTACGTTTCAGATGCATTGATTTGATTCTAGAGCTGAGGTAGTAAATTGAATGACAGTTTGGATCGAAACAAAAGCATGAAGAATGATGAAACCCATTTCTCAACTTTACGGTTATAAAATCTATCTACCTATTTCCTCACTTCTTACTGTCAATAACTTTCCGATTCGTGAAAATTCCGGTACCATTAGATTTGACTCCCGAGCATATCTTTACACTTCTCTGAAACTTTCTTCTTGGACGAAGTTTGCATTAGAAGTTTGCGATAATGTAGTCGCTATGTTCGACTTTTAGAAATCGAATTTGGTCATAGATAATAAAAAAGTTTTGTAGTTTTGAAGCTAGAGTCTTTCTTCGCCCCCAGCCTGAATTAACACAATCCCAGTTTGTAGACAATCAAAAGGTTAACAAAACACTGAATGCTTTTTGGTAAGTTTAATGTTAAGATGCAGGTAAGAAGGTTCATTTTATTACTATGAAAGATTTTCCGACTGAAACTTAAAAAGAAAAAATAGTTCCAAATGACTCGATAGATGGTGATGAGAGTTGTTGTTAGTCAAATATTTCAAAAATAGTAAAAATTCGTGTTTTAGGTAAGAAGAAAAATATGAACAGATACTTCCGTCAATATATGCGTCTGATTCAGTGATGTGCATTTTTTTAGTTACTTTTTAGCCTAAATTTTCATCTCGGATCCAAGTCACATCAATGCCATCTATCGCAGCATGATGAACTATGTTTTTCTAGCTGTCAGAAAACACCCTATTATAAATATAAATTGTTATCTGATGAGTGATGACTGAATAAATTCTCGCAATTTGTCCATTTAAGCTGTTAAAAGGTACATATGTATAAATAATCGTAAACGTTAACGCGTATTACCTTCGGGTAGATTTACCGCAATACGCTATCAGTATTCATTCAGGCGTCCCTTTTGGGTCGTTTTTGGAACGTTCTGCAATTACTCTTGTTACCTACTATGTACTAACGTCCATTGGTTACTGATTCAGTATTGCGGATCATGGACATATATTGTAACTAACCACAGTAACTAAGATAACTGTTTTAATGACAACTACTGAAACACGTTTGAAGATCAAGCGGATACTTCTTGCAGCGCGCTCCGTACAAACGAAGTTCGATTATATTTTCAATACTTGTTTAATACTGACCAATTAAAGTCAATGAATGTTTCAATACAATCTAGAAACTAATTTCTGTGCTTGTGGTTTGTCAGATTTTCGTTAAAACATACAGGGTAATTCTTAATATACTGACACTTTTTTAAGGGGATGATCAGACCATCAAACTGAACAACTTTCTCTATGGGACCAACAATAAAATCGCGAAAAAAATCTGCTGTCCTATACATTACAGTATGGAAGAGCTGATTTTTTATGCCATAGAGAAAGTTGTTCTGTTTGATGGTCTGAACTTGTCTGAAGCAACCCTTTAATGCTCCAACAGGGTTTTTTTTAATACCCTGTATATTGTTACTAACGTAACTATTTTGATGAAAACTACTGAAACATTTTTGAAGATTTAGTGTGATAGTCCTTGCAGCGTGCTCCATACTAGGATTAATGTAAGGAAATCTTTGTAGCACTATAACTTTCAAACTATACTTTTTAACGAAAGTCGTGTTTAAACTGTAATTGGTTAGTATTGAAAATATAATCAAACTTCATTTGTATGGAGGGCGGCGCAAGGACTATCCTCTAAGAATGCTTGTTTATTTTATCAAGTAATTTGACATAAGGTATTAAATATGCCCTTCCTCGGGCAGTCATCTGTGCCCAAGGTCTGATCGCGAAAGACAAGAGTGGAACATCAGATCCCTACGTAACCGTCCAAGTCAGCAAGGTGAAGAAGAGGACGAGAACTATGCCTCAAGAGTTGAACCCTGTATGGAACGAGAAGTTTTACTTGTAAGTGTGATGTAAACTTAAGATAGGCGGGTACCGTTTTTTTCCATACAAACGTATTCCCCTGTGACACAAGAGCAAAAAAGAATTTTACCATACAATTTTTGTTACCTCTTAGCAGAGGTAAGGACATAGCTGTCCTTTTATGTTTTGCTTTTTTGCATTAATTATACAGGGTGAAATTGATATCATTAGCATCCTTTTAAACTAAGAGTCTATCCATCAAACTGAACAACTTTTACTGTGGGAGCAAACCGATCGGAGCACACTGAAAAAAATGCTTTGTTAAATACATATAATCAAACTTTAGTGACTTCCAAACAGTTTAGTAGCATATAAAGAAATTTTCGGCTATAAATAACAACACGTTTTGCTATAATAACCAAATGTTTGATTATGTGCTACAAAACAGTTGGGAAGTCACTAAAGTATGGTTATATTTAACACTAATTTGGTTGAACATTTTTTTCAGTGCAGAAAAAAAATCTGCTGTTCCATACTAAACTGCAATGCCTACTCGACTCAAATGTATGCAACAGCTGATTTCGTTTTTGCTCCGATCAGTTTGCTCCCATAGTAAAAGTTGTTCAGTTTGATGGTTAGACTCTTAGTTTAAAAGGATGCTAATGATATCAATTTCACCCCGTATATTGTAAGGAGGATTGGTATCCTTTATCATTCTAAGTCCATGATTATAACGTACTTAATTATTTCCTTTCACTCTGTGTACAATAGAGCTTGCAGCTACGGGCTAAAATTATTTACCAAAGAGATTCTAATCGTACGAAAATACTAAAATCTCTTTGCCGATAAATCGCTAAGAATTAAAATATCCGTGTTGTAAAAGCCATACAATAATCATAAAAAAAATCTGTTCTATTTTCGCGTTTCATTTATTTAATTTATTCTTTTAAAAACGAATAGGTAAAAAAATACAGAATTATTTTAATTACCTGATTGTAAATTGGTAGAATTGATATTTTGTTTTTTATTCGAAAAGGTAGTAGAAAACAATAGATTTTTTAAATAAAAGTAATAATATCATTGTATAGAAAGGGTATTTCTTTGTTGATGTATTTCTTGTTTTTTTTTTTTATTATTTTTAACGCACAAATGCAACCATCGTGTATGTTAAATCGAAATTAATAGCGTAAACCGCGATAAAATAATTGCCTATATCTCTTTGACCGCGAGTAGATCAATGAGTTGTAGTTATAGGAAAAACAAATGAAACATGATAAAAAACAAAAAAAATACGATACGATCAATCGGATTAATGAAAAAAACGTGTGCGTCAGAACCGCGGGTGTACTCCGCCTATAGCAAAGTATTCAATGTAAATAAAAGGTACCTGCTGTGTACCTCTGTGTACCTTTCATAAAATTCTGTGTACCCGCCCGCCATTCCTTACGTCAGAATGGCGGGCGGGTGTACCTTCGTTTATGCATAGCTTCTTTCATGGTTAGCTACACATAATTTTATGAAAGGTACACAGAGGTACACAGCAGGTACCTTTTATTTACATAGATTTACTTTGCAATAGGCGGAGTACACCCGCGTTTCTGACGCACACAAAAAAACTATCAAACCTTGAATCCAAGTGTTAAAACTTCTATAATACTTTCAGTGAATGTCACAATTCATCCGACCGGATCAAAGTCAGAGTGTGGGATGAAGACAACGACCTCAAGTCGAAGCTACGACAGAAACTAACGAGAGAATCCGACGACTTCTTGGGACAAACAATTATTGAGGTAAACAATTTCTCGTTTGAACAATAGACCTTGAGAAAATAATGAGCTTCTTAAACCGGTCAATAACAGGGAATTTACCTTGACAAATAATAGGAAATATTGTTTTCCTAAGAATATTACCTACCAAGATTTTGTTATTAGTTGTTTCCTTATAATGTTCTGTGGTTGTTTCTTATTACTTTTTTGTGTTTAATAATATTAAAATATTGTGGAGTTTCTACGAGATGTAGATTCAAAAAATAAATCATTCATGATATGTATGGTCTGCGCCCCTCAGTTGAATAAACATATTTTATTTGGAGTAAGTACTTGAAATTCAAACTTCATTGCAATAAATAACCAAAAAAGGGTGTAAATATGAAGACAGTTGTAGCCATAAGAAGTTATAATCATCATCATCATCATCATCTCAGCCGATGGACGTCCACTGCTGGACATAGGCCTCCCCCAAGGATCGCCATAACGACCGGTCCTGCGCTGCCCTCATCCAACGTTTTCCCGCCACCTTCACCAGGTCGTCGGTCCACCGTGTGAGGGGCCTACCCACGCTGCGCTTTCCGGTACGCGGTCGCCACTCGAGAACTTTTCGGCCCCACCGGCCATCGGTTCTGCGAGCAATGTGCCCCGCCCACTGCCACTTAAGTTTAGCAACTCTTTGGGCTATGTCAGTTACCCTGGTTCTTCTGCGGATCTCTTCATTTCTGATTCGATCTCGCAGGGAAACTCCGAGCATAGCCCTCTCCATTGCCCTTTGGGTGACTTTCAGCCTTTTTATGAGGCCTTGAGTGAACGACCACGTCTCTGTTCCATATGTCATCACTGGCAACACACACTGATCGAAGACTTTCGTTTTAAGACACTGCGGTATTTGGGACGTGAAGATACTACGTAGCTTCCCGAACGCTGCCCAGCCGAGTTGGATTCGACGGTTGATCTCTTTCTCGAAGTTGGACTTACCTAACTGAATAGTTTGTCCCAGGTAAACATAATGGTCAACAACTTCGAGCGCAGAGTTTCCGATCATTACAGGAGTGGGTACAACATGGTCATTTGACATGATCTTCGTCTTGTCCATGTTCATTTTCAGACCAACTCGTTCGGAGGCTCTGCTGAGATCATCGAGCATTTGACTGAGCTCCTCCATAGTCTCCGCCATGATGACTATATCATCGGCAAACCGAAGGTGACTGATGTACTCGCCGTTTATGTTGATGCCTAGCCCTTTCCAGTCCAGAAACTTGAAAACATCTTCCAGTGCAGCGGTGAACAGTTTCGGAGATATAACGTCTCCCTGCCTCACGCCTCGCTGCAGTAGGATAGGTTTCGAGTTCTGGTCCTGTAGTCGGACTGACATAGTGGCGTTTTTGTACAAGCATTTCAGCACTTCGATGTACCGGTAGTCTACTTGGCAACGCTGAAGAGACTGCAGTACAGCCCAAGTCTCGATCGAATCAAAGGCTTTCTCGTAGTCCACGTACGCCAAGCAAAGGGGCAGGTTATACTCTTCAGTCTTCTGTATAACTTGCCGAAGCGTATGTATGTGGTCCACAGTGCTAAAGCCCTTTCGGAAACCGGCCTGTTCGGGAGGCTGGAAATCGTCAAACCTGCGCGCGAGACGGTTCGTAATGACTCTCGAAAACAGCTTGTAGACATGGCTAAGAAGGGAAATGGGCCTATAGTTCTTCAACAGGGCATTATCGCCCTTTTTGAAGAAGAGCACCACCAGACTTCTGTTCCATGCCTGCGGCGTTTTGCCCTCGAGTATGACGGAATCGAACAGCTTCTGAAGGGCCTTCAGGACCGGTTTTCCACCCGCCTTCAGAAGCTCGGCCGTAATCCCATCATCACCCGGCGCCTTGTTGTTCTTTAGCTGTTTGAGAGCCATACTAATCTCGTACAGGCTGACGTCCGGAATATCTTCTGTGTAGTGCCGGGTCAATCTAGCTCTTGGGTCGTTAGCCAGATCTGTAGCGGGTCTTCGTGTTGACGTGTATAACTGTCCATAGAACTTCTCAACCTCTCTCAGAAGCTCAGGCTTGGACGATACGATTCTGCCATCCTCAGTCTTCAGCTTTGATAGCTGGCTTTGCCCAATAGACAGATCCCTTGCGAAAACTTTGGAGCCTTTGTTCCGCTCTATAGCCTCCTTAATACGCTCGGTGTTAAACCGACGCAGGTCGCAAGTCACGGACTTTGAAATCTGCCTATTGAGCTGCCGGTATTTATTCGCATCATCTGAAGACTGCAGAATCATCTCGCGCCTTTCCTCCATGAGCTTAAGAGTAGGGTCTGAGATTTTCTTAGTTCTATTTGTACGACGGGTCTTAAAGAACTTGGACCCGACCGCATGGACAGTTTCCACAAACCCATCGCTGTAATCGTCCACGCTACTCCCCAGGCAATCAAAACGATTTTGGAGTTCGAGCTGAAAACTACAGGGGTTTTGGATCTGGATCGGTACTGGACGGAGCGTAGACTTCATCAGACGAGATCTTTCGAGCTTGATATTAAGATTCAATGTGCCTCTTACCATACGGTGATCGCTTCCGGTTTTAAACGCGTTTAACACAGAGACATCATTGAATATTTGCTTCTTCGTCGACATGATGAGGTCTATCTCATTTCTTGTACCGGTCGGGCTCAACCAGGTCCACTTTCTGTGCTCCCGCTTCTTAAAGAAGGAGTTCATCATATAGAGTCCCTCCTTCTCCATGAAGCCAGCCAGCAGTTGGCCCCGTTTGTTCCGTCGTCCATACCCAAATTTTCCCACTCGCATCTCTTCACCGTCTCGTTTGCCCAGTTTCGCGTTGAAGTCTCCCATGACCACCGTGAAGTGTGTTTTAGAACTATGCATGGCTCTAGAGATATCCTCATACATAGTTTCTACATCGTCGGCGTATTTCTCTTCTGAAGTCGGGGCGTATACCTGTATAACCTTCAACGAATACCGTTTGGTTATTCTGAGTATAAGGTACACCACCCTATTCGACACACTTTCGATCTTCTCCACGTTGTTCACAAGAGACTTATGGACCATTAGCCCGACACCGTGCTGGGACTTTAGTTCGCCCTCTCGGAAATAGAGCAGGTTACCAGATTTGAGGATTATCGAGTCCTCTCCCTCTCTTCGGACTTCAGATAATCCAACAATATCCCAACGTATCCTGCTCAGTTCCTCCTCGAGTATAGCGAGCGACTCGTCGGTCCGCAGTGAACGTGTGTTGAACGTTGCCAGGTGCAGTTGTTGTCGGTTGTGGTAGCCGGATCTCTTCCGGAGATTCTTCGCACCCCCTGCCCCGCCGTTACCTTGACCGCTACCGTAGCCAGGAATAGCGGGGCCGCCGGGGACTGGGGGCCGTGTTAAGGGCGTACTTGCCATGTTGGGGGGTTTTGCCATAATCGCCACGCTTGGCAGGCGGGTTGGCGATCGCAGTTCGGCTGGATGTGTGTACGCAGAGGATGCTGCTGCCCATCTTCTGGTAGGTCCCTTAGTCGCCTTTTACGACACCCACGGGTAGAAATGGGATGGTGCTATTCTTAGCCGACACCACACGGGCAAGTTATAATATTAAGAAGTTATAATATTAACTGTTAAATATTTTTCTTTAGGTTCGAACACTTTCCGGTGAGATGGACGTGTGGTACAATCTCGAGAAGAGAACTGACAAATCTGCTGTCTCCGGAGCAATCAGGCTACACATCAACGTGGAGATCAAGGGAGAAGAGAAGGTGGCGCCGTATCATGTCCAAGTAAGTGGATTTTATAATTTAGCTGATGAAGATCATGATCGTTAGTGTGATTAATTTTACCACAGTTGGACTAGGTACTTGAAACACAACAGTAGAACAATTGGCACGAAAAGAAGAAGAAGTTGGACTACCAGAAACAATGATTAAGAGAAATAGAAAGATGTTCTGCTCACTCATACTTACCTACTTTAGACTTTAACCAGAAAGCGATAAAGACTTGTTTCGCAGGCTTTCTGTTGTTCTTTGATAACATTGAAATCATTGGCATACTTTTAAACTAAGAGAATACCCGTCAAACTGAACAACTTTTACTATGGGAGCAAACTGATTGTAGCAAAAAATCGGCTGTTCCATACTAGTATAAGACTGAAACTCTACATTTTAATAGAATTTTCCTCAATATAGCCTAAAATTGGGTACCCAGTGAGACAAACTATGACACAAAAGGTGCGTTAGCGTAGCTATCAGGCAAGCCAATAATTTGTTTAAACTGCAATCAATGCCTACTCGACGCAAATATGTAAGTACAGGGCGTAACAAAACACCCTAGTAATACTTAAGGGGGTGCTTCAGACCATCAATCTGAACAACTTTCACTATGGAGCCAACGTCAAGAAAAAATAAAAAAAAATCTACAATTCCATACATTTGAGTCGAGACGGTACTGCAGTTTTGTATGGAAGAGTTGATGTTTTTTTCGCGATTTCAATGTTGTCTCCATAGTGAAAGTTGTTCAGTTTGATGATCTGAAGCACCCCCTTAAGTATTACTAGGGTGTTTTGTTACAGCCTGTATACGCAACAGAAGATTTTTTTTTCTACTATCGGTTTACTGCCATCTGTATTTTTTGACCTATATTTATTACGAGCTTTAACCCGCGACTTCGTCCGCATAAATTATATACCAGATTTTAAGTCAGATGATGACCTATCAAACAAAAAAAGTTTCATCAAAATCGGTTCAGTAGTTTTTGCGTGATACTCGAACAAACAAACACCCAAACAAACAAACAAACATACAAACGAACAAACAAACAAACAAACAAACAAACAAACAGACAGACAAAAAATCCAAAAATTGGTGACTTGGAATCAGGGACATCTAAAAATCATATCGTAATCTTTTTTTTGTAAATATCTTCAATGTACAGACAGACTTCTGTTACAGTTTTATAATAGTTTAGATTGCTCGTTAAAGCTGCTAAAACCGGCCGTGTTTCCGGAAATGAGCTTTCTCGTCTTAAATAAACCGGATATCGTACTCTCGGAAAAGTGATTCATATAAGTACTTACCTACGTTTGTAGATAAGCGGTAAACCACAGGAAACTATAAAAATAACACTTACTTCAACCCTCGTTATCATGAAGCGAAATGCCTACTTTTATCTTAGAACAAACTATTGAGGATCTATTAAAGAGTAAGCCGGAACGTAATAAAAATAAAACTATCTATGTTCGAGAAAAGTTCGCGGATTAGGTTATGAAAGAACGAGATGTAGACTGCAACTCTACCTACACAAACAATTAACAGGTGTTTGTATTGTAGCGATGCACATGTACGTTTGTACCGATGCAGACGCGCGTGTGCATTGCGACAAAGGCTGTTGACGAATGACTGGCCAAATATTACAAACGTTTTGCGTCGTGGCTGTATCGCGTATGCATCTATGCTGTATTGCATCTGCATCGATGCTATATCGCGTTTGCATCGCGACTGAATCGATTCAGAAGCGCTGCAAAAAGTCGCAGTCTGTAAAGGGCCCTGATCCAATTAACCCCAGTGTTGCTTACTCTAAAATTGTATTTCCTTGTTTTGCTATCAGATTCTGGTAGACCTGGTCTTCGACCTCACCTATAGGTGAGCTGTCTGGAAAACGGTCGAAGCCCAACTCTTGTTAATTTGATCTTGTACTAATATTATGTCAATCCAGTTAATTTGGACGGTGCAGTTTAGGATTACGCTTTATATTGCCGCTTGGGAACGTATGTGTCCATCTATTGGTAACACTCAGGTAAGGTACACTAAGGTATTCTATGCTCAAGCCTCTTCTTCTTCGGGTTCCTGTCCATTACTGGAGGTTGGGAATCATATCTTTATATCCCTGCCTATCCCTCGCACAACGAAACAGCTCTTCGTCGCTGGCGATCCATTGTTTCTGGCAGTCTACTGTTTCTGGTTCGCGGGCCACGACATTCGTGGTCTTCCAACACTTCTTTTGCCCATAATTATAGTCTTGAGCATCTGTTAATGCTCATTCTTCAATATATGACCAAAGTAAGGGACTTTTCTCCTTTTAATAGTTTGCAAAAGGTCCCGAGACTTCGTAACTCGTTGTAGAACTTCCACATTAGTGACACATTGAACCCACCTAATTCCTAGCATTCTTCGGTAAAACAACATATCTGCCTCTAGTCCCTGGTGTTCGGCATTTTTTTTAGTGGTCCTGCCGCGCGCTCTTTGTATTTTCTTTGAGTTCAACTTGCCATCATGGGAAGAGATTTGCTAATCAGCAACTCGATCAAACTCAATCACATTATCATCGACTCGAAAGATGAAGAGTATTTGCTTAAGTTTGTTTTATCTACAGCATGTTAGTAGTTTGTGGAGTTATCCATTTCATCCTTACGGGTACCGTTTCGCATAATTCAACTTACAAACATTGAGGTACCCATCAATGTAAAGCATTGAAACATGAAAGGTTGTTAAAACTTGACTGGACTGTGCCTACTCCGGTTTTCACATCATTACACAATATTTCAAACAAAGGAGATAAAACGGATTTTCTATACTTAAAATTTTTAGGATCATAATTTTATTTATGGAAATAATACTCAATTAAGAGTTTCTTACATCATTAGATTACAGTAGTTGATATTATCAGTATTTTTAAGTTTAGTTAAGTTAATGATCCGATCCTTTCCGGTTCTGATGATTTTATGATAAACTCAAAAAAGATTGACTTCGCTTTCTTCCCTTCCCCTAACGTCTTTGCTATTGTGTAATTACATATGGTAAGTCAACAGGTTGTGGAGGACATTGGCTCCATGCCTCTTGGACGTTAGCCAGACTTAATAATCACGTTGTTGCTGCTCACGATTACTCACCGTGATAAATGTACGGGTAATAGTAGTCGATTAGTACCGATTCGCTTTACTGGCAGTTTTGCGGGTTATAGTAATTTATTTTGACTTTTGAACTGATCTTGGTGTTCTGTTTATGTCAGGTTATGGTTTCAGGGACTTTGTTGTTCGTTAGAAGCTTTTGCTAATGGGCAAAGATGGGTTTAGGTTAATATTTTTGTCTTTTCCTGTCTGTTCTATGATCCCAAATGGCACATGTAGCATTGTTTAAAATTCTCTTGTAAAGTGAGTTTAGTTTTAAGTCTTTTGAGAATAAAATTCTTTAAACCTAAGTGTACTTCAGCAGCAAGGCTGATTCAATGTTTATGGGGTGTAGAGCATCTCTGTGATTATGTCTTCCGTTTGCAATATAAACTTCGGAACTTCGTTTTTTTCAACTTATATCTTCTTTGTCTAAAGTCGTTGCGGATTCCAAGTCAAATTAGAGTAATCTTCAGGACTAGACTTTATTGTCTAGTGGTTAGTGTGAAGTTTTTGGGGAGCTTATGACCGATTTTAAAAGATATCTATCGGCAGCTGAATTTAGCTAATTTAAATAAAATTTATAATTAACGTTGGAATTTGAATATGACTGCTTGGAATATCATCGTTTTCTATTTATCAGTTGAAATCAATATAACAATATACAAACAGAAAACAATCTAATTTAAACATCATGGATTACTTTCAAAACAATTAGAACATTATTTAAATCTTTAAAATCGTATAACCCAATGGTTCTATTATTCGAGTCATCCGAATTGCCTTACCTAATCGTTTATTACAGTGGTACTTTCAGATCAGTTTTGTCGAACAAACAATCAAACCTCGTTTTCAAACGCTCCCAGGGAAGGTAGAATCGAAACCCAGATGCGGGAGAATGGGACAACTTTTCGGGATAAATGTGAAAAGTTTGGAGGGGCTAACTAAGCGAAACTGCTAGCTAATGCAAAAGTATAATTTCTTGTTCGCATTTGGTCTCGGCTCAGAGGGATAATTTTGTTATGTAAATTACTATAATATAAACTAACGTCCTTAAGCTCGGTAGGAGGTGGAAGTTCGTATCTAAAATATAAAAATCTGATGAACTTCTTGTACCTAGTGTTGAGCTTCGTATCCTCTGGCGATGCATTAAAATTATACAAGGTGTTAATGAATAAGCGCAAAACCTCATACACCCCAACTGATTTATTACAAAATAATTAGATTGAAACAATAATTTCATTATTTTGATAGTAAAAATTTCAAGTTATTCGCATTTTAAGTTTTGAGGCAAAAATGATTTGTTATCATTTTAGCAATGAATGAAACCTCTAACGTACTCATAGATACATTTTAGTAATCTTGTTTTGGTAGTAAGACGGGTGAGTGTGCCTGTGCGGTGGATTGACATCGGGTTTAGTTTTAAATCTTACAAAAAAAATATTTAATATTTTGAGAGAAATTACCACCAAATACCACCAATTAACCATGATAATTCGATTCTGCTCTCGATTCTAAACAAACTATTTTCTAGTTTTACGTCAATTCATTAACACTTTGTATAAAAACCAAATTTTTCCAAATGTTTATTTATACTTTGAAAGCTAATTTTTTACGGTACCTACCTACTGATTAACCACTACATCATCTAGCCTAGCCATCATCTGCAGCCTATCTGCAGCCCTAGTATAATTTCTCTACTCGCGCAAGACGCGCCTTCTGTGCATAGAAAATTACCCTTTCCCGCGCTTTTCAAACGCGGCGAGCGTATGTAAAAAGGCCGAGTCGCGCGTAAATAGAGAAATCATGCTAGAGGGTCTGACTTGCCTCCACCACAACACTTCGCGCAACTATAGTATACAGGGTATAAAATTAAATAATGTGACATATTTGGGGATGGGAAAAAGTTCTCGAGTGGCGACCGCGAGTACCGGAAAGCGCAGCGTGGGTAGGCCCCTCACACGGTGGACCGACGACCTGGTGAAGGCGGTGGGAAAACGTTGGATGAGGGCAGCGCAGGACCAGTCGTTATGGCGATCCTTGGGGGAGGCCTATGTCCAGCAGTGGACGTCCATCGGCTGAGATGATGATGATGATGATTTGGGGATGATTCAAACCATCAAACTGAACAACTTTCACTATGGAGCCAAAATCGAAACCGCGAAAAAAATCAGCTATTCCATACATTTGGGTCGAGTAGCCGATGACCTTTAGAGAGAGAAAATACAAGAGTAGCACTGGAGACTTGATGCCCTCTTAGCTTAACAATACTAATTAATCTCAAAGATATATACGTTGAGATAAATTCACAATACCTATTCAAGATGTTGCCCATAAATTCAGATAAAGTCACAAACAATGTCTCCAAACAATATTAAGAGCTATATCGTGAGTCAGATTTCAGATATCTGCATGTACTAAATCACTGCCTAGATAACTCACTTATGTGGTCACCGCAGTTCGGTTTCCATTCAAAGCTTAAGCCGAACTTTGTCCAGAACATCTGCACTCTGTACGCAATCCTAGGATTATAGATTCTGTGAAATCATATCCTTTGACGACTTTAAGCCTAAGCTTGATGGGCTTGGAAATCAATTTCACTAAAAAACGAGGTATTTTAACGGCACCAGTTTTAAAAAGCACCTAATTCTATAGTTATAAAAGAGTTCCGACTGATTGGCTGACTGACTGACAGAAAACTTACAGCCGAAACTGCTAGAGATATAAAAAAAATAAACTTTCTACCACCCCAAATTGCCCCCCAATATAAAAATTAAGCTTTTACTACTTCATTTATGATATTGGACCAGCAATTGGTATATCTATATCGAGTTTCAACTTCCTATGCCTTACGGTCTCTGAGAAAAATGCCTGTGACACACGGACGGACGGACAGCCACCGAGCTGATTCCATAAGTGTACCGTTTTGCCAATTTTGGTAAGGAACACTAAAAACGTCCTATTTGATTTGTATTTAGAAAGTCCCGTGGCTACAGTACTTAATAGGCCCGTGAGATATAGTAAGTCCTACTCTTTCTTTCTCTCCTGTAGCCTGCAGTGGGGCGTATGGTTAATAAATGTACAATGACAGTCATGTTAAACGTTTATGTCAACAAAGTATGTAGCATATTATTATTATGTTGTGTTTGAGTAATTGTTCACAACAACTAACATATTTTATTGATTTCTATTTCAATGGCTTATTCATCGATGGGTCGAGGCTTTTCTTTCTTCTTTCAACTTTTCCCCGAGACATTAAAAGTTACCTCGGTGTATCTTTGAGATAGCAACAGTGATATTTGGTAGGCCTTATTTTCTCCCTCGGTCAAATTATGTTAGAACAACGTAAACTCGCTTAGCTAACAGTCTTTTATTAGAGTCTAAGCTCTCGGGTCTGAGTTTATAAAAGTTACTAACTTAGTTTTCTTATTATTACAAAGCCTCTGTTTGTGACGGTAGCGATGATATTCTTTTTTCATTTTATTTATTGATCACGTGCACGATGGCGACATTTTCATACTTTAGAAAAGCTGAACTTATATTTTAAAGCTCCAACCTGCGCCTCCTGGTTCCAAATTCGCCACTCTTCTTTCAAGAAATTTCAGGAACAGTGATAATTCTCACTCAGAAAATCGTGCAATCGTGAAATCGTATTAACTTGATTTCGAAGAATCATTCTTATTCTTATTCTTATTCAGATATTGTATTCCGAGAGATAAGTGTACTTTTTGCAACCATCAGCAGCAAGGCTGATTCAGTGTTTATGGGTTGTAGAGCATCTCTGTGATGGGGATGGACCAGGTCTGCCTGCATAACTCCAGTCGGTTAAGGAGTTACTGATGATTAAAGGTCTGTACAAAATTAACTTAACAAAATTAACTAATTAAAATTAAGCCTTGCAGCTGATCGTATGTTATTGTTGTAGTAGGCACTGCAGCTATGTGAACAGTACAAAAACTGACATGGTTCATCAGCGGGTTTAGAAGATACAGCCGTTCAAAGGTCGGAACTTTGACTGGCTGTATCTCCTAAACCGACTGACAGAACTTGACAATTTTTGTACTGTTCACATAGCTGCAGTGCATACTACAAAAATATCATACGATCAGCCGTGCAGCTGATCGTTAATTTTGTACAGACCTTTAATCATCAGTAACTCCTAAACCGACTGGAGTTATGCAGGCCGACCTGGTCCATCCCTATCACAGAGATGCTCTACACCCCATAAACACTGAATCAGCCTTGCTGCTGATGGTTGCAAAAAGTACACTTATCTCTTATACTATTGGCTGTCCTTTAAAAGACTGACACTCGGTTGCAGAAACGCTCACTAGATTTAATCCTTCATTTAAATCTCTTGCTGTCACTTTTTGTCTTGTTGACATAGCAAAAGCTAGCATGAGATTTAATGGAGGATTAACTCTAATGAGCGTTTCTGCAACTGAGTGTTAGAAAGCATTTATGCTATACCTAATTGACAAGCAAAATATTTGTTAAGCCATTCGTAAATTAAATTAATAATTCGAATGCTCGATATAGCCAGTATTTGAAATTCGATTGCTCACTGAAGCGCGAGATCCGTCACGATTTGTAATTTATTTAATTCTAAAAGACGCGGAATCTTAATTATGTTACAGCAAAATCTCTTTTATACTAATTTATATCCATAATAGTTGGCATTGTTTTTTTTTTCGTGAATCTTAAAATTTACTTATAATTGTATAAATTATGATAGCGAAAAGGTTAATCGTAATTTTTTATACGGTCGATCGGTATTATAACTAAGAGATACTATTAGACTATAGAGAGCGTAATAGTAAGTGTACTTTTTGCAACCATCAGCAGCAAAGCTGATTCAGTGTTTATGGGGTGTAGAGCATCTCTGTGATGGGCATGGACCAGGTCTGCCTGCATAACTCCAGTCGGTTTAGGAGTTACTGATGATTAAAGGTCTGTAAAAAATTAATGTTATAGTATGTTATTGTTGTAGTATGCACTGTAGCTATGTGAACAGTAAAAAAACTGATATGGTTCATCAGTCGGTTTAGGAGATACAGCCGTTCAAAGGTCGGAACTTTGACTGGCTGTATCTCCTAAACCGACCCCCATAAACACTGAATCAGCCTTGCTGCTGATGGTTGCAAAAAGTACACTTATCTCTCGGAATATAAGTGAGCATCACTCACGCTATCTTGGACGCGCGCTGCGCTGGTCTCGGCATTCGTTTAGTGGTGTATAAAACCTTTGTGTACTTACCAACAACTTTGTTAAAAATTTAAAAGGTGCCAAGACAAACCCAAGTAGGTTTTTTGGTATCATCACAATAATGTTAATATAAGACAACGTATACCGAAATGTTAATAAATAATAATAACTACTTTCCAGATTTTTATGAATTATTTTTATTACTAATTAAATTAATTGTTAAGAAATTTACAAGAGAAAAAATACAAGAGAGGGCTGCTGCCTACCTACTGCTGGAGGCTTGATTTTCAGCATCGAGCCTCTAACATATGTCTAGGGCAGCAGTCCTCTCTCATATTTCTTTAATTTCTTAACAATTAATGTAATTAATATTATTAATTCCTAAAAAACCAGGAACGTAGTTATAATAGTTATGGCTGGATTTACAGAATTTTGGCATTGATTTATGAAATACAGAAATTCAGAAATCCTAGGTAGATTTATCAGTTATCACCAAATCAGGAAATATAGTCGCGATAATAAAAATGTTCATGGTTATTATGCATCTT
Organism: Agonopterix subpropinquella; assembly: GCA_922987775.1. Taxonomy (NCBI): domain Eukaryota; kingdom Metazoa; phylum Arthropoda; class Insecta; order Lepidoptera; family Depressariidae; genus Agonopterix; species Agonopterix subpropinquella. Next base: position 7,687,209 of record OV277708.1, on the reverse strand, counting down.
CAGTGGGTTTAAACCGTTAGGTACTGAGAAAACCATTCCTGCAGTTTTATGTTTGAGCTCGAGAGGAGACAGATAAAACTAAGGGCACCCAGTGTAATATTTGTTAAATACAATTCGGTAAATAAAATGATGTTATTTATCGGCACAAACTTACGCGACAGCTTTATAAAAATATGTAAAAAAAATGTTTTATCCTATATTTAACACAGCGTCATTTACGGTGAAATGTTTAATTCAAAAATAATCTTCATAGACACCACGAATTTCAGTAAAACATTGTTCAACTATTACACCAGTAACATCAGCTACGTTTGAAACACGCCACTTAAGGGGTTTCCCTGACCGAACGACCTTGACTCTTTTAGAGCCACCTCACCTCACCTCACCTCACTACTAAACTACGTCATTTTAGTAGGTATACCTATTTTTGACTAGCCTGTCCTTCATTATGTCACAGTGGAACCTTCTAATCCAAGGAAATCACATTCTAAAATCATAAGAGTTCGCCCCAAATTTAACAATTATCTAATTAACTCATTAAATACTGGTCTTAATTTTTTTTTGGCTAAATAGTAATTTTAGATCTTAATATTGTCTACACAAAGGTGTGTGTCTCAAGTAAAAGTGACTTCAACTTTAAAAGTTTTTTTTTTTTTTTTTATTAACTATGGGTTTACTCTTGACCTCAATCCAGTCCTCAGGACGAAGATGGGGTCGTAGATGTAGCGAGCTTACCCAGAAGATGCCTATTCACTCGTACTTTAAAGGAATTCGGGTTGTAAGTACTCGGAAATACTGACGCAGGTAAGGCATTCCACTCCTTGTGCGCATTATAAAAGATTCAGAAAGGCGCTTGGTGCGGATATGTGGGATGTCAACCAAGAAGGGGTGATATCCCGCGGTGCGTCTGGAAGTCCGATAGTAGAAAGGGGAAGGTGGGATGAGCTCATGCAGCTCTAGGGCACACTCACCGAAGTACAATCTGTAGAAGACCGACAAGCAGGCCACTCTGCGGCGGTGGGCTAGGCTATGAAGCTTGGCCTCCACCAGCTTACTATCGCCAATGAGCCTCCTGGCTCTGCGTTCAACCGAGTCGAGTGCGGCAAGCAGTTGATACTTGGCTGAGCCATCCCACAGGTGGCAGCAGTACTCCATACATGATCGGACCTGAGCTTTATACAATACTAAGAGCTGTCCAGGAGTGAAGTACCGCTTCACCTTGTTTAAGATGCCCAGCTTTTTGGCCGCAGTTTGAGCCTTAGACTAGATGTCAGCGCCGAAGTTGAGTTTTGTGGTCAAGCTTATACCCAGAAGCCCAAGACTGTCGGAAACAGGGACAGATGTACCCCGGAAAGTAGGAGTCAGATTAAACGGACTCCTTTTTGCGGTGAACAGACAAGCCTGTGTTTTGGTGGCGTTGTAGTTGACTAAATTATTGTCACCCCACTGGGAGACAAGACTTAAAGTCAAGTTTGTCCGCTCAACCATGGCCTCCCTCTGCGAGCGTATTTTATCCCCGCTAGCCCCTGCCCCCTGCGCCAGATACATATCTCTCCATGACAGTACTGTCATCTGCATACCCAACAATACCTGACACAAGGAGGTCATTGATGTGCAGCAGGAAAAGTGTCGCGGAGAGAACAGACCCTTGAGAAACTCCAGCATCAATTGCCATAAGGTCAGAAGAGCAGCTGTCAATGACAACTCTAATCGAACGTTCTCTCAAGAAATCAGATATCCAGCTGCAAAGATCAGCGGGGATGCCATAAGCGGGAAGCTTGCTCAGCAAACTAGCGTGCCATACCCTGTTAAAGGCCTTCGAGATGTCAAGTGATACAGCCAGTGCTTCACCGTGCTTCTCGATGGCCTCGCCCCAGCAGTGCGTGACATACACAAGAAGATCCCCAGTCGATCGCCCCCGGCGGAAGCCATATTGGCGATCACTGAGTAGATCATTGTCTTCGAGTAGATGCACATAATACAGATTTTTCCAATATTTAGGCTTTCCCTTGAACACAGGTTTCATATGTATTTTATAGAAAAATATGAAATATGATCGATAGCAAATAAAGCCGAGATGTTGAAGAATATTGCTACACTTTTCAATTATTTGTATGTCTTTCAAATAACGAGAGGATAGCTTCAAATAAAAACCAGTAAAATATGGCCCGAGCTAGCGTTTACTTATGGGGAGCCACTTAATACACAGATAGTTAATATACCCTTGGTAGTTCGATAAACCGATACTCTAACAGTTTAACAACTACCCTCCCCGAGACTTTAGCTAGTCTAGTGCAATATAACTTGAAATAACTTTGGGCCAAATATATGCGTAAAGTTTGTCTTTCCCACTGTGTCCTGCAAAGCTAGTTTCAGGTGATGTGCAAGTATAATTTGGACGTAGTACCTACATCTTGAGAAATGGAAGTCTACGCTTATCTTTTAGTTTGAAAATACCGCTTTGATATTCCAGTTTCCTAAAAGTTTCTGTTATGGTAATATTAAAAAAAAATCATATTATTGTATGCTTAGGTGGTTTGGTCACGTTCAGAGGATGAATGACTCACGATTTATTGATCCAATGTCAGTGGAACAGCCGAGCGAATTGTCTGAGGAGAACTTACCACGAACAAATAAATGGTCTTCTCCAAAAGGAATAAGTGCGTGGCACCCTCAACCGACGGAAGTGCATGAAGAGATGTATGAAAGTGGATGAGGCAAGTATGTTAGAATCGTAGTGTGTGGCGAACCGTAGTATCTGCCTACCCCTGTGGGATAGTGGCGTGAGTATAGGTATGTATATATAGCTACTTATAAAATAGCACTTCCCTGTTTATTTCTATTAATTCAATTCATTTGGAAGTGCTATTTTATAAGTAGCTACTACATACATTTACATACTTATACTCGCGCCACTATCCACAGGGGTAGGCAGAGACTACGGTTCGCCACACACTACGATTCTGACATACTTGCCTCATCCACTTTCATACATCTCTTCATGCACTTCCGTCGGTTGAGGGTGCCACGCACTTATTCCTTTTGGAGAAGACCATTTATTTGTTCGTGGTAAGTTCTCCTCGGACGCCCTCTATCGGCTGTTCCACTGACATTGGATCGATAAATCGTGAGTATGTGATTATGTTCGAAATGCGAATATGAGCTTGGTAAATTTTAATTTTTCTCCTTGACTGGTTCTAGTATTGTGTTTTTATTTAAGTGTCCAGTTACTTTTATTTAACTTTGCTCTAGTATAAATACTACGAATATGTTTCTTTTATACGAGTTAGTAAGTTTTTTAGCGTATTCTTCAGCTATATAGAGTGTACGCCAGCGTTCGGTGCAATTTTATTAAAACTTACACTAAGAGGCAAGCCCGGCTTGAGTCCGTCTTTACTTTTATTTAATACGCTTTTCCCTTCAGTTTTTTAATGGAAAAACCTGGTTAGAAACTGTACCATCATTAATATTTTGTCGAGTTGGTACAGAAAAGTTTTAAATTACTTGTCTGCAATGTTTACTTTACGCATGCTAGGTATTTAATAAAAGTGTTTGAGTCGTTTAAATAATTTTCACCAGTAAAAAAATGATCGAATTAATTATCATACTAAACAATGTCAAATGCCAATGAAAATTTGGTACGATGAGGTCTTCATCGAAACCAAAGAAAATATATACTTCGAAACATCATATCAAATAAACAAATCTCGCCGTTACGTAGTAGTAAAATTAATAAACTAAAAGACAATGCGGATTTTGTATGAAAGGTTGGCGCCTTATTTTTCGTCGTTGTTTTTGGCGCGGCCAGAAACCAAACTTGAATATTTTATTTCAGAATAAAGTAACAAACAAAATTTATTAACATGTATATCCCTAAACTCAGTCCGGACGGAGATATAAAGGCTTGAAGGTGAAAATATTACCATTACGTGCACTTCAAGCCTTTATATCTCAGTTCGGACTGAGTTCCGAGATACTTGTAATAACAAGTGTTGTTTTTAACTTTATTCTGAAGTATAATATTCAAGTTTGATTGATAGCCGCGCTAAAAAAAAGAAAAAAGGTACCATTTTTAGGCATATGCGTATATTTTTCGTTCTTTGAATCTTCTCGTATTGAATTTTGTTCCCAAAGTTCGATACTTGAAGAATTTTTGTTGATAATTGATCGAAACAAGATTTTGTTGTTCTGAGTTTTGGTTTCATTTAATTTTGATGTCTCTTCCATCGACACAAGTACATTCTTTTCACTTTGGTCAAAGGTCTCTTCTATAAATCTTTTTATGTTCGTATCCCACCGACCGCACACAACAGATATAAAATATGGCGATCGGATATCGGCGAATTTGGTTGCTTGAATACTCGCTTTGCTTACTCCATCTGCATCGAAGTGAATTGATGCAGATGCTTTGAAACGCTAAGCAGCTGTTTCGATGCAGACGCAGTAACAGATTACCGATGTTCAATATATCATGTGTGTGGTGAACGTAAAAGACTACTCCTTGTTCACTATTATAGCTTTTAATAATGCTAGTACCTATTTATAGCTATGAACATTACCACTATATTTTAGTTTACAAGTGTAGCATCAGTTTCGCGCGTTTACTCGCCTCAGAAAATGTCTACACAACTAGCCGTTATATGCCATTAAAGGAATGTGAACTTGTGAGAATTCCGTTTTCTCACACCATTGCGGAACACTAAAAAGGCGTAAAATACTCTTGGAAATCTTTGAGTTGACCTAGAAACGGAAACACTAGAAGTGTATTGGAAACTAAATAGAAAACAACGAGGACATATCGTGTGTCGAATAACACATACTGAACTGAAACTTTACTTTACTACTTTTAGCTTTGCGAAACCTATTACTTGCATAATAAGGCGCTGGTTGTCTATTATACGAGCCAAACACGGAATAGGATACGTGATTTGGAAGGCAAATCAATTCCAATCCAAACCAGAGTCCTGGGATCGAATCCCGGTTCGGTCATATATGTCATTATGTTTGTGCCGTTGCTATATGATTTCCATAACAAAAAGCCTATTACTTTACTTGTGACCATTACAAAGTATGTGCAGAAGCGCTATTTGTTTATTTTAATTGTACATTTCTGACAGTATTTGGGTATATCAAGTCAACGAGAGGCACACGCTTTGTTGAAAATAATGTAAGAACTAATTGATTGTTCTCTTTTGTCCACTAACAAGCACTGAGCCTGCCTTGTGATCCGAGTCTCTCTCATGTTCTCTTAGATCTTTGAGAAGGATTTTCTCCAGTAGAATTGTTAAAGTTCTATTTATAGCTAACTCAAAAAATACACGTGCTATCAAACCATTTAATTTATGTAACTAAAATACACCAATTGTCTCAAAATTTTGGCTAATTAATGGAGCAATTTAGTGGCGACATTGAGGCAATTTCCTTTATTTGTCGTTTTCCTTTTTTGTCGTCTGAAAGACATTTAATAGCGACCATAGAGCCAAAATAGATGTTTCGTTAGCTTTGAAATGGATCGTTTCGTACCTACCTTGATGTATTCATATAAATGTAGACTTTTATATTTCCTCTCTGTTCTGCTCTGAACAAATTAATACGAAAAGATGAAAAAGTATACTCTACTACAACGTATACTAATTATTAGTAGGTAATTGTAATTTAAACTCTTATCGAGAAATAAATTGCAAAGGTGAAATTGCACGGTACCAGTTCCGTCTTCCTCCTAAACGTTTTTATAACTAGGCCGGTCTTCATCGTTTCAATTGTTTGCGAGCTGTCATTATATCGTATACAAGGTGTTACAAAAATACAAATAAACATTTAAGGGGGTTAAGACAACAGAACAACAGAACAACTTTCACTATGGGACCAAAATCGAAATCGCGAAACAAAAAATCGGATGTTCCATCATCATCATATCAGCTGATAGACGTCCACTGCTGGACATAGACCTCCCCTAAAATGGCGGAATTTGCCATAATCGCCATGATGCGATGCGTTTGCGATGTAATTTCTATGTTATTTAGTTTTATAGGGATATCGATTATTTTATTTTAATTCAAATAATTCATTTAAGGTCGGTGTTTTTAAAATGACTGAAACAATCTTGTTCTCCGCTCAAAATTCGTACCGCTCGAATATTCGTTTGCATTTAATGCCAAGAGAACACTTTAAAAATAAAACACAATTTAAAAGAACAGAAAAGCTTTTAACACTCCGTCCGTTTCGCTGCACTTCAACTTATCTGTGTTCTAAAACTGAGTCGTCAGGAAAATTAGTTGTAAACTTTGTGACCTCGTGCGTGGAGTCGGTACGATGAGAAAATTTCTTCCAACTGCAACATGACTCCATATAGCGGTACTTTGTAGTAAAGGGTAGTTTCAAAGTGTTCTAGAGCGGGGTTTAGTGCTGTAGAAACTTGAAGGTCTTGAAGCGGTACTAGAAGTTTTGTGTCGAGTTTTGAATTACGTTGTGTGGAACAACGGTTTGTTGTGTGTGATGTTTAATTAAGGCCGTTGATCTGAATATTTTTGCTTTTAAGTAACTCTAATATGCGAATATTGGCGAATCAGTATCGTATTAAAATTGTAATCCAGATGGAGATGTTTCACAAATAAAACAAATACATAATACTTGTTCGTTTACTTTATTAATACAATTTCGTGCACTGTTACGTACGAGTATTATACAGTTTGTTAAAAATCTGTACAATTTTTTTACCTATTTACCTGTTTGGGAAGTTAATGAGTTTGAGAGAGAAAAACTAGGGTTACCACCTCTCAGTCTGCCGCAACTCTAGAGTTGCCATGTTCAAAAATGACTTCTTTAACCCCTTTGTAAACATTCACAAGAATCACATTTTGTTCACCAAAGAAATAGGTGCATAATTTTACGTCGGATCTCGGACCATTAAAATGTAGACACATTGACATGAGCACGCTAGCGCTTTCATTCATTGCTGAAATAATAACAAATCGTTTTTACAAGAAAACCTAAAATGCCAGATCTTGTAATTAATAAAATAATTGTTTGAATGCAATTATTTTGTTATAATCAATTGGGGTTTATGAGGTTTTGCGCTTATTCATTACCACGTTGTATATACGTATATACGTAATTATGTTTTGCGAAATGATAAAACAATTAGATTTTCTGATTACAATCTTAGGTTTGCAACAAAAATTGTGGGAATTCTGTCAATCTGACTGAAATTGCAATACTAGATACAATAAAAAAATCCTTTGAGATGGCTGTAGTTTGTATTTGGTACGGCTACGCTGTGCGTTATTATTTTATCTTCTTTGTGTATCGCAGATTTTTGGATGTAACTGACCTAGATTCGGAAATAAACTTTATTTTCTCATCACACAGTATACGAGTAGTAGCAGTTAGATATAGGTTAGTTAATCTTTTTACCACAAATTCTATACACTGCATATTTTATCACTTAGTTGTCTCCTAAGTACACCAACAAAATATAGGTATGTGTGGTCTAGTTTATAATTATAACTACAAAACCAAAGAAACATAGAGTAAAAGTATGTGTCTGTCTCAAATTATCAAATGATAACAATAATTTAGCAAGCTTAAATGCGTTAGGTGCATATACAACGTGTTAATGAATTAACGCAAAACTAGAAAGTAGTTTGTTTAGAATCGAGAGCAGAATCGAATTATCATGATTTCAACATAGGTAATTTTTTTCAAAATATTAAATAATTTTTTATAGAAATTTTTAATTTTCTGAACCCGATGTCAAACCACTGCACGGGCACACTCACCTTACTTACTACCAAAACAAGATTCTTAAAATGTATCCATGAGCACGTTAGCGCTTTCATTCATTGCTGAAATGATAACAAATCATTTTAACCTCAAAACTTAAAATGCGAATAACTTTAAATTTTAACTATAAAAATAATGAAATTATAATTTCAATCTAATTATTTTGTTATAAATCAGTTGGGGTGTATGAGGTTTTGCGCTAATTTATTAACACGTTGTAGAACGAGGTGCTAGATCGCCAAACTGAACAACGTTAACTAAGAGACCAAAGTAGAGGTCGCGAAAAAAAATCAGAGCTGTTTTATATACATTTTGACGTGATGCTATTGAGCTTTACTTTTCCTTTTTTTTTCTTTTTTCTCTTTTTTTTCCTTTTTTCTTTTCTCTCTTTCTTCTTTTTTCTTTTCTGCTGATTTTCTTTTCTCGATTTCGATGTTGGCTCTATTGTTGTCAAGTTGTTCAGTTTGATGGTCTGAATCATACTGCTCGATGTGTAACGCATTAAATTTTACACTCTGTATAATAAGTTATTATTTTAACTATAATACATTATTATAATAACTATAATAATGTATCTGTTTGAGTGTCAATTCGTTACAGCGGAGTTTCGCTTCTCCCAATCGACTTATCTCAACCTACCTAATAAAAATTCCGTACGACGCCTTACTTTGGGAAAATTTTAAATGGCCCCTCGAATTGGGTCCATAAAAAATATTTGCGCAATTTGGGTAAATGTCCTTATTTTAGGCAAATTACACATTGGGGACACGTCTGTTGGACACACAAAGCATTTGCCCAATGAATCCAATGATTACCTGTTTCACCCGGAACGTCGATAAATAAGGGTCACTTCCCATGTTATAATACTATAGAGTAGTAATTGTAGAGATTAAAAGAATAAAGAATGTAGCAAAGAGGTAATTAAAGGAACCATACCTACAGTAGGGTTAAAAGCTCGTTCACTGAATTGGAATGCCGATGAAGGCATTATTGATTAACAATAGTGGTCGGATTTGACTTAATGGATGATGGCTGATGTAAAAAAATTGGGGTCGCATTTATTTGCCTCCCTGGGTGTCTATTGGATATCTTAGACTTATTTAAGTATTATTTTTGCTACATAATCCTTTCAGGTTTGCAGTTGTCATACTGCGAATGTCGGTAGATGAAACTGAAAATTCTTGGATCTTACAATTTCAATTACAGTGAAACCAATTAAATACTTGTTTCTGAAGGATAAATACTTAATTGAGAATTCCAATACATGTTTATTTTGTTGAGAATTTTACAAAATTACTAACTAAAAAATTTCAGTTGGCTAGCTAACGTAGGAAATGCTCGGATTTAATGTCTTTGCCTTCCCAAGTCCCAAACTCGGTTACATTTACGAATGTTCCATTACAAAAACGTTATTCACACAATATAAACATAAATAGAGACCACTTAGGAAAGGCGCAGGTGTAGTCTCAGAACTTCTGTTTTCAACAAGAATTTACTAGACTACAGACGACAGTCTATACCTACTTACCAAGGAAAAGGGCAACGTATTTTCAGCTCTTATACTAAAACAATAAAGTCGATATCTAAAGAGGATTCAAAGGCCTATCGATCACCAAGTGTCAAGGCTGTCTACTTATCTTTAACATACAGATTTACGCGGTGAAATTGTGTGAACAATCTTAGTAATTTGCCTGAAGAAATCAGGTTCAACCTCCGACCCGATTACGTTGTACCGCCCCTGAATACCAATTAGTTTAGACGAGTAAACTCGTTGAAATCTGATACAATAATGGTTTTTGCGGGAAAATTTGGGTTTTGATATCTTTTTTGATTGAAATTTCTCTGGAAGCAGGAGTATATAAATTATAGAGTTTGAATTCGAGATTTAAATTATGTTCCAGACATAAAATATTCGAGAACTTGCGTGACTGAATAAGCGGTATTTCAGTGTTAGTGAATGCAGTAGTTGCAGTAATCAAAATAACTGAAGAAAAAAATGGCTTATTTCCTTTCCTGTAGTTATGTTATAAGCAAAATTACACGAGCACGTAATTTTATTAATGACTAGCGGCCCGTCCCGGCTTTGCACGGGTCGACGTCTAATCTTTTCTAGCAATAAATATAGCCTATGTTACTCAGGGTGAATGCAGCTTTCTAATGGTGAAAGAATTTTTTAAATCGGCACAGCAGTTTTTGAGTTTATTCATTACAAACATACACACACACAAAAATTTAAAAAATACAAATCTTTCCTCTTTATAATATTAGTATAGATGAAGTTCTTTTAGGAATCTATCATGATTAAACTAGGGCAACTGCTCAGAAAAGCAGTCAAGTAGGTACGCAGGACATTTTGAAGTGCATAGATGTTCGGGCTAAACACAGATGCACTCTCTCGTCCTTACCCTCCTGTCTGATGGAACGGGAGACCGATAAGATCAGTGGAATCAGATGCTGTGGCTATAGATAACCGGTAACCACAGGTTTCGAGCATCAAAGATGCGTTGGACACAATTTTATTAATATCAAATAATCTTCCACCCTTAAACCATGTTATGCTAATGGTAAGCCTTGCTACAACCCCAAGCTTTTTAGGGTTCCGTACCTAAAGGGTGAAAACGGGACCCTATTACTAAGCCTACGTTGTCCGTCCGTCCGTCCGTCCGTCCGTCCGTCTGTCCGTCCGTCCTACCTATTTAGGGCTGTAACTTGTGAACCGTAATAGCTACATAGTTGAAATTTTCTCAGATTATGTTTTATTACAGCGGACTTGTTAACAAATAATAAAAATGACAAAAAGTTAAAAATTAAGGGGGTCTCAACAAGAAACTAGTTTTTATCAACGTTTTTTCTTCACGCTCTATCGTAAAAACGGTAATACATACAAGCGTCAAACTTAGCATGATTATAGAGCAAACTCTACAGAATAACAACAAATACTAAAAACCGGCTAAGTGTAAGTCGGTCTCGCGCTAAAGGTCCCGGACAAAAAAGTTTTTTTTCTAAGTTAATAATGTTGTGTTCTGTTGTGGTGTGGTACGGAACCCTCGGTGCGCGAGTAGCCCGACTCTCACTTGACTGGTTTTATTAGTTACGAGCTTTTACCCGCGACTTCGTCCGCATAAATTATATACCAGATTTTAAGTCAGATGATAAGCTATCAAACAAAAAAAGTTTCATCAAAATCGGTTCAGTAGTTTTTGCGTGATACTCGAACAAACAAACACCCAAACAAACAAACAAACAAACGAACAAACAAACAAACAAACAAACAAACAGACAGACAAAAAATCCAAAAATTGGTGATTTGCAATCAGGGACATCTAAAAACCATATCGTAATCTTTTTTTTGTAAATATCTTCAATGTACAGAAAAATTTCTGTTACAGTTTTATAATAGTTTAGATAAGCGACCCGCCCCAGCTTCGCACGCGTGCATTGCTTCCTCTTGAATCACTCTATCTACACTGGCCTTCAAAACTTAGTATCACACTTTTAAAATTGCAATAACCTTTAAAGTGCTCAAGATGTATTTTCGAAACAAACATAATTCTATTTTTTTTATTTTTTATATGAAAACTTCATAGTCAATTCAAATTGCCGTCTAACTGAAATGTGATACTTAGTTTTGCAGGTCAGTATATTAAAAAAAACCGCATCAAAATCCGTTGCGTAGTTTAAAAGGTCTAAGCATACATAGGGACAGACAGACAGCGGGAAGCGACTTTGTTTAAATACGAAAAATTGTATTGATGATATCTATAATCAGGCGGTGTTACGAATATTCTGTTCTGAAGGCACACCTGTAACTACGATTCAGTAAATAAATCTCCTCGCAATATTCAGGTCCAGCTTTTATCCATTTAAGCTCGTAACATATTTTCACAGATGTTACGTCTAATAAATACTTTACCGACATAAACCCGATGGACTTATTGGATTCTCGCTCAATACTGAATGAAATGAATGAATGAAATATACTTTATTTACACCAAATACAAATTATATTGCACAATAGGAAACAAAAGTTATTCTGGTACAAATTATGCGTTTTACTTCTGCGGATTATTAATACTGACTTGTTGTAAACGTAATAAATCGAAGTGTGACATAGTAAAATTAAAATGAATCAGTATTTCGAGAAACTTTTTTTTCGAAATGACAAAAATATAGGTAGTGCAGCTCAAGGATGCAATTGCTTCTTATTACTACGGATAGTGGGTTTTGAGACCACACCAGTAATGTAAAAGCGCCCTGATAGAAGCAAAAATCAGAAAGTGATTGAGGTGGGAGGAAGTGATAGACAGGTAGACAGAGAATGGATCAAACTATATGAGTTGCTTATTTTACTACGAAACCCTAAAAACTGCAATTTCTGAATTAAATTCTCTTCAAAGTCAAGAAGATCTGTCAAAAAGTTAGAAACAGTATTTGGAGAAAAGAACTTCAGATTTCAGAACTTTTACTTGTATGATCTTTCTTTTAGTCACCTCATACCACGTCGATGGAAGTTAATGGGGCAGTCAATTGTAAGCCAGAAACTACATGGTGAAGGAACAGAAATTCATTATCAATCGATAGCGTAGTCAACATTTAACTAAAAGCTTATTTCAAACTCTATTCCATTTTGCTTCATAACATAAACAGCTATAGCCGGAGAACACTAAGCTTAGTGTTCCCTTCGTCACATTAACGAAATGACACTAAAGTTTTACCTCGTTTACTTCGAGATTTTATTTATATTGAAGCCAGTAAACGTTGGTAGTATGAAATGCCAACACCCCGCGGAAAAGTAATGCAATTAAAAGTTGCGAGTGACATCACGACCCCTTTTCAACAATTATGTTCGTCCTACGAGCCTAACTACAGTTCCTTTTACAGGAAGCGTCCTGCTCGGACTCTTATGCGGACGTGGGAGTTCGTATGTTGTGCAGGTTTACCTACATAAACCACAGAGAGTAGCTAGTCCTATATTCCTTGAGCCACGGTGTGCGACCCGTCTAGTAAAGTTTCTTATGAAATTAAGATCTATGCGAACGTCATACTTATTACAATTGCTGGCTTCTGGGACTTCGTATGTTGTACAGATTTACGTACACAAGCCACAGAGAGTAGCTAGTCCTATATTCCTTGAGCCACGGTGTGCGAAAGTTTCTTATGAAATTAAGATCGAACTTTGACTTTCGTCTTTACGAAAACAGCAAAGTTTGTTCTATAATTGTTAGAGATAAACTCGGAATTTGATTTTGATAAACTTACCTATTTGCAAACTTTTGTTTTAAAACTTACAAACTTTTTTATGCTTTTCTTAGAGCCATATCACACAAGCGATTTTTAAGCGTAGGCAATTTCCCAACGACGATCGCAAAGTCGCGATTGTACCGCGATATCGTGGTTCCCGTAGTTTGACGACCCGGTTGGTGTAATGTTTACCACACTGGACTGCCAAACCAGGGTTCTGTGTTCGAATCCCGGTTTGGTCATGGATGTTATAATTTATGTTCGTGCTGTTGTTGTATGGTTTCCATAACAAAAAGCCTATACTGCTTACTTGGGATCATTACAATGTATGTGCCTGTGAGCGTTAGATATTTATTTATTTATATCGACATTCGAACTTCGCAATTGCGTGAAAATTTTCGTTCCAATGTCAAACTCTATTACCATGACGTTCGTACCGAAACGGTCGCGATATATTGAAAATCGAAAGTTCTCAAGATCTCAGAAATATCGTGGCGATATCGTTCCGTTAGCGCCTACGCTCAAAAATAACTGGTGTGATAATGGCTCTTATGCGTGGCATAGTGTAAATAATATAAGTGATGAAGCCAGCGGTCGCGGCGGGTGTATGCCCGCGCAGCGTGCGGGGTACGGCGGGTGACGGGCGTACCCTTACTCATTTCGCCGTTAGGGTACGCGCGCACCTCCCGGCCCCCGCACGCCCCGCACAATTGGCCTGCCGCGACCGCTGAGCTTCACCACTATTAGTTCTTTACACTATGCTCATGGTATGCTGAGCTAATAATCTTGTTCAAAATACTGAGCAACAGCATTTCGCGACGTGAGACAATTAATTTACTCAACTCGAAACATGACACACGCTCCGGTTCCTTCAACATCTCTAAATCAAATAAATTACATCGAAAAAGGATTCAAGAAACACAATCTTATAAACGTGCTATCTGGGTACTTTATCAAAATTGATCTCGTAAGGTTTATTTCTCTATTTTATGGGCCATTTTCATCACAACAGAGATTCAGGGCTCCCATGGGAGACCTAAAAGCGCGAGATAAGGAAACGTCATTATACTTTTAATAAAATAAACCATTAAGGCCGGTCCTCACCGGAAACATTACGAGTAGGTTGTTTTCGCATGTAGCATGTAAATGTTTAGTATGTGGTTTTTGGCTTAGGGAAGACCACCGCATTTCTTTACGTAGGTAGGACGATTACCGGATAATGTGTCAGTGCTTATGTGTGTGAAATGCTATCCACCAAACACTTCATGCCACGTCATTTGATCTTGAAAGCTTAAACCTTTCCGGAAGCTGTAGGTGTAGACCGTTGTAGGACATTTTCTGACTATTCTGAGAGGGTCGAATGTGTGTGTGTGTATGTTTAAGAGGATAGGCGGGTACCGTTTTTTTCATAACGTATTCCCCTGTTTCCTCCCTGGATAATGACTCTAGAGCAAAACAATTTTTATCATACAATATATGTTACCTCTGCTATGTCCCTATATTTTTCTTTTTTAATAACTAGGGATCTTCAAAAATTTCCAATTATACCGCCCGTTTTCAGACATACAGCAAACAAATATAAACAAAAAAAGCAATACATACAGACATAGCCAAAGTCTTTATCATATTATACCTACTTGAAAGAATTATTAAAATCGGTTTAGTTTTGGAGGAGGAAACAGGGGAATACGAAATGATGATTTCGTCGATTTTATGTAGATAAAATCGGCCCGAGCTGCAGTTCTCTCTTTAGCACTCTAGTCGGCGGGGTGTATTGGTGGGGCGAATCGGACAAATACATATACAGTCGGAAAAGTGACCTATTTTCCAAATTTCCGGTAATTATTCGTGATTTAAGATATATTTAACGATTTTTAGGGTTCCGTACCCAAAGGGTGAAAACGGGACCCTATTACTAAGCCTAAGTTGTCCGTCCGTCCGTTCGTCCGTCCGTCTGTCCGTCTGTCCGTCTGTCCGTCTGTCCGTCCGTCCGTCCGTCTGTCCTACCTATTTAGGGCTGTAACTTTTGAACCGTAATAGCTGGATAGTTGAAATTTTCTCAGATTATGCGTTATTACGGCGGATTAGTTGACAAATACTAAAAATGGCAGAAAGTTTAAAATTAAGGGGGGTTTTCAACAAGAAACTAGTTTTTATCAACGTTTATTCTTCACGCTCTATAGTAAAAACGGTAATACATACAAGCGTCAAACTTAGTGTGATTATAGAGCAAACTCTACAGAATAACAACAAATACTAAAAATCGGCCAAGTGTGAGTCGGTCTTGCGCTAAAGGTCCCGGACAAAAAAGTTTTTTTTCTAAGTTAATAATGTGTTCTGTGGTGTTGTGGTACGAAACCCTCGGTGCGCGAGTAGCCCGACTCGCACTAGACCGTTTTTTTTCCAATTTAAACACGATTTTTAGAATTTTTTCCGACTTTAAAAATAACTCCACCAATATAAATTAGACTACTTATAATTCCTTTGGAGAATATTAAGAAGCTATTAATGAACACTCAGACAGAACTAATGAAAGTCTCGTTCCAAATTCCATGATCAAAAAGACCTTCCATTCACATTATGGAGGGAGGAAATTGTTCTCATCCACCAGTGACTATAGTATAGTCACCGTAATTAACGACTAGCCTTATATCACCAGTTCAATCCAATATTTCTGTTCCCTTTCTAAGGCCGGCTCCATTGTTGGGATACTGAATAGCATTACTAGGTATTTATGTAAACTGGATATTATTAGTCTTTGTTATGGTATGTTCGATTGGTGTTCTGAAATGTTCAAATTATTTTAATTAACTGTGTGCACATTAAAAAAACTAATAAACATTTTAGGGGGTGGTTAAGACCATCAAACTGAACAACTTTCACTATGGGACCAATATCGAAATAGCGATTAAAAAAATCTGATGTTCCATCATCATCATATCAGCCGATAGACGTCCACTGCTGGACATAGACCTCACCCAAAATGGGGAGATTTGCCATAATCGCCAAGCGATGCGTTTGCGATGTTCCATACTAAGCTACAGATCTACTCGAGCTAAATGTACGGGGCAACATTTGTTTTCTTTCTCGATTTCGATGTTGGTTCCTTAGTAAAAGTTATTCAGTTTGATGGTCTCAACAACCCAAGTTTGAAATGTTTATTTTTACTTCTGTAACACCCTGTATACAGGGTTCTTCCTAATATGCTGACAGGGGTTTTTAAGGGGATGACCAGACCATCAAACAATACAGTACGGTACGGTATCTTATCCTTCGATTCGAGAGGCGCACAAATGAGCGAGTAATCGAGGTGGGGCATACAGACCGACAGACAGACAGACAGAATGGACGAAAGTATAAGGGTTTGTTGTTTGACTACGTAACCCTAAAAATCTGCTGTTTCATACAAAACTGCAGTACCTACTAGACTCAAATGATAAGATTAAGTTTATCGAAAGGACGCAAAATTACATTTAGCTTAGTTCTTAAAACTGACATGTTTGTTAATTTATCAAACGTTATCTAACATTTCTTTTCACTAAAATAAATAGGCAATAAATAATGTTTTTGTTGAAGCCGGAGATTTTGTCAACACTGTCTAAAGAAAGTGACAAATGTTCTTATCATGAATGAAATTCCGTTACTTTTTTGCAACAAAAGACCAGCCCCCTAGCATGATTTCTCTACTTGCGCGCGACTCTGCTTTTTTTCATACTACAAGTCGCGGCAAGCGGCGGCTTTCGCTCTCCGAAAAGCGCGGGAACAGGTTATTTTGTATGCAGCGAAGGCGCGTCGCGCGCGTGTAGAGAAATCATACTAGACATGCTGGAGTTACGTAGAGAAAAAAACGTTTCCTTTTCATCATTGCAAACAATCGAGGCAAATACGGTACCAGAGTAAGAAAAAATTACTGGCCAAGTGCATGTCGGGCCACGCGCAGGGTAGGGTTCCGTAGTTGCCCGTCACAATATACGTATTTAGAAGGGGGCTTTTTTGTTTTAATCCTACGGTTTAACGGCAAATAAGGTCTAAAAAGTGCATTTTTAAGTTGGTCGACTAAAACTCTTTAACTTGTAAAGCCTACTTAACCGTCATAGATTTCCTTTTAATTTCGACAGACAGTCGGACGGACAGACAGACGGATGGTCGGACATGGCGAAACTATAAGAGTTCCTTGTTGACTTCGGAACCCTAAAAAACAGTCGAATTGAGAACCTCCTCCTTTTTTAAAGTCGGTTAAAAATTTTATAATTTACATTTGGTCGCAAGATACATGCTGAAGACCGCCTATGCGTTTAAACGACTTCACATAGGCCAGCTCGAAGAAAGCTGATGACAAAAGTGCCTAAAGGATTGGAAAGTATATAATTTACTGGATATCTCTACTCTATGGGAAGCAATTTATAATAGTAGCGTTATCACGATAGGCTCTCCGGAAAGATGGAGTGACGGTCGATGCTCCATTATTGGATTAAGAAAACTGAAGATTGAATTCTAGCAATGTTCGTATAATAGTAATATTACATTACGGAGAGCTGTGGGATGTCTAAAGGGTGTAACAAAACACCCTAGTAATATTTAAAGGTGTGGTTTAGTTTAGATTCTAAACTTAAGACCATCACACTGAACAACTTACAAATAGGAGACAATGTCGTAGAGAAATAAAAATAATTATACATGTGAGTCAAGTCAGTACTGCAATTTTGTAAGAAACGTAACTTTTTTTTTCCCCGATTTTGAAGTTGGCTCTTTAGTGAAAGTTGTTCAGTTTTTTGGTACAAAACAAACCAATTAACCCTTCAAATATTACTAGGGTGTTTTGCTACTTCCTGTAGCCTGCACCCTGTACCCTTATAGGCTGGTAATGATGTTGATTATGGATAAAAGAGATTCCAAGTGTTGTTTCTATTCTAAAACGTCATTAAGGCCACACCCCCATTTGCAAGGCTCTCTTTCTTACAAGAAAACTTTAGCAATTAGCCATCCCGCTTCAATTGAATTTTAACGAGTTGAGTGGAAAGCATGCGGAACTTGATGTTTTTAATAACAGATTAAACACTTTTAAAAGATGTCTCCATACAATCCTCCTCTCCTCCTCTCAACACGGTACATAGCTTGTATTTAATTTGTAGGTATACTTTATGTTAAGTACTCATTATTGGCCAATATTACTGTACCTAAATGGTTTAACTTGTAGCATATTACTGTATTATTAATTTTTTCTTTTTTATTCGTATGTTTGGTTCTGGATGTTTGGTCTTTTAAAAATTGAAATTGTAATCTTAAGCATGTCTCACTTTTTTTATAATCATGTTGTGTACTCATTTAATTGAGTCACAGTCTAGACTTAAAATATTTCATTCATGTTACTATGAGTTATAAAATTGATTGTGACTTGTTTGAGTATCTAATAAATAAAATTTTTTTTTTTTTTTAAATTGCGTGGCGCCGGTCGGGATTTTCCGTTTTCTTTGAAAACCTGTATGATTTTTTATGAATTTTCAAAAAATAAGAAAACCACATCATTCTATATTGTATTGTGAAGAATATGCCCCTTAACTTGCAATAAATATGAATTCTGTTGGCTGCAGATTCTGTTGGCGAAAAAAATCGAAAAGCCATACCATATACGATCTAAGTAACCATTAATTCATTACTTCTTTTGACCGTCCCTTTTCGGGTCACCTTGTATTATTGAACATATTGGCCTGGAACAAATTGAACATGTTCTCGAAAAAGGTAGAATCTGTTTATTCTGCGAAATGGAAATGGGGATATTCGGAACTAATTCAAGGTAAAGGATCAAATCGGTTAAATCCATTTTTTCAAGACGGTTTTTCAAGGAGATGATCAGACCATCAAACTTAACAACTTTCTTTATGGGACCAAGTCGAAATCTCTAAAAAAGCAGTCTCATACATTTTGGTCGAGTAGGTTTGCAGTTTTATATGGAGCACGGCCTTAATATTTAGAAGCTTTGCCTGCGCTCCAAATTGGCAATAATAAAGCAAGGTAATTACCTGGCATTCAAATAGTCATGCGCCGTCTAGTGTACGGGCTACACGTGCTACATGTATTATGTTAGTGTATGACGCGTCTATTTGTAAAACAAAGCTGATTTTTATTTCGCGATTTCAATGTTGTCATAGAGAAAGTTGTTCAGTTTAATGGTCTGATCTCTTAGAAAACCGTCAATATATTAATATATTGACGGTCGGACCCTGAATAACTGAAATATACCAACATTCAAACTTTTAATCCTACATCTAATAGCTATTCATCCAGATGTACCTACACTTTCAAGTTCACAAATTGTAAGGTTAGTCTAAAAGCTTCTGTGAAAGGAAAGCTAAATGGTCTGGAAAAAGGTGACAATTATTGAGATCATCACTCATCTCACCGTCTTTCACTGAAACATACTGTACAAAACGGTCATGGCATACATTAGTTATTTCAATACGGTATTGCTCTTTTTTTATGCTAGGTAATGCATCGACAGAAAGGTGGTCAATCAACATGGTATACTGGGTGTAATTGACAGCCTAGCAAATACTGAAACGGTGAAATCAGACCATCAAACTGAACAACTTTCACTATGAAGCCAACTCAAATCTATGGGACAGCCATTTTTTATTTTGCGTCTCTTGGGTTAGGCTCCATAGTGAAAGGTGTTCAGTTTGATGGTCTGATTTCACCGTTTCAGTATTTGCTAGGCTGTCAATTACATCCAGTATACCATATTGATTGAACACCTTTCTGTTGATGCTACGCATTACCTAGTTTCAAAAAAAGTTCAGTTTGATGGTCTAAGTTTTTTTTTTATTCTGTTTTTTATTTTATTTTAATTGGAGCTTTTAACCCTGAGGTTATGTCAGCCCCATCGTGCCTTAACCTTGACTCGAACATTTCAGTATTTGCTAGGCTGTCAATTACACCCTTTATAACACTTGGCAGGATTAATTATGTGATTCGCAATTGTCTTCATATCACCAGTTATTATTTAATGCTCACAGCTTTGTTGCTGGCTACCGGTTATAACCACTGCATCCGACCTCGCACCTCTGATCGTATCGGTTTCCTGTTCCATTAGATACTGGAGGGTGAGGACGAGAGAGTACTTATGCACTTCAAAATATCCTGCGTACCTGTAGGTACTGCTTCTACATTATTATAAAACTGAAATACTAACTTAACCTTATTATAAGAGGTTACGATATGGTGTTTAGGAGTTCCTGACTCCAAATCATCAATTTTTGGATTTTCTGTCGGTCTGTTTGTTTGTTTTTATGTAAGATAATCATGCAAAAATTAAAAGGTGCCCGATGTTAAATCAAACTTATTGTGTTTAAAAGCATGAGTGTGATTAGACTTAAAAAGTGGTATACGTTCGTCTTAATATGCTGACACTTTTTTAATGGGATGATCAAACCGGCAAACTGAACAACTTTCTCTATGGCACTAACATCGAAATCGAGAAATAAAAATCAGCTGTTCCTTAATAAACCTGCAAAACCGACTTGAGCCAAATGTATGGGACAGCTGTTTTTTTTTCGCGATTTCGATGTTGCTCCCATTGGGTAAGTTGTTCAGTTTGATGGTCTGATCGTCCTCTTAAAAAACTGCCAGCATATTAAGCTGGACCCTATACAAGGTGTAACAAAACACCCTCGTAATACTTAAGGGGGTGCTTCAGACCATCAAACTGAGCAACTTTCACTATGGAACCAACATCGAAATCGCCAAAAAAAAATCCGCTCTGTCATACAAAACTGCAGTACCGTCTCGACTCAAATGGGACAGCAGATTTTTTTTATTTTTTCTTGACGTTAGCTCCATAGTGAAAGTTGTTCAGATTGATGGTCTGAAGCACCCCCTTAAGTATTACTAGGGTGTTTTGTTACACCCTGTATACTACCTAGGTATTATTATATCTCGCTACGATTGCGGGAGCGGTGCATACAAAGCCACGGGTACAACCTAGTTTCTAATAAAGCGGTCGCTTTAATCGAAATCGCCGATGAAAATTCGCAGGTTTCTTTACATCCTTGATCGTTTAAGATCGCTCAATATTTTCATGTTGAAATCAACTCAAAGGCTTTGTTAAATATTAAAATTGATGTAAAACACTTTGTATAAGTGTAAGTTCAATTACTACGCTCCAGTGAGCTCTGGCGTTTTGCGTCGGATAAAATAATGCCACGTAATCTTATAATTTACGACGCAAAATGCGTTCTATTGTGTGGACTTGGCATTTAGCAGAGAACCGTCTGCGTCAAAAATAGTATTGTTTTATATATAAAAAAAAACTGCTCCATTTTTGACTATATTTTGCTAATTATAATTTATAGGAGTTTGTCGTATTGTGAGCCGTAGACTCTGCCTAACTTAGAGCTGCCTAACCCCGTGGGATAAAGACGCGATGGTGACCTATCAGCTGAGCCAAGTGTCGCGGGTTCGAATACTGCAAGGGATAATGTTTGTATCCAAGTCATATAAATAATATGTATACGTTTTTACCTATTGCATGTAGGTATAGTACATTACTGCAGCGGCCAGCAACAGAGGCATTGATGGACGAACGTGTAAATGTGGGCCGAGGCGAAGCCGAGGCACATATACGTAAGTCCATCAATGCCTAGTTGTGGCCAAGGCTTGTATAGGACTTTTCTCAAATAATGCGCGGAAATTAAAACAGTAAATTTTCTCAAATAATTCGCGAAAATTAAAACTCTTTTTATCAAAATCAATGACGAACAACCAGTGAACTCACTGCGAACAACGAACAACAATTTGTTTTTTTTTTCAATAAACAGCTTTCTATTTGCAAGCCAGTTCGAAATTTAAATAAAACCTTTGATGAGTTACCTCCTTGGTCGCCATGTTTCGGAGTAAAAGATCGTTCCATTTTTAAATTACACGATAGATATGGATTTTCATACAACTTTTGCCGGCCGCTGCGCGCATGTATTTGGCCAGTACAGCAATTCCGATTTATCTAAAAAAAAAAAAAATGCAAAAATATTTATTTGCGTAAAAAACATTGGTATAAATACATGTTGAGTGGGAATAACATCTGTAGGTTACCTATACTTACATAACTATTTATACAATGATTTATAAGGGTTATAATATAAGGTATCGGTGTGTTGGTACCCGCGGTAAAGATCCAGCCTGTAGGACAAGTACCAGCGCCCGCCTCCACAGTTCTACATTAGGTACTAAGTAAGTGAACAAAACAACGTAGGTACTGCATAATTTCGCTTACGTTTCCATTTTATAAACTAAACATTTATATAAAAACAAAAATTAAAAATTACTTTAGCTATGCTTAGCTCCACATATCGACGAAAACATTTACTAATTAGGTTTCTGTCCAATTTCGACTGGCAAATATAATTAAAGTAGGTATCAGAACGACTATCCGACATATCTCTTCTTCAGTAATTCAAAACAAAACAGCCTTAAAATTACGTTTTTATGTGGAGCGGAGCATAGGCGTTAAATAGGTGAACAAAGTGATTTTACTTGAAAGGTAGGTAGATGATAAAAAACAAGCAAAATACAATCCATAGGTACAAAACAGATTTAGCAAGCATGCTTTAATTATCGTAATGTATCTCGAAGAAGGTTGTCAAAATAATGCTCACATTTCCAAGCATGTTTGAGAAAATGTATTATATCGTGGGCTAGTCATCATAATACAAGTCTGGATAATTTTCTGTTGCTTAGATAATCTGTGTGACAATGTTACATGTTACAGTAGAAGTTAGGTCGTTAGGTTTATCACTACATAGTATAAAACATTCGCTTCCCGCTGTCTGTCTGTCCCTATGTATGCTTAGATCTTTAAAACTAAGCAACGGATTTTGATGCAGTTTTTTTTAATAGATCGAGTGATTCAAGAGGAAGGTTTATATCAGCATTGCACCCAAAACTGTTTTATTCTGACAATGAGTCAAGTTAAATGAAATACCTAAACCTCAAATACAATTTTAGTGAACCTGCATATTGTGGAATGTGAAAATGAATTACTTAAATTAAATGAACTGTGATTTAGGTCATCAAAAATGTTGCATTTTGCAATTGTGACATTGTGTGCCTTATCTTACTTATCTATCATATCAACATAGGAGCTACAATACAAATAATAGGTTTACATTTACAGTCTACAGCCAAAGAAGAAATAAATAATGGATTCTCTACGGTTCAAACACTTCTTTGTCGACCGTGCCCTACTAGCCGATGCTACCCCTATTTTTTCATGTTATCCCGTAGGAACAATAATTGGTCCCGGATGTAGCCGTGCCTACGAGTTACCTACCCTGTTAAGGAAAAAAAAATGTTTTCCCATGATAAATAAAACCAAGGACGATTCAAAAAGGTTTTGAGTAAAGCTACTATGTAGTACCAAAGTATAAGAAAAGTTCGTATCTTCATACAGTACGCAGACTCCCTGCCCTTCAATTTTGACCCTTTCGGCTGTATGGGAGGTGGACAACAGCTGTAAGGTAGGGTTTATACAGAAGAGACGCGTGGCGGTGGCGGGTAGTCAAAGTAACACCAATATAAACCTTATATTACGTAGCATAGCGTCGTTTTTTGACGTAAAGAAAAATCGCGCCCCCGCCACCAGGCGACGTCTAATGGAGGCGCAGGCGTAATTCTCCAAACGACTCTATGCTACGTACTATAAGGTTTATATTGCGGCACGCCGCCCGCAAAATGTCCGCGCCACGTCACTTCTGTTTAAACAGCCCCTAAGACCGCGTTCTGACGACCCACGCCCGCACCGCGCCCGCCACGCGCTCTCCCCGCGCATGCCCCGCGCCCTAAAAATGCTTTGCTTGCAATTTGAGTCTTAGGACAAGATAATAAATCTCGTATTGTATTTTGGGGGACCACCCGCGCCCGCCTCGCTCCCGCCCCGCACCCTCCACGCACCTGCCGTGCTCGCCCCGCGACCGCTCGTCAAAATAAAATATGAGATATATTACCGTTTCATAAGACTCAAATTGCAAGCAATGTATTTTTAAGCCGCGGGGCGAGCGCGGGAGAGCGCGTGGCGGGCGCGGAACGGGCGTGGGTCGTCTGAGCGCGGCCTAAGCATTGGTGTATTCCTCTCTCAGTCACACTCACTAAGCATTACATGTATGCTGAGTGACCTCTTCTTGTCACTGCGAGCCCGTTTTTGTCAACGGTTTGTACGAAGTGTCTGGGATGTGGTAACATGTACACACGGCGACACATCAAGCTATACAAAACCATAGATAAATTACAAAACCAACATAAGCTGGCCGCGCGACGTTATACACGCGACCTACGCGCTCCAGCTTATTTTGGTTTTGTTAACCGACTTCAAAAAAGGAGGAGGTTTTTCAGTTCGACCGTATATATTTTTTTTTTTTTTTTTTATGTGTGTTCGCGGATAACTTCGTCGTTCATGAACCGATTTTGATGATTCTTTTTTTGTTGGAAAGGAGATGTCCCGAGGGTGGTACCGTGATAAGGAAACCAGGATCTGATGATGGCATCCCAGAGAAATCGAGGGGAACCTTCGAAAATCGTAGTGCCGACTAGTGCGTTTGTTAATTTAATGCACTCCTATTAAATCGAACTAATGAATTCACCACTGAAAATTGTGAAATAAACAAAATTTTAACAAAAAATTAAAACCGCCTTCAAAAAAACTAAAAAGTTAAAAAATAATATTGCAGCCTATGACTTTCTCGTTCGCATCATAAGAACATTAATTTGTTTTATAGAAGTCGGTGTCAAGCCAAGCCAAAAAATGCAAGCCCTGTCGCGAATCGTACCGGCTTGACAGCGACTTCAATAAAACAAATTAATGTTCTTATGATGCGAACGAGAAAGTCATAGGCTGCAATATTATTTTTTAACTTTTTAGTTTTTTTGAAGGCGGTTTTAATTTTTTGTTAAAATTTTATAGATTGATGTGTCGCCGTGCGTACACTTATGCGTATACTTTTGTTCTACGTCGAAGTACTAAAGTGTATATAACTTATTGCGGCCGACTGTACATAATCTTACGACCGTATTCCTTTCGTGTGATCATAAACACATATTTGATCTTAAAATGCTATCGTAGTACTATGTAGTAATAGATACTCTTTCTTATACTGTGGTAGTACCTAATTGAAATTGTCGTAACAAAAATCTCTCTTCACTATTTCAAGTCCAGGAACAGACCATCAAGCCTAACAACATTCACTATGGGACCAATATTGAAATCTCGAAAAAAAAAACAGCTGTTCCATAGAAAATGTCAATAGCTATTCGACCAAAATGTATGAAACAGCTGTTTTTTTCTCGAGTAATTTTCTCTTCATTCAGCCATTCACATTCATATTTAACACTCGTCTTGTAATATGACACCACTGACCTCTATAATAGGTCAGTGTATGACACCCATCTCTCCGTATCCCATGATCTGAAGAACTATGAAACGCATATAAGTTTACACCCTGTATACATTATTGAAGGTTGATGCTTTCATCATAATTTTATGTTTTGTGTGTCTAACGTATACAATAGCTTCATAAAAGTGTTAGCTGCAAAGATTTACCCAGTAGGTATCTCTATTTCCAGATTAAAAACGTGAAACCGTAAAATTTTATCGAAAAATTTCAAGGCTCTCATACAGAGAGCTATAAAACTCGGCAACTTACTTATTCTAAGATTACCTTCCGCTCAAGTTAGCACTTTCGTTTCATAATCCAATTACTGTCACATGTCATCATCTTATGAGTATAAAAGTTTTATACACTTTACTTTGATGTACTTGATATGTACGAGTATGAAGGAGGTGCATGACATTTTTCATTTTCTGATCGTAAAATATTCAAGTTTTAAGGGTCCGTGAGGTCTATAGGAAAGACATCCTAAATCCTTACTTTCGCTTGCTTCCCGGCTGTCACATCCGTGACTTACCCGTGACACGACCACGTAGCACTACCAGTAGTATTATAGGGAACTGATATTCCCTTCAGCACTACTAGTTGAGCAAAAAGGGACAGGTTTGGTCCCAACGACATAACCAGGCACTATCAATAGTGTCATGGGGAACTACTTGTCTCTTTAGCATTACTAGTTGTGCCAAAGGGACAAGTTTCATCTCAATGACACAACCAGGCACTAGTTAGTAGAGAAGGAAACTGCTCAAGGGAGAGGGACAGGGACATAATACCATCTCGTTTTATATCCCCGTATTTGTAAAATAGATAAAGTTTTTAAAGTTTTAACATTCTGACTTAAAGTCGGAAGTATTCGTCTCACGATTTTTTTTAGTTTCTGCTTATTTATTCAACTCTATTCTACTTTAATAGTACAGAAGCAAAAGTTACATGGTTTGTTCCTCCTTCACGCCGCCGTAACGGCCAGCTGGATTTTATTTAAATCAAACTTGGCTTATAACGTATTTTAAAACAAAATTGTGCCTTTTTATTTTTATTATATTTAACACCCACCCACAGTATCCACAGCAAGAATTTATTAATGTTTATTTATGTTGAAACCGATCCGTGAAGGGAGAACCTGGTGCTCTGTGACTCACAGATCTGTTCCTAGCTCAGACACCAGTCTCTCAAAACTGTAATTCCAATTGTATAAGTACAGGTGTTTTTAAGATATTGTATTTTTTTTGTGTGTAATTGTTTTGAGAGAAAATAAATGATTTTATTATTTTTATTATTATATTATCTATAGATTTTGAATTTAGCTTCATAAACAGAACGTGAAAGTAAACAAAATTTTTATAGGTCGCATGTTTTGTCAAAGAATAGTCCTACGGAACCTTTAAAACCCAGTCCTGACTCTCACAACTACCTTTTTTGTAATTGTAACCTCGTAGGCCTCGTAGAATGATTTTTCATTGCGGCTTGAAAGGAAATGCGGGACGGAAAAGGAAGGAGCGTAGTTCGATAATTTAGATCCCTATTTTCACGCCTGCCTCCTCAGAACGTAATCATGTGGAAAACCTTGAGTCGGTCGTATAGGACGCGTAGTTGGATTTTTATCTTTTCTCACTTTTTATCTGGAAGTTATTTAATTAAGAAAACATACCATGATCAAATTAATGATTTTTTTTTCAAAAAGGACGATCATGTAGCACTCTTGACCGACGGAAGTGCATGAAAAGATGCCGACAGTTTTTTTTTGAGGATGATCAAACTATCAAACTGAACAACTTCTCAATGGCACCGACATTGAAATAATCGCGATAAAATTATCAGCTGTCCCATATATTTGGCTCGAGTAGTTTTGCAGTTTTATATGGAACAGCTGATTTTTTTTGTTTTCGATCTTATTTCTGGTGCTATAGAGAAAGTTGTTCAGTTTGACGGTCTAATCATCCCCTTAAAAAGTATCCTTCCCTATATAAATGTGGACGAGGTAAAACGAGTGTCTTTCGTAATCGTTCCACACTTTTGTGGTAGACTCTGTCTGCCATGGGCACAACGACGTGAGCTCGTGAGCGTGAGTAATTTAAAGAAGATTTAAAAACATACCGACATTACACCCCGGTATTTTATTTGTACGCTATTACTACCCGGTCACATTATCTGTGCACCTGCCATCGATAAGTAATATCGGTGCTCTGGTTCGGAGTGAAACCGTGTTTTGCAAATTATCGAGATGCGTGCAACGATGATTCTAACCGTACTAACGCGATTATTAAGTTCGTACTGACGCGAAGGGGAGAAGCGGGCATTCCAGCGAGGTGCAGAATTATAGGATAAAACATAATATTAAGTATCATTGTGGTAGGCTTCCCTTTAGCCTACTGAAATCCTGTGGAGACCTTGTGAAAAAGAGTAATTTTCCGAAGATTACCTACGTTCAACTTGTGTTTTGATCAGATGTTTACTGATATCAAACAGAAGCCTTGCCTACACACAAATTTTTACTACCTGGATAAGATTTTGCTAAGCAACACGGCCACAAAAATCTTTCTTGATCCTATTAAGATGATGATGTTGTTTTTTGTTTCTATTTTGCGGATTTTCGGGATAACAACAGTTTGATTAGATTATATTTCCTCAATTACCTTGCGGAAATCTATACAAATTAGGTTTATGAGAACAAGCTTCAAAGTGTCGAGTTTCTAAATCTCTTAGCAGCTGTGACCCAACTATTTTAGTAACTAAGCGCAACTTCCATTATGATTTTATTGATTTACTAGGGTAAACACCATAAAATCAATAAAGTCTTTAGGAAAGCTGAAAGCAAGATTACTAAAATACTCGGGTCACAGGTGGTAGGGAAATTGTATTATGTAGGGCACTACTCATTTTCATTTTGTCTATTATCAGGACTAACATACCATATGGAAGAGGAAAATAATGCCTTAAACGCGTGCTGAGAATCACTTATAACGAAATCAAATTGTATAACCTACTTTCTTTATTGATGTTAAGATTTGGTTGGGGTTTGAAAGAGCGATTTCGAGGTGAAATTTAAAAAGAACATCGTAAATAACATAGCGTGGTAACTAGAAAGTTGCGTTTGCGTTGCTTAGGTTAACTAATGATACGGAACATTCTTTCGTAATTGTTTTCATTTTAATTCCTCCGTGTATACATAAAGCGAAGCGGTCACGTTCCTGGAGACTGGTGCAAGGCCGTTATCGTTCCTCTTTATAAGGGAAAGGGCTCAAAGCAAGAGTGCAAAAACCACCGTGGCATTAGTCTTTTGAGTGTTGTTGGCAAATTGTATGCTAAGGTATTGATTGAAAGAGTGATAGATGTTAGTGAAGAAAAAATGTGGGATGTGCAGGCAGGATTTCGAAAGGGAATGGGATGTATGGACCAAATCTTTTCCCTAAGGTGCATAGCCGAAAAATACCTGGCAAAGCACGCGAAGGTATACTGTGCCTTCGTGGACTTGGAAAAGGCGTATGATCGAGTGTGGAGGGAAGAATTGTGGTCTACGCTATCTATATACGGTGTTGACGATCACTTGGTGCAGGCACTAAAATCATTATACGAGGGTTCTAGTGCCTGTGTCAGGGTCAACGGGGCGCACTCAAAATGGTTTGACATCACCAGTGGAGTTAGACAGGGTTGTGTTGCGTCCCCTTGGCTTTTTAACCTGTATATGGATAGCTGTCTGACTGATCTAAAAGAATGCGAAAATGGTTTAAGAATGGGAGAGTTACTAGTCAAGTGCCTCCTGTACGCTGATGATCAAGTGATACTTGCATCGTCAGCGGGAGAGCTACAAGACATGGTAACTCTCATGAATACAGCATTGAAGAAGAAAGGAATGAAAGTGAATGTGAATAAAACTAAAGTAATGGTAATGGAGAGGGATGAATGTGTGACTGATTGTTGTATAATGATTGGGAACGAAAAAGTGCAACAAGTGAATGAGTTTGTATATTTAGGATGCATGTTTACTAGAGATGGGAAATGTGAGGGTGATATGCATAGGCGAGTAACAGCGGGAAACAAAGTAAACGGTGCTCTGCATACTATTGTGGCTAGCCAGGTAGTGTCCAAAAAGGCACGACTTGCTATACACAGTGGTGTGTTGGTGCCTACACTTATGTATGGCAGTGAGTGCTGGGTATGGCAGAAGAAGCATGCAAGTAAAATTAATGCTGTTGAAATGCGTTCCTTGCGAAGTATGTGTGGTGTCACGATGAGAGATAGAGTGAGAAATTGTGTAATAAGAGATCGATGTAAATTGAAAGAAGATGTTGTGACAAGAATAGAGAAAGGTATGCTTCGTTGGTTTGGTCATGTGGAAAGGATGAGTGACAGCAGATGTACGAAAGAGATATATGTTGCTAATGTGAGTGGAAGTGTCGGCAGAGGGCGCCCTCGTAGGACGTATGCTGATCAAATCAGTTGCGTCCTACAAAAAGGGGAGGTGCGGAGTACTCGAAACCGACGGGCATGTATGAAGAGATGTATGGATGTGCATGAGGCAAAAGAGGTATGTAAAGATCGTAGTAAGTGGCGCGCCCTGGTCTCTGCCTACCCCACTGGGAAAGAGGCGTGACGTTATAGATAGATAGATAGATAGATAGATAGATACATATGGACTCACAGAGTTACATAGAGAACAAACATGAACGTTACAGGAAGGGTAGGGTAAAAGTAGGGAACCGAACCCTGGGTTCCCATTTGAAAACGTAGGACATAAATATAAGTGAAATATCATCGCTAGGTTGATGATGAGGTATATTTAATACTAGCTATTGCCCGCGACTCCGTCTGCGTGACCTTTAAAAAAGTATGTTTTGCACACAAAACATTTAAAGGATTCACAAATCCAGAACATATCAGTCATAAATCATAATGCCCAATTTAATCCTAATCCGTTCAGCCGTTTACGCGTTTGTGGGAATTTCCTATAGGTTTCTTAGGGAAAGTTGTTCAATATCATGAGTACAATGACCGCCCTTAAATTAATGCAACTGTTTACTTTGAGAACAGTCAATTCAGCTTCATTATTACTTCACTAAAAAAAGGTTCATGTACCGATAGTTCCGAAAATTTGACGCTGTTCTATCTGCTTCCTATTTTGTGTCCGTGGTCTAGAAAGCAACATGCGTATTCAAATTACCTAGTTGGGCACCTTGTAAGGTAGGAGGGTCTCATTTAAACCAATTTATCTTTCCGTGATTTATTAAGGGTGCCTTAATTAAATGGAGTCCAAAATATAGCCGCCGTTTTAAGCAAATTATGTGCATAAAAGTTAAGGAGGTGAGCTTATAATAGATTTTAACATTTAAAATGCTTTTCACCGATTTATAAATATTTAAACCTTTTGTTTTCTGAAGTTTAGTGTCAGACTACGAGAAAACTTTTAATTTTTTTTTTAAATACATACTTTCAACTTTCTCTACTTACATCGAAATTGCGAAAAGAAAAAAATTTGGTCGAGTAGCATTGCAGTTTTAATATTGAACAATCGTTTTTTCACAATTTCATGTCTTGGTCCCTTAGATAAACTTATTCAGTTTGATGGTCTGATTATCCCCTTAAAAACCGTCGGCATATTAAGAAGGGCCCTATAATAAAATTATATCCCCACATATAGACTCCTAGCTTGTTACGTTTTCCGTGATCTCGAAAACCGACCTTAATTTCAAACCGTCTTAACTGCTTGATATTTTGATACCTACATTTTTAGGGTTCCGTACCCAAAGGGTGAAAACGGGACCCTATTACTAAGCCTACGTTGTCCGTCCGTCCGTCCGTCCGTCCGTCTGTCTGTCCGTCTGTCCGTCCGTCCGTCTGTCCTACCTATTTAGGGCTGTAACTTTTGAACCGTAATAGCTAGATAGTTGAAATTTTCTCGGATTATGCGTTATTACGGCGGATTTGTTAACAAATAACAAAAATGTCAAAAAGTTAATAATTAAGGGGGGTTTTCAACAAGAAACTAGTTTTTATCAACGTTTTTCTTCACGCTCTATCGTAAAAACGGTAATACATGCAAGCGTCAAACTTAGTGTAATTATAGAGCATACTCTACAGAATAACAATAAATACTAAAAACCGGTCAAGTGTGAGTCGGTCTTGCGCTAAAGGTCCCGGACAAAAAAAGTTTTTTTTTCTAAGTTAATAATGTTGTGTTCTGTGGTCGTGTGGTACGGAACCCTCGGTGCGCGAGTAGCCCGACTCGCACTTGATCGGTTTCATGTAATAAATTATCTATCTCTGGGTATGGATCTAAAAGTCTCATTTCTTTTCATTGGGTATCGTTTGAATCATCTAACTACAATTAATGTGCTTAGAGAAACCGTACTTCAACTGCACACTTCAATAGCTAATAATTGATAGTTGTACCTTTCTTATTCACATTAGAGACCACAATGGGTTTATGTATACATATACAACGTGTTAATAAATTAGCGCAAAACCTCATACACCCCAACTGATTTATAACAAAATAATTAGATTGAAACAATAATTTCATTATTTTGATAGTTAAAATTTTAAGTTATTCGCATTTTAAGTTTTGATGCAAAAATGATTTGTTATCTTTTCAGTACTGAAAGAAAGCGCTAACGTACTCATGGATACATTTTTATAATCTTGTTTTGGTAGTAAGTAAGGTGAGTGTGCTTGTGCGGTGGGTTGACATCGGGTTCAGAAATTTTTAAATTTTCCAAAAAAAATATTTAATATTTTGAAAAAAATTACCTATGTTGAAACCATGATAATTCGATTCTGCTGTCGATTCTAAACAAACTACTTTCTAGTTTTGCGTTAATTCATTAACACGTTGTATGTATTGCTTTGTAAGCTAAATTACGGGCAATCGACTTTATATAGGCAAAAAATTTTCGACTCCTTCCCAGAAAGTTCCCTTGACCAATGACGAAACCAATAAATTTGTTTGTGGACCATTTCGTTTTTATAGTGCGAGAGTGGCCTCCGTCAAGGCGTCTACATAATTAAATATACTGGCTCCAGATTGTCTCAGAGTCTGGCTTTTAGCAACCTTTTAGAAAAGTCACAGATGCTATCAAATTCGGTTACCTAGTCGGTTAATTGACAGTCCTTATATACAACGTGTTAATGAATTAACGCAAAACTAGAAAGTAGTTTGTTTAGAATCGAGAGCAGAGTCGAATTATCATGTTTTCAACATAGGTAATTTTTTTCAAAATATTAAATAATTTGTTTGCAAAATTTAAAATTTTCTGAACCCGATGTCCACCCACCGCACGGGCACACTCACCGTACTTACTACCAAAACAAGATTATAAAAATGTACCTATGGGTACGTTAGCGCTTTCTTTCAGTGATGAAATGATAAAAAATCATTTTTGCCTCAAAGCTTAAAATGTGAATAACTTTAAATTTTAATTATCAAAATAATTAAATTATTGTTTCAATCTAATTATTTTGTTATAAATCAGTTGGGGTGTATGAGGTTTTGCGTTAATTCATTAACACGTTGTATAGTGATATTCATACAATTTCGTGGACTGTATTGTGTCCACTGTCCACTAAAAGTAGGGACGGGGTCACTACCTATCACAGTCGATTGTTTGTGTATTGCTAGTGAGATGTGGTTATCTATGTCTTCTACACGTATTCTAATAAAATTTAAAAAAAAAAAAAAAAAATTCGGATTACTTGATCCATATTACATTTTACACTTTACGTTTACAATAAAAATTACACATTTTATAATAATAAATTACAATACAATTACAATTGTACAATTCATAAAATTCATTTAATTTAATTTAAGTTTGTTAGTAACGACGCAACACTTAAATAACTACGTTAGTACAGACACTTAAATGCGTGTAAATGCACTTAAATAAAAGTTTAAACGTTCATTTCTATTTATTATATATCTTCTATATACATATAACGAGTAATTATATTAAAATTTTAAAATGCGTGTCTGTACATAAAAAATATTTAGTAATAAATTTTTTTTTGTACGCTCACAGGCACATACATTGTAATGATCCCAAGAAAGCACTATTTATTTAAATTAATTGGGGGTGTTAAGGATACGTACGTAATAGAATTCATCAAGGATATTTTTAGTTTTTGGCTGATTATCTTTTTGTATTTGCACAATTACGATATCTCGGGTGCCACTAATTCTAAATAAAACATGTAAATATTATGTTGTACTTAACTGACTAGACCCCCCTGGGATACTATTGGGCAATTACGTAGGTATATACGTAATTAGGTATACATTATATTTATAATATAACTAATTACATGCTAATATACATGTATATAGGACCCATCTTAATATGCTAACTCATTTTTAAGAGGATGATCAGACCGTCAAACTGAACAACTTTCTCTATGACACTAACAAAGAAATCGCGAAAAAAAAAATCTGCCCTTCTATACGAAATGCAAACGTTCTCAAGCAAAAGTGATTTTTTTATCGCGATTTCGATGTTGGTCCCATAGCGAAAGTTGTTCAGTTTGTTGGTCTGATCATCCCCTTAAAAAATATTCAGCATATTAAGAAGGACCCTGTATACTGTATATCTTAGAAGGTAAAGTTCTCCACTCATTAAGTATAATACCCAGTATCTATCATATCCCAAGACCCTCCAACAAGAAAATTAAGAAGCATTAAGAACATTACTTTGAGTTCCATAACAGCGCTCTTTCAATAGAAACTTTATCCAAAAAGTTATATAAAATAATGACGCATTTCTTGATGGGAGAAATGAGGCTGTTCTCAATTTCGTTAAACACTTCTCAGCATGATAAAACATCGAAAAAATCTTCACAGCAATTTTTTCGACGAGTTTGGCAGAAAAAAATTCTAAGTTAGGGCGGCTTCAAGATCTTTATGTAAACGACTTTTCAGATTTAGAGCTTGTTTGACCGCCTTTTGGATATTCGACAAATAAAACAACGGATAAGAAATTTATTCTATCATTTTATCGAAGATCGACGGCCTTGGTTAGCTGAATTCTGATTTTTTTCCGCAGATGACATCCTTTTTTGTGTTTGTTTTTCGTTACGGAGATTATTTCTGTTTTGAACAAATATTTGAGTTATATTACTTTGATTTCCTAAAATAATAATATGTAAACAATTCTCACAAACCAATTTATACATTGGTATAATTTATGCATTTTCATTCCCATTGCAATGTCCTTAAAATCTTTAAAGAAATAATAGTGTCTTAATAAATAAGGTATTATTTAAAATGAGCCTTTACCCGCGACTTCGTCCGCATAAATTATATACCAGATTTTAAGTCAGATGTTACGCTACCAATCAAAAAAGTTTCATCAAAATTGGTTCAGTAGTTTTTGCGTGATACTCGAACAAACAAACACCCAAACAAACAAACAAACTAAATTCTTTTTCAAATTTACATTTTTATAATAGTCAAGATTTAACAAGGTTTAACTTTTTATACCGTAAGATTTTTTGTATCTACGGATTTAATTACGTTTTCAATTACAAAATAGTAAAACATTGTCATGTAGAATAATTTGCTTGTTGTATTAATTTCCTTTGAATAAAGCTTTAATTTTAGAATTAATTAGAACACACAACGCCAAGCCGCAGCTCTTTTCATACAACATAATGACTGTTTAGTTCATGTGTTAATTAATTTTAGATACTACGTTCCTCCTTTGTTTATTTATTTACAAGACAAATAGATCAGCGCTTTTAGCCATTGATTAAATTAAAATACCAAGACTAGCCGCGCATGGACCGCATAAATTGAGCCCCCGTCGCCCAATTTAAGTGATTGAGATACTTTTTTGATTTTAGGCGGTATAAAGGTACCACAATGTCTTCGCATGGTTAAAACTCGTTGTACAAATCATTCCAAAAGAAAAAAACGAATCTTACGGCATTAGTTGAGTACGTAATGCAAGAACGCCACTCAAGCTCTATGGTGGTTATAGCGTGCACACTAAGAAGTAAATACCTAATCTGATTTTTTTTCTACATTTTATATTTACGTTCAGTGATCCAGTCGTCCAATTAGATAAAAATATATACGGTAGAATTGAGAAACCTCCTTTTTTTGAAGTCGGTTAAAAATAACCTCAACACCAATCAGAAATAAACTGCTTCTGCAGAGCGACAAAGTTCAGCAACTAATGAATCCGAAATAATCTCATTGGCCTAATTTTCTAGTGATAGTACCTATTTCAATTAGTCCAAATAGTCACTTCTTATTTCGTTGCAGAATTTTATCGATAGGTAGATATAGAAATGTTTACATGAGCATTCTTTCAACAGCTTATTCTCGTAGCTAGCTAATATCTAGGTAAGAATTGTATCATGAAAGTTGATTTTTCAATCGATAACTGAGCTCCTTTTAGGAAAAAAACTGAAGAATTGTCAATGTCCCTTATTATTCATAGAAAATAGTTTGCAACGATGATTTGGCCATAATGGAAATGATTATCAGATTAATACGAGATTATAACGGAGATATGTAATATTTTTTGCCCAGCATTACCTTGAGGACTGATCTTTTCTTGTAGCAGTCACACAGTAAAGGAGAATAGACTGACAAATTGCTGAACCATTGCAAGAATTTATAAAATTTTGAACTTGTTATAATCATTCATATTCTACGTCAATACATAAGTGAGTTATTGATTACTATATTATTTTTCGTGTCGAAAAGATTTATAGCAAGGGTACGGCCTTATCCTTCGAAACTCGCTTATTTATGACGTGCGAACAGCTAAGATACCAACTTATTTGTTATAGTTTCTGACACGATATAGCGATGATCGTAAACCGTAGAAGGTTGTTCGCATATCGAAATTCTGTGTCAGTATACAAACTCTGAAAGTTTTTGCTCAGTGAGCTAGTAAAGTTTTGTGTCACGAACTATTTTTATGGCTCTGAATTGGTGGTCTGTTGAGGCGTGGTTGCTCATATTGCAAATTCACAATGCTAATTCCAAAAGTGTGTTTAACCATCTGTACATTAGTAACGTCTTCTTTGAATAAAGTTGGCAGATTGATCGATGTCACCGTAAAAAAATCTACTGGTGGATTTTTTCGTTTACCTCTATTGTTATAAATGTACAAAAATGTGCGTTTATAGTACCTAAAGACATCTGTGAAAAAAGCTTGAAGCTTACAAATGGGGATGGTAAACTCACATCACTCGTATGCACATGATTTTTAGGGTTCCGTACCCAAAGGGTAAAAACGTTTTATTATAAATTGTACCCAGATTGTCTTCTTCCAATCAGATTGTGCCTAAATATAAATAGATATTAATCTAATTAGACCCTACTCAATTAGGAGTCTAAAACTTGGAGAATGCAGGGTGTAAACTTATGGTGAAAATTGTTAAGTTTAATGGTTTGATGCACCCCAAGACATGTAACGCTTAATGCGTTTACACTCTGTATAATAAGATGTGTATAATTAAAAGACCTTGCCATATCAAAAGCATCAAAAACTATAACTACTAAATTATACTATTCAGGGTGTAAGGAAGAGTATCATTAACCTTTAAACCACATACTCTACCCATCCAACTGAACAACTTTTACTATGGGAAAAAAACCGATCGGAGCAAAAAAAAATCAGCTGTTGCATACATTTGAGTCCAGTGTAGGCATTGCCGTTTAGTATGTTTACTCTTTTGTTTTTCCTTGCACCCTGTCTAGTACTATACTATACAGGATGTAAGGAAAAGCATCATTAACCTATAAACCACATACTCTACCCATCAAACAGAACACCTTTTACTATGGGAGCAAAACTGTCAAACCGAAAAATAATCAACTGTCCCATACCTTTGAATCGAGTAGGTATTACAATTTAGTATGGGACAGCAGATTTTTTTTGTTCTGACTGGTTTATACCCTGTTTAGTTCTTAAATCATACCGCGTCCTTTCCTAGCTTTATCGCCAGTACTATTTCTCAATCATCAGGTCATTTTTACTGCTGATTTACGTATATCTTTCAAAAATCTAACTCCTGATTCAAAGAAAGTGAACTCTATAATAGTAGCCGTGATAGTGATAATAATACTAAAATTTCTGTTACGTCTCGTTCATTGCACACGAGCGAGCGAGCACACATTACATCAAAACTAGAATTTAGTGTTCAAAATTGAACGAATGAGTTACGAATTCGTCTCGCTCGTAGGTATGCGATTTTCAAATAGTTTGGAACACACTGCATACGTCACATAGGTATTAATCAATGTCATAGTGCTCGGGTCAGGCGCAGCGCGTTAGATTCAATTTATTTTCGGTCTGCATTCTGATTTCCCACGCGTATTCGATTTTGTTTTCCAAATTTTTAAATTGAAATCTAAAAAAACGGTTGGTTCGATCGAGTTTTTAAAAAGTTAAAAGTCGAGGCTTAATTCAGTGGCTTTTGATTTATTGAACTAACTGAATTCAATGTTGTGTTACTGGAAATGTATTTTTCATGGATTCGTTTATTTTATTTGTAAAACCGAATAGGCTGTTAGTGCATTCAGTTATGTTTCATACAATAGGTCGGATTTCGCATGTCGTAAATATTGTTCTAGACGTAAAACAAACGGGTTTAAAGGTTTTTAGATTTGAAATAATTTATCTGGCTTATCCCTTATTTCGGGCACTGTGAAACAAAATATATCATATGTTTAGGATTAACATTAGAAGTCCATAAATTGTACTAGTTATCATCTTATATGGGCATGTTTCTGATAATAAATAACTTACAAGGATCTAGTAACATAGCTTTGGTGAAGTAGAACTTCGTAACCTACATAATACTTCAATTTCGAGGTGTGTCCAAAGTCCATCAAAAAGTGGGCTCACTAACTGTCACACTGAACCGAGTATCTAGTAAAATGTGGATATTCCTAATATGTTTTATTTTGAATACTCCCTTGGGATTTCCAGGTTGGGAATATCTTCCGTCGTAAGTCGAGAGCTTATGCAATTCTAATTTAATAAGTAAGAAAAAGAGTGTTTTATTAGGGTTCTTCTTCTTTTCGTGTCAATGATTCTACGATGATGTTTTTTTTTATTTTACTGGACAGGCATTTGTAGAGCCTGATAGCGTCAGGTGTAGCTGTATTTAAGTCCTGTCTCGAGCTTGTTCGGGCACAAGGGGCATTCTATCAAATTATTTATTAATGATACTCAAATCTTTTTTATTTGTTCACAGTACACCTGCCTTCACGAAAACTTATTCCACTACCTCTGCGAAGAAAATGGTGGTGCAGTCACATTACCAGCTGCAAGAGGAGATGATGCGTGGAAGGTTTACTTCAATGAAAACCCCGAAGAGATCGTCGATGAATTTGCCATGAGATATGGCATCGAAGCTATTTATCAAGCCATGACGTGAGTATAACGTGGATAAATGGTTCTACCTGCAGGTTTGATTTAGTGTACCTTCACACACGGTGGATGATAGATGGATGATCGTATCCAATGATCAATTAGTCATGTCGCTTTCGGAGGCTACTCATCAAACAATACTCTAGTCGAAGTTGCGATGAAAAACATTCAGTAAACATCTGTACATGCTTCCATTCTTTCTTTCCTTTATAATTATCGCGTGTATAATTTAAAAACATACCGTTCAACACAAAATTTAAAATTTTTCAATCGAGAAAATCAGAAATAAAAAATTGCATCTCCAGTTTACTACAAAATCAATTTTTATACAATACTTTTATTCTTTTTTTTTTAAGTTTAAACATACGAATTTGAAGAAAAAAGAAAACGGCCAATCAACTGTTTATTCAGATTTTCTTAAAAGAGGAATGTTTTGAACCTATAAAAGTATTGTATGAAATAGCTTTTAGGTTTTTGTAGTAAGTGGGAGTTGCTCTTTTTTCTACATTGAGAAAATCCAAATATTTTGATGAACTGATGAGGGCACTACTAAACGGTAAAAGGACTGTTGCTAGATAATTGTTGAACACTACAAAAATTAAGAATTGTTAAAATGTACACTTAGGTATAATAATTATTGTTATCATGAGAGGTCATGAACATTACATTATCAAGGGATATTAACCCTTTAGTACCAAAATATAATACCAAGTCTCTACTATAGGCGGTATCACTTGTCACAACATCGTTGTTTGAAACCACAAGTACACTGTACAGTTCGAACACTGTTTATATACCAACCAGTCGTGTGTCGGTACACTTACCAAACGTTTACATTGTATCGACGCAATCGACACGCCTACTACACGTTTACGATACTATCGGGAACTAGCTATATACATACGTACGCCTATTAAAATGCTAATATTGAGTTTTGCTGTAAATTGCAGTATCGGAATGTTAATATATTTGCATACACTTCTCTTATCGTTGGTAAGATCTCCATTTCTAACGTTGTTAGGTATTGTAGAACAAAGTCGGATCTTCCGATTTTACCTCTGACATGAGTGCCTTGACATAAAATTATATGAAATAAGAAAATATATGATAAATAATTATATTTTTTTTTCTTTGAGGATAAAACAAAAACAATCACAATTTTATACCGATACGATACCATAAAAACGATATTAAACAGTATTACTACAAATCTGCTAAAAATCGTTCCAATGTCAACTCTATTATAATGAAGTGCGGACCGAAACAGAGGCGATATATCGAACATCGAAAGTCCGGGTACAGGGCCAAAATTATTTGTTTTTTATTTAAAGAATGTTTCGCTATAAATTTTAAAGAAGGTTTCGCTATAAATTTTAATATCCGATACCAAAAAGAACTATATTACCTGAATAGTCCAATACAGGAAGCTGGCAAAGGTATTGTCTATTGCTAGTCCAATAACTAAAATAGATAGAGGAAAGAGAGGAGTAATATAGATATAGGACCCATATTTATGCCCAAGTTCATCCCTCACTATCATAATAATGATGTCTGGTACCAAGATTTGTTCATAAAAATCTGTCGTCACAGCAGAGCAAAGGCTCACTCGCAAAAAGTTTTAAATGTTCTCTTAACTTCCAGCCACTTCCACTGCTTGTCGACGAAGTACCTGTGCGCGGGAGTGCCGGCCGTGATGTCGACGCTACTGGCTAACATTAACGCGTACTATGCTCATACTACAGCTTCGTCTGCAGTTTCTGCTTCTGACAGATTTGCTGCTTCTAATTTTGGGGTGAGTTATCTTTTAAGTCTCAGTCCGCAACTCAATTAAAAACTACAACCCGTAATAGTTATCAATTTTAGCAATAATATTGCTGTTTACTTACTTAAAATTAAAAGCTCCCGAACCGCGAGTGATGTAGATAAATCACCATAAGTAGTTATTCTTTTCGTAGCTATAACGCTGAGTCTTCTTTTTTGAGTATAGGTTTGTCCTTGTTGTACAGGAATTAAATTCTCTTTGCGTTTAATACAGACGCGGTTAACAAGTCAAAAAAATACCAAATCGTTGGTTTTGCCACAGATTTAATAGTTACTACCGGTTTTGCCTTCATTTGTCAACACCAGCAACTCGAGTAAACTTAATTTGTTATTCCTTCAGGTGTAGATTTTCTAACGTACCATTTTGATAGGTACTTTAATTAAAATAAAAATTAACTTACAGAAAGAAAAGTTCGTCAAGCTCCTCGATCAGCTGCACAACTCTCTCAGAATCGACCTGTCGATGTACCGCAATAACTTCCCTGCTTCCAGCGCTGAGAAACTCATGGACCTAAAGTCTACTGTCGACTTACTTACCAGCATCACTTTCTTTAGGATGAAGGTAACAAATCTATCTGTGAATGTCACAAAATATGAACAAGACAAAATCTCAGGGATAATTGGTTTGACTACTAAGTTTGACCACGAGGAAGGAACGGAAATTGCGATACTAAGAGGGAGGCGCACACGGACGACTTATGCGCTATAATGAGAAAACGGTGCGCCTCTTTGTTGGGCAGGCTCCGAGCCAGCACCAGCGGTCTCCTGAGAGTGTTCAGAGACCAGTGGGACTCCCCACTGTTGCTTCACTGGGTCAAGCTCCATGCCGGGTTTTTAAAGAAAAATAAAATGTTTTGTTACTAACACTAGCTGTAAGATAAATGTATACTAATACTATATGGACATCTTGTCTGAAATAAATTATTTGAATTGAATTGAAAAGCAGCATTTGAAATCTGAAAGTTCTCTGATGAGCCTTCAATAATGAAAGTTAATAACTGTGAAAGCTTCACCTTGTCTAGGACCTTGTCTAGAAGGGGCAAATCGTCTCGCGAGTAATATACAGGGTGTACAATAAAACGGGACAGCTACTCAAAGGGGTGCTTCAGACCATCAAACTGAACAACTTTCTCTATGGGACCAATATCGAAATCGCGAAAAAAAAATCTGCTGTCCCATACATTTCAGTCGAGTTATGTTTGCAGTTTTGTATGGGAGAGCGGATTTTTTTTTAGCGATTTCGATATTGGTCCCATAGAGAAAGTTGTTCATTTTGATGGTCTGAAGCACCCCTTTGAGTAGCTGTCCCATTTTATTGTACACCCTGTATGTACTAGACAATAATAAGCCACGTCCGCAAGCAAGGTGAGAATTGTAGATTTGCGCCTAGAAGGTACCTCGCCTGCCAGCGAAGTCAATTCGCAGCGTATTTGGGCTTTCTGGATAGAACGAACTGTATTACGATTGTGGTGGCTCTTTTGCTGTGAAGTTATTTTTATCTTGACTACAGACATGTTTGTATCCATTTTTTCCAGGTCCAAGAGTTAAGCAGCCCTCCACGCGCCAGCACAGTGGTCAAAGACTGTGTGAAGGCTTGCCTTAGATCTACATATCAGTTTCTGTTTGAAAATTGCTATGAATTATACAACAGAGAGTTTCAGGTAAGCTAATTATTTTATTCTACCAAGTAGTTAGTGGCCTCGAATTGAAGTGAAAGCATGCCTTACAGGATAAAGGGCATATTGTTATGTAAAGAGCAC
Organism: Agonopterix subpropinquella; assembly: GCA_922987775.1. NCBI lineage: Eukaryota > Metazoa > Arthropoda > Insecta > Lepidoptera > Depressariidae > Agonopterix > Agonopterix subpropinquella. Next base: position 7,644,795 of record OV277708.1, on the reverse strand, counting down.
TAATAAGATAATCTTGCATAAAATTTTGCCTGTGGGTATAATATATGCAACCAATTAAATACTTGAAGAAATAAAGAAAGTGGATGCTTTAGCTATTATGTTCATAGGTCTTGCTGCTCTCGAATCTCACAGTACCAAACAAAAAGCAAATACGAATGCTAGGAAACAGTTGTCAGGTTTACATAGTAGGTAGTGCCTATTCATAATCTGTGGACTTTTTACATAAATCAGTGTCAGAGTTCACAAGTTTCAGTTAGAATGCTAAAACTTTAGAATAATATTGGGGTTAACCGTCTGGGAAAACTTTTTGTACTTCCAAGACTTTGAAAGAAGAATAACAAATTGTTCGCCCGGGCTATAATTGGATAAATTATTACAAGCCCAATATTTTGTTGTCTGTTTTGGAACTTTTGTTTTTTCCCCAAATATTTGTGGCAATGAACTATTAAGCTAACATAATTTTTATTAAGTAAACAAATTATGTAAGTTAAATTGAAACAAAGTTCTGCTTGCGTCATCGGTAAATGACTTGCAGGAGATGGTAACATGTATGAATGAATCATTTAAAAAGAAGGGAATGAATGTTAATGTGAATAAGACGAAAGTTATGGGAACCGACGAGCTTGTATGAAGAGACTTATGGATGTTGAGGAGGCGAGAAATGTGTGTCAGAATCGTAGCATGTGGCGATCTGTTGTCTCTGCCTACCCCAGTAGTGGGACATAGGCGTGAGCATATTTATATGTATGTAAATTGAAATGAATAATGTAAAAGAAACAATTGGATAATATAATAAAAATAAACACAAACTTAAGCTAGTCCAAAAACACGCACGGTTAGATTCTGGCTTAAATGAGCAGCATTATCAGTAGCATTATTTATATTTGGTAATAACGTCTTATGAAAACTAATACCCATTTTCCTCTCCAGGTGGACCCAAATGAGGCCAAGCGCGATCCGTCAGACCACGGACCGCAGTTGGACTCAGTTGACTTCTGGCACAAGCTCATTGCCCTCATTGTATCTGTGATAGAAGAAGATAGGAACAGCTATGCTCCTGTCCTCAACCAGTTCCCGCAGGAGTTGAATATTGGACAGGTATATTGTAATTTTTCTAAGACTTTTGCATACACACTTGGAGTTTCGTTGAGTTCAACACCTTTAATAAAAATTTATATGCTGCTTAAGTACTACTCATATCACGCTTATTGTTGATGCAATAAGACCAGTGACTATAAGGACAACTTGATATATACCTAACTTAAATTTCCCATTGATGACCACTTCTCGAAACGTCTAGGCTTAAAAAATATCTACCTACTTCACAAAACAACAAATTTATAATTCCCAAGTTGTCTACTTTTGGAATCCCATAAGGTCAACTTGATTTTCATAAAAAAACAACATTATAACTCCTAACATGGCCTACTTTCGACTAACATTACCATGTTTTACTTGCGAAGCTTTCTGCGGCAACGATGTGGTCGCTGTTTGCGGTGGATATGAAGTACGCGCTGGAGGAACATGAACAGCACCGGCTCTGCAAGTCTTCCGCATACATGAACCTTCACTTTAAGGTAACTACGGAAAGAAACTTGGTTAGTTATAAAAATACAATTGAAAAGAAATTATGGACAAGATTAAATTAACGTTGTGTATCCTGCCTATTTTAACCTACGGTGCCCAAACATGGTCTCTCACAGAGTCTCAAAAGTCCCAACTCTAGGTTTGTCAGAGAGCGACGACGGAGCGCAGTATCAAAAGAACCTTATCGTGTCAGCGCAGTGTAGTCACTGCGCTCTAAAAAACAAATCACCGACATCGGGGAGAAAACAGCTAGACTAAAGTGAGAATGGACCGGCCATATCTGATCAGAAAAGTTGGAGGAGGAGGATCTGGATGCTTTTGATGACAAGTGGCCAGAGCATGCCCAGGATAGAGATGGTTGGAAGATTAAAGGGGAGGCCTTTGCCCAGCAGTTAGGATAAACAAGGCAAATAAAAAAAGCTTGATCTGTATAACAACAAAGCATTGAAAATCCTGGCTACTAATCTAGATGCCTGAACCCTAGGAATTAAATAATGATGATAATGTTAACGTTCCTGTTGTCTTCTTTTCTCATAATATTTGTGTAACCAGGTGAAATGGCTTCATACGAACTACGTGAAAGACGTGCCTCCATACTGCGGCGCCGTGCCCGAGTACCCGGCGTGGTTCGAGCCCTTCGTGATGCAGTGGCTTAACGAAAACGACGACGTCTCCTTGGAGTACCTTAATGGAGCTTTCAATAGAGATAAGCGAGATGGGGTATGTAGTTAACTAGCTCTTGAAGCATCTGTAATAGATACTTTTGATTGTATAATTAGGTATTGGGCATGAGAAGAAATCGGACAAAAACGTACCAATCATAAAATCATTTTAGGCATTTCTACTACCTCCGCTAATCTTGAAACTACTTTTTTTTATTTCAAATCTTATTGATTTTTAACATGTTACAGCCATGTTGTGCTATTTCGAATCAAATTAAAGGTTGAAAAATTCAGATTCAGAGAGAGAATTGATAAAATTTAAATGAAAACTAATAAGTACACTACCTGTGTTAGCCCTCAACTTATTTTTAGCACAGCTACCATAAATTTCCTTTATTTATTTCCAGTTCCAAAAATCAAGTGAACACGCTCTATTCAGTAACTCCGTGGTAGACGTGTTCACCCAACTGACACAATGCTTCGACGTCGTCTCCAAGCTCGAATGTCCAGACCCCGAGATCTGGAAACGATACATGAAGAGATTCGCTAAGACAATAGTCAAAGTTCTGGTTGCTTACGCCGATATCGTGAAGAAGGAGTTCCCTGAGCATCTGAAAGAGGAACGAGTGGTGAGTTTTATTGCAGTAACTTACAAAACAATTTTCCTACGGGACCATTAGCACAAGACTGACTCGCACTTGGCCGGTTTTTATTATTTTTTGTTATACTGTAGAGTTTGCTCTATAATCACACCAAGCTTCAAGTTTGTATGAATTAACGTTTTTACAATAGAGCGAGAAAAAAAAAACATTTGTAATGAGGCCCTTAATTTTTTACTTTTTCACATATTTATTTCGCACATTCTGTGAAAATTTCAACTATCTAGCTATTACGGTTCAAAAGTTACAGCCTTAAATAGGTAATACAGACAGACAGACGGACGGACGGACAGACGGATGGACAACTTAGGCTAACTAATAGGGTTCCGTTTTCACCCTTTGGGCACGGAACCCTAAAAACTGAAAATTACCTGTTCACCCGGCATGTTAATGAAATTAATTACCAATTAATCTTTTTTTGTAAAAAATACTCCTTTCTCCATATTTCTTTCCTTAAAAGCAATCTGCTTATTATAGTCTTAACCTTACAGGCATGCATCCTAATGAACAACATCCAACAACTCCGAGTCCAACTGGAGAAAATGTTCGAAGCCATGGGCGGCACTAAGCTGGAGCGAGATGCTGCTGATATCCTCCATGATCTGCAACAAAGCCTCAATAGCACGCTCGATGAACTAGCCTCCATGTTCGCTATTAGGTAAGGAATCATCGTCTTAATAAAATTCATAAGCACATCTTAGAAAAGGATCTATAGTCGAACGGAGATGTGTAAAATCAACTCGCTGGCTCGATCGCGCCATAATTTTTTTTGCAATTTTATTGGTTGATTTGGCACATCTCCGGTCCACTCCACTGTGGTGGATATCGGGTATTACAGCAGTGGACTGAATGTTGCACAAAAGATATTTGATTCGCTAAAACTTAATCAATGTGTTTTGATACGTATAATTGTCCATGGAATCAGTATATGAAAAAAAAGGGAATTTGTAAATGGTAGTTGTAGAAAATACTCTGAACTTTCCGAAAAGGAATACGGTCTTGTTTTTATGTGTGTGTATTATTATGACCAATAACACATTTCTTTCTTTTTCCATCAGTCTGGAAACCAGAATAACAGCCAGTGTGAAGGAACTAGGAGAACTTCTACAGAAGGTCGGCGGTGGTGGAGCGCCAGGTCAGCCACAGCCGCCTGCTCATCACGAGGCCGATGAGGTGTTACGACCTCTCATGGACATTCTGGTACGTTGTCCGTTACCCTTTTTTATTTAATAGGTACGTTAGTTACTGGGAATATTCCAATTTGAGATAACTTTTTCTTGTTGGGTCATCAACTCATCACTCAAGAAACATCATAAGGTTCCTAACGGAGAATAACGTTTGAATGTTCAAATCTGGCTTTTACCTGGTATTTTTTCTGGGCATACCTTGTTAAATCTATTATAATTATGTCGTAGTTTACAATTTAGCAAGCCCTGAGATAACATTTTTATGACACGTAATGTTTATTGCTCTATTCCAGGATGGCTCACTCACTATGTACGCCGAGTCTTGCGAAAAGACTGTATTAAAACGTCTACTTAAGGAATTGTGGAAGATCGTCATGAAGATACTCGAAAAGACAGTTGTGCTTCCTCCAATGACTGATAAAACGGTAATTTATTTATGTTCTGCTTCCGACAAAAATCTAGGCAGCTGAGCTGACTTCCATTACATTAAATCTACACCTGTTACTGTATTAGAAGTCAGATAAACGAACCATTTTGTATTCCTATTACTTTGTGGAAACATGTCTTATTTACTAACATTCCGTTTACTTTTTTTGCAGATGATGCTAAAGAATTTGACGAACAATGCAAAAAATCTGGCGGCGAACGCGAAAATCGAAGATATGACCCAACTTTTCAAGAGCACAGTCGGGAAGCAAGATGTCAAGCATGCTCTTTCCGGCGTCATGGATATCTCTAAAGAGGTATGCTATAATATCCTGGCTACCCGCTACCGCACTAATGAAACTTGAAAGTCGTCAAGAATTAGTAGAGTCACGCTTACTTCGTAATAAATATACCTACTGGCAAGATCTTTCGCTAAAACAATTCGCGGAATTCGTAGCCGTTTTGATAAACAACTAACGCGAAAAATATGTAATGCGACTTGTGTCTAAACATTGTTGCCGCTAATGTGAAAACGGCATTAAAAAAAACCTAGAATTTTTTCAACAAGACAATGTCACAAATCTTCATGTTTATTTCTCTAAATCCACAGCATCTATCAGCCGAAAAGAGTCTTACACCGAAGCAATGTGCAGTACTCGACGCGGCTCTCGATACCATCAAGCTTTACTTCCACGCTGGAGGCAACGGCCTGAAGAAAACATTCCTAGAGAAGAGTCCTGAACTGCAGTCCTTGAGATACGCCCTCAGTCTTTACACTCAGACTACTGATACGCTGATTAGGACGTTTGTTACTAGTCAGCAGAATCAAGGTAGGAAAATTATTTGTGTGATAGTGATCAGTGGTCATATAATTTTTATACAAATCGTTTATTGCAACCATGGGTTTATAAGATGTTACATAGATTCCAGATTGTGTTAAAAAGTGTTATTGACTATTAATCTCTAAGTTAATTTCTAGAGAACATAGTTAACAATTTTAATGATGATTCTTCATTTATTCAGTAGTTTTACCTTTTTTTTTTATAATAACATTATTGGACCTTAAATGTCTACAAACCTAACGAGAAACATGGTTTTTCATTAAAATTCCAGATGCTGCTGTGGCTGAAGAAGGTAGCGTGGGTGAGGTGTCTCTCCAAGTGGACCTGTTCACACATCCTGGTACTGGAGAGCACAAGATTACTGTTAAAGGTAAGCGGGGAAGATTCTGTGATACTTATAACTTAACCTAATCAACACCAAGGTTTTAAGATTTACGTTCGATTAAGTACCGTAAACATGAACAGAAGACGGAGGTTAATACTGGACTTGACACTTCCTAAAAAGTGTCTCATTAAATAATTACATAATAGATAACACCCCCCAATATCTCTGACTACCCCCTCGGGGAATATAGTCGTGAGCATATGCTTATGCTGTAGATAACACGATTTGACGACCCGGTTGGTGTAATGGTTACCACGCCGGACTGCCAAACCAGGGTCCTGGGTTCGAATCCCGGTTCGGTCATGGATGTTTATATGTTTGTGCCGTTGTTGTATGGTTTCCATAATAAACAGCCTATCAATAGTGCTTTCTTGGGATCATTACAATGTATGTGCCTGTGAGCGTTATTTATTTATTATTTATTTATTATAACACCTTTATGATTTCAGTGGTAGCAGCTAACGACCTGAAGTGGGTAATAGCAAGCGGCATGTTTAGACCATTTATCGAGGTCAACCTCATCGGACCACATCTCGCAGATAAGAAAAGGAAGTTTGCCACCAAATCTAAGAGCAATAACTGGAGTCCGAAGTTTAACGAGACTTTCCACTTGTAAGTATAAAGATTATTTGAAAGAGCCTATATAAATAAAACTCTACTATTACAATGAACTATGATGTCTTTAGCACCTGAAGTATCAATGTGAAAATCCCACTAACTTCACCGGGACCGTGAATACACCTCGTTTTCATCTCCTAATCTTCTTTCTCTTCAGCATGGTGAGTGCAACGGAGCAACTGGAGTTGTTCGAGTTACACGTTTGCGTACGGGACTACTGTTTCGCGAGAGAAGATCGCCTCGTCGGCGTTGCTGTTATGCGTCTCGCTGACATCGCTGAGCAGGTTAGTTTTAGATGATCTAGGTGTTCTTCTGTCATGAATAATGACGTGTAACTTTTTGTACTTATGCTCTTGTCTTTATCTCCAGGGTTCATGTGCGTGTTGGTTACCACTCGGCACAAGGGTCAAGATGGACGAAACCGGTTGGACAATCCTAAGAATCCTGTCCCAAAGGCACAGCGACGAAGTAGCCAGGGAATTCGTCAAATTAAAATCAGAGATGAGGACAGAAGCACCTGCCGGTCAAGTTCAAGGACCTTCGTGAAGTCTGTAAGGTCCAACCACGTGCCACACCATTCAGCAAAAGTTACATCCATAAGGATCGAACCTTCAAATTTCAATTTGTCGGACTACGACTGGAAAGATGAACCGGTTGTGAAGTCTGATATTCGTCCTTCGAAGTGTTGCGTAAAACAGGACTAAGTTTCAATAGAACTTACAAGCGAAACAAGCTCATGGGGAATAAACCGCGTGCGACTGAGATAACTTTCTGACATGGAAAAATAAAAAATGACATTCGGCGCTCCGGCAGTTTCCGGTCAGTGCTCGTTCGTTTGATTTCTTATTATCTCGTTGTCGAGATGCGTTTTGTAAATAAATTACGGCGTTAAGTTTAAGCGACTAGTAGAATATTTTGCACAAATTCGTAAACTTTAGCAGAAAAGACTGACCGTAGGCGGCCGCGGGCGCCACGACTTCCTCTGACGTTTAGGCATTCAGCAAAAAACTGATTTCTTTTAATAGGTACGTTCGGGAACCAATTACTTTCATTCGGTGGTTTAGCATTCTTTTATTGTGTTTCTATTTTCACTCATGAGTAATTGTTTATTCATGACTATTCTAAATACAACATAATTTGTGATAGGTAGGTATTATGTTTCAGCCCAATTATTTCGTAACGCTGCTACTAAAAGAAAATTACCAGTAGATTATTTAAATTATTAGCTACTTACTCTTTCAAATTGTTTCTTAGAAGTGTTTAGTTTGCTGGATACGTAAAGTGGTGGAGGCGTCGGAAACCCACGATTTATGTAATAATATTTATATGGACCAAACTGTCGTAAATACGGACGCATTAATCCTTAACCCTTAATATTACTGCATAATAATTTATCTAATTAATCATCTACTCGTTATACATGTACAGTAAATAATATATGGCCTTATGTAAATTATTTCCCCTCGTTTGATATACTTTGCTTCTGTCTGGTTAGTAAAAGTGTTAATATGGTGTAATCCTGAGTGTTGAGAATGCGTTCCTGACTTTCCTTTTGGTAACTTGCGTGGTGTATGGCGAAGTACTTAACCATGTTCGTTTAGGAGATGAGTGTTCTAAAATGGAATTAATATATAGGCATAGCTATGATTTTTATTCTAAAATGTATGGTCTTGTCATCTTTTATATAACTTTTCCCGTTTTGAGTGATATAACATCTTACTATGGTTATTTATCTCAGTATCTTACTGGCATGTAAATACCAACTAAACTGTTATTAATATACTATATATATCACATCTTTGCTCTTACTTTTAATACGCTTGGCCTGTTCAATGTGTAATCTAAAATCTCCTATGTCTTTATGTATATTATTGAAAATTGTGATATTGTTATAAATTGAGATACATCATTACTGTCGTAAATATTTATGTAAAATCCGTTTTAGATGTTAAATTCATGGTTCAAGTGTTAAATGTTGATGTTCGTTTCTATATACGATAGTAATTTCTTATTTTTCAAATCTTTTTGAAATGGAAAGCCCGTACTTGCATTTATTTTTAAAAATGTTATCAGTACATTCCATTTATAAACAATATTCAATTTCTATGAAATTCAATTTTTAATGGTTTATTGAGATGCTGTATTTTTTTATGGTACAGTCGATGCTCAAGAAGAATTTGTTAGGACTGTAACGGCCATAACGAAAGATAACAATAACTTAATTGTTTTTTAAACCAAATGTTATAAAGTTTGACTTATAAAAATCACAGTCCATAAACTTGAAAACACAGTGTTTGATAATAGTCACATAAATAAATTTAGCGTGTGTATATTTTCAACTCCACTAGATTTCGAAATTAAAAACATTAAGTTTTAGTAGAAATAATACAATAGGGATGATAAATTGAACAAATCTATAGAAAACCGCCTCAAAACTAAATGCCAGTAGTAAAAATAAGTCGTTCTCTTATCAAATCTCTAGAAATATACCTACTACTCAAAATTTTCCAATAATTGTTATAGAGTACTTAATTAGACTTTCACAATTATTAAATTCCATAATTTCCTAAACATTTTCTGGATTCATTAGACAGAAATATAGATTTATTAGTGTAATATCCTTCAATGTTATTATAGCGACGTCCGTCTTTCACATTGCGAACGTTCCAAGAGATTCTAATTTTAGTTTTATAGTCGGATGAATTGATACTGACTTTGAATTCCATTTCATTCATTCGTTTTTGAAGATGATGTTAAAAAGAATTCTGAGTGGTTTTGAAAATATATACGATGTGTAGCAAAGCACATCACTTAACCGACACGGGAGTTAGATTTTCTAAATATTAGCATTTATCATGGATTACATATCTGTAGATAGAGAATGTGGTTTGTCTAGTCCAAATCTCAATAATATATTAAATATATATATATTTACTCGTCTTACTAAATAATTAAAAGGTTTTTGTCTATAATTTGTATTTCCGAGTCGACTGAATCTGTATAACTATAGCGTAATAGAAAAAAATATATCAAAATCTTTAAACTGAATTTTGTTTTAGCAACACTATGTTCTATTCAGTGTATTGATTGACACGACAATTTGAATAATTAAAATTTTTATAATATAATTGATAAATACACAATTTTGTCCAATCGCAACTACATAATATTAACTTGAAATTTTAAAAATAAATGTTTGTACCAAGTGTGGTTATTACATTGAATAGAATATTTAATGTCAAGTTTTGTGGCAATGGTACAGAATCACCGATCAGGTTCCCATACTTATTTCAACATGGAATATAGTTTTACATTACGAAATTAAAGGTTCTTTTTTATCAAAATTCATTGTTGAATCATTCATTTGTAAATACTTGCAAGTCGTACTGCATACGTCCGTCGTGATGAATGGAAGACACTATTTGATGGGATCGTGTGATATCTACATAAACCAACCAACAGTATTACGTTCGGTGTACATTATTATCTGTAATTAACTTGTATTTGTGTATCGATATTAATTTAACGTTCCCCGTATCACAGTTTATGAAGATATTACGATTCGAGCTAGAGTTAAAAAGAAATGCGCACAGTATTCATCGTAATCTCATCAATTAATTATATAAAACAAGAAATCGCATTGACACATAAAACCTTTACCATTTGACAATACTTGGTAAATATTATTTTTAAGAGTAAAATGTGATCGTCACATGCATCGGCATCATTGTAAGTCTGTTACGCTCCAACTTTAGTATTAAAATCACTAAACATTGCATATATCTTTGTATAAATGCATATATGTAAATGTTACATGTTTAAACACATTATTGAATTTAGAATTTTTATGAAAAAATAAATAAATATCCGTATTTCAAATATACTTGGTTTCGTTTCATTTTTGTTTGTTTTCATTGAATATTTTGTTTGTTTTGCTTTCCTGTTTGGCTCTTGATTTGGCTGAATGACTGGATTCCATTGATAAATATACGCGTGAACAGATGGTTTCAAAGGAGTCAAAATTGTTGTGTGATGACGTAACGTTAAAATATTTATGATGGCCTCAATGTGTCAGCTAAATATGTTTTAATGAAATCTCACTGAAAGAAAAACGCTTATAAAAGATTAGTTTTGGTATTCGATCAGTCACGAACAGTAAAGTTAGGATAATCTATTAAATTAAACCATGAAACTTTAATAAGTAATGGGAGCAACATTGAAAATACCGAAAAAAATATTTGTTGTCACATAACATACATAACTAAATCAACTTTACTAATCGTTTTTTAAAGGCTAGTGATAGAAAAATTTCCTTGTATTTAAAATTGAAAACTATACAATCAATGACGTAGGTTATATCTACAGGGTGTTAGGATAGACAGTTGCATTACTTCAATAGGTGATTGTACTCATCATCGTGATAAACAACTTTCTCAAAGAAACATAAGGGATATTCTCAAAAAAACTTAGACTTTTCATAAACAAACGTTCGATCAGCGGATTGCATTTAATATGCAAAGGTTGTGCAAAGGCCAACATTTTTTTGGCTAGTTTCCTATACGTTTCTTAGGGAAAGTTGTTCAGTATCATGGAAACAATCACCCCTTAAAGTAATGCAATTAAGACCTTGTATATTATTCGTATTAAGTTAATTATTTTGAAAAATAATCTTTATAAAAATTACAACAAAAGCAAAAATTTTAATTAACACTATTAAATTATAGGATAAAAATTTCGCAGAATCCGATGGTTTTGTTAAACAAAAGCAATCGTTTAAGGGTCGGCCCTACCTAAGGAAATAGCCGAAATGAATCCTTTGATTTACGAAGGTTATTTCGCACAAAACACTGACCCGTCCTGAAATTTTCCCAGAATCAGACACAGCCGATCATGACACGGTTTATTTAAGTAACCATTCGATCGGAACGCAGACACTCCTACACATGCATGCCATGTTACGACGATATCTGACTTTGTGACGTCACGATCAGAAGGGAGGCTATTTAAAATCGTCATCCATTCATAAACGAATACACCACTCCGAGATCGGCCATCGTCGCGTACGCACGTTTATAATTTAAATACGTTTTCGCGCGCTATTTTTAACAGTTCAAGTACAAAGGCCGTCTGTGTTAGTAGTGCTAATAAAATTTGTGAAGATGAGCGGAAATTTCCTGACAATTCCTGGTGATGATCCTATTCAGAGGCGATCGAGGGTAAGTACCTAGTAAGGCTTCTTTGTTGCTTACTAATACGTAGCTAAATAGTAGAGATCGATACGGTGATCAAGAAAACTCGCACTTTTATAAAAGTAACCTCTATGTTGATTCTCGACAACTCTAAAATACCAATAGTACCTAGACGTCACAAATCGTTATTTCAAAAGATTCCTAATCTTCTGCTAATGTTTAATATTTTTATATTCATAAATAAATGGAGGCTTGCTTGTGCGTCAGCACTGCATTTCCAGCCAGTGTCAATATCTGTCCCAAATTGTTTTTTGAGCACAAAATAGTTGAGAGACGGTGGAGCCTTAGCCAAGCCCAAACCCGAACGACAAAACCGCTCCCGGAAAAACTTGCAGCATTACTCCATATTGGTGTATGACGTTTTTCAGACTTTTACAGGAATTTTCTTACACTGAAAATACAATCAATATCATAAAGTATTTTTTTATATGATCCTTTTTTTACCTTGTTTATTTATTTTTTTGTTTTATGTTAAATGGGCTGCGTTTGGCCTCAGACTCACATAATGGTAAGCTATAAACTCTCATCAAGTAAACCTTCAAATAAATCTATAAACCTTACATTCTAACCAACAACACCAACTGCGTGTGGATAAAGTAATTTGAACTTTTGTAAGTTTTAAGCTAATTTTTCGAATAATCTTATTGAGCAGATTGTGCCAATCCCGTTTTATAAACATAATTATAAACTCTCTCTCTCTCTCTCTCTGTTACAAGGGCTTGATGGAAGAAATCTCTACAGAGATAAGCTCGCCCTTTGCAATTTGAATTTATGCTGTTTTCACTTGTATTTCCGTGTGTATCTTATCTACGGATACCATTCTTTTATTACACTTATGTTATGTGCGACATTATACCCCCTTTACTTATAAATCCAATTTCTAACCCCCTGCCGCAAAAAAGAGGGGTAGATATTACAAATGTTTAAGTTTTTTCTGTGTGTGTGTATCTGTCTATCTATACAACGTGTTAATGAATTAGCGCAAAACCTCATACACCCCAACTGATTTATAACAAAATAATTAGATTGCAACAATAATTTCATTATTTTTATAATTAAAATTTAAAGTTATTCGCATTTTAAGTTTTGAGACAAAAATTATTTGTTATCATTTCAGCACTGAAAGAAAGCGCTAACGTACTAATGGATACATTTTTATAATCTTGTTTTGGTACTAAGTAGGGTGAGTGTACCTGTGCAGTGGGTTGACATCGGGTTCAGAAAATTTTAAATTTTGCAAAAAAAATATTTAATATTTTGAAAAAAATTACCTATGTTGAAACCATGATAATTCGAATCTGCTCTCGATTCTAAACAAACTACTTTCTAGTTTTGCGTTAATTCATTAACACGTTGTATATACCTACAGAGCACTGTAATGGGTCAATTAATTTGAATGCGGAATTCTAAATCGAAGGAGTGTTTGTTATTTTAATAAAAGGACAAAATAATACGGACACCTTGATTTGTAGATGTATGCGTTTGTGTTTGTTTTATTTCTAACTCTATCAAAAACATGACAATACTGGTAGTTCTACGCGGTTGTGCCACGGGTAAGTCACTTATATTAATTACCTAATATAATGCGTCTGTGACCGTAGAGATGTCTATCGAACCATGAACAATTAATTATCATCGTGTTCTACGTTCCCGATGCTATCATTATTAATTCAATCGATTTATGAAACACGGATGATGTCTTTTCCAGAACTACTTGTTTCGATATCAGTGTACCTATTCATTTAATTACTTCGAATACCTGAGAAACCTTGAACCAGGAAATTAGATAGGTACCTCGAAACGGAGTTCTAGATCGTGATGTAATCGAGTTACCTAGCTATTAGTATTTAGCTTTAGTTTCTACACGGAAAAAATATCTAAGTATTAAATGTCACTAATTACAAATATTATTAGCAGACTTTAATATAAAATATTTTGTTATAAAAACGTTATTCTAGTAGGCTTCACTAAGTTCTGCCAAACAGGTAGGTAAATAATACTATTAGATAACTTCTCCGTGTACCTAAAAGTTGAATTTTTATGTTTATTGAGCGAGTGCTTAATCCTAAAAACAAATCATGTAAGCAAGTGTGTACCCGTTACTACTTAAACGGGTAATACATTTTCTAAACGGGAGCCAGGAAGGAAATATTTTATATTGTAAAAATACTTAAGCATTTTTGTATTTTGTAATCTTGTTAAAAGGGACTCTGCTCTTAAAAGAAAAATATTTGAATAACATAAAACGCGAGAATAAACTCCTTAATCTTCTTAGGTTTATAATCTTATCATTATTTTCCTGGTTCATACAATTGCTGGGAAAAGGTCTACTATAAACTTATCTCTTATGTTAGTATAACATTATTATTTTGTTTCAGAATAGTAAATATTTTAACAATAAATTACAACTAACTACAATAAACCTTGTTTAAAAAATATTTACAATAAGTAAGTTAATGTAAGTTTCCTCGCCTTACCCAATTTAATTTTTATAACAAACAATTATCTTATTATTATTATATGTCTTACGTTCCGTAATCACGGGCAATTAAGTCCGGAACTTTGGAAGGCGTGCATGGAGCCAAAGCCAACATGTAGAGGCCCGTTCAAAAGACAAGGTAATTTAATGTAAGGGATACAAAAATGGCGGATACCATCTCCGAGCGCACGACATGATACACACGGGGATGGTCCCCGCCATGTGTAAAGACTATTCTGCCCCGCAATTTATAAACGCAGTGGGTGCATTTTTTTCAAAATTGAGTTTATTACATATTTGGCATCCTCGCGATGAGATCTTTCGGAAAAAAAGACCCGTTTTTCGGTAAGTACCTTAGAAGGAGGTAAAGCAAAAACCATAAATGCAGTAAAGGCACCCTCGACATTGCGAACCCTAGAAATGTGTGCAGTAAGTAATCTTACTGCTTACAAATAATGACAAATAATATTTTTTTCCAAACATACCATAGCATAAATGCAGTAGTTACGGTAAGGATTCTTCATACGTAACTATATTCATAAATGACTAGAGCACATCCTTAGTATAAATGCAGTGCGAACTCTTGCCGCGTTTATTTTTTATATGTTTTATACATATTGTAATTCGACGTATTGCTTTCAGGATGTTAAAGGGCAGCCGAAATGCAATTATGTAAACCCCCATATGTGGGGTCGGAAATTAATAGTTTTCGAGATATTTGGAATTTAAGGTTTTTTACCAAAAACCCAATTTTTTCACACTTTTTCTTAAATAAAAAAATAATGCTTATTCTATGGCGTCGATTTGAATTTTAATTCATAGCTAACTCTTTTTCCGAGATTTTTTCATAAATAAATGTCTGATCATACTGAGCAATTCAAAATAAATCGATAACAATGACGGTAAATTTTTGAAAAAAAAAAAATACAAAATCTTGAAATCATGCGGTTTTTCTTTTGTATGAAAAGAAGTGTGCGTTTTACTGAAATAACTTCTTCGTTTTGTTAGCGTTCTAAAAAGGTATATTGTTTTAGAAAAAAATGGAATTACTATGTCAAAAAAGGTTTTTTACTTAGTACGTGATACTTAGAGGCAACATTCTCTTGGAGCAAATTTTACGATTTATTTTTAGATAACATTATTTATTAATTTAAGTCTACACATCTTACACAGAGTGAGCCCCTCGGTTCCTTGAATCATGTCAATCGTCGAAATCTTGAAATCATGCGTTTTTCTCAAAAAAAATTATGAATAAAAGTGTGCGTTTTACTGAAATAACTTCTTCGTTTAGTTAGCTTTCTAAAATGGTATAAAATGTTTTAGAAAATGTCAAAAAGCTTTTTTACTTAGTACGTGATACGTAGAGGCAACATTCTCCTGGAGAAAAATTTTTTTTTTTTTTTTAGATAACATAATTTATTAATTTAAATCTACACATCTTACTCAGAGTGAGCCCCTCTGTTCCGAACACATACACGCAAGCACTTTCTTAGTTCATTTTTAGTTACTCTTGAAGTAAAAGTAAAATCTCATTACCTCCGCTGCATTTATTATGCGCTGCCTTAAGTCTTCTACGTCGTTTACTGAGGTTTGATAAACAAGGTCTTTCATGTTACCCCAGACACGAAAATTACATGGAGTCAAGTCGGGGCTTCTTGCAGACCATGAATTGGCCGTCCTCTACCAATCCATCTATTCGAATAAGTTGCAAGTCGGGCCAGCAACGTACCATAACCATTTTAGGGATTGGTAGAGGAAGGCCACTCCTTGGCTTGCAAGAAGTCCCGACTTGATCTCATGTAATTTTTATGTCTGAGGACACAATAAAAGACCTTGTTTATCAAACCCCAGTAAGCGACGTAGAAGACTTAAGGCAGCGCATAATAAACGCAGCGGAGGTAATGAGATTTTACATTTACTTCAAGAGTAACCGAAAATGAACTAAGAAAGTGTTTGCGTGTATGTGTATTGAACCGAGGGGCTCACTCTGAGTAAGATGTGTAGATTTAAATTAGTAAATAGTGTTATCTAAAAAAAATCGTAAAATTTTTCTCCAGGAGAATGTTGCCTCTACGTGTCACGTACTAAGTAAAAAACCTTTTTTGACATTGTAATTACATTTTTTTATAAAACATTTATACCTTTTTAGAAAGCTAACAAAACGAGGAAGTTATTTCAGTAAAACGCACACTTCTTTTCATACAAAAGAAAAACCGCATGATTTCAAAACTTTGTAATTTTTTTTTCAAAAATTAACCGTCATTGTTATCGATTTATTTAAATTCCTCAGTATGATCAGACATTGATTTATGAAAAAATCTCGGAAAAAGTGTTAGCTATGAATTAAAATTCAAATCGACGCCATAGAATAAGCATATTTTTATTTATTTAAGAAAAATAGTGGTCCAGAATTTTTTAATTTCACTTTAATTTCACTTTAAAAAAATTATACTATCGACTTGCTTGATATAGTTTTGACACTTCCTTCTTATGAACGCAGTACAATACTTTACTGCATAGCTCAAATGCATTTTATGTGAAATTGCTACGCATAAGCGCAGTAAGCAACAAATTCACTGCATTCATGCGTTGTTTAATCCTGCTTTTAAACTAATGTGATTCTAGGTATAAAGTAATTTTGGATTACTTTAATGCTTAATTACTACAATTAAGTACATTTAATGCAAAATTTAAAATCTACACTGTTTTTTCTATATAAAAAGTGACTTCAAATAGACTAAAGGTTACTGTAGAATTCGTGGCACCACAAAACACGGTCGAATCTTTGAGCGCGTTTTACTCGAAACTATCAAACTGTTGGTTACTGCGTTTATAAATTGCACGGCAGTATTGGAGTCCGGCGCTATGGCCGCGATGGAAAAATAAGGTCTTGGGCTATGGAGGTGAAAGTTGGATGGATGGATACTGGGCTATGGGAGGAGACTGACTATTATTATTATAATTTTTATTTTATTTTTTGTAACATCTAGCACGAGTAAATTCATAGTAGACCTTTTCCCAGCAATTGTATGAAACAGGAAAATAATTATACAAGGTTCACATTTTGCAAGGTGACTACGACGCATTCTTCGAACAGCTGACTTTTAGTTCCACCTATTGACCTTTGTTTCTGGATTATGCATCTGTGTGTTAAACATCTTCAAAGTATCTTTCATTTGCTACATTGATGATCTAGATTCGCAAATTCACAAAGGAATTTTTGCATTTGTCATGAAAGTGGCTCGCAGCCAATATTTACTTTTATATCCAATCCGTGTCGTTTTGATTATAACAGATGATTATTAAATGTTTAACAATTTCTGAACAGTTAGCAAATATTTTCTTTGGATGCAGCTGGCTCCATATACAACTTGATGATAAATGAACACAATATTGGAAATGCAATTATACAGTACACATTACTCGAATAGTGATGTAAAAATACCAATTTCTTCAGATTATTTTGCAGTGGAAAATGTTGAGAAGACGAATGCCTGGTAGAACGAGGACTTCCTGGCTTAAGAAACTGTGTGAATTAATTGATATGAACACTACCTCACTATTGAGGGCTGCATTCTCCAGGGTCCGGATAGCCGAATGATAGTCAACTTCCGATAGGAATCGAATCCTTACGACATTTAAAATTATTATTGATGACAAATCCCTTCTTGAGAACCAGAAAAGTGTGCTAACCATCCTTCATATCCACCTATTTCTGACTTACCTACCTTCAACGACTACCTTTTTAAGTGTGTAACCAGTATAGTATGGAGCGCACTCTCGTGACCGGTTCTTGAAGAACAATAAACTCGTTTCTTGTGGCTCTTTGAAGTTCTGTCATTGACAGACCAGGTATGAAACATCTTGAGCAAGACCTTGCCTGCGCAAAATAAAAATTTATTGGTGAAAGCGAAAAGGTTGTGCGCGTACCCCTCAAGCTTGCCCATTTTTTAAATTGTTTGCAATGAATGTCCTATTATAGTATATTATATTATTCAGGGTGTAACAAAAATCCTTACTAATATTTAATGGGGTGTTTTATTTATGGCCGAAGCACAGCGATATCGAATATCTGATAATATCTAATATCTTCTTGGACAATGTCATACAAATTATCTAGTCACATTTAAAGTACCAGAATCTAGCCTGGACTTGTATGTTTATAAAATATGTTTCAGTCGGTATGATATTTTTACTAAAATCTATGTCAGTAATTTGTTAAATAATTTAAATCGCTTGTTACATTTTTATGAAAAACAACGTATCTGACGCAACTCCCAATCACCATCCACGCGATACTTAACAAACAATTACGTATTGAACATCCAAAAATAAACAGCTAATTCTGCTATTGAACACAAGAAACATTCCTGTAAATTCTTTAAACGCGTAGACGGAAGACTGAGTCAGACGTCAAAGTCAGCAATCATTCAAAGCTAACGAGGGCTCTGTATATGAACAACGCAAGGCCGTTGCAGGCGTAAGCCCAACACGTGACTAATACGTCTGTCATTCACCTGAGCAAGTGACAAATATGGGCTATTTTTGTACTGACGGAGCGCAGTATAGTGCATTTACGTCGTTTATAATTTTGAACTTTATCACTGTTTTATTGCGCTACATATTTGGATGGTTCCAGATGGCGATTGATCACGTTGTCAAGACTATATTGAGAGGAATATTATGAGAGCCAAGTAAATAAATGACGGTGGACGGGGTTGTCATAGCCAAATAGTATGTTATGATATAAATGTATTGGTGAGAGACTAACAAACTGAGCGACTGAATGACAAAAAACGCACTGCCTATTAAACCGCTGCTGACAATAAAAACCTGTCCTTTCTTGGTGCATCCCTTACCGAGAAAGGACCTTCTTCGTTGTCAAGAATTTGGTCAAGAATATAATTGAGAGGAATATTTTGAGAGCCAAGTAAAATAAATGACTGTTGACGAGGTTATTGTCATAGCCAAATACTCTTACTACAGCATAATTTTATTCATACGATGCGGTACTAGTCTGTTATATTATAATTTAAAAATTTTAAAATCCCTAACAAACTTTGTAGATATTATGACAAAAGAAAGTTTTCATTGCAAATGAGGACCTCTTGAAATTTTGTTAAGTCCATTCGAAAAAAAAAATTATGCTGTTCATTTACAATACAACGTGTTAATGAATAAACGCAAAACCTTACCCAGCACCCCAACTGATTTATGACAAAATAATTAGATTGAAACAAAAATTTCATTATTTTTATAGGTAATTAAATCATCTGGTAATGCACTTAAATATTAATAATATGTCTTATATTTATCGATTTTACAACTAACGATAAAATTTTTGGCGTGTTGTGTTCTATTTTAGAACATAGAAACTAGTTATTCAAATCGGTTTTTACAAAGTCTGAAAATATTTGAACGATCGTTTTACGAAAAGGAAACCCTATACCTACGGATCGCGAATTACTTCATCGGAAAGAAAATAGAATAAAGCTTCACAACTCAAAACATTTTAATAGGTTCAGAAAGATTAAATGATTATCACGAAGAGCTTCTTTTATTCGTCATTGGCAAAGACAGTACAACCACAGAGATTATTTAATACTTACGTACAAGTTACGTACAACTAGTAATTAATATGTACTACCCGGCAACTGTAACGTCACTGCATTTATTATTATAGTTGTATACAGTACGGACCAGATTGATATATTTTTTTAGATTCCTGACTTGGGAACGTACTAGGGTCAGGAAAAAAATCAGATAAAGTCACGTTAAGATTAATTTAAGATTTTAGTCTACTTATCAAAATCAACCAATCGAAGACCAATCGGACTGGTTTGTATTTAGAAGAGTACAGTAATTAATAAAGCACAGGACATAAAAAAACGCAAAAATTATCATTGAAAAAATACAAAATATAATTAATGTTCCTCAAGATAGTAGATAGAGATAAACAAAAAATCTTCTCTTGTCGGGTGTGAAGCGATTATTTTCCTGGCGGGTCCTGGGTACCTAGGTCCTCAAATCATCAATCTAAAAAAAGTGTTATATGTACATTATATACATCAGGAGTGCGATTTTTGAAAATCAGACGTTCAAAACGAGTAGTAGAAAATGACGTAAAATCGATGATTTGCCATTTTTGAATTCAACTTTCTATCACTTGCAACGAGTGCTCCGAACCACTCGTATCCAATTCTACCACTCGAATGTTTGACGTTTGTAATGTTGTCAGACGTCAACAGATTTAACTTTTTTTCTACGTTCCGTTAACCCATAATTTTGGCGGTAAAGTCCGATTTGAAATGTTACTATGAAACCATTCATTCGTTCGTTCGTTCATTTGAAACGTTTTCTGTGTGAATCGAAACGGTTTTGGCACATCTGAACGATTTCAAAAATAGAGAAAAACGTAACCACTCGGAATGAAAATCTCAATTCGTATGCGAATGTCAAGTCGCTCGTATGATTTTCAAAAATCGCACTCCTGGTCTGAACCCCGTATAGGTACTAAGCTTAAAGAGTTGACTGCATAAAATATATTTTAGTTTTATCTTCTCAGTAAAAAAAAAAACATTCATAGGGTGTATGTAGCAGCCTAGCAAATACTGAAACGGTGAACTCAGACCATAAAACTGACTAACTTTCACTATGGAGCCTTAGACTAATTATATCGGGACGCGTAACCACGTGTCATTCTACTAACAAACTTTCTGCCACTTTTTGCGGGGGGCGAGGTAACATGTTATCCGCAACTTTGGATTTTATTCCCTATGACTTTAAATTCTAATTTTGAGTGTTCAAAATCATGAAAAGTAGTCTCGTGTAAACCCCAAACGTTCTAAGTTCAAAATTATTGTTTTGCAATAATAGGCTGTCTAGTTTAGTGATAAGTTATAAAATTGAATGTAAATGCGCAAGATTAATTGATCCAATACCGTGGCAGAGGGGAAATGCTACCGCAAGGCCGGTCCGGATATAATTAGTCTAAGTATGGAGCCTACCTCAGGAAACGTGAAAAAAAAATCAGCTGTCCCATACATACCATGTATAATGCTAAACTATTAGTTATGTTTTTGCTAAAAATACTATTTTATTATCTAGACAAACTATAAAAAGTATCGAAACGACGACGAAAACAATGACGTCACTATTCATTATATTTATTAAATTTCATACAAAGTGCTCGTTTTGACGTTCCATAAAGAGTTGCTTATTTGACTAGTTGGAATCTGGCAGATTTTCTGACAGCAAGCTGACCACTAACTTGCCTCCAGCATCACTTGGTTTAAATTTAAAAATGAAAAAGGGAGGTAACTTTCAAAGACCGAGGAGGAGCTCCCCGCATATGACTCATAAGAATAGCCGGAAAGTAATCGGGAACATGTGTGGCGGGCGTTACTAACCACTTAGAGCAGGTGCTTCCAATCCATCACGTATTAAATCTAGACCGATCTTAATTAGGATGCAGAAGTGAACGCGTAAATCTTTGGCTTATATCAAAATATTATTCCTCAATGTTTGTTTGGGGATTGATTATATCTGCGTTTATGAATCATTGGATTCGGATAAATCCGGCTGGAACATAAATAAGCCTTTAAGATAATAAACTTCACAAGAAAATATACGTTCTTTTCTGCAGTAAAAAATTATTCTTTTGAACCAATAATTACTGTCGCGTTTCAGAATTAATAGAGGTATGTTCTATGAAAAAAAAATATACAGCCTAACATAGAACTTTCTCCTCTTTTACAGTCGCAGTCGGTTACAAATTAAAGTTGATAAAATATTGGCTAGAACCTAACCTACATCACATGAGAT
The DNA here is from genome assembly GCA_922987775.1 of Agonopterix subpropinquella. Classification (NCBI taxonomy): domain Eukaryota; kingdom Metazoa; phylum Arthropoda; class Insecta; order Lepidoptera; family Depressariidae; genus Agonopterix; species Agonopterix subpropinquella. The sequence continues at coordinate 7,622,877 of OV277708.1, read as the reverse complement.
GTCAAATGAAACTGTTTTCAGGAGATTATTTGCGGGAAAAACTCGAACACTGGCTATAATTCTGAGTCTAACGTGAAATCGTCGATAATTTAATGATATAATGTAAGCATAATTATTTCATAAAATTATCTACAATTTCTCTTTCGATTCGCATAAATATTCACGGAAACCTAATTTTTACCCTGCGATAAGATCCTAAAATCGGTTCTATTGCCTCGCGTCACGTATCTCTTTGTTGGTTGTTCTCGTCCTCGTTGGTCCCGGCTACTATCTCTGGTGGTACTGGTAGTAGTTGTTACATAAAATCCACGACAGAGGCCGTAAGGCGGTCTGAAAAAACTCTGACTCAAGGGCTCAGCCCACACGATAAGAAGACGTATCTCTTTCTATTATACAGTGATGCCACTTAGGATGTACCTCGCTTTCTCAGGTGTCAGTCATTAGTAACCATCAGTCCGTGTTCACCCACTGCACGGCAGATTATGAAACCTGAAGGGGGTGGACACAGATTAATATAGGTAATAATGATAGTAGGGTTGTTACGAGACGTAGTAATAGCAGAATAGCGTCGTATTAATGTTTTAACTAAAGATTTTCTGTAATGTAAAACGAGCTTAGGACATTGAACAACCTTCACTATTTACGATAACATTTTTAAATTCATAATATTTTGTTTCTCATCTTTTCATAGAAAATCGTATTACCTTTTAGTCGTATTCTGTACTTTTAAAATGATCTCTGGTTTTGTACTTTGTACGATGCAATATTCGAAGTCTCGCACCAACCGAAGCTGAAAAACTTAAATAAAAGTTGATATAATTATGAAACATGATCTGAAAAATTCAATTTATGATAATATTCGGTTTTAACTAAATATTAGATGCGGTTCAAGTTCATCAAAGGATTTGTAATATCGATGTTTCGAAGTTTTATTTGTAAAATTAAAACCTAGACTATCAAACACGATGTGTAGTTAAAACAGTTTACATTACTTATACATAATTATACTTACAAAATAACAAGTTTTTCTTCCTTTGAAGTTGAAAAATGAATTCATTAACTAATCAAATCATATAAGGATAATCTTGTTTCTCGAAACCAAACGGGCGAGGATGCGGGCAAAAGCTTAGTCGATCGATACCCTGTTTCCACTGCATAATAAAATTATTATTGGCTGGTTCCTGAAAATATTTTTGTTTACAATAAAGTTATACCAACATAAACTCGCAATTCTGACATGAAATATTTGAGATTTTAAAGGTAGCGCATATGAAATATTTGAGATTTTAAGAGGTATTATAGAAAATTTATTATTACATTTCCATTTAAAAACTAAAATTAAACAACGAACTTATTAATATTAGGTATAACATAACTTTTACTACGTAGTATAATCATGTGACCACCTAAATATTTGCAGTCTTTACTATGATTTTACTATAAAACGTGTATTTGTTATCCTACCATTTTCATTTATCAAGCAGTGGGTGATGGTCCAGTGGCGAATAACCTTGCCTGCCGTGCAGGAGGCGATGGTTCGATCCCTGTCCAAGTCAACTCGTACCAATGATTTTTTTGGAATTCATGTACGATTTGTAACACCTCTGGCTTTTCGGTGAAGGAAAAAAGGCATACATGTACACTCCATTATAAGAGGCGACGGGCTCAATCCCCGTCACACGGGACAGAGTTTCGGTACTCAGAATTTACGGTTTTCAGAATATCTCTGACTACCCCCACGGGGAATATAGTCGTGAGCATATGCATGCAGCATTTATCAATATCACGATCAAGAATCACAATTCTTGCTGTCAATAAGATTTTTATTAAAGTTTTTAATGAAAATGCAGAATATTACGCTGCCATGTTGCGCCGTACCTACTAGGAAAAAGCTCACAGGAAAAAGCAATTTTGATAAAAAATCACATTATATCTACTTGACTCCTCTAAGGCTTGACTTGACAAATACCTATAACATTAATATTTTATAATATAATAAAATTACGAATGACAAATGAATTATAATTATCACTTTTAAGTTTATTTATATTTTTTATTAAATATTACACAGGGTGAAATTGAAGTTATTGGCATCCATTTACATGCGACTTCGGATTTGCTCACATATTAAAAGATTTTCAATTTGACGTGTAGATATACCTAGCGTGGTAAGCGACCTCTTGCCCATAAGTACTTGATTCAATATCCCTACAGATCGAAAGCTGCATACAAAGCGGCTACTATTGGTGTATCCGTGTACAGTCACCAGCAGATATATCGTAGCAAACAAGGTGGTCAAATATTTCTAGGCAGTTCTAATTTTCAATAATTTCTTTGCTCATAGTCAATCAAAAATATAGGAACGCTGAGAACATCAAATATATCGACACAGTCATGGTGGCCATAAACATCTGAACAGTTTCGGATAAAAACCTTACTCCGTTGTTTTACATGTTAATTTTAAATAACATTGTAAAGAAATTATTAAAAATTCGCTGTTCACATATTTATGATAAAATACACGTTTAGATATAATTGGTAACATTTACTGTAAATAATTTAATGAAAATTAGCACTGCTCAGAAATATTTTGACACCTTGTATGCTACGATATATCTGATGGCGACTGTACCTACTCACACATAGCGCACGTTAGAGGACGTACGAACAGACCCTTTAGTATGATTTATCTACATACACGCGACTCTGCCTTTTTCCCCTAGTACTATTATATTATTGTACCATGCCTAGTACCATCTCGTCTCGCGACCATCCGCGACACCCGGCGACAGCAAAGTGTCGCTAATCTGTGAGAGCGTTTAGGGCGTTGACACGAGTTACTACATCCTCTATGGTACCCGTCGTGGTCGCAAACGCGAGTGAAAAGCGCGGGAAGTTAATTTTCTATTCAGCGAAGGCGCGTCGCGCGCGAGTAGAGACATACACACACTCAGCCTGATATGGTAGAATCTGAACTCTTTCGATCTAAAGTACCTATCTGTTCTATAGGTATATTTTAATCATACGCCATAAGGAATCTTTTTATTTGGATTGACACATAAGTTATTTACTTCCAGCAGGAATAAAGCCCGCGACCTTCGGCAGGAAGATTGACTTTCATTAATTTCACACAATAATAATTTTATTCAATAGTCTAACAACAGTCACTCATTTTTTAGCAGTTTTTAGACACGAAACAAACTAGCTTTTATGACATTTTTCAGTTTTCATCTTCTAAGTACCGGGGTTCAAGTTGAGATTGGGCTCAAAATCTGTGAATGCAAAAGTAAAGTTTGTGCTCCATCTCAATTTTCCACCCTTTCTGTGTATATAAAAGGGTGTATTTAGACAGGAACTAAGTAAACGACGTTCTAAGAAACATGGGTCGAAACAATGACGTTTAAAAACATCTTAGGGTCGAAAAACGAAAAAACGGACCTCCCATAGAAAATTGATCGGCTGATCCCAAGAAGCTTCAAATTTGCCTACGCTGATCCGCACTTTTGTATGGGAGGTCCAAAATATAGTTTTTCGGCCCATTCCCAATATTCCTATACCTAAGGGAAAGTTGTTTAGTTTCATTGTATGAAATACGCCCTTAAAATTTCGTGAGTACCTCTAAATTTAATGTCTTAACCTTGTTAGTAATCCTAAATCAAAATAAATAAAAATAAAACACTACAACGGCTGGCTGGACTATAAAGACAAGATCTATTTGGAGCACATTGTAACTAGCACATAGATGTGTATCTTTATATACAGGATGACCGTCAAACGTTAGGCTTATTTATACTAGCATGAACGGATCGAAACGAAGTTACGGTCTCGTATCATCCGGGTAGAATGTCACTATATTAATTACTGTATGTTATTGGATATTAAGATGAGTATAGGAGATGGGGATAGATGGTTTTAATAGCTATAATTATTTTGAAATATGAATTCATAACCTAGTACCTACCTACGAGTTTCATAGCTTTGGTAGCAGTCTAAACTTGCATATTTGTATTATGAACTCTTTTATATTTAAGGTGGTTGCAGGGTCAATTTTATACAAAACTTTGACGCACAATACGCGTAGACGGTATTAATATGAGTAACTTTGTTTAAATGGAAAAATAGTTTAGAAAATCTAGATGTCGCGTCATAAATAACATTTGCAATCTAAACTACATTGTCCTTATTACCCGACTGTGCCAGAGGGTGGATTATGTTTTTCGAATATATGTATGTATGTATGAATATTTTAATGTCCAGGGCTCTGCCCACACGATAAGAAGAAGAAGAATCTAAACTATTATAAAACTAACAGAAGTGTGTTTGTAGATTGAAGATATTAACAAAAAAAGATTACCTACGATATTATGGTTTTTAGATGTCCCTGATTCCAAATCACCAACTTTCGGATTTTTTGTCTGTCTGTTTGTTTGTTTGTGTGTTTATTGGTTCGAGCATCAAGCAAAAACTACTGTACCGATTTTGATGAAACTTTTTTTGTTTGATAGCTTATGATCTGACTTAAAATCTGGTACGTAATTTGTGCGGACGAAGTCGCTTGTTAATATAATTACGAAGATATAAAGCTTTGAAAGTTTTCATACAAATTTTTCAAAGCATTATATCTTCGTAATTATATTATAAATTGCAAATGTTATTTGTGACGCGACATCTAGATTTTCTAAACTATTTTTCCATATATAAAATATTACTTTTATTAATTCCGTCTACGCGTATTGTGCGTCAAACGGTGTTGGCGATACCTGTGCCAGTGTCCTGACCAGAACACAAATTCGGTGTGTCACATCAAGAAATCCGTGCTGCTGTTTATGAGTGCAACATCCGACACAAAACAATAATATTGTCCTTATTACCCGACTGTGCCAAAGGGTGGGTTATGTTTTTCGAATGTATGTACCTATGTATGTATGAATGTTAGTATGTCCATTACTTAGGCACGCCCCATGCTAGATTTTAATTTGTGAGGTGTCGTTAGTTTCGTAAAAATGTCGACATTGAGTAGGATAGGTATTATAATATGGCGTCTGCAATAAAAATTACAATAATATTATGGGAATCAAAAGAAAGCTAGTGAAAAGCAGATTCCAAATTGTGATTTTGTTTTATATTCTCTTTCTTTAATAAAATTGGACTTCAATGGGATGAAAGTAATAATAAACTTGTTAAACCAAATTATTTCAATAGGCCAATACTAAATACACCTATGTTAATTTGTCTAATACCAGTTTTTGAGAATTAAGCGGTTATACCAAAACGCGGAAAGAACCCGTTAAAATGTTTAATTCTAGATTTTTGTCTAGTAGGTAAACCAGCAGTAAAATTAAATTAAATACCTGGCGATAACCGTATGGTACCTACACGTCAAAATGAACTACGAATTTCATTATAATTAATTACACACTAAAATTCCGAATTCCATTTGAATTTGCAAGAGCAAATAGATTTGGCGCGGAGCTGACTAAATGAAAATTGGCATAATATCGACCATTATCACGTAGTGAGTAATGCCATCAACATACCTAACCACTCAGTGAAACACTTAATTGTATCGTGTCGAAAAATAAAACTAAATATTACATACAGATATAAATCTGAATTCCATTACGGGATGGTCGGACACTTTGCAAACTGCCAACTAGTCGGGGACAATCTTAGAGCGCTTACAGACGAGCGACACCTTGCAGTCGTAGAGGGTCGCGCGACGGTCGCAGTCTAAGGCCGCGTTCAGACGACCCGCACCCGCCCCGCGCCTGCCACATACTCAACCCGCGCTCGCCCCGCGTCCTAAAATGCATTGCTTGCAATTTGAGTCTTATGAAACGATAATAAATCTCGTATTGTATTTTATGGGAGTACCCGCGGCCGCTCTGCACCCGCCCCGCGACCGCTCGTTAAAATACAATACAATACAAGATTTATTATCTGGTTCATGATCGTGTCATAAGACTTCAATTAAACTGCCTCCGTGATCTAATGGTTAAGAGCATTGGCTCTCGACGCGGAGGTTGTGGGTTCAATACACACGGGGGACACCAAGTAATATGTCACTTTTCTCCAGTTGGTTAGGACATTGCAGGCTGAATCACCTGATTGTCTGAAAAGAAAAATGATTCCGTGCTTCGGATGGCACGTTAAGCCATTGGTCCCGGCTACTATCTCTGGTGGTAGTAGTCGTTACATAAAAACTACGTCAGAGGCCGTAATGCGGTCTGAAAAAACTCTGACACCAGGGCTCTGCCCACACGATATGAAAGAAAGAAGACTTAAATTGCAAGCAATGCATTTTAGGACGCGGGGTGAGCACGGGGCGGGTACGGGCCGGGTGCTGGTTGCCTGAACGCGACCTGCGTCTAGGCGCGACCCTCTGCGACCCACGGTGAACGCAAAATGTCGCTCGTCTTTAAGACCCCTTAAAACCCCTCCCGACCCCTCTAAAATTAAAGCAAATTTACTTAGCCGGCTATAGGTAGTAAGGCCGACTTGCTAGGGCTATAGCCCAATCCCCCTCACCCTTATTCGTGAAAGGAAGCCTTTGAATGCAGTGAGATCCTGGCTAAATAATGCTTTCAACTCGGTTTTAACCACAACGGTTGAGTATCTAAGCCACAGACTAAAAAACAATATTTTAGTAAGTTTTCTTTCTTAATTTACCTTCAATTATAATCCTCGAAACAATTTTTCTATGTACGAAAACCAGCAACGCAGCACTGCAGTCACCATGCGGTGTTGGCCTTGAATGAAATGATGTAAAGAAAAGACGTGTGATGAAGCCGTAATTTTTGTAGAATACCAATGATTATATAATATAAGCTGTGTGTGTGGGAGGATATAAACACAATATGCTTTCTTTAGTTTCTGTCCATAGGACACAGGATCGGATATAAATGTACTACAATTACAACACATAATTATCATCTTATTGTAAGAGCTACGCTCTTGTCGGTGGAGTATTCGCCAATCATATCTTGTTTCCACTTTCCTTGAGTTTACCTTTTCTGTCACCTCTGCTAAATTACTCGGTCTAGGTTTTCCTCTGTCTCTCTTCCACTCTATCTACATAGGTATTACACATAAGCATATGCTCACGAGTATATTCCCGGAGGGAGTAGTCACATAAAATACACATAATAATTGTACAAGCAATGGACATTTTATATTGGTGGACGGACACTTCGAATAAAGTGCTACAATATCACAGACTCAATTGTACATAAAACTTTTGTTAGGAAGCTGCTTAGGCAATATGGCGAGTTATGTAAGGGCTGTCAATACGATTGTAAAAACAATTCAGTATTTAAAACAGTGTTTTAAGCTGTAGATGCAATACTATTAAAATATCTTCATAATAACAAAATACTTATGTAGCACTGTTACAAAAATCTCATACAAACTTTCACCACACCGTTTTCACACCTTTGGAGGTTGAATTGCGAAAACGCTTTTTTTGTGAACACCTTATAGATGGCAATAAAAACATCCCTGCAAAATTTTAAGTATTAGTATTAGCTCTTTTGGAAATTTGAGTGTTTAGTGAGTATGCGGATTTGCATAGATTCAAAGCGAATCTAAAACAGCTCGGCCGAACGTAGCACAAATTTCTGCCACAGCGTGCGCTGCGATCGACTTGACAGTTCCCAACACCCACTTCGCACATAGCCAATACATGTGTATGTAGAAGCAACATTGTATAATTAAGTATAATGGAAATGTTTGTTGTGAACACTGAGACGTCTGTTGTCTTTGTCTACTTCCTGAAGTCTAAATTTTCTTTAACGTTCATCGTGGAACGCTCCACGGTATTTATTTTAGAATCTGTCTTGATGATCTGCCAAGTCAGATTGATTTGCGATACATTAACGTAACGCTAATGATTGCGCTAAATTGCTCCTTAGACACGAAACAGTTTACGAGTCATTGATAAAGATTGATCGGAAAACACTGTTGTTATAAAACCTTTTAGCATGGATATCCACACCTTTGCCAGCTTCCTGCCTTTTAGTGTTTTCAATTTCACTTGACAATATTGTTCAATCATTTGTCAAACGTCATCGTTAGACGTTTAATTTATCATTTCACGGTTAAGTTCTCTCGTATAATCCTTGGTTAAGTTGGTTACAATTGCCTTACAAGGACTTTCCTTGGAAGGCAGCCCCAGTTTGATACACTAGAATTAATCCTGTATACGACAATCCTATTTAAGAGCTGCTACGCTCGCTCTGTAATCTTAATTTAGACCAAAGACTCATCACAGCCGAGTTGTTGCTAGATTCGAACCTCAACCCTCATGATTGAGAGTCTATACCTCTCTACAACGTGCCACCACCGCTTATATTATATTTATATGTGAACATGGATAAAATAAAATCATGAGCATAAACTTGAGGTAAAAATGTCTAGTTTAGATCTTGAAGTTTAATTTGTATTTTTATTTCAGACATAAAATGCGTTTGGATAACACTTTATAATGAAAAACTGTCATTTTATTGTATTCTCTGATAGTTGTTTACAGAAACCGTTCCCTTTTTAGAGAGTGGTAAATCGAAGTTGAAAAATACATCGTCGTGCCCTTTGAAACTTGTGCCCGTGTAAAAGCAATGTCGCATTCGATATGATAGATAGTAAACTCCTGTTCTCCTATATAAAAACATGCAGAGAGCAACAAAAGCTGAACAATTGTGAACTTTACCGCAATAGAAATAAAGTAAATGTTGAGAAACTTTCGTTACTGATGAAACCTTTGTACGACGTTATCAATCATGCAAATCTTGACACAGATATGGGGAATGGTCTCAGCTAAATCGTTTTTAACATTAGCGTGACACAAGATGAAATGGGCTAAGTACCGCAAGGGACCATTTGAACAGACAAAAAGCGCTCCTATCCGCGCTTCAATCTTCTATTTGGATGCCAATAGCGCAGGAAATTTTTTTTATGTTGAGGTTTTATAAGGCGCTACCAGCGCCAGCGACCTTGAGCAAATGGGTGGAGCTTATTACCTCTCCCCGCACCACCAGCATCGCCCTGACGATACTTAGAATACACCATAGACGTGTATTATGATTTATGAAGAATATTGTAAATTTTCATTTTCTTCCGATCAACAATGTAAGAGTAAAATGGCGCTCTAAGGCCCGCTTGCGCCAGGCAGAGCTATCGTCATTAACTCAGAACTAGACGCTACTTTGGAATTAAATTATAATTATGTCTTGCACCATCCTGTTTTAGGGGGCTAAACTTGTGTTACATTTAAATTTTAAACCGCCGATGTGGTAGGTTTACGTCACTAAACTACGTGCTAAATATGGCTAAATGTCAAAATTGAGGCAACAGCTGTTTTTGTTGACATGATTGAAAACTGAATGATTTTAAAACAAAACGATGAAAACGAAATGTCATTGCCAAAATAAAAGAAATGAGACAGATAAATACAACGAGATGCAGTGTGAAAGAGACGTGCATATAATGTTCATTCATCATTCACTTTTCATATTTTGCCGGATTACATAAACTCTATGGTCATTTAGGATGTTGCCAGCGAAAAATAAAGAACTGTCAGGTTAGTTAACTATAAACTAGTTTTCATTGGCGCAAGACAATCTTTGATAACACTTTAGGTCGGTGCTACTAAACACGGGGTTACGCAATTTAACACAGCATTTGGCGCAAGTGGGCCTTAGTCATTTAAAAGTTGTAACCCATAAAAAACTAAATTTTTAAGAAACAATTGCGAATTTTAAAAAAACAGGACATTCTCTTTACGTTGAGGCATTTAATTGAGACTGGCTGACGAATAAACCTTTTGTGGCAGATAATATTTCTTGGTGAGCGCGCTCCATACAAACGAAGTTTGATTCTATTTTGAATATTCTTTTTCTTGTGGTGCCATCTCCTATCGGAGGTTGGCTATCATTAGAGCTATTCGGACCCCGGAGACTGCAGCCCTGAACAGTGAGGTTCTGTCCACATCGAATCATTCACACAGGTTTTTAAGCCACGACGTCCTCCTTCTACCAGGCATTCGTCTTCCCAAAATTTTTCCCTGCAGAATAATCTGAAGAAATTGGCATTCATCACTTGACCGAGGTACTGTAATTTCCGAGTTTTTATGGTTTTTATGATTTCTACTCTCTTGTTCATCCTCTGCAGGACCACCTCGTTGCGAATTCTGTCTGTCCATGATATCTTCAACATCCTCCTGTATACCCACATCTCAAAAGGCTAAAGTCATTTGCACATGGCTTGAGGAGGCTGTATGGTGTTGAATCCTGGAGTGTCCAGGATTTAACACCATAAAGGAGGATGGAGAATATGTAAAACCTTACAAGACGGACACGGGTGCAGATCTTGAGAGAGCGGTTACATAGTAGGTAATTGGTTCAACTTCAAAAAAAGCATTCCTGACCTGCTCTATGCGACACCTGATCAAAATGCTGTGGTCTTCTTGATCAGTCACACGACAACCGAGGTACCTGTAAGAGTGAACCCTTTCTAGTGGCTGAACGAAGTCACAAGACACGAGACGTTGCGTCGCGAGACTGCGCGATGTTTTTGATCACAATAGTACACACACACATAAAATATTATATACTACGTGACGTGTAGTATAAACAAAATATAAAGAGTACAAAGTACTGTTTGTACTTTGTAGGTACTCTTTAAATTTTGTTTATGTGATGCTGTTGAGTATACGGTACGGTCGCGACATCTCTACCATAAATAACACCTGAAGCGGTGGTAGTACAAAACTTACTTCAAAATTGCGTACTTATGATGCACAAAACGAATTATTACATTTTTTTAGGTTTCCGAAGTCAGACAAGGAACCATTAAGGTGGACGCACATTTATCCGCGGCGAACGAGCCGAAGGAGGCGAAAGAAATGAATTTTAGAATTCTTTGTTTGAAATTCTATGACACTATGATTCTATGATTCTATGAATCGTCAGAAGAATTCAATAGAAATTCGATTCGTTCGCCTCCTTCGGCTCCTTCGCCGCGGATAGATATGCGTCCACCCTTATACTTTCATCCAATCTATATCCTTATACTTTAGTCCATTCTGTCTGTATGCCCCGCGTCAATTACTCATTTTTGCACCTATTGAATCGAAATTTGGCTTGCATAACAGAAACACAAAAATATAAATGTGGTAGGTTACTTATTTAAGAAGAAACCATTTTTTTAACCACAACAACGAATTAAAATGGAGTTGGAAAAATTTTGGTTTTTTCTTAGTAATCGAGTGAAATGTCGATGCCGTTGGATAGGTCTTGTAAAATTTAACAAAATACCCATAGAAACTAATTTGTTACCATCAGTTTAAAATAACAATGTGCATGACCTCGCTCGCAAATGTACCGACACTCAATCACGCTAACTTCACTTGAGTCATTCAAATGAATGTTTCCTTTGAATAGAGTCTACATTCCTTTATCAACCGAGTGAAGTTACCCAACAGCCCTTCAAGGTCATGCACATTTTTATTTTAAACTGATAGTATAATGCTTTTGTAATCGGAACTCCAAGACGGGAAGCCGGCAAGCAGGGTGACCAATTCCTCCGCTATAAGGATGTGCGCATAGATCCTCGACGTTGTGTCTACATATAACAGGAGAGTAGGCGACAATGCGACTTCCGCGTTCGACACCTCCTTCATGAATACGTGGTATTAAGAGGGCTATTCGAGCTCAGTGGCGCCCTCGTCACAATAATAAAGATTTCTCAATAAAGAAAGCCTAAATTAAAAAAGAGTGGCGACCGCGTACCGGAAAGCGCAGCGTGGGTAGGCCCCTCACACGGTGGACCGACGACCTGGTGAAGGCGGCGGGAAAACGTTGGATGAGGGCGGCGCAGGACCGGTCGTTATGGCGATCCTTGGGGGAGGCCTATGTCCAGCAGTGGACGTCCATCGGCTGAGATGATGATGATGATGAATTAAAAAAGTGCCCACTAGATAAACTACAAAAGCCTTCAAGCCATTGTTATACAATACTTTTATAGGTTCTTCCACTTTTAGATAATTTCGAATAAAAACAAAAGCGGCAGTTTTTTTCTTTTTTCAAAATTTGTATGTTTAGAGACCTTTAAAAAACCTATAAAAGTATGAAAATAGCTTGAAGGCTTTTGTAGTTTATCTAGTGGGCACTTTTTTCATTTAAGCTTTCTTTATTATTGTGACGAGGGCGCTACTGAGCTCGAATAGCCCTCTTAATTACTCTTTGTAAAGGATACCGTGCCAAGATATTCCAGTACTGTTTTAGAAGCTCCCTAGATTCCCTTGAACTACACGACGTTGTTCACGGTAAATAACATTATACTAATTATAGTGACTCTCAATGGTGTGATAGAGAAAGCAGGCGTTTTAACGTGTTATTTTTAGCGTAGACGCGGTACAACGAGGATAATTATCTTTATATTCATATCATAACACACAATTTTCATTTCTACGGTAGGTGTGTTTTGTGAAATATTTTTAAAAGTGATTCATTTAAAAAAATCTATGTATGTTTATACAGGGTGTAAGTGACAGCCTAGCAAATACTGAAACGGTGAATTTAGACGATCAAACTGAACAACTTTCACTATAGAGCCTACCACAGAAAACGCAAAAAAAAAATCTGCTGTCCTATACATTTTAGTCGGGTAGGTACAGCAGTTTTTTATGGGACAGCAGATTTTTTTTTCGCGTTTCCTGAGGTAGGCTCCATAGTGAAAGTTGTTCGGTTTGATGGTCTGAGTTCACCGTTTCAGTATTTGCTAGGCTGTCACTTACACCCTGTATAGTTTCTAACACATTAATAACGTACGTTTAAAAATTAAAATTACCATCCAGCTGAACTCTGTTATCGAATACCTATACTAACAGGGTGTTATAGGGTAGAGAGACTGATTGTGCTCATAATACAAACAACCTTCCTCCAGGAACAAAATAGAAATTCGCAACAACAAAATTTCGACTTAACATACAAACGTTCGATCAGATCAGATTGATTGCATTTAGTACGGAAAAACCAAAAATTGTTGTTGCGAATTTTCTATAGATTTCTTAGGGAAAGTAGTTCAGTATCATGAGTACAATCACCCCTTAAAGTAATGCAACTGTTTACCCTAACACCCTCTTTATTGAGCACAAACGTTACTTTCCAATTCTTACCACTTAGGTAACCTACCTACCCTACCCTACCCTAACCTTAGGTACCTTGAACGGTGAGTAGGTGCTATACGTATTATGTATAAATAAATGAAGATGTTTACAAGAATCGTAATACCTGGGGCTAATCCTAAACGACTAATAAATCATCACTGCGAATGCGTCCCTCACAATTAATAAAGAGATTATCCCGTCTGTCAGGTACCGGTTACCCAGCCCGTGTAAGATTTCTTGCTGAATCGAATAGGTTTTCTTCTACCCTGGTGGTCACAAAAGCGTATTTCATTTGTCAAACCTTCAATAAAATGTAGCCGCATTTCACGCATAAATAGTCCTGTACTTCGATTAAAAGTATTCAATGACTACACGGAGAAAATATCTAGATACAGGATCGAACCTAATATGCTGACGGCTTTTTAATAGGATTATCAGACCATGAAACTGAACAACTGAACGACACCAATATCGAAATTGCGCAAAAAAGGGAGTAAAGTCTGCTAATATTTATACAGGGTGTAACATAACACCCTAGTAATACTTAAGGGTTGAACCTCATCTGGCAGCACTGCATCGCCTTTTTCCGTCGCTCCATCCTTTTCTGTCACTCAGGAACGTCATTTGCTAGAGTAAATAAAATAGACGGAACGTAATCGCGCGCGGCGGTGCTGCACGTGCGGTCGCGTTCCGTCTACCATATTTGCTCTAGCAAACGACGTTCCTGAGTGACAGAAAACGATGGAGCGACGGAAAAAGGCGATGCCGTGCTGCCAGATGAGGTTCAACCCTTAGGGTGTGGTTTAGTTAGACCATCAAACTGAACAACTTTCACTAAGAGCGCTTACAGACGAGCGACACTTTGCGGTCGCCGTGTGTCGCGGAGGGTCATGTGTATGATCGCGACCGTAATGTGTATGAGCGCGACGCTTTGCGACCCACGGCGACAGCAAAGTGTCGCTCGTCTGTAAGAGACCTAAGGACCCAACATCGAGAAAAAAAAATCTGCTGTCCCATACATTTTAGTCGAGTCGGTACTGAAGTTTTATAAAATAAAATACTCGAGTTATAATTTCTTATAAATCTGCACTGTAACACTGCACTGTTTGCCGGTTTTAGTTCAATTCCACTTTCATAAAGTTAAATAAGATGTAAGTTATACAGGGTGAAATTGATATCATTAGCATCCTTTTAAACTAAGAGTCTACCCATCAAACTGAACAACTTTTACTATGGGAGCAAACCGATCGGAGCAAATTAAAATCAGCTGTTCCATACTAAACTGCAATGTCGACGCGCGAGTTCGCGACTCAAATGTATGCAACAGCTGATTTTTTTTTTGCTCCGATCTGGTTGCTCCCATAGTAAAAGTTGTTCAGTTTGATGTGTAGACTCTTAGTTTAAAAGGATGCTAATGATATCAATTTCACCCTGTAGATGGAGGAGTTGTACCCATTCGATAAGCCAGGTTAGAGGGGAGCTTGAAAATGAGCTGACAGTTGGTCACTAACTTCCCTTCATCTAGACGTATGACTTACTCTCTCACTTTAAAGTTAATTTTATTCTTTATCTTTTCAGAGTTCCTCGCTGACGGACTTAATATCAGCTTTCGACACAAAATCACAGAAGCACACAACTAAACAGAAAGGAAATGCATTCAGCGGTTCGTTCGACCAAAGCAAACCTACATTCTCCAAAGAGGAATATGGCAAGTGAGTATTTAATATTGAGGGCTCGATAGCTCAGTCGGTAGTGACTGCCTGCTGTGCCAAGGGTCGCGGGTTCGAATCCCGTAAGGAGCAAAAATATAGATAATGAATAGGAATGTTTGTCCCCGAGAAGTCATCGATATTTGGTACATATATTTTATGTCCTTGTCTAGTCATCATAATACAAGTACAGACTAGATTCTGGTACTTTAAATTTGACTAGGTAATTTGAGTGACAATGTCCAAAAGAAAACCAAAAAATAAATTATATTCAAAGAAAAGGAGTGTTGGTTGGTTTTATGCAGAAAAACAAAAGATTCGATAGTTTTCTATCCGATAATAAAATCCACATACGGAAAGAAAGTTCACATCAGTTTAGCGCTAGGTTTAGGGGAAACCTCAAATTAATAATTTCTTATTCAGAGGGCTATCGCAGTCCAGTGGCGCCCTCATCACATTAAAAAAGATTTCTCAATAAAGAAAGCCTAAATTAAAAAAGTAATTAACACGAACACTACTAAAGCCTTCAAGCCATTGTTATACAATACTTTTATAGGTTCTAAACATTCCACTTTTGGACAATTTCGAATTGGACAAAAGCGGCCGTTTCTTTCTTTTTTCAAAATTTTTATGTTTAGACCAAAGACATATATATTACTAGCGTAAGGACATGGCCTATGAGCTTGACTATTGTCCCCAGTTCGTTGGCTCTAAAATGCTAGGAAAAATGCCAATTTAGAGCAAAAATAAAAAAAAAAAAAAAAAAAAAAAAAAAAAAAAAAAAAAAAAAGAGCACTACAAATATATGACACGATATAGTTCGTATACGAGTTATGACAGATGGCGCAAATTTTTGTTTCTATGAAGAAGGTTTTTGTTAAATATTCTGACGGGCCTATCCTTACGCTAGTAATATATAAATCTATGGTTTAGACCTTTAAAAACCTATAAAAGTATTCTATGAAAATAGCTTGAAGGCTTTTGTAGTGTTCGTGTTAAGCACTTTTTTAATTTAGGCTTTCTTTATTGAGAAATCTTTTTTAATGTGATGAGGGCGCCACTGGACCGGCGGAAAGTAACAGTGATATTTGGAATGGTGTTTACCAAAACCGATAGGTATTATTTTTGAGTTTATAAAGTACGAGCTTTTACCCGCGACTTCGTCCGCATAAATTATATACCAGATTTTAAGTCAGATCATAAGCTATCAAACAAAAAAAAAATCATCAAAATCGGTTCAGTAGTTTTTGCATGATACTCGAACAAACAAACACCCAAACAAACAAACAAACGAACAAACAAACAAACAAAGAAACAAACAAACAAACAAACAAACAGACAGGCAAAAAATCCAAAAATTTGTGATTTGGAATCAGGGACATCTAAAAATCATATCGTAATCTTTTTTTTATTAATATCTTCAATGTACAGACACACTTCTGTTACAGTTTTATAATAGTCTAGACAAACAATATTCAACAGTCTCAGAGCGTATTTTTATTCAATCAGTTTTCTGCAAGCCATCGAAGCATTAAGCATTTTTTTTTTTTCAATTTGATTCTTAGATATTTATTGATGGAAATTTAAGTCTATTTCTGAGAAACGGGCTTTTCTAAAGTACCTACTCATACATGCTTTTTGCCTAGTTCTTTTCAGCTTAAATTATATTTCGCGTGCTTGTTGTCAAGGCTACATACACATAGGGCTGTTTTTATTTTTGAGTAGTAATTTAAACAATCTTTAAACCATGTTAAAACCCGAAAAATATAACCACAAAGTTTAAAGCGATCATGCGTTAGGATAGGGCATGATCGCCATATAACCGAGTACCTGTAGCTTCAAATATATTGCTTCGGAACCGGTCAAAACTACTCCGATTTTCATGATTTTTTTTAAAACCCAAAAAATACAAATTTTAAGAAAAAATGCTTCACAACTTGCGAATTCATGCTAAATTCATGTAAGAACAGGACATTCTCTTTACATTGAGGCAATTTTAATTGAGATTGGCTGACGAATAAACCTTGATGAACGTGCTCCATACAAACGAAGTTTATATTAACCAAATAAAAATGATATTTTTTTTAAACACGAATACAGGATTTTAATACATGACAAAACGAACAGCTGCTTCAGACCATCAAACTGAACAACGTGTAATATGGAATCAACATCGAAATCGCAAAAAAACAGCTGTTTCATAGAAAATATCAACAGTTACTTGACCAAAATATGTGAAGTAGCAGATTTTTTCTTGCAGATTTTAAAGTTGATTTAAGTTGATGATCAGACCGTCAAACTGAACCACTTTCTCCATGGCTCGAACATAAAAATCGCGAAAAAAAATTAGCCGTTCCTTAAGGCTGCACCGAGCCTATTGTGCTTCCCCCAATCGTATTTTTTTATTTCTTAACAATTAAACAATACTTCCAAAAACCAAGAATATCAATTCACATTGCTGATTTTAAATTTATCGGGTCATTCAAATCGGGTCACTGCGGATTTGTTTTTATAATATTTGTAGTTATTATCTTTAATACCACCAAAAGTAGCCACTTTTGGCGGTTTTAACGATAATAGCTACAAGAATAAAACATAATAATCCGTAATGTTTCAATAAATTGAAAGCCAATCAGGACTACAATGTGACATTATTGTTTTTTGGAAATATGGTTTAATTGTTAAGAAATAAAAAAAAATACGATTGAGGGCAGCACTATAGGCTCGGTAGGCTCTTAAGTAAACTGCAAACCTACATGAACCAAATGTATGAGACAGCAGATTTTTTTGTTTCTATGAAGGTATTTGTTGCCTGGAACCAACAAAAAGGATGGTACAGCTTGGTGAGCTTTTCCCAAAGCTGTTACTAATTTCGCTATTTTTTATCGTCAAAAAGGCGGAAATGTCGCAGAAAACATCAATGTGAAAACTCTAGTGCTTATAATAAATTATCAGGTTAATTTACATAAATAAACATCGGCCACGTACATAAAATAGTAAAATAAACTAATAAAATTTTATACATCGTAAAGTTTGACCGTAGCGCATTCAATAAAGTCAAATATCTGACTACAATTTGCTATCGTAAATTTAGGCTAGTAATGTTTATTATACAAACCGTATTTGTTAGTGAAATAAATTGCTTCCCACTTTGAATATAGATATTAAACAAATTTACAATCGCAATGTCAACATTATCTAAAGTAATAAAATAACTTATGTTATGTTAAATAAAATGTTATGTTATGGAACAAGAAGTTTTCGTTCAAACATTCAACTGTTTTGTCTCAAAGCTAGAAAGCATGACTGAGAAAAGATTGAACTAAACTAGAGAGTAGGAATGAATAAATGAAATAAACCTTACATAAACTCAGTGACATGTCTTTTCAATAAAAATACATTGTGCGTATCCACAACAAGCTTCGTCAAAGAAAATATATCACTCACATGATCACATCCAAAACAGGCTTTGTCAAAGAAAATAAATACCACACGCATCCACAACTCATTTCGTCAATAAATACAATATGTGCGAAATCAATTCGTATCTATTAAGCTTCGTCTATTACTATTGCTAAATAGAACATAGGTATCAATAAAAAAAATAAAAAGGGATCTAAAAATATAATTTATATTATAACAGACAAAATTATAAAGGAGTCAATTTATTTTAGGCAAACGGTAACGTTTATTGATGGCATTAAACTTTAAAAACATAATTTAATTTAATATAGTAATCGGATGAATGATTAGGTAAAAATGCAAACGAAATTATGAAATAAATAAAAAAAATTCAACGTTTTGACTTTTTTTGCTATGATTCTTTTATCCTATTAAAACGGCACATGTAAAGCAATGCGTGTATAGGAACATCTTAGATGTTAATACAAAAAATTAAAATTAAAAACCAACATATCTTACCAAGATAAGATGTGCGCCAACTGCGATTACCCGACATTCCTTTTAGATGAGGTATAGCTGATATTACCACTATAATCTAGAGATTATGAGAAACAAATCAACATGAGTTCCATTCATAGCTATACGTCAACTATACATTAAATAATCTGTGACTATACGCCAATATTTTTTGGGAGCCTTTTCCCAAAAAAAAAGAAAAAAATTATGGATAGAAGAAATTATGTCTTTTGTTTATAGAATTTAAAAAAAGCGGGGTGTTGGAACAATGTTTTATCAGTATTCAAATGGTATTCAATCATTTCAATACCTACTCATCCATCCTTTCATTACTCAATATACTTACATTTCTTATTTGACACTTTTCATACCTTTCTCGCTGGAAAACACCTGGATACTAGATGGATCGGTGGTATTCTGCCTTTGAGCACTTTCTTGATTGAAAATACACTCGCGATATAAAGAGTGTGTGTGCGGTGCGATACGTGAAGTATTTGTCGAGTGAACTGATAAGTTAGTCTGAGTTAGTAATAGTAATAAAGCATTTGAGAGTTTATAGTCTCAAAGTTCTTTATTACTATAATCCATTCCAAATAGCAACGAAATTTTAAGGCTATTTTGCATTACAGAAACAGAGATGTAATAATGTTCCTGTTCCGATGTAACATTTTTACCGCCATACATTTTTGAATTCCATGAAATGAAAGATCCCTTTTCAGTGTTTTTTTTTTCTACTCCTAAGGTTGAAATTGACAGGTGTCATACATTTAAATTAAATTAAATAATTAATAAATAATGAAATAATTATCATAATTATTAATAATTATTTAATTTAATTATTTTTTGAATTTAATTTTTACCAGGGCATATTTTTTTATACTAAAAAAGTATCCCAAAACCATAAACGGTTTTCATTTTCATTCGCTATATCGCTTATGCCCGTTAAAAAGTTCCGGTCGGATAGTATATCTTTCTGACAAATAAATTATCTTGTCGTCCCTATTTGGAATGAAGTATAGGGCCTTTGGCCTTATGGCCTTCTTAAGATAAATAAATAATAAATAATAAATAAATAAATAACGCTCACAGGCACATACATTGTAATGATCCCAAGAAAGCACTATATATAGGCTGTTTATTATGGAAACCATACAACAACGGCACAAACATATAAACGAAGATAAGATATAAGATCTCCCGGTATAATTGCAAGTGCAATTGCACTTTTATAACAATCACGATTCAGTTCTTCTCTGTATACCTGCCTTCTAGATGACTTAATTAGGTACTGAATCGTGATTTATAAGTGCTATTTCTCCATAGTTACAATTACCCCATAGTTGCAATTGTTCTATCATTATCTTTTACTCATCCTATTCACATTCAATGCAACTTAATTTTCCATGTTATGCTTAGCAACATTCGTACAAATTTCTTTTGAAATAAATCGTACAAAGTTTCACATTCTTTTTCAAGTCGAACAATATTTATGTGTAGGTAAGTGAATTGCCTTTTCAGAGAAAACTCTTTGTAGAAAAGTCAACATTTTTTATAATAAAAATAGGAAAAGTATACCACTTAGTTTATTGACCACCTTACTTAGTGAAGAACAATTATTTGAACAACAACGATATTAACAGAGGAATGAAAAGTCGAAAAAAGAAAGGTCTCAAAATGTTGAACTTCAAATAAAATGTAATATTGAAATCTAAAAAATTATTTATTGCAAATATAGGTATGTATATATGATGAAATAAATTGTATTACACGATTTAATACCTCCGTCTCCCTTTCATCTGCGGGGGACGAGACGCAGGCTGGGTTTCCACCCTTATGTCGTTGACCTACCAGCAATTCGCACGAAGAAGTTTGCTTCTTCTTTTTTAATGCGCACGGCTAAGGAGTGGAACGCACTGCCTGCGGACCTGTTCCCTGAGCAATACAACCTGGGCTAAACGGGGAAAGATGCCTATTCACTCTTCAAGGCAAGAGTGAATAGGCATCTTTCTAGGTAAGCATGCTACATCTTCGGCCTCATCATCACTCAACATCAGGTGAGATTGGGGTCAAATGTTTACCTATCGAACATAAAAAAAAAAAAAAAAAAAAGTATAGGTACTCAAGTAATATTTACATTAAAATTGCTAAAAATTTTATGTTTTTTTAAGCTTACTTTTTTTTATTACGGATGGGTTTGCTCTTGACCTCAATCCAGTCCTCATGACGAAGATGGGGGTCGAAAATGTAGCGAGCTTACCCTTACCACGGAATACATAAGAGTTTACAAACACTTACCACGGAATATACCGGAAACAAGCACGCTGAAATCAGTGAGTGTCTTCGTAACGTTTATTTCACCGGAACTAAAGATTAAACCTGCTTATGCTAACAAACTTCGCCTTTTTCTTATTTTCTCGTAAACGGTTTTAGGTTCACCGTTATTTGACCCTTGAAATCAGTCTGTACGGTTCATTGAAACCTGAAACATAAAATTGTTATGAATATGACTAAAAGTCCCTATTTGCTATTGCTATTGTATGCTTAATTGATGTTTCGAGTAGACTTTTCATAGGCGATTGGATAAAAAAAAATAGGGAATAGTTTGCTTTATAAATATCTCAAAGTTGTAATGTTATCGATTGCATCAAATTTTTATATGATATATAGTTGCTTTTTCTACTAAACCTTCTACAGATACAAATGTGCTTACGCTATATCCCACGGGGATAAGAGACACTGCGGCTCGTCATGTTTTGATTTCAACAAACTTCTTTCACTTTATTCACATTCATCTTTCACAATGTCTGAAGTAGGTAGTAATTTATGTACTTCATTCATACTTCCTGAAAAAAATAAGACAATCTGATCAGGAGTGCGATTTTTGAAACTCATTCGTTGAACTCAGCAGTTGTAAATGTCAAAATTACTATGGAGATATGCATCTTTCTACTGATGACTTGACTTTCAAAAATCATACTTCAGCAGTGCGATTTTTGAAAGTCAAATCAGCAGTAGAAAGATGCGTATTTCCACAGTAATTATGACATTTTCAACTGCTGAACTCAGCGAATGAGATTCAAAAATCGCACTCCAGGCCTCCTTAGGCGTATATCATACAAAAAAAGAGTCGAGGCAGCGTAGAGGTCGAAAAAAATCTGGTATTCCGTACTACACCTGCAATGCATACTCTACTCAAATGTATGCAACAGTAGATTTTTTTTTGCTTCGATCGGTTGATGGGTAGGCTCTTTGCTAATGATATCAATTTCACCCTGAATGGATACAATTTTTTTTATTTCTCATTTTATTTTTACTTGGTTGGTGTCATAAAAGGAGATGCAGCAGTCGGTTAACTTGGGCTGATTTGATTTATTTAATTCCATAAGAACCTTGATAATCTAAGATTTTTCGGAACCAACACTTCAAGACGACCTTTCGATTATAATAATTATTATGTTATACTTTTATGAAAATGTACCTAGATCTAGATGATAATCGTTTTGTCACAATAATAGTTCAAAATATTGATTAAAGTATAACTTTTTAACGATAGCTCGACGTATACCCTTCATATACCTAATTATTAATTTGATATCTTGAAAACGCAGCTTGATAGCCTATATACCCTACAAAATTCTAACTCGATAGATATAGCATTCAACAACAATTCCCATTAAATTACTAAATTCAAGAAAAAGGTTACATCATGATTTTACAGAGAATTCTTCAAACTTTCAAATTCGTACCTTGAAAAGTAACCGAGATATCAACTGCCGGCCAATTATCTATAAAGTACTTACAATAATATTTCTTTTCCAGACCAATTCCCGGATCAATGACAGAAATGCGAGGAGCCCAAGCTCAAGCCAGAGTCTTCAATGAAATGAAAGAACTTTGCGAAATTATTAATGACTATGGAAAAGTGCCGCGCAAGAGTTTGCTACCGCCTGAACTAGAGGCTGCCACTAAAGTTATATCATTTGGAGAGCTATTTACGGTGAGTGGACGAGTCAATCATTCAGAACTTAGTATAGAGGTAGTTTTTAGGGTTCCGTCCCCAAAGGGTAAAACGAGACCCTATTACTAAGACTCCGCTGTCTGTCACCAGGGTGTATCGCATGAACCGTGATAGTTAGACAGTTGAAATTTTCACAGATGATGTATTTCTGTTGCCGCTATAACAACAAATACTTAAAAACAGAATAAAATAAATATTTAAGGGGTTCCCTTACAAAAAACGTTATTTTTTGCAGTTTTTTGCTCGATAATGGTACGAAACCCTTCGTGCGCGAGTCCGACTCGCACTTGGCCAGTTCTTAACTTAACTTTTTAATTTTCCGTACCCAAAGGGTGCCAATGTGGCCTGGGGCCATGGGGACATAAAAGCCTTCGCTGTCCGTCCGTCCTAGCTTTAAAGGGATGTATCTACAGAGTGTAACATAGCACCCCAATAATACTTAAAGGGGTGCTTCAGACCATCAAACTGAACATCTTTCACCATGGAACCAACACAGAGAAAAAAAAAAAAAAACCGATGTCCCATAGATTTGAATCGAGCCGGTATTGGATACTGCAGTTTTGTACGAAACAGCAGATTTTTATTTCGCGATTTCGAAGTTTGCTCCATAGTGAAAGTTGTTCGGTTTGATAGTCTGTCCCATAGATTTGAATCGAGCCGGTATTGGATACTGCAGTTTTGTACGAAACAGCAGATTTTTATTTCGCGATTTCGAAGTTTGCTCCATAGTGAAAGTTGATCAGTTTTATAGTCTGAAGTACCCCCTTAAGATTTACTAGGGTGTTTTGTTACACCTGTATTGAACCGTATTTTACCGTAGTAGGTAGAGAGTTGAAATTTTCACAGAATTTGTGTTATTATTTTGGATTTGCTAAAAAATAATAAACAATACATAAAGGAAAAAATTTAGGGATTAGGGAAATATATACTGAAATTTAAATTTAATATATTTACAAGATACGTGTTTTTTTTTCAAGGCTTTTCGTTTTTGCTTGATCGTAAAAACGGAAAAACATAAAAGCGCAAAACTGGATGTGTTTATAGTGCATACTTTAAGGTAAACAACAAGTCGTAAAAACCAGCCAAGTGTGTGTCGGGCTCGAGCTAAGGGCCCCGGAGAAAACACAATTTTTTTGGTAATTTTGTATGGTGGGACGGAGCTCGCACTTGGCCGGCTTTTTGAATCTACCACCGCATCGGAAGGTGGTCCGGTGTAGAGAATATACCGCCAGGAACTCTACAACACACATCTTTTTTAGATTTTTAATTGAAATAATATCAAGCAGTCTTGCAATGCTAGATGAGATAATTTTAAGAGCAATCTATACGAAAATAATTTTCTTTAGGATCTATGTATGTAAGATGGTATGGTACAAATTTTTATATACTTTTTTCAGCTGCATAATTCAGGATGTATTTCGTATTCAGTATGATCTGAGTGATATATTTTCTTTGACGAAGCTTTTTGTGAATAAGCACAATAGTATTTTTTTATATAAATCCGATTTTAGTTTAAAAATCGAAATATTATTTTGAATACTGAAAATTCATAATGTTTTGCTTTATTATCCTTTTACAGGGCGGACACAATTCATTTATTTTGAAACAGAAAGCTTGAGATTTAAATGCGTATGAATTCCATTTTCACATAGGTGGGTAGAGCTAACATTTTACGGCGCAGTTTTTAGTGGAAATTTCGAACAAAGGAATCGATGCTTGAATAATAAAATGTAATAAATAATTTTTAGGTTCACATTTTTCATATTGTATACAGTTTAATACAATACTAAATAAACGTGTGCTTACTTGCCTAGTAGGCGCGACGTCCAGTGGATTGCCTCAGGACTGACCTGCCAGTTACTGCTCGAGCTCTTATCTCGTTTCAGAGGCCAAGACTCACTTTGGGTTACTGAGCCAGCGTATTTAGTTGTGCTTACTTGTATGCGTTTTTAGGGTCAACTTCTGCTGGACACAGGTTAGGGTATTCATGGTGAGGGTGTACGGGCAATCGCCCACCATACGTGTGCAATTCAAATTGGTGGACTTTCACATTTTGCAACTTTCTCCTTCATCGGAACCTGATGTTTTCCTTCACCTTTTGAGAGAAGTCGTATTACAAATACGTACATAGGATAGAAAAACTCATCGGTACAAGGCATGTCGTGTGTGCGTATTCGAATTGAAAGGGGTAACGGTGCCCGCAAGGCACCGGGACGCGATATGATCCGAATTCTAAAAAGTTTACGCCTCTCCGCAATATGCCACCGAGGACGCTCTCGTGTCTGGATTAATTTAAACCAACCGAATTACATTTTATGAGTAGCAGACATAGCCCAAAAAATTTCTAAACTAAAGTTGCTGTGGGCGGGCAACATTGCTCGCAGTACCGGTGACCGATGGGGCCGATGAGTTCTCGAGTGGATTTTTTTTCATGTGATAGCTAATGTTGTAACGTAGGTAGTATTACACCTTTTTAGGGTTCGATAGCCAAGGACCGTTATTTAGTTCTTGGTCCCATATAGTCAAAGTTATTCAGTTTGATGGTCTACATTACCCCCTTAAGTATGTAACGCATAAGTTTACCTAGGTATTCGAAATTACTCAGTGAAATCTTAAATATTACGACGAGGGCGTCACAGAAGGGAAGAATGACTCTTATTTTGAAAATTTGTCAAACCACAGGCATAGAGATTAGTTTCTAAACCTTGTTAAAAAAATCATTTACTTTGATTGGTATATATCCAAAATATAATTAAACTTTATTTGTATGGAGAGCGCTAACGACTATAATTATCTTCTATAATTATGTTGACCGATTGCAGACAAGAAAACTATGCTTGTGATAATTTAGATTTCTGACGCATTCAAACGCTCGCTGTGACGCTCATTGTGTGCGTAGAAAAACCTTAAATAATATATCAGAATGTTATAAAAACAAGAATAACAAATAGCTTTTACGTTTATGTTTTCTACAGTCAACACGTTTTTCCTATGTTATGAAAATGTTTTTCAAGAGCAAAATAAACACAGAAATGTTATGAAAAAATTAAAGATGAGTATTTTCCGTGGAGTCACCAACTAGAGACAGTATAAGTAGGTCATATTAAAGGATAAAATAATAATTATGTGTTTAATCTCATATAAAGGAAACAGGGTGTAATGAAAAGTATCATTAGCCTTTAAACAACGTACTCTACCCATCAAACTGAACAACTTTACTACTGGAGTAAACTTGTTGGACAAAAAAAAACAGCTGTCACATACATTTGAGTCGTGTAGGTATTACAGTTTAGTATGGAGCAGCAGATTTTTTTTTTTTTTCTGACAGGATTGCTTCTGTAGTCAAAGTTGTTCAGTTTGATGGGTAGAGTATGTGGTTTAAAGGTTCTTGATAGTTTTCCTTATACCCTGTATACGATTTTCGTAAATATTAGATTCTGGAAATATTACAAAATCACTTCAAGAAAATTTTGCATTCAGATCCTCTTCCACTTTCGTGTCAGCACGAGCTAGCATCATCATCATCATCATCAGCCTATAAACGTCCCACTGCAGGGCATAGGCCTACCCTAAGGAGGGTGTATGGGCATTTGTCCACCACGCATGCCCAATGCGGGTTGGTAGACTTCACATACACATTAGAATTTCACGAGCTAGCATATTTCAGATAAATTGCAAAAACACTTTAGTTATTACGAAACGTTTTTTCGTTAAATCTAAACTATTATAAAACTGTAACATAAGTGTCTGTACTTTGCAGATATTTATAAGAAAAAGATTACGATATTGTCTTTAGGTAGGTATCCCTGACTCCAAATCAACCTTTTTAACCGACTTCAAAAAAAGGAGTAGGTTCTCAGTTCGACCGTATGTATATTTTTTTTAATGTGTGTTCGCGGATAACTTCGTCGTTTATGAACCGATTTCGATGATTCTTTTTTTGTTGGAAAGGAGATATACCAAGGGTGGTCCCATGATAAGGAAACCAGGATTGATGATGGATCCCAGAGAAATCGAGGGGATCCTTCGAAAATCGTAGTGCCGACTAGTGCGTTTGTTAATTTGAAGCACTACTGTTAAATCGAATTCACCACTGAAAATTGTGAAATAAACAAAATTTTAACAAAATTATTAAAACCGCCTTCAAAAAAACTAAAAATTAAAAAAATAATATTGCAGCCGATGACTTTTTCGTTCGCATCATAAGAACATTAATTTGTTTTATAGAAGTCGGTGTCAAGCCAAGCCAAAAAACTAATGCAAGCCCCTGTCGCGAATCGGCTTGACAGCGACTTCGATAAAACAAATTAATGTTCTTGTGATGCGAACGAAAAAGTCATCGGCTGCAATATTATTTTTTAACTTTTTAGTTTTTTTGAAGGCGGTTTTTAGAGTTCCGTACCCAAAGGGTGAAAACAGAACCCTATTACTAAGCCTACGTTGTCCGTCCGTCCGTCCATCCATCTGTCCTACCTATTTAGAGCTGTAACTTTTGAACCGTAATAGCTATCTAGCTGAAATTTTCTCAGATTATGCGTTATTACGGCGGATTTGTTAACAAATAATTAAAATGTCAAAAAGTTCAAAGTTAAGGGGGGTTCTCAACCAGAAGCTAGTTTTTATCAACGTATTTTCTTCACGCTCTATGGTAAAAATGGTAATACATACAAGCGTCAAACTTAGTGTGATTATAGAGCAAACTCTACAGAATAACAACAAATACAAAAAACCGGCCATGTGTGAGTCGGTCTTGCGATAAAGATCACGGACAAAAAAAAAGATTTTTTTTCTAAGTTAATATTGTTGTGTTCTGTGGTTGTGCGGTACGGAACCCTCGTCGGTGCGCGAGTAGCCCGACTCGCACTTGACCGGTTTTATTAAGAGTTCTTGAACCGTCTGTTTATTTGTTTGTTTGTTCGAGCATCACATAAAAACTACTGAACCTATTTAGGATGAAACTTTTTTGTTTTATATTATTTTACTTCAAATCTGGTAGCGATCAGACAACCTTCTTTCTAAATAAAGTAGGTACGTACTATATTACGTATTTATCATTCTGCAGGGGAGTTAGCCAGTTACCAAAACAATACCATATGTGTAGGTAGGTATATGACAATACCTAGATCTCGTGTACCTAAGATGTAGATCTGTAGCCATAGTTCTTGTATTTCTTGTTCTAAACGAGACGTTGTAATCAGTGAAAGTATCTAAATCTAAACTATTATCAAACTGTAACAGAAGTGTGTGTGTACATTGAAGATATTTACAAAAAACTAAAAAGTTAAAAAATAATAATATTGCAGCCGATGACTTCTTCGTTCGCATCATAAGAAAATTAATTTGTTTTATTGAAGTCTCTGTCAAGCCGGTACGATTCACGACAGGGCTTGCATTTTTTGGCTTGGCTTGACACAGACTTCTATAAAACAAATAATGTTCTTATGATGCGAACGAAGAAGTCATCGGCTGCAATATTATTTTTTAACTGTTTAGTTTTTTTGAAGGCGGTTTTAATTTTTTTTTTTTAATTTTGTTTATTTCAGAATTTTCAGTGGTGAATTCATTAGTTCGATTTAATAGTAGTGCTTTAAATTAGCAAACGCACTAGTCGGCACTACGATTTTCGAAGGTTCCCCTCGATTTCTGTGGGATGCCATCATCAGATCCTGGTTTCCATATCATGGTACCACACTTGGGACATCTTTCCAACAAAAAAAGAATCATCAAAATCGATTCATAAACGACGAAGTTATCCGCGAACAAACATAAAAAAATATATATACGGTCGAATTGAGAAACCTCCTTCTTTTTTTTGAAGTCGGCTAAAAAAAGATTACGATATGGTTTTTAGGCTTCCCTGATTCCAAATCACAATTTTTTTGACTTTTTGTCTGTCTATTTGTTTGTTTGTTTGTTTGTGTGTTTGTTTGTTCGAGCATCACGCAAAAACTACTGAACCGATTTTGATGAAACTTTTTTGTTTGATAGCTTATGATCTGGTATATAATTTATGCGGACCAAGTCGTGGGTAAAAGCTCGTTATTTATATAACTAACTAATTTACTTACAATGTTTTATAGCTAATGTATGGCATGTTAAACGTAAACATTCATTCATACTAAAAGTACAGTAATAGGTAATTAAAAGTACAAAGGATTCAAGAATAAATATTTCTAATAATTGACATTTGCTTTTATTCAGACGACAAAAATTCTCACAAGATGTGAATTTGAATACACGTGTAAAATCTGACAAAAGCTTCAGCTGTCAAACAATACAATACACTCTGCAAATAAATGAACCCCAAACGAACTCTAATTAGATATTTTGTGTAAAATGTATTGTAGGGATAGAACATGTATGTACATATAATAATGTACGTACATACATTTACATTGGGATAATGATTTCAGCGAAGGTATCATTACATGTTCACATACCTACTCATAATTATAACAACCTAAAGAAAATTTGTGTTATTCTATTTATGAGTTCCTAATAAATGTGGAGCGTGTTCAAAGTTGTTTATCAACAAGTTCTCCTTCGAGCACACGCCACCGAGATTAGACCATAAAATTGTCAATCGTCTACAAGATTACATTAAATATTTCACGGACATCAACATTAGCACAAAACGTGCACAAGTGTTCGAATAAACAGGAGGTAATATATCAAAAATCTGACAGATGTGTTACATCGGACTTTGCCTGAAGCTACGTACACACTCCAGCGAGCTTACAAACGAACGATTTCATTTTTTCTGTGGTCACAGATGTCAATACCCACGAGTTATAGCAACGAAGCTAACAGATGGCGCTACGGTCGCACTCGCAAATGTGCACGTAAGACAACTTGTGACATGACATTGGTAACCCGTTAGCCGCTACACATAAGGTTCACAATCGTATACAAGACATGAATCGCGCAAGAGAAATAATCACAGAGATTCGATATACAGGGTGAAATTGATATCATTTGCATCCTTTTAAACTAAGAGTCTACCCATCCATCAAACTGAACAACTTTTACTATAAGCAAACCGATCGGAGCAAAAAAGAATCTGCTCTTCCATACTAAACTGCAACGTCTACTCGACTCAAATGTATGCAATAGCAGATTTTTTTTTGCTCCGATTGAATTGCTCCCATAGAAAAAGTTGTTCAGTTTGATAGGTAGACTCTTAGATTAAAAGGATGCTAATGAAATCAATTTCACCTTGTATCTAACTTGTATCCAACTAAGAACTGTTGGACCACGGCCGCTCCCCAGGCTTCACACATAGCCTGGCAACAGAACATTCCAAGTAGTAACTCCATACGTCCATTCATTATTCCAGTAGCACATAACAGAAGTGGACACTAGAAAGAGAAGAGTACCTACTATTGAAACGTAACGTTCTGTGAGAAAATAATGTGATTCACCGAGCCACAATGTCAGCCAAAGAATGCGCGGCACGCAGCCACGCATCACACGCATGACCAGGAAATGGCGTGACAGATGGAACAGTCTGTACGTAGCATTAGTAGGAAGATTCGTGGGCAGTGACGTCATATGACATTCCAAGTCTCGCCGCGACCCCGCACGGCCAAGATTTAAATTTGGAATCGGTTTACTAATGCCCCGTTCACTCGCGCGTAATTAGCAACATAAACATATTTCTTGCTCCTATGCTCGAGATGTCCCCTGAATAAACTCAATTTTAACTTTACACCGAAGGCATAAGAGTGCTAACACGAGTCTTCTTATGAGAAAAGATGAGTGGATGCCCAGACGCGGCCGAATATGGAAACGGAAGCGGTTCTGGACGTAAATAAACATTGACGTTTTGGAGGTCAAGTCTGTTTGGTATTGAAAGTGTTGAAGGCAATTGACGTGAGCTTTGTGTAAACATCGATTTCAAGATTGTATTTTCAGGCGTGTATTGTGAATATTATTTTTGTAAAATTTGTTTTGAATGCTGTCTACCGATACCGATTGAATCTTTAGAAAAGATAAAGCTATATCCGAGCTGTAAAAATATTCGTTGAACTACCGAAACCAATTGAAACCTAAACGAACTTGCCGCTGTCCGCCTCCGTCGGGGAGAAAAATAGTGTACCTACTAATCTCGGGCAGTAAATAAGAAAGCCTAAGATCACATGTTTCTCGGCCTCGGCTTCGCCTCTGTTAACAATAGGGGAGCGGATTGCATAAAATATAGGTATTTTAGTTCTATCTTCTTAGTAAAAAAACATTTGAAAATAACGCTATACTCCCATTTTTAGCTTTTTTTAAGCTAGAATACTATTTTTAATAACATGCTGAACTATAAAAAGTAATGAAATGTTGATGACGTCACTTGTGGGTATTTAGTACAATTTTTCATACATCGCGCGCGTTTTGAAGTCAGATTAAAAGTTGCTAATTTGACTAATTGTCCCGGACTGTCCGATCCCCTATTACATGAGATCTGAGACCTTTCTTACCCTCGGTGTGTAATCTATTTCCAAGCTACCGATCACTTAGGAATAACTGTCACGTTTATTATTCCCAAGTCATAAATAAAAGAAGAAGTTCGTAAAATAATTCAATATTTCATGCAATCGACATAAGACGAAACGAAAGGCACTAGATCCAGTCACTATATTAGTCTAGACCAGCCCATTTAGACGTATTTCTACAATATGATCTAATTAGGAGTCGCGCCATATTATCTATTCATATGGCGCCTCGCCTGATATCCTACAGGGTGTAATGTAAGTGGCAGCCTAGCAAATACTGAAACGGTGAACTCAGACCATCAAACTGAGCAGCTTTCACTATGGAGCCTACCTCAGGAAACGTGAAAAAAAATCTGCTGTCCCATACAAAACTGCTGTACCTACCCGACTAAAATGTATGGGACAGCTGATTTTTTTTCACGTTTCCTGAGGTAGGCTCCATAGTGAAAGTTGCTCAGTTTGATGGTCTGAGTTCACCGTTTCAGTATTTGCTAGGCTATCACTTACACCCTGTATACAGAAAAAGAGCAAAAGAGGTCTAGATTAAAAGGCTTTTTCATTTCATTTCATTTATACAACCTCAAATTGCAAGTATGTACAGAGGTGTGGTGTTACATTATTTAATTGGGTTCCAATGCCTTAGAGAATTTGAAAGCAATTATAAGGCTGCCTGTCCATTGACGCGAGCTGGCTGGCGGAGCGGGGAAGCGGAGTATTATTAACCAATCAGGATTGCATAAAATCTCGGCCGAGACTCGGCCGAACTCCTGATTGGTTAATATTTTCCTCGCTACACCGCTCCGCCAGCCAGCTCGCGTCAATGGACAGGCAGCCTTAATTAATGGCGTGTTATTAAGGGGGCATCAAGCCTCTAGTGCTGCCCTCAATCATTTTTAGGGATCCGTACCCGAAGGGTAAAACGGGACTTGTATTTCTGTTGCCGCTATAATACTTAAAAACAAAATAAAATTAATATTTAAGGGGGCTCCCATTCAACAAACGTGATTTTTTGCCGTTTTTTAAACCTCGAACCTTTTGTGCGCGATTTAGGTATACTCGCACTTGTTTTTTTTTTTATTTCTTTACAAACACGTCGTCGTTGTCGTTTCGTTAGGGTCAGCGCACACCCAGCGTAGAACTGCTCGCGCATGCTCGAGCATGTTCTTTGCAGTCGCGCACACCTAGCGGCAAAATCCGCCGGCGGCTGCGGCGGAGCATGCTCGCGCGTGTTCGAACAGTCTCGCGGATGCTCCTGTGTTGCTACAGTTTGTAACAAAGTCCCCTCGTGACGGGGTGGCCAGAGGGGCTAGTTAATATAAAAATATCCCTTCGAGGAGGGCTGACCTAGCTAGCTAGGTATTTCCTATAGCAGGGGTTGCAGAAATGATAGAGGAACTACAAAATAACACAGTCTGTATTCACTATTACCTATTCTCTTACAGGGTGTTCCCTAACTAATATATATCTATGTCTATGACTGAAACCCTATCTTATATCTAACACTGAATCTAGTGCCGCGAGGTGCCTGAGGGGCAGGGGTTGAGGGGGGCTGCTGTCCGCCTGAAGGATTATAACACGGACCGGGTTTATCCAGCCCGCGCTGGTAAGCCTTCAGGTGGATCCTGAAAAGCTGAGCCCTAGAACTGAAAGTTTATCACACCGCCCGATATCTTCAAGCCGCGTAAGTAAACCTTCATGAGGAGGGGAGGGGAAAGGGGGATGGTCATCCACTGAGCTCACCTCCAGGACTGTAAGGCGCACGGCCCGATATCTTCAAGCCGCGCGTTCTTACAACCTGGGCGCTAGCCCAGCGAATGATGCCTGGCTCCCGCCGGGCCGCCTTTTATAGCCGGCTCGCCGCTGCGTTCGCATGGCAACCGGCCGCTCGCTGCGCCGCGGTGCGTCGGCGCTCTGTCGCCTCCCGCCCCGCGTGCCTCCTCGGTCCACCTTTGACGCCTGTTGTTGTTACGAGCTTGCGCGCTCGTTACACTCCCCTCTTTCTTCTTTGCGGTTTTTACCTGTGTAAAAATCGTATGCTGTATCTACATGTCACACACTTGATACCCCTACCTTACATGTGAGGGAGGGAAAAAAAACATTTAGAAACACAAATCTTTATATCATGACTTTGTCATGTTAGGCTCTCCGTATTATGACCGGACCGTTTTGGTCTCAGTTACCCTTTTTTCCCTTCCCCTGATTAGTTACTCATCAACAATAAAAATAACGATATAATTTTTATCAACAATATTACCTATTTATTTGATAACTAAATAGGTACTAATTATCAGCTTTCTTTAAAAGAATAACGAAACTTTTGCCACTATAGTATCTACTCTTTAAATTACTTACGAAAAAATTAAATTTTAAACATCCTGTACATAATTTTACTCGCTCGTTATAAATCTCATATTCATAAACAACTCAAGTACCTATTCCGCTAAAACAGATTATTATTCTAAATGATTCCGGTGCGTCCGTTTTTATTCTACACAACATTCGTAACTACCTCCATAAGTTGGATTTGCAAAGCGCATTCCTGATGCGGACGCTCGGTTACAAAATGTAAACAAACCTATAGTTACGCTAGAAACGGCGTTATGGCGCTGACATAAGGTCTTTTACTCTTTTGCTTTGGGAGTTTACATTTTATATTTCTACTATAGCCTGCTTACTATAATTGTACCACTAACGATGCAGATATAAAAATTCTAACACAAAACAAACTAAACATAATTTTGCGAGTTAAAGAATTGAACTACCGCTAGGTACTTAACTTATTCTCCTCGTATGCAGGCACCCGTACTGCGCCGAACCTCTTCTTTTTTCTTCCTTCGTGGGGGGTACAGCCATCGTTGCTGCTGTTCTGGGGGCGGCCAAATATATTTGCCAAGGGGCGCATTATTTGCCCATACACCCCTGGCTGCTGCTACCGGTGCTGGCTTCGGGGTTGGCGATGGTGTCGGGGTGGGCGGGGTGTGGATGCCCACTTCCGTCACGAACGTTGCGTAATCTGTAAGGTCTACGCCTAGCTCCTGCCTTTTCTCTATGTTTGGTGTTGTTGACTTTATTTTATGCTTCACCCAGGTGTTTCCTTTCGGGCTGTTTTCGCATTTACTGAAATCTGTATGTAACATGCTTCCTGGTTTCGTCTTCTGTGCCTGGGACAGCCCGCTGTCTGGGTCTATCCTAGCCTCTTCATGTTGATTCTTTTCCTTTTCTCTTTCTTGTCTCCAGTCCCAAACTATTCTGCATCCGGTTTTCTCCAAAATGTCCATTCCTAGGATAATAATTGCTGCGTCTGGCAACAGGCTCATCTGTTGCGTTACTTTGTGACCTTTTATTATTACCTGTACGGGTCTGGTTCTCTTGGTTATCGTGGTCCTGCCGTCGGCCAGTATAACCTCTCGCTTGTCTCCGTTTTCTATCTTTATTTCGCACTCCTCGCACACTTCTTTGTTTATGTACGAGGCTGTAGACCCTGTGTCTATTAGTGCTTCATACTTTCTTCCCTTGATTTCTATCTCTGTAAATATCCTGTTGTCTTTCCCGTTCTTGTTCTTTGCCGTATATGTTTCGTTCCTTCTCTCATTATTCCTGTGGTTGTCTCTGTAATATTCTGGACCTCTATTGCCCTGTCTTAAACTCTCTGTTGCTATCTGTTCGTAGTCTGCCGCTAAACAGATCAATTCTCTTATCTTACTGAAGTCTTTTCTTTTAATATAAAATTTATGGTAGTGATTCATATTTGTATAAATCCTATCCAGTTTCTCCTCCTCGCTCATTTTACCTTGCCTCCTCATCAGCGTTTGTAATTCCGTCAAGTAATATATGAATTTTTCTCCCTCTCCTTGTTTTCTTGCGATTATTTCTTCTATTAAACTTTCCTTGTAGTTTTTCGGGAAGAAATACAACTTGAAATCTTCCAGAAAGTCTTCCCATGTTTTCCAACCGTTACAGTTATTTCTGTGCCATAGCAACGCGTTTCCTCTGAATAATTTTGGTAATACTTGCAGTAATTTGTCTGGTTTGATGTTGTTCACGGTTGTCATGTCTTCGAGTCTCTCTATGAATTCGATTGGGTCTTCCTTGACGTCATAACTGATCTGCCATGAGTCTATGTTCATATTACTTGTGTTTGCTGTTGATCCCCCTGTGTTCTGCTCTAATTCTCCCTTGGCCTCGTCCTCCATTTTTAACTGTTTGATTAAGTTTTTCCTTAATTCTTCAACTTTCAAGTTCTCTGTTTCCAGATTTCTATTACTTAATTCAATAATTAATTCCTTTTTCTTCAACTTATAAACCCAATTTGTTGACATCTAAGTATCTTCTTTAAAACCTTGTCACAGCTGTGCGCTTAGCATACCGATCGTGGTTTTGTTGAAGTTGTCGCGCTATACGCAGTCGCGATTTAGATGAATTGTCAGTCTGTATTAGGTATTTGTCTCCTATTCTATTATGGGGGAATTGATTTTAAGTTATTGCAACCCTAAAAACTATAGGATTTGTGGATTATTCCGTTGGGCGCCATTGTAACAAAGTCCCCTCGTGACGGGGTGGCCAGAGGGGCTAGTTAATATAAAAATATCCCTTCGAGGAGGGCTGACCTAGCTAGCTAGGTATTTCCTATAGCAGGGGTTGCAGAAATGATAGAGGAACTACAAAATAACACAGTCTGTATTCACTATTACCTATTCTCTTACAGGGTGTTCCCTAACTAATATATATCTATGTCTATGACTGAAACCCTATCTTATATCTAACACTGAATCTAGTGCCGCGAGGTGCCTGAGGGGCAGGGGTTGAGGGGGGCTGCTGTCCGCCTGAAGGATTATAACACGGACCGGGTTT
This sequence comes from Agonopterix subpropinquella, assembly GCA_922987775.1. Lineage (NCBI taxonomy): Eukaryota > Metazoa > Arthropoda > Insecta > Lepidoptera > Depressariidae > Agonopterix > Agonopterix subpropinquella. The sequence continues at coordinate 7,586,739 of OV277708.1, read as the reverse complement.
ATCCAGCCCGCGCTGGTAAGCCTTCAGGTGGATCCTGAAAAGCTGAGCCCTAGAACTGAAAGTTTATCACACCGCCCGATATCTTCAAGCCGCGTAAGTAAACCTTCATGAGGAGGGGAGGGGAAAGGGGGATGGTCATCCACTGAGCTCACCTCCAGGACTGTAAGGCGCACGGCCCGATATCTTCAAGCCGCGCGTTCTTACAACCTGGGCGCTAGCCCAGCGAATGATGCCTGGCTCCCGCCGGGCCGCCTTTTATAGCCGGCTCGCCGCTGCGTTCGCATGGCAACCGGCCGCTCGCTGCGCCGCGGTGCGTCGGCGCTCTGTCGCCTCCCGCCCCGCGTGCCTCCTCGGTCCACCTTTGACGCCTGTTGTTGTTACGAGCTTGCGCGCTCGTTACAAGTTGACGTAGTGAATTTTGCGTTGTGTTTACAATATTTTATAGTAAAGACGTGCGATAACAACAATTTTAAAGTATGGTAGACTGGGATTTGGTAATTATTGGGTTACTAGCAAAGGAAGAGGAGCAAGAAGAGCACATCAATAAGATGAAAAGAGGCAAGAAAGATGTACTTATATTTGGGAAATACTACGCCCTGTGCTGTGTTACGGTTTAAAAGTTCTAGGGACAGTTATTTTATGGCTAGGAACTATAAAATGGAATATGAACAATTTGAAAACCTACTAAACCTGCTTCGACCTTTCAGATTTTCTTTGTATTTTCAAAAAGAGTTCGATTATTATATAATATTATCTGTAGTAAATTGCCCTTTTCGGGCTAAAGTAGTTAAAAATTATGCTAGATTTAGTCCGAAACCGGCCGAGGCGGCAACACTTACGACGGATCGCAAGCATCGACACGGGCGTATGCTCGAACATGCTCGAGCATGCGCGAGCATCCGCGCGCATGCTCGCGACTGCTCCCGTCGCCGCGAGGAGCATACGCGAGCATACTCGAACAGACGCTGAAGGGATTTAATCACTTGCAAGCTATTTTCAACTTTATTTCAATGGAAATAGAGTTCATTATCAATTGAATCAATGAAACCTGCTCGCGCATGCTCGAACAGTTTTACGCTGGGTGTGCGCTGACCCTTATACAACATGTCTCAAAAACAAGAATGTCACATTTTAGTTATTGTGGGTTTTCAATGTATCGGGAGATTACGATGGTTTTTGAATGATTGTAGTTACTATCTTTAGTACACACTTAACTACAAATGTAATAGACCGTAATAAGACTCCCCGAGCAGTCAGACATTTTTTGAAAACTCAGAACATCCAAGTGTTAGCCCGTAATATTTGGATAAATTACTAGTACAATGTGACATTCTTGTTTTCTAGAAATGTTTTATGATAGATAAGAAATAAAAAAATACGATTGAAGGGTCGATACCCTCTTAACGCAAAGTCTGAAAACTATTTCTGTGGAATCGAATATTGTAAATCAACATTCGAAAATTACTTTAATCTATTTGAATCAACAGCACAGTACCTATTATTATTATGTATCTCTTGTTGGTATTTCTCGGGCCGAAGCCCGGACCTTTGGAAGGCTTGCGTGGGGACACAGGTCCAACACGTAGAGGCCCCTTAGAGACACTTTTATCTAAATGCAATGGGATGCACCAACCGTGGTCTATCTCTAAATGCATTATGAAAATGCACCAGAAGACATATCACGTTCGGTGCAGAGACTATTGTAGGAAGGACAAAATAAAACTACTCGGGTTATGGGGGTGAACTTGGTGGGCCGGGAAATCTGGGTTATTGCGGAGAGACTCGGGACGCCTGCCGTAACAAATGTCTCTAAGTTTGTCAAAAATGGCAGACGGTGACTTGCCAACTCATTTCATGGGCCCCCCAAAATAGCCGCTCGCAAGGAGCGACAAGGCGGCAACATCTAGTGAGCGGCTAAGGTTGTAGAGAGGTGAGTCTGCGGGCGCCGGTTCCCGGTGCTAAGCGCACCAGTCAGCAGGTCCCGGCGTTATGACATTTTACACTTCCAACCTGGAGCATAGGTTCCGCTCTTGCGACTCCACTCCTGGCCGGCCGGTTAAGGCAAGACAGGAGGTGAGGGCCAAATCAATCCGGGCCCTCTGGAGAATCGGGTCCGTGGTGTCGCCAATCACCAACAGCTCGCCACAAGCTGCCCTGCGGGCTTATTATTATTATTTTTTTTTTTTTTTTTTTTTTTGGGAGTTTACAGCAATAAAACAAATAGTCCACAACACAAATAAGAAATAGTATATATCTAGTATTATACAGGGTATTTCTTAATTCGACACTTTTTAAGGGGGTGACCGACCATCAAACTAAACAACTTTCCCTAATGGGAAAAAAATCTGCTGTCGTTTGGTCGTAGGCTGCAAAACTGCAAAAGTTTTGTATGGAACATCTGTTTTTTTTTCGCGATTTCCATGTTGGTGCCATAGAGAAAGTTGTTCAGTTTGACGGTCTGATCATCCGCTTAAAAAAGTGTCAGCATTTTAAGAAGGACCCTATAATATACAGCGCGGCGAATGCTTTTTATTATGCGTTACATTCATGAAGCTAGAAATAGGTATTGGTTATATTCCTCTTAATGTCAATTCTATGGCATGTCATATGCATGTCATCGAGTTTACCTATACATCTAAAGTAGGGCTAATTTGATAGATCACATTTGACATCTAGTCATCAAACGTAACCTTGTAACAGCGGGCATTGAATAACATTTATTTTTCGAAGTTAGAACTGCACAATTTCTAGGGGATAACGGAGGGGCCACGGGGGGCGTGGAGTAACGGACAAAGTAACGTCGAAAACATAGACGGGAATTTACGAAAGAAGAACGATCATTACCGACCAGCAAGGAGTATTATCATGTTTCACCGCTTGTTAGGCAGTCTGCGCTCCAAGGTATAGACAATACCTACGCCAGCTTCCTGGGAATGACGTACCCGGAGTGTGGTACCTACGTTACTCAAGAAGGCTTTCTACCCCAAATAGGTACAATACACAGTCGCCTAAAAACGTCAAGGCAAAAAAATATTCGAACAACGACCGATATTAAAAAGTCCCTTTTCCCAGAAATTGACGTATTTAATTATACCGGGAGCAACAATCTCTGAATTTTCCATTCCTCATGTTTCAAAACATTATTGTAAGAGATCAATTAATTTGCACGGAGAAACCAAAAAAATTGTAAATGCGATACTCAATTTACTTTACTTTATGTACACTGACTTCTTTGGATTGCAACTGTTAAACAGAGTGGAAATAATCTTGTTCTGACGCGTTACAATGATGCAACAGCGGCTAGCTTACACGTGCATAGTTGTTGACACGTAGATATACGCGGCTATGAAATTGTAATCTCGAGTGCGGTTTTTGAAACTCATTCGTTGGACTCAGCAGTAGAAAATGTCAAAATTACTATGGAGATTATGTATCTTTCTACTGCCGATTCGCTCGTATGATGTTCAAAAATCGCACTCCTGAAGTATGATTTTTGAACGTCAAATCAGCAGTAGAAAGATGTATGTAGGCACTGACATAAACTCTAGCGATAGACACGCCCTTTCATAGAAGCAACATGTCACACAAAATAACACAAAATGGCACATGGCAGTCTGTCATTGCCATAGTGACGAAATGAACTCGGGAACATCAATGCGATTTGGGAACCGTATTCAAGTGGAACATGTTGCTTCTATGAAAGGGCGTGTCTAGGATAGTAGGTAATATTGACATTTTCAACTGCTGAGCTCCAAGTATGAGTTTCAAAAATCGCACTCCTGGCCGACTTACACATAGTATTGGAACGATTTGAAAATATATTCAGCATCATCATCAGTCCATATCTACCTGCTGCAAGGCATAAGCTTCCTCCCCATTTTGCCATCCATTTCGGTCCTGCGCCAATCGCATCCAGGTCTATACTCTATATCTACCGGACGACCCACTCCGCCCTCCACACTTCACTTGAAAATACATACATACCTGTATTATAAATTGAATTTCTTTAATAACGAATTGCAAGATTTGATATCTTTTCTACAGATACCTGTTGTTGTGGCATAGACATAGTACTTAGCTTATCTATGGTGTGACATGTATTTGATTCGATATTGTTTTTTCCTTCTCAAATAAATGGCGTAGCGACAAAGTCGAGTTTTCTTAATTGTTTCGATATCTGCAAACTAAAACGGCAACATGGCGACCAGTGAAGAGAAAATACAAAGGGAAACTTCGCCAGCTAATTTGGAAGCGAAAGAAAAATACCGCAGAGAGCGTGCGGTGGTGAGGAGATTATTCACCACCACATGCAATTCCATAATGAATAATCTGCAAACCGGGGATCGCCCTGAATATTATTTAAGAGCAGAACTAGCAAAATTGACTAGTTATAACAAGCGGCTCGAATCGTTAAATAACGAAATAAAGAATATCATACTTGGGGACCCTAAGTTCAAAGAGGAGGATCTCCTAAAGGAAGAAGAAGAGGTAATGAAATATCTATCAAGTTATTTTCATATGTGTGAGAAGTTGGAAGCACTATTTGCATCGAAAAATACTCCCATACAAAAAGTGGAAGACCCGACACAGGGACAACAATTTAAACTTAAACTGCCACCGATACACATCAAGAAATTCGATGGAAATTTAAAAAATTGGTTACTATTTTATGACCAGTTTAAAAAAATAAATGAAAACGAAAACATCCCTGACGAGGATAAGTATCATTACTTACTAGAGGCAATGGCCGACAATAGCGAAGTAAAGACCTTGGTGGAAAGCTACCAGTCCAGTAACTATGCACATTGCCTACAACATCTTAAATCAAGGTATGCTAGGGAAGAGCTGTTAATACAGGTTTACGTAAGAGAGTTATTGGCGCTTATATTAGGAAAGTCTGAACTGACATTAACAGCGCTCTACGATAAACTCAGTGCCCAACTGCGTGCACTTGCCAGCTTGGGTGTAACCAAGGATAAATATGCAGCATTTATTCTACCTATGATAGAATCTGCGTTACCTGAAGATACTCTAAGAGCATGGGAACGCTCTACTGCACACAATGCCGAAATGGACGTAGAGCTCAACAGCTTACTAGACTTCATTAAAAAGGAGGTAGATAGCAACCAAAGAATCCTTATGGCACAAAGCACCTTCAACTCACAAGAGACCTTGGACCGAGAGGAACAGTTTAAAGCTTCAGCCAGCTGTCTAGTATACACAGAAAAGAAAAAGGCAGTTGGAAAGAAAATTAATTACTATAACGCATGTATTTGGTGCGGTAAAGACACGCACGCGAGCCTAGAATGTTATAAAATGAATAAAATGAGCATTGAGCAAAGAATAGAGCATTTGAAGGAAAAGAAAGCGTGCACTTTGTGTTTAATGGTCGGACACCACGTTAGAGTCTGCAAAGCATTCATAAAATGTCTGATCTGCGGGAAGAGGCATTCAACCGCCATCTGTTCAACAGAACCTGCAACACCAAAAACAAACCAAGAACCTCTCAAAAATAATGAAGAGGAGAAGAAAGATGTTAGCGGCGCACCATCTACAACCTTGTCATCTCAAGCGATGTCTCAAGGTGTGACGTTACTTCAAACAGTCGTGGTAAATGTAACCAGCGGAAATAAGAAAATTCCAGTACGTGCCATGTTCGATAATGGATCTCAGCGAACATATATCAGACAAGAAGTAGTCGATAAACTGAAGGTTCCAATCATGAATAAAGAAACTTTGGCACACTGCTTATTCGGTGGAATGGAAATTAATCCCATGAAACATAACGTTTACCAGTTTGAAATCGAAGGTTTAGACAGTAAGTTTAAGCTACAAGTTGAGGCCCTAAGCCAAAATTGTATCTGTAGTAATGTACCTAAAATTAATTGTTCTGATTTAAATTTGCAAAAAGTTCTTGAACAAAATCAGATCGATCTGACAGATAAGGGTGATAAAACAGATATAGAGCTTTTAATAGGTGCTGACTTCTCAGGATATTTTATGACAGGTAAAGTGGTCCAGCTACAAAATGGATTGGTAGCAATAAAAACAAAAGTTGGATGGACCCTACAAGGAAAACAGGTGAGTGTGGTAATGAATAACACTCTATCAACGACTTTATTCTGTTCTAATAATAATAATATTTCAGATTATTGGTCGTTAGAAACATTGGGTATTCGGGACCCCATAGAAGTAAAGTCCAGAGTAGAAACAGAGGCTGAAGTGATCATGTCCTTTGAAGAAACTATACAGGTGAATTCTGAAGGCAGATATGAAGTACAATTACCCTGGAAGGTAGGATTTGACCAGTTACAAAATAATTGTAATGTTGCAAAGCAAAGATTAGAGTTCACTACCAAAAAGTTGTTAATGTCTGGCACTTTTGATACTTATCATAACATAATACAAGAGTGGCATGGCACTGGGATAATTGAGTCTGTTTTTGAACCTGAGAATAATATGGACCAGTCACATTATTTACCTCACAGAGCTGTAATAAAAGAGAGCAGCTTAACTACAAAAGTGAGGCCTGTTTTTGATGCATCAGCCCGTGACAAAAATGGAAAATCCCTTAATTCCTGTTTGGAAAAGGGAATAAATTTTTTGGAGAAAATACCTACATTATTAGTAGCCTTCAGAAAAGGAGCAATCGGCATATCAGCTGATATTGCAAAGGCATTCCTTCAAATATCAATTTCTCCTAAAGATAGAGACCGATTGAGGTTTCTATGGTGGGAAGACAGTTCGAGGACTAAAATGGTGACTTTTAGACATTGTCGAGTAGTATTTGGCCTGACACCAAGTCCGTTTCTGCTATCAGCTACGATACAACATCACTTGGTTCAAGAGATGGAAAATGATCAGCAGTGGGCTACAAGTCAGCGTAAGGAGGCGGCTAAACTACTAAGTAAGTCATACTACGTCGATAATTGCATAACAAGCCTAGACTCTGAAGAGGAGGTTAATAATTTTAGGTCACATAGTATACAGATAATGCGGGATGCAAAGTTTGATCTGAGACAGTGGGTCACGTCACCTATGAAGCTCAATGAAACTGGACAGTCAAGCATTTCAGTCCTAGGAATAATGTGGGACACTGAGTCAGATGAGCTTTACTGTAATACTAGTACGTTGCCTCCAAAACAGGATATAAAATATGTCACTAAAAGAGAAGTCCTGTCACTGACACAAAAAATATTTGATCCTATTGGATATACTTCTCCTGTAATGCTGCCGCCCAAATTGATTCTAAAGGAAGCATGGCGCCGTGAAATTTCAAGGGATGTAGTAAGGGTAGGACAGGTTGTCTTACTAGAGACAGAAGAGAAAAGAGTAAATTGGCCTAATGGCCACCTAATGGTATAGTAACTAAAATATTTACTGGATGTGATGGTGTCCAAAGGTCAGTGGAAATCAAGACATCGACTGGTCTAAAGATTAGACCTATTCAACGCTTGTATCCATTAGAAGTAGGTGACAGCCTGCGTGATTTTTCTTCTTGTTGCCCTGGCAAGGAGGCCGATGCTGAAGTAATAAATCCCGCAGCAATGGAGCCGAGTACCATTGTTAATACTAAGGATAAGGCCACGGCCACTCGCAGTGGCAGGATAACCAACTTACCTAGCCGGTATAAGGTTTAGGCTATAAGGTACCTACGTATTTAAAGGTATGTTTATTTTAGTTATAGTAGGTAGTTGAGAAGTGAGCAACTTTCGTTTGTGGTTAGTAATTTCGCATTAGCGAAACATGCCCATTCCCATATTAATGGGGAATTTATTTATCTACCTACGGAACTAGGTACTTATCTGTCAGATACGGTTTAAAAATAAAACAGCCAATAGGTAAAATTGTTATTTTATTAATAAGATATGATTACCCTGTCTTTCTATTATCACGTTGAACTGCAATTAACAAAGGCTTGTCAAAGTTTACCAACAAAAGCCTGTCAAAGTTTACCAAATGTTGAATTTGTGTTCTAATTTGAACTTAAATGTTGAAGTTGGGTTAGGACTAGTTTTCTATAAAAATATTATGTGTTGCTTTGATTGTGGTACCTACTTGTTTTCGTATCATTACGTTGAGTTATTAGTGGGTAAATATTAGACATGAAAATAAAATGTATCATGTCGTTTCTTTCTCGCGTGTGGAGGATGTTGTGGCATAGACATAGTACTTAGCTTATCTATGGTGTGACATGTATTTGATTCGATATTGTTTTTTCCTTCTCAAATAAATGGCGTAGCGACAAAGTCGAGTTTTCTTAATTGTTTCGATATCTGCAAACTAAAACGGCAACACCTGTATTTTTATCAATACAATAATTAGTTTTGTACTGAAGACATTTTCCAGTTGATCTTAGAACTTAAGACGACGCTAGATGCTGACTAAACGATGAAAAAAAATTGAGTGTTACTTTCTATCACAATAATAATTTATGCATGCGACAAGATTTTTTTTCTCTCCGTGTGTAGGAAACAAATTAATCCTGCCGTTGCCGCGATATTCTCATTTTCCTGTTTTATTTGAGGTCTTTTGAAGTGTTAAAACGATTTTTCTTTTGTTACAGCTATACACAATAATTAATGACAAGCTCGTTGGTCTTCTAATCAGAACAAGAAAACATCAGCTAACATATTTCGAAGGCGAGGTGCTATTTCAGGTATGACGCCTATTTTTTTTACCCGACTGCGCCAGAAGGAGAGTTATGTTTTTATCATTCATTCATTTCCAGCTAAGTTGTCCAGCCTAATTTTAAGTCCTAGAAACACGAAATTTAGATTGGATACTTATTCCTTTTTTCTGTCTATTGTAGATTTTTTATTATGAAAAGATTTTCCATAATCAACCCTAATGGGTGAAAATGAGGGCTTTGTGTAGTTCTGTCCAGCCTATGTTATTTATTTTGGTTGAGAAAGTATCCTACTTCATTTTTATTTGAAAGCTAATCAATAGTAATAGCAGTGATAAATAATTATATCAATAAGGTTTTTAGTCATAATATTAAGAGCCTACCGAGCCTATTGTGCTGCCCCAAATCGTATTTTTTTTTATTTCTAAACAATTAAACAACATTTCCAAAAAAGAAGAATGTCACATTATAGGCTTTCAATTTATCGAAACATTACGGATTATTATGTTTTATGCTTGTAGCTACTATCGTTAAAACCGCCAAAAGTGGGCACTTTTGGCACACAGTGACCCGATAAATTGAAAATGAGCAATGACTACAATGTGACATTCTTGTTTTTTCGAAATACCTATTGATTAATTGTTAAGAAATAAAAAAATACGATTGGGGGCAGCACATTAGGCTCGGTGCAGCCTTAATGGATTTATTTACGAAAATCAGACATAGAATAAAATATAACTGATTTTATCTTCGCGATTTCGATGTTAAATTAAATTAAATTAAAAAGTATTTATTGGTCTCTTATTTATACACAGGTACATAATAAATATAGCACGGTTTAAAAAATATGTCAATGTTACCAACATTGAAATATTTACCCCTATTGAAAATTATACCCCTAGTGAAAGTAGTTCAGTGAGGTCAGGTGAAAACGCATTTAGGTGTACACTCAGTATAATATAAAAAAAAAAAAATTACGAATGAAAAACAAAACTTGCCAAAGGCATGTGGTGCAGGTTTGGTCCGTGTAGAGACGGTAGACACGGGAGGGTAAACACGCTGGAGCCATTTCTGAATTCAGATCCGTTTTAATGTGTTTAAATTTATTTTTTACAGAAACGAGACGACGATGTACCAGTATTTCTAATGCAACCAATCGGTGACATCAGAGATTACTGCAATAACAGGGCCATGCAAGCAAGAAGATCAGTCTCACCGATGCCTCAGTAGATACTAAATAATAGTTATGGAAAAATACACATAATTATGATGACACCCCTGCCGAATTTACGCGTCTACTAGGAAAAATGTGGTGTGTAAAGGAAAGCACTGCACGCGTAATTTACGTCGCTTAAATTCGGCAGATATGTCATCAGTAGAGATCGGATAATCGGATGCATATTTACCTAAACTTCACATTTTTACCCCAGGAAAACATAATATGGATATGCCTTTCTGAATAAAGTTGGCCAACTTATTTGACTTGGTCAATTTGTCCAAGTTGTTCATGTTGTCCAATTAAGTAAGACAACATGAACAACTTGATCAACTCTTGATCGACTTAAGAACGATCCTGGGATTGTTTCATAAAATAAATGAATTAAGACGTGAAGAATAATGTGGACATTATTCTTGTGAAAAATGAAGTTTAGGTAAATATGCATCCGAATATTCGATCTCTAATCATCAGTCATCACACTAAGCTATATTCTTTACAAAATGTAAACTAATAACTTGCTAAATGTCACTGATTGGATTACTATTGTGTCAAAGTAAGTTGTATATAAAAGTCTACTAGGGTCCTATTCAATAAACATGACAAACTGTAATTTACAATGACAATTCAGGGTATATCGCTGGTTACAAATGACGCTAAACATGCAGTAGGTAACATGGTAATTAATAGATCAATGTACCCACTAATGTACCCTGAATTGTCATTGCAAATTACAATTGTCACGTTTATTAATGGACAGGGTGTCTAAAAATTCTGCAAATGAACCTAGTAAGTTCCATGGTAACTTCAAAGAAGTGAAATATCTCTTGTCAAGCTGCTTTTATGCTCATTTGTACATTATTGGAAGAATATTTGTTTAGGTCTTCAATCTTCATTACAATTTTTAAAAATTATAATAATTATCATTACTTTTAAGTCACATTAAAAAAACAAAGTCTGCCGGGTACAACAATATTTCTTCGGTCTGGATTTGGAATATCACTAATAAATTTGATAATCGTTAGTTCATAATTATTTTAGCTAAACATAAAAAGTTATATTGTTTATGAAAATCGTACAAGTTCAACTTGTTTCATTAATTTTAAGTAATATCGAAATCAAGTCTCATGCCTAAGTCAGTAACAGCATTATTATTGTTATGCCTAACTCATCTAGTTTGTAATTGTAATAATGTTTAATTACTTATTTATTAAACGAGCACACGTCGCCCCGAAGACGATAATTTGAAGGAACATCTAACGGTTGGCTAACCTTGTCTGACAATTTTAATTTAATTACACTAATAATAATCTATTAATTAATTAATTTAATTATTTTGTATAAATTGTTATTGTTTAAAAATGTTGAATTATTTGGAGCGTAAAAGATATTTCGAAAAGAAGGGACCTTAGGTGTATTTTTCCTTTGCTTTATCTTGATACGGTTAGAAATGATTTTGCCTTTTTTGTTTTATTTAAACATAAAATCTGTATTATTTGTAAGTTCCATACAACGTATAAATGAATAAGCGCAAAACCAGTTATACCCATTCTTCTTATCGTGTGGGCAGAGCCCTGGTGTCAGAGTTTTTTCAGACCGCCTTACGGCCTCATTAATTTAGGTATAATGAAATAATTGCATTGAAACAATAATTTAATTAATTAGTTTTCGCATTTTCAGTTTTCATGCAAAAAAATATTTGTTATAAGTATTTTAGCAATGAATGACAGCGCTAACGTGCTCTTGACACAGTATTTATGAAATATTATCTACATACATTTTAAGAATCTTGTTTTGGTAGTAACTAGGGTGAGTGTGCCCATGCGGTGTGTTGACATCGAGTTCAGTAAATTTTAAATTACTTATACAAACAAATTATTTAATATTTTGAAAAAAAAATTACCTATGTTCAAACATATTAACCTACCGAATCGAATAGAATGCATTCTAAATACATTATTTTCTAGTTTTGCGTTTATTCATTAACACATAGTAAATACTATGATCGCTAGACTTTATTTATATCATTGAAATCACTCCGACAATTATAGGGATGAGAATAAATTTTATATGTGTAACAAATTTTTTTTGTAGCGATTAAATCTAATAACATTGTAATCTTGATTGATTCAATTTTAATGGTTTATCAGAAAATCAGGATATGTTTTCTAAATAAAGATAACATTCTAGTCAGGCATGTCTAGTCAGCAATTATCACGTTCACTGTCAAGTACCCTCAACATAGAGAGACCCAAGCACTAGCTCAAGACTACCGCCTGTAATTTCGGGTCTCTACAATTATTTCGGTACAACCTCTACATGGTTGTGTCTTCGGCCTAATTCTGTGACTAATTTACCTTGATTATTATTAGACACACCCTTATTCGATACTCCGTTGGAATACAATAATACATAAGGAAATAACAACATAGGAATAACATCGAGACTGTCCTCAGTTTTTGCTATTTGCAGTTAGTGCACATCAAAGTTTCAATTATTAATCAATCGACCAGTATTACATACCACATTTAACACAAACTAATGAGAGTTTGATTGACTGAATATTATTATTATTGATTGATTATTGCTGATTCTAATTGAGGCTCTATTTAACTTTGAAATACGTTTTATCAACACAGCTTCGGATGTTATTAAAAATTTGTAGCACTTTCATAACTGAGTTACAATGCTGTTTATTATTTTAATAAATTGGAATTATTTAAATATTTCCTATAAAATATTTAACGATTTTATTGTTGATATACATAATATAATTATGCTTTTTCACGATGTATTGATTTTTATAAAATTAGTTACGTTTTGCGCTGATTATCTAAGCTGAACCACCTGGGAAATAATTTTGTTAGATAGATTTGTGTAGAAACAGTGAACGTGTTTAATTTATATTAGGATTTGTTTATTAATTATAATATAACAAAACATACGAAATGTAAATAAAGCCATTTGCATTATATATTTTTACTGTATTTTTAATTCACCCCTTTTTCTATTATAGGTACATGTAAAGCAAAACCTATAAACTACTCAATACATAGGTGGTTTCATACATAGGACATAGATTCAGTCCATCCATTGACGCACAATACGCGTAGACGGAATTAATAAAAGTAATACTTTATATATAGAAAAATAGTTTAGAAAATCTAGATGTCGCGTATCAAATAACATTTGCAATTTATAATAAGATTACGAAGATATAAAGCTTTGAATATTTTGTATGAAAAATTTCAATGCTAAAGCAGATATAAATATCTGAAAAAAAAAAATTTAAAAATATTTATTATCAAGTAAAGAACAATTACACATGAAATGAAATTCCGGTGGACCTCACAACAGGCGGATTTCGCCTGGCCCGTGGGTTCAGCATTAGCCAAGCCTAAGAAAGTTGTACAGTAAGCGGCTTTAAAAAGATTTACATAAATTATGAATTTGCGATAGAACACAGTTTATGAAACCAGTAACGACGACATTAAGAGTAATAAACTATTACATTAGATCATGAGAAATTCGTTATTATATTCTAAATTGCAAATGTTATTTGATACGCGACATCTAGATTTTATAACCTATTTTTCGATATATACAAAGTTAATTACCGTATACGCGTATTGTGCGTCAAAGTTTTGTATAAAATTGACCCCTCTGCAACCGCCTTAAGGCGAATAATTATTTTTTGATCATATTTCGAGGGGCGTGGCTAAGCTGCGTCCTAAGCTAAGCACGCTACAGACTCAAATTGGGCCAGACTCAGAGAAATGTCAAGCTCATACTAATTTCACATTGATTTGTCTATTGAACCAACCATTGTATCAGAAACTAACTAATGGGTCCGAAATTGAACGTAGCAGGCAGTGAATACGTTAATCAAGGTTTTTGACCATACACGTCGTGTTACTAGGTAATATAATCCTATTGAAAAAACATAAAAAAAAAGAAATATATAGGGTCCTTCTTAATATGCTGACACTTTTTTAAGGGGATGATCAGACCGTCAAACTGAACAACTTCCTCTATGGGACCAACATCGAAATCGCGAAAAAAAAAATCATCACTTCCATACAAAACTGCAAACCTACTCGGAGCCAAACGTATGGGACAGCTGTTTTTTTTTTCGCGATTTCGATGTTGATTCCATAGAAAAAGTTGTTCAGTTTCATAGTCTGGTCATCGCCTTAAAAAAGTGTCAGCATATTAAGAACCCTATATATATATTATACGGTCGAATTGAGAAACCTCCTCCTTTTTTTGAAGTCGGTTAAAAAATCCCGCTTGCTAGTAGGAGTTTAGGTTTGACATAAATAAAAAAGCCTGTTAAAAAAAACATGTTATTCGATTCAACTTTTAACAATTATTTTTTACAACAATATCATAGAAGACATTAATTGAAAAACATTTAACTATATTATAAAACGTGAATCATTTTGTTGATACATCTATTATTAATTATTATCATAGAAATGGAATATTTTTTGATTTGGATTTTTATATTTTAAACACTTTATGAAAACACAGACACATTTATGAGAAAAAATAGACAATTTTGTACAAACATTGAATTCTGTGAAGGCTGGAATTTCTTCCAACTGATCTATAAAATACTTACAATTATTCAGAAACATATATTATACAGAAAAATATTTAATAATAAGTACCTATAGAAGAGAAAATGTTATTATACTTGCGTTGGCGTATAATATAAAATACGCCAATATAGGCTAGAAAAAACCGCTAACTCCTTTGCCCTAAATACAAATAGTTACCTACAGCCTAGCAAATACTGTAACGGTGAACTCAGACCATCAAACTGAACTTTCACTATGGAGCCTAACTCAGGAAACGCGAAAAAAAATGCAGCTGTCCCATACCAAACTGCTGTACCTACCCGACTAATTGTAATATGGATGGGACAGCTGATTTTTTTCTCGCGTTTCCTGAGGCCTACTACAATATGAAAGTTGTTCAGTTTGATGGTCTAAGTTCACCGTTTCAGTATTTGCTAGGCTGTGACTATGTGTATTTAGGGCAAAAGTGTTAGCGGTTTTTTCTAGCGTATTTTATACTATACGCCAACGCAAGTATAATAATATTTTCTCTTCTATAAGTAACTTAATATTGAATATTTTTAAATCACTCTTTCTTTATACTTACCTATTTAAAATTATTATATTTCTACTTTTTAACATCCCTGTAACAAAGATTTACATCTGACTAAAAGTTTCACTTTAATTTTATTTGACAGGTTTGTTTTTATCTGTTCAAAATTTTTCCAATAGGCAATATTTTTGTATAAATAAAGGGTAAGTATTTCTTTTCTCTTTTCACGATTTCTTTCACTTTATTTTATATCGAATATCTTGAATGTAATAAAATGAAAATGCATCAAAATATACCTTCTTGGAACATTACTCGTATTTTAGTAAAAATAAGTAGAGGTAGTAGATTGTGCAACAAGATTATTATAATAACAAATTGTCTTAGTAGGTAGGAGATTCTGCAAGATTATCAAAATAATAACAAATTGTCATAGATTTGACAAAAAAGAATTGATTCTGTCTTATATTATAATCTAACAATTTTTTAAGAGCTCTTTGAGCATTTCAAATTTTATTTTTGAAATTGAAATTGAAACAGATTTATTGTCACAGCAAAAAAAATTATACATCATTTCATCTAAACATATTAAATGAAATATAACATTAACATTACACAATTTTTCAGAAGTAAATTTTTTACTTATTATTAAGTATTTTTCTGTCATTCTGTATACCTATTATAATTTGAGCATTTCAAATTTTATTTTCAAAAGTAAATTTTTTACTTATTATTAAGTATTTTTCTGTCATTCTGTATACCTATTTACAATTATTTTATTTCTACTTACTAACATCCCTGTAATAATGATAATTATCTTCTAAACTAACACTTTTACTTTATTTAAGGACATCGGCTAAATCTATCTGTAGAACATTCTTACAATAGGTAATAATTATTTTGCGTTTAGTGTCAATAACAGCCCGGTTCTACGATTTTTCCGAGCAGGGGCAGAAACTTGACATTGGCGCCCCTCCTGCCGAGGGTGTGGCAATAATTTTTTCCCAGGAGGGCCACGTCCATGTTAGGTCGTCGCAAGAAAAGTATAAAACAAGGAGCGAGCGAAGCGAGTTCGTGATTTTACTGCATGAATTGTAGTAAAATCTCGAGCTCGCTTCGCTTACAAGATTACTAGTTATAAGATTAATAATGAAATTACTAAAGGACCAAAAACCAGGGGCGAGCGGAGCGAGCTCGAGATTTTACTGCAATAAAATAAGATTGCTATAGGATATAAAACCAGAAGCGAAAGAAGTGAGCTTGAGATTTTACTGCAATTTAATAAGATTACTATAGGATTTAAAACCAGGAGCGAGCGAAGCGAGCTCTAGATTTTTCTGCAATATTTACAAATCGTTTAAAATAATATATTTTTCAAACATAATTTTGGCGCCCCCGTAACCTGCCGCCCGGGGCGTGGGCCCCGGTTTGCCAATAGATCCGGGGCTGGTCAATAAAGTGTGTTTAATAAAATTCCCTCATTTATTAATATTCTTAACCTGCTTAAAATTGACCACTCGAAGTGGGAATGCCTGAAAGTGATAGAGATAAGTGGAGGAAGGATTTAGCCAACGGTCGAACAGCCCACGATGAAGTCTGGTTCGAATCTCTGATCGGATGAACAGGCTCTAGCACCAACCGACACACAGCACAAGTGCCGCAAATGCGGCAGGCATTTGTCGCTCCCGAATTGGCTTATACAGTCACGAAAGTCGGTGTATTAACCAAACGGACACTGCTGTTTGAAACATCTACATATACCTACAGGGAAAATTGATATTATTTGCGTCCTTTTAAACTAAGAGTCTACCCATCAAACTGAACAAATAGATCCCTTGTATTGTTTTTAGTTTGACTACGGAACCCTAAAAAGCTAACAATGAACTGAAGTATGAGATTTACTAAATCTTAATCTTGATTAATGGAATATTTGAATAGTACAATGAGTCCAATTAACCAATGTTTTAAACCCAAAAGGCATTATCTACAACGTGTTAATGAATTAACGCAAAACTAGAAAGTAGTTTGTTTAGAAACGAGAGCAGAGTCGAATTATCATGGTTTCAACATAGGTATTTTTTTTCAAAATATTAAATAATTTGTTTGCAAAATTTTAAATTTTCTGAACCCAATGTCAACCCACCGCACGGCCACACTCACCCTACTTACTACTAAAACAAGATTATAAAAATGTATCCATGAGTACGTTAACGCTTTCTTTCAGTGCTGAAATGATAACAAATCATTTTTGCCTCAAAACTTAAAATGCGAATAGCTTTAAATTTTAACTATCAAAATAATGAAATTATTGTTTCAATCTAATTATTTTGTTATAAATCAGTTGGGGTGTATCAGGTTTTGCGCTAATTCATTAACACGCGGTATACAACGTGTTAATGAATTAACGCAAAACTAGAAAGTAGATTGTTTAGAATCTAGAGCAGAATCCAATTATCATGGTTTCAACATAGGTAATTTTTTTCAAAATATTAAATATTTTTTTTTTGTAAAATTAAAATTTACTGAACCCGATGTCAACCCACCGCACGGGCACACTCACCCTTACTTACTATAAAACAAGATTATTAAAATGTATCCTTGAGTACGTTAGCGCTTTTATTCATTGCTGAAATGATAACAAATCATTTTTGCCTCAAAACTTAAAATGCGAATAACTTTAAATTGTAACTATAAAAATAATGAAATTATTGTTTCAATCTAATTATTTTGTTATAAATAAGTTGGGGTGTATGAGGTTTTGCGTTAATTTATTAACACGTTGTATAAATGAAAATGAATTGCTGTTCGTTTGTCTCGCTAAAACTCGAGAACGGCTGGACCGATTGCGATGAAACTTTGGTGGGTTATTGTGCATATGCCAGGGAAGGTTTATAAATTAAAAAAAACGGTCAAGGGTGTGTCGGGTAAAACTGTTCTAAGGCGGTACAAAGTTCGCCGGGACAGCTAGTAGAAAATAAATTGAAATTTACATACATACATACATACATAAGCTCACGCCATTGTCCCAAGGGGGTAGGCAGAGACCACAGATCGCCACACGCTACGACTCTGACACACTTCTCTAGCCTCATTGACATTCATACATCTTTTCATGCACTTCCGTCGATTGAGGGTGCTACGCACTTGTCCTTTTCGGAAAAGATCATTGATTTGATCGTGGTATGTTTTCCTCGAATGTATTGAAATTTACGGTTTCAGTTTTCAGCGTTTATTACCTTACCTTAAATTACATTAGCCCGAAATTCTAAAATATAAATTCCAAAAGGTCTTTGAAAACATTGTTGGCTTCGGATATTGTGCTTCCGAGTAAAATTTTCCGAAACAGGTTGAACATAAAGAAAAAATTTGTAGGTATAACTGATTTTGACAACGACTGCTTTTTATTAGAAAAGTACTGAGGCAGAGTCAACAGAGCTTACGGTCGCTGCGGTAGTTCGTGACAAAATGCTGGGCTGGAAAAATTTTGAATGACGCGCTATCCAAGAAGAAGCACACAGGCATGAGTTGTAAGATTCGTAAAACTTGAAAACACTGTAGACGCGGGTTATGTTATCGCAGTTGATCACTACGCAGGATATTTTTAAGGACATAATTTGTGTTCACTCACTTCACTTCACTTCACTCCTGGACAGCTCTTAATGTTGTATAAAGCTCAGGTCCGATCTTGTATGGAGTATTGCTGGCACATGTGGGATGGCTCAGCCAAGTATCGACTAGATGCACTCGACTCGGTTGAACGCAGAGCCAGGAGGCACATTGGTGACAGTATGCTGGTGGAAACAAAGCTTCATAGCCTAGCCCACCGCCGCAGAGTAGCCTGACATTGTCGGTCTTCTACAGATTGTACTTCGGTGAGTGTGCCCAAGAGCTACATGAGCTCATCCCACCTTCCCCTTTTTACTATCGGACTTCCAGACGCACCGCGGGATACCACCCCTTCTTGGTTGATATCCCACTTATCCGCACCAAGCGCCTTTCTGATTCTTTTATAATGCGCACAGCCAAGGAGTGGAATGCCCTGCCTGCGTCAGTATTTCCGAGCACTTACAACCCGAATTACTTTAAAGTACGAGTGAATAGCCTTCTTCTGAGTTAGCTTGCTACATCTTCGACCCCATCTTTGTCCTAAGGACTAGATTGAGGTCAAGAGCAAACCCATTTTTAATTTAAAAAAAAAATTGTTTTCGCGCTAAACACAAATGCACTCTCTCGTCCTTATTCTTTGATGTAACTGGAAATAAATGTGTGGTCGGATGCAGTGGCTATAACCAGTAGTTACATGTTGACAATAAGTGAATTAGTCGCCTGGTGCTGTTCAAAGCCGGACATTGCCCACACGGTACAAAAATTACCTTCCTTGTGGCACAATCGGGTGAAAATGAACGGAACTAAATGGCTACCTATTGAACTAGATTTATTCCAAAGCGATATAGAAATGCCAATAATATTTGTGAGGTCGTTACTCTGGGACGAAAAAAGAGGTTTTAAGGACGAGCCTATTTAACTTCCTATTATTTTAGGATCTTACTTGAGAAAAACCGGCCTCAGGTTTCCAATCAAACTGAATTATGAAGGACAAACTTAAAACGTAGTGATTACTTGCTCAGTGGACAAACTGATCATTGTATTGGAAAAAAAGGTTCTTCCATACATTGGTCTCAAGATCATTCCTCTGAGATACAAACACATTATATACAAAAATTTCAGTACTGAAACTGAAACTGATACTGAAATTTTTGTATAATATAATGTGTTTGTACCTCAGAGGAATGATCTTCTTTATTCTTTGGTTTGTATCTAAAGTCTGTCCAACATAGGATGGTGATTATTTAACTTTCTGAAAATATTTTAGCCGTAAACCCTTTAATTTTATGTTAAATGTTAATTAGTCTTGTATATTTTTAGTGTATTATAAATAGTGATCGGTAATTATTGTGCAACTTGCGGCAGACTCTAGGGGTGACAATTGTAACACATATCATTGGTTAAGAATTACAATGTTCTATCTCGATGCCACTGAGGAGTTGAACAACAAACTAGAAAGACTCCAAAACCTAGCCATACGTTTCATATTTGGCTTACGCAAATATGACCGATGATGAGTATAGGGCGCAGTTAAAGTGGCTCCCTATTCGCGAGCGTCATAACGTCCATATCCTCTGTCTCCTCCACAAAATCCTTCACAATCCTTCTGCCCCTAGCTATCTCCGTGTTCGTTTCTTCTTCTCCCGTCCTCCTGACAAGCCATGTCGATCTCATATTCGTACCCAACTTAGAATCCCGACCCACTCCACCTACTTTTACTCCTACTCTTTCACTGTCCATGCTGCCCGGTTGTGGAACTCACTCCCCGCCGTTATTCGTGATTGTCAAACATTTGCGTCCTTCAAAAAGCAAGTGAATGAACACTATCACTCTCTAAAGTAAGCCATAGTTTATGTATGTTTATTGTATCTATTTGTTTATTTATACGTATGTGTATGTATGTATATATATATATATTTATTTATGTATAATTTTTACATATATTAACGTCCATTTAAGTATCTAGTTTTTATCATTTGTGCTGTACACTTTTTGTCTGCCTCACACTTTACAACTGTCTCTGTTGCGGGTTTGCTGGAAGAAATCTCTTTAGAGATAAGCTCGCCCTTTGTATATGTCTACTCTGTTATTTTTTTTTCTGTAATTTTGTGTACAATAAAGTGTTAAATAAATAAAAATAAATAAATGTTATCATCTCGTTTTCTTTTAGTTCGTCCACTGCTGGACATTGGCCTCCCCCAGTTGTACTCCCAGGAGTTTTGCCATAATCGCCATGATACGATGCGTTTGCGATGTTCCATACTAAACTACAGATCTACTCGAGCTAAATGTATTGGACAAAAGATTTTTTTTTTCGCGATTTCGGTGTTGGTCTCATAGTGAAAGTTGTTCAGTTTTATAGTCTAAACTCTAAACCAACCCTTAAAAGTTTAAAATTTTTATTTTTACTTCTGTAACACAGGTTGTTACAGAAGTACCTAAATATACATGTTTTTATTCTGGCAACTTTGTCAATATGAGTGCTGTCGCATGCCTGTTGCATGTGTTGTTGTACATAAGTTAGAATATTGACCTCATCATTTATTTGTATACTGTTTTACTTGTGTACCGTTGGCATGTCTAATAAATAAATAATAAATAATAGTAAAAACCCGACTGCAAAAACTATTACATTAACTGAAAAGAGAAAAACAAGCTCTTCTATTCACTAATCAGCTATAACAACTTGGTTCGAGCAAATATAATTTGAATGTTATTAGGTAGGTATCGCAAACGGGGACAGAGAAGAATCATAAAACATACCTTCCTTGGTTTTTGTCCCCGCCTAATAACATTCAAATTATATTTGCTCGAACCTTTCGAAGTTCTTATAGCTGATTAGTGAATGGAAGAGCTTGTTTTTCTCTTTTCAGTTAATGTAATAGTTTTTGCAGTCGGGTTTTGTTTTTCTTAATAATTTAGTATATTTCATACTTTTTAGTCTTGTGTCGAAATGTTAACATAAAAGTTACTATAATCTATATATTTTTGGAATCGTCGATTCAAAAGCTTTCATTTGATACCCATATTGTAATTTTAGACAAAACAAATTTTTTTTGCCCCCTCTTTTTAGTGTTCCGGACCAAAATTGGCAAAACGGAACACTTATGGAATCAACTCGGTGTCTGTCCGTCCGTCTGTCACAGGCATTTTTCTCAGAGACCGTAAGACATAGGAAGTTGAAACTCGGTACAGATATAGCAATTGCTGGTCCAATATCATAAATGAAGTAAATAAAACTTAATTTTTATATTGGGGGCAATTTGGGGAGGTAGAAAGGGTAAATAAAAAAAAAAATTCTACCCTATGGTGTGGGGTAAGAGTCTAAAAATATACATTTCAATTTTTTTATTAAAACTTGGTTTACCAAAATTTTCAATTAAATCCGAGGAACTGCTGTCCCCACCTCTATTTAAAAAAATATAGCCGTATAAGATCTGTAAAAAATCATGAACATCAGAAATAACGTGTAGATGGCGGGAAAATTATCAGGGTGGCTCTAACTTGGGTAGTTTTTTCTATACCCAAAAAACTAACACCAGTACGACCAGTGTAAAATGATCTTCAGTTACTATGTGACCACATACTAAGTATGTGTCAATTTATAGTGGTTAAAATCAATGACCCTTGTTATTTTAATTCGCAGCCGCCTTATCAAAATAATATAGCCTATGACACTCTCACGATTTTTACAAATCTAACGACACCTTACACGTTAAAATCCATCAAGCCGTTTAGGCTGTAGGCCGTGCCAAAGAAATAGACATACAAACATACATACATACATACATACATACATACGCTCGAAAAACATAACCCTCCTTCTGGCGCAGTTAGTCGGGTAAAAATAAAACTAGATACTCTACACAATTAACGCTCCAAAAATGGCAGAACCAAAATTGCCGTCAAATAGATATCTGAGGGCAGAAAGAGGGGGACCAAAGGGTTGCGCCCATCATCGGATAAAAATTTGCTAAGATTTTACAATTTTATTTATGATCGACGCATACAAACAGTACAAAACATTACCTTTCTTAACCTTATATTTAGAGGTATAGGAGCTAAAATTGAATTATGCCTGGATGAGCTTAATTTAATACCTCTGAAGTAAAAATGTTTTGCTTATTCTATGCTTTTGGGAACTTTAGCAACGAAGCGGGATTTTCTTTTAGGTAAAAATTGTACAATGAATAATTAACGAAGGGTCCATTAGAGTCAGATCCTGTTAATTATTCTACATAAAATTATAACAAATTAGTGAGAGGTTGTTGGACGTCGACGTGGAAATAATAAGAAAGAATACAGACAGAAAATATTCAAGTTTTCGTGTATCAGTCATGAAATACGATAATTTTATTTGGTAGGTTGAACATTATAATTTATACAGGGTTTTAGGGTTAAACAGTTGTTACTTTAAGGGGTAATTGTTCCCATGATGAACAACTTTCCCTAAAAAACTATTAAAAAAAAAGGACTTTCCATACTAAATGCAAACGCTGATCAAACGTTTGTATAACTTTTTTTGTTGTTGCGAATTTCCCTTATTTTATATTGCTTATAAGATATTATTTACAATATACAACGTGTTAATAAATTAGCGCAAAACCTCATACACCCCAACTGATTTATAACAAAATAATTAGATTGAAACAATAATTTCATTATTTTTATAGTTAAAATTTAAAGTTATTCGCATTTTAAGTTTTGAGGCAAAAATGATTTGTTATCTTTTCAGCACTGAAAGAAAGCGCTAACGTACTCAAGGATACATTTTTATAATCTTGTTTTGGTAGTAGTAGTAGTAGTAGTTTGGTAGTGAGTGTGCCCATGCGGTGGGTTGACATCGGGTGCAGAAATTTTAAAAAATTGCAAACAAATTATTTAATAATTTGAAAAAAAATTACCTATGTTGAAACTATGATAATTCGATTCTGCTCTCGATTCTAAACAAACTACTTTCTAGTTTTGCGTTAATTCATTAACACGTTGTATACAATATAGAGGTACATTAAAAATAATCTAAATAAAATGTACCTACGTTCCTTTGTGAAAGTCGTTCAGTATCATAAGTTCAAATTAAAGTAATGTAACTATTTACCCTTACACCCTGTATAGCACTGTACTTAAGCTTGCTTAAGCCTTCCTACAAAGTTCTGTCATTGCATTAAACATGGTTTCCACAAATGGTAGTTCGGTATTATGTGTACCTAGTTAAAGATGAATAGAGTTATTGTTGTAAATGTAGGTTTTCGAATTTCATTGTGCTGCGCTGTAAAGAGCACTCAATGAGATAATAGGCACTTACATACAACAGAGGAAGGTAATCTCTTTACTGTGAGTGCCTTCATACGAAACTCGACAAAGGGAGATTAAGTATGTCAACCTGCATTTATAACTTTACCATTGTTAAGTATTCAATCATTTATTCGTTTGTTCAAAATGAGTTTATGATAATATTTTTAGTTTTATCATTTATCAGTCTATCCCAGCTGGCGCCGTCCCCGGTAAACACGGCGCCAGCAAATAAGGGGTTTGTGGCACCCGGGGGCGCAGGGACCTAGGGGGCGCAAGCCGATCGCCTTATACACATACGAGTACCATGCGTAATCTGCTAGCTGTGCTGCTAGTTTTGAAAATTACTCAACAAGCATTCATTATCATTATACCACAGAACATTATAAGAGGGGTTAGAAATGCAAAGTAGCGCTTTTGCTAGGGAACGGCTGTCGCCACTTTTCTTCCTGCTCTCGCTGCTACAACTACTTATGCCCTCTCGCTCGCACCACGCCGCGTGCCTTACGGTGTTATGCAAATCACTGCATAACCGTGTGGCACGCGTTCCATACATAGAGAAAATAACACGCTCCCTTGGGGTAGAGATGTTGTATCGAACTGTGCACAGATACTCAACTGGGCCTGACGTCATAATAGCGGGAAGTAGCGTATTTAAATGTTAACCCTTCCCCTCACCCGTTTTTCACCCCCTTTGTTGGCGACAACATTTTCTATAGAAACAAGCCGATATGCCATCTCTTCTTACTCTATGGTTCCATACCTACTTTGCACTTCTAAACACTCGTATATTAAGCAGATCTTTATTACAACAAGAATTAAATTGATGTTCTAACATAAACATGGGGCAAATTCTGAGAGCGTGAGGCATAAAATATATACGTGTTAATGAATTAACGCAAAACTAGAAAGTAGTTTGTTTAGAATCGAGAGCAGAATCGAATTATCATGGTTTCAAAATAGGCAATTTTTTTCAAAATATTGAATAATTTGTTTGAAAAAAAAAAATTTTTTTGGACCCGATATCAACGCGCCGCACCCAGCGTGGGTGTTTACTACCAAAACAAGATTATTAAAATGTATCCATGAGTACATTAGCGCTTTCATTCGTTGCTGAAATGATAACAAATCATTTTTGCCTCAAAACTTAAAATACGAATAACTTTAAATTTTAAGTATCAAAATAATGAAATTATTGTTTCAATCTAATTATTTTGTTATAAATCAGTTGGGGTGTATGAGGTTTTGCGTTAATTCATTAACACGTTGTAGAATTAATATACAATTTTAAATTTGCTTTTCTTTTATATGGAAAGGGGGACGCATTTAGACATCTTAATATTAACACAATAGGGTTCAGTGGGGGCGCAGGCCTATTTTTGCACCCCGGCGGGCGCGGGCGCCCAATATGGTTAAGACGACCCCGACATTTCGGAGCCAAATCTTATGATATCTCACCAAGGTGGGGGGGGGGGGTCGAAATATCGCCTCACGTAATTAATGGACGCCCCCTTATGACATCCATGTACTATAACTCACACCATGTCTCACTGACGAGGCTGGAGGCTGTTTTTCTTTTGTACATTTGGACGAGATATCTTGCTAAAGATTTGGAAGAAAAATGAATAATTTTGCCTCCCTGCCTGCCTGACTGCCTCCGAGCATTGGGCTCTGCCTCTGAGCAGTGGGTTCGATTCCCACGGGGGATACCTTCCTAGTGATATATCACTTTGTGCGTTTTTCCCCAGTTGGTTAGGACATTACAGGCTGAATCACCTAAATGTCTGAAAAGAAAAATGATTCCGTACTTCGGATGGCACGTTAAGCCGTTGGTCCCGGGTACTATCTCTGTTGGTAGTAGTCGTTACATAAAAAACACGTCAGAGGCCGTAAGGCGGTCTGAAAAAACTCTGACACCAGGGCTCTGCCCACACGATAAGAAGAAGGACAAAGATGGGATCGAAGATGTAGCTAGCTTACCCAGAAGAAGCCTATTCACTCAGTACTTTAAAGGAATTCGGGGTGTAAGCGCTCGGAAATACTGACGCAGGTAAGGCATTCCACTCCTTGGCGGTGCGCATTATAAAAGATTCAGAAAGGCGCTTGGTGCGGATGTGGGATGTCAACCAAGAAGGGGTGGTATCCCGCGCTGCGTCTGGAAGTCCGATAGTAGAAAGGGGAAGGCGGGATGAGCTCACGTAGCTCTCTTAGCTAAATTATTTTATTCACGCCAACCATGTTAATTAAAAAAAATTATTTAGTTGACGAGGCATGCTGCTGAGTAATATTTTATTAGTTATTTTTTAAATACAGTAATATTATTTGTTCATGCGTTATTACTTTTATAAATAAATTTATAGTTTGTATAATTACTTGGCTTACATTATTTGTACACATTTCATAAAATATGGTTGACAGTGTTTATTAACTGTTTGGAAAGGTTATTATTTTAGCGTCTTTTCGCATAGGTACTATTTTTCACTTCACTTTAACTAGCTTTACACAAAGAAAAATGTCACAGTAACTTTAAGTTTATAGATGAAAACCTTTTTCTGGGGTGTACAGAGCGAAGACTTCACAACTCTGCGAAGGCTTTATACACCGATCCTCCAGCGATCTTTCGCTCCATGGCTGAATCGGGTCTGAACCCGCACTGGGCCTTACTAAGGATGTCTCTTCAAAACGTACTGCGTGTCGGCGAGCACATTTCCCTCGCACCTGTTGAAGAATAATTTGCGTTAGATAAACACGAAATGATTAATAAATCATTCATCATTATAGTCTGATAAGACTATAATGATTTATCACGACCGTAATCCCTTTCGGGGCGGTCAGAAACAATGCTCCGACTACCAACGTCCAACCAATGTTTTATTTATTTAAGATAGTTTATAATTCAGTAGCCATCTTGGTCTACCTCGCTAAGATATTAGCGAAGTAAAATTATATTTATATGTATACAGGGTGTAAATGACAGCTTAGCTAATACTGAAACGGTGAACTCAGACCATCAAACTGAACAACTTTCACTATGGAGCCTACCTCGGGAAACACGAAAAAAATCAGCTGTCCCATACACAATTGCTGTACCTACCCGACTAAAATGTATGGGACAGCAAAATTTCTTTTGGCATTTCCTGAGGTCGCTCCATTGTGAAAATTGTTCAGTTTGATGGTCTGAGTTCACCGTTTCAGTATTTGCTAGGCTGTCACACCCTGTATAGGTATGTAGTAGGTGTAATAATAGACAACGATCGATCAGCTGCATTTAGTACCTATGGAAAATTCAATTTTCTTTTTCGTATTTCCTATAGGTTTCTTAGGGAAAGTTGTTCAGTATCATAAGTACAATCACCCCTTAAAGTAATGCAACTGTTTACAATAACACAATGTACAAAATTTTCAAAAAACAAGAATGTCACAGTGTAGGTATCATTTCTGGTTCTCAATTCATAGAAACATTGTGAGCTATTTTGTTTCATGTCTAAGGTAGGGTTTATACAGAAGAGACGCGTGGCGGTGTCGGGTAGTCAAAGTAACACCAATATAAAACTTATACAACGTGTTAATAAATTAACGCAAAACCTCATACACCCCAACTGATTTATAACAAAATAATAACATTGAAACAAAAATTTCATTATTTTGATAGTTAAAATTTAGAGTTATTCGCATTTTGAGTTTTGAGGCAAAAATGATTTGCTATCATTTCAGCAATGAATGAAAGCGCTAACGTAGGGTAGACTGGGGGCCAAAGTAACAGAGGACAATAGTAACATTGGCCATATTTCCACTACTAAGCCACCTGCGCGTGTGTGCGTGAGTAAGGATACGCGCAGGACGCGTCCCGACTTGCTCACTAGTCGGCGGCACGCCAGTTGGGAAACGGACTTGTCTGGCAACGGATTTTTGCTTGGACACCACCAAAGTAAATTTTTTCCTTTTAATTAATTGCTTGTTATTCACTCAAAATGTCTTAATTTATCGAGATTTTTTTATTGAATCGTTTCTTTAGCTATCATACTTTGCATAGTCAAGAGTTTGTTTGTTAATATTCAGTACATTTTGAGATATTTTCAATTTTCTGAAGATTGTCTGTTAGGGACAGTTGTAACAGCGGCAATGGGGTCAATTGTACCGTTACAATTGTCCCCGTGTTAGAATTGTCCACATACTTTTTTTTATCAATCTAAAATTACGTCATCATTAAAAATCGTCTGGTTTGCTTAGAACCTTACAGCGCCAGTCGGCCAAATGAGATCTGGATACAATGAACTCAATGTAGAATGTGGGCACACGAGGAGTGTTCTCCACAAGAGGCAAATTATATTTGTCACAATTGCGAAAGTGATTTAATTGTTGTTTCATCTTTAATTTAATGTATTTCTTTTAGTTTGTTGCGAAGTTTATGTTAAATATTTTGTTGTTTATAATGTGCGTTTATGTCAAAGAACGTGACCCTTCAAGTTTGGGGTCAATTGTAACGGTGGACAATTGTAACACCATACAATCAAAAAATGTCGATTATTTTGAATTTGATTAATGTTTTATAGCTAGTAGTATGCTAGAAAACAATGATAGACCTAGAATTATCACCTGTTAAGAAATATATTGTTTTTGTTTGTTAATTAAGCTAGAAAAGCTAATTTATTTTTAGTTCGAAACATTGTGTTAACTTTAATTATTTTTGTGTAATATCTAGTTTCTATGATTAAAGACTGATTAGTTACTGATAAGAATGCAATCATAAAATAGTTCAGCTATCGTTACTCAGCGCATTTGTGTTTTATTTCTAGTAAAACTTTTGTTACAATTGACCACAGTATGGGAACAATTGTAACACTCGTCTTCGTTCAGAAAAATCTCGATTTTGACCCTGTTCCTTATAAAATAGGTAAATTCTAAGTAGAAAATATTGCAGATAAAGAGCCTATGTTCCTAAATTCACTGATTTATTCTATAAAAACTTAATAGATTTGGCACCAGAGTCCGTCAAACAAAAAGTGTTACTTTGACCCCCAGTCTACCCTACTCATGGATACATTTTAATAATCTTGTTTTGGTAGTAAGTAGGGTGAGTGTGCCCGTGCTGCGGTGGTTTGACATCGGGTTCGGTAAATTTAAAATTTTACAAACAAATTAATTAATATTTTGAAAAAAATTACCTATGTTGAAACCATGATAATTCGATTCTGCTCTCGATTCTAAATAAACTACTTTCTAGTTTTGCGTTAATTCATTAACACGTTGTAGTACGTAGCATAGCGTCGTTTTTTGACGTAAAGAAAAATCGCGCCCCGCCACCAGGCGACGTCGCCTGGAGGCGCGGGCGTAATTCTCCAAACGACTCTATGCTACGTACTATAAGGTTTATATTGCCGCACCCCGCCCGCGAAATGTCCGCGCCACGTCACTTCTGTTTTAAAAGTCTATCATTAAAGCTGCCAAAAGTGGCCACAAGGTAGTTTTTAAAGATATAGTAACTTAAAATATGCAAAACACAAATCGCAATATTCCGATAAATTGAAAATCACTAATTACAACAATGTGACATTCATGTCATGAATTTAAAAAATGTCGATTAATGGAAGCACTGCAGGCTCAATACCACTTCGTATTGTACTTATTTCTGTAAGTGCTCATAAATTTTGTATTGCCCGTTTGTCTACATCTTGTTTTAAAACAATAATTCTAACAATTTACAGATTTAAGAGTATTCAAAGCATCTGGAAAGTATGCAAACTGTACAAAGCAAATACGTAAGTACCTACCAACATTCCAACAGATATTGTGCTCACAATTTAGACTAGTAAATACCTCGTTTTAGAAGTAATTTACACAATTTTAGTTACAAACGCACCTATTTGTGCCAGTAGCGGTGGAGACCGCAGGGCCCTGGGGTACCGAAGCCAAAAAATTCATTAAGGCTACTCCTCCCATCTGCAAGGCTCTCTTTCTTACAAGCAAACTTTTGCAATTAGCCATCTCGCTTCAATTGCGCGGCTCCGGTCAGAATTTTCCGTTTTCTTTGAAAACCTGTATGATTTTTTATGAATTTTCAAAAAATAAGAAAACCACATCATTTTATATTGTATTGTGAAGAATATTGTAAATTTTCATATTCTTCTGATCAACAATGTAAGAGTAAACCGGTTACAATTGGAAAAAAAAAGGTGACTTTAGAGTCGTTTTTCTTCAGTTTTATTAATTAAAATAGATTTCGAGAAAAACCACATCACTTCTCATATCCTGTAGATTGTTCAGTTTTGTTTTTTGCTTAAAAAGTGTCATAGTTAATGTATAAAATGGTTACAAAGTTACTCAAAACCGGGCGGACGCCCCTTAAAGCCATCGGCCGTCGTTTGAGGGAGAGGGGCCGAGACCCCCGCTCCGGGTCGTACCTGGTTCAACACATTTCCCTAGCTATTACAGCGTGGAAACGCCACGAGCGTGATGGGCACATTTCATCCGGGTTCGACCCGAGGCGGGCTCTTTGACTGACCTCAATTACTTAGGTAAAGCTCAGCTTTCAAAGTACCGCTTAGTATTGTAAATAGTGTTTTTCTCAAACATGCTTGGAAATGTGAGCATTATTTTGACAACCTTCTTCGAGATAAATTGAAATTGCTGTACTGGCCAAATACATGCGCGCAGCGGCCGGCAATGTTGTATGAAAATCCATATCTGTCGTGTTTAGCGGCCAAATAAATTACATAGTAAACTCATATCTGTCGTATAATTTAAAAATGGAACGATCTTTTTCTCCGAAACGTGGCTACCAAGGAGGTAACTCATCAAAGGTTTTATTTACTTTTAGAACTGGCTTGCAAATAGAAAGCTGTTTATTGAAAAAAAAAAATTTGTTGTTCGTTGTTCGTCATTGATTTTGAAAAGAGTTTTAATTTCTGCGAATTATTTGAGAAAATTTACTGTTTTAATTTCCGCGCATTATTTGAGAAAAGTACTATACAAGCCTTGGCCACAACTAGGCATTGATGGACTTACGTATGTGTGCCTCGGCTTCGCCTCGGCCCACATTTACACGTTCGTCCATCAATGCCTCTGTTGCTGGCCACTGCAGTAATGTACTATATATTAGCTTAGGTTTTTATTTATTTAATAGTTGTAATACAACTGCTATTTACATAAGAATGGTATATACAACTGTTGTATACACCATTCTAATGTAAATATCAAATGTTAATGTTTATGATAGAAATAAAAAAACACAAGTTACAAACTAATTGAAAATGAAAACAGACATATCTACATTTATAATATAAACTGGGGTGACCACAACTTTGTTAGCTCTGGGCCTCTACCCGCACATTCGAACTTCGCAATTGCATGAAAGTTTTCGTTCCAATGTCAACTCTATTACAATGAAGTTCGGACCGAAACAGTGGCGATATATCGAACATCGATAGTCCGGGTACAGGGCCTGAACAGATACGATACGATTCGAACAGTCGATTGCGATATAAACTAAATGTTTTAAATATTATTGATGTATTATATAGCCATGTTGCGCTATTTGAAATTAAATTAAAGAATAATAAAACATACAAAACAAAATGTGAATGTCACTTTTGCAACACTGGCCCGGGTATGCTTTTCCCCATCCCCTTCTGATTATTTCAGTTGTTATTGTTTTTAAGTTATTCGTGTACAAACAAACAGATATAACAGACTAATACTAATTTCATTATTAATCAACACTTCCGAAAGCAAGATTTTTTTTTTAATTATAAATGACACCCATTACGTAGTGGCATTATTATCTAAAAATTTAAGAATTGATATCGTGTGTACATTCTGGCTTAGAATAATTAAATTGGACCCGTTGGAATCCGAGAGAAACCAACTCACCGCAAAGCTTGCAAATGCGCGCTGCATACAAACGAAGTCTGGTGATATTTTCAATACTATCCCATTAAAGTCAATGAAATTTTCAGAAACGATCTAAAAACTAATCCCTATGAAGTCAGATTTTCGATAAAACATACAGTTTTAATGTTAGGATTAATTTAAGATTTGTACAGTAATCTTTGAGGTACTGTAACATTAAAACTATAAATTTTAACGAAAATCTGACCCTGTACCCGGACTTTCGATGTTTCGATATATCGCCCCTGTTTTGGTCCGCACTTCATTGTAATAGAGTTGACATTGGAACGAAAACATTCACGCAATTGCGAAGTTCGAATGTGCGGGTAGACCCACTGACTTCATACGAACATAGAGACGACACGATTAGTTTCTAGATTGTTTCTGAAAATTTTCATTGACTTTAATTGGTTAATATTGAAAATATCACCTGACTTCGTTTGTATGGAGCGCGCTCCGAATTATATTTCCTTAATATAAATATTTTACTTACATTTTCTGGATGCACGACGTCATTTGTGGGTAGTTTGCTCTTTACAGTCCCCGGCCTCGACATTCCTAAGAAATAAAAGAACAAAATGACTAAAAAGTCAAATTTTAGAATTTTTTCATAAATATTAATCTTATTGTTTTTTATTAAATAAGGGGCACCGAGCCTCCGGTGTTGCCCTCGATCACATAATTTTTTTATTTCCTACCAATTATAGACACAATATTTCCAAATAACAACAATGTCACATTGTAGTCATTGCTGATTTTCTATACTTATATTATGGTTATTACGGATTTGTTTTTCTCGTTTTTCGACCCAAGTTCTTTAGGGAAAGATGATACTTATTCATTTTACTACCTCACTATTAAAAATACATAGCTCTTACCAGCAATTTCTGTAGGATTACTATGAATGCAGAAAATCTTGCTCAATGTTCTAAGAAAATCTCGAAAGTCCAACGTATAAGAGCCGTAGACCAGGGGATCCATGCAGGAGTTGGAGACTGCCATGATGAAGAACAGGTCCTGGACTCTCGGTGACACGTGGATGGCTGACTGCCGGTCTAGCATGTACCTGAAGAAATGTCTTGATTTGTACTTGTATTATTATTGAATCGACGCCCTACCTAAAATAATTATTGCGCCTCTATGAAATCATAAGCTTTGATACCTAAGGCTTATAATAAACGAGCATTTACCCGCGACTTCGTCCGCATAAATTATATACTTACCAGATTTTAAGTCACATCATAAGCAATCAAACAAAAAAAGTTTCATCAAAATCGATTCAACAGTTTTTGCGTGATGCTCGAACAAACAAACACAAACAAACAAACAAACAAACAAACAGACAGACAAAAAATCCAAAAATTGGAGATTTGGAATCAGGGACATCTAAAAACCAATCTTTTTTTTGTAAATATCTTCAATGTACACACTTCTGTTACAGTTTTATAATAGTTTAGATTGCTTTTAATTGGTACAGAATGTTTTACTTCTTCGCTATCTCCCGTTTGCAATGGACGGAATTTGCATACAACTTAGCAGCTCCACTATTTCCTTTGATTAAATTAGTTTCGGATTCTACAATTTAGAGTAATCCCTAAGGTCCGCCACATACATACGGAATTCCGATCCGGAATTCAGAATCAGGATTATGATTTCGTATGGATTATCACCCTCCATAATTGCGTTCGGAATTGCGGAGCTGTCAAATCCTATACAAAATCACAAACCTGATTCGGAATACGGGATCGGAATTCCGGATGTGTGAGGCACGAAGCTCGTTGGACTTCATCTAAACTATTATAAAACTGTAACAGAAATGTGTCTATACATTGAAGATATTTGCAAAAAGAAATTAAGACATGGTTTTTACCTGTCCCTGATTCCAAATCACCAATTTTTGGATTTTTTGTCTGTCTGTTTGTTTGTTTATTTGTTTGTTTGTTTGGGTGTTTGTTTGTTCGGGTATCACGCAAAAACTACTGAACCGATTTTGATGAAACTTTTTTTGTTTGAAAGCTTATCATCTGACTTAAAATCTAAAAGCTCGTTGTCTATAATAGTGTGTTGTGAATTGGTTGCTCTTATGCCGGATGATTTTTATACCGTTCCGAAAATTGCAGGGGTGATTCAGACCATCAAATTGAACAACTTTTACTACGGGAGCAAACCTGAAATGGCATAAAAAAATTTGCTGTTCCATACTAAACTGCAATGCCTTCTCGACTCAAATGTATGAGACAGCAGATTCTTTTTTCGAATTCAGATTTGCTTCCATTGTTTTACTACGGAAGCGAAGTTTATCAGTTTGATGATCTGAACAGCTCCTGAAATTTTAGGAACGGTAAATAAAACCGGTCAAGTGCGAGTCGGGCTACTAGCTCGCGCACCGAAGTTTCCGTACCACACCACCGCAGAACACAACATTATTAACTTAGAAAAAAAAAACTTTTTTTGTCCGGGACCTTTAGCGCGAGACCGACTCACACTTAGCCGGTTTTTAGTATTTGTTGTTATTCTGTAGGGTTTGCTCTATAATCAATCAATCAATCAATCATTTATTTGTCGAAAGTAGGTCTAGTAATTATTACATTGATCTTAAACATTAACATAAGGTATCTCCACTTTCAGTCACAATATCATGACATACAAATATTTCTTATCCTAGGGTACAATAATAGAAGGTAGTTAGCTATTTAAAGAATTTACAATGTCATTACAAAGCTACTGGGATAATCACACAAAGTTTGACGCTTGTATGTATTTACCGTTTTAACGATTGAGCGTGAAGAAAAAACGTTGATAAAAACTAATTTCTTGTTGAGAACCCCCCTTAATTTGTAACTTTTTGACATTTTTATTATTTGTTAACAAATTCGCCGTAATAACGCATAATTTTAACTATCTAGCTATTACGGTTCAAAAGTTACAGCCCTAAATAGGTAGGACAGACGGACGGACGGACGGGCGGACAACGTAGGCTTAGTAATAGGGTCCCGTTTTCACCCTTTGGGTACGGAACCCTAAAAACCCTGATTATGCAGGACTAGCCAGTGGAAAGTCAAACTCAAATACTGACGAAAGTATTCGACCAGTGTGTGTTGTCAGTGAAGACATAATTATAGAGCAGAGACGTGGTCGCTCACTCAAGGCCTCATAAAAAGGCTGAAAGTCACGCAAAGGGCAAAGGATAGGGCATGCTCGGAGTTTCCCTGCGAGATCAAATCAGAAATGAAGAGATCCGAACAAGAACCAGAGTAGCTGACATAACCCCAAAGAATTGCTAAACTTAAGTGGCAGTGGGCGGGGCACATTGCTCGCAGAACCGATGGCCGATGGGGCCGAAAAGTTCTCGAGTGGCGACCGCGTACCGCAAAGCGCTGTGTGGGTAGGCCCCCAACACGGTGGACCGACGACCTGGTGAAGGCGGCGGGAACCCGTTGGATAAGGGCAGCGCAGGTCCGGTCGTTGTGGCGATCCTTGGGGGAGGCCTATGTCCAGCAGTGGACGACCATCGGCTGAGATGATGATGATGATGAGCTAGTGGAAGATCAAAGCGCGTAAAATAAAAAATACGCTTTCTTTAAATTAAATAAGAAAAATACTTTGGAACTTTCTGTGTGTCACACATCACCCGGGTCGCACATCTCTTATCTCTGTCACACGGGTCAGGCCAGTGACAGTTAGAAGGACGCGAACGATCCTATAAGGTCGTAGGAGTAATCTGAATCAGTTCCATTGTTAAAGTGAACCAACCCGAAAAGATAATGAAATTACCGTAAAATTATTTCTTTCGTACCTTTTTTCAATAGTAAGTTTATCTGCATTGTAGATTACGAAAATATTGTCACAACTAACGCTTGGCTAAGGACTATTATTTATAATCTGTGGGTAAGGTCAAAAACATTTTTATCATTATTATCGTGTGGGCAGCAGCAACGGAACGGTCTTTATAAAGTCTGTTTAGGTCACGTTGCAGGAACTGACCCGAGTACACGTCTCGCGTGGTTTCGCGCGTCGCGTTTGTGCCTGCCACGAGGCTCCACATTCCTCAATCTCTTCTTGTTCTTGTCCAAAAACAATCCCTGAGATTGGGATAGATTCTCCCAATAAACTACACTTGACACTGGCGGAAATGCAGTGCTAACGCACAAGCAAGAGTCCATTTAATTATAAATAAAAAATAAAAGTCTGTTTAGTCTTTAGTCTTAATTTCACGAAGCTTGTATGCGGATAATTTTTGCTTTCTTAGAATGTCTTTGCATGCATGCATGTTCTACGGTTTTGACGAAGACGCCTACGTTGCTGATTCGGACATATTGTAATTTTAGTTTTTATTATTTTGTCTTTAAATATAAGGGGAAAGGAAGGGTGTAAGGAAAACTATAATTAACCTTTAAACCACATTAGGTACTCTACCCATCAAACAGAACAACTTTTACTATTGGAGCAAACAAATCGGAGCAAAGAAAAAACTGCTGTTGCATACATTTGAGTCGAGTAGGTATTTGAGTTTAGTATGGGACAGTCGATTTTTTTTGCTCCAATCTGTTTGCTCCCATAGTAGAAGTTTGTTCAGTTTGATGGGTAGAGTATGTGATTTAAAGGTTAATGATACTTTTCCTTACACCCTGTATTATTTGAAGGGGTGCGGATACTAAACCATCAATATCGGAGTTTGACTAACTATTCGTGATCATGGCAGTTGAATTTGGTAACTCAATTATTACAAACTCGGCACGGACCTTTTACAATGCAATTACATTTGGTGAGAGCTCGCCAAACATTTGTGTTTGCTCCACGAACTATGGATTACTGTTACAAACCTCTATAACTATGATTACACGGTTTTGCTTGAAGTTTGAACACAAGCGTTCACTCGGAATTTTTTAATCAATCAATACATCAATAGTGATTTCAGTTGTGCGGGAGGACATCTGAAGTCGTGTTGTTTTTAGTGTTCCGTACCAAAATTTGCAAAACGGAACACTAAACTTATGGAATCAGCTCGGTGTCTGCCCGTCCGTCTGTCACATGCATTTTTCTCAGAGACCGTAAGACTTAGGAAGTTGAAACTCTGTACAGATATAGCAATCACTGGTCCAATATCATAAATGAAGTAAAAAAAGCTTAATTTTTATGTTGGGGGGCAATTTGGGGAGTAAGAAAGGGTAAATAAAAAATAAAAAAAATTCTACCCTATGGGTGTGGGTTATCAATTGAAAGCTTATGAAAATACGAGTCTAAAACTATACTTTTCAAATGTTTTATTAAACCTTTTTTATCAAAATTTTCAATTAAATCCGAGAAATTGCTGTCCCCACCCCTCTATTTAAAAAAAAAAGCCGTATAAGATCTGAAAAAAATCATGAACATCAGAAATAACGTGTGGATGGCGGGAAAATTATCAAGGAGGGTCTAACTTGTATAGTTTTTTTTCTATACCCAAAAAACTAACACCAGTGAGACCAGTGTAAAATGATCTTCAGTTACTATGTGACCACATTAGTATGTGGTCACATAGTAACTGAAGATACTTACTTAGTAGTAAGTGTCAATTTATAGTGATTTCATCATTGAGTCCATGGCGAAAACCGCAGCGAAAAAACTGGGCGTCCTCTCGAAGGTCAGACGGTACTTTACTCCGGGACAGCTTCTACAACTTTATCAAGCACAAGTCCGATCGTGTATGGAGTACTGCTGCCATCTCTGGGACGGGTCTGCCCAATACCAGCTGACCGCGCTGGACTCAATCGACAGGCGTGCCAGGAAGCTCATAGGTGATCCAACCTCGGTGGCGAAGCTACAAAGTCTTGAGCATCGTCGCAAGGTAGCCTGTCTGTCTGTTTTTTATAGGATACATTTCGGAGAGTGTGCGACTGAACTACACGATCTGATACCACCGTCTCCCTTTCATCTGCGGGGGACGAGACGCAGACTGGGTTTCCACCCTTATGTCGTTGACCTACCAGCAATTCGCACGAAGAAGTTTGCTTCTTCTTTTATAATGCGCACGGCTATGGAGTGGAATGCCCTGCCTGCGGACCTGTTCCCTGAGCAATACAACCTGGGCCTCTTCAAGGCGAGAGTGAATAGGCATCTTTCTAGGTAAGCATGCTACATCTTCGGCCTCATCATCACTCAACATCAGGTGAGATTGGGGTCAAATGCTTACCTATCACACATAAAAAAAAAAAAAAAAAATGACCCATGTTAAACAACTGGTAGTACGGAACACTAATTGCCCGAGTCCCGACTCTTACTTGGCCGGTTTTACCTAAAATTGTGCCAACGGCAACCGCACAATTACTACACTGCACTCGTCACATACAAATCAATAAAGTAATCAAATCAAATAATACAATAAAGTAATTTTAATTTTTAGTGGTTTTTATATCAATGTACTACATTTTTGTATTTTTAGTACTTAATAAATAAATAGTAAAAAAAAAAATGTTCCATATTCCAACCCTCGTTCGTACAGTGAAATTTTTTTTTGCTATATAACCCAATCTTTAGTGACTCTCAAACTATTTTGTAACACATATAGACTGGTTCACTTTTCTCTAAAATGGCTATTTTAATCATTCTAGCGGCATTTTGGGTAACATTTGGCCAAATGTGTTTTTTTTTACTAATCGGACCTTTTGAACACGAATTTCGAATTTTCGATTTCGATGTTGGCACTCCCGAATTTCCGACCTCGAGAAAGTTGGAGGGGGGCAAAATTTACGAGCTCCAGGAAGGGGGGGGGCTCTTAAGGTGCCTTTTTCAGATTTCACGTATGTTTTTATCTTCAACAATCATGAGGGTTTCATAATTTTTGATATTTTCTCCTAAAAGGTTAAGTAGGTACTATGACAAAGTTGCATAAAACTTGTTTTGCAGAAAATTTTATCAGATTTAATTTGTCCCTTCAAAAGATTCCGATAATTTTAACTTAAATAATTAAGTAGTCCGAGAATAACGCGAAAAACTGAAAAAAACCACCTTTTACTTCGATTTTATCAGTAGGTGTGTCATTTCATTTCATTATATCGGCAGAGAGATTCTGATTTGATTTAACCGTAAACAGAGTAGGTTTGACAGTAGGCACCTTTACGTACAAAGTAATCATTTGAACAAGATTTTAACAAGATTAAAAAATTTCGATCAAAATAACCACATCTCGATAAATATTGTTTTTGAAAATAATACCTTTAAGGTGTGGTGGACTTCGCGACTCGCAAAAATGAGTTTTCTTTTTAAACCATAGAAAATTTTTAAATTTTGATTTGAATAAAATTAAATATACATCTGTGATTGAAACCTTGTTAGTAATCCTAAATCTGAATAAATAAATAAATACATTACAGGTGGGGATATTACCTAGTAAGGAAAGTTATTCAGTGCACGATCTCGATTCTAGACTTACGTCATCTATAAAATATAAATAAATTCGAATCACAAAACACTAATAGGTTTAAGATACGTCTATTTAGAAACCCTCTTAATTAAATTTACTTTTAGATTTGATTAAGTTTATTTAATTAAAGGCTTTCAGGCACGAATCAAATTATTTTAATATTGAGGCATTCTACATTGTATCGACTTGGCTTAAACTAACAACCATAAAGTTGGCATATTCCTAAATAACTATTGAATTTGCCCTAAAACTTCATCTAGAAGACAGCAATTTACAAAATACAGGGTGTAACAAAACACCCTAGTAATACTTAAGGGGGTGCTTCAGACCATTAAACTGAACAACTTTCACTCCTCCTCTCATCAAAGAAGTAGAAGAAGTGGGCCACGTTCCAACAAGACAACAGAAATATAATAATTAATAACCAAAAAAAATTATACAAATAAAAAGAAATAAAGATAAAATTACAATTAAAATGCAGGGTGTAAACTTAAATCCGTGACATAATTTAGGGGGTGCTTCAGACTATCAAACTGAGCAACTTTTGCTATGAAGCCAACATCGAAATCACGAAAAATATATTGTTATTTGGCACAATTTATGGAACTGCGGATTATTTATTTCAACATTGATCCAATTTTATGTCAATTTTTCAGTTTGATGGTTTGCAGCTGTATTCACTAGTTACAAAGTATGTAACGCATTTAATTTTACACTCTGTATTTTAAAACGTAAGTAATTTTTTTCTTTTCAATTGCATTTATTTTTCGTAGCATAGCAAAGCAAGGGTACAAAGTTAGTTATCCTGCTAGGTTCTTCTTTTTGTGTTTAGCTGATTTCAAAATAACTTCTGAAAAATGTCACGTTGTTGTTCCTGTATTCAGATTTTTAGGTGTTCGTTTATTTTGCGAGGGTGGAAAAGGAGACAACGACCAATTTCTACCATAATAATGAACCTGCCTTTAAAATCTAACTCACATCAAAGCCGATTTCAAGAAATGTGGTAAGATAGACCTATCCCATCGTGAATAAAGACGAAGAGAGCTACAGGGTGAAATTGATATCATTAGCATCCTTTTAAACTAAGAGTGTACCCATCAAACTGAACAACTTTCACTATGGGGGCAAAGCGAAACTAAACTGCAGTGCCAACTCGACTCAAAAATGTATACAAAAGCAGATTTTTTTTACTCCGATTTGTTTGCTCCCATAGTAAAAGTTGTTCAGTTTGATGGGTAGATTCTTATCAAATTAAAGATTGAAAAATTCAGTCTCGGGCGGGACTTGAACCCGCACCCTTCCAAACAGGGGAAGTGCGTTATCCAATTTCGCTACCGAACCCACTAGCCAGAGATCAAATTTTTCATTCTGTTACGTCTTGAGGGGACGTGAGCGACATCTACTGGCAGTTATTACAAACTAGCCAGGGTAGATTCTTATCTTAAAAGGATGCTAATGATATCAATTTCACCCTATATAGTTCCTGGTTGTCGCAATAACGTATGTAGCCTTACAAACTCACCATAAAGTCATAGTGGCGTAGGGAAGCCAGCAGCACGCGAACACGGTTACTATGGTAACGGTCATCCTAAGCGTTCTCCGTCTCGCTCTGGCCAGGGGTCTTCGGTCTGACCTCCTCAACTGGATTCTACTGTGATCCGTTTGCAGACATTTATCTAGAAAAAAGGGAATTGCATTATAATAATCATTAAAGATTGTGTGTGATGGTGACATTAAAATCGATAGCATCCTTTTAAACTAAGACTCTACACATTAAACTGAACAACTTTTACTATGGTAGCAAACCTAAAATCCCAAAAGGTTGTTCAGTTTGACGTGTAGAGTCGTAGAAGGATGCCAACGATTTCAATTGCACCCTGTATGGACAACAAATCTCAAGTTGAAAATACTGAAATTAATTCAATATGAATCCAATCAAAAGATACCCTGGCGGGTGTGCCTACACAACACCCTACCATAGTAAGGCTACTATGTCGGACCTCTGAAATTAACATACCTAACCTCTACAACAATAATTATAACAACGTAAGTTCAATCCTCTTTGATTTGGACAGCTACTCACAGTATATTATAAACTAACCCAACTTGTTTAATCTTCGATTAAATAAAAGTGTAGAGCGGAACTGGCAAGCCAAAGGTGAAAGGTTCTACTTAGTGATGATATCAAATGTCTATCTTTCTGGCTGACGAAGCACAGTACCGAGTAGATACAAAAACATTAATTTCCGTTTAGATAAATAAGGTAAGGATTTCTCAGAAACTTTGCTGCAGTAGACACTACGCTTGGATAATGTATGAGTCTCTCACGAGTGTTGTTTTGTGAAGAAAAGCAATGAATAAATAAATAACTATCTACCATCTAAAGCGTAAATTAAATATAGTATTGCGATTGTAAAAGAGTAATTTTTTTTTTAAATACAGTGTGTAACAAAACACCCTAGTAATACTTAAGGGGGTGCTTCAGACCATCAAACTGAACAACTTTCACTACGGAGCCAACATCGAAATCGCGAAAAAAAAATCCGCTCTTTCATACAAAACTGTAGTACCGTCTCGACTCAAATGTATGGGACGGCAGATTTTTTTTATTTTTTCTCTACGTTGGCTCCATAGTGAAAGTTGTTCAGATTGATGTTCTGAAGCACCCCCTTAAGTATTACTAGGGTGTTTTGTACACCCTGTATACGGGGTGAAACGAAACGAGGGACCCTCCCTTCAAGGGTACATTCAGACAATGAAACCAAAGAACCTT
This sequence comes from Agonopterix subpropinquella, assembly GCA_922987775.1. NCBI lineage: Eukaryota > Metazoa > Arthropoda > Insecta > Lepidoptera > Depressariidae > Agonopterix > Agonopterix subpropinquella. The sequence continues at coordinate 7,544,822 of OV277708.1, read as the reverse complement.
CCCAAAGGAACTTGGGTCGAAAAATGAAAAAAAAAGTGGACTATTAAATAAATCGGCTGATCTGCACTTTTGTATGGGAGGTCCAAACATTTTTTTTCCTTTTTACAATGACATTTGTTGCTACGGTAAGGTCGCTAAGTAGAAAAGCTACCGACGAAATTTTACCTCCATGCTCTACCACTGTTTCACGGCCTAATTCTAAAAATAAATTTCTAAGTAGAAATGCTTTCCGGGGAAAAAATAATTTAAGTCGATAATGCTAAAACAAGAATTTTCCCGTTTTTACAGGAATAGAAAGCCAATACAGGGTGTTAGGGTAAACAGTTGCATTACTTTAAGGGGTGATTGCACCCATGATACTGAACAACTTTCCCTAAGAAACCTACAGGAAACTCGTTTTTTTTTTTCAATGTATCACCCCTTAAAGTAATGCAACTGTTTACCCTAACACCTGTATTATCTTCTCTAAAATTAAGCTGGACTCATGGCATAGTGGCGAGCTACAATGTTTGAAACGCTCTTTGAAATTAAACAGCCCCGTCCGATGCATGTCCAAAGTGTAACATTTAAATTTGTATTTACTTGGTAACCAACATCGGAAACTGTCCATACAGACTTTAGCTTTGAAGTGGCATCGACGCTCCACTGTTAGCTGCAGCTTCCTCAATTTGTGACCCATGTAGACCCAATCATTAACTGGCAATAAATCCAACAACGTAATCGTCAATCAAACAAATATTCTTTATGGCCTGGCATTGCTTTTTTCAACGTAGGCGTCGTCGTAAGTATCCCGAAAGTTTTTATTGTATTTAATTTTGGGATTCATTCTGTACCTTTGGTGAAAAGAGAGCTAAGTCAGAAAATCGACAAAGGACTTTTTTTTTTTTTACCCCAGACCCTCATAACTTTTTTGTTATTTATTATATTTTTAACCGAGTTAATGCTACTGGTTAATAATTTTGGTAGCAAAACTGTGGTGTATCAATAATAGCGATAAAATAAATAAATAATGATCAATAAACAAAAACAGCAAATTATATCATTTGCCACTTTAGAGTGAGGATGTGTAAAGTGATTTATTAACAATCATATCATTTTACATAACCACTGTGGTGCCTTGACAGCCATTGGTGAATAATGGTATAACTATAACTTTAAATGAATGTAAATTGTTGTCTATTGTAAATAAAATTACCTTGTGAAATAAAACTTTCATATTTTATGAATACCTTTTCTCTGAATTAGTTAAAATAAACAAAAGGGAAAAAATAAGATAAATGTATTAAAATACACCTCAACCATGTTCAGTTTTTTTTTGTGTATAATGATATTTTTTAATTTGTATTATTACAGATTTTTGTTTATGTTTGTGTCAAATGGTGTAACTCTCTATGGTAGTTGGTGGTAGTTCAACTCTGAAACGTAGGGCAGTAAATTTTGATGATCAAAAATAGGTAATGAACGCAATAAAATGGAAGGTTATTTAGCAAATAATAAATCATGTAAAATCAGTAGGTACTTACTTTTTATTAAAAATCTCAAAATAAATAGCAGTTTCACTGCTGAAAAAGTAAATCAAAATGCTTATGCTACTCGACTAACTAAGGTACTTTAACAATCAACAGTCTTTAAGTTACATCTTAGGAATGTATCAGGAGATCTTTAGTTTAATACCACATGAAGTTTTATATTTCACCCACAAATGTTGGTTCTTTTTAAAATAAGATAACATAAAGAGATTAATTTACAGTTGGATTAGGTTTATCATTTTTGAATAATCCCATCAAATCAAATAGAAATATTAATTATTTTTATGTAGCTCAAAATCAAAATTCAAAACACAAGTGAGTTTCTATGCGATATAACGACATCAGTGGATTCTTTACAACTAAGTAATAAACTGTAATTTTTTCTTAAAAAGTTATTACGATTCACAGAATGCAATCAATTATGGCACGTTTTATCTTACGAATGTAAATAAATCTTGAAATTTCAAAATAATAGTGAGGTAACGAAGTAATTCAGTAGATACTTAATAGTTAACATTTGTAGTAAATGTAAATATTCCTAATCATGACAGCCTTCAAAAGTTTAATAACCTAGCTAAATATATTAAAAAACACAAAGCTTTCTCTGATATTATATCACTTATAAGTACCTAGTAGACGAATCAACGGTCAAACTAAAAAAGAATTGTAATCCAAAGTTATCTATGAGTTGAGTATATCCTATTTTAAATTATAAAGCTTGCGTGATGCTTTTGTCTCAACGCTACCATAATTCACCAAATACAATAACGTAAAAAAACTTTTTTATAAAACATAATTATAGTAATAACAAATAAAAATCTTCTAAAATATCTTTCATCAAATCAGTGGGCCTATTGCCGTTCTCAAAACCACTCATGATAAGATCAATTTTGACATCCATTGCGCGATCTGGCACTAACTAGAAAAGTAACCTGCCAAAATCAAGCAATGGAAGTCTTTAATTTATGATATTATCAATGGTAGAAACGTGGATGTTCTGAGGTTTCAGAATATCTCTGACTACCCCGTCGGGGAATATAGTCGTGAGCATATGCATGCATGCATGCATGCATCAATGCTTTTAAGAACCGTAATAGTCCCCCAGAATCTAAATTCGTGGATTAATAAATCAATTAAACGCTCAATCAAACAAACATAGTAATATAAAGTAACCTAAAAGCCTCGATACTTCAACGCCAGCAAATACAATAAAGGAAACGAAACATTTTTTTTACGAGAACGTGTGTAATCATAGTAATTAAAAAAGTCTTCTAAAAATTATCAGTATAAAAATCTACCTCCTGATTCAAATCAAGAGACATTAGGAGATTTATCAGCAGTCGAGGGAAAATTTAGATAAAACTCATGGACGCTCGGGTCAATATACTCCAGAAGAGAGATGAGATCTGCTTTTTTTTCTGCTGCTATAGGCACTTGTTCATTGTAACATTGTTAACATTTTCTGTCAGAATGCGATCATACCTTTTGTTTCTTTTCGCGTATGACATCGAAATATAATCGTCATCCACGTAGTTCTCTTTATATCCAAATGTAGGAAATTGATCCTTGGTATATTTCAATATTTGCACGTTTGACCATACAAATTTTGGGCCACTGAAGTTTGCTTTTTTTACTTGCAGTTGTTTTTTAGAAAAATCAGCAAAATAATAGAAGTCCTCATAAGTCATTTCTATTACAGAAATTCCCCCCTAATACAGAAAGTCCCCTTCCCCCGCGAACATGCATCCATCTCGTTCTACCTTGTCTAACGCTCACTTTTTAGAGAAGGATAGAGACTTGTATCACTTTACCCTACAAATTTTAATTAAACTGGATAAAAAACTGGTAATTTTCTTGATATAACTGAATTGTATCATTATACACAAATCCATTGTATGGAGCAGGGTTTCGTGAAAAATAATACATTTCTATATATATTAGTATACACAGAATTTTTTTTATTTATATCTACGTTTTTAATGATTATTATAGAATTGTATCATCATACACATACGAGTTAATGAGAAATGGTGTTGTGAAAGCTAATATTATTTTAGTTGTATTATTAGTAACAACGGTATACGAATATTATTTCATTGTGTTAAATAATTTTATTTGAGTTATATTCCTTTACACTTCCTGTTTAAATAAGATTTGCTAAATTTAATCAGTGTTTATCAAATTGTATCACATTACACGAGATTTCAAATTCCATTTGATGAAAATAATCAACTTATAACATTATGGACGAAAAATATCTCCGAATCTAGAAGAGCTACAGCTACGTAGATAGGACAGAAAGATAGATCATTTGACACACACGAAGAATGTCTTAAAAACTTAATTTTGATACAACTCGACTTAGCGCGTTTTTCACCAAGGGTACAGCATTGATCTCTTAGTTGGGATCACAAAATTACAAGCAGTCGGGTTACGGGGGGCGTGCGGATTGTTGTATTGATTACAGTGCAGTCTTTTATTTCTAAGATTAGATTAATTTATTCAAAATTAAAAAAAAAACAAAATTCAAAATTTTTTATTCAAAATAATATCATATAGATAGCTTTTTGACGTCATTTTTTTGACTCTACCACCGCGTCGGAAGGTGTTCCGTTGAGAGAAGATGCGGCCAGAAACTCTACAACACACATCTTTTAAACAAAACAAAATGTACAAAGTACAATTAAAATACAATATTGCATTACATAGTGTAAAATTGTCAAGACCAGACATTTTGGTCATTCAAATAATCATCGAGTTTATAGTAACCTTTTTTACAGAGAACTTGTTTAACATGGGACTTAAACTTTTTGTCTGGTAAGTTTAGAATATGCTCTGGTATCTTATTATAAAAGCGTATACAGTGCCCCATGAAAAATGTGTTGACTTTACGAAAATGTGGGAATACTAACAACCAACTACAACCGTTTAGCCGGGAGAGGGGGGACACTTGACTCTAACAAAAATGTTCGCTTTAAAGCTTAATATTTCGCTAACGGATTCAAATTTACTGTTTTATAATAGTTTAGATTCAAGATTTTATTTTACCTCTTTGTCGGCGTGATTAATATGTATATCCATGCCAAATTACAGTTTTCTAGTACTAAGCATCTCTGAGCTAAGCCGCGGACAGACGGACGGAAACGGCGAAACTATAAGGGTTCCTTGCTGACTTCGGAACCCTATAAAAGGGTCAGATACGAAAGGACGATTTAATAATATTCATTGGGTTACTCGGTTCGGTACTCCTTGCTGCTCGGTTGATATCATTGAAAACACTGGGGACCGTGGGAATGAATGCCAATTTTGCCCAACTTTGTAGATTGTTCGTTGACTTTGTTCTTTGATGTTTGTTAATTAAAACAGAGAGAAAACAAAAGAATATTAAATTATATCTATGTTACTATACAGGGTGTTAGGGTAAATAGTTGCACTACTTTAAGGGGTGCTTGTCCTATACCTAAACCTATAGGAAATTCGCCAAAAAAAATCGACTTTCCATACTAAATGCAATCTGCTGATCGAACGTTTGTATGAAAAGTCGAAATTTGTTTTTGCGAATTGGCAATAGGTTTCTTGGGGAAAATTGTTTAGTATCGAGAGTAACAATCACCCCTTAAAGTAATGCAACTGTTTACCCTAACACCTTTTAGAGCGTCGGTGGCGCATTGCGGAGAGGTATGGACACTCAATCATGAGGGTCCGTGTTCGAATCCGCACGGACGACATGCCATGTAGGTACCAATGAGCTTTTCAAATTTATGTACGTAATACTGACTGCTCTCAAAGGTTGATGGCAAACATCCTGCATACGCTAAAGAAGAATTTCTGATATGCGTATTGTATGCTTGTCCTCATAGTTATAGTACTCTGTGATAATACTGAACAACTTTCTCAAAGAAACCTATAGGAAATTCGCCAAAAAATTTCGACTTTTCATACTAAATAGCCGTGGTGGTCCAGTGGCGAGTAACCTTGCCTGCCGTGCAGGAGGCGATGCGATGGTTCGATCCACGTCCAGGCCGACTCGTACCAATGAGTTTTTCGGAATTTATGTACGATTTGTTACACCACTGGCTTTTCGGTGAAGGAAAACATCGTGAGGAAACCTGCATGCTTCAATTTCGAGGCATGTATTGTAACTACTGTCCATTACAAGTGGCGAAGGGCTCACTCCCCGTCACACTGGACAGAGTTTCGGTACTACTAGTGAAACGTGGATGTTCTGAAGTTTCAGAATATCTCTGACTACCCCCTCGGGGAATATAGTCGTGAGCATATGCTATGCTATGCTATGCGTATTGTATGATAAGTGTACCAATACCACCTGTTACCTGGTGTGTACCCTCTGCCCACACGATAAACAAGAAATAAGAAGTGTACCAATCCGCATTGATAGGCACGCGTGGTGGACTAACGCCCATACATCCTTGAGGCTAGGTCTGCGCCCTGCTGTGGGACATATAGTAGCGTATATCCTTCTTAATAATTGCTGACACTTTTTAAGGGGATGTCCAGCAGAGCTTCGAACTGAACAACTTTCTCTATGGGACCAATATCGAAATGGAGAAAAAAAATTTGCTCTTCCACTCAAAACTGCAAACCTACTCGAGCCAAATGTATGGGACGTCTAATTTTTTTTCATGATTTTGTTGTTGGTCCCTTAGGTTGGTCCCATAGAGAAAGTTGCTCAGTGTGATGTTTCGCCTCAAAAAACAGTCGGCATAGTAAGTTGGACCCATAGAGTAAGAAGAGATGGCATATCGGCTTGTTTCTATAGAAAATGTTGTCGCCAACAAAGGGGGTGAAAAACGGGTGAGGGGAGGGTTAACATTTAAATACGCTACTTCCCGCTAGATGTGTATGATATGACGTCAGGCCCAGTTGAGTATCTGTGCACAGTTCGATACAACATCTCTACCCCAGGGGAGCGCGTTATTTTCTCTATGGTACAGGGTGTTACAGAAGTAAAAATAAAAATTGTAAACTTTTAAGGGGTGATTTAGACCAATAAACTGAACAACTTTCAATATGGGACCAACATCGAAATCGCGAAAAAAAAAAGATCTTTTGTCCCATACATTTAGCTCGAGTAGATCTGTAGTTTAGTATGGAACATAGCAAACGCATCGTATTGCATGGCGATTATGGCAAATCTCCTCATTTTGGGGGAGGCCAATGTTCAGCAGTGGACGTTTATCGGCTGGTATGATGATGATGATATTTTTTATCGCGATTTCGATATTGTTCCCATAGTCAAAGTTGTTCAGTTTGATGGTCTTAACCACCCCCTTAAATGTTTATTTGTATTTTTGTAACATCCTGTATAGTATAATTATGGATGAAAAACGTAAAACGAGACTACTTTTATGCAACACAAATTCAACGTGTTGAATATTTTTTATCGTGTACTAGCAAATCTTGGAAAGAGAGAAAGGCTCTCTGAGCTTGCCGTGGTATATTTTTCTAAGAATTCGCACCCCCGAACGAATAAAGGTGTAACTTTGAAAAGTCAACTTTACAGGAGAGCAAAAAAAACGAATAATCGGCGTAGCATCAAAACTACTGTAGATATTTTAATACTTTTTCTATCGTTGGGAAGAAAAAAAATTTTATTTCTTTATGATATAACTGTCGTAGAGGTATAATGAGCGAGTATTTGTTAAAATCTAGAAATGCATGTAACACTTTTGTTCGGATGAACGGTTATTGATTTTTTTTATACAGGGTGTACAATAAAATGGGACAGCTACTCAAAGGGGTGCTTCAGACCATCAAACTGAACAACTTTCTCTATGGGACCAATATCGAAATCGCGAAAAAAAAACCGCTCTCCCATACAAAACTACAAACATAACTCGACTGAAATGTATGGGACAGCAGATATTTTTTTCGCGATTTCGATATTGGTCTCATAGAGAAAGTTGTTCAGTTTGATGGTCTGAAGCACCCCTTTAAGTAGCTGTCCCATTTTATTGTACACCCTGTATAACAAAAGATGCACCTTTATTCGTTCGAAATTTTTTACAGTCTTGGTAGGTAACATCAGGATACTTGAGGTTTACAGTCAAATATTTCCTTCTTGGTGTCCGTGTTATAATAGGTTACACCTTTATTCTTCCATTTTTTAAGCATGCATTTGTTAGTATTATCCCATTGGTACTATGTTCGCTCAAAATTTGTCAGTTGGCTTAAAATTTATCATATGTAATAAGCAAATACTTAAGAATTTAAATGTAAAATATTTATTTAAATGGTGTTTTGTATTTTATTTCTTTCAATTCTTTAAGTTTCAAAAAATTTAAAACTAAACAAACATCCACGCAACTGGCAAAAGTCCGCCCCGCGCGCTTTCTTTGATAATGCGACGTTGATTGATTAATTTAGTCAATCATTCTTACCACGTGCACCGGCGCCCGTCTCCTATGATGGTTAAGTCTAACGCGGAAAATATATAAATTATACTACTTAGTAGTTTTAGATAACCAAGGATTACATTTTTATATATTTGGATATTTCAGACGAATAAAGATGAAGTCAGGTATTATACCTTCCGAAAAATTCCGATTTAATTTATTTTTCGGTCGAATAAAGGTGTAATAGGGTCTTACATTTTTTTCAATCAGAGAGTTGTAGACGAATAAAGGTGTTAACTGGAATACGACCTGTCCCTTTTAGTTTTATAGAGATAACATATGTGTAATATTGTATTATATAATTTTTAATTAAAAGCGTGTTAGTAACACTATGTTGTGTCCATATTCTTCTATGAAACGTAAGTAGTAATTAGATAGAATAAAGATGTCTTACCATATAATTTTATTAATATGCACCATAGCTGCGTAGTAAAAATTTAGGACGTGTATTGAAGGTCGTAGATTCCAAAAATGGCATAAAAGTAAAAAGGGTGTTATGGCATTTTACACCTTTATTCGTTCGGGGGTGCGAATTGGTGAAGCTATTATGGAAATGATTATGGATTTCTGATCTGATCGTAGCAAAAAATTATCAGCTGTCCCATACATTTGGGTCGAGTAGGATTGCTGTTTTGTATCGAACAGCTTGATTATTTTTTGCTACGATTGGTTTGCTCCCATTGTAAAAGTTGTTCTCTTTAATGGGTAGACTATTAGTTTAAAAGGATACCAATTATTTAGTTAATAATTTAGGTTTAATGAACTACGGGCTGACAAAGTTAACTATCCGTGTATTGGTCGGTTAAAATTATAAAGTAAAATAAAAGTATATTTCATTCATTTATTACCTAATCTGTTAAATTAAAAAAACATAATGTTTTTAATCAGATGGAAATGTTGTAATTGAAGTACAAAGCCAGCCAAATGTTTGCTAATAATTCAGGTATTTGTCAAAAGCCAGGTAGTTACTGAATGGAATTCCTTTACCAAAATGTGCACCTCAAATAATTGTTTGTGTATCTATTCTAATAACTATTTGTCTATTGTGGTTTATTTCACATTAAAAAATGGTTGTTATGGTTGGAATGGTTGTGTATATGGATCATCATCATCATCATCATCAGCCTATTATCGTCCACTGCTGAACATAGGCCTCTCCCAAGGCGCGCCACAAAACTCTTTCCCCGGCCTTCCTCATCCTAGTAGGCGTAGTGTGGGATGCCCTGCTGCCCGCTGGACAGACGATCTAAAAAAACGTAGCGGGGAGCGACTGGATGAGGAAGGCCGAGGACAGAGTATATGGATACAATATTATTAATAATAAACAAAAGAAACTAAGGCCGGATTCGACCAAACTTAGATTTATAGAAGAGTAACTATACAAGGAACAAGTTTACTCCTAGTGTTTACTCCGAAATAACTTTATTTGTCTTTTACCACACTAAACCCACACTTTCTTATACTGTGCCCATACCTTCTAAAAGAACGAATGTATAATCCACCTAAAGAAAGAGGTTGTTGTATCCGTACTTATTGCAATGTGAGGTTATACAGTTTTAATTTGTTAGGTTTCTTTTTATTTTATTTTTTTGATTATGTGACATTTACATTTCAATAGTCTCGGTATAAGCTTTACACTGTCAAAATTGGCCGTTTAAAATTAACTCTCTACTTATTCATAGATTAAGGTTGGTAAAACGCAAAGTCAGTTTACACTAGAGTAAACGGCTACTTAATCTAAGAATAAAATTTACTCGATTTAGTCGAATCGGGCCTAAGAGAAACAAAGAAATATCCACAAAATAAATAAAATCAAAAATGATAAGTGATCGTGTCATAACACCGGTATTTCGTTACAAATTGTGTTTTCAAGAGACTATAGTAGTCTCTTGTGTTTGTACTCTTATATATTCCGTGCTTGTGTACCTATGTATTGAAGTAGTCTTATTATAACTTCTAAACTAAAATTAATAACTCGAAGACCAACTTTACGTGGACATGACTTGTAACTCTTAAATATTCCGTGACATGACTTATGAATGGATTCATTCACAATACATTCCCATTCATTTATTAGTTAGGTACCTACGTCAAAATTGGTCGTCGAATTATGATTTCCAGTTATCACTCACCTGAAATTTCCTTAGAATTCTTCGATATTTCATAAAATATGCAAACGTAGCACACAGTTATTACGAGTAGAGGTAAAAAGTACATCGCGCACAAACAAAACACGTTGTATGCTAATTCTTGGCGTTGATTCGAAAACGCTTCGAAAGAAACGCACTGATGAAAGTCTGGCACTTTCGGATGACTCATCACACGGAAGACTAGACTCTGAAACAAAGAAACAGATACCATTTTGAATTGAACCGAAAAATTTCAATTAAACTCAATTTGTTAATTAATTTTAACAACAAGGTAAAACGTTACGGATTTTGCTTTTTACGTTAACAGATCAAGTTGAAACTTGATTAAACCTAATTAAGGTACGTAATTAGTGTGTGAAATCAAACTTTTATTTGTACCTTATACAAGGACGTATTCAAGGGGATAGGTAGGATTTATCTGCTGGAAGCCGGCAAAGATTGGTTTATGGTCTAGTTCTTGTAAATTTAGGTCTACCATAGACCTAAAGATCCAAAGATCCTAAGAACAAGAACCTATACTAGTAAAAAGATCTCATTTAGAAATAAACGACAATTATACACAGAAGTACTACGTATGCAATGTATAGTTAACCATAGATTAATATTGTATATTGGCAGTTAATCTTAAAAGAGAATGGGCGTACCTACGTCCTACGAGTATGTCATATCAATAAAATAAATTTTACGTCCCTTACAACATCCCTGAGTAGAAGAAAATTTTAATTAATCATAAAATAAGTAATATTCGATATCCTGTTTTTCTACACTACAGCAAATTGCGCCTTCATTTTAATCATCCCCCGAAAACCTTTTCAGCAGTACCTAAGTAAACTACCTTTTAAAAGGTAACATGTCATTTTTACGGTCCACAAGCAAATGGGGGGTGAAAACAAAACCATCACGACTACTCATAACAATGAATCCTACTTTGCATAAATATAACCTGTCTCATATTATCATATCAGCCTTCGTCATATTTATTCAAGAAGCCTTTTAACTTCATATTTCAGTCTGAGTGTGGTTATAAGAACAAACGGAGAAATATCTTCTGGGCTGCAACCAAGAATGGAATAGCTTATTATAATTTATTTAGAGATACATTAGACTATTTGACAACTAGTCAAATCAGCTACTCTTTATTGGACGTCAAAACGTGCGATTTGTATGAACATTTGTACTAAATAATGAGTTGTGACGTCATCAACATTTCATTACTTTTTATGTTTATCTTGCTATTAAAAATAGTATTCAAGCTAAAAACTCAATGAAAATGGGAGTTTAGCGTTATTTTCTATCCTTTTTTTAATTGAGAAAGTAAAAATAAAATTTATTGTATGTAGTCAAATACCCAAAGGAAATATAATATACATACATACATACATACATAAGCTCACGCCATTGTCCCAAGGGGGTAGGCAGAGACCACAGATCGCCACACGCTACGACTCTGACACACTTCTCTAGCCTCATTGACATTCATACATCTTTTCATGCACTTCCGTCGATTGAGGGTGCTACGCACTTGTCCTTTTCGGAAAAGATCATTGATTTGATCGTGGTATGTTTTCCTCGGACGGCCTCTCCCAACACTTCCACTCACCTGTGCTCGATAAATTTCATTCGTAAGTCTTCTTTCATTCATTCTCTCTACGTGACCAAACCATCTAAGCATACCCCTCTCAATCCTTGTTACTATATCATCCTTCAACTTACACCAATCCCTTATCACACTGTTCTTGATTCGATCAACCAAAGTAATACCACACATACTTCGTAAGGAGCGCATTTCAACTGCATTCACTCGACTTTCATTCCTTTTATTCCATACCCAACATTCACTCCCATACATTAGCGTAGGCACCAACTTATAAAACATTCAATAAACTTTTCAACTTAGTTGAGGGTTCTGGAAGCCGTAATGAAAGTAAGTAGGGTACCTACTTTACAGTTTCTACGACCAATTAAATCAATACATTGTGTATTTTATATAAGGAATGACTTGTTGCAGGTAACTATATAAAAAGATATCGGAAGATTTGATTTTAAAGTATGAAAAATTTTTAAGGCTTTGACTGCCAAATAACCGACAAACAATGGATAATCTATTGTTATTGTGACCCGACAGTGTTAAGCAAGTCCCATATTTAAACAAATCCTTTGTACCTGGAAAGAATTTGTTTAAGTATGGGACAGAATAAACATACTTACAAAAAAAAGATAAGTACGTTTTTGAGTTCTAGCTGCCATTAAGTAGGTGCTATGTTTGGGTTTTTAATGTGAACAAATTAACGCAAAATATGTAAACGGTTTCTCCAGAATCAATAGAAAAACATGTTGATTGTTATATTTTACCAATAGATAATTATACATGGGGAATTATAAGTCAAGCCACAGAATTTTTGTTTTTCCTCTGATTTTATATGTAAGCAAAGGAAAAATGACAAAGCTTCTAATAAACTAATTTGCCTTTTTTACATCGCCAACTAAATATTTCAATGAAAGCGTCATGTAATGAACAATATTGATTTATACATCACCATCTAATTTGCAAAGGCAGCCACGGATTGTAGGCAATGACATATTGTAGGTACAAAATTATCTTATTCAGTTGGTTAGGTTAGCGAGGAGCGAAGCGACGAACATTTTATGTGTCTTGCAACCACAGCGAACGAGCCGAGCGAGCGGAGCGAGCGTTTCGCGGTAGCGACCGCCGAGTGCCAGAACCGAATCGCTACTATTTCCAAAATTTTTAAGAAAGTATCATGGTCAGTGAATCTATCTATAACCTTCGCGTGATTCCCGCATACCCCATCCAATTCAGTCAGTCAGGTTAGCATGGAGCGAAGCGACGAGCGAATTAGATGAAGTATATTTTTTGTTGTATTTTACTCAATTTTAAAAGTTCCGAGTTATAAAATTAGAAGTAGATAGAATTACATTGTTGGTAATGAAAATACTTTAGAAGTTTACTGCTTGAATAAGACGCTATAAAATAACTGCCATGCAGAAGCTTATATCGAAAATACATAGTGACTAAGATAGTATTTTTTTTAGACACGCATTGATGGTGGCTGACCTAGTATATTTAGATGACAATGTCGTTTTTTAGAGGAAAATAATGCTATTAAATAGAAGTCGTGTTAATTAGCACCCATAATATTCTTACTTAGATTAAGTTACTACCCAAGTTTACTACATACTTAGATTAAGTTTCTTACCTGAGGTAAACTGCAGAGTAGTGCAACGAACCAAGCAAATGATAACATCATCTTGCTTCTCTTTCTAGCTATGGGTAGCCGAAGAGGATATATTACTGCAAAAAACCTGCAACAAAAAACACCTATTTATTAAACCCTCTGAGTAGATAGGGTTAAGTGACAAAACTGGCCTGAAAATGAAGATGGCTATAACCAGCAGTGGAGTTTTTTGGGCTGATGATGATGATCTGCAGAAGTTGGAGGTAAGGTCTTTCTCGTTTTGCATGAACTGTGTGAACCTGATAATCATTATAAGTTAGATTTTTCACTAAATCTTCTATTCTATTTATTCAAGGTCTCAGAGGAAGGATCTCTTTATTCTAAAGCATAGAGTCCGCATCAATTTACGATTGTAGTTAGTCTCTTTTGTCTTATGGCGTACCTTTAATAGTAGAAGGAGACGGAACTATAGATACCTATTTGTTTATGCGGCAGTCCACTTTTTTTTGTGCTAGTGTGTGAAAAGTGACCGTAAACTAACTTGCCCTAATGGGCAAATGTCACTTGGTCATCTTTTGTTTGTCCATACTATTTGACATCACACACTCAAACAGAAACGTCAAAAAAGTGGACAGCCTTGTAATGGCATGGCTCCCTCTACGCCTTTAGGTATAATCTCTTTGTTCAAGGTATACAGGGTGTCCTAAAATTCAAGGTCAAGCCGAAAACAGGAGATAGGTGAGCTTTTATCTGTTCAAGGAGAATGTTGTTAAAAAATTTAATTGACTTTAATTGGTTACTATAGAAAATGAGAGGTGTTGGGTTGCATTACTTTAAGGGGTGATTGTACCCATACTGAACAACTTTCCCTAAGAAACCTTTTACAAGGTTAATAATAGAATAATCTTGTTTTCTGGTAATAAATATTATACCTGTTCAACATTGCCCACACGACATTCGTTTCAAATCGTTTCACAACTAACGAATGAGTATGATCAAAGAACACCTACACAAATAGGAGGAATATCATACTTCCCAAGGAAATGGAAATTATACTTCTCTATCGTAACATTTCTTATAAAAGGTCACTGGGCACCTTAGTATGAAACCTATACCCACGACCTACAGAAAAAAAAGTATAGGATGTTTAGATAAATGTCTCTAGTTCATAAATATATATGTCTATAGGAATATCTGTATCATCTAAAAATTCGAAATTCGATTCGAAGAATTAATAAAAGTTGTTCATAATGTCCAAGTTGCTCATCTTGTCCTAGTAGTCTTAATTGTTCAAGTTTTCTAACTTGTTTATTGGTCCAAAATATTCGTGTTGTCCAAGTTGACCTGTTCTTTCGTGTTGTTAGAGTTATTCAAGTTGTTCTTGTTGTCCATGTTGTCCAAGTTGTTCATGAAGTTCAAGATGTTCATGTTATTCTAGTTGTTCATGTTGTCTAAGTTTTTCATGTTGTCCAAGTTGTTCTAGTTGTGTACAATGTTGTCGAATTTGTTAGTGTTGTTCTATTTGTTCATGTGGTCCAAGTTGTTCGTGTTGTTCATGTTGTCCAAGTTGTTCTAGTTGTTCATTTGGTCCTAGTTCAAGTTTGATACAACACAATGACATGAGGGAAAATGTGACTGCAGCGACAACGTACCTTTCGCTATCGCGGGTTGGCGTACTAGCCCCACTGTTCCTACTTGTCTAACGTGCAAGTGACACAGTATATGCAAGCCGCTGACCACGTTTTCTTAGCGCACAAACGTTTATTTTGTTAATTTAATATAATGGGTTCACTAAAATTGTTTAATGTACTTACACATTTAAATATTAATTTTTACATGTTATTCCCATGGTTAAAACAACATAAAATTAAATGTGGGTTAATACTACACACAGTGCCGGATTAACCATATAGGCAAAGTAGGCACGTGCCTACGGGCCCACCACCGCCAAGGGGCCCCGCGGTTCGTGAGAAAAATAAGAAAAGAATTAAAAAAAAAAATTTTTTATTTTCATAATGTTTCCTTTAATGATACCCCACATGATAATTTTAGAATAAAAAACTTTTGACTCCTAAGCTAATAATACATCTTTTTTTAATGGACTCTTCTAATTGGGCCCTTAATTGATATAAAAAACGAAGTTTCTGCTTCTTATAATAAAAGAATTTTGTATATTATATAAAAATCTCTTTATCTCCAAGATAAACGAGTTTACGAGTGTTACAGACAGATGGACGGACAGACATCGAGGTGATTCAATAAGTGTTCGGTTTCCCCAATTTTGTAATACCACTACACAGACTACACTATAGGTTTTGGATCGTGTGGCAACATCCGTCATTTTAGTAGATATGTGCTGTTTTATTGCGACCACCTAATCTGGTTCTGGACCACACTGGAAAAGAATCATTGTTACGCCCATGGGCAGGGGGGCCCCGAGACTTACATTGCCTAGGGGCCTCTGCATGGCTTCATCCGGCCCTGACTACACATTTTAAAACCAATTTGGTTTTTGTAGGAAAAATTTAGTTAACTGGGCCAGATTTCGAACCTTTAAATTCAAATTTACCAGTTTTGTAGGCGAAAGGGGATTGGGCTTTTTCCTTTATGGTTCACTTTATAAGGGTCTAACCCGTAGAATGTTGAAAACAGCAGTTTATGCTTCAGATGTAGCGTCCGACCGAAGGTAGAATTTCGGCCGAAGCCGAAGGTTATATTGGCCTCGATTCGGAGTGTACCACGACTAAACTAAACTAAATGTATTCCTGTCACTTTCTAAAATAAGATTAAGAAAAGAGACAGAACACCAACAGCTGACTTTAGTGCTGTCAAAGTGACGTTAAATGCGCAAAATAAGTCGCCATCATAATGTACGCCATCTTATTTAAGTCGTTTTTGGGCGTTTAACGTCACTTTGACAGCACTAAAGTCAGCTGTTGGTTTTCTGTCTCTTTTCTTAATCTTATTTTAGAAAGTGACAGGAATACATTAAGTTTAGTTTAGTCGTGGTACACTCCGAATCGAGGCCATTATGCAGGTTGTTCGGGTAAACAGTTGCATACTCATGGTACTGATCAACTTTCCCTAAGAAACACATAGGAATCTCTTAAAAAAAAATTTACTTTCTAATCTTAATGCAATCAGCAGATCAAAAGTTTGTATGAAGTTTAGTGCAGTTTTATTAAAATCGTTTTACTTAAAAAACATTTTTTACTTATTTTATTTTTGCCAATTTCCTAGGTTTCATTTGGAAAGTTGATCAGTATCATGGGTACAATCACCCCATAAAGTAATGCAACTCTAAATATTAGAATAACTAACTAAAAAGCACTAAAGCAAAATTTATACTTTTATTTTGTCACGAAGGTGTAGATAATTATAAGGAGTCTAGATTACCGTGTAGAATTGACAGGTCTTAAAACCGAATAGCCGGACAGATCAGTCAGTTTAGCCGGACATTTTGGTAAAAGGGCCGGACACCCTTAATTATTGAGGATTTTTTTGTATTCGTTTTGTAACAACCAAAAAGTATTCGTTTTGTAACAACGATATCAATGAACTGTATGTTTAGTAACAACCAAAAAAATATATGCATTTTTTTTATTCTTTACCATAAAATCATCTTAAATTCGAATTAAATGGCAATAAAATTGAATTAATCAATTATTAATTATTACTAATATTGACATTTTCAATGGAAAACGAAATGAGACAAAAAAACGTCTTAACTAATTATCTAAATAAATAAATTTTATAGTACTTACTTAATTGAAAAAAAAACATTGTTTTTTTGCAAATACCTAACTGATTTGATTTGATTTAACAGTTTGGTAGACTTTAGTTAAATCCATCAGGAATTTAGGATTCAATTTAATAATAAATTTCTAATAAAATCTGCTATTAACTGTTGTCACATTATAATCTGGTACAGTCAATATTGCATCTAGTCGAATAACTTTTATTTTTGTTGTGCTGAACCCTCTAAGTTGTTGTGAGTAGAATCCAAAAACTAATTAAAAAAACACGCGCATGCAAACTTTTGGTGATGTGTTAAAATAAAATGAACAGCAAAAAGTTTTCAATGTAAGAATTAACTGGCCACTAATGCAGAAAAAATTTTTGATCGCCTTATTATGCAAAGAAAAGAAAAACTAATTTTATTCTTAAACTTGCATTTATGGCACGTAAAATTTTTTTTTCGATATAAGTGAGCCAGTTTGAGCACAGGTCCGGCACTTCAAACAACGTTTTAGATTTGACATGATGACGTTCACACATGCGCAGTTTGAGCAAATTGTGCATGACATATGAGTAGGGTTGACTTACCACGCATCGTATGAACGTCATTATACATTTCGTTACTTTTTATAGTTCATTCTGTTATTAAAAATAGTATTTAAGCTAAAGAATCACAGAAAATTTGAATTTAGCGTTATTTTCCAACGTTTATTTTTACTGAGAGGATAAAAATAAAATATATGTTATGTAGTCAAATCCAATGGGTGCGCGCGCCTGACTGTATTCCCTTCCTCGGCCCCCCTCAAGTTACCACAGAGAGTGTGAGGGGAGGTGAGGTATCTGAAGTCAGAGGGGTGCGGGGAGTGGCCGTTCTGTATGTAGAACTATATACTATTACCTATTCTGTGGTTTGAGCAATGAAATTTTTACGTTTGAGAATAAAACCTTTTTCGATGATAATCTTCATAATTAATTCGACGAACAAAAGCAACACCCAATACCTATGCCACCTTCCTGATAGTAACCTATTTCAACTATTCAAGCTCAGTTTCCTTCAAAATAGAGTAGATTAGTCAACATGTTAAAAGCCGAACAATACGGACAGACCGGACACTATCTAATTTGCCCGGACGCGCTTACGAAAAGCTGAGAAGCCTTTGTCTGGCTTTATCCGGACGCTTGGTCAACACTATTATATTAGGTACCGCAATACTAAATTCATATTATATGTAGTGATTGGACCGGATTATATCCATATTTTACCCGCGACTTCGTCCGCATAAATTATATATCTACCTACCAGATTTCAAAGTCAGATCATAAGCTATCAAACAAAAAAAGTTTCATCAAAATCGGTTCAGTAGTTTTTGCGTGATGCTCGATCAAACAAACAAACTTACAAACAAAATTTAAAAAATTGGTGATTTGGAATCAGGGACACATAAAAACCATGTCGTAACCTTGTCGTAACTTTCTGTTACAGTTTTATAATAGGTAGTTTAAATAACTGAAATAAATTGCACCTTTCAATCCCTTTGATTAAAAACTACATTTTATTCATTATTTATTAAATGGAATGAATTAAAACAGTAACGTTAGGTATAACAAACCAGTTGGTTGAATACAAAGTCGGTCAAAAATTCGGCTGATTTTGGCCGAAGCCGAATGTGTGGCCGAAGATGCTTTTTTAGCCGAAGGTGACCAAAGCCGAAGCCGAAGCTTCGGTTGCGCACTATTTACATGACATCATACCATAAAAACCGGGTCATGTCAGAACCGTGTTAAGCCAGAAATTTGTTTATTTTTACAACTCTTCCAGAATGACCGTAATGAGAACCCAAGGATGTTATTTTGTACTCGTATAAAAGGTCAAAATACGATTGGTGCATTACCAAAGAAAATGATGATGTTCCATTATGATTTTTGATACAATTTTATCCACCAATCTGTTTGAGAAGTAAATGAGGTGCGACTGATCTAAACTTAGATTAAAAACTTTTCGCTTACGCTGAAAGATGTAGCCAAGAAATGAGAGAGCGAGATAGCAAGTTATGAAAACTTATGTAAACAAAAAAGACAGAAATATTATTTTTTGTTTCGGTCACCGTGGCCGGTTTTTTTGTTTGGCAAGATGTCAAACCATTGTCAAACCTATGGAAAGTCTTTTAGTATGCAAAAGTCACACTATTGCTGTTTCATGTGCGGCCACGGTATGGTTTCATTTAGTTACTATATCTATGGATCTAAAGAACTGGAAAAACTTGGGGTTGCCACCTTTCAGTCTGGCGAAACTCTAGGGTTGCTAGGTTCAAAAATGATTTCTTTGATGATACATCACTAGATGATTTACCACGAAGTTTTTAATCTAACTTTCAAGGATAATTTTTTTGAAAAAAAGTTGCCCGTCACTAGGAACAAGTCTCTGGCCCGTCACGGGACGTCCGGCAGAAGTGAAGTGAATTGAAGTGTACGCTGTCAAATTTAAATTTCGTACTTCCCTCACACGAAAAGGTTCCAGGTATGAATTTCAAAGCCCTCCCATAAAAAACTTCAAAACACAATTTTGAGCCACCATAAAATTAGAGCTTCGTTGTAGGCCGGGGAACCGATAGACCCAACCACCCAATAACAGACCTACAACAAAACACAACGTTACACTTACCTGTCAAGGGATATGCAGACCAGGACATTAGATGACAGATAGAGCCCAAAGGCTCGCAAAACCAGGAAGAACTTGCAGGCCAAGTTGCCTGCCAACCACGCGTTTGTGGTTCGCCAACCAATCTGAAAAGAATGGAAATCTTAAGCTCAACGGTTTATTTTAATGAAAATTCACAATAACCGTACCGTACCGTATGATAATGGAAGAAAACGAAATCACACACACTATCAGTTCAACCGAGCCAAATAAATACGTTCCGTAACGACCAAAAAATACATATTAGATAATATTAGATGAAAATAGCTGTCGTGGTTGCGTTTTGGATGATTTGTCTATTTTACTAGTAAGTTCCACTTTTTAATCCGGACTTCTGGAGATGTGGAAGTTTTTTAAAAAATGCCTTAATTTTTTCTGTTTATAATAAAAGGCTTATGGTTTTCGTAAAAAATTGCTGGGTCCAAATCTGCCATTCTTTAACAATTCCATACACTAATGTGACATTCAAAAATTAACTTAAATTATCTTGATTGTACGTTTCGGTCTCAGAAAAAAACTATAGATATTTTCAAAAAGTAAACAAAACAAAAAAAAAATACGGCTGCGATTATAATTTATACCTGCTCTGATTTTTAGGAAAAAAATTATTTTGGCTTTCGATTTATTTAAAAATAGTATAACTTCCACATTTCTGTTTTTAGGCATAAGCTCACGACTACATTCCCCAAAGGGGGTAGTCAGAGATATCTATCTTCATGTTTGATTCAATAGTTGCAATGAGCGAGTAATTGAGACGGAGCATACAGACAGACAGAATGGACGAAAGTATAAGGATTCCTTCTTTGACTACGGAACCCTAAAAAACGGTACACCGTCCGTAGAAGATAACCCAAATAAATCTCTGTGGCTATTCAAGAGGTTCTTTCATTTTGTTGCTGATTTATATTGCTGTTATAAATATCCTAAATACCGTTCCACAAATAACGTCAAATGGAATAATAAATAATCATGGAAATAAGACGATAATAGGTATAAGATCCCTTCCAAGAAAATTCGTATAGAAAAGTTTATTAGTTCCTATCAATCAATACCTATCAATATAGACCAAGATCCGACCGTAAAATAATGCACCTATTTCTTCAGTCAAAAAAAGGTACACCTACTAAAATGATGTAGTTAAAGTAGAGGTGGGAGTCACGTTGCAGGAACTGGCCCGAGCACTTGTCCCGCGTGGTTTCGCGCGTCGCGTTTTTGCCTGCCACGAGGCTCCGCAATCCTCAATCTCTTCATCTCTTCTTGTTCTTGACCAAAAACAATCCGAGATTGGGATAGATTCTCCCATAAACTACTTGACACTGGCGGAAATGCAGTGCTAACGCACAAGCAAGAGTCCATTAATTATAAAAAATAAAAATAAAGTAGAGGTGAGGTAGCTCTGAAAGGGTCAAGGTTGTTCGGTGGGGGATAAATCTTAAAGCAAGCATGTCAAACATGCGGCCCATGCCCATACACACAGCACTTTCTTGCGGCCCGATCCAAATTTAAGAACAGTTTCCTGATGCGGCCCGAAAGCGTTCAGACTTTTACAAGTACTTAGGTTCTCATATTATCTAGGTAATACCACCGTTTTAAATCACGATTTATGATGGTGTGAAAATTTCGAGCTCGCTTCGCTCGCTTACTTTTTTTACATGGTATGCATAGTAGAGACAAGGTCTTGTCTTTCCATGCCCTACCTTAAATTCAGTTCTAGCTACGGCCCTGATTGAGAAGCAGTTTGGAAGTTGATTTCTGCACTTAGAAAAACCAACCCGTATAAACGTTCTTGAGAAGAGATTGTATTTTTTGCAACAATCAAATAAACGATTAACGGTCCCCTTCCATGACCGATAAAATTTTTCTAAGTTCGTTGCGGCCCACTGATTGGACCATCACTATGCATTCGGCCCACCAACGACTTTGAGTTTGACATGCCTGTCTTAAAGGGATTTACTCTTGATAAGTTTCCCCAAGAAAACTAAGGGAGATTCGCAAAAACAAGTTATTACTTGCTTTCTCCCTCGTCTCGTCACGTCTCGTCTGCAAAGAAGATCCGCTTCTTATGTACTCCTGCTTAGATTATCCTTATCTGAATAAGCAATAAACATTAAAAATCCCTGGTATTCATCAGAAAGATATTTCCCGACAGTATTAATAAAAATCGACTAGCAATAAAAAAGTATGTGTTGCTCCTTGAAGCGATGCGTTATTCGAAGCGAGATCGAAAGAATCTCGAGGAAAATTCTTTGATTATGGATCCCAGAGTATGCATGGATTAATGCTATGTACAGAGGGTAGAAAAATGAGCGAAGCAAGGCACGGAGGAAAAGTAATAAATATAGAAGACAGCAAATTTTTATCAAAATGTGAAAAGAAAACGGGATTCATAGTTAATTCATGATACTTTGTGTCATCTGCGCACTCGTAATTCTTTAACGATCGTATGGACCTACCTGCTCTGTTGAGGGTCACGGGTTCGAATAGTTGTAAGGGAAATAATCGTATTCACATTTATACAAATATTTTTTGTATCCATGCAAGTCATGGATGTTTGTATTTATATCCTAATCCCTAATATTATAAATGGGAATGTAAGTTTGTTTGTTAGGCTTTCACGCGAAAACTACTTAACCGATCATCATGTAACTTTGTACACATATTCTTGGAGGCATTAGAAGTAACATAGGATAGTTTTTAAATGGCTTAAATGCGAGCGAAGCCGCGGGTAAAAAGTAATATCATAAACGCGAAAGTTTGTTTGGATGTACGGATGTTTGTTACTCTTTAACGCTAAAACGGCTGAACCGATTTCGATGAAACTTGGCATGTAGATAGTTCTTATCCCAGAATATGACATAGTCTGCATATTATATATTCACGCAGAGGGAGTCGCGGGCAAAAGCTAGTCATGTATAATAGTTGTCTGTTCATCATAATGGGACCAGACAATTTGTGACAATATCCAAGATATTTAAATACAAATGTTTTATTGTAACATTCAATGAATACACAGTTCTGATTATATGGCTCTGTTATAATTCAACAATATTTAATGGTCTCCGAGCTAGATTAAGATTACATAAAAGAAAGGTAATTTGTCTTTTGGAGGTCAGTTTTCCGTAGTACATTTCGTGAAGTTGTGGCAATTCAGGGACTTTAAGCAATAATTATTGGTTCAATTATTAGATTCTTTAACGTAGGCTAACTTAATTGCTTTACTTAATTAGTTTTTTTATATAAAAAAATGTTTGCGACCCACGTCACCAATCTATAAATAATCTAAAATTGTACCTACCTATCATATCTATAAGGAATTTTGAAGAGAAAATTTTTCCGCCGAGAGCTATAAGTGATTTTTATGTTTAGGTACAAATACCTAAGTTCCAAACATAGACATGAACTCTAGCGACAGACAAGCACGTTCAAACAAACAAGTTGTTCCAAAACTCTTTGGGAACATTAGTGCCATCTAGTTTACATAAAACAGAAACTACTATAATTTGGTCAAAGAGCATCACCGGCCAAGACAGATGCGACAGTTCATATTTATGTTGGGTATTATACCTACTATCTGGGCATCCTCGACTACTTACGTGCAGACCACTGAAATACGTACCTGAAATTTTAGAATAAGATACTTACTCATAACTTTTGATTGTGTGAACTGTGAACAGATTACTACGAAACAAACATTAAGATAATCAGTTGAAAAAGATACACAAATTAAATAATACTATGCGAATGAAAAGAAAAATAGTAAGGAGACCACGGAGATGTAAATCTCGTTGCTAACCGCCACCCGGCACAGTGGATCCGTTCTGCAAAAAGACGGACTTAGGACCTAAAGTCGGAATTTCGTGCAGATTTTTTTTAAAGAAGAGATAATAACTATCCTAGTAACTTTTATTTATTCAGTAAAATCTATGGGATGCATGGTTTATGAGAAAAAAAATTATATTTTTTTTTTTGTATGGAGAAGAACACCTTTTATTTTATTTCTTGACTTGGTTCAATTTGGGACGGGATTGGCTTACGTTTTATGAAAGACCAAATAATACTGGACCCAAAAAAAAAATATAACTAGTACCGTCACTTGCAGCGAAGCGAGAAATTAAGTGTCAAAAATTTCATTTTGTTTTCGCATATTTTGCAAAGAGTGCACGTTTTTGCCAAACTTTTTGTATATTTTCGTGTACCTGCTGCTAAATTAAAAATTTTAATGTCATTTTTTGGCAGAAATAATCAAGATGATAGGTACTTTTTTTTTACTTTGCCGATTTCATTTTTGTAATTAAAGAAAAGGGACTACTATCGGTCAAGGAGAAATAGATTAAGATGGGTGACCAATCCTGCCATCGCAAATTGAAACACATAGTTCTTCCTTTCACAGTCAAGTGACAGGATAACTTATCCACACCCATCTTAATCTTTTTCTCCACAAAAATGAAATCGGTAAAGTAAAAAAAAAAGTAGCTGTCATCTTGATTATTTCTGCCTAAAAATGACATTAAAATTTTTAATTTAGCAGCAGGTACACGAAAATATTCAAAAAGTTTGGCAAAAACGTGCACTCTTTGCAAAATATGCGAAAAAAATGAAATTTTTGACACTTAATTTCTCGCTTCGCTGCAAGTGACTGCACTAGTTATATTTTTTTTGGGTCCAGTATTATTTGGTCTTTCATAAAACGTAAGCCAATCCCGTCCCAAATTGAACCAAGTCAAGAAATAAAATAAAAGGTGTTCTTCTCCATACAAAAAAACAATTATTTTTTTCTCATAAACCATGCATCCCATAGATTTTACTGAAAGAATAAAAGTTACTAGGATAGTTATTATCTCTTCTTTAAAAAAAAAATCTGCACGAAATTCCGACTTCAGGTCCTAAGTCCGTCTTTTTTCAGAACGGATCCACTGTGCCCGGTCGCTATCAATGAGAATTTAAAACGCTTAGTTGCGATGATGACTTTAGCTGTCAATAAATCTTTTTCATCTCGAGGTAAAAGGTAAATCAAATAATTGTTTTCGCATTAGCACCTATGACGGAAAAATTGCAGGGTAATAGATTATCGTGGTATGGGCATGTAATGCGGAGGGATGAGTGTCATGTTACGAGACGAGTGTTAAGTATGAATGTGGATGGCTGTGATAGGAGAGGCAGGCCGAAGAAAAGATGGATGGATTGTGTGAAGGATGATATGTGTAAAAAGGGGGTGAGTGTTGAGACGACGGCTAAGAGAGATGAATGGAAGAGGGTGACATATTGCGCCGACCCCAAATAATGGGAAATGGGCAAGAGAATGATGATGCATTTATTTTTTTCCCATGAACAAGTATAAAAATATGATCTCAAGTATGAACGATCTTAGCGTCATTTTCAATTTCAATCCTCGTCTGGCACCCGCCTTAAGTTCATTATATTGTGCATGTATTATGCCTATTTTGTGCCCTCTGATTTAAGTCTCTTGATTCATCTATGATCATTAATACCCGTCTCTTTTCCTTAAATGTCGCTTTTTGGGTGCCGAAACGAGACAAAAAGTAATGGACTTACCCAATCTTGAGGAAATTAACAGATTTACCTATTTTCTAAAATTTTAATTTATAATTACATATCCTTATAATTTTACATAGTTACCTTATATTCGAATAAAATTATCCCGTAAAACAACTTTCAGACGGTTTTTATAGTGATAACTAATTTAAATACATCAATATAAAAAAAAATGATTATTGAAAAAAATGACAGATTGGTATTCAGATTGGTTTGTCATTCCCATTAGCATAGAGTAAACTAACATCAATGCGGTTTTAACACCGCATTGCAGAGTAACATGCAGTTCCTACTGAACACCGTATCTAGTACTGGTACAGTACATTGATATCGTTGGTTCCAAATAAAAAAAATCCTAGACACTTGTCAACCGTTATCTTTATACTTCACTTTATCACACTGCAAAGTTTCAGCCAGAGATGATTTATTGTCAGGGTGTCCATATAAGGAATCTCCTCGATGATTGAACTAAAATATCAGGGCTCGGTAGCTCTGCCCTCACGATGTCTTTTTTTACATTTTGTCATGACAATTAATGATATTTTACTTATATTATGTCATCATAATATAATAATGACCAAATATTTTCTACAAGGCTCATCCTCGGAAGCAATTTTGGTCAGCAATTTGTTCGAATAAATAACTATAACAATAATAGAGCACATTCCTTGTAATGCTCGACGAAATGAGAATTTGGTTGGAGAAATAATTTGTGAGTAAAATATGCGTAATTTCTTTGGCAATATGTTGTAAGTAACTACAGCAATTTATAGCAGTGATTGTCTAAATATACAGGGTGTTTGGTGCGTCGTTGCATGGCCAAATTGAATTGATGGATAGGAGGGGCCGTTTGCTATCTCGCCAATTCCAGAAAAAAATTTCCGCATCATGGATTTTTTTTTTTGTGAATTTTTTAGGGGTTTTCTCAAAAAAGTTCGAAAGTCAGCATTTAAGATTGAATAAAAAAAAAGTTGTAGGTAAAACCTCCAAAAATTTTTTTTATTTGAATATCCAATAGTTCACGGTTCTACTAAAATTTTAATTACATGGATGCGGCCTGTAGTTTTTTTTTTATTGACCTCAATTTTTTTTTAAAGAGGCAAAATACAATTTTATACTCTACTTTGAATTACAAGTTCTTCTGATTTTTTAAAAACTTTTCTAGTCTATCTTCTTTCTAACGATATGCTATACGCCATGAAATCCGTCCTCTAACTTAGTTTATTTAATAATAATTGGCCGATATTCGATATGCAGGATAAAAACTTAAAACACACGAGTAGTAGGTCGGAATTGCATCTCCCTTCTGCGCAGTGAACTCTGATTGCCATCTCTTCCTTACATAGGGTTCTAACGGACTTAGGACTTGAAATAAAAAATAAAATCGCGGGATATACCTTGGGCAATAGATGCTCTTTCTTATACTGTGCCTTAGGTCCATAAACTAGTCTGAGCTAAACAATCTAGACTAGTCTTTTAGACAAAGAACATCATAGACTCGATTCATGATTTTTTACTGATTCAGTAAGCACATACAATCAATCAATCAATCAATTATACTTTATTTTACACAAAAAAACAAAGTACACAGGGAGCAAACAAACAGGAAATACAAAAGGTACAAAAACAGGCGGTCTTATCGCTAAAAAGGCGTTTCTTCTAGACAACCTTACATACATTATTCTTAAGCCTGTCTCCCACTAGGGTAAGTAGAGTCAACGAAAAGTCATCTGCTACGATCAGGATCGTAGCACAAACATCGTAGCATCGTTTGTCAGGACAAACCTCTCTTGCTTCCTCCACATTCATAAGTCTTTTTATGCATGTCCTTTGGCACGTCACCAATTTCGTCAGTATATGCAGGGTCCTTCTTTATTTACAGGGTGAAATTGATATCATTGGCATCCTTTTGAGTCTACCCATCGAACTGAACAACTTTTACTATGGGAGCAAACCTATAGGAGCAAAAAAAAAATCTGCTGTTGTATACATTTGAGTCAAGTAGGCACTGCAGTTTAGTATGGGACAGCTGATTTTTTAGTTGCTCCGATCGGTTTGCTCCCATAGTAAAAGTTGTTCAGTTTGATGGGTAGACTCTTAATGATATCAATTTCACCCTGTATATGCTGACCGTTTTTCAAGAGATTGATCAGACCATCTAACTGAACAACTTTTTCTATGGAACCAACATCGAAATTGCGAAAAAAACATGTCCCATGGATACATTTAGGTCGAATAGGTTTGCAGTTTTATATGTGACAACGGATTTTTTTGGTCGCATATAGAAAGTCGTTTAGTTTGATGGTCTAATCACCTACTTAAAAACCGTCAGCATATTACGAAGGAACCTGTATATAGGCTTTGGATGGGCCTTAATGAGCTTTGGGCCTATTCATTTATACTTTTTTGGTCGGTCCAAGCCAATTCAGTTAGTAAGGTCTCAAAAAATACCACAACCACACTCTCTACACGTAAAAAAAGTTTGATTCCATCAAAGTTAACTAACAAGCTCTGTTTTCCAAATTAAACTCGACTCGACAAGGGTATTTCGTCAAAAGGGTAATGTTTGGTTAGTCCACATAGCTACCATATTATACAGGGTGAAATTAAAATAATTGGCATTATATTAAACTAACATCTACGCATCAAACTGAAGAAAGTATGATTCGAGTAAGTATTAAAGCGATTAGCGATTTCTGGTTTGATTCCGTAAAAAAAATAGTTCAATTTCACCCTGTAGTTTAATTTGTTATGAACCTGCCTGTTGGCTGAATCGATGCTGAAAGGCACACCCTTAACACTCATCAAACGGGCTCGAAATGAAAACCTGACGTAGTTTGAGGGAAATACCCTTAGACTCTAAGGAAACACCTAAATAGAGCAGCAATTTAATGGAAGGATATCGATTAACTCGCAAACGGGTTATCTGTAGTGAATTCAGGGAATTTTGCATGCGTATAATGCATTGACGTAGAATACTATGGACGCGGGGTCTAGTACAAAATTCTCGAAAAAAGTGTCCGAGACTAAACTACAAAAACCTAAGTAAGTATGTGTAGTAATATAAACCAAATGAAAACATTTAAAATGCTGAAATTCTATTCCATCCCACTCCCCCATCGGGCAGCGGTGCGCGTAGTCGGCCGATCAAACGAAGACTGTCGCTTAATTGGTTCTCTATTTTTACGTTTTAGTTCTCTTTAGGATCGGACACTTTTGAGCGCGGAACCTACGTCCAGTAATTGGTAAGTCAATGGTGTAATGAAATGACTAATCCTTTCTTACAGAGCCTTATCTTTCTCTTAAAAAGGACCAGGACCGCTTAATAAACATTGACTGAACTGTTTTTTTATCTAAGTTATACCAAAGATGCCTACAGATGGCGATACCGTCGCTCTCGGAAATATGCTCCATACAAAGACAACGTTCATCGTAAATACGTAATTAATGTCCGGTTGCTTGGATCTTGAAAGGCAATTCTGCCAATGACAAGTAGTTAAAATTATTCTCAAGTATTATTCTACGATAAAGAACAAATTTAGAGCGCTAAGAAATGGCGGAGCCACGTGCAAGCCCGAGAGAAGAAGATACGTAACCGCCCACCGTCAGACTTGCAGCGCGACTCTTTTACACACTCGGTATCGCGCTAATCATTTGACAGGCGTTTGACAGATCGCTCAAACGTTTCAGCTATCAATCACATAGTAGAGTCACGTTGCAGGTTCTGGCCCTGTACTCGGACTTTCGATGTATCGCCAATGTTTCGGTCCGCACTTCATTGTAATACAGTTGACATTGGAACGAAAACGTTCACGCAATTGCGAAGTTCGAATGTGCGGAGAAGGTCTGACACGAGCACTTGTCTCGCGTGGTGTTCGCACGTCGCTTTTTTGCCTACCACGAGGCTCCGCAATCTCTTGTTGTTTTTGGGATTGTTTTTACTCCCACAAACTACTTGAAACTGGCGGAAATGGAGCAAGCAAGAGTCCATTAATTAATATATACAAAAAAAAACACATAGTAAATAAGTAAATTTTTGCCAAAACACAGTTGAATAGTAACTGGTTTGTAATGTGATTAGAACTCTGAAATTGAATAAGGATTGATCTTCGATGTTATAAATCAGCACGATCGGGGTGGGGATGGGGGTGAGCTTCGGCCCCACTACAGCTAGCCAAGAAGAACATTAATCTAATAACTTTATTTACCTTCAATTCAATCTTAATTGCAATTAATTATGCATGTTGATTACTGTCACGCATTTATTTCCCTTACGGAGCGTTACACTCTCTCAGTTTCAGAAACGCTCATTAAAGATAATCCTCAATTAAATCTCATTTTAATAAATATAAAAGCTAGCAAGAGACTTAATGGAGGATTATCTTTAATGAACGTACGTGCAACTGGCGGAGTCTATAAGACCAAGCTCTTTAAATAAAGATAAAAAATAAATCTAAACTATTATAAAACTGTAACAGAAGTGTGTCTGTACATTGAAGATATTTACAAAAAAAAAAGATTACGATATGGTTTTTAGGCTTCCCTGATTCCAAATCACAAATTTTTGGACTTTTTGTCTGTCTGTTTGTTTGTTTGTTCGTTTGTTTGTTTGTTCGTTTGTTTGTTTGTTTGTTTGTTTGGGTGTTTGTTTGTTCGAGTATCACGCAAAAACTACTAAACCGATTTTGATGAAACTTTTTTTGTTTGATAGCTTATGATCTGACTTAAAATCTGGTATATAATTTATGCGGACGAAGTCGCGGGTAAAAGCTCGTATATATTAAAATAATAGGACCGTAGCAGATTTTTTTTACTTTTTGCGTTTTATAAAATAAACACTTGTTATTTTCTGCTTGACCAAAGTAAACCAATTATTCAAGGAGGCTGAACACAAGAGCCTAAAATGCCAGTCAAAATTGTATCGTGAAAGTTATTCAAAGGGCGGTTTTTCGTGTATTTTCTGCCACCGACCTTTGTGAAGAGTCTTGTTTCTCTTGATTTTACTTATATTACGCAACCGAAGTTGACCGAAGTCCAGTGGCTAAACTTTTACTTTTATGGTCACGTAATTTCAGCCTTATGTAAGGTTTGGGTAGCCGAATGCTGAGGAATTGACATGAGTTGTCAAATGAAACCGTTTTTGGGAACTTAACGGCAGGGTAAAAAACCTATTTCTTGTGTAGGTAGGTACAATTGTGATCGAACGTGAAATCGTTGGATAATTTAATGAAATTGTGTTAGTATATTTCATAAAATTATCTACGATTTCACTTTAGATTCACAATTTCACGTGCCGATAATGTTCCCAAAAATCTTTGTATTGCCTCGCGTCACGTATCTCTTTCTATAACACAGTGTTGCCGCTAGGTACGCACGACGACACATCAAGCTATACAAAACCAACATAAGCTGACCGCGCGACGTTATACGTTACTCGACCTACGCGCGGCCAGCTTATGTTGGTTTTGTATAGCTTGATGTGGCGCCGTGTGTACATCTCGCTCACTCAGCTGTCAGTCTCTTTATTACTGCATGTCTAGTATGATTTCTCTGCCTACAAAATAAGAAAATAACCTGTTCCCACGCTTTTCGGAGAGCGAAAGCCGCGCTTTCCGCGACTTGTAGTACCTATGGAAAAAAGCCGAGTCGCGCGCAAATAGAGAAATCATGCTACAGGGTCTCTGGTATAGTAACTTTAAGGGCTAGATTTATACAAGGTGTAACAAAACAGCGAACGTGAACTCTCGTTTGAATGAAATGAATGAATGAAAATATACTGGATAAGACACAACGTAGTTTGGCTATAGATAAAAAAATTGCGAGGAACCCGAAGAAGAACAAAATCCTAATGGAAATTAAGATCATCAAACTGAACAAGTTTTAATATGGAGCAAACGTCGACGAAAAATCATCAATGCCATTTGAGTCCCTATACCTACTCGTACTGTAATTTCGAATAAAACAGCATTTTTTTTTCTCGTTGTTGTCTCCATAGTGAAAGTTGTTCAGAAGTTTGATGATCTAAAGATTAGATTCTAAACCACCCCTTTAAATACATAATAACATAGTAAGTGTATATTAAACATTTTTGCTTTTTGTATGCGAACTACTTTTACAATCATCTTATCGAGTACACACGTCTCGATACATCGCAAAACAAAAATAAGCTGGTAGGTAGAGTAACGTATAACGTCACGCGACCAGGCCCTGTACCCGCACTTTCGATGTTCGCTATATCGCCACTGTTTCGGTCCGCTCTTCATTGTAATAGAGTTGACATTGGAAAGAAAATGTTCACACAATTGCAAAGTTCAAATGTGCGGGTAGAGGCCCAGCTTATGTTTGTTTTTCGTAGCTTGATGTTTCGCCGTGTTGAGGGTGAAATCTAACTACTTGGACTAGTGAACTAATGAAAGGCTTGAAAACTTCGATAAATTTGAGTACTTACTTAACCTAATAAATCTTCTAAGTAGTTGGGATAAAGGAAACTAGCCAAAGTTACGATTGAAGCCTTCGGAAGTGGACGAGATACCCACTTGTGTTTGATTACAGGGTTGCCAGATTGGGTATTTTTTTCGCAATTTTGGGTAAAAATTTGGCTCCTTGCGAAATTTTGGAGAAATGGAACTTTTGGAGAAATGTTTGGAGAAAAAAAATATCATATGGAGAATTTTGGGTAATTTAATTTTTAGTTTTGGAACGCTATTTATTTGACAAGAACATGCATTTAACGAACGTGTTAATTTTTAGTTCGTTCTTTAGTTTCCATTCCTTTCTTCATTCCATTTATTCGTTCGCTCCACCCACTCACCCACTCATTCACTCCACATGAGGTGTTTGTTTTGTAAAGTTTTGTTTGGTTTATCGACAGTGTTGCCACTTTAGCCCTTTTGGGGCTAGATCTATCACTTTTTACTGTAGGTGAACTCATTGTTTAATGATTTAGCCCGGAAAGGGCAATCTAGCCCTTTTCAGACTTTTCATTTTCTTAAAAATATTGCACCAAAATCTGAAATTTGCGTTATGCTAACATCGCAATAACATCGAACTTTGGCGATTTGTGTCATACATTGATTTATTTATATTTTTGTGGTATTTGTTCGATTGTGGCAACATATCGCATCTCTACGCCGCGCCGATCCGGGTTTAGTTTGTTAAATAACTAAATAATATTTTTAATTTTTGAACCTATTAAATTGGTAAAATTTTTCTTCAAATTCTGTTTAATTTTCAAAAGTGTTATTGTGATTCAATAAATACATCATTGAAATCATTAGTAAAGGTGTTTTTTTACACCAAGTGTTTTCTTGGTAATTTGTTCTCCATCTAGCCCGATAAGTAGTCATAGTGCGAGGTGACATGAAATGTCCCCAGCTTAAAGGCATTGTGCGACTGTTTGTACCGAACAGGTACTTAAGTGCGCGCAGCCACCGCTTGCTGGCCATACCACAGTTTCGTACTGAGGCGCATCGCAATTCGCCTCTAGTGCGAGCTCTGCGTGTTCTTACCGAGCTGCTCGAGTCGTCGCCGCACTGCGATCTGTTCGCTGACAGGTTGTCTGACCTACTCCGTGAGTGTATGAGGTTTTGTGAGAGTGTAACTAGAGCCAGCTCTATAACGGGCCAATGAACAGTCTGTCTGTGTGTTGTTTTTGCCTGTCTTTGTTAATTTATGTTTTCTTTTAAGTACCAACCTATAAGTTACATTGTGAAAAGGTTTTAACTGTAATGCAATGTAATACATTTGTTAAATAAATAAAAAAAAAATAGAGCCCGATCTAGCCCTTTTTAGCTTCTTCAACAGCCCCTATTACTAAAACTAAGGTGGCAACACTGTTTATCGATTGTCGCGATCATTCTGTAATATCTATGAGAAGAACATTTTAATAATTGGATGTATTAAATGTATTTGAATAAAATAGACTTCCTGCAAACGATTTAGTTTTATTTTATGTCAATACCACGGACAAAACTCTAGCAGTCAAACCACAGGCAATACCATTTGTTCAGTTTTACTCAAGAAGCTTGAAATTTTCCCTACAGAAAAATTTCAAGCTTCTTGGTTTTACTGGTAAAACCACGGACAAAAAAACATTGCCCTTGGTATGACCACGAGCAAAAAACGAGTTTGGGTAAAAGTAAAGAAAATAGTATCGTTTTGGAGAAAAATTATTTCAAATGTGGGGAGAAATAGAAAATCGCATCTGGCAACCCTGTTTGATTATGAAACCGTATTTTCAAATACAGTTTCTGAGAGTTACCTACGCGGTTTATTAATACCAGGAACTCAAATATACTTTACCAAAAAGCGGTAACAAACCGTAAATTTTTTTTTTTTAATTTTCGGACTTTATCGGAACAGAATATAGGGGTCTGACTTTCCATTTTCGATATTATCGTAATCGTTTTTAATAAAAAAAAAATAAAAAAATATATATTCTAGTACCTATAACTGAGCAAGTAATCACTACGTTTTAGTCAAGAACATTGTATATATAGTATCCAGGATCCTGTTTTAGTACTTATGTGATAACTGACAACTTTACTGTCATAGTCATAATCAGTCAGAACGGTCAAAGTCAGAGTAGGAAGATGGATTTCATTTACATATTCTGCTGTAATGAAAAAACGTGCTAGCTAAATTAATATTGCTATTATTTCCGAATGACAGGTAGATACCAAACATTTAAACACATTACCAAACATTTAAACACATTTATTTATTTAACACACAACAATAGCATTAGGTGTAATAAATGCGTTAAATTCAGAATGTAATTTTTTGTTTAACTTCACATTTTTCTTTTGATCATTTTCGAACAAAATCGCCTACCTATCTTCATGCACCGTTTCCTCTACTTAGAAAAAAGAAAAACGTTATCTTTTTTTTCTTGACAACCTTTATGAAGTTTTTAAAAGACCGCCTTTGTGCCTCTGTATTTTTGCCGCTTATGTTTTGGTAATCTATCACTCAGTTGCAGAAACGCTCATTAGAGTTAATCCTCCATTAAATCTCTTGCTAGCTTTTACTACATCAACAAGATAAAAATTTACAGCAAGAGATTTAATGGAGGATTAACTTTAATGAGCGTTTCTGCAACTGAGTGTTACTATTGCTTTATAAAAAAAGAGAATTTAATTCAAATGTGCCTGTGAGCGTTATTTATATTTAAATTTTTTTTATTTATAATTATACTTTATTGCAAATCAAAACAGAATATACATTTGAATAAAGATAAAGAATTACAATTAGGTACAAATAAAGCGGTCTTATCGCTAAAAAGCTATTTCTTCCATACAACCTTAGGGTAGAGGAATCAAAAAACGACAATAGATAATTTTGACTTGATTTCTCTATTTCCCTAGATTTGACAAGAAAAGCGTCAGGTTCAGGTTCGAATCCGCGCGGACGACATGCCATGTGCCAATTAGTTTTTATTCTAACTTATGTACGTAATACCTACTGCTCTCAAACGGTGAAGGAAACTTGCTTACGCTGAAAAGGTAATTTCGATGCGTATGTGAAGTCTACTAATCCGCATTGGGCACCTGTAGTTAGGGTTGCCAACCTTAGTACACGGATTAGCGGGAAATTTGCAATCAAGGTGCGGGACGTGGCTCAAAAAAGCGGGACCCAGCTAGTGTAAGCCGAAAAACAATAAGGCAAAGAATAAAAATAAAAATTTGTTGCCTTTTACTTGGTATGATTTTACAAACATAAAAGTTACTACCAAGGGCAAGGGTGCAAGGAAAGAGCAGTTTGAAGAAATCTGAGTTCGTCAGGCGCCTGGCGCACCCTGGACAGTCTACCTCGATACTACTATTGCTGACTGGCAAATCCTTACAAACAGTATGAGTAATTTTCATGTGATATGGCTCATGGTGACACGAAATTAGAAGTAAAAGAAGAAGAATACATTTACCTATGAACTTTGGCATTTAAAAAAGACTGCATAAATTAGAAAAGAAACTTCATAAAGATTTAAATCACTTCTTCTGAGTCAACTGAGCTCACAAATACTTCTGCTGGAAAGGTTAGCCAGAAAACGGGACAATAGGCGTCTATCGCGGGACGCATCCTCTAAGGGTCTAGAAACGGGACGTCCCGCCGCCCGCCTCTCGCGGGACGGTTGTCAACCCTACCTGTAGTGGACTGACGCCCATACGCCCTGCAGTGGGACGCATACAGGGTCCTTCTTAATATGCTGACACATTTTTAAGGGGACGATCAGACCATCAAACTTGACAAATTTATCTATGGGACCAACATCGAAATCGCAAAAAAAAAATCTGCTGTCCCATACATTTGGGTCGAGTAGGTTTGCAGTTTTGTATGGAAGATCTGATTTTTGTTTCGCGATTTCGATGTTGGTGCAATACACAAAGTTGTTCAGTTTGACGGTCTGATCATCCCCTTAAAAAAGTGCAGCATAATATTAAGAAGGAACCTATACATATGTATAGGCTGTGATGATGATGATAATGAGACTTGTTTTTTGGGCACTTTGTACCCGTGGTAATGACTAAGGTTATGGCTAATGGCAAAGGAAGGCTTATTGTCTGTGTATCATCTATTACCACTATATTTATCTCATATCATCAGAACGTGCTACTGCAAAGAAAATATTCTCGTAGATCTATCTATATTCTTTTGAGATCTATGGTATCATTACCTCGATAAAATTGTTTTTCAAAACACGACGGATGTAAAAATTATGTGAATGTCCAGTCCACTTGGAATTATTCCGATTTCTTTGATAATTTATAAACGGAATAATTTATTTTTGTAATCCTTAAGTAACTTAACTACCCATATTTCCATTTACTATGGAAATTTATGCAAAATTTACGCTTGCTACGTGATTCTAACGCCGCCGTAGAGAAAAACAAAAATTCATTTTCACTTTCAAAACTGGCACGGTCGCGATAGTTCGCGGTAGTGTACATATTTTCTTTGGCGATAGTCCGATGGAAGAAATATCTAATAAGTTCGTCCTATTTCAAATTAAGTGTTGTATTTATATCAATGTAATGTTAGGAGTAATTTCAAGCAGGAAGGGATAAAAGGTTATTTGCAGTCACATAACGTGTGACTTGGCTCTTGCACCTGCTTTAAATACTCCAGCAGAAGCATACAAATAATGTCTTCATCAGCACTGGTAGTATGCACACCCGCGATAGCCGTGATACGGCTTTATCACGTCTTTTATGCGCGCGAAAGAACGAAATAAAAGACGTGATAAAGCCGTATCACGGGTATCGCGGGTGTGCATGCTACCAGTGCTGATCGTTTCTCATTACGATGGTAAAATTGTTCCGTAAAATCAGATGTAGGACTAGGTACAAATTTAATGTTAAATTGTGTTGTAACATTTGCTCATTTCGTTTTCACAACGTCTTTTTACGATTTCACATTTGAATTATCTGCAACGTCAGGTCCTGTCAGTCCTTGGATGGGTGACCCTATAGTGGTATTTCATCTCCAGCGTCTCAGTGGTTCGTAAGGCACGTTAAGCTGTTGGTCCCGGATATTTAGGTCAGATGGCGGTGTAACTATACGATAAGACAGAGGCCTATTGGTGGCTTGGAAATTCTCTGACAGCAAGTTGACCACTAACTTGCCTCCACCAATCCACACTGGGCCCGCATGGTGGAGTCAATACTCCACCATGCGGGCCCAGTGTGGATCCCTGGGCAATCCCAGTACCTCTAACTCTTATTCGTGAGAGAAAGCCTTTGCCCTGAGTGGGATGCTACAGGCTATAGTTAATTTATATTTTGTGTATGATAAGGTTGTAGTATTGCCCACTCCCTCTAACTCTTATTCGTGAGAGAATGCCTTCGCCCTGCAGTGGTATGCCACAGCACAGGCTATAGTTAACTTATATTTTGTGTGTTATAAGGTTGTATTGCCCACTCCCTCTAATGCCTTTGCCCTGCAGTGGGATGCTACAGGCTATAGTTAACTTATATTTTGTGTGTGATAAGGTTGTATTATTACCCACTCCCTCTAAATCTTATTCGTGAGAGAATGCCTTTGCCCTGCAGTGGGATGCTACAGGCTATAGTTAATTTATATTTTGTATATGATAAGGTTGTAGTATTGCCTACTCCCTCTAACTCTTATTCGTGAGAGAATGCCTTGGCCCTGCAGTGGGATGCTACAGCACAGGCTATAGTTAACTTATATTTTGTGTGTGATAAGTTTGTAGTATTGCCCACTCCCTCTAACTCTTATTCGTGAGAGAATGCCTGCGCCCTGCAGTGGGATGCTACAGCACAGGCTATAGTTAACTTATATTTTGTGTATGATAAGGTTGTAGTATTGCCCACTCCCTCTAATTCTTATTCGTGAGAGAATGCCTGCGCCCTGCAGTGGGATGCTACAGCACAGGCTATAGTTAACTTATATTTTGTGTGTGATAACGTGGTAGAATGAACTAATGAGTATACTCATTAGTCAGTGAGCATTCCAAAACAAACTACTTATATGTTTGTTTCAGGCAACGATTACTTTTCTAGGGATTGCGTAAATGTTTTGGTAACTAGCCAGTTGTGCCGTTGGTGCCTACCTAATAATAAGGCTATTTTTGGGATCAGTAAACTCCCAGGTCAATTAAAACATTTTCCCTTACGTAAAATAAAAATGTGCGAACGAACGAATTAACCGTTTTGTAAGGAAAAGAATATTAACATTTTGATACTCACCAATTTTGTTTTAAGTGACAATTTCTTTAGCGGCCTTGTGCACTTTTTGGTACGGGTAAAAAATTTTAAACTCGCGTCAGTACCGTGACGTCACCCTGATCTAATCCGATCGAAAATTGGTCAGAAATATCCCACTCTCTTTCTACCGCGCGGCGAAAATGTATGCCTGTTCCTGCTGTTTCGTTTAAGCGGCATAAATTGTCATGTTTGTGTACGATAGCGCAATAAATGAATATTTTATGTTACACATAAATGATAGTACTTTTATACTGATAATTAAAGCAATTCGTGTGAAATTATTCCCTAACCTTTCCAAAATATCAAAAATGCACAACGTTAATGTTCAAGTATTCACTTCTGCCGGCACTCCCGGAGTGCAACCCGTTGTTTTTTCATCATTTGACATCGGCCTGCCATCAGGTAGCGTACGCGAGCCCATACGGATTGGTAGACTTCACATACCTAATTAATTATGAATCAGAGTTTTGTAGAGTCGATATTTTATAATTGTATTACTATTAAGTACGTATTATAAGTACATATTGAACTACGATACGATATACGAGTAGTAGTAGTAGGTAGGTCAAAGTTCTGTGGTTCGGTTCTAGCCGGGGGACATGCAATTTTCCTCTTTAATTATAATATATATTAAAATGCGCTTTGAAGTGTACAACCTGGGCTGGTACCACGAAATTCGATCGTCGAAATTGCGGGACGCTTATCGATGCATTTGGTACTATAATCACTTTTAATTCGCAATTGCGGATGACCGAAATCAGTTTTGACACTTGTCGACTAAATCGGTACTATGAAACACACTGTCAGTGCTCGATAAATTGAGTTTGACATATGTTAAACGGACATTTCTTCGACAAAGCTATACACTAAGATCCCGCTGCAAGTTTTCAACACCCACATGTTTAGTCAATGATACATAAATACTAGTGGAAATGTCGTACACATTTCTTCGACAAAGCTATACACTTAGATCCCGCTGCAGGTTTTCAACACCCACATGTTTAGTCAATGATACATAAATACTAGTGGAAATGTCGTACAATAGATCCTAAAAAATTTAGTTGCCCCTTTTATATGAGCCTTTAATTTTTTTTTACGCGAATAAAAACCAGATACGAGCTAGTTGCGAAAAATCATATCAAATAGTCTAAGGGTTTTTTTTTTAATATTTTCCCCATTTGTACCACCGAAAATAATGTGGTAATCCTATGTTGCGAGCATCTTTATGCAAGTTATCAAATTTTTTCTTATACAGCCGTTATTTTTAGCTTCAATTTGGTAAGTATACAATTCTTTGCCTTAACGATGAGGGTATATTATAATATAAATAATCAACAGGAAATCAATTTTGACATTCGGCTACCAGGAGGTTGCGACTATGACCTTTTCCCTTAAATATATATAATTCATTGCCAAAACAAATGTGTGAAAAAATTAGTATTTGAAATTTTACCGCGATGAGATTCCTATTTCTGTACACCTAAAATGGTATTTTTAGACAATGTTAGTGAATCAAATACCTAAGTAAATAGTTCGCAGTTGGTAAAGTTACTCCAGGATCACAGACTTTTGATTTTCGATATAGCGGAAACTGCCGAGGACGTGTTCGTTAATTTTCGTAAATTGAATCGACGAAACTAGTTTGACATTTGTCGATCAAACGGTACTCTAATGCAAACTGTCAGTGCTCGATAAATTGAATTTGATAGGTGTAAAACTGACATTTCTTCGATAAAGTGAACGACAAGTCAAGAGGTCACGTTTTGTCAATGTGTGTGTAATTTTCGTGAATTAATCACGAATTAGCAAGGAACAT